>OX104129.1:55178746-57578746 GCA_944470555.2 Heterobilharzia americana | reverse complement strand
ACGGGTGTTATTATTAATTATAATTCTACCACCAGTAGTATTAATAGTGATGGGACTGAGAGAGAATTTAAAGCCCCTGCTGTGTTACCATACAAGGAAGTCACCTCAGAAGCAATACGAAGAATTCTCAATAAAGCTGTCTATGACTGGGGTGGCATTAAAAAAACTCGCCTAGAAACAAGCTTTGTAGGTTAAAAGATCCTATTGATACAACTAAGCAAAATAATCTGGTTTACCAAATCCCTTGCAATGATTGCGAGGTCAAGTAGATAGGTTAAAGCAGTAGACCAGGGTTGATTACAACAACAGAGTACAAAACCATAGCTAAATCAAGATTAGTGGATCCTAATAACATAAGAAATTTAGAAAGAAGCTCAGCCATAGCTCTGCATGCTATTACACACGATCACGTAGTAGGGTGGGATACAGTGACAGCGTTAAAAATTAACTTAGGTGTAGGGAGTAGTTGATAACCGAATCTTTGTTTATCGAATCACCACCAAATTCATGCAATTGAAATGATTCTGTATCTGTCCCAGATATATATGGAAAAAAGGAGAGAAAATTAGGACAATACTAACTCTGTCTCAAAGTTATGGAGTTACCTGATACGAATATGGACAATAAATTGTGTTCGAAACGCGTTATCCAGCAAATGTTACTGTTCACCGTTAAACATTCCTAATAAACAGACTAAAATGGTAGCAGTGAAAGTTTATTTTCCGGCAACGACAAATAATTTCTGAAACAAGAATGAAAAGATTTATCTATAAAGACGAAAGTGTAGCCAATTTCTGTCTACCTTGGAAACCTGGTTTTGAGTATTACTTGACTGAGTAACCTTTCATTAGATATACCTACTCATCCCTTCAATGTGGTCAGCAGTCGGGTCTCGTAGCTCAGTTGGTAGAGCACAGGGCCAAAAACCCAGTGGTCACTGGCTCAAATCCGGCAGTGGTCTAATTTTTCATTTCAACTTAAATCCTCAGACAGCATCAACAGAAGTCTGCCAAGCCATGACTATCTCAGATAGTCAAAATGAAAATCATTTTTTAAATCAAATTTGTTCACACAAACTGTTTCTAACTAACTAACTGAATTTACTTTCAAGTAGGTATTCATCATTGACTGACATCAGTTGGAGGAACGTTGGAAACCTGGGAGAAATGGACAGGTGTTTCATCTCACTATGGGGTTCCTCAGTAGTGCTTACCCATGACCCGACCTGGGAGGTCCTAGGTTCGATCCCTGGCGGGGTCATGGGTGTGCACCACTGAGAGGCCCATAGTGGGACGAAACATCTGTCCAGTGCTCCCAGGTTTTCAGTGTTCCTCTAACTGATGCCAGTCAATAATGAATACCAACTTGAAAAATCAATAAATCCCCAAAATATAACTGAGTTTAACTCCCAATATTGTGGATGTTTTGTTCACTAACTTGTTTATCGAGTTATTGAATTACATCTTTTTTATATTTGAAGCGCTTCAATATTTTGGTTGCTATTTCTGTCGTCCATTTCTTCTTCAGGAAATTTAGACTGCACTATGCTTACAATTATGACGATTTGTTTAACTGTATTCAGTTCCATAGATTTACCCTTATGATTTACCGAATTCGCTATGACTTATTCTGTCTACCGATGTTCTGTTTTCTTGAAGTGAACTGAAGTATGTTAAATTTTCAATGAAATTGTGTGGTTTGACATTCTTAGTCTCCATCAATTGACTAGATAGGGCCTAAATAAAATGCACCTGCTTCATCCTGCTTCAATAGTTGTTCTTGTTCCTTTCAAATTCAATAGGATGGAATTAATGCATGAAATATTGCATGACTAATTCGAGCAGTTGGAGTCTGTGAAGTGTTTTGAAGTTGGCAGCTTTATTGTCTTTTTAAATCAACTTCATGTTGCAAGCATCTGCAAAAGATGTCTGCGATGAAATGGGAAACGTAACACTTGAAGAGTGGGAAGTGCATGAACTTAGATACTCGTCTAGATTACATGATTATGTGGACACTTACTTATTCCCAAAATCATTGAATTGAGTTATTTTTGGTCAATGAAGCTGTAACTATATGGATTGACGGTAAAATAGACGTTTATATGGCGAAATATGGAACTATGTAGACGCAGTAAAATATATGGGCCATTTTAAACGGAAACATGGAATATTGTGCGGCCCTGATTCCACCTACGGGTAAAATAAAAATTAGTGAAAATGATCCGAACTCATAAACACTGTTTGTATTTAAAAGAGTTATTTGCTTGTTTGTTTCAGACAGTTTTGATGTCATTAAAGAGTTTAGTGCCCTCCCTTCTGAACCATTCAGGACCACTGAAACGCTATAGATTTCTTGAATACTTTCGGTTTAATTATGCCTGTAAACCGGTTTCTCTCTTGTTAAATTCATAATACCAGAATAGAATATTTATTTGTTTTCCATTCATTTTGCGTAGTAGCAGAAACTCAAGGCAATAAAACAGATGATTGCTAATGCTAACTGCTCATAAATCGAGCATACCCGGTCCAACGACCAGGTGACAATTTGTCAAATGTCGTGGTGATTGTTGCTTTCGTCTTTGAATAAGTGCTTACTTGCAATGAAAATAATTATTCGTAGCCTTCTTGGCATGAAATGCATTTCCACAGCACCAGTGAGTATTTATTGATATCGTTTAGCAAAAGAGACAAGCATCTGTCCTTTCTAGCGTAAGATCAATTACAGAGTGCAAGCTGACCTCTATCATATGAAAAAGTCAACAGTTAAATTTATTATAATCTTCAAAGACGGAATACCATTTCATTAGCATTCTTTTCAGCTAGTTCAGACAACTTCGGTATATTAAGGAGAATTAAAAATAAATATGAGACAACAAAAAAAATTTAAATAACTTAGGGTTTCACGAAATTGTTAATTACCAAGTTATTAAAATCATAAAAACAATGATAAAACAAAAGCAGACAAACAGTAGACTGAGTACTCGGTGAAGACTTTATACATGATATGGGGGACTTACAATATGTAGACACTTTTACACATGAAAGTAATTATAAACAAAGAGAATGCATATGGTCCTATGGTCACCTGGACATACACCAAAATTCACTCCTCCACCGTTGACAGTGTTAAATGTGGGACACTAGAAAATGCATGCAACTCAGTCACATAGTTGAAAAGATTCACCAACTGATACAGCTTAAACCTGTGTTGCGCATGCTGAGCTACCGCCTCCCTCCATACACAACGTTAACTGAAGTACGATTAGGTTAGAAGAAAACATGACCTGACCACACCATGATGCCCTACCAGTTCAAGAAGATTCCCACTGTTACCCGAAACCACCTCTAGAGTCACAACATACATAACTACACTTCTCGAGACAACACACATCAGTGATTGCAAACTATTTGTGGTAAGCCTCAAAATCGGTTAGTGCAAGCGTATCCACAATTTCTCTCTCACCCTTCAAGTCTTGAACACATTCACTAAACATCATATTTTATCCCATCATCTACCACAACCTTCATTTCTACCTTCACTATTCCTATCCAGTTCCCACTCACTTATCTCTGTGAAGTATGGTAACTTGAACTGCTGCACGTTTACGCTATATCCCACCTTGATTCTCCCGTCTATCTGTCTGTCTACCTGTCCTTCTATCTATCTATCTATCCATCGATCGATCTCTTTGACCCTATATTGATGCCCGCAGTCAGGTCTGTAGCCAGCACACACAACTTCAACCATCGAAGCATTGTCCTCCACGATTCTCAGTTAGAACAGCTACTTCTTATTCAGATTAAAATTATAACTCGCAATTTCCCACTATCGATTGACTAGAAAAGGGTGATCGAGAACTACTGATATATGGCCTGGCATCTGTGCTGGCATCTTGAAACTGTCATTATTTCAGATTTCACCACTAACAATCAGTGATGATTAGCAACAGAATTCACGATGCACTCTTCGCATAACAGTGTGAATTGGACAGATGGCTTAACACTGAAAATCACATTCAATAATCTTACTATGAAAGCCTAATAAGTGTTACAAAAACGAATCACCCTTATCCTCTCCAAATATGAATTAACATTTAGGTGGAAGGAGATCCTCATTAGGAAACACACTGATACTTGAGTATTTGATAGTGCGTGATGATTGAAAGTGGGGTGTGGACCTGGGTAGTAGCACGTCTCGATTCAGTGACCTGTGGGTTCCCTTTTCAGCATTCTACCAACTAAGCTACACGACCTAACTGCTGATCATATCTGCATTTCAACCACCAAGAATCTTTTCGACAGCACTTTGATCTTGTGACTCAGTTGGCAGAGAATCAGGTGGACAGCCTGTAGGCTATAATTTCCAATTCTGCCATCAAGTAGGTTTCCATTCAAACTTTAATCATCACGCATTATCATGAACAGCAGTCTGTGGAGCCACAGCTGTCGTAGATACTCTCAACACGTAAATGATTGTTGTTAGTGGTTGACTTTATCTTGAATTCCTGAGCTAAAATGCTTTTGAATAGGTATTTGTAATGACTTATAAAGAATAACATTGACATTGATGGCGATATTATTGTTATTATTAGTATTTAATTACTATGTATGAGCATTGTCTTCTGGTTTGTAACCATTTTTTATGTAAACATTCGTTGACTCGTCTAGGTTTTATTCTTTGAAGAAGCATATCCCATGAAGTCATAAAACGTCAGAAATTGCTTTTTCTATCTCATCAGGATTTGAGAAATATATTTCCTTTAATAACCTACTTATTGGTTCAGTATGAAAAAGTCATCTCCTTGGATCCCATATCTAGAAGGTACAACTTTCATCATTATACATAAGGTGAAGAGTTTTAAAAACTAGGAAAATACGTATTTAAAAAAAATGAGGATAACTTTTTGGAACCTAATGATACATACATAGAAATATATACATATGTGATTTCACACAATCTCTTGTTCTCATCAAAATTCGAATAACAAAGGAAGGTTATACAACATAGATGAACAGTCCGATTTAAATATTTCACTGAATAGATTTATTAATCTTGTAAGCAGCAAAAAGGGACTGGATTAACTTTTTATCGATGTTAAAGTCAAAAGGTATCAGTTTTAATTCTTTCAATTTGTCAGTTATCTCTTGAAGTGGTGTTAAAGTAGGATATGATAAAACAATCTTTACAATTGCCTCCCATTTTGCATCATAATCAGGATATTGACTTTCATTTGTTTTCCCATGAGATTTGAAACGTTTATATTGAAAAAGATTACTGTTAGGCTCTGCATACTTCAAAAATGTAATAAGTCGACCAAACAATTCATGTTTTTTATTATCATCAACATGATGATTGTCATCCTCCATTTCATTGGATTTTAGTAAATATTTATGATCACAGTGATGATTAAGTGGATCTTTGATAACATCCTGTAACTGTTTTCTTATTTCGATTAATTGAGTAGAAAAATCAGCGAAATAAACACAGTTGGACCGTACAAGTCTATGCGCAATACAAACAGCTATACGAGTATATCTCCAGTTAGGAGGGATAATATCAAAGTAGTCTTCTATTCTACGAGATATTTTCAAATTTATGTATCCTAGAGGTTTGACATCTTTCAGTTTCCAGGATGTGTTTAATGTTTTCTGAACCAATTGCAGTATTCTTATTCTTGAAACCCAACGACCAGTAATATTCATGATTAACATCTTCTCTTCTACCTTAGACACTCCATATTTATCCATAACTTCACTGTTTAGAAGATGTACAGCATAATTTGACATTTGTTTTGGTGCATAACAATTGAATTGAAGAAAATTGAGGACTGCAGCAAAAATAACTTTGAGACAAGCATTAAAAATGCTCGGATCGATAACATTTCTCAACTCCTCTGCACTAGCCGTATTCTTCACAGTCCATGTTCCCAGAAACCAATCTCCTTCAGGAAACCAATTATTTCTTGTTGTAAAACATTGTGCAAGTAGTCCAAATTGTACGACTATATTTGCAGCGTTCGCCAACCACTTTCTTACAGGTTCCGCGTATTTAACTCCGATCGATTTATAAGTATATGCAGAGGCACCTGCAGCTACTTTATACCAGGATTCTTTTGAATTGGTTGCGTCATCATTTGGAAAGTATTTTTTATCCAGCATTAATGACTTTTCATTAATTATTGGAATTTTATTTTCCAGATATTCAATTTCTTCAAACTGCCAACCAAAATGTGGCAGCTGTTCCTGTACACACTCACCTAATAAATGTAGTTCAGAAGTAATATCTTCACAAACACTATCAACCTAAAACAAGTGAAAGAATGAATAAACTACTGAAAAGTTGCAAGCAGTAATTCAGTGCAACAAGAAAATATCTTATCTAAAATCTACGGATCGCGTGTCCAAATTAGTGGAGAGTGTAACTGACCAGCTTACTCAAATTTCTTTATCACATGACTAAGCAAAAGCAAAGTGATCTGGTGAAATGCATCCATTCATGAAAATATCTGCTAAAAAGCGTTTCAGCTGAGGAATTCAAGATAAAGTCAACCACTAACAACAATCATTTACGTGTTGAGAGTATCTACGACAGCTGTGGCTCCACAGACTGCTGTTCATGATAATGCGTGATGATTAAAGTTTGAATGGAAACCTACTTGATGGCAGAATTGGAAATTATAGCCTACAGGCTGTCCACCTGATTCTCTGCCAACTGAGTCACAAGATCAAAGTGCTGTCGAAAAGATTCTTGGTGGTTGAAATGCAGATATGATCAGCAGTTAGGTCGTGTAGCTTAGTTGGTAGAATGCTGAAAAGGGAACCCACAGGTCACTGAATCGAGACGTGCTACTACCCAGGTCCACACCCCACTTTCAATCATCACGCACTATCAAATACTCAAGTATCAGTGTGTTTCCTAATGAGGATCTCCTTCCACCTAAATGTTAATTCATATTTGGAGAGGATAAGGGTGATTCGTTTTTGTAACACTTATTAGGCTTTCATAGTAAGATTATTGAATGTGATTTTCAGTGTTAAGCCATCTGTCCAATTCACACTGTTATGCGAAGAGTGCATCGTGAATTCTGTTGCTAATCATCACTGATTGTTAGTGGTGAAATCTGAAATAATGACAGTTTCAAGATGCCAGCCGATATATCAGTAGTTCACGATCACCCTTTTCTAGTCAATTGACAGTGGGAAATTGCAAGATATAATTTTATTCTGAATAAGAAGTAGCTGTTCTAACTGAGAATCGTGGAGGATAATGCTTCGATGGTTGAAGTTGTGTGTGCTGGCTACAGACCTGACTGCGGGCATCAATACAGGGTCAAAGAGATCGATGGATAGATAGATAGATAGACGGACAGACAGACAGATAGACGGGAGAATCAAGGTGGGATATGGCGTAAACGTGCAGCAGTTCAAGTTACCATACTTCGCAGAGATAAGCGAGTGGGAACTGGATAGGAATAGTGAAGGTAGAAATGAAGGTTGTGGTAGATGATAGAATAAAATATGATGTTTAGTGAATATGTTCAAGACTTGAAGGGTGAGAGAGAAATTGTGGACACACTTGCACTAACCGATTTTGAGGCTTACCACAAATAGTTTGCAATCACTGATGTGTATTGTCTCGAGAAGTGTAGTTATGTATGTTTTGACTCTAGAGGTGGCTTCGGGTAACAGTGGGAATCTCCTTGAACTGGTAGGGCATCATGGTGTGGTCAGGTCATGTTTTCTTCTAACCTAATCGTACTTCAGTTAACGTTGTGTATGGAGGGAGGCGGTAGCTCAGCATGCGCAACACAGGTTTAAGCTGTATCAGTTGGTGAATCTTTTCAACTATGTGACTGAGTTGCATGCATTTTCTAGTGTCCCACATTTAACACTGTCAACGGTGGAGGAGTGAATTTTGGTGTATGTCCAGGTGACCATAGGACCATATGCATTCTCTTTGTTTATAATTACTTTCATGTGTAAAAGTGTCTACATATTGTAGGACCCCTGTATCATGTGTAATCTCTTCAGCGTTTACTGAGAAGTGTCCGCTCTACTTTGCTTGGATAGCATAAGAGATTGTGTGATGTCATCAAATATATTGATTGATAGTTATGTGCAGCTTGAGGAGCATTTTGGCTCTGAATTAGTTACAGGGATTCGAAGGGTGGTTTTCAGGTTCACCTGAACGTTTCTTTTTTCTTCTGAGAAAGATCATGTTGCTCGTGGTCCAAGGTAATAATTATTTGTTTCTGGGTAACTGTAGTAGCACCTTCCCTACTTATCGCTATCCCATACTTTTGGATATATGTACTGTTTTACGTAGTTTTTTGTATGGGCAAATTCATCATTTACAACAATAGTTTGCATGAAGTGTTATATTCTGGTGATACATATATTAATGGTTTAGAAGAACTTGTTCTGAAGTCGTGGTAGTTAGAATTATGAACTACTTTCTTTCAAGTCTTCCTTCAAGCCTATTCTATCTCAATATTTTATCTTCTCTGAATTTATCGGAAACGAATCCTCGCAAATTAATTATAATCATGAATATCTTTCTATTTACATACAAGCTAATATATGTCAGGTATTAAAGCGAACGAAGAATAGTTCTCTTCATACGCAACTCCTATATAAACAAAGAGAAAGCTACGGAATATGATGAGTTAAGTGCTCTCCTTTTTCTTTTTCTGCAGAAATCAGTTTTCAGTGTCGTGGTATCAACTTTTCACATTTTTTTATCATCCATTTTTTCAGATAGTGTAAAATAATTTGTTGTACAGGTTTTTACCACTAAAATCAGTTATCTGATAATATATATAAGCTGGAGTTGAAGCTTCGTCATTACAGGTCTTCAGTAAGAACACTAACTTGGCTAATTGTTTATCATTTTAACAATATGAAACCTAAAAATTGAAAGTTATTTTTGTTCAAAAATACTTCACATTTCCGGAGATCATTCATCAATCGCTCAGGATCCCAATTTTGATGACTGGTTCCCATCAAAACTCCCACTAACTGTATTGATTGACGTTGGAAGAGTATGAATTCAACGAAACCTACGCTTTCTAACATCTTGTAAATTTATCATCCTCGGATAGTGTTGAAAACTCCTGGAAGTTAGAACGAATTCTAACTAAAAACTCTAAAACAAGAACTAATTTGGAATCGCTATACATCTAAGGTATTGATAATTCAAGAATTTAAAGTGCAGCTGAATGTTTCATGCCAATTTTCTCATAAGACTGTCATCATAAAATGTGGAGATAGTGGAGACTATTTGTTACTAAACAGGATAATATTACCGATTCTCTGTTCACCGGGTTGGGTGACTTCATTGAGAAGCTTTAATTGATATTCTAGACAACATCATCAGCTCTATACCAACAAACAAAAGGAGTACCAAATGAATCATCTAACTTCGGTTTGATTGGAGAAACAATAATGCAAGTATTGGGAGCTGTCAGCTTGCGATTAGATTGAGAATATATTGATGATATATTGGCCCTCATTAAAGAAAATTCAACGGAAAACACTTCAACAAAATCAGATTTAGAGTTGAAAGGGAAGCAAACAAGTAACTATTTAAAGATGTTTTAATCATCGAGATCAGTCCGGAAAAATCGAAAACTCATGTGGATAAGAAACTCATATTCATCAAACTCTAAACATCTGCAAGAATGCGCGAAATATGTTCTCAGTAAACGTTGTTTAACAAACTAAAGACAAACAGCAATGCACCAAATTTACAGAGAAGAGAATGAAACCATTTTGTAACTGTCTATTAGGAAAACCACTGTCCGGACATCTTCAACGTCAACCACGAACATGTCAACGGACAAAGAGAAGCTAGTTGTGTTTTCGTATATGAAAAGCGTTTGCGACATGTTTGTTGGAATTTCTGCAGTTCTTAGACTAACAAAAACTTCAACTCCATGTTATGCAGATCAAAAAACGCTATGATCCAGGACGACAAACTCAATATTATCTACAGAACATTACGGCAAATGCATAAAAATTTAAATCAGACGGTGACCAACCTTAACTACGCACAGAAAGCATGCACAGCAGTGCGTTTTTATCACAACAGACGATTACCAACGTTTTACTATTCCTTCACGTCTCTCAGTCAATATTCCTACACTTTCTTTAATGTATTTCAGCTCTGAAGTTATTGACAACGATTCCAGTTCATGGAACAGTATCACTGGTCTCTGGATACCAAGTTCTAAACTAAACATTAGAGCTTCTAATGTCTGTACCTTGCATCGAATCGGCCGATAAGCTTCACTAGCCGAAACCCTAGCATTTCAGGCCATGGATGTGAGCTGTGTTTACAACAAACATATACAAGACTCAAGTGTGGTTTTTCACTTAATCTCACTTGGCCCGTGTGGTGAATCTACGAAATTCACCCTTCAAGATTTCGGAGATACGAAGACTGGTTCATGTGATCTTGCAGATTTAGGTACAACATTGAATCCTGGGTTAGGTACATTGTTCGACTGGATCCCATTCGACATTCGCCTATGCACTGTTCAACTGAATGCGACAGTGAGGACTAAAAAGAATATTGAAACTTACGTTTGTCTCTTTGTAATCTCTGCTTGCGCGCCCACCGAACTTAGCTCGAATCTAGTGAAGGGTGAGTTCTACCGGAAATTGTTTAGCCTCTTACAGAAAGCCAGACGTTTAGACGTGGTTGTCATTACATATGATTTTAATACACAAGTGGGTAGGGTAAGTCAGGTACAAAGGCACTTAGGTAACACTTTCAAAATCTCAGCCGAACGAACGGAGATCACTTGCTGCAAGTGAACTCAGACAACTATCTATTTCTGGGGAGCACTAACTTCAAACATAAAGATAGAGATTGTCTGACATGGCGTCCACCGACCTCAACTCTGAGATGAGCGCAGACAGACCACATTACCATCCGTTATCATTATAGAGGGCTGGTAGAAAATTACCGCTGCCTCTGCAGAAAATGAAAAGTGACCGCAAGCCGACAAACGTTAGGGTGTGTCTGAGCATAAATGGAAGTAGTAAAACAATAGCAGCAAGATCATTGCAAGTGCTGTGTGACGATAGGAATACTAAGGCTGGTTTCAGTGGAAAAGTGGCTAGACAGTTATCGAAGCAGAATAACATCACTCATCCAGAAGAAGCCTGGTGCCACTTCCAGCCTATAGTAGGAATAGCTTTGAAGACTACACTCGATTCTCAGAGGGTGGTTTAAAAGAACCAGTGGATCTCAGCATCTTCTTTTAAATGATGGATACACACGAATGCATCCCTGCAGGATCCCAGTACAATGAGGAGCGAATGAAACTTAAACGCAGACTATCAAAAGGCTTAACCATAGCCACGAACAATGGTAGGCAACGAAGGTTCAAGATGGAAAAGGCAACGGCGTTAGGTCACAGTTATTTAAAGTGATTATGAAAACTGGAGTAAACGTTTTAATGGTTGGTTAGACCACAACAGAGAAGGATGAGTCTGGCATTTATTCGCAGAAAAGACGTCTGTAACGATGGGTGGAACATTTTGGAACACAGTTCGACTGGCCTTCAGGCACTCTTTAGTTGCTCACTATCCGAAACAATGAAATAGTGAGAAGTGTCTGTACTCGAACAGGCATGATAATGAGTTGTCTGGTGAGTTATGTAACACGAGTGGCGCTTGTCAAGGATGTTCATTCTATCCATTCATATACAGCCTTATCATGGAAGTATTTCTGAAGGTGTCTCTCTTTTGCCGTCTGACTTTACGGGAATTGGTCTAATCAGAGAATTCTTTGTAGGTCTAGAGTATCCAGATGACAATCCTGCTAGGTGAAGACCTTGACAAAAGGCAGTCTTCTGGATACCTTGAGTGGTAGTGTGAGAATGCGTGGGATGCGTTCCTCACTGCCCAAGTGCAAGTTGTTGCTGCAGGACTTATCTTTTCTGGTACCTTGCTTAGCAACAGAAAATTAAGAGGTTGGGTGTGTTGAACACTTCACTTACTTGGGAAGTCGTATCAGCCCTGGTGGATTATCGATCTACAAAATCTCTGCACGGCGGATACAAAAGGCTAGACTGACTTCCGCCAACTCACGTCATTTATTGTGCTGACATAAAATTCGACTGATTATTAAGGATTGAGTGTACTGCACTGAAGTTCACCCTCTTCTACTGTATAGCCGTGAAATTTAGCCATCATAGGTAGTGGATATGAGAAGGCTTCAGGTGTTTGACCACTATTGCCCTCGAAGTCTAGACCGTGTATCGCTGTGCCACAACGTCAGTAACATAAGTTAGATTTGTGGTTTTGAGCAGAAAAGGAAGGTCAGTCGATGAGGTTTTGAACTTTCACTGACTTAGGTGTCTAAGACATGTGTTACGCGTCCCTAGTCACCGTCTTTTCCGTCGCACAATGTTAGCTGAAGTAGGTTCCAGCTGGAAGACTGTCTTGGGTGACCAGACTAAGGCATGGCATGAGTGCATGAAGTCTTCGACTGTTGGTTTTAGGTATGTAGGAAACCAGAGACTTCTGATTGGGGTCCACCTGATAACAGAGACCAGTGGTCAGAGACTCTAGGTGATATGGCTCAATATCTATGTCTGTGGTGCAGATACATCCACACACTATCTTCATCCTAGTCGTCATACCAAATTTCATCATTATTTTATTTCTCCTTGTCCCCTTTTTGGGAGTTTCTACCAGTTTTTACTACAACTTTCTTTCTTATTTCTTTGTCTTTCATAGTGGCGCATTTTCTTTTGATGTGTTGGTATGAGGTGTTGCAACTTGGACCGTTATGCAATAATACCAATCCCAATGTTGATACTGATCGATTGAAAGATATGCATCTACCGGGAGTGGAATAACTTCTGATATCAGTCATGTTTCAAATACTTAGTTTCATGATATAATTAATAATGATCAGCCTTTGCTCCACACTTGAAAAGGTTAAGTGGAACTATTCATTCAATGGTTTCTGTTTGGAGAAGAATGTTGGCTATGGGATATTCAAAATGGTCCAGTTTCATAAAACTCCTTGCTTGAAATCTTACTCGTGAGTGAAAATCAATCAGCTTACGCCTAAATTTATCGGTCAGTATCGAGTTACTTCGTGAAACAGATTGAGAAAATAATCAAATTACATATATCTCAGATTGAATGGAAAGACTTTAGATGTCTGACTTCACAAACCTTTCGCCAAATAGAAGAAATTTATCTAATTTATCTCATTTTGGATCCAATCAATATTTGAAAAATGCAGTGTTACGACGCAAGGGTATAGGAATGTAGGAAACCACGTAATTCATAACTGCAAGCTGCATCTAATCAATAGAGTATTTAATCAAATAATCACCTATATTACCTCAAACGCTATTAGGTGTTCATGAGGATTCCGATTTCGATTATAAATAATTGTTACCACCAGAACACCTTGGCTAAGAAAAGTATGGAAATCAATGAAACATTCAATGCCTTCTTTTAAAGAATAACTGACGAAATTAGCTGAAGTTAACCAATGGTTACAAGCTGATAGCTTTATAGATGACCTGTTTGACTGACGACTTCAGTTCGATGAATTCAATTGTTGGATTCAATCAATGATGAGCATAGCTTCAAAGTAGAGTTAAGTATCTCATCATTTCATCAACTTTCTTTTAAAATGGACGTCCGAGAAATTTTAGACAATGCAACAGAATGTTATCGAAAGTTTTGGTATCTTATTTTTTGGCGACGATAATAACATGATTAATACATTTTTTAACATTCAGCAAAATAACTTACTCTATTCAGAATATCCATTTCGGAGTGTCACGCTGACTACTTTTAGTCAATTTTTATATAGAATATCAACAAAAACACGTTGGACTATTGATTTTTATTCTAGGTCATTTGTAGAATTTGCAGCTAGGAATGAACCAATCAGCATTGAACTTTTATAACTTGATTACGTGCAAAAATATGTTCGTCACGTGACCAGTGTATGTTTGCGTGTGTTTATGAAAGCATAATGCGAGTAGATTGAATTTTATTGTAGTAGGTTTAACTTTCATCGACGATTCCGCAGACATCTAAATAATTCAGCGATTGAACGCGGTATTCTAAGTACATCAAACACTTCTGAAGATGCGTTTCAAGATAAACGAAAATAGATTTAATGCATCACTTTTTGACTGAAGAGTAACCTAAAAGTCTTCTATAAATACCAAACTACGTTATATCGTCAGATATTTGCTTCTTGAGATACAGAATCGAGACGTAACGATTGACTAATCTGTATGTTAGCAAGTGGAAGAAATCTTCTGTACGAATTCAATGCATATACAGGAAGCTTAAAGTATGAGTTGTATCATCTGATTACCCATTAACCGATTGAAATACATAGATTATTTATGAGATAAGAAGTGTCGATATTACCAAGTGCTCAGTTTAATTACTAAACATATTCCAAACTGAAGTAGGGAACTGCTTGACTTCAACTCATTGTAATAAATGGTTCACCAACTTTTCACGCGGTTATTTGGGTTGTATTCATCTACGACTATTTAAGTTGATAGGATACCTTAATGATGCATAAACCTAAACTAATGATCTTCAAACCTCGCCTGGTTAACTAGTTTACTAGTTACTAGCCGGTTCTAAGCCCGGGTAAAGAGGGAAGGTTGGGCATAGGGCTAGCAACCCTACACCGGGAAACAAATCTAACCGCTAAAGAAACTTCAAAGCACAAACAAAATATAAAAAATGAAAACAAACTTATTCCCCGCTGGAATCGGAGAGGCGAAATGACGCCAGTTGGTGAAAGCCTGCCTCCGGGAAGCCAATTGGCCGATGTGTCTTCTCTCGATGAAAGCGAAAGTAAACGTGGGGACATGGAATGTCCGCACGATGTTTGAACCCAGTAAGGCAGCCCAGATTGCAAGGGAGATGAGAAGGTATAACATCGAAGTGCTTGGGATTTGCGAAAGCAGATGGAATGGGAGTGGACTCTCCAAACTGTCAACTGGAGAATCAATAATCTACTCCGGTCACCCAGACGCCAACCACGAGCACACTGAGGGAGTGGCTATCATGATGTCCTCAAGAGCATCGAAGGCTCTCATGCAGTGGGAACCAATCTCCTCCATGATCATGACAGCAAGATTCAACTCAAAAGGAAGAAAGGTCACAATCATACAATGTTATGCACCTACAAATAATGCAGAGCAAGAGAAAAAGGAGGATTTCTACAGACAACTTCAATCAACACTGGACAAGACGTCAGTTGGCGATATCAAAATTCTGATGGGCGACATGAATGCCAAACTGGGAGGGGACAACACGGGAAGAGAACTAACCATGGGTCGAGAGGCACTAGGTGAAATGAATGAGAATGGAGAATTGTTTGCAGAATTCTGCGCATTCAACGATTTGGTGATTGGAGGCAGTGTGTTCAGGCACAAAGATATCCACAAAGCGACATGGATTTCACCAGATGGACACACTAAAAATCAAATCGACTTTATCTCAATCTCAAGAAAATGGAGACGCAGTCTACTTAACACAAGGTCAAGAAGAGGAGCAGATGTAGGTTCAGACCACTACCTAGTGCAAGGAACCTTCCAAATCAAGTTAAAAGCCTTCAAGGAAGCTGGTGATAGACCTCAACCCAAGTACAACACTCGGAAACTGAAGGATGAAACTACAAAGGAGATCTTCAAGGCAGCCATCAAGACAAAATGGGAGACATCGAGCAACATCCCTGAAGAAACCTGTGTGGAAGAACACTGGAAGTCTTTGAAAGCTATGTGGAAAGAAACCTGCACAACAGTATTAGGAAGGAAGAAGAAAGAAGACAAGGAATGGATCTCGACAGATACCTGGAAGCTGATAGAGGAGAGGAGGATGGTGAAGCAGAAGATAAACCAGTGCAGTGCAAGGATGCTCAACGACAAGAGGAACTGAGCACAATGTATAAAACACTGGACAAAGAAGTGAAGAAGAGTGCACGCAAAGACAAAAGACACTTCTACGAAACACTGGCAAGTGAAGCAGAACAGGCTGCAGGTAAGAGAGACCTGACGACATTGTATCAAATAACCAGGTTGCTATCAGGGAATAGACCAACACAGATGAAACCAATAAAAGATGAAGAAGGAAATTTAATTACAAAAGAAGAGAAACAGAGGAAACGATGGGCCGACCACTTCAAGAAGCTCTTGAATCGACCACCACCTGCACTTCGTCCACAAATACCACCTGCAGCCGCTGAACTACAAGTGAACATTAATCCCCCAACGAAAATGGAAGTCCTGAACGCCATAAAGCTACTGAAATGCGGGAAAGCAGCAGGACCAGATGGAATACCGCCAGAAGCACTGAAAACAGATGCAGAGACAACAGCGGCCATGCTCACACCACTATTGCAGAAGGTGTGGAAGGAAGAGAAGGTACCTGACGATTGGAAGAAGGGTTACCTTGTCAAACTGCCGAAGAAGGGAGACCTCAGTGCTTGCAAGAACTGGCGCGGAATCACTCTCCTGTCCACCCAAGCAAGTAAAATATTAAGCCGCATCATCCTGGAGAGGCTAAGGGATGCACTGGATTCAAAACTACGACCGGAACAGGCAGGCTTCAGGAAGTACAAATCATGTGCAGACCAAATTGCAACGCTCTACGCATCATCATAGAACAGAGCATAGAATGGCAATCAGCTCTCTACCTCAACTTCATCGACTTTGAGAAGGCCTTTGACAGCGTCGACCGAGAAGTAATTTGGAAGCTGCTTCAATACTACGGAGTACCGCAAACCTTTATCCGCCTCATTCAACAACTATATGAAGATGCCACATGCCAAGTAATCCACAATGGAAAGCTCAGTGATGCCTTTGAAGTGAAGACAGGAGTGAAACAAGGTTGCCTACTATCACCCATGATATTCCTGATTGTGGTGGACTGGATCATGCAGCAAACAGTAGGCAGCGAGAAGAGGGGGATACGCTGGACGACGGAAAAGAACCTAGAAGACTTGGATTTCGCCGATGACTTATGCCTAATGTCACATAAACTTGAAGATCTGCAGGCAAAAACTAACAAGTTGATAGAAGAGGCAGCGAAGACGGGACTTCAAGTGAATATAGAGAAGACAGAAGTGATGAAGATACCGCACCACCACCATCAACAACAACAACAACAAACTCCAATCACTGTCAACGGGAGAAACTTAAAGGAAGTAACCTCCTTCACTTATCTAGGAAGCACTGTTTCAACTACAGGCGGGACGGACGAGGACGTCAAAGTCAGAATCGGAAAAGCAAGACAGGCATTCATTAGCCTGAAACCAGTGTGGAGATCTTCTGCACTCACTCAGCATGCGGAACAAGATACGGATTTTCAACACCAACGTCAAGTCAGTGCTCTTGTATGGCTCAGAGACTTGGCGCGTCACGAAAGGTATTTCCAATAAACTACAGACATTCATCAACAACTGCCTACATTGGCTCGCTACTGAAGATCAGATGGCCATAATAATAAGAATAAGCAACAAGGAGCTCTGGGAACGAACCAACCAAGAAGCTGTCATCCAACAAATATGCAGGAGGAAGTGGAGATGGATTGGCCATGCACTGAGAAGGCCGACTGAGGACATCACGCGTCAGGCCAGGCAGTTGAGTGGAATCCCCATGGGAAGCGACGAGTTGGGTGTCCGAGTTGAGGATGACATGGAGGAGATCGTGTGAGGAGGAAATGAGAGCTTGTGGGCTGTCGTGGAGCCAGGTTCAAAAGATTTCAGAGAACAGAGTTCACTGGAGACGTGCTAATGAAGCCCTATGTTCCACTGGGAACACAAGGGACTAATAATAATAATAATAATAATGATCTTCAACTCACTATTTAAGAGACCTACTGAATGTGATATAAGATTTATCTGCTAACTACGTCTCGATTCAACAGACAGAATTCGTATACATTATATTGTGTCATTGATTCCTTATCTGCTAGTCTTTCATTTAGATGCAAGAACAAATATTGACTGTTTTTTGTTGTTGTGAAAGCAGATTATTTATTGTAGTTTGCTTGGTTATGGTCAACAGAGGAATCCACGACGCGCGTTTCATTCTATTTCTGGTTCATCAGCCGGATGTACTTGGACCCCAGTGAGTGGCGTTGTTCACACTGGGACTCTAACTGGGGATCGATTGCTTCAAGTAACAGCATTAAAACTATACCCATCACACATGAAGTGGCTGTCATAACTTTGTAGCTTAATGGATAACACTCTCGTTTAAAGCTACCGTTCCCCAATTCGAGTTTTGGTGGGGGCCATATCACTCACTGGGACTCAGGTGCAACCAGCTAACTAGTCCGGAATAGGGCGAAACTCACCTTCTGGATTCCATTGCTAACCGCCATCCATCATTAGACCGGTAAATGTTCTGGTATCCGAACAAACACCTGCTCAATCGTATAGGTTATGTAAATTGTTCCACAGGAACAGTTAAACTGATATCTGGAACATGAAGAGCTGAGAATAGATGTCTGAAAATTTTCTAATAATAAGTATTATTGAATCTTAATAATGAAGTCTTTCGCTTTCACTGCTGGATGGGGAGTTAGAATCGAAGAGGTAGTGTAACGACCATCTGTTGATACATTTTCGTCTAGCCTGTCGGTAGGTAGGCAAGTAAGTAAACTGTTATAAGGGCGGGTAGAGCAGTGTGAGTTTAGTGGTGGACACGAGAATCTGGAAGGGAAAAGAGGAAGAGAAAAAAGTAACCCGACGACTCAGCATATACACAGGATGTACTTACATTTAATAATGAAAGATAACTCACAAACGGTAGGGCGTGACAACAAAGGGGTGAGGCAATCTAAAAATCGAGACTGTAAGGTGAGTAAGATTTTGAATGCGTTACAACAGACTGGATTTTGAGAATGCTAGCAACCACAATTAATAGACATTGAAATTTCGGTTCATCATCCAAGAAAATTTGTACACATTAAACTATTTTGCAACAAAATACGTAACTTCAATGAATACATAATTCGTTCTACTCTTCCAGCTGATAACTGGACCTTCCACCATTATTTCTACACTAAAATCTTCATATTTTCAAGTTAGTTGTCAGGTAATCTCTATGTGAAATGACTTTGAAAGACAAACCGTCAGTTTGTTTTTGATGTTGAACTTTTAGGAAGAATAGTCAGAGAAACCACAAACCATGGTTTTATACAGGGGTACTTTCAAGTAAAGGAAAAAAATTGTTGAACCAGAGACTAGCACCAACCTCATTAAGTGCCATAGATGAAGACTGACATGTAGACTGAAAATAACTCTTACAGAATGATGATTTTCCCCTTGGGTTCCTAGTGGAACATACCGCTTCAGTAGCACACGTTCATTTCACTCTGTTCTCTGCAGTCTTCAAAACAGGGCATCATAACGGCCCACAAGCTTTCATTTCTTCCTCACACCATCTCCTCTATGTCACCATCGCCTCAGACGCCCAACTCGTCGTTTCCCCTTTCGATTACATTCGAGGACCTGGCCTAATGCATGTTGTCCCCAGTCGGCCTCCCCAGTGTATGCCCAATCCACCTCCACTTTCTTCTGCATATTTGTTGAACGATAGGTTCTTAGTTGGTTCGTTGCCAGACAGAGTTCCTTGTTGCTTATTCTTTACGGCCATCTGATCTTCAGTATCGAGTGAGCATAGGTGGCAGCTTTTGATGGTGTATGTCTGCAGTTTGTTGGAAATGCTTTTGTGACACGCCAAGTCTCTCAACTATCACATAGAAGCCTTGACTTACCTGACAATTTTGAATCTATAGCATCTTTTAGTCTCTCCAGGATGATGCGGCATAATATTTTGCTTGGGGTGGACAGCAGCATGATTCCTTGCCAGTTTTTGCAAACACTTTGGTCTCTCTTCTTTAGGAGTTTGACAAGGTAGCCCTTTTTCCAGTCGACAGCTAGGTACTTTTACTTCCTTCCTTCCTTGCAAACCTGCAGTAGTGGTTTGAGCACGTCCGCTGTTGTCTCTGCGTCCGTTTTCAGCGCTTCTGGTGGAATTCCATGTGGTCCCCCTGCTTTCCCGTACTTCAGCAGTTTTATGGCATTCAGAACTTCTGCTTTTATTTGAAGACCTGTGTTCACTGGTAGTTCTGTCGTTT
Source organism: Heterobilharzia americana (assembly GCA_944470555.2). NCBI lineage: Eukaryota > Metazoa > Platyhelminthes > Trematoda > Strigeidida > Schistosomatidae > Heterobilharzia > Heterobilharzia americana. The sequence goes on along the minus strand of OX104129.1, from coordinate 57,558,590 downwards.
TCGGTGGTATTTCCGGACAAGTTGCAGATAGTGTTGGTGCTGGTCGATTCAAGAGCTTTTTGAAGTGGTCAGCCCATCGTTTTTTTTGTTTCTCCTCTTTGGTAACTAGCTTTTCTTCACTCTCTTTCATCGGTTTCGTCTGTGTTGATCTCTTCCCAAACAGCAGGTAACCTGTTTATTTGATATAATGTTTTCAGGTCTCTCCTACCAGTAGCCTGTTCTGCTTCACTTACCAATGTGTCGTAGAAGTCTTGTTTGTCTTTGCGCTCACTCTTCTTCACTTCTTTGTCCACTGTTTTGTACATTTTACTCAGCTTTCCTTTTCGTTTTTCATCCTAGCACTTCTTCTTCTTTGTCTTACAGAATAGACGATTCCTATCACATTGTCAAATATAATAGCTACATGTTTCACTTGAAATAATTGTGTGAATTAACTCAAAAGGGTCTGAAGTTAGATTCTTCCTCGAGTTCATATCAGTTGGAGAGTTATGTAGCACTGGATAGCAATTTATTTCCATCTTTCAACTTGTCAACAGTAGTAGCGCTAGGTCACTTATGGTATCATATTCATAGTATTCAAGATTCGTGGTTGGTATGTTATCAGAAGTCTACTAGGATGACATAACGATTCAAACTCAACAGATTCATTCAGCGAGAGAGATATGATGTTACCATTATCCAGTACCGCTGATGACCGTCCATCTTCAATCCACAGGTTATAGATTTCAATGAGATATTTGAAACATTCATCTCGAAGCCAGTGTTTGCCAATATACCTGATAATATTGAGTTGAACTCTTTATAAAATGATGGGCGTGCACTACTGACTAATTCTAAACTAAGATAAATCAACTGCTCTCGCTGTCTGTTGGTAATCGGAGATCGAAATTATCTTTAAAAAACTGACCCAACGCAAAACACCGAAGTCCATGATAGTAATCCATTGAAACTACATAAAGCATTTTAAACTACGAAACTCTACATCCTATAAACTTTCCAAAAAAAGATGCAGTTAAAGATGGTTAATGTGTAGAAATAGTTTTCAGTCGATAAACTAGTGACCTTAATACTTACAGTTCTCATCTTATACCAATGGAGCCATGCATAAAAGCAGTTCTTATTGATATATATTATAGAAGTAGGACTTGATAATCATTTTCATGGCTAAACCACAAACTTATAAACTTCAAAATGACAAGTTATTACTGGATCTTTTAGTTGTGTGTTAGTTAGCTGCGTCTCAGAGATAAGGACTAGATTATTGAAACTTTTGAAATCGCTGTAGTTCACAAGCTGACAAAATATCTTCAGTCTTTGTCATGCAAACCAAATATACAGTAGCAAAGGAAGACAAACCAAACATTATTTACAAAATAAACCGTAGAAACTGAGAAGGAAATTATATCGGGCAGAGTATCTACCTTCATGAGCATCAACTAAAAGTGAAGTGTCATGACATTTTCGCTTATATCAATGCAGACAAACAACTGAAGACACGAATTTGCTGGGAAAATGTGTCAGACCTGGATAGAAGCTTAGGATTCAGGTCAATCAGCGATCAACAGACATGTTGACATTGACTCAATCTGTCAAACAATAAGAAACAACAAGAAGGTCAAAGTCCAAGTAGCCAGGAGAACCAATCAAAACAAATATGATGGCTATGAGAAGACCTTGGCAGGAACAACCAATCACACACAAGGATATCATGACAAGCTACTAAGCCACTTGTAGAGAAAATCTTATAGCACACTCCTTCCTGAAGTTTGTGGAGACGATGTTATCTAGAGTGCAAAGAAAAGCTTAACAATTTAACCATCCAGCTCAGAGAACACACCATCATCCAAATCATCTTCATGAGCTACAAATATTCTCGATTATCTCACGAGAAGTTTGCATTCAGATGAACTTAATGACCCATCATTCAATCAATGACTGCTGCTTATAATGAGTTTAAATCATTATGAAGAGATCATAGTATTAATATTAATGTTCTCTGTCAATATTAGTCTATATAAACTCACTCTTATCTGCGAAAAACCCTTTGAATCAAGGATATCTGTAGTTTATGAACGTTTTAAGAATAATACTTGATCTACTTTGAGAAGTCTACATAGCTACTAGGAAGTTAAAATGAATTTTGATTGTTACCGAAAGTATTTTTAAGAGAATATATACTCAACTGTTTTGTTGCATGTTACCATCTAACCTTGAGAAATTGGCGAATTACTCATTTATTATATCTCTGACTTAACTGCTTGACTATAGTGACTGATTTTGGCTTTGGTTGGAGTTTCTACTTTTGACTGATGATCATTAGGCTGGGAGACTGGTTTTACTTACCATTATTTCATCGGATGGATACATGCATAAATATAACGTAGCGGCAGTTGACTTGAGTAACTTTAAAGACCATTCTTACACCTACTGAAATTAGTTTTCATTATTTTGCAGAAAAACCACCTTTCTAGAGGAAATAAAAAAGATAATAGGGTATTCCTGCAGTTACTAGCAGGCTTACAGAGTCAGTCGCTGATTCAAGGAGAAGACAGATATACTTAACTAGCCCACAATGAAAACTAACGTATGTCACAAAGAATATGGAAAATGTGGAAGGCATAAATGAGCGTAGAATAGAAAAGAATGGGAACAAAGCATTAGAAACTTGAATTTACTACTTATTGACTAATTATCAGTCTTATTCATGTCGTTTAGGGATACAGAATCACATACAGCAGTGCTCTGTTTTTACTATAAAGTAAGATTATATCTTCAGTAGATATTGGGTTACACATAGTCTATCAAGATTTGTTTTATAAACATTCCAACAAAATAAATCATCATTTTTCAAGTGACTTAAAAGTTACACAATCCGCATTGATATTTCTCATCGCTGAGTAGTTTTTCAACTATCTGACTGCAGTGTCAATAGAGTTTCTTTGAGAAACCAGTGAGGTATATTGATCATCCTATTTTAAGTATATCAGTCCATATAAGTCGGATAGCTAGAATCAAGTGATCTGAACTAATTTGGCTCCATGAGCTAAGCTTGTCTGATAACAGCGCTGTTGATCTGCAGCCAAAATGAGTTGAATGGATGTCTGGTATTTAGATTACTGTAATCTAGCTGTCGCAATGGTTCCCTAACTACTCTAGCTATTCCGTAGTATAAAATAAATCACTGTTGGACGCTCTAGGAACTTCCTTTCAAAATTACTATGATAGTATCATATTTGGATATCTCCTCTCGTCTGATCCTTCTTCAGTTATAGCAATGAAAATAGTGATCTTACTATAGTTTTTTTGAATATTTGTCACATAAGGAAGCTGTATCATTTAATGGTGACGTTTCGAGGAGAATTTATTGCTCGCAATCATTTCAAGCTAATCACACAACTTCCAGGTCTGGTTTTGATAGTTTCATAGGACAATATTGTTAAACATTGTGTTGTGCACATAAAAAAAGAGCTGTGATGAAGTTAAACTCCACCATAATACCCAAATTATATTCTCATACGCGATCATAATAACGAAAGCGTTAGGACAGCAGGTAAGAGTAGTTAATTCAACAGCACCTTCTTTCAAAAGTATAAGATGGAACACCGGTTGGAACTAATTTCAAAATCAAAAGAAATGTCATTTTTCAAAATCGAGTAATTAGTTATAATTTTTGGATACACGAAAAATGAGGCCTAGATATTACAGCACAGCAGTTATTGTTGAATACATTTTACACTACTTATAAGTAGCACAAAACTATAAATAGTTTTCTTTTCTATAATGGCTGGAGTGCAAATAAGGTTTTCAGTAATGCAGAAATTTCCATTTAGACATTTAGTAAAACAAACAATGTGAGCGAAGAAATATTTCTTTTCAATTAGTTCTTCATCAATGGCTCTACACTAATATAGCATTTTCAGACGTAAAATTACATACCAATCTAGTGGTGAGAGTTGTTTAATGAAAGGTTATCTATCTTAAAGTATCAAGATGGTGATAATTGATCAGGTAATTAAGACAATTGACTAAAGCTTAGGTTAATTATCGTAGAAAGATTTTGTGAAGTTTTATACAGGTTCTTACATAGTTGATATTTTGTATAATGATAACTAAATAGCGAAAATGAACTGTTACTTAAAGTGGTAAATTGTTGACAGTAATTAAAGACAGTAGGGGGAGAGGAAGATGGCTAAATCTATAATAATAATATTACATTATTATTATTGTTATTATTACAGACAGCCAACTTCCTCTCCCCCTACTGTCTCTAATTACTGTCAACAATTTACCACTTTAAGTAACAGTTCATTTTCGCTATTTAGTTATCATTATACAAAATATCAACTATGTAAGAACCTGTATAAAACTTCACAAAATCTTTCTACGATAATTAATCTATGCTTTAGTTAACTGTCTTAACCTCGCCTGGTTAACTAGTTCACTAGTTACTAGCCGGTCCTAAGCTTGGGTAAACAAGGAAGGTTGGGCATAGGGCTAGCAACCCTACACCGGGAAACAAATCCAACCGCTAAACAAAATTCAAAGCACAAACAAAATATAAAAAAAAATAACAAAATTACTCCTCGCTGTAATCGGAGAGGCGAAATGACGCCAATTGGTGAAAGCCTGCCTCCGGGAAGCCAATTGGCCGATGTGTCTTCTCTCGATGAAAGCGAAAGTAAACGTGAGGACATGGAATGTCCACACCATATTTGAACCTATCAAGGCTACCCAGATTGCAAACGAGATGAGAAAGTATAGTACTGAAGTGCTAGGAATCTGCGAGGAGTCTGCAGATGGAATGGAATGGAATGGAAGTGGACTCTCCAAACTGTCAACTGTAGAGGAGTCAATAGTCTACTGCGATATTGTCACCCAGACGACAACCACGAGCACACTGCTGGGTGTTGGAGTGGCTATCATGATGTCCCCTTGAAGAGCATCGAAGGCTCTCTCTCTCTCATGCAGTGGGAACCAATCTCCTCCGGCAGGATCATGATCATGACAGCAAGGTTCAACTCAAAAGGAAGGAAGGAGAGTCACAATCGTACAATGCTGCGCTGTGCACCTACAAATAATGCAGATGAAGAGAAGAAGGAGGAATTCTACAGACAACTGCAATCAACACTGGACAAGACCACACCCCAGTTGGTGACATCAAAATTCTAATGGGCGACATGAATGCCAAACTGGGAGTGGGAAACACACGTAGAGAACTAACCATGGTTTGAGAAGCGCTCAGTGGGGTGATGAACGAGAATGGAGAATTGTTTGCAGAATTCTGTGCATTCAACGATTTGGTGATTGGAGGCCAGGCAGTGTGTTCAAGCACAAGGATATCCACAAAGCGACATGGAGTTGATTTCACCAGACACCAGGACACACTACACTAAAAATCAGATCGACTTTATCTCAATTTCAAGAGAATGGAGATGCAGCCTACTTGACACAAGGTCAAGAAGGGGAGCAGATGTAAACTCAGACCACTCACCATCTATTACAAGGAACCTACCAAATCAAGTTGAAAGCCTTCAATTCAAGGAAGTTGGTGATAGACCACAGTTCAAGTTGAACACCCAGAACAGAAACTGAACTGAGGGAGGAAACTAGAAATAAAATCTTCACGTCAGCCAGCCATCAAGACAAAATGGGAGACAGCGAGCAACATCCCTGAAGAAACCTATGTGGATGAACACTGGAAGTCTTTGAAAGCTATGGGGTAAGAAACCTGCATTTCCGTATTAGGAAGGAAGAACGAAGAAGATAAGGAATGGATGTTGATGGATACATGGAAGCTGACAGAGGAGGGAGAGGAGGATGGTTAAGCAGAAGATAAATCAGTGCAGTGCAAGGATGCACAACGAAAAGAGGAACTGAGTACAATGTATAAAACACTACACTGGACAAAGAAGTGAAGAAGAGTGCACACAAAGACAAAAGACACTTCTACTACACATTTGCAAGTGAAGCATAACAGGCTGCTAGTAGGAGAGAGAGGGACCTGACAACATTACATCAAATAACCAGGTTACTATCTGGCAGGGAAGAGATCAGCATAAATGAAACCAATAGAGGATGATGACAGAAATTTAATTACGAAAGAAGAGGAACAAAGGAAACAATGGGCCGACCACTTCAAGAAGCTCCTGAATCGACCACCACCTGCATTTCGTCTAGAAATACCACCGGCATGCCAGCCACACAACTACAAGTGAACATAAATCCTCCAACAAAAATGGAAGTCCTGAGGGCCATAAAGCTATTGAAATGCGGGAAAGCAGCAGGACCAGACGGGATCCCGCCAGAAGCACTGAGACAACAGCGGACATGCTCACACCACTATTGCAGAAGGTGTGGAAGGAAGAGAAGGTACCTGCCTACTGTTTGGAAGAAGGGCTACCTTCTCAAACTCCCAAAGAAGGGAAACCTGAGTGTTTGCAAGAAGTGGTGCGGAATCACGCTCCTGTCCACCCAGAGCAAGCAAAATATCAAGCTGCATCATCTTGGAGAGACTAAATGATGCACTGGATTCAAAACTATTACCGGAACAGGCTGGCTGGATTCAATAGGTATAAATCATGTGCGGACCAAATTGCAACGCTTCGTATCATCATAGAACAGAGTATAGAATGGCAATCAGCTCTCTACCTCAACTTCATCGACTTTGAGAAGGCCTTTGACAGCGTCGACCGAGAAGTAATTTGGCAGCTGCTGCTTCAATACTACGGAGTACCGCAAACCTTTATCAGCCTCATTCAACAACTATATGAAGATGCCACATGCCAAGTAATTCACAGTGGAAAGCTCAGTGATGCTTTTGAAGTGAAGACAGGAGTGAAACAAGGTTGCCTACTATCACCCATGATATTCCTGATTGTGGTGGACTGGATCATGCAGCAAACAGTAGGCAGCGAGAAGAGGGGGATACGCTGGACGACGGAAAAGAACCTAGAAGACTTGGATTTCGACAACGATGACTTGTGCCTGATGTCACATAAACTTGAAGGTCTGCAGTCAAAAACTAACAAGTTGATAGAAGAGGCAGCGAAGACGGGACTTCAAGTGAATAGAGAAGACAGAGGTAGAGGTGATGAAGATACCGCACCAACAACTCCAACAACAACAACAACAACAACAAACTCCAGTCACCATCAATGGGAGAAACTTAAAGGAAGTAACCTCCTTCACTTATCTAGGAAGCACTGTTTCAACTACAGGTGGTACAGATGACGATGTCAAAGTCAGAATCGGAAAGACAGCAAGACAGGCGTTCATTAGCCTGAAACCAGTGTGGAGATCTACTGCACTCAGCATAAAGCGTGAACAACATCCGGATTTTCAACACCAATGTCAGTCAAGTCAGTGCTTCTATGTGATGGTTCAGAGACTTGGCGCGTCACGAAAGGTATTTCCAATAAACTACAGACATTCATCAACAACTGCCTACATTGGCTCGCTACTGAAGATCAGATGGCCATAATAATAAGAATAAGCAACAAGGAGCTCTGGGAACGAACCAACCAAGAAGCTGTCATCCAACAAATATGCAGGAGGAAGTGGAGATGGATTGGCCATGCACTGAGAAGGCCGACTGAGGACATCACGCGTCAGGCCAGGCAGTTGAGTGGAATCCCCATGGGAAGCGACGAGTTGGGTGTCCGAGTTGAGGATGACATGGAGGAGATCGTGTGAGGAGGAAATGAGAGCTTGTGGGCTGTCGTGGAGCCAGGTTCAAAAGATTTCAGAGAACAGAGTTCACTGGAGACGTGCTAATGAAGCCCTATGTTCCACTGGGAACACAAGGGACTAATAATAATAATAATAAAGTTACTGAATTCATAAATTTCAGTAGGATTTGTTAGCTTTTGACTCTATATACCTGATTTTATATACTGTTGTGAAATAAAGAAGCAAATAAAATTTTCTCTGATAATACCGCTGATTATGAAATAAAAATATCGAACTATATCCTAACTAAAAATGGTTACCATGAAGGCTTTTTCAATAAATATTCCAAAAGTAGACGATGTGAAACAACGGTTGTCATAACTCCAAAAGAGTCAGTATTTATTAAAGTGCCGTTCAAAGGACACAGTGCCTTAGATGTAGTTCATCGGAGGCTAGATAAAGCCATCAAAAGAACTTATTATGCAGTTAAGCTAGTACTTCTGAGCACCATCAGATGGGTGTGGCAGTAATCAGGAAAAAACATGGCTCCAATCCTCGACATATCTAACTGCAGATACCATTTCAAACATACTTCTGGAAGCAAATACTTAGGTCGTATGGAAATGAGTCTGTCTACTTGTATGATTGGGCATTTACTTAAATCGTCAAGGTAAGCCGAATCAAAAATCCCATGGAGTTCGTTTACAAAACATCTAGTGGATTGTCGACACAACGTTGGCACCACTAAGGCATTCCCGGTTGTCAGCAGACAGCGGCATAAGAAAATGCTTGCAATCTTGGAAGTATGTGAGACCACATTTCGTAAACCGAACGTATGTGTACAGAAAGAGATGGTGGTCATCCTGAACCTACCATAGTAGAGGTGCTGAAGTATTTTGAACTTGTTTGTTATTATTATTATAAATGTCTTGTTTTTCCATTTTACTTCTTCCTATACTTCCCATATTTACCTGTTCACTATCATTTTGCTATACTGTCATGTCTTCTTGAACTTCTCTGCTTACTAGTCAAATGACTTATCTCCATCGTTATTATTATTGTTACCGTCCAGCTATTACTGTGGCCACCTTTAGACTTACACTGTTACCAAACTTCGCAATTGACATTCATTTACCTTGTCTCAAAGATACATAACTTTTAATCTTTGCAATATTCATATTCTCATTATTATCGCTCACTCGTATTATTACTATTATAATCAAAACTTTTGTTTACCGATAAATCTGGAAACAATGGTGATTTATTTACACAGAAACATATAACTGGGGTGTGGATGTTCGCATTTTTGTGTGTCTTCAGGCTACAGTTATTATCACGTAGCGATGACTCATATCCAAGTAGGTTGAAACACCATAACAAGAAATAATGAAGTGTTCCGTAAAGATTGAAAATGACTATTGGTGATAGTTGCATTGAATATGCCCCTTTAAACAATAAAATAAACAGTTTAGTGAAGGAAATCAACTTCATTTTCAGGATACCGTAAGATTTGTTTTACAAATGCGTAGAAGAGGAAGAAAACTTTGAGATACACCCTTTCTGAGTAATGGACACTCTTTACGTTTTATTGGGAAAAAAATGAAAGAACACTTTGGGAATCGTCGCGACTGTTTCGAAGACACTGTTCTTGAATTTTGAATTCAAAGAAGACATCGACAATGATATTCTAAAACAATAAGAAGACGTAAATTGTCTGAACCGTGTAATGTATTTGCGCAACACATTTCGAACTATCTGATCACACACGTACTTGTCATAGGTATTTATATAAAAACTCATGAAGATAAGGGGTGAGAAAATAAAAAGGGGTCAGGTAGGAAGGCTGACTTAAAGGCCGAATAACAATGAAAATCAATAGAGCGAAAAAATAATGGTACATCGAACTTGGTTTTTCAATAGTTGAATTTACCAAGGAAGGTTTAATGTGACGACAAATTGTTTATGAATACATAAAGGTGGTTTAAACTTCCTAATAGCTAAGGCTTCAACAAATTTCAGGATCCCTCCCCAATATGTTTTGTAAATAGGTGTAAAGGAAGTAGCCACATCAATCTTGTGACCTGTCTCAACGATATGTTTGGAGATCAAAGAACTTGGACATCTCCTACCAACATTTATAGGTTCAGGTGAATTAATTTTCTTCTGAAGCCACTTTGGAATATGTTCCGAGGCCCTTACTTGCATGGATCTATTAGTCCTCCCTATGTATGTGTCACCACACGTACATTTGAATTGGTAGATACAATGGGATGTAACATTATCGTTCACATGCTGTGGGGGTTTGGGGGAATATACGGGCTTCGTGGTTTCTTCATGAGTTTTTATATAAATACCTATGACAAGTACATGTGTGATCAGATAGTTCGAAATGTGTTGCGCAAATACATTACACGGTTCAGACAATTTACGTCTTCTTCTAGTTTTGTCGAAGTTTATAAAGGGAACTAATTGTTTTAGATATTCTAAAAACCCATCTGGAAAGGTTGATGCACGTGACATATTATGCCCCACTGTAAATGATAAGTTGCTGGAATTGACCTGTTTGATGTGCGTTTATCAATTGGGTTTCCCATATGGATCGTTGGTCGACGCCTTTCTTTCGCCTTACTCAGGGACGTATCTTAGTATAGCTTATTAAAAGGGAATTAAAATCAATGGAATCACCTGTTTTGCAACACGTGGTCGGCATGGGATATTCAGCTTGGAATCTTCTTTCGAAATTATCTACAAAATCCGACCAAAGCTTTCCGAACGTTTGGGCTATTGTTTACTATGTAATGCAGAAGCCTTGTCCAGTAGATTATAGTGTTTCACTGTCTGACAAATCTAATAAACAGACTAAACTAGAATTACAGTCTACCACACTGCTCAAGTCTTACTCATATAATAATCTGTCAGGTGGCTTTCATTACTTTGGTCCTAACGTGACTAACTAAAAATGCGTCTGAAAAACTTGACCACTGGTAACTCTGAAGTCAAGTTTCTTCAGGCGTTTCCGAAATTGGACATGTATTGCACATGCTGAGTCACCACCTACCTCAAAGTCCACCTTACACGAAATTGAATTGGGATGAAAGAAGGTTCAGAAGGACTTGGTCAATACCTGGAATCAGTCAATAAAGTCCCTCACTATTGGCTCCAGTCGTGTAGTGAGATAGAGACTGCCTACTTGGAGTCCCGAGATGTCAGGAATCAGTGGTTGGGGACACTTGATGACATGACTGGAATTGGTTGACAATGGTGCAGATCTATTCACTCCTTAACATCTAAAATTTGAATATTCACACCAACCTTTATCTTCAGATTTTTTATTCTCTCACACTACTTTATCTACTTTGATATCACTCCTTTTCGACCCACTTGTTTCTTGTATACTATTGTGAAGTGTGGCAACTTGAGACGATGCAGTTGTGTGCGAGGTTCTACGTTGATTTTATCAGTCAGTTTACTTTAAATTCCCTTCCGAGGTAATATTCGTTTTCTGTTAGTTCTTCAGTTCATTTTAGTACCTAATGCATACTGTCTTGATGTGTGAAAATAAATGTTGATCTATGAAGGGAGGGGGACGAAGTTAAAGAACAAGATGAAGTTGTGTGGGATAGGATGGGGATTAAAATGCAGAACTCATAGTAAATTCATAAAGAACGTGTTGACAGTATTGGGGTACTGGTAGACAAAATGGATACACATATTTCCTCTGAATAGCATAAAAACCAGGTTTTCTCATGTTCATTCTTACAGCTTCTACTATAGATAAGTGTTGTTCTTCTTTAGATAGATTTGAAGAAACACGTTATTTCACGGAAAAGACCTGATCCAACTCTATTTAATGTCCATCCTATCGCAAAATAGTTTTCGTAATGATGACAGTTTTAGCAATCAGAATATCAGTTGAAGAGTTCGAATCATTTTTTCTATAGCTCATGGCAAGTAAGGTACAAATGATCAGATTACATTTGAAAAATTCAGTTACTTAAACCTAACTTCAATAGCGACCTGAAAAATGCATCGTCCATGAAACACCTTCCATTTGACCAATGTTATCAATACTAACAAAGGTGTAATAACTTCTTTTCTCCACTTGACTATAACTGTTGAATTAACTTAACTCAATGAATCACCATTCAATGAAATTTTGAAAGATGCTTCCACTTCATAAACGTTTACTTCACTAAGACTGAAACTAAATAAAATGATGGAAATTACCGAATACCGAATTTCCCTAAAACCTATTCAGAAAGACGGATGCTGAGAATCATCAGAGTAACTAGTCATAGGAAAGAATTCTTGTCTATTCAATTTAATGAGTAATCAATTGCAGGAGTAAGGGAGCATAGACGCTCATTTCAGTCTTGTGAAAACCGGACACCGTCAGACAGATATTTCACTTTTCCTCCCTAATACAATGAAACAGGTATGCTCTACATTTTTCTTCGATGCATTAACCACTCTCCAGGGATATAAATTGCGAAAAAATCAGCTGGTTCTTCTCACTTTCCATCTTTATCATCAGTCATGAAATTTTCGTTAATGAAATCACTCAGCGTTATTCGACGGTTATATCACAATGAAATGATATTACTAGGTAACAATAGTACACTGTTGAGGCACTAAAATATTTACTGAATGTATTAGAAAATGTCATTCTCAATGATATAATCGGATAATTATAGTTTATTGCGAAAGGTATCCCCGACATCTTCTTTGGAGTTGATATATAGTACCACAATATAAATACTGCATATTGCATTATTTACATTTTTACTCCCCTCCTTCCTTCATAAGTGTGTGAGATATGGCGACATTAATCTTATAGTCAATAGTGTGACTGAATATTTATCAGTGTTATTTTTAAGTCTTTCGAATACTGCTGCCTTCGTATGTTATTTTGCACATGGTGTGTCCAGTAAGTGTTTGTACTCTAGGTGAATTGCAGGGACTCGGGTAAGGGAAACAAATCAATTTATAGGAGTAGGGGTGTCCATCGGTTGAAGTGTTTGGGACATGTGTTATGCATGTGGAGTTCAAGTTTGTCACTATGTGCTATTTTAGCTAATATATAGGCAGGTTGGAAAATAGTTAAACATGATATTGGCTTATCGGTTCTCTGACTGCTGGTCTCAGCCTTATAAGAAAGTGCAAACCTCGTTTTTACGGTCCATATCACAACAGATATAGATGGCTGGAGACTGTAGTCGATATGGATAATAATCCATCACATTGACGCAGATGAATCCAAGCAGTACCTTCATCTTTTGGGCCATGTTGCACCTCACAGCTGGCTTGAACTTTTTTCAAGTTAACCTTATATCTTTCTCTGACTGTTGACCACATTCTTGTCATTGAATTTATTCATCTATTCTTGCTTCATGTAACGATGTACCTACCTATAGAGGGAAAGAAAGATACGCTTAACAATCATTTCAGGAACGCATTTAGAGTAAATGAATGGCGAAACAACTCAGCATGAAAAACCAGATATATCTGTCAGTAAATACCAATGCGGTTTTATCAGAAATATTCATGAGCATGAATTGAACATTTAAAGCGATGCGAGACACAGCTAGCAAATGAAATTCACTTCCAGTACTCACCACTCCTGTGACCCATGCCATTCAAACACATGAAATGAAGTGTTTTCAGCACGTTTGTTAGAGAAGTGACAATCTGACAAGAAATTGGCTATATTGCAGAGTATACAGATATTGATGTGAGGCAAGTCCACATTTCACTCCAAAGCTTCCACGCCTCACTAGCCTTCATCTATGTAATATAAGGTAGTCAGACAATCCTGTTTAGTTACCAGTTTGCGATTACACTGGAAAATATTCAGTGATTTTCATCAACGTTAGAGCTAAGGTCATATTGGTAGTAAGTGGTGCTTTGTTTTCAGTAATTCTATCCTCTAATGTGACAATTCCTACAGCCAGTCTTTGTATGGAAAGGTGAACAACCTGTTTGTTGGACACTTTCGTCGTTGAAAACACAATCTAGGTCTTGTGATCAAATTTTTTTTAGAGAATAATTAATCAAGGTTATTGAAACTATTTTTACAATAAACTTTTGCAAGTTATCACATGAACTTTGATAAAAAATATGTGAAACATCAGTCCATTCATCTGATTTAAGAAAAAGACATATCACCATCAAATACTGAGAGGAATTAAATATTTATACAAAACAAACGTTAACATTTTTAAATTTTTAAAGGATAATAAATTATTTTGCATGAGGTAATCCGCCTGAATAATTGTTTATTGTTGAGGCAGCACCGGGTGATACGAGTTCGAATCTCAGGTGCGACATTAGTTTCGTAGAGGTTGAAAATACTCCTTGCTGACGAGCACCTACATGACAGAAACCTAGGTCCAGGGCTTTCTGCTGATTACGTCCATCCGACTAACTTATAAAAATTATCAGCTGCACACTGTTTATATTTAATGATGCATAACAACAGTCACCAACAGAAAGATACTGTCCATTCTCTATAGGCAGTTTGAGTCATCAGAATGTCATTCAGACCAACAGTGACATCTCCAACATTAGTTCTGATTTTCGCCTGATTTCACTGCTAAATTATGTCAGAATAAAGTCACTTGGTCATAGGAAAGGAGTGTGAGGCAACTGCAGTGAGGTTATAACTAAAGTAGCTCACTAGGAGCTGTTTTCTACTCCTTTTGTGATCAAGCTTAGATCTGAAATGTAAATGTGGTGTTCACTGAACTGACTTCATCGCAGTCTTGCACATGCCATTTGATAATAATAATAATAAATGGTGATGATGGGTAGTGGCTAACAGTGGAATCCAGGATGCGCACTTCATCCTATTTGGGACTCGTAAGCTGTATGTACCTGCCTCCCAGTGGGTGTTGTTCTCACAGGCATTCGGACTCGGGAGCCATCGCTTCGAACGCGAAAGCGTTATCCACTATTCCACCGAGCCACGTTAGCCACTTCTTGTGCGACACGTATAGTTTTAGAGTTATTGCTTGCATGACACCGTCGTTGATTGGACCGAATCGATCAGTCACTGTTGGCATATGGGCTCTTGTATGGATGCCTCGACATTGCCCGTGTTTTAATTATGTATAGTAATAATGGGTACAACATTACTCACTGGGAGGCAGGTACATTCAGCTGACGAGCCCCAAGTTAGACGAAATGCGCATCCTGGATTCCACTGGTAGCAACCACTCATCGTTACTTTGATAGTAATAACGATACTAATCACTTTATTCTAAATAATATGTATGATGCAGTATGGAATTCTCAGAATGTAGTCTTCCTACAAAGTCACTTCCCGAATAATGTTTTCACACAAAATGCCTATTGCATCTGAATGATGTTAATGATAACAGCATCAAAAGTAATGATTTGATAGAGCCAGCTGGTGTCGGATTACCATCCGGCCCAGAAAGAAGATTCAACAGAAATGCCTGCGTAAATTTAATGGTGACGATTGGCTCAGCCAGTACAAGAATCTGCAACTCCATCCTAGTATCAGATGGATAGAAATCTGATATAATTTTGCGCACTCATAAGTTTGTTTCTATGTAGCGTGAGATATTTTCTCTACTTTGTTATTAATTCGAGAGATGGTGAGTTGGAAACATTTTGAAAATGTGCACAGGTACATGATACTCTCACAGTACATAAGTAAATGACTGAAACAAAATGAAAGGGAAGAATTAGATATATATGTTCGATGAAAACTTTGATTCCTCATGGTTCAAGCATGCTGCTGGTCTAATATGAAATGCGTAGAAGGATTGGAGAGTTCTGAATTAGTTGACTTAAGCATTGATCATTCAGTGATTGACTACACGGATATTTAGCAACAACCGTGAAAATTACCACTGAAGCATGGAAGTGTTTGAAGTAAATCGGTTTGTACATTTTGAGCTGAAACAGTGATTTGGATGAAAGTGAATAAGTGGGGATTTGGTAAGTGAGTTGACATTGTCGGAGAGTTTACACTAGAAAACTTAGAATTCGTCCATCCTTTGAGCGTTTGCTTCCTTCCATACTGGAACAATATTGCTAAACATTCTGTTCAGTCAATGAGGCTAGTGAGGCCTGAAAGTTTTGAAGTGACATGTGCATCTGTCTCACTTCTATGTCTTTATACGCTACAGCATGACTCTTATTGGTGTTTGGACTATTTGTGTAGGCGGTTTCTTTTCAGGTCGTCACGTGTATTGCAATCAAACTGACAATACTTTATTTTTGTGTGAGGAGGTAATGAGGAGTGAGGATGTTGAGTATTGGAACTGAAACTAGTTTGCTCTGTCACCGCTCAAAGTTTTAATTCTTACCTGTGACTCCTTGTGTGTTTGAACCACGCATCGCCTCCTCTGCTCTCATTCAGCGCGGAATGTTAGTTATGCATCTTATAAATTCTACTCTAGCTGAAAATATTATCAGGGGTCAAGCAAATAATTAGTTTTCACTGATTAGACCTGTGCAGTTTTCAAGATCGCAACGTCTATTTCTTCACTTTCTTCTTTGAAAAGTCCTTGAAAATATGCATAAATTTGTGATGGGAGTAGTTTTTGATTTATTGCATTGAAGAAGTGCGCCTACATATCAGTAGAATGAGTGAGTACGAAAATGTAATTGCATGCATATAGCCGTTACCACAGTGGATTCATTGCTTGCAATGCGATGTTTGTAAATAAATAAAGAGAATTTCCAAACATGTCAGCAATGAAAGAAATATTATCAAGGAGGTTACACATTCGCCACCAGAAAATGATTATTCCGACGAAGGACCTCTACTAGCTCTATACTTTTAGGTGTACATTATTAAAAGTCATAGAATCTACTGAATAAGATGTCTATAAGAAATCTATCAAAACTCGTTCAGGAAGCGAATTAAAGAAGAAGAACGCAGGATAGCAAATCGTTATATATTTCCACGCAATCAAAGACAAATTTTTGCTAGCGGCAAATTTTAGTAGTACAGTTAACAATTTTGTTTCTGCAGGTAATAAGAGAAATTTATAAGATAAGCGAAGTGATAAGAAAAAACACTACTTGTAGTTCAAAGCGTAAAGAACACTGTCCGCATTTCCCAGAAATGTGAACCATTGCAGTATTGAACAGAAGTTGGAAAAGGGACTTTCTTTTAACGTGGATATTTTGATGATTTCTTGTTTATTGAGTAGATTACGTCACATGTACACCTATATGATTGTTTGACTATTTGTAAGAGCGATTTCGGTGCAGATAAGTAGGTTGACGTGTGACTGATTGACTAACGAAATCAAAGTAAAACTTCACACTTAGGTGAGTAGAAAAGGAGAGATATCAAAGTAGATAAAGTAGTGTGAGAGAATAAAAAATCTGAAGATAAAGGTTGGTGTGAATATTCAAATTTTAGATGTTAAGGAGTGAATAGATCTGCGCCATTGTCAACCAATTCCAGTCATGTCATCAAGTGTCCTCAACCACTGATTCCTGATATCTCGGGACTCCAAGTAGGCGGTCTCCATCTCACCACACGACTGGAGCCAATAGTGAGGGACTTTATTGACTGATTCCAGGTATTGACCAGGTCCTCCCGAACGTTTTTCTATCCTTATTGAATTTCGCGTAAGGTGGGACTTTGAGGTAGGTGGTGACTTGGCATTCTTAGTACATCTCAATCGACTATGGTTCATAAGCTCGTCATTCGACATGTACTTCTTAGTGAAAGCACCTGGATGTTCATTCCTTCCGAGAGCCGATTCTAGGTAAATAACATCTTCTTTAAGTAACACTGGCGTTAGCGTTAATTAGTTTATGTTATGAATTATAGTAATCTACGGCAATTAGAAAGAGCCTATCATACTGTGCGAATAATATTTATCGAATGAACAGTAAATATTCCAAGTAGATTGGCATATTACTTACAAGTTTTAAAGTGAGTGTAAGACGTGGTTTCAACAGCAGAGTATAACTGCAAATTTGTTTGTTTTTTGAACACTTGTAGCAGTGAAATGATATTACTAACTGGATAACTTTCCGGACGTAATCATTTAGCGAACAGAAAAGTCCTATAAGATGGCATACCGTGTGTGAAAAACAGTTTTATGTATGTAATAACATAGTATTTTGGTTTTGATCACTTGTAAATTTTGCCAAACAAATCTTTGTCTATCTGCCTTTTGTCTTGTTATTTCGAATCGAATTCAGTAGAATGATGTGATACTATTGCAGCTAGTTTACACAGCATATAATATGTAGTTTAATCCTACCAAGTGATTTAGAATCTTTGCGTGTTTGAAGTATTGAGAATTAATCATCTATTATTACTCTGACATCAACCAAGCGTCGTTCATATAAGAACGCCTCTTCAACTATCATCAATACTTCATCTAGATGGTATTATCAACCATCATACAATATATGCGTCTATTGGCCTTCTGTACAAGCATTAAACTAGGAGGTAGTTGATTATGTTTGCCAAATAAAGTAACACAATTTAGAACAGGACATATAAGCGAACAACACTGTTTTCAACTAGATCCTCTTAAGGCTTCACTCTAATACAATTAGCTTAATATAAGTGAAACTAAACCAGTCATGTGGATTTGTCAGTTATTGTGATAAATGTTTTAAAACAACACCTTAACAGTTTCATAAAAAAGCACTTGAACAAAACAAGGGGAAGCAAGCCGTTGTTCATGAAATTGACATTTAATGGAGATGTAGCCGGAGAAATCTTAGAGCCATTAGGATGACTTTCTACGCCGCACAGCTGTCTGTCATTTTCTAGTCGACTAATTGTTTTTGCTCAGACAAAAGATAAAGTATCTAGTTTTGCTATTTTTATGTGTATTTACAAGTTTGCCTACTCCTGTGGAGAAAGCTATATAGGGTGTACTACTAGATAACTTAACAAACATGTTGTTGAACATCTACCTTCATGGTTGGAAAAGGGATAGATAAAATCCATCAGAAGTTTGGTTTTATCTCACCTCATTAGTAGCGACCACTTGGTGGAAAAGAACAATGCTTTCACGATTATTCACAGCATACTACCTCATCTTTTGAAAGGTATTCGAAGTCGTCTTTTACATATAGCAGAAGCTATGGGAATTCTAGCTAATAATTCTAGTCTTTGTATCCAGAAGAAATTTTTACATCCCTTACCTCTCCATTGGTCAGGGAATATTATTATTGGTGGACAGTGGCTAACAATGGAATGCAGGAGATATGCTTAGTTCTATTTGTAACTGGTCAGCTGGACGTATTTGTTTAGACTTTGTCTATCCACTTACCTCATCCTAACCTTTTGACTCGCTTTTATTATCGGAGTGTCCACATTTTCATGCTGCTATCTTAGTTATTATCATCATTATCATCTATATTGCAAGTACTTTAGTCAACGTCATCACTTTTATGACCATTATTATTTGTATTATTATCACCATCGTTATTTTAAAACATTTCTCACACTAACCGACAAATCTACATGATTGGTTTAATTGTATATATATATATATATATATATATATATATATATATATATATAAAGCCACTTGTATTCGAGTAAAACCTGAAGAGATTCCAACTGAAAACCGTGCTGTTCGATCATATGCCCTGTTTTAACATAATTTATTCTGACATTTTATGAGGACCTATTGGTTCCAAGTCAATATTCCTCATGGACTGACATCAGCTGGAGAACGTCTAAGCAGCTGAGAGCTCTGGACAGCTGCTTCATTCTTCTATGAGACTCCACAACAGTATGCTTCTATGACTCTGATGGTGTTCGAATACAAGACCTCCTGCCTTCTTGGCGAGGACAGTACCACTGAGCTAATGGGTGGGGAAAAAAGCTGGACGTGTGAGCCATTGGGTTCCAACCCACTGGTTCAATGGCGACATGCTCACTGTAAAGTCCGAAGGTCTAGGGTGCGATCTCACGCGCGGTCATGCGTAGGCACTACTGAGAAGTCCCATACTAAGACAGAACAGTGTGCTTGGGTTTCTGATGGTTCTTCGGCTAATATCAGTCTGTAATGAATGTTAATTTGTAAATTAACACAATGTTTGCATAGTGTAATGTGAATTGAGCGTAAAACATAATCACATAATTCATGCCTGACTGTAGTAAAGTTTATCATTAGCACTTCAATCTTTTCAACACAAATTACGTAAAATAACCGTTTATTTTATAAAAATCCTAATGCCTTTTTCTGAACTTGATATAATACAGTTTATGAATAACTGACTAATACTTACTAAATCCTGAGTAAGGTATTAGACAATTTCTAATGACTTCATAATGGGGAAATCCTCTGTTTTCCAGTCTTTTGTCTTAACAAACTGGCTGGGTTCTACTTTCCTTCCATACTTTTTTTCTGTAACAGTACTGTGTATTATTTTCACGTAAAATTACAACTGTGGATTGTGCTTTACCTTCCGGTAGATAGTAACTTCCATTGCTATTTCCTTGAAAACCATCAAACAAGGTGAGAGATTTATAACTTCGATGCTACTAAGATTGATCTGAATAAATTTCAATTTCACCTACTTATTTCCTAAAAAGTTGTAAATTAAAGAATGAAGTATGTTTCAATTTATACACAATTTATTTTCTAACAACAAGAAAAACTTGCTATGTGTTTAAGATTCAACTGCCTGAGTACATTTTATCCTATTTTCTTCTGTTTTTAACAGTAACGATAGAATAATGTGTAAGCATTGTAGATTTGTGTGGTGCTTAGACAATGTCAGAAAAGTTATAATATGATCATTGGAAATTACTGTTTCAGTCGTCAGAGTTTCAACCTTTATATACACGGAGATACCGAATAATAAGCTACATTATTTGATGATAACAATCAACAGAGCAAATTTGAGCCACATTTTGCATGTAAAACAAGTTGTGGGGCAAGAATCATTTGAAAGCAACCAGTCAGATAGTGGGGATTTCTACTGACTACCCCCTAACAGTCTGTAAAAAGAATAATGTTTATTTGATGAATATCTCCTAAGTAAACTTGACGTATGTCATAAAAACGGGACTGGAATATGTCTCACATTTTTCTAAAACAGCGACATTAGGGTACCTTATATCACTTGTTTTAAGTGGTAGTTTTGTACAAATTGATCTACTTAGATAAGTCATTATTATTAAGCAATTAAAAACTAATATGAAGTATTCACAATGCTGTGGTGTTTTGAAAAATGTAACTAAACGATAAGCGAAAAATGCACATAGATGATAGTTTCATATTCATGAATGAATGACTTGAAAGTATGAGTGGTTTGGATTCCACTATAACTAACAGTGCATAAGCATAACCGAGCAGTAAGATACTGCTGAAGCTCAGATGGCCAGAATAAATAAGCAACAAGGAACTCTGGCCTGACAGCGAACCAACCAACAACCCATCACTCAACAAATATGCAGTGGAAGGAATTGGAGATGGATTGGGCATGCACTGAAAAGACCAGTCGGGGACATCACTCACCAGGCCAGTTTCTCGAGTGGAAACCAGGTGGGAAACGACTAGTTGGGCGTCTGAGGTGAGGGTGACATGGAGGAGATGATGTGCGGGAGAAATGAGAGCTTGTCGGCAGTCGTGAAGCCAGATTCAAAAGATTGCAGAGGACAGAGTGGAATGGAGACATGCTACTGAAGAGCTATGTTCCACCAAGAACCCAAGGGACAAATAATAATATAATAATAACCGAATGACAACCTGCTCGCCATGAGACCTATTGCTTCTGGGTATAATGTCTCACTAAGTTAAGATTCCCAATGATAAGTGATGCCAGAGTAGAATGAAACAGACGTCTGATGTTACCGGTTCATCAATAATTCTTCAGCTTATGACAACCTATGATTAAGACCGTCATGAAATCTATTAACAGTCTTTTTCGTTTTCTGATTGAACAGATGTTTAGAATCCACGTTGATGCTAATCTACAAGGTCTTTCAAAAGCTGACGATTTACTTTCTGTACTTATTTAGTGTCAGCCGTCACTTATAACCACTTCTGTCTATCTTATTTCTAATGAAATCATTTGCATAAAGTGACAAAACGTCATGATACGACACCTCAGAATATCAGAAACTGTTTATCCTCTTTAGATGGGATCGTGGAAACATCCAAGTAATCGATTAAAAACTTATTTAAAATAGCTGTTATGGATCAGATTATAATGATAAGTATGTCTCACAAAATGATATCGAACTTGTCATTCAGTATGTGCGTAGTAGAACATCAGTAGGATTGTCACTCGTGAATAGCATGTCAGAATAGGGCATATACTGAGTTCCTAGGATTCCTTTTCCCTGAAGTTGTTCTATGAGTTATCCATCCATGAAGTCCTTGAGGAGATATTGACAAGTGAATTTAGTTTTGGTTTCGGGATTCTTCTATATACCAGTGTTCACCGACGAATCGCAACAGTTTTGAAGCATTCGTCTTCTCATCATAAAAGCATTCAAATCATCATGAATATAATGACAATTATGTTGTGTAAACTATACTCAACCTTCAGTCATCTAAATAGATTATCCACTTCCCAAGTTTGTGAGTATTGACTACCACTTAGCTAAAAAAGAATAGCAAGAGTTATAACGGCTTCGCCATAAATGATACGTACTTTCATGTTTCCCGGATTCACTGGTCTGTCAAGAAAAATTGACACCATACAGCTGAATGCAAGATGCTCTATAAACTTTTCAGCATAGTCATCAAGCTGGGAGACAACTGTCATCATAATGAGTTTTGCTTAAAGCCTTGTTTTGTGTAAGATTAGTCAGATTTTGAATATAACAGAGAAATACTTATTATGCAACTTAAGTGGAAATACACAACCTTGAAAGATCACAGAAAATATGGAAAAGCTTTTATACTGCAACCATGAAAAGGGTGAGTACGCAGTTAAAACCACGTGTGAAGTAACATATACTAAGTTATTCTTCCATAGCTATTGATAATATCTGAAGCTTATAATAGGGGTTGTTTCACTGACAAACGCTGAGATAATGTTTGGTCAATTTCATCAAGGAATAAGACTTCTATTATCCGTAACGGATGTCAATTTTCAGTGTATTCATTTTGATTTGAAGT
This sequence comes from Heterobilharzia americana, assembly GCA_944470555.2. NCBI lineage: Eukaryota > Metazoa > Platyhelminthes > Trematoda > Strigeidida > Schistosomatidae > Heterobilharzia > Heterobilharzia americana. Next base: position 57,535,824 of record OX104129.1, on the reverse strand, counting down.
CCACTGACATAATTTATCCATGTATAAGCTGACGAGGGCTCCGACTTTTGTTATAATACTTAAGGAAGAATGTGCACGTGCCCAGACAATATCGACTAGGATTTTTTTATACCGCGACAACTCACTTTTGGAGATTAATTATTTGATGTTTGCATGGTTGGAATAGTGAAACTTGCTTATTTGTTTAAACTAACGAATTCTGAAACATGAAGGTAAGAATTTTAAAACTTTTATTTGGTAATACTCTATACAATTGTGTATTTAGAGATACGTTTGCAACAGACTAAGTCATAATTAACTATAATGGGTTTTTCTTTCTAATTAAGAAAGGATGATCTAACCCAACAGTCAGTATAGTAAGAAGGCCTAACAACTACGTTTCCCTTATTTCTGAGCATGATTATTTTGTATACCGATAACTTCAGGTTAGAATTCACCGTGGACTGACATAATTCGAAGGAATATTAGAAACCTGGGAGCATTGAACGGCTGTTTCGTCAAAGTACGGGGATTTTCAGGAGTGCGCACCCAAGACTCCACCCCGTCACGGGTCGAACCAACGACCTTCAGGTTTCGTGGTCAGCACGTTACCATTGAGCCACTGGGTCGGAATCCAGTAGTTCATATTCCCAACTTCTTTTAGTCTACAATATGGTGCGACCTCCATCCAACGCCGTCGTTGAGTAACTGTCCTCATATTCGACTTGGTTATGTCCCACCGGCCACGGCTTCTCACTGAAACTGCGGGAATCACTAACCTGAAATTAATAAACCCACGCAAACCTTCAAGTTGAATTAATCTGGTCCTCATTAGTGACTAGCTTCGAAACGTGATTCCCGGAAGTTCCCGCGAGAAATCATGACTGGTGGAACATAACCAAGTTAAATGTTGAGGATAGTTATTCAACGACAGCACTGGATGGAGATTGCGCTGCCTTGTGAACTCACAGAGTTAGGAAATATGGATCATTGGATTCCCACCAAGTGTCTTGATGGTAACGTGCTGACCACGGAACCTGAAGGTCGTTGGTTTGATCCGTTGTGGGGTGGGGTCTCGGGTGTGTACTGCTGAGAAATCCCATATTAGTGCGAAACAGCTTTCCAGTGCTTGCAGGTTTCTATTGTTCTGTTACCTGGTGTCAGTGCATGATGCGTGAAATTAGTAAATCCTCACAAACCTCCAAATTGAATACTAATAACTAATAGAATGCGTCTACAGAATGAATGGTAACACACAGACAATAAAAATTTCAACTTATTCACTAGGCAGTTTAGATAACTAGTAAATGTGAGTCAACAGACAAAATCATTGAGTAGTATTTTCATATAGACTCATTTCAACCAAAGACAATAAGTGTAGCTAATATTTGTTTTCGTAATTAAAATAAATACTTGAAAGCAAAGCATGTGGAAGTTATGTGTAAATAAAACACTGTATACTTTTATAAGGTTTGTTCATGTGTATTAAAGTGGTCGAATAGATTCAAGCAAACCAACCAGAAACATTAATATGATATGTCTTTAGATATGGGACACTTGAAACACTTCAAAATGTAAGGACCTGCAATACTAATAGACGTGACTCTCAATAGGTTTATGAGTGAATGATCTGGATTCAAGAACACTTCTGACGAATTTTAGACGATTAGGCATTAAAATACTTGGACATTGGTAATAGGTTTAAAACTTTTATATGCTTGAAACTAAACGCTTATATACATACATTAGCTACGAGCATCATTTTTGAAACTCATACGTATGCAACTACGATAACATTGACGTACTGATCTGTTTGAAAAATAGTTGCGAGTGCATAGACAATGATTTATTTTGTGATTGTTGATATCAAGGACTAAGATCATTTGTACAGCCACAGAAATCCCAGAAGAACTAGGCTGCCAGTTCTCTTGAACTTGAAAGTTATCAGTCCTATGTACCCACTGAGTTCATAAGGAACCAAAACCAGCGTATTTAGGTTTCATGATGAGTATGTTGATAATCAGTCGCCATATAGGAGTTGAAGTATCCTATTTTCAACATCACTTACTGAATGATTTACCAAGAATACCATACAATGTTGTTGATAAGTATCCTTCCTAACTTGATGTGGCTGACCTCATAAATCACGGTCTCCCAGTAGAATTTCAGGAAATCTGTCTACAGTGTTGTGAAACGCAGTAACCAGATGCAGTTTCATGTATTGCACAACTGATCACAACTGTTGTGTGATGAATGATGCCACTATCTCGCTGCACACATTTAAAGGCGGTTATGATAAAGATGCGAGATCTGCTAATTAACAGTTGGCTGTAAAAATATCGAATAAATGTTGGATTGCATAAAACTTAGGCAAACTATATAAGTGGTGATGTTTGATTTTCAAGGGACCTAAATATGCTGGTATAAACAATGCTGAAGAGTACAACTTTGTTTTCAGGTGTTCTGGAATCAATTTTTAATGGCGCATGGTTAGAAATTTTTTCGAATCAACCCGCGTTCAGAAACTATTTGACTGAATAGTGATTTAGCGTATATCTAATGGTTAGGATTACTTTTTTGAAAAAGAAATATTTGAATATCCAAAGGAAGCCATATCAGGGCTTCATTATGGTTCTTGTTGGCAAATTTCATTATGAACTTCGTCCAATACCATAAGTTATTCGACTGTGTGCCATAAACACAAAAAGTAATAGGAAATATACCCCCCAACTTTTACTCTTATACCATAATACCTTCTAAGGGATCGAATTCACAATCCCTAATCTTTAGTAGCAGTTAGACTGACCATAAATTTCAAGTAGAATCATAAAATTTTAGTTTTTTAGTAGTTTTTGACTTGTCATGAAAAATGACTTATCTGCTGGTGTTATACTGATATTGATTCTTTCAGTCAACTAACAGTTATCACCCGGTGATGCATTCACAGAGCTTGGAGGCTAAAAGCAAAAAGAAGTTCAGGCAATTCTTGCGACATTGGCAACAATCCTTTTTGAAAGTGTTGTAAGTCATGGGATTTGATAGTCTACTCTTACTTCCTTCTCCTTAGGTCAAACAGATAATAGACATGAAGTCATGGGAAGTATGAAACTAATTCTTTACTCAACTGTTAAACTTTCTGCGTATTCTGCAAACGAAGGCGCATTGGTTAAATAAAGTGATGGATTCTTCGATCTCAATAGCTTAGCTAAAGTACTTAAATCTGTTAGCTTACGGATGTTGTAAATATTGAAGATCACAGGTTTGATCTTAGAAGGGTTTTGGTGGAACTGTTTATCGAAGGTTCTTCTTAATAACCTAAGATGATATGAACTCTGATCAATTTGAACGATAAATCTTACTTATTTTTGAATACTAAAAATTAAACTTCACCAACTGTATGAATTTCGAATGTATTAAACGGACTAATTATTATGTTGAATTATAGTGATCAAGTGTTGTGCACTACAACGTCCAGCAGTATCTCGTTCCTCAAGACAGACACTATTGATAATAATCATATATATATTGGAATAAAAACTAAGCTAATTATGGTAATTTACTTAGCTGTGGTTAGCAGAAGAATCCAGGATGCGCTTTCCATCCTACCCAGGACTCGTCAGCTGGATATACCTACACCGCAGTGAGTGATGTTATTCCCACCGGTACAGGTATATCCGGCTGGCGAGTCCCGCAGTGGAAGAAATGCGCCACCTGGATTCTTCTGCTATGCACAATTAAGTAAATTATCGCAATTAACATTCAGGCAATATCGAGGCATCCACACAGAAGCCCATATGCCAATAGAGACTGAACAATTCTATCCAGTAAAACAACGGAGAATTACGAGAATATGCTTAAATAGTAAAAACTAATATCAGTTGAGAAGGATCTGACTTTTCTTACACACTGATGTATCAGATAAAACTTCAGAGTTTAGACAACAGAATTTCAATTCTTTTTCCATCAAAAACATCATCTATGGGATATGAATTTATTCAGTTGAACAGTATCAAATATCATCATAAGTATATGCTCAAGTTTGTGACCAGCTACTTTCAATTATCATGTGGCTGTCGTGCCTCAGTGGCTTGGTGCACGACGTTTTGTCATTTGAAGCGAAGGATACCGGGTTCCAGACTCAGCGGGAACAACGTCACTCACTGAGGTGTAGGTATATTCATTTGACGAGTCCCAAGTAGAATGAAATGCTCGTTTTGGATTCCTCTGCTGGTCATCAATATCAATCTAACATCATGAGAGCCAAATGGACTACGACAGTAAGTCATTCAGACGCAACTATTTGATGAAAAGTTAGGTTAGTTAGTTACATAGTGCGAACAGTACGAAGTGTATACAGACGAATTCATCGAAAATGAAAGGGAATTCGTTTTCTTGTTTTCCGATTCTATGTTAATAGCAACCAAAGAAATGGAGACTTCAGTATATTTTAATGTTTGAAGTTGATAGGCAAGAAGTCATGCCTGAATTGGATCTCATACACATTTACACTTAACACGGAAGTATAACTTCAATCATAAGAATATTCATATCATTACGGATAATTAAACCTGCGTTACTGAGTCAAATACTATGTTCTTAATATATCAAGGTCACGACGCGTTACCTTTAGAACTGAATTGTTTACTAACCCATGTAAACACTACAAGATCTAACGAAAACGACAGACACAAACAGTCTGAAATATTTTCAAAAGAAATTCAAGGTTAACAATCAAAACTATATAGCATTTGCTTTCCAACTCACTTATCGTAGCATAATTTCACTAGATGTTATTTGGCTCATTATTAAAACTTTTCCCTAAGTTCCTAGTGGAACATACACCTTCAGTAGCACGCCTGTATTGCACTTCGTTCTCTGCAGCCTCTTCAACCCCGCTCTAACCAGAAGCTTCCATTTCTTCCTCATACCATCTCCTCCACATCACTCTCAGCTCGGATGCCCAACTCGTTGTTTCCCCTTCGGATTCCACTAGAGAGCCTAGCCTGGCGCGTGATGTCCCCAATCGGTCTTCTCAGTGTATGCCTTCTGCATATTTGTTGGGTGATAGGTTCTTAGTTGGTTCGTCACCAGGCCAGAGTTCCTTGTTGCTCATTCTTACTAATCTGGCCATCTGATTTTCAGTATCGAGCAAGCGTAGGTGGCAGCTGTTGATGAATGTTTGTAGTTTGTTGGAAGTGCTTTTCGTGACGCTCCAAGTCTCCTAACCATTACATAGAAGCACTGACCTACTTGATACTAGTTTTGAAACTCTCGATCTTGTTCTTTGTTCTGAGTACAGTAGATCACCACAGTGATTTCAAATTAATGAAAGCCTGTCACGTTGTCATCCCGATCCTAAATTGATATCCTAATCTGTGATGCCTGTAGTTAAAATGATGCTGCCCTGCCTAAATAGGTGAAAGAGACAACTTCCTTTAAATTTATCCCGTTCATGGTGATTGGAGCTTGTCGTTGATGCTGTTGTTGGGTGGGTATCTTCATCACCTCTGTCTTCTCTACATTCACCTGAAGTCCCGGTTTCCCTGCCTCACTTATGCTGTCAACTTGTCGGTATTTGCCTGTAGATCTTCGAGTTTGTGCGACAAGACATCAGACATAAATCATCATTGTCGACGAAATCCAAATCTTCCATGGTCTTTTCATTGGTCAGACAGTGTATGCGCATCTTCTCACTGCTCCTCAAGGTTTGCTGTATGACCGAGTTGACCACAATCAGGAAGATGATGGGTGATAGTAGGCGGCAGCATTGTCTTACTCCTCCCTGTCTTCCCATCAAGAGGCATTGCTGAGCTTTCCATTGTTTGTCACTCGGCATGTGGCGTCGTTGTATAGCTGTTGAATGAGGTTGATAAAGATTTGTGGCACTACAGCTGTAGTGTTGAAGCAACTGCCTGTCAAATTACTTGTCGGTCGACCCTGTCGAAGGCCTTTTCAAAATCGGTGAAGTTGAGGTTGAGTTGAGTTGACTGTCATTCAATGCTCTGTTCAATGATGATGCGCAGGGTAGCGTTGCAATCTGATCCGCACATGATTTGTTCTTCCTGAAGCCAGCCAGCCTATTCCGGTCGTATTTTGAATGGAGAGCATCCTTTAGTTTCTCCAGGATGATGCGGCGTAATATTTTGCTTTGGGTGGACAGCAGCATGATTCCTCGCCAGTTCTTGTAAAGACATAGGTCTCCGTTGTTTGGGAGTTTGACAAGATAGCCTTTCTTCCAATCGAGATGTGGGCACATTTCCTTCTTTCCAAACGTTCTGCAGTAGTGGTGTGATGTGAGCATGTCCGCTGTTGTCTCTGTGTCTGTTTTCAGAGCTTCTGGTCAGATTTCATCTGGTCTTGCTGCTTTCCCATATTTCAGCAGTTTTATGGTCTTGAGGACATCTGCTTTTGTCGGGTGGTCCGGCTTTAACTAGTTCGTACTTTTTTCATGGTGGTGGAAAATGAAAAGGTAAGCCTTGATTCGAGTGGGTTCTTTAGTAGTAGTAGCTGGCTTTACAGTGTCAAAACTAGTTTCATTGATAAACGAGATATTGGTGGCTTTCCAGTGGAAAGAAAAAACGTTATTTGAGTGAAGAGTGTCTTTACGGCGATTTTATTTTCAAAGCTATGCAATCGCAAATTTATACATTCTTCTAGTGCAAGGATTGGTTGAAAGACTTCGGGAAGCCAGCCGGCCGAAGTGTCTTCTCTCGATGGGAGCAAAAGTAAACATAGGGACATGGAATATTCGCACGCTGTTTGAGGCTATCAAGGCTCCCCAGATTGCATAACAAACCGTGAGGAGCAGTGAGAAGATGCGCATACACTGTCTGACCAATGAAAAGACCATGGAAAATTTGGATTTCGTCGACAATGATGATTTATGTCTGATGTCTTGTCGCACAAACTCGAAGATCTACAGGCAAATACCGACAAGTTGACAGCATAAGTGAGGCAGGGAAACCGGGACTTCAGGTGAATGTAGAGAAGACAGAGGTGATGGAGATACCTACCCAACAACAGCCTCAACAACAAGCTCCAATCACCATGAACGGGATAAATTTGAAGGAAGTTGTCTCTTTCACCTACCTAGGCGGGGCAGGAGTCGCATTGAATGTCTTATGTACCTGAATCCACAAAGGCAGATGAGTTGAGAAATATGGACACAGAAGTGACCAGATGTGAATGTTTCTTCTTTTAGTTGTTAGAAATCGTTGAGCAACAAGAGAATATTAGTCTTAGTGTTGATGTAAATAATGTTGTCCTTAGAGCGTTTAATTTCTCTCTTTTTAGAGTGTAAGCTGCAGAATCACGTTTAAAGTTTAGATTCATATAAAGTGTTTTTTTCGGCATGGTGGTAAAGTTCTCTTTGTGAGGTTTAGACTTCATGTATTTGTCTATGAAGCGTGGTTGGAATCCGTTTTGAATCAGAAATTTCCTCTTCTAATGCACAGGGACTGCAGAGTCGTCTCATGCAAGTGGCAAGAGATATGATCAGGTATTGTTTACGACTCATAGGGACCCATCTATTAAGGTTTGTCAGTTAAGCGCCCCATATTGCTTTTCTGTGAATTGATCTACTTATTGTTCCATCGACTGTTCTTGTCAGCTCTACATCAAGTGATTTTTCGATCGTTTTTCGACCTCAGAGGTGAATCCAATTGCTGAATATCAGTTATTGAATATTTGTAAAACATTGTTCAGACCATATTGATGATCACAGATGAAAAAAGTATCGTTCATGTACCTTTTTAACAGTTAAAAACCTTCAGTCGTTGATTTCAAGGGTCCGTTCTCCAAAATGGCCATAAATCAGTCTGTTAGTAGTGGACAGACTGATGAATAGTGCTGTCATCTGTAGATAGAAATAAGTTGAAGTCTGCTATTTCTGAACTACAGATTCATGAGTAAGAGGCAGTTGTTCACAAAACGATCATTTCTTGTAGGAAAATGCACTTAGTATTTATTCTACTGTAACAACCCACATAATTGTTTATTTAGTTCTATGTCAAGGAATGAAAGGGAGAAAAAGGAACACAGAATAACCTTTTGTTACATTTTGACCTATAGCAATAAGGCACTGTAAATATAGAATAGTGCTTAACTGTACCAGCCGCTAGTCCCTATCAGTTGTGATGTATGACGGTAGGGAAAAACAGCCAAAAATTTCTGATACCCCAACTTCTCTAATTAGAAGTCACCATCTACACAGAGTTATCCACCTCCTGAATCGACCGAAATCTGAAACGCTTCCCTGTAAGTGTTGAAAACAGTTTACATAGTGTACCCCCATAATGAGATGCATGATAAATACGTATCACATAACATGTAAATCTTGTTTTCGCAGGCTTAAAATTTCCCCGAATAAACTTTAGTTGATAAATTTCTATACAGTTTACTTTTTCACACCACGAATTTCCGGAAATCTCATTTCTTATATATATCGTTCATAACCAAAGGTTTTCATCATGAAATATACTAATTGCAACTAAGATTGGGTTAAAAGAAGTTAATACTCAATGAGTTAAGTTAGTCAGTGGAGGATGCGATCCATTACCAAGTGTCAGTAGAACCTATTTTCACCAGTGAGTTGATGTAAATGTATACTTACTTAACATTACTTCCAGAGAAGTATATTCACATTGAATATGAAAATAACACAATGAAATAATTTTTCCCATGGAATAATGAAGTAGCTCTGTAAGGTCTGGGAATGTCATTGGTTTACAATGCAGCACAATATAAAAACCACAATGTGAAATAGGCACCTAGTATTACACTGGCTTGTGGTTTGGACTGTTGAATGAATAGAATGTCGAGCGTAATTTTCTTGATCATAGTTTATTCAGCCAGTACCAAAAGTCTACAATTCGGCATAGTTATCCAAGGAAAAGTAATATGCTGTATTTCTTTGGATTTATAAGACGATCTCTTAGCGGTGAATTGTTTATTTTTTTATTTTGTTGTTAACTTGAAAAAACTGCAGTTTGAAACCCTTTTTAAAAGTTTGCAAGAATACTTAACTCATTTAAAAAAATATATTTAAAAGATTAAAACAAATTAAAAGGCATGAGTTTTATGAAATAAATAAATTTCGTGAAAAATTTTCGGCATCCTAAAGTTTAAGCAGGCCATCAGGTAACCAGAAACTGTCGTAACTCATTAAGGTTCTACAAAGTCTTGATGTTTACGTGGCGAAGGAAGTAGAAACAATATTAATACACCTGATACTTCCAAACACTCTAGGGATCTTAGTTCATAGTATTCTAATGATTTACTCATTACCACCTAAAGTATGAAGTATATTCATATTTTTATCTATGAAGGCTGACAATGTCAAGTTGTCTTTGTATAACTAAAATAATATGTTTTGCTTTCCTCTGTCAGTAACAAATTTGACGTTTAGTCAATTTAAAATTACTTTATGAATTTACTGTACCCTTAAGTAATACGTTTCTTTACAAGGTATAAAAACAGCTGTTGCTGTATCATCTTAAAATATTACCAAATTTAGTGGTTTACATGTTTGTGGCAAATTTTATTCTTTTTTTTTCACAATTACAGGAATGCATAACAACTAACGTCAGTAATTAACAACTCAATATACTGAAAATTTTTAGGCTTAACGAATTCAGTGAAAATTTCATTTCAAAAAAATACTGAAAAACGAAGAGTTTTAAACTGTCATATTATACTAACTCAGTTCTATTTGGCAGTGAATGCTACCTTTAGAACTGAAGGATTTATAAGGTAACCTCCAGGATAAGAGATAAACACTTTGTTCAGATCATTATACTGATATCTAGAGGATGACATTTTCCAGTTTTATTTCATTCATATTAAGAACAACTGTCATAAATTTTTTATTGACACTAATCGTAGATAATGACTAGAGTTGCAACGCAAGACATGTGTTTCGTTTTATTTGGGACTTCGCAGTTAGGTCTAACTGTATCCGAATGAAGACCGCACCTGGCATTTATGGCTTCAAGGACTGTAGCCTTATATACTCCGCAAACTCAAATTACCAGAAATGTCGAAGCGTCTGCATAAGAGTCAACATGCCATTCTTTGCCGATCGATCAGGTTCAATCAGAAATGAGAAACTACTAGCTGAAGTACTACTTCAGTTTTTCTATTTAGTTTTCAAGTAGGTCAAAACTTGGGCTATCAGTTTTTAGTAGAATTTTCAGCAAACAACCAGAAGGGGACATTAATACAGTGCCACTTAAAATTCAATGATCATTTAAAAACTGTCAATCTGTAGTGAAAAGTATCTTCCAAAATATCACTTTTCAGCATAATTATAGGTTTATCATTTTGACTATACTGCTTGCCATAGTTTGGCAAAAAAGTATCTATACTGGGCGATGATTGAAGGTGAAATGAAAATTTGCATCGCAGCTGGACCTCATAGTGCAGTTGGTAGAGCATCAGGTTGGATACCCGATGGTCACTGGTTCGAATATGGACGCGGTCCAAACTTTCGTTTCACTTTTAATCATCACCTAGTGTAAATACTAATCTGCCAAACTACGGCTATCTTAAATAGTCGAAGTGATAATCAATATGATGTTTTTCCTCTCTATTTCAATTAGATTTGGATTGATATGCGAAGTCCTGACTGGAAAGCCAGTGTGAGCACGATCGATTGGTGGTAACGCGTCATGAACTCACATAGTAGTCGGGAAAACCCTTGGTGTTTGAAGTGAAATAAAAATCTGGCCAACAGTCGGACCTCGTATCTCAGTTGGTAGAGTATCGTGCTGGAAACCTAGTGGTCGCTGGTTTAAAAGTGACCACGGTACAAATTCTCCTTTCACCTTCAATCATCACCCAGTACACAATTATGTCACAGATATTTTATAATTGGCGATCAGAAACCTATAAGAAAAGCACAGTTACGTGTTAAATTGGAAACCGTCCAAAGGCGACTGCTTTTAACCTTATATTTGCTTCCACTTAAAGGATATAACGAAATAAATGATATACTAACTGAGGCTCCTTTCAGTTCAAAGTGAAGACCAAAGCGTATCACTTCTGATATATACCCCTAGTTTTGCATAATTTTTGCCTGTTGTTTGCCTGTAACCTTAAAATAACTTATCAGTTGTGTTTTCAAACAGTTGTCAGCTTTTGTTTCCCCTTGTTGTGAAAACTGGACTCTCATTGGTTGTTAACTATTTTATCTTAAATGTGCACTTAAAGTTGTCAACGTCATTCATGTGTTTATTCAGTATCGCTCTCAACTGTTTTGACGGTTATTGAGATAGCAAAAAGGTCCGTGTCAACGGTCTGCCTTCTCTTCTTGTATTCGCATGTCGGTGATATTACTGTGATAATGGTTGGTGTTCTGATTTACGTTAGAGTCTATTCGTTTGCTCATAAGGTTCGTATCGCTCGGAGACTGTAAGGTCGTACTACCGGTCATTGCAGCTTCAGAGAAATTATCTATTTCGCTTTAAAGTTTTTGTTGTACCCGTGACACTTCAGTGGTTCTGCTTCAGCAAACTAAGTAGGATATTTTCATAAATTATTCTCACATGGGGTCAAAACTGAATTTCAGAAGTTCAGCTGTAAACCTATGACCTATGAACTAAGCACATTAGGTGGACAGAATGAATACTTACCAATCGCACTGGATGATAATTATCGTATTATCCAAATTAATGGAAGTCAGCAACTATGGATTGTTAAATACCAGTCTAACAGATGATTGATGACGCGTTACCAATTTCGGATGTGTGGAATTTTTTGTTACCAATCAATTCCAACCAATCAAGAATGAAAAACAACAGAACTAAAAAAGGACAGATCAGAGATTTGTGCAATTATCCTGAACTAATTCCAAGCGATAAACTCTGACCAAAATATTCCAGTATGTAGTTTGTATAAACAAAGAACTGTCGTCGAATTATATTCCACTCCATTGTCCAAATTCTACTTTCATATTACTAGATAATTGTGTTTTTATTCATTAGAAACCAGCTGCAGTTCATAGTTAAATAATTCAGTTTCTTGTCCTTAAACAGTCTTGATTCTCCTTTCGATCTTCTGCTTTTACTATAATTAATTGCTTTGGTATTGCCATATTTACATTACGGCACTTTTTTATTGCCTCGCTTTCTTTGGATCCATTAAGGGGACACTCAACTGTCTTATTTTCCGTCTAGAAACCATTGACATCTTGTAGAATTTCGTACTTTTCTGATCACTTAAATCATCTTGCGCGCTTTGTATAGTCTTTCCAACTCTTGAGACCGAAGAGAACTTTACACCAATAAGGCCACTCTACCATATTATTCAATAGTTTAAAGAAATGAAAAACTCTGATTATATGGGTAATTATCACTACTTATTCTACTAGATGGAAACAAATTTTCAGAAAAAGCAGTTTAGCAAGACCCTAGCGATGAAACACAGCGTCAGTTATCCTAGATATTGAAGGAGAGGATATATGAAGCATTGATTAGCATTGAAATCTACGCACAACTTCACCCACCAGGTTGCCCGATGCCTTGACTAAATGATCTTCCCAAAGTGCACAAAGAAAATGTTCCCCATCGTCCGATATTAGACATGACCAATTCTTCTTACCCTTCAGTTGAAAAAAATAACTTGTCACGATACTTGATCCAGTGAAGAATGAAGTTTTGAGACAGCCTGTGTGACGCATTCCACTTTGTTGGTTTTATCAAAAATATCAATCTTTTAGGAGAGATGATTCCTCTGGATTTCATCTCCCTACTTACAAATGTCACACTAACGGAAACCATTTGTTTTCTGTGTAGCTTCATTCAGTCCCATAAACTAAACTTTAGTTTGTCTGTGCTTTGAAGTTTCTGTAGCGGTTGAATTGGTTTTACGGGGTAGGGTTGCTAGCCCTATGCCCAACCTTTCATCTTTACCCAGGCTTAGGACCGGCTAGTAACAAGTGAACTAGTTAACCAGGTGAGGTTATAAATTAAACATTAGAATCCCATATCACTATCTGAAGGAACTTCTCATATGTATTTTCGACGTACGCTTCAAACTTAACAACGAGATCCACAGGCAGGTAGACGATGTGTTAATTAGATTGCCACTAGGATCTCTCCCAGCTGACTGCTTTATGGCAGTCCTGGAAGACAAAACTCTACCGAAAATAATCAGTGAGTCTCATATCTACAAAAGATACATTGGTGATAACCTTATTATTTATGACGAGAGAACGAAACTTGAAAATCTGCTTCAAACATTCAATGGTACTCATCCACTTGTTGCATTTACCCTAGAAGCAGGGTTGGACTCGAAATTCCATTTTCTTGACTGGTAACTTCAAAGAAAAGATGACAATTCAGTCGAGAGATTGATTTACAGGAAGCTCACTTGGAGTAGGCAGGTTATTAATTTTCAAAGCTATGTGCCCTTAAGTAGAAAGAGGAATCTTATAAATTCACTCTCTTCAGGAATACAAAGAATATGCAATGAGGGTACCATCGAAGGTAAACTAGAAAACTTACGAGAAATTTTGATGAAAAATGGATACTCACTGAAATTTGTAGAAAAGCATCTAAGGCCGAAAGACGCAACAGAACACACGGATACTGCTTCGAAAAATATTTGATTATTGTAACTTGAATTCAAGGGAGATAACGAGGCGGATATACTTAGAAAAAGACTATAAAGATCCATAAACAGAACATTTTTTTGGCACCAACCTTAGAATTATATTCTCCTGTCAGAAACTCATTCGTCAGTATGCAAAGGCTAAGCTGAAACATTGAGCCACATGAAATCATCTAAAAACGTTTCTTTATTGGTTTGTTCGTTACTCTTACTTTCATCTGATTACTGGCATTTAATTCTGAAAGAAAAATCATCCAGTTATAAATACCTTTTCAATATATGCTATATGTTGTAATCAAAGTATAGGGGAGTGGAATTAAACTTTATCACAATGTACATATTCTACTCCCATATTTTGGTTATTCTACTCACCAGAAATTACTGCTCACGGTCTCACCGGACAATTTAGTCAAAACTGGAATCTCAAATAAATACATATGACTTTTAGTTACAATCTTATTGAGACATAAAAGTCATATACCAGGCACAATAATAGTAATAATAATAGTGATAATCAAGCAGCTGGTCTTTAATAAACCCTTCTGAAACGGTATATGTTCCATTGAGTAGGATACTGCCTGCTCTTGAATACTTCATTTTAGTACTTTGATCCTAAAATGTGTACTTACAAAGAGGATTTAGAAAAGCCAGTGATCATCATCTGTCGGATATTTTAACTCAACTGAATGAGACAGATAATCTGCTTTATTAGATTACCTTAGATAAAAGTATTTAATTTCTGTATGGAATACATGAATGTCATTTGCTTGACCGAGACGTTGAATGAGAAAAGTTCAAGATTCCATAGTGGCGTAATTTTCTTTGGAGTTTCGTAGATGTTATAAAGTGCAGAGATAAAAATGAACGCGTCCACTACTGGTAGTTTAGTTTAAAGTGAAGGCTGGTCTGAAATTAACAGACTATTCAATTGCCAAAGATACCATTACTGAACATCTGAGTAGTCTAATGTCACACAAGCTGATCTGTAGTATTTCACCAGTCAGAACAGAGTGATCTAAATACTAGACTACAGTTTCACTCACTTGCAGCCGGGCAAATCCAGTTTATAGAACCAAACTAGTTCAGATCAACTGAATCTAACTAGCTGAGTTGTATACCTAAAATAGAATGATTAGTTTGCAGATGATTTACAACTTGCACGGAGGAAGATGACATTTCTCTGAGATGAGTAGTTTACCAACTGGAAACCTATCAGTCAAGATCAAAGAATGTGATCTCTGACGCAGAAGTGCCATGAACTATTGAAAGACACTATTACAGAACAACTTGAGTAGTTAGAAACTACTTAAGTGCCAACTTCAGCTTATCTGGAACTACTCAAGCTTTATAACACATGACAATGAAGAAGCAATCTCTCTTGAAAAAACTATAATGAATCCTTTGAAGTGCTTCATTCACCATAAAACTGACCAAATTAATGTAACAGTGAAACTTAAAGCTGTCGTTTTGTTCCTGTTTCTGACTTATTAATCAAATAACAATTTGTCTAAGTCTATATTTTGTTATTCATAAACCAACAGTTATAAAGGTGATAGCCATTCGCCTTAGTTATCATTTGTAATCCATCTTTAAGTGCACATCCCAAGTAGAGTGAAAATAAACTGAATCCAGTATCAAAACCACAAGGTCAAAGTGTTCAATAGATAATGTTTATTTCTACTGTGTAATTTTGAATATTGATCCTTTAACAATTAACTTCATTTGGGCATTAAAGCCCACCTACACCAAATTCAGTTATTCCAGTTTAAGGAAACAAGGAGAAATTATTTTTGTACGCACTGTAAAATATGATTTCTTCAGAGATCCATATGAAAATAAAAGTACTTTTGTATTTCTTTCTATCTTGCCAATTTTTTCGGCAGGACAAAATGCGTGGTTGAAATAATACGAGAATTTACCATTCTAACTTTATATTACCCACAATTCAAGTGCATAAAAAAAAAACTATGATATGGTTAATTCAGAAGTTTTTTAAAGTACGTTAAGATATTATTCTGTTGGTGATGGCTAGTGGGGGAAACCAGGATTAGCATTTCTTCCTATCTGCGATAGAGGAGATTAACATACCTTTTAGTTACCGATGAATTTCACAGAATGGATCAATTTCATCGTCGTATAGGATTAAGCGTTATAGTAACTACCAAGAATGGAAAATGGAGTATTCGTTTGTCTTTTGTTCCTTCTATACATAATCCTAAGTATTTTTCGTCGAGTGGGTGTAGGTGGTCCTGGTTTAAATCGAATTTTACCAACCACAAACGCCGAAATGTTTAAGCAGTGGACCGATTAAGGAAAGTAGATGTACCCTTCAACTGGAACAGAGATATCTTGTATAGTAATGATGTGCAGTGGCTAGCGGCGGAATCCAGGATGCGCATTTCGTCCTACTTGGGACTCGTCAGCTGGATGTACCTGCTTCCCAGTAAGTGATGTTGTTCCCACCGGGACTCAGACTCGGAAGCGATAGTTTCAAACACCACCGAGTTACGACAGCCACTTCTTGTGCGACGGGCATAGTTTTAGTGTTATTGCTTGTATAACACCGTCGTTGATTGGACCGAACTGATCAGTCTCTGGATTCCACTGCTAGCCACTGCCCATCATTACTATACATAATTAAAACACAGGCAATACCGAAGCATCCGCACAGGAGCCCATATGCCAACAGAGACTGATCAATTCGGTCCAGTCAACGACGGTGTCATACAAGCAATAACACTAGAGATATCTTGGATGGGAATTCTCAGCATCGCTAAATACCACTGAGATGTATTTGGTATCAGTTTATAAGTGAATTCATACCGGAAACCCTAAAGAAAGGAATATAAAGATCCAAAAACCTTTGAGCATCAAACATTAGCATATATTTTCATTTCGTCTATCTGATATAGTCGTGGTTTGGCAAACTAATATTTATACTGGGTGATGACTGAAGGACTAGAACCAGAAACCACTTGGTTTCCACCCCAAGGTCCAAGCATGAAGTGAAATAAAAATCCGGTCAGCAGTCGAACTTCGTAGCTTAGTTGGTAGGGCATCAGGGTGGATACTTGGTGGTCGCAGGCTGGAGTCTCACCGCAGTTCAAATTTTCATTTCACCTTCAATCGTCACCCACTAGAAATATCTACGTGATGTGGCTACGGTAACAGGTAACTTTATATTCTTTATTGTCAACGTACTCTAAAGTTGTACTAATTATGTACCTGAAGATTACTTAGAACCAAGTTAACTGTGTTACTAACATCAATAACAGTTACAAAGATGTGAGGCAGGAGTTTAGAGAAATTAACGCATCCATTAATCAGTAACCGAGAAGTAACTGTTGTCGTGAAACCATGTCTTATATGCAGAACCGACTTGTAAAGATCAAACTAATGACATAATCATCGACATAAGAGTCTCACCACTGTAATGCACTTTTATGACGTCCACTGATCTAAGCTAATCAGCAAAAGCCTTGATACTGAAACTCAATAGAGATATTTCAAACTTCCCTGCTTTTATAGACGCTGTCACTTTGAACTATATCACACAGTGGTAGCATTTTCACTGTAAAAAGATTCAAGTTTTCTGTTAAAGGTATACTTCCTCGACGTTGTAGATATATTTTTACGATGAGAAGAAACTAATGGGAAAGCTAAGTGAGAAGAGATTTAGTAAGGTAAAAGTAAGACTTAAACACTATGGTGATATATAATTCTATATAAATTAGTTTTTTTAAATATTTCACAGTGAAACATCATTAGTTACTGGATAACGTTTTGGACAAAATTTCTTGTTCATATTCATATCAAAGGTAATCCCATATCTTTCATAGCTTGTTTCTACAGTTTCGCTTCTTCTTCATTAGTCTAATGCATATCAAAATTTTTCAGGCATATGCAATTTGCAATCAGTCATTCTCATTGCATTGCTGTTTATCGAATCAACATCAAATACATGAAATAAAAATCACTTAACAACTACTTCAATTCCGCTGTCTATAAGACAAATGAAGAAGAAGAAGAAGAAGGGGAACTGTAAAAAATAGATATAAAAGGTGTAAAGTTATTTTTTATGTGAGCCTGATTCGTAATGTTTTATGAGAGTGTTCATTTAAGGATGCATTAGAACTTGTCGATTGTTTTGCTGATATGAATATATACCAGGGACAAGAAAATGTACACTATTGAAGTCAACTATTCATTTACTAATGTATCCCTAACGAAGACAGTTAATATTCTTTAGGATTATATATCCTCGAATTATCCTTCTTTTCCTATTTTTCTAAAGCATTTAAAAGAGTTAGTTTTATAATGCACTAATAAGGTTCATTTCACTTTCGAAGGTGAACATTTTCAGTAAATCCTTGTTGCTATGTGGAGTCTATTAGGAACGTTATTAGTTGATGTATATACGTCACATATTAAATAATAGCTTTAAATCTAATCAGCAAAGTCACATTCTAAAGAAGTTATGTTAATGATATCGTTGTATTGTGTGATAGTTATGACGACTCTAGGGGTCTGTTAAGAGGGCTTAATACCTTGCGAAGTCATATCAGCCTAACATTTGGCGAAGAAAATGACCATCAATATGTATTTCTTGATATATTAATGTGTCTGAGGGAAGGTGGATCTATTAGATGATCAATCCATAAAACGCCTACTTGGACATGACGTTATTTGAGTTTTATAGATTTGTCTGGTGAAATATAAGGAAGGCTTGTATTTATATTGCTACTTTTTTTCCCTTGGGTTCTTAATGGAACATAGCGCTTCAGTAGCACGCCTACATTGCACTTCGTTCTCTGCAACCTCTTCAACCTGGATCCACGTCTGTCTACCCAGAAGCTCCCATTTCTTCCTCACACCATCTCCTCCACATCACTCTCAGCTCGGATGCCCAACTCGTCGTTTCCCTTTAAATTCCACTAGAGAGCCTGGCCTGGCGCGTGATGTCCCCAATCGGCCTTCTCAGTGTATGCCTTCTGCATATTTGTAGTGTGATAGGTTCTTGGTTGGTTCGTCACCAGGCCAGAGTTCCTTGTTGCTCATTCTTACTAATCTGGCCATCTGATTTTCAGTATCGAGCAAGCGTAGGCAGCAGCTGTTGATGAATGTTTGTAGTTTGTTGGAAGTGCTTTTCGTGACGCGCCAATCGACACCTTGTAGAGAAATACAGTAAAATCCAGGAAGCCTGTGACTTCTTATTGGTATGGACCAAACCTTCATAATGGATGAAGTCCAAAGTTGTCGGTTCCCGTAAATAGAATATCAATTTAAAGACGCCTTTTGCTTTGACTTATAAAAGGGTATATTATAAGATACAAATGACATCATTGTAGGTCTCCACACTACAAAGTTACAGAGTACCATTCAGTGAGTTTCATTCACTTTTGGTTTGGATGCTGTTTTTGTTTGGTTGATTGTGGTCTATGACCGATGGTTGATACTTTGACATGGTGGTCAGGCTCGTATATTTTAATGACCAAACGAGCTAGGCTGGTGGGACTCTTGTTCCCCTGAGGTCCTATTATTCCGATACAGGTCTGTTGGATAGTGATTAGACAGAAAGCAGTTACCGTTAACCAGTAACATGTTCGTGAACAGTGAAGTGATGCGTTATGATGGCTTAGATCAGTCTTCAGTGGTTAGTGATGATCCGAAATCATAGGTCGTACGTCTGACGACACCTTCCATAATACAGGCCAGTTGTCATAGCATCAAAAAAGCCATACGTGGCTGGCCTCTACCAGATGTCGCATGGCCCCTGTAATCATGCAGTAACTCTTTTTTTCCAGGTACATCAAGAAGACCGAGCCTTCCATGGTGTGGCCAGCCGGAAGTGTCAGCCGCTCCCACAATTCTGTCAGCATTCAAGTCCCCTCAAACCACTACCCACTTCTCCCATCCTTATCCGCCAACCTTCCTTCATGTCTCTCAGTTAACAATAATCCTACGTTATCTCTAATTTATTCTAGCTCTGCAGCTCTATGACAGTTGGAACAAGTTGTGATTTTGGGTCACGTAAGGCTTAAAAGTGGAGTTTTAACTGGTTTTATTAGTAGGCACTATTCTGATTGTGAGCATAATATCCCTCTGGATTGATGAACATGGGAAAGAGTAATCAAATGTTGCACTTAAGCGCAAACATAGAGCATATTAATACAGTTCTTTCAGCGACTAAAGAAGCCTATAAAGGCATTAACTTATCACAGATATAAACTTTTGTTTGACTTAAACTTTGCAGTTTTATCCATAGTTACCATGAATAAGTGCATTTAGTATTCATCAAAAGGATAAAAATACATCACCGCGAAGTGTTTGGAAGTGAAATAAAAATGTGGTTCCAGAAACGAATTGGTATTGCGTAATAGTCTAGAGGTCGGTAGAAAAAAGAATAAGAATTTCAAAGTATCTTCTTCGAAGCTCAAAGCAATTATCAACGTTACTGAGGATTATAAACGAATTTCATGTAGTATGAGGTTGTTTACACCGATAGTTAACAATCAGTTGATAGAACAAGACCCAGATATTACAGTTTTTACTGTTATATTAATTGTGTGCACACAATTTCAAAGTGTCACATGGGTTTTTAATTCCTTTCTGTAACTGTAAACTTCCTATACACATTTCTGTTAACTGCCTGCATTAGTTCTAAAACGAAGAAGAACTTCACAACCAAGATCAACAACCAGAGTTCTATGAGTTACGCTATTTCGAAACGTTTAATTCAGGAGAGTGTGGAGCTCTGGTTCAATGGTCTAAGCGGTTAAATTTCAATCAGTGGGTCAACAGTGGTGGTCTTCGTGCCAAAATGACCCAGTAACAACATGTTGGCGTTTTAAGCAGTGTGTAGTGAGTTCGAGTCTCAGTGAGAGGCAGGTAGCTGACAAGCCACAAATAGGACGGAATCCATACCATCGAATCCACTCCTAGCCATGAAATAGATTATACTTCGAGCTTCACTCTAACTCCTGAGAGTCAGGCAGCTAGGATATATTATTTGCCCTAACACAGCTATTATTATTATCATTTGTCCCTTGATTCCTAATAGAAGATAGGGCTTCCGTAGCACGTCTCCATTCCACTCTGTTCTCTGCAAACTTTTGAACCTGGTTCCACGACAGCCTACAAGCTTTCATTTCTTCCTCTCACGATGTCCTCCATGTCACTCTCACCTCGACGCCCAACTCGTCACTTCCCATCTGGGTTCCACTCGAGCACCTGGCCTGGTGCATGATGTCCCCAATCGACCTTCTCAGTGTATGCCCAATCCAGTCCATCTCCACTTCCTTCCACTGCATATTTGTTGGGTGATAGGTTCTTATTTTGTTCGTTGCCAGCCAGAGTGATTTCCTTGTTGCTCTTTCTTATTATTCTGGCCATCTGAGCTTCAGTATCGAGCCAGCGTAGGCAGTTGTTGATGAATATCTGTAGTTTGTTGGAAATGCCTTTCGTAACGCTCCAAGTCTCTGAACCATCACATAGCAGCACTGACTTGACTGACGTTGGTGTTGAAAATCCAGATGTTGTTCACGCTTTATGCTGAGTGTGGTGCAGTAGATCTCCATACTGGTTTCAGGTTAATGAACGCCAGTATCGCTTTTCCGATCCTGGCTGACTTTGATGTCCTCGTCTGTGCCGCCTGTAGTTGAAACAGTGCTGTCTAGGTAGGTGAAAGAGACAACTTCCTTTACGTTTCTCCCATTGATGGTGATTGGAGCTTGCTGTTGGTGGTGCGGTATCATCATCACCTCTGTCTTCTCTACATTCACTTGAAGTCCTGTCTTCTCTTCCCCGCCTCTTCTGTCAACCTGTTATTTTTCGCCTGTAGATCTCCGAGTTTGTGCTACAAGACATTAAACACAAGTCGTCGGCAAAATCCAAATCTTTTAGGTTCTTTTCCTCGGTCCGGTCAGCGTATCCCCCTCTTCTCACAGCTCCTCACTGTTTTTTGCATGGTCCAGTCGACTACAATCAGGAATATCATAGATGATAGTAGACAGCCTTGTTTCACTCCTGTCTCCACTTCACTTCAAAGGCATCACTGAGCTTCCCATTGTGAATTACTTGGCTGGCATGTGGTGTCTTCATATAGTTGTTGAATGAGATTGATAAAGGTTTGTGGTATTCCGTAGTGTTGAAGCAACTGCCAAATTACTTCTCGGTCGACGCTATCGGAAGCCTTTACAGAGTCGATGAAGTTGAGGTGGGGTTTAGTCGACTGCCATTTTATACTCTGTTCTATGATGATGCGTATTGTTGCGTTGCAATCTGGTCCGCACATGATTTGTACTTCCTGAATCCAGCCAACCTGTTCCGGTTGTAGTTTTGAATCCAGTGCATCCTTCAGTCTCTCCAGGATGATGCGGAATAATATTTTGCTTGCTCTGGGTGGACAGGAGCGTGATTTCTCACCAGTTCTTGCTAAGACTTAGGTCCCCCTTCTTGAGAATTTGAGAAGGTAACCCTTCTTCCAACCTGCCGGTACTTTCCCTTCCTTTCACACCTTCGGCAAGAGTAGTGTGGTGTAAGCATGTCCGCTGTTGTCTCTGCGTCTGTTTTCAGTGTTTCTGGTAGGATTCCATCTGGTCCTGCCACTTTCCCACATTTCAGTAGCTTTATAACGCTCAAGACTTCCACTTTTGTTAGAGGATTTATGTTCACTTGTAGTTCTGTGGCTGCAGGTGGTATTTCCGGACAAAGTGCAGGTGGTGGTCGATTCACGAGCTTCTTGAAGAGGTCGGCCCATTGTTTCCTTTGTTTCGCTTCTTTGGTAACTAGGTTTCCTTCACTATCCTTCATTGATTTCATCTGGGTTGATCTCTTTCCAGATAGTAACCTGGTTATTTGATATAATATTGCCGTGACTGTCCTAACAGCAGCCTGTTCTGTTTCACTTGCCGATGTGTCGTAGAAGTGTCTTTTGTCTTTCTATGCACTCATCTTCACCTCTTGTCCAGTATTCGATAGGTTATGCTCAGTTCCTCTTTTCGTTGTGCATGCTTACAATGTACTGGTTTATCTTCTGCTTCACCATCCTCCTCTCCCTGCTCTATCAGCTTCCATGTCGAGATCCGTGAAGATGCATTCCTTATCTTCTTTCTTCTCCCTTCCTAATAAAGTTATGCAGGTTTCTTTCCACATAGGTTTCAGAGAGTTCCAGTGTTCTTCCAAGCAGGTTTCCTCAGAGATGTTGCTAAATGTCACCCATTTTGTCCTGATGGCTAACATGAATAAATCCATTGTAGTTTTACCCGTCAGTTCAGTTTCTGTTCTCGGTGTTGAACTTGATATATGGCCTGTCACCAACTTCTTTCAAGGCTTTCAACTTAATTTTGAATGTAGGTTGCTTGCACTAGATAATGAGTGGTGTGAACCATCTACATCTGCTCCCCTTCTTTATCTGATCTTGTGTCCAGTGGGCTGCGTTTACACTTTCTTCACATTGAGATGAAGTCGATCTGATTTTCAGTGTAGTGTGTCTTGGTGTCTGATGAAATCAAATCCATGTCACTTCGCGAATATTTTTGTGCTTGTACACAGTGCCTCCAATCACCAACTCATTGAATGTGCAGAAGTCTGCAAACAGTTCTCCATTCTCACTCATTTCACCGAATGCTTCTCGACCCATGGTTAGTTCTCTTCTTGTGTTGTCCGCTCCCAGTTCGGCATTCCTGTCACCTCACGCATTAGAATTTTGATATCAACAACTGGAGTCTTGTCTAGTACTGATTGCAATTGTCTGTAGAATTCCTCCTTCTTCTCTTGGTGTGCATTATTTGTTGGCACGTGGCATTGAATGATTGTGACTTTAGAAGTGTTTAGTAAGTTGCTTATTCAATAGGATCCAACGTATTCGTACATATGATATAATGGACGATGAGAGGAAATTTCTGAGAGATACACTTAAGGAAACCAGATATCCACTACAGTTCGTAAACTGTTGTATAAAACAGCCAACCCCTAAGCCCTTAATTTCTTCAGTCCCGAGGAAAGATACATTTCTTGAAGTACCATACAGAGGGAAACGAGCAGTATGATATTGAAAAGGAGATTAAAACCTAATTTCAGTAAAACATACTGTACAACTGAGCTTGTCATTATGGAGACAACAAGACGCTTACTTCGTCACAAACCTCAGCCTCGCATAAATGATTATGTTACATCTCACTGTGTTTACCAATTTAAATGTATGTGTGGGCACACACATAGAGAGGAGTAATCGTGCAGTGCAGACTACAGTGGTTAAAACATACTTAAATGGCTTGGGAAACAGTTTAACATACAAACTTTGATAAGCGCAGATGACAGATGTCCATCTTCATCTGTAACGAAAAATATCATCGGAACGAATCATATGGTTAATACGAGAACACCACTCAAGATATTATACAGGAAACGTCGGGGGTGCATACTGAGACTTACCGAAGCGTTAGCCATTCGTAAACTTAAGGCCCCGTTGTGTAGACAAAAACATTTTGTTGCTTTACTTGATTTACCTTATTAAGACAAGTGTCACAACCTTTTCATATTCATTGTATTTAACCTTTCATTTTCATATATAAATTGACTTGACAAGTAAGTGTGTGATCAGTTTGTTCGAAATATATTGCTGAAATACATCACATTTTTTAGATAATCGTCGTCTTCTAATAACGTTATTGAAAAGATATGAATATGAACAATAAATTCTGTCTGAAAAGTCATTAAGTAATTAATAATGTTCCACTGTGTGAAATACCCAACTTATCATGGAATTATCGGAGATTATCTGTGACGAATTTCACCCATTCATTACAGGCATATTTCGTTACCGTTGCTTGGTTTCAAATGTTAGTTACTTTTAAGACATAATTACTAGCCTCCTGTCTGCAGTGTGGATTAAAATTTGGCTCTCAAGGGATTCAATTCTGTGGCTAGTAATTGGACTTTCGCTTAAATATTTGGATATTTGGATATTTTACGCATATGTAACAGGTAAAAACAACAAATTGAAAGTTTCTACCAACTATCCGTAAATGTGTACTTCTGAAATTCTTATTGTGCGTGTATTCACACTTTTTCATATACTTGAACCTGGAGATGAGAATCACTGAAGGTAACTATGAGCTGTTATCAAACAAAAAAGCAAACTCTGATCAGAAACAGCAAAATAAGTAACGTAGCTGTACCTGGATTCAAATGTAAAACTCTTGGAATAGTGCATTTTACATTGACCTCTTCAAAGTATTGGATTTATTTGGCTAGACTATATTTGTTCATATCAGACCTTCGCGAGTCTTCTTTTTTAAAGATAATACAATGCTTCTAATAAATTATCGTTCAGTTATTTACTTGCGAACTAAAAGAGAATCATTCCATATGCCTTCCTAGCAATTCTTCCAACATTTTGTTACTTCATGTACACAATAATCATGTCTTTTCATTCATAATTATGTTTCTATGGTAAAGATGGAGGGAACCCTGTCGATACAGGTCGCCGAAACAGTGTGGATACTTAGTACACGTTTCATTTGTAGTCTCTTCTCGGCGTAAAAATAGTGTATTCTGTAGTGATATCAATTGAAATGTTGTATATTTAGTCAGGAAAAAAATTTCCACTACTCCTTATGGTTTAAAGTAACCGTATATGATACGCTAGTGTGATTCATTTACTTGATTGTAGCAACCCTAAAGTAGCTGTTGTATCAATCATCTTCCTCTCAGCTTGTCTAATAACAAAACTATAATTTCCAGTAATAGGCAACAAGAATTTCGATGTCATTAGCACAGGTACTTCCTGTATACGGAGCTTCTAAAATCAACAACATTTTTGTATTCTCTTAGTGTATTCTCAGTTGATATGCTCAAGTTAACAAGAAACGACATGACGTGAATTCTATTCCACTTCAAAAAATTGTTTCCCATAAATCTGGTGACAGATCTACTATCTTTCTGAAATTTTCAAATTTTCATCCTGATGAAGTGAGTCTAAAAATAACTCAGTCATAAAATAAGTGATTGTCTTTTGTCAGAGATCTCAATGATAATTAGAAACATGAGGCAAAGTGTGTCTATTTTAAAAGTGAGGAGAAGCTTTCTAAAATAAGTTACAGAATCTCGCAAGAGATGGAGGCTGGACCAGCAAGAGGACTGATGGAATCTAGGAATTATTAAAAGAACATTACCATCTGTGGATATGCTTGTAATTCTCCGTTGTCATGCTGGATCGCATATACGCTTCTATGCGCATGCTTTGATATTGCGTGAATATTTTTTTATGGCCGTTTACTTGGTTGCGGCTAGCAGAAGAACCCAGGATACCCGTTTCGTCCCCTTCAGGACTCGTCAGTTGGGTCTGCCTGCTCCCAGTGAGTTATGTTGTTCCCACTGAGACTGGAACCTCGTACCAATTACTTTGAATGTCAAAGCCTTGTCCACTAGGCCACAGAGGCACGATAACCACCTCTTGTACAGTGGGCACTAGTTGTTACTATTTGTTGGTATACTTATAATTCCCCGTTGTTTTATTGGATCGAATTGTTTGACCTCTGTTGGTATATGGATTCCTATACGGAAGCTGGAATTTATAATATCAAAGCTCATAGATGATTACTTGATATGAGTTCTTCTTCTCGTATGATTCCGCCTTGTCATATAGTTGAACAAACACTGTATCCATATATAGTATATTGCGTGTGAAGAGCGTATAAACTACAGATTGAGATTCGTATGTACATATGTGTTAATAGATTTTGTCACGTGTATGTTGGTTACGTCAGTACGTGTGGGCGTGCTGGGATCGGGTCAGACTACGTTCTACTCCCTCATTACTATTTAGAAAATTTCTACTCCGCTTTATTTGAGGAGATTCTTCCATGAGACGTTTTTTATAATTTCGAAAACTTGTCACAGTGATACAGTAAATAAGTAAATAATGAGTAGATAAGTAAATACATAAGTAAACAATAAATTAGTAACTGCTTCTGTATCCCAATGCTGTGTCGAATTAACAAATCTAATATGAGATTACATCCTACTGTCATGCCAAAGTTCAACACATAGTTTTTCAGCTCCATAGGATTCCTAGCGAGGCAGATCGAAGCTCTTTGGTGTTCACTTCTAATTTTGATTTCGTGGATAGTCTGTCCAATGTATGCCACATCGCATTGTGAGCATTTAACTTTATAAGCATAATTAGGTTGTGAATCCACAGAAATTTCATCTTTCAAATGAACTAAGGTGTTGTGCAATGTGTCTGATATTTTTTAGAACACTCTGACATTACGTTTGTTGAGCACTCCCTTGATTTTATTCTGCGTGTGTGATCTGTATGAGATAAATATTGTTGATGCTGATTAATCAACCAACTAGTGTGACTCATGAGAAGAAAACATCCACCGAGCTGAACAAAGTTAAACTCGGCACTAATAGATTACTTCGAGAACTGAAACCCGAAATCGGCAGCTCAATGTGCTTCAAGCTCAAGCTTAAGTTTCACTTGCCTTCAAGATCCTACGGTTTGCCCAAGATTCACAAACCTTCTGTTCCACTGAGATTAGTTGTGGACTCCAACACACATACATACAACCTCTCTTCATATCTGGCTTCACTGCTTAAACCCCTGCAAACGCAATCAGAATACACAATAAAGGACTGACTTGACTTTAAATCCAAAATCTCGTCACTTAAAATTGAGGAAGATGAAATTATGGTAATCTATGACATCAATTCTCCATATACTAGTATTCCAATTAATGATAGTCTAGACATTATTTCTAATTTGTTAGACTCAGACACAACACTGACAGAAAGATGTGCATTGAATACCAATGAAATTAGCAAGATCCTTAACTTTTGCTTACAGACTACTTACTTCACAATAGGAGAAAACTATACAGGCAAACTAACGGTGTTCCTATGGGCACTTATCAATATACAAATTTAGTAATTTATGATGAACTTTATTCTTGTAAACTAGACTTCAAGTCGAAGGCTCACGCAATAGTTGCTTAAGACTGTCACTTGCTTAAAACTGGACGGCTAAACTGTATCAAGGCCCACATTAAAGCTATCAGTAAACATTATGCAGGACTGATACAAGTCCGTATTGTATCGTGTAACGTAGCTTTTGGCGGCCTGATTAAATCTTGGGTTACCAATAAATTTTCCACAGAAAATATATTCCATCAAATTCTTCCTCTGCATCACTTTGTTTTAATCTTTCAAATGTCGTTTAAAAGCACCATGTACTCTCTCAAGTTCGTATAAATGTTTTCCAACTTTCATTTCCCAAGCTAAAAACAAAACAAAGAAAAAACGTTCCATCAACTGGAAGTCGACTTGTATATGCTCAAAAATACAGCACATTACTATTCCTACGACATCTATATGGGATTGTGAATTTGTGTACTGGTTGGCTAACTGAACCATGACCATCAAAATAACACTCGATTTTGTGTTAATTTGCGAATGGAGAACAGATGCTAATGTAACAGTAGGTGCCCGTTTCACACTTATGCCTTAAATACTGTTTTTGTTAACAGTATGAAGGTGTAATAATTATTTCTTTTAAAAATATTGTAAGGGGAGTGAATTTGTCGAAATACTCCATGATGAGAATTCGATACTGTATCATACATACTGTTTGGAATACATCGGTTACCATTATTATTGTAATAAACCGAATTCACCACTAAATCGTTAAATTTATTGTGTGTATATCGTCTTTATTTTTACATATTAACTGTACTTTCTTTCAGTTATCATTTCCTAATTTATCCTTAAATATGTCTACGCCACTCAACTAGTCGTCACTGGCTAAAATTGTAGTCCGTTTGAGACGTTTACAATTATCGAAATTCGCTTCTTGGAAGTTGTCCTTCAATGTCAGTTCTGATACAGCTAATGTGAAACCACGCACACTGTTTCAACTGGCTACCTGCAACCTTCATACTCTGTTACATACTGGATAACAGACAGATTTGATGAGAATTCGGTGCATACTATATCTCAGAAACTAGCATACAAGATGTGAATAACTTTATCATCTACGGCTCCTAAAATGTATTTACCAAGTGTTAATATCGGGATAAAACTTTGGTACTGTGGTAGATGGTAATTCCATTTTATTCTATTTATTAGATGTATTACAGTGAAACAGCATTACTTATCGGTTAAACTTTTGGACATAATTTATTGTCCACATTTATTGTTCATATCAGGTAACTTTACAGCAGTGAGAGTTTATATACTTTTGATTCTCTCTCCTTCTTTATGATCAAGGTAGTAGCATTTTTCACATATCTGGGACAAGTGCAGAATCATTCCTATTGCATTTATTTGGTATTTATTGGATAAATAAAGAGTCGGTTATCAATCTCTCCCTCCACACAACTAAGTTTACTTTTAATAATGTCTCTTTGTCCCACAATATTGTACGATTGTGTGCAATCGAATGGATATCTATAAGTGAGCTTTCTTCTGGTATCCTTATCTTATTAGGATCTACTAATCTTGATTTAGCTTTTGTGCTGAGTTATTCTAATTGGCCCTGGTCGACTACTTTGACCTATGTATTTGACCTCACAATCATTGCAAAGGATTTGGTAAGTGAAACTATTTTGCCTAATTGAATCATTAGGAACGTTTAACCTACAAAGATTGTTTCCAAGTAAGTTTGACGATTTAAATGCCACACTAATTCAGCCTTATCGAGGAATCTTCTTAACGTTGCCGAGGTGCTTTTTTTGTATGATAGCAGGTCTGAATTCTCTCTACACCCTGTCACCATTATCACTACCACTGTTATTATTAGTAGCAGTATTATTATCAATACCTGAGTTACTATTGCTGCTCACAAGTTTTTTACGATTTCGTATGAATTTATTGATAAATTTAAGGGAGTGATTATTCGAATGAAAGATATTCTGAATCGCTCTAGCTCCTCGTCTCAGTTTCGCTGGCTTTACAGTAAGCAATTTCGCCCTATTTCTCAGACATTTAATCAACCCTGCTGTAAATGATATATGGTAGGATAATTTGAAGTCTAAGTTTGATGGCTGTTTGGTATTCTCTGAGCTTTGATATTTTGTCGTGGACGTTTCATCATTAGGCTTATTGGCACTTTCAGCCCTAAATTCACAAAGAAGTGAAGCATAATCGGATATTACGCGGATGTTTAGATAGTGGTTTCATTGAACTTGGATGTTGTCCAATTATAAGTTGGGGGATACATTTTTTACCACACCCTGACCTCTTTGACCTTAAATTTCCTTCAGTCACGCCATTAGGTATTCTTTGTTGGAATGAAATAGGGCTATTTGTTATTGTCATGCTGTGCATCATCATTGATTTGTCCTGTCAATTCACCCTTGATTGATGGATGACTAAGTAGATTGTAGATTGGATCTATATCTATATCTCTGTTGATTGACATTTTGTTTGAATGTCATGCTTGTAGAAAGTCTATTGGAGATTTCGAACCTGCTCTTTGAAGGATTTCCATATTCTGCCAGTCGAATTTATGATCGTGATTGCTTGCATGCATAGAAACCAAACAGACGGGTTCATGTTTCTATTCTCTGGCACCATTACTTCTGCTGAGCTTAGGGCTCTAGTTGAGAGATCGACAACCCACTTTGATTTATCGATCAATGTTGATGTGATTTTAGTAATTTCATTATTGTCGACTGCGTACTTTCCATCCGCATGTTCGTTGAACTTTTTAATTAGAATATTTTTGGATTTCTTGAAAGCAGCTGATCATGGTTTATTGAAACTGTTCATCAGAATTTCGCGGTCTTTTTACTAACCGTTTCCATCGGCTACCATTTCGGCTCCCTAATATAGTTCCTCATATCGTACAACTTGTTGACTTCTCTATGAATTTGTCCTTTCAGAGAGTTTACTAATGAAGTAAAGGAGCGATCAAAGAACTTTGAAATAAAACTACCGTTTTATTTATATTTAAATACAGTCTGCATAACCTATGTGATAATCACTAGGGTGTCAATCTCCTGCTGGTAGCATTTAAAATATTGGACTATGTCAGTCTCCTCAGGCTTTGCGAAGCACGTGAAAAACTGGTTTATAAGGGGCAAGCCAGGTTTTATTTTTCTCATGGATGAACTGAGCAGGTGTTTATTCCGTTTCATGATCTCGTACGCCAACACGCATATTGCAGGCAAACGGTCTTTGTACTTCTGGATATTAAAGACTGCTTAAAATTCCTCTGAAAGGGTTGTACTCTGTGTTTGTTTGAGATAGGTGTTCCTGAAAAAAACCACTAAATCTCCACAAACCCTTAAATTGAACTAATCTAGTGCTCATTGGTGACCTGACAGGATTCAAGAGGCTGTTCCTGAAGTTCCGATAAGAGGTCGTGACAGGGAGGGAAAACCTAGTGGCCGTGAGGACAAATACTAAACGATGACACTGGGCAGCGGTAGCGCTATGTCGTGAACTGACGGAAGTTGGAAATATGGACCAGTGGATTCTGACCAAGCTGTTCAGTGGTAACGTGCTGATCACGGAACCTGAAGGTGGTTTGTTCGATCCGCGGTGATCCACGGAGTCATTAACGCTCACTGCTGAGGAGTCTCATACTAGGGCGAAACAGCTGTCCAACACTGTCAGATTTCCAGCATTTTTCCAACTGATACCAGTCCCTTATGAATGCCAAGGATAATGAATAATAACAGTCGTAAAAAATAATAATAATTCATACATCATTTTGAGGTAAATCGAAAAGACTGATGTAATATTAAATTAAATCCAACTGTAGTTCTCGTATTCTACATTTATGTTGAATTTCCTGATGTGTTACATGTGGAGTGTAGAGTTATAGCTACCTCTACCTACTGCGTCAAACCAATAGCCGGCTTACATACGGCTATCCACTTTCACCATTCCTCTTATCAACGACATCCTCGAAACAGTCATGACGGAGGTGCATGATAGCAATGTAGACCTATTACCAGGTGAAAGAATTCTTAGCTTCGGTTATTTCGAAGATATTGTTTTGCTTGCAACCCACTATTCTCTTGCTCTGTGGCTGGGACTAGTTAGAAGAAGGAGACAGGTGACCAGTGTATTTCATACTATTATGGGATAAAGGACATTTGTGCTAAACAGACATATCTTGGTGCCTTACAATCCTCCTGATAAGGTTCTAGAGGCTACAAAACTCACTAACTCGAGATAATAGCAGACATGGCTAAGAATCGAAACTAGTGGAGGTGAAGCTGCAACCGTCGTGATTCATCCACTACTGAAAGGTAGCAAAACATGAAGGCAGTGAATGCTACTTGGGCTTCGTCTGTGAAACTGCTTATGCTTTTTCCCCCACCTATTTCTAGCTTTTATGCACCACACAATTTACAACTTTCTAGTACTGATATATTGTGTTGTATGGTGAATGTTTTAGTACACTTGCTTTGCAAATTTTACGCGTAAAATAAGAATTATAACTAGAGGTTAGGAGTTAAAGATATGAGGAGTGTGGAACGCTTTCTGGTTCCATTTCGTATTACCACCTTTCTTATTTATTTTGTACTTATAATATTTCTATGTTTACCACAAGAACGAATAAGTATTCAGTGTAATTTGATAAGTATATTTTCTACAGAGATGTTGAACAGTATAAACGTGTGAATCTTTATCGTTTAACATAAATGTAGCTCAGTTAGTAGAGCACTAGGCCAGAAACTGAGTGGTCGCTGGTTTAAATCCAATAGTGGTTCAGTTTTTCATTTCATCTTCAATGATCACCAGTTATCAATAAATGTAAAAGCCAGTAAAAGTGATGCATTCCTAAAATCTCAATGCAGTCAACCAAATGCATACATAACTAAGTGTAAAAGAAAGTATATAGGTGAGTTTTAAAAAATAGTATTTCTACGGTGAACGGAAAGTCAGCCTGGTAAACAGTGTTTTTCCACTTTTACAGTTGTTGTTTCGTTTGCAAGAATGACCTAACTTCTTTGAAGTTCTGCTCTTATCAGTGATTGGTATAATAAACCATACTTTAAGGTCATTACAAGGGTGTAGTAAAGAATAACATTCAAAACATATCGGAAAGAAAAGTTGCTATTCAGCGTGCCAACAAATTTGGTTCATTGATTAACGGTAGTAAACGAAATAGCGTAATAGGTTAGGCATAAAGTAAACCTATAACGTTAATGAGACGGAATGTCTTACATCTTCTCAAATCCTTCATCTTTAGGGTTGTTATCCTAAAAACATGTGGTAGGAGAGAACTCAAGTTGGAGTAGCCCACATTACCTGTCGTCGGTATTCAAATACTTTGCCAGTGGCACAAGTAGCAGAGATACACCATTCTTACTATTCTGAGTCTTGCATATAGGCATTAATATAAGTGTAAAACTTGGATACTACGGTAAAATGTAATCCTATATTAGGTTTGTTTATCTGATCTATGACACACAGTGATACAGTATTATTTACTTCATGACGTTTCGAACAAAAATTATCACTGCGCATAATTATATCAATGTAATCACACCACTGTTGACATCTGACCTTCAGTGTCCCATCACTTTATGTTCTTTGTTTTTATTAGTAGTAAAATTTTCCATATTCCTAGTATGCGTGTTTCGTCATTTCTGTTACGTGTATTGGTAGTCGGTTCGATGAACAAAGATCCAGTAATCAAACTCTCTCTACACCTAATTATGTGCAGTAGTGCAGTAGTTTTATCCCATCCTATTGTATGCCTGTACGTTAATGCATGCATTTTAATGACCGAGGTGTTTCTAGATTACTGATCCCATTGGAGTCTGCCATTCTATATTTAGTCAAATTTCTGTGTTCCGCTAATCCAACTGACCCCAGCCGGCTAGTTTCACCTACGTACTTGACCTCGCAGTTATTTCATGGAATTTTATAGATTAGATTATTTTGCTTAATTAGTTTTATCGCATGCTTAAGCCAACCGACAACCTTTATCTCTAGGTGAGTTTGTAGGCTTAAATGCCACCCTAATTCCAGCTTTGTTGAGGATCCAACGTAAAGTTTCTGATGTACCTTCTTTGCATGGCAGCACAAAAGAGGCTGTGAACTTCGTTCTACTCGCGTTGTCGCTACTATTCGTACTAGTATTACTGCTATTATTTCGTTTCTTATGTGTTAGTACGAATTTTTTTTTGATAAACTGTAAAGGATAACTATTAAATGTTAGTACTTCTTTTATGTTATTCAGTTATTTGTGTAGGTCTTCACACTGACTAGTCAGTTTTCTGGTTCTGTCATTTAGACATTTGACTAAACCTGCCTTAACTGAAATTGGATGAGATGACCTGAAGTCTTGATACCTGTTAGTATGTGTCGGTTTTCTGAAGACCATAGTATTCGAACCACCGCCTGTTCCTCGTTTTATTCCGTTATCCGACTTAGGTAGTTTTCCTTGTTTATTCTCTACCTCGTAAACGAATTGGATTGCCCTACTACTGAGTTCATGTGTGTGAGGAAATTGTCGATATGTTCCTATTTCAAACAGTATATGTACCATCTACATATCGCCATCGTATTTTAGGTGCAGGATTAAATGTTTGTAAAGTCATGTTTTCTCAATTATACATTTGTTACAAAAAAAATGTAGATTTGATTTTGTCTTTAAAAAAGGCTGACATATTTTAAATTATTTTCACAATGAGTTACTCTTGAGCAATTAGTGTCTTTTCTGTGACTGGTACTTTAAACTTCAGGTTATAAGATGACAAGTGCTGTCCTTATAATAGCTAGTGCGGAGTAGAAATAAGACTGAGTTTGAAGCGCTCAGGAGTTCTGAAACATGAACCAGAAGAAAGTCAACCTAAAAGTGAGAATAACTTTTACTGTGATACTTTAATTCAGATAAATCTAAATGATTACATTACGTTAGCTAGTGATAACGAACTGAAGTGGTTGATCTAACCAGCTAGCAGAATCATTCACAACCAAGGTGAAGTAATACAAAACCTGCCCAGTGATTGGTTTGTTTCGCGATATACCTTTGAAACTTTAAGCCCAGCACCATAGTCGAGCGTCACCAAGTTTCAGACTAGTAGTTTTGATGAGAAATATATATCCGCAACAAAGTAACATTGCTTAACTTGCTAATGTCTCAGATCCATTCTATTGTTCATAGTAATGTATTGGATAGAATATTTGTTTGTGTGGTTTAAAGGTAGTGTTGTAGGTATTTAAGGAAATCCAGAATACAAAAAAGCGGTTATTTAAAACAAATGAATTGTAATCGCTTGCATGAAAATCATTTTAAGATACTGCCAAATGAAAATATCACTATCTAAGTTAGTGAGATAGTTATAAGCTGGAGTTGCATTTTGCATGAAATAGTAGCAATGATTATAGTAGTAAGCAATTAATGATATATGAGATTACATTAGATTATGCATCATTAAGGTTTTATGGAATGAAAAAGATGTTCCGGGGAATATACGAGGACTTCCTAGTTATCTTGAATTGTAGGCTAATAGTAGACTAGTGTATACTGTTTAACTGCATGTAATCTATCTGAATATATCAATAAGATCTCCTGAATATGAGATATTTTACTCAGCGCTGTCATCTACTCTTCTTGAGCTTAAGAAAATTCTAATGATTCCCGTTTTATAAAAAGATATTGTCTCACAACAAACAGATGTAACTCAGTGATTGATTTTTGATTTAGCTTTTCATCGCATCGGATAAAGGCGAATTCTGGGGAAACGGATGCACTGTTCTACTAACATACTCATGTTTCTGTATCGGTTAGTTGTACTTACTCCACAAATATTCAGTAGCGAAATGCTGTTTTCAAGTTTTGATCTGCAATAATAAGTTATCATAAACATAGATCCCTCAGTAAACTATAATAAAACATTGGGAACATCATTTACAAAATTAGATACTACCATTTCTTACTTTATGATATTTATCAGCTGCATACAGTCTCAATAATTAAGCAAATAGTTACTGAAACGAATATAAACATAATTTACATGAGACGTCTCAATATTCTAGTGAGTATCTTGAAGATATGAAAAAAAAACATTACGATTCAGAATAAAAAGTCTAACTGGTAAATTTAGTCAAGCTAGATACATGTTATGTAAGACAAGGTGGAGAACATTCACGAATAAGTGAGAAATAGTATAAGAATAGGCTTAAATATATACTCACAGCGTGTTTGAAAAGTAGAAACAAGATATTTCTGTGTATGCAACAGCTTTTTCAGCAGAATATGAGTTAGAAGTAGGTTAGAAACACATAGAAACGGTTGCATAATCATGTGATAGTATTGTTTTAATCGAGTGGTAAATGGGTGAAATAAGTTATCTCAATAATAGCAAATAAAGTAATACTAAAATGATAATCAGGGTGTGCATAGATAGCGATAAGCATAAAATTTAGATATCACAATTCTATGGGAAGGGTGAGAAGGTGTTAAGTCAGTAGTTGCTACGGAAATAATAGATTGGCAAATTGTCTCTACTTGAACAGAAAAGATTAAACTCGTCGGATAATGATGCTTTCAGTAGTTTTAAGTCTTCTGTTGGTTAAGGGCTGTAAATACTTCTCAATGTTAACTTGTCGCCCCATATTAGATATAAGGTGAATCATTTCACTGATGAATATGAATGAATCTCGCAACAATCCTTGTTTTTCCTAACTGCCTTCTTCTGCATCTACATGTGAATTGATAAATATTGTTGGGACTGAGAAGAATCAATAATCTGTCTAATTTGAACTGAGTGACTGAGCATACAGTTTGATATCATAGGACAAGTTCTGTAACCAGGTAAATCCTTGACACTTTACTCCAAATTTACCTGTTGATTCTTGTTGCAACATTGTCCTCTCTGAAAGCCAAAGTAGGAAACAGTGATTTCTTTGCAAAATTGTCGCACTCCGTTTTCTTCTTTCTTTTACGGCATTCCTGCACCAACCTCATACGATAACGATTACTGCGCAGACACTCTTCGATTAAATGAAGTTCTTCCTGCAGATTTCTTTTGGAGCCCAATCTTTCTCTGCTGACTGATATAACATCGTCACCAAACCATTTTCATTACTTCTTCAGCATAAGCTGAGAAAATTCAGCCATTGCTTCTCTTTAATTCCGACTGTTCAATAAATACTACAGTATGCGTTTTCGAAGTGTTACAGCAGTTTCTTTGCTTCTGCTGCTTTGATACTTGTAAATTTCCGTTGCTATACAGAGCCGAATAGGTTAACCTATGTTAGCAGATGGGGTCTTATGTGGATCCCAACACAGGTAGAGAATGTAGGCTTCGTATAGCAACGAGAAGTCGCAAGTATCAAACAAAACAAGTGATAGCCATTGCACAAATGGTGGCTGCCGTGTCCTGGTGACCCCATGGATAACGGCCTGACGTTTACAGCGATGGGGACATCATCACTGGGGTACAGGTACATCTAGCTGACGAGTCCTAGATAGGACAAAACACGGGTCCTGGATTCCACTTCTAGTCAACAAGATGAATATAGTTTCTTTGCTTGTTGTAAGTAACTCTCGATAAATTTGGATGGACGGAGTGAAAACTACTTGAAATTAAAACAGAATAGGAAATAAGTACTCACAGTTTCATAGAAGACCTTGTTTATGAACGCTGGTTTCAAAGGCGACACGGCAGCAGAGATCCTGAAGAATCGGCTGTCCAGACCGTTGAAGAAGACATTCTTCCCTATGAAGCTACAGATCAGCTTCTCTAGTCAGTAAATGATGCCAGTATGTGTAATGACAAGTTGCCACTTTGGGCTGTCCTAATATGTGTCTACAAATTTACTTGCTCCTTTGGAGCTAATTATATAGGCCACACGAAGTGCGCACTTTCCAAATGTGTCTCTGAGCACTAACCTGGATGTTTGTTGAGCGGAGAATATAAATCAGTTAACAGTTCAATTCTTGAACATTTAGTCACCTCTGGACATATATTTCGGGCAGAGTTCTTCTTTAGTGTCATTTATAGAGTTAAATGGAATAGTTCAGAAGGAGTACGCCTTCGACAGTTGTGCACAGAACAAGCACTGGTAATTCATCAATTCAGACCTGAGCCATACGTGCAAAAGAAGTTACATGTAGCATATTGAGGCAAGGTATGTGCCAAATATTTGTTACACCAAGAGAGAAAATGTGCAATCACTGTGTTGTATACAGTGTCTTTGACAAAATGACTACACCTCAACGAACCTGTCAAATGATAATATAGTATATGGTTATTTCAACTAAGTGAGGAAATTCTG
Organism: Heterobilharzia americana; assembly: GCA_944470555.2. Classification (NCBI taxonomy): domain Eukaryota; kingdom Metazoa; phylum Platyhelminthes; class Trematoda; order Strigeidida; family Schistosomatidae; genus Heterobilharzia; species Heterobilharzia americana. Next base: position 57,497,982 of record OX104129.1, on the reverse strand, counting down.
GTTGAAAATTAAGGCCAATATATCTAGTACAAGTTATGCTAACGTCACTAATGTTAAAAATGATGCCTATTGTGGCAAGGACTTCAATTATGACAGAGTTCACAGTATTAATCGACATACAATCAGTAATTACGTGTGCATTCGTACACTAGCCGGTCCTAGGCCTGGATAAAGAGGGAAGGTTGGGCATACGCCTAGCAACCCTACCCGTAAAACAAATCCAACCGCTAAACAAACTTCAAAGCACAAACAAAATATAAAAAAATAAAAACAAATTTATTCCTCGCTGGAATCGGAGAGACGAAACGACGCCAATTGGTGAAAGCCTTCCTTCGGGAAGCCAACTGGCCGATGTGTCTTCTCTCGATGAAAGCGAAAGTAAACGTGGGGACATGGAATGTCCGCACCATGTTTGAACCTATCAAGGAGACCCAGATTGCAAACGAGATGAGAAAGTATAATACTGAAGTGCTAGGAATCTGCGAGCAGTCTGCAGATGGAATGGAATGGAATGGAAGTGGACTCTCCAAACTGTCAACTGTAGAGGAGTCAATAATCTACTCCGATATTGTCACCCAGACGACAACCACGAGCACACTGAGTTATGGAGTGGCTATCATGATGTCCTCTTGAAGAGCATCGAAGGCTCTCTCTCTCTCATGCAGTGGGAACCAATCTCCTCCGGCAGGATCATGATCATGACAGCAAGGTTCAACTCAAAAGGAAGGAAGGAAGGTCACAATCACACAATGCTAGGCTATGCACCTACAAATAATGCAGATGAAGAGAAGAAGGAGGAATTCTACAGACAACTTCAATCAACACTAGACAAGACCTCAGTTGGCGACATCAAAATTCTAATGGGCGACATGAATGCCAAACTGGGAGGGGAAAACACACGAAGAGAACTAACCATGGGTCGAGAAGCTCTCGGTGAGGTGATGAACGAGAATGGAGAATTGTTTGCAGAATTCTGTGCATTCAACTATTTGTTGATTAGAGGCAGTGTATTCAAGCACAAGAATATCCACAAAGGGACATGGATTTCACCAGACACCAGGACACAGTAAAAATCAGATCGACTTTATCTGAATCTGAGGAAAATGGAGACGCAGTCTACTTAACACAAGGTCGAGAAGGGGAGCAGATGTAAACTGAGACCAATCACCATCTATTACAAGGAACCTTCCAAATCAAGTTGAAAGCCTTCAATTCAAGGAAGTTGGTGATAGACCACAGTTCAAATACAACACTCGGAAACTGAAGGATGAAACTACAGAGAAAATCTTCACGTCAGCCAGCCATCAAGACAAAATGGGAGATATCGAGGAACATCCCTGAAGTAACCTGTGTGGAAGAACACTGGAGCTCTTTGAAAGAGATGTGGGAAGAAACCTGCACAGCCGTATTAGGAAGGAAGAAGGAGGAAGACAAGGAATGGATCTCGACGGACACATGGAAGCTGACAGAGGAGGGAGAGGAGGATGGTTAAGCAGAACATAAACCAGTGTGGTGTAGGAATGCACAACGACAAGAGGAACTGAGTACAATGTATAAAAACTACACCGGACAAAATTCTAATGCGTGAGGTGACAGGAATGCCGAACTGGGAGCGGACAACACAAGAAGAGAACTCATCTTGTGTCGAGAAGCATTCAGTAAAATGAATGAGAATGGAGAACTGTTTGCAGACTTCTGCGCATTCAACGAAATGGTGATTGGAGGCACTGTGTACAAGCACAAGGATATTCACGAAGCGACATGGATTTGATTTCACCAGACATCGAGACACACCACACTAAAAATCAGATCCACTTCATCTCAGTGTGAAGAAAGTGTAGACGCAGCTCACTGGACACAAGATCAGATAAAGAAGGGGAGCAGATGTAGATGGTTCACACCACTCATTATCTAGTGCAAGCAACCTACATTCAAAATTAAGTTGAAAGCCTTCAAAGACGTTGGTGATAGACCATAGATCAAGTTCAACACCGAGAACAGAAACTGAACTGACGGATAAAACTACAATGGATATATTCAAGTTAGCCATCAGGACAAAATGGGTGACATTTAGCAACATCTCTGAGGAAACCTGCTTGGAAGAACACTGGAACTCTCTGAAACCTATGTGGAAAGAAACCTGCATAACTTTATTAGGAAGGGAGAAGAAAGAAGATAAGGAATGCATCTCCACGGATCTCGACATGGAAGCTGATAGAGCAGGGAGAGGAGGATGGTGAAGCAGAAGATAAACCAGTACAGTGTAAGCTTGCACAACGAAAAGAGGAACTGGCCACAATGTATAAAACACTGGACAAAGAAGTGAAGAAGAGTGGGTGCAAAGGCAAAATACACCTCTACGACACATTGGCAAGTGAAGCATAACAGGCTGCTGTTAGGACGGACATGATAACATTGTATCAAATAACCAGGTTACTACCTAGAAAGAGATCAACCCCGATGAAATCAATGAAGGATAGTGAAGGAAACCTGGTTATCAAAGAAGTGAAACAAAGGAAACAATGAGCCGACCTCTTTAAGAAGCTCTTGAGTCGACCACCACCTGCACTTTGTCCGGAAATACCACCTAAAGCCACAGAACTACAAGTGAACATAAATCCTCTAACAAAAGTGGAAGTCCTGAGCGTTATAAAGCTACTGAAATGTGGGAAAGCGGCAGGACCAGATGGAATCCCACCGGAAGCACTGAAAACAGACGCAGAGACAACAGCGGACATTCTCACACCACACTACTCTTGCCGAAGGTGTGAAAGGAAGGGGAAGTACCGGCAGGTTGGAAGAAGGGTTACCTTCTCAAATTCCGAAGAAGGGGGACCTAAGTCTTAGCAAGAACTGGTGCGAAATCACGCTCCTGTCCACCCAGAGCAAGCAAAATATTATTCCGCATCATCCTGGAGAGACTGAAGGATGCACTGGATTCAAAACTACAACCGGAACAGATTGGCTGGATTCAGGAAGTACAAATCATGTGCGGACCAAATTGCAACGCAACACTACGTATCATCATAGAACAGAGTATAGAATGGCAGTCGACTAAACTCCACCTCAACTTCATCGACTCTGTAAAGGCTTCCGATAGCGTCGACCGAGAAGTAATTTGGCAGTTGCTTCAACACTACGGAATACCACAAACCTTTATCAATCTCATTCAACAACTATATGAAGACACCACATGCCAGCCAAGTAATTCACAATGGGAAGCTCAGTGATGCCTTTGAAGTGAAGTGGAGACAGGAGTGAAACAAGGCTGTCTACTATCATCTATGATATTCCTGATTGTAGTCGACTGGGTCATGCAACAAACATTGAGGAACGAGAAGAGGGGGATACGCTAGCTGGACCGAGGAAAAGAACCTAGAAGATTTGGATTTTGCCGACGACTTGTGTTTAATGTCTTGTAGCACAAACTCGAAGATCTACAGGTGAAAACTAACAGGTTGACAGAAGAGGCGGGGAAGAGAAGACAGGACTTCAAGTGAATGTAGAGAAGACAGAGGTGATGATGATACCGCACCACCAACAGCAAGCTCCAGTCACCATCAATGGGAGAAACTTAAAGGAAGTAACCTCCTTCACCTATCTAGGAAGCACTGTTTCAACTACAGGTGGTACAGATGACGACGTCAAAGTCAGAATCGGAAAAGACAGCAAGACAGGCGTTCATTAGCCTGAAACCAGTGTGGAGATCTACTGCACCACACTCAGCATAAAGCGTGAACAACATCTGGATTTTCAACACCAACGTCAGTCAAGTCAGTGCTGCTATGTGATGGTTCAGAGACTTGGCGCGTTACGAAAGGCATTTCCAACAAACTACAGATATTCATCAACAACTGCCTACGCTGGCTCGATACTGAAGCTCAGATGGCCAGAATAATAAGAATAAGCAACAAGGAAATCACTCTGGCTGGCAACGAACAAACCAAGAAGCTGTCGCTCAACAAATATGCAGTGGAAGGAAGTGGAGATGGACTGGATTGGGCATACAGTGAGAAGGCCGATTGGGGACATCATGCACCAGGCCAGGTGCTCGAGTGGAACCCAGATGGGAAGTGACGAGTTGGGCTTTGAGGTGAGAGTGACATGGAGGATATCGTGAGAGGAAGAAATGAAAGCTTGTGGGCTGTGGTGGAATCAGGTTCAAAAGTTTTCAGAGGACAGAGTGGAATGGAGACGTGCTACTGAAGCCCTATGTCCCATTAAGAACTCAGGGACAAATGATTATAATAATAATAACAACTGTGTTAGGGCAAATAATATATCCTAGCTGCCTGACTCTCAGGAGTTAGAGTGAAGCTCGAAGTATAATCTATTTCATGGCTAGGAGTGGATTCGATGGTATGGATTCCGTCCTATTTGTGGCTTGTCAGCTACCTGCTTCTCACTGAGACTAGAACTCACTACACACTGCTTAAAACATCAACACGTTGTTACTGGGCCATTTTGGCACGAAGACCACCACTGTTGACCCACTGATTGAAATTTAACCGCTTAGACCATTGAACCAGAGCTCCACACTCTCCTGAATTAAACGTTTGAAATAGCGCAACTCATGGAACTCTGGTTGTTGATCTTGGTTGTGAAGTTCTTCTTCGTTTTAGAACTAATGCAGGCAGTTAACAGAAATGTGTATAGGAAGTTTACAGTTACAGAAAGGAATTAAAAACCCATGTGACACTTTGAAATTGTGTGCACACAATTAATATAACAGTAAAAACTGTAATATCTGGGTCTTGTTCTATCAACTGATTGTTAACTATCGGTGTAAACAACCTGCTACTACTATGAAATTCGTTTATAATCCTCAGTAACGTTGATAATTGCTTTGAGCTTCGAAGAAGATACTTTCAAATTCTTATTCTTTTTTCTACCGACCTCTAGACTATTACGCAATACCAATTCGTTTCTGGAACCACATTTTTATTTCACTTCCAAACACTTCGCGGTGATGTATTTTTATCCTTTTGATGAATACTAAATGCACTTATTCATGGTAACTATAGATAAAACTGCAAAGTTTAAGTCAAACAAAAGTTTATATCTGTGATAAGTTAATGCCTTTATAGGCTTCTTTAGTCGCTGAAAGAACTGTATTAATATGCTCTATGTTTGCGCTTAAGTGCAACATTTGATTACTCTTTCCCATGTTCATCAATCCAGAGGGATATTATGCTCACAATCAGAATAGTGTCTACTAATAAAACCAGTTAAAACTCCACTTTTAAGCCTTACGTGACCCAAAATCACAACTTGTTCCAACTGTCATAGAGCTGCAGAGCTAGAATAAATTAGAGATAACGTAGGATTATTGTTAACTGAGAGACATGAAGGAAGGTTGGCGGATAAGGATGGGAGAAGTGGGTAGTGGTTTGAGGGGACTTGAATGCTGACAGAATTGTGGGAGCGGCTGACACTTCCGGCTGGCCACACCATGGAAGGCTCGGTCTTCTTGATGTACCTGGAAAAAAAAGGTTACTGCATGATTACAGGGGCCATGCGACATCTGGTAGAGGCCAGCCACGTATGGCTTTTTTGATGCTATGACAACTGGCCTGTATTATGGAAGGTGTCGTCGGACGTACGACCTATGATTTCGGATCATCACTAACCACTGAAGACTGATCTAAGCCATCATAACGCATCACTTCACTGTTCACGAACATGTTAATGGGTAACGGTAACTGCTTTCTGTCTAATCACTATCCAACAGACCTGTATCGGAATAATAGGACCTCAGGGGAACAAGAGTCCCACCAGCCTAGCTCGTTTGGTCATTAAAATATACGAGCCTGACCACCATGTCAAAGTATCAACCATCGGTCATAGACCACAATCAACCAAACAAAAACAGCATCCAAACCAAAAGTGAATGAAACTCACTGAATGGTACTCTGTAACTTTGTAGTGTGGAGACCTACAATGATGTCATTTGTATCTTATAATATACCCTTTTATAAGTCAAAGCAAAAGGCGTCTTTAAATTGATATTCTATTTACGAGAACCGACAACTTTGGACTTCATCCATTATGAAGGTTTGGTCCATACCAATAAGAAGTCACAGGCTTCCTGGATTTTACTGTATTTCTCTACAAGGTGTCGATTGATGACGAAAGCTAATTTTTAATGTAGACAAATTACGTGGTTGTAATTAGGATGCTGCATGCAGATGAACGACACTGATTTGAATCAGATCCTCCTCAAATTAATCATGGCGATTCATCAGACACTGTTAATAAAGTATTTATGCAACACAACCGAAAGTGGTCCTTAGGCTGTCACTACTAGCATAATAATTTGCCAACTGTTTCATGTCTTTTATTATAATTGACTGATGATTCAATACAATTGGTCGAATGTTTCATGTTTGGACGTTAATCGACAGATAACTTGACCTAGGTCACATGCTTGTCGTCTCTCAAAACCAATCAACGATTTGAAACTCATTCACTCGGTATTAGAGTTAATAACCTTGTCAATTAAACATTGCCGTTACCACATAAGCTACAGAGTAGGATTATCCTCAAAATTTAGTGACTAGACGGTAACTGATGTAACAGTCAAGTAGCTGATGCTGATGCCCTTGTGTCCCACTGTCGCAGTATATAATCTCCTGGCGTTCGCAGCAATAGGTACTGACTTCTAGTCAGAGCGATAACAAAATCTACTCGGTGGCAGGTAGGTACATGTCTAGTTGATGAGTCCCAAATAGGATGAAACACGCAGCTTGGATTCCTCTGGGAGTCACCAAGATGAATACACTAGATGACTACCTCCTTAACAATCCTTCCGATTACGTGACATATCATGGGAGTGAAATAGTTGAGTCGTGAGCTTTGATGCGTGATTACGAATTAGAAGTTAATTTTCACTAAATCCGAGAATAATTCAGTATAACTCCTAGGCGGTGACCCTGAGATAGCTAGTTCGGATTCTGCACTGCCCGAATTCTCATTTCACCTTCAATCATTACCCAGTTTCATTATTTAATTAATCGGTCTATTTGTTTACCTTATTCTTATTAAAAAGTAAAATGTTTTGTTAAGTTTACTTCTTTGTATCACACGATATGGTACAAGGAATGTGACTTAAAATGTACTTGTCAACTAAGTGAATTGATTCCTTTTAAGAGGGAAATAAAAACAATCATTAAGTAAATAATACACATTTTGACGAACTATATACGTTTTATGGCTAGTACATCTGTTAGGGTGATAGAATTTGGAGATATTGTTAATTCCCTCCTGATGCAAAGTAACGTGATAACGGAATCAAATAGGTAAAAGGAAATCAAGCAATTTGACTCTGTTTACCAACGAGAAATTCAGGTAGCAATAAGATACCCAATACCTGTTGCACAAGAGGTGGGTCTCGTAGATAACGGTTCGGTGTCTGAAGCGATAAGTACTGGGTTCAAACCTCATTCGGAACAATATCACTAACTGGGGTGCAGGTATATCCAGCTGTCGAGTCAAGAATAAGAAGACATGTGCGTCCTGGGTTCCTCTGTTAACCACGAAGCAAACTAGGTAAAAAGAAGTTTACACAATTCAGATATTTACTGATTTTTTAGTCGAATTATCGGCCTTCTCTCTGCACTTTATGCTTTCAGAATTATGTTAGAGTTTGATATGCAAAGTGGGAGAGTTTGTGTTGCTCACTAAGTTCTATTCATTCTACAATGGAATAACCAATCACTTATACGCAGATGACTGGGTCAAAGTAAGAGAACGGTGATATAAATTCATAGCAAATGGCAAGTCAGGGGTCATCAAATAACTAGTGTATTTTTGTTATTGCATTTAAGCTGCAAATCTGTCTGCGATAGCGCTTCCTTCATAGAATCATCTGATATCATCCCATAAAAGTAGAACAACTATGATACTCAGGCAATTCACAGATATGGTTTCTCCTCTTAGAAAATTATCTCTCTTCAGTCTATCATAAAATCATGAAGTTCCAAACCATGCATTCATGATATAAACAAGCGTCGCGTGTTTTCTGTTTACAACCACCAGTTAAGATTGTTGTTCAAAGCTGAATTCCTACGGTGTTTTTCAATAATTTCTACTTTTTCACAGGATACGCAAATGATGACTTGAAATGATCTGGATTTGACTTTAAAATGTTCATGGAATAAATGACAAACACTTCTTCACTTATAGGTTGTTCATGCTCAATCTGTGATTTTGACCACACTGGTATGCTATCAATAAACTTATGAGTATGTACAGATATTTAAATGGTCTTACGGAAAGAACACCTTGGTAATGTCATACACCAAGCTCCCTTGAAAACTTTGAACACCACAAGGATAAAGACATTTCCAAAATAAAGTGAGCTCATTTTTACCCCACGACTTTTTATAAGCTGCAAAACACTCTGCAATCGAAATGAATTATAGGTAGTAATTATGTCATAACATACTTTAAGCGTCTAGAAAAAAATGAAGAGTTGAAACCTTGAATCAACAATAAGGTAGTGAGTCAAGGAGATACGAGATTAATAATCACAAATCTTAGTCAGAATCAATGGCAATTTATATCTGATGAGATAGAAAATTCTGGAGCTGTGGAAAGAGTGAGACAACAAGCAGACTGGAATGTAAAAGAAGGGTTGTTTATCACACGAAGAAACTGGAAAGTTGTCGAGTGATTAATTGTCAGTAAGTAATTAATGAAGAGATGGTGAATGCTTCCTGGAACCGTAATAAACATGGAGTCCTTTGTTTGCTGATTGTCCTAAAAGGCTCAGAAACACTAGTTTGATGTCCTATTTCCATCAGATGCCTGATGATTGCGCTGGTACCTTTTAGATACGGATTTCTCGGAATATGCTCATACAATTGAATAGACACACTTCTTCCGGTCCTTTCTGCATACTTGCTTTCACAAACACATGTGAATTGATATATACATTTGGAAATGACGTGAGCTGAGTATTTCTGTATTTTCAACTGTGTTACTGAGCATAATGTATTTAAACTGAGATCAGTTTGGCAGCAGGGAAGCTCCTTCTTAGTGCAGTTTTCGTTCTTCTGTCGACTCTTTCAGATGTATCATCACCTCTGAATGCTAGAAGAGAACAGACCTTTTCTCAATGGTTGGATGTTTGAGTCTCTTATTGGATGCACTTTCATGTTTCACAATGAATTTCTTCGGATATCTGTTCTTCATAACGGCCCTCTCAATTACACTGAATTCTTCTCCCTGTTTATCTTTTGAGCACAGAATTCTTGTCCTAGTGAAGAGCTTCCTAACTAAACCATGCTTAAGGCTGAAGGGGCATAAACTATTGTATTAAAGCTATTGACGGATCCAGGTAATCAGAAATAAGTTGCTTGATAAGGGAGACTACCAAGAGCTTATTCTAATTCAACAAAATTATTTATAATCCTAAACAACAAATTCAAATTATTCTTTTGTAAAGTTGGGGTGACTTTGGTGTCTAACATGATGATGAAACGTTTACCAACCGAAATAATAGTTCCTAGAATAACTCAGCTTTAAAAAAAATCAAACTAAGTAGTAGTATCTCTGAAAGTATTTTAAAGTGGGATTGGGGAGAGGTGGTAATGAGGCTAATTGACCAACGTAATAGGTCAGTGCATTCGAGAAATGATTGTTTGTTTGACTGATCGGTTTATTGGTTAATTCACAGCTATTCATAGTGTTCATACTTCATACATATCACAAAAACCAACTTGTATACACAAGTAGATGTGTATAAATCAAGAGTAAGGGTATAATTTATCAACACACAGTGATGATATTAAGATACTGCTCGGTTATGGAATCTTGAACTCATGACATGAGGATGAATACGATACTGTGATGGTAGTTCCTGATCGTTTCATAGAAGAATCTTCATTCGTCTTTTTATACAATCCTAAGCTGGTGAAGAGAGAGTTTTCCAACTTTTATTCATTGTGCTTACCCCTTGTGTAGTATTGACCAGTATCTACAATCCTAACTGTTTCTAACAGACAAAACTCCGAATATTTCTCGTTATCAGGCATACACCGTTGAAGCTCACTTGGCAGAGCGTCGGGCCGGAAACTCGGTGGTTGCTGGTACAAATCCCCCAGCGGTCAAAATTTTCATTTCACATCCAATCATCATCCTATATAAAATAAAGCTAAGTAATTTTCAACATTTATCTGGCAAAAAAGATGACCAATTCTCCTAGAGAATACTGGTGATGCTCGACTTGCCTAAACTTTGAGCTGTCGGAAATTGTCCGTCTAATATACTGTCTCAAATTCCTGCCTTTCAATTTGTTTTAATTTTTTGAATGTCTTTTAAACGTATCATGTACTGTTGCACACTTTTTAAACGGTTTCAAGCTGCCGTTTTTCCAGAGAACAACAAAGCAGAAACGAGACGCCAGTTAGAGATAGGCTTACAAGTGCACAGAAATACAGTAAATTGTTATTTCTTGGATAAATATTTCAAATTTCAGTTTTGGTACTGGCTGAATAAGCTACCACTAACAAAATTACTTTCGATATTCTATTCATTCAACAGTCCAAACCATATGCTAGTGTAATACCAGATGCCTATTTCATATTATGGCTTTTATTACTGTTATTATTGACATTTTTCAAGTCCAATGATTACTTCTCTTAAACATATTGTAAAGGGAATAAATTTGTTGAACTATTACTGGCTGAGAACTACATACTGTGCCATAGGTGTTGTTTGAATTACAGTAATTATCGTTGTTATTATTAATCACAACTATCAAACACATTTCAGATTGTGGTAATATTAGAAGAAACATTTAGCTCCGGATAATGTTGATGCCGCTGCTGATGATGACTGTTTGATGTTCACTGAGCTTTGATACTTGACTTTGAAAATTCCATAACTAGGCCGAATGGTTTCATTAGCAGATAAGGCAATGCACAACAAGATATTTATATATCACAGCAACAGTGAATCGTTTGAGCAATTTATTCTAAAGGAGATAAATGTGTTATACTTTGATTTCTTTTACTTTCAACGATATAACTTGAAGATTGTTAACTTGACTGGATCGTCTACTACAGAAACCAAAAAAGTTTACACTAATGCATTGAAGTAATAATCATTATAAGCAGCAAATCGCGTACGGCAAGTGTCATTTGTCACAAATAACATGAGGTGATAAACAACTCCCCCTTCTCATCACTCCTTACATTTAAATTTGTGCTCTCCAAAAATCTTTATTTCACCAATTTGTAGTCAAGTTCACATAAACTGCTTAAACGGAACAAATTGGCTCTAGGTTGTTATTTATCATGGACTGACATTGGTTGGAGAACTCCAAAGCACTGAACAACTGTTTCATACTAGAATGAGACTCCTCAGGAGTGTGTGCCTATGACCCCGCCAGGATTTCAATATTTCTCCAACTGATGTCAGTCCATATTGGATACCATCTTGAAACCAAATCGTAAATCCCCCACAGACGTCTAAATCATATGAGTTTCAATATACTTTAAGGATTTATTACTGTGACGATTTTAAACAGTATCCCATTGGAAGCTGATACGTTGATACGTATATACTTTCAGTGGTGTAGAGGACAAATGAGTTATTCAATAGACTTTGAATTAGTTCACCTTTCGTGTCATTTTGCTAAAATCTTATTCTTATTATACTAATGTAATACTTGAGAAAGTGTCATACTTTAAATATAAATTATGTAGAGGTAGTATTCATAATGGACTGACATCAGTTGGCAAACCATTGTAAACCTGAGGGCACTGGAGGGCTGTTTCGCCTTAGTATGGGACTCCTCAGGAGTACTCACCCATGACCCTATTTGGTTTTATAAGGAAGTTGAAAACTGTGAAACGTTGAATTCTGACACAGTGGCTGAAACCTGAAACCTGAAGGTCCTGAGTTCGATCTATAGCCAGGTCGTGGGTGCGTACTACTGAGCAGTTTCACACTGAGACGAAACAGCTGTCCAGTCCTCCTAGATTTTCAGTGGTTCACCAACTGATGTCAATCTGTGATGAATACCACATATTATTGATTAACCCTGATTATATTGTATTCTAGTGTATAACCGAAATGATTTTTGTTGTCTTCAAACAAGGATAAGCTATGTTACTGTAAAATAGGTAGTAAAATACCAACTAATAAATAAGTAAGTGAACAGCACTCGTATGGTGAGTTAACAAACGTTTTTCTTTGCTATTGTTACTATATTTCTTTTTCACTGCACATTGCTGTTACTTCACTGCCTGTTTGAGTAAACCTGAAAGTCTTCTGTTAATTCCCTGTTGTATCATCTTTTTGTTAATCAAGTTTGAAAGCGAAATGTAGAGTGTGATTTACTGTTTTTTCTCTCGTACTTCATCATCATCTGCAAAGTGATACGTTTATTGATTGAACTTTAAAGTTCAACTTTTCTACACTTGACGTTTTAGATGAATTCATCTCATAATCTGTAGTTGAAAGAAAACAACAACTGCTTTCTTCACAAAGACATAGTGAGGTTTTTCTCCGAGTTATTTATTACTCTTGAATGTTGATATGTAATATTTCTGTTTTGTTCACATATTTATAATGTCGAAACCCTACTTTTTATCATTCATAAATTTTCATTATTACTCCCTACTGTTTTATTCATTGTATGGGGAAAAGTGTAATTGTTTCCATTCATGTTATGTATTTAGTGTTGCTCGTATAAATCATTAATATATAATTCAAACAGAGGCAATACCGAGGTAACCTCACAGGAGCCCGTATGCAAATGGAGACCGATCAGTTCAGTCCAGTCAGCGATGAGACAATACAAGCAAGAACAATAAAACTGCACCCGTATTACTAGAAGTAGCTATAGTGACTGCGTGGCCTAATGGAAAACTCTATGGCATTTGAAGAGGTCGGTTTTGGGTTTGAGTCTCCGTGAGTATAACATTACTCACTAGGGTGGAAGTACATCCAGGTGACGAGTCTCAAACAGGACGAGAGGCGCATGCTGGATTCCACCGCTAGCCATTATCCATCATTAATACATGTTATGTATGACATCGAATAATTTCTTTCCATTGATACAAATTAATATTATCCTTGAAATCATTGTAAATGGTCTGGTAGAAGCATGCTTGTTAGCTTAGACTACTGAAGACAAACATATGAATGTTGTACAAGGCATTTACATCAAGGAACTTTTACCACCAAGGAAAAGACTTCGATTATTGTCTCTCAAATGGTTTATGATCATCGGCTAGAAAAATTTGTACCATAGAAACCGATTTCATCATTACATCCCAATTCAAAACTAGGAATTATTGCTCATAACCCCTTAGGACAAAGAGCAGTGCAAACTATAGCCACAATAGGGTTTTAACTAACCACTTTCCTAAGGTTCTTTTGTCTGAATAGTGAGAATTGAATTCTAACCATATTTTTATACTAACTACACAGTCATTTCTCTAGACTTAGGTTAGATTAGTCACTACTGCGAAGTAAAGTGAGGCGAATTATCCCAATTTACAAATTATTTTGAAAACCTGTTTCAGCTTGACTACAAAAATTGTATATAATAAGTAGCCGTACATCATGTAAAGGTTTCTTCCTTTTGAAATACTGAACCATAGGTAGTATTCATACGGACCAACATTTGTTGGACAACCATTGCAAACCTAAGAGTAGTGGGTAGCTATTTTGTCTTGGGATGGGACTCCTCAGAAGTACGCATCAGCGACCGGGCTCGAGATGGAACTCAGGAATTTCAGGTTTCACAGCAAACGCGCTAACCATTAAGCCACTGGATCGGAGCTCTACTTTTCCCAGTTTTCAACTTTCTTTAAAAAACCAAGTAGTTTACATCTTCTCAGTTTTTCCAATGAACTGGTCCTTTCAAAAGGGTACACCTGTATAAATGCAGTCGCAGTGGATATATGTGGGATATTTATGTACTTTGAATCGATATAACAAATATTTTGTGTCAAAAGGTTGTTTCAGATGATATTTTAGTTCGAACTGAATATTTGAGACCATTAAATGCCACTTCTCTGTCAATGAATCCCAACTTCTATGTTAACCATCGATTCAGCATCTGATATAGCGCATTTGTTGTTGCAATTATCGGTCTTAAAGTTAAGTCCAGCTTATGTAGTTTGGGTAGATTATATGTGAGTGACACTCATGAAACTCTTTGGTTGAGTTAGTTGTACTTTAAACTGTTAATCGAAGTGCTGTCTCAAAGAGCTGCCCATATCTGTTACTGTTGTCTCCCTTTCGAATCTCTGAAATTGAAATCTCAATGAATTACTCATAAGTACTCATATCTTATGGACATTTTGACAACGGTTTATTATATATACACTATAACCTTCATCTGGCCTAGGTAATGGCGAGTTTATCTTTGTTTTGCAGCTTTTTAATGCTAACTTGTGCTATTTGCTTAAACACCTGGAGTGTATTGATGGAAACATATAGTACTGGCTTGCAAAATCGATTATTGTGGACTGAATATAGCTATTTGTATCCCCTTCTGCTAGTTTCCACTCAACAGGCTTGTAATAAAGATATTCAGATTGCTTTTCTGCATCCACTTCTCTCAGTAGACAGTTTCGGAAAGTTAAATTTAAAAGTTGAACATGATTCTTTTTACAACGTTATGTCCAAGGAATTTCATCTATATTCTTCTGGATCTCCAGGACAGTCTTTATATGGTGTCTTTAAAACTAACGATTTTCTAAGTGTATTCTTACAGTATTTAGGTGTCTTGAGTTATAATTTCTGAATAAATGTTGATAACTCAGTGGGCCGAGACGTTATCACATATGGATCAGAATGGAAACCAGTGGAGGGTCAGGCTCTAGATTCCTTCTATCTTCTGCTGCTGAAAATTACTAAATGTTTCGTTTTGAATGTATAACCGAAGTACTAAGTTGGTAGTCAAAATTATTCGGAGTTTGATAGCACAGAATTTCTTCCAAGCTGTGAATGCCAGATTGTTTCTGAATAATTCTCTGCTAGTCATTCTTTGTTAAATTTTAAAACCACGAAGAGAGATTTCTTAGGAATGTCAAAAGTGGACTGATTACCTTGTTTTTACAATGAAATGCATAATTCACACTACCACAGAGTAGTAAATTGGATTATCCAGCTCTCAGAACCTATAGGAAAGATACTGGTTTGCAGCTCAGTTTCTAGAAAGATTTAATCCTACACAGCGCTATAACTATTCAGTTTTTCTCTAACAATGAACTTTACTAACATATAAGTGGAGTATGAGAGGCTGTCTGTCCCCATTTACACTTGCTAACCTGTATACAAATGAGTTACAAAAGGACACACTTAAACTGTACGCTGACTCACCTGGGATGTACTCTTGAGATTTGGATGATACTTACGTTCTGTGTGCTATTGAAGTGACTAAGAAATCCTAAAAATATTTCCACATGAACTTGAAAATTTAATCGGAACTTCTTTGCTGAGTGTACTTCTAACCAAGTCTGTTGGTGGCGGTATTATTTAGGGTATTGGCTGAGAATTGTCTTGTCAAGGATTATGTAGACACTTCTGCATATCCGTACCTGTATGACAGAAACTTAATTTGATAAGATGTAGCGTGATTTGAATAAAAAGAAACTACAGTCAACAAAGAACGGGATGACTTATTAAACATGTTTCAAGAAAATGCATGGACACTACGTAATTTTATCAGGAAGAATATAATAAACAAGAAAAAAAGAAGCCAGTCACCTCCATCTACATTAATTCTTAGCCTTTAACTTTAAAGGGGATATCTAGCTGGACACCTTACAAATATACCACAGAGATCGTAGAAGAGGAGATTCACAGAAGTCACTTAGAGGATAACTTTCATAATCATATGTACCTAGGCGCCGTAGATAAACGATTGGTTTAAAGATGTGTTGGATTCGAAATCCCAAATACCGCTCTAGTGCTATTTATTTTGAATGTATAAAGAGATTCTGTTTTTCAAAGTAATAGGGAATATCGACTAATAAGGCCTAAGAAGATTATTAACTTGATCGAGCCCCATTTAATTTATACATGTCCTGGTGTCAAAATTAAATCTGCTATCTCAGAGATTGGTACGATGCTGAACCATCCAGCACAAATTGTACACACTCACTTTCTAAATATACACAAGGCCATCAAAATTGGGATAACAAGACTAGAAATTACTGGCGCATATCCTTGTCCTTAGAAAACCCTCTGTTAGTCTTAATACAATACAATCCCCTTACAAAATGTCCCAATGAAATGATTATATGGACTATGGTTTCTTTCCTTTGGTGTCAAAAATGTTTACTTTGGTTCGAACTCTTTTTGTTATTATTTCTCTAGTTTTCATTTAATATTCATGAATTACCACTTAGTTTTTATCCTAGCGGATTCTTTTCTTTTATCTTATTCTAAACTTGGAGTTTTATCCGTGATAACCCCATTATTTCTACAAGCCGAATACTATGGCATACTAAACTTACTTGTTATGCTATCTTTATTCAGAAATTGGGCCAATTGCGTAATTAAACTCTGACTCTTCAGATCTGTTCAACCACTTGAGGTGCCTGCACTTTAACTGTATTTCAAGTTGGAATATCATGAGACTAACCTAATCCTGTAGATCCTCAAGTTTACTTCTTTATGAGACAGCGGATATATTCTGTTCGAAGTAGTAGTCTCTTCGAAGTTGATTAAAGTGGACTTCGGCTGCAAGCAACTGTCTATGTTTTATTTTTATCTACAGATTTTTGCTTCTGAAAGATTCCCTTAATAAAAGATCAGCGTGCACAGGGTGTGGGTTGACGAAATCGAACACTAAAACAGACTAGTCAATCACTTTTTAATTTAAGTTTGTGTGTAGATGAGTGACATTCATCAGTTTCTAACTCTTCCATCACTTCAGTCTTTGTTACTTCGACTTTCTTATACACGATAAAAGAAGCTGAAGAAGTTCAACTCGTCTGGAATCCCGAAAATTAATTTGCTCAACATTAATAGTTGAATTAGTCCCTGTAATCATATTCTCATCAAAAAATGTAAAGGCTTACAGTTAGTTTGAACCAGTCGAATGAAACAGCTTAGTGATTATCTTTCATAGCATCTAGAGGTTCTATGAGAGGTAGGCTGTTGGTTTATGCTGAACAAGTTGTGAACCTTGGAATTATTTCATCTTAATTGATTTCTCAAGAACGTTGCGTAACTCCAAAGAAACAAGCTCAGTGTTGATACCCCTATACTTTTCATATACAACCGAAAACAAGACAGTTAAGTTTTCTTGATGTGTATAACTAGGTAGGCGTGATTCGATCCCAAAATTCATACATGAGCAGAAATCTCATATACAAAAGTACTGCAGACTATCAACTCATTGTAATTAGACTTTCAACTAAACTTCTAGAGTTTTTAGTTTGCATTGCTTTATTTGACCAGTAAATGTGTGTTTTTATTGAAAACTTTCAATTTCTATCTGGTAAACTTAATAATGAAAAACTAACCAATTACCTATTTCTATTTGAGAAGTTTCACCAGGGATTACATAACTCCTAAATGATGAACACTGAACCAACATTATAATCTTCTCTACTTATTTAACTTGACTCTTTGTGTCCTATAAAAGGCGACCTGCTTAAATCTTGGGTTACCAGTAAATTTTCCACAGAAAATATATTCCATCGAATTCTTCCCTTGCATCACTTTGTTTTAATCTTTCAAATGTCATTTAAAAGCATCATGTACTCTCTCAAGTTCGTATAAATGTTTTCTAACTTTCATTTCTCAAGCTAAAAACGAAACAAAGGAAAAACGTTCCATCGACTGGAAGTCGACTTGTATATGCTCAAAAATACAGCACATTACTATCCCTACGACATCTATATGGGATTGCGAATTTGTGTACTGGTTGGCTAACTGAACCATCACCATCAAAATTACACTCGATTTCTGAAATAACAAGTATCAATAAATGTAAAATGATATTTGCTGGACAAAAGGAAACTCTTGTAACTCGGTAGCCTGGTGGATGATGCTCTGAGGTTTGGAATGATAGGTTGAATTCTCAGTGAGAAACACTATCACCCAATGCAGTGCATATATACCAAGAGTATGAAACATGAAACGTACATCTACTGCTAGTCACCATCGACTGAATAACTTGCAATGAAAACTGAGTCGCTATCCCTACATTTTGTTACACAACAAGAGGAATTATATTTTTCACTTTCACACAGTAATTCTTTTATTTGTTTTCCTAGCAGCTGCAAAAATACGTTGTCTCACAGTCACTTTGAAATTGCTACTTCTGCTTGTTACCTCAATATCTTGCAATGCTGTCAGGCAATATTTAGTGTTTTCTTGCTTTCTTAACGTCGTAAAAAATAAGCATGAATCTCAAGGTAGAAGAAGAAACTTCATATTCGTCTTGGCAACTAACAGTTAATTTCAGGCTGGGTGTACCTGCATTCTAGGGAGCGGAGTTGTCCCCACTCACTCGAACCCAAGATGGATCGCTTCCAAGGTCAAGGGGTTATCCACTAGGCCATAGGAGACCGAGATACATTTCTTGTGCAACGGGCATCAGTTGCTGTAGTTTTTTGGTACCTGTAATTTTCCGTTACGACATGTTTTATTATACTTGGCTGATAGTATTCTCAAAAACCACCAAAAAGCTTCGGAGATGGAAGGTTTTTCTCATACTCATAGTCACTCATTAATTCCAATCTACATCATCTCTTTGATTAGCTCATGAACTTTAATTTTAGTGGTTTTTCCATTTCTGGTGACTGTCCACCTCAGTGAAGCTTGAAACTGAGCAGCACACAACCGTACTTTGTCTTTTAAAAGTATCTGTCATCATCTCATTTCGACTGCCAATCAATGGTCAGCTGAGGTAAATAGGTTAATATTATGACTAGTAGTGTAAACAGTTCTTAAGAGTAGAATTCCGTCAATCGTTTAATAAGGAATTTGACAGCAATCTGGTTGAAAAGGAAATAACCTACCGAATAACATGAGAAGTTGAAAACACTATTGGTAACCCTCATGCTTCGCTAATGAGATCCTTATTATGTGACCCAATAACCTCTCCTAGGTAACTAGTTCACTGGTTACTAGCAAGTCCTAAGCCCGGATAAAGAGAGAAGGTTGGACATACGGCTAGCAACCCTACACTGGAAAACCAATCTAACCGCCAAAGAAACTTCAAAGCACAAAGAAGACGTGGAAAATAAAATTAAACTTATTCCTCTCTAGAATCGGAGGGGCAAAATGATGCCAGTTGGTTAAAGCCTTCGAGAAGCCAATTGGCCGATGTGTCTTCTCTCGATGAAAGCGAGAGTAAAATTCGGGACATGGAATGTCCGCACAATGTTTGAGGCTGGCTGGCAAGGCTGCACAGGTTGCCAGAGAGATGAGAAGGTATCGCACTGAAGTGCCAGGAATCTGCACATGGAAAGGAAATGAACTCTCCAAACTGTTGCCTGGAGAGTCAATAATCTACTCCGATATTGTCACCCAGACGACAACAACGAACACACTGAGTTTTGGAGTGGCTATCGTCATGTATTCAAGAACATCGGAGGCTCTCATGCAGTGAGAACCAATCTCCTCCAGGATCATGACAGCAAGATACAACTCAAAAGGGAGGAAAGTCACAATCGTACAATGATACGCGCCAACAAATCATGCAGATGAAGAGAAGAAGGAGGAATTCTACAGACAACTGCAATCACTACTGGACAAGACCACACTCCAGTTGGCGACATCAAAATTTTAATGGGTGGGTGACATAAACACAAGAAGAGGACTTATCATCGCTCGAGAAGCACTCGATGAAATGAATGAGAACGCAGAACTGTTTGCAGATTTCTGCGCATTCAACAATTTGGTGATTGCATGCAGTCTGTACAAACACGAGCATATTCTCAAGGCAGCGACATGCATTTGATTTCACTGGACACGGGGACACACTAAAAGTCAGATCGACTTCATCTGAATTTGAAGAAAGGGAGACGCAGCCTACTGGACACAAGGTCAGATCAAGAAAAAGGAGCAAATGCAGATTCACACCACTCACTATATTGTGCAAGGAACCTCCCAAATCAAGTTGAAAGCCTTCAATTCAAGGAAGTTGGTGATAGACCACAGTTCAAGTTCAACACCTAAAACAGGACGAAACTACAAAAGACATCTTCACATGGTCAGCCATCAGAACAAAATGGAAAACATTTAGCAGCATCCGTGAAGCATCGGGCGTGAAAGAACACTGGAACTCTTTGAAAGAGATGTGGAATGAAACCTGCATAACCGTGTTAGGAAGGAAGAATAAGAGGCAAGACAAGGAATGGATCTCGACGAACACATGGAAACTGATAGAGCAGGGAGAAGAGGATGGTGAAGCAGAAGATAAACCAGTGTGGTGTAGGAATGCACAACGAAAAGAGGAACTGAGCACAAACTATCAAACACTGGACAAAGAAATGAAGAAGAGTGAGCGCAAAGACAAAAGACACTTCTACGGCACACTTGCAAGTGAAGCAGAACAGGATGCAGGTGGGAGGAGTAGAGACCTGACAACATTATATCAAATAACCAGGTTATAATCTGGAAGGGAAAAGATCAACACAGACGAAACCAATCAAAGTTACTGAAGGAAAGCTGGTTGCCAAAGAGGAGAGGCAATGGAACCGATGGAGTGACCACTTCAGAAACCTCTTGAATCGACTACTACCACCACCACCAACACCACCCGCAACTCGTTCACAAATACCACCAGCAACGGCAGAATTACCAGTGAACACAAGCCCTGCGACAGAAGCAGAATTCTAGAGTGCCATAAAACTACTGAAATTCGGGGAAGCAGAATGAGCTAATGAAATTTCACCAGAAGCACTGAAAACACACTAAGGGACAACAGCGAACATGCTCACACCACTACTACAGAAGGTTAGCAAGGAAGGAAGGAAAGGTACCTCATGGTCGATTGGAAGATAGGCTATCTGATCAGACTTCCGAAGAAGGGAGACATAAGCATTTGCAAGAACTGGCGAGGAATCATGCTGCAGTCACTGTCCACCACAGGCAAAATATTAAACTGCATCATCCTGGAGAGAGTAAAAGATGCTCTCCATTCACAAATACACCGGAACAGGCTGGTTAACTGCCTACATTCGGGAACAACAATTCATGTGCCAATCAAACTGCAACGCCACACTATGCATCATCATAGGACAGAGTATAGAACGCCAGTCAACTCCCCACCTCAAATTCATCCACTCTGAAAACGACTTCCACACAGTCGACCTACAATCTAATTTGCCAGTTGTTGCTTCGACACTACGGTTTTAGTCCCACAAACCTTTATCAACCTCGTTCAACACCCATATACTAAGCTATATAATGCTATATGCCAAGTGAATCACAATGGAAAACTCAGTGACGCCTTTGAAATGAAGACAACAGTAAGACGATTCTCCCTACTATCACTGATCGCCTTCCTGTTTGTGGTCGACTAGATCATGCAACAGACAACTGTGAGGAGCGAAAAGAAGGGCATACGCTATTTGACTGATGAAAAGACCCCAGGAGAAGATTTGGATCTCGCCAACGATGATGATTTATGTCTAATGTTTTGTCGCACAAACTCGAAGATCTACAAGCAAATATCAACAAGTTGACGGAAGAGTCAGGGCAACGAAGGAAGACGGGACTTCATTCAAGTGAGCGTAGTGAAGACAGAGGTGATGAAGATACCCAGCCAACAACAGCATCAACGACAAGCACCAATCACCATGAACGAGAGAAATCTAGAGGAAGTAATCTCTTTCACCTACCTAGGTAGGGCTGCATCGTTCCAACTACAGGCGGCACAGACGAGGATATCAAAACCAGGATCGGAAAAGCAAGACAGGCTTTCATTAAGTTAAAATCAGTGTGGAAATTTACTGCACTGCACTGCATTCAGCATTAGACAGGAACCAGATCCAGATTTTCAACACCAATGTTAGTCAACTCAGTGCTTGTATATGGTTCAGAAACTTAGTGTGTCACGAAAAGCACTTCCAACAAACTACAGACATTCATTAACAGCTGCAGCCTACGCTGGCTCGATACTGAAGATCAGATGGCTAGAATAATAAGAATAAGCAACAAGGAACTCTGGCCTAGTGACAAACCAACCAAGAACCTATCACCCAACAAATATGCAGAAGGAAGTGGAGATGGATTGGGTTGGGCATACACTGAGAAGTTCGATTCGGGACACCAGGCGCCAGGCACTCAAGTGAAATCCGAAGAGGAAGCAACCGGTTGGGCGTGGAGGCGAGGGTGAGATGGAGGAGATCATGTGAAGAAGAAATGAAAGTTTGTGCTGAGTAGTGGAGCCAGGTTAAGAAGACTACAGAGAAAAGAGCGAAGTGGTGACTTGAAACTGTAGCCCTATGTTCCACTAGGAACCCAAGGAACAAATAATAATTATAAAAATAATATGTGACCCAATGTTCAGAATACTTTGATCTAGCTGGCAAAAACTACATATCAGTGCGAGTGGTAGATAACGCTTCATATAGTTCAGTAGTTTATAAATTAGAATGCCGTCTGAGCTGCAGAAATACATATCAAGATGGACTGCTATTGATAATCCAATCATGATTAATTTTTATAAGTAAAATAAGGAAGACGAGACAGTGACTGACAGTAATTCTCAATGATACTGTTTAGAAAACATCCCATTTTTGTCACCAAATAACCGTCTATTATTGGCTTTACGCTGAAAAATAAGATCGTTTTAACAACCGATCAAAAAATTCCACTGTTAAAGTATTAAATAACCAGCTGCTAACACGCAAAATAAGTAGTAGTAGTAGTAGTAGTGCAATATGAACGAGACTTTTTTCGTTGTTAGTAGGAAAAATTATGGTATAGCTAACATACTTTTTCACGATCTGTTCATGGCCGAGTAAAAGGAAGAAGCTCCAGGAATTCATTTTGAACATTCAGATTTCACTTACTATGGCGAATTTAGAAGTTTCATGTCACATATAGAAGATAGGCTCTTATGGCAATAGTAGGTTTGAACTTACTACGCAAAGTAAGCTTAAAAAATTTATTTATATTAACTCAGTGTTCACATTGATTGGTCATTGGAGGGTAACCAACTTCATTTTGTCTAGTCCTAACTGCTGATTGAATTCTTTTGCAGTGTGACCATCAGACTAGTCGACTCAACACTGCGATGCGTTTTGATAGGTGTTAGTTGGGTGGAGACAATCAGCAGGAAGCCTAGGTTTCGTGCTTTTAGGTACTCATCAGCAAGGCGTGTCTGCAACCTCTGCGGAACTGATGTCCCGCCTGAGATTTGAACCGGCCTAACCCGTGCTCCAGTCACAGACGTTACCACTGGACCTCAGACGGGACATCAGTTCCATAGAGGCTACAGACACGCCTTACAGACGAATCTTAAAAAGTACAAAACCCAGGTCCAAAGCTTCCTTTTAATTACCTCCATCCAACTAAAATCAATGTTCGTCTTGGACTAGATGTTCAGGTGTACAATTTCTTGTTCATTAATACTTGTAATTCCCCGCTGCCATACCAATTTCAAACGGTTGACCTCTGTTGGTAAATGGGCTTTCATACTGAACCCTGAATAGTCCCCGAATATTCGTTACGCGGTAGTCTGTTTGGCAGCCATCAGTGGAATCTAGGACGCGCGCTTCGTCCTACTTGATCAAGTGGTTAGCTGGATATCAATGATATAAATGACATCAACGAACAGCATCTAATACCGCTTGTACAAGGGGTGGCTCTCATACTCCAGTGGCCTGGGGGATAACACTTTGTCTTTTGAAGTGGTGGGTACTGGGTTCAAGTTTCAGTGGTATGTTCAACTTGAAAGTTCAGAATATGACGAAATGCGCATCGTAGATTCCATTATAAGCCACCAAGCCAAGTGTAACATTTACGACTACTCTCTTTCCTTGTTCTCCCTTCAATCAACTCAAACTGATGTTCAGAAATAAGTCAGTACGGAAGATCACTGCATAGTCAATGAAGAGAAGAAGGAAGTTTTCATCCCAATGAAATTATATTACTGTTGAAAATTAATTGATTGGAAATTCACAGTGAAGATTTATTGTTTTTCATATCAGTGAATGAAAGAAAAATATTTTTGAAGAGAAATTATTGGCACAATCATATCAGGGAATGCAAAAGCCAGTAATTTAAAAAAACAGTTGTTACTGTTCCAGGAATAATTTGAACAAGAAATATAACGATTTATAAAATCGATACAGGCGATTCGCATTCTACCCAATCTGCTTTTCACTGTGCAGATTACACACACACACACACACATACACACACGCATACAGCATATGTAAGGGCACCACACACAAACACACCCAGACACTTTCTGACACGTATCTACAAAAAGATACGGACACTCACTGTCCACAAGTGTAAGAAGAGGTCAGGCCGCGGAAACATTAGATTGGTTATGCGTGTATATCATTTGTAAATATTGAGGCAAGATAGCCCAGTTTGGACTGTCCACGTGCATACCTAACTTGGAATCGATTAATTTTTCTTCTCCTCTTCAACAGAATTCAGTTTATTAAGAAGTAGAATACAGAAGACGACATTCATTCATTCTACTGCACAAATACAGTCAGATTTCACATTTTCGATTGTGCGAACTATTCTACTTTTATTTTTTTCTAACTGTGAAAGTGAACAACAAACGACAACTAACTCCACCGGTTTGAAGCATTCTGAATCGATACATATCTTTCTTACATTCAACGGAGAAAAAATAGTAGCTTTTTTGATCACATATATATTGTAATCTAATTGTGAAATAAGAAGTCAGTCTAAGGAAAACTAATTTGAACGCATAAGATATCAATTTGTCAGGTGAGTGAAGTTTTATGTGATTAACTAGTGAAGCTGAAAGCAGATGTAAATGCTTTAAAAGGATCTTGTTGTGTCTCTTTCTTTAACTTCTATTGTTCTCAGTTCTGAACGGGTCTTTTAGTATTACTTGTATAAATGATTTGTACGTTATGAATGCTATATGGCGTTATAAGGTGTCATAATTATTATAAGATGGATTACATTTTAAAAAAAATGTGCAGTAACCATTGCAAAGTAATCTATTCAAATACTGTCACCACTTGTTGCTTGAGTTTAACATGATTTACTAGCGTTAGTACGTTACATTGAATGCGAGATAAGTCTAATTCCTAACAGATTAACTAATAAATACTTGTACCGCACGACATTGAAAGTTGAATGATAGTTTATGTTTTGGATTTTGAAAACACACAAATCAAGATTCAAATACTTTTTTTTGATTGACGTTGTCCAGTCTTCATCTAACTGTACAACACAATGGTATCCACTGCTTTTTCGCTACAGATGTAAACTGAATGGTAAATAATTATGTAGATACTAGCTTCAAAGTCAGCAGAAAAAGCCCATATATATATATATATATATATATATATATGTAAATATATATATATATATTATTAAGGCAGTATTCATCACAGACTGACATCAGTTGGAGAACCATTGAAAGTCTGGGAGCACTGGACAAGTGTTTCGTCCTAGTATGGGACTCCTCAGCTCACTGCTAGTTAGCAGTGGATCTTAAGCAACTAATCTTTGCATTATTTAGCACATACCAGCCATTGACTTCAATCAGCTTTGTATCAGGAGAGGACTGTCTCTTCTTGATACATTTTGTCATATTTCTGCACTATACATAACACATAGTCATAGTGCTTTTAACTAATTAAATAAGTCCCATTACCTCCAAACTATACTAAATGCTGTGCAAGTCCATGAATAAACCACATAGTCTTCGATCAGGACTTTTACTCATGGAATAGAATGCATTTAATGGTTGTCGAGCAATTGCACCGCAAAATCTTTTAATATATTACGAAGAAGCAGTCTCTTATTTGCTTAGGATTCAAATTTACTTGATAAACGGCGGCCTGCTTGAAACATGAGCTACAAAAATTTTCTACCGAACGTGTGTTTTCATTATTTAAATTTATCCTCTGAATGTATCATTTACTCTTGCACGTTTTTAAAACGCTTTCAACTCACCATTTCTCGAATTAATAACAAAACAAAGAAAGAATGTCACTTTATTTGGAAGTGGACTATCCAATGCACAAAACTACATCATATTTCTATCCCTCTGATACTAAGCTTGAATTGCGAATTCTTGTACTGGCTGAATGAATCATCACTATCAACTTTTGCTCGCATTTCTGTTGATACTTTCTTATGGAACAGAGGCTAATCTCTAGCCAACTGACTGTTTCACAATATTGCCTTGAATTCTGTTTTTATTAATCTCATTCAGATGTAATGACTATTTTGTGTGAAAATATTGTTCTGGGAGTGACTTTGTTGAGAAGTTACTTGGTGAAAATTCCATACTGCATCATTCATATTGTTTAGAATAAAGTGACCATTATCATTATGTCATAATACATAGTGCTTAATTACACCCAGTATAGAAGTTATTGAATATAATAAATGACTTGAAAAGATGTACAGGAAAGTGTCATAATGATTATCAAACAGAACTGCATGCTTGTATTAAAAGGATAGAAGTATTTTCACTGGGTTGACTGTGATCACTGTTTTCATTTTTATAATGAATACAATACCACTTTGAAGTGAACGAGTTAGAGTTGTCAGAGTTCAATGTTATTATTTGATACTTGTAATCTCGCGTTGTTATACTGGGTCTAATTGGTCGACCTGTGTTGACAGATGAGCTCCTGTACGGACTTTATGATGCTGTTTGTCTACTTGTTATGTTGTTGTCTGCTTGGTGGGTTGTAGTTGAATCCAGGATGCATGTTTCGTTCCAACTAGGACTAGTCACCTGAATGTACTTACAGTTTAGTGGGTGATTTTGTTCTCACTGACACTCAAACCCAATACCCATCGCATGAAATCCACCTGTTGTGAAAAGGATATCAGTTGTTGTTTGTTATTTCTCATACTTCATCGATGAATCGGGTCGAGTTGGTTGACCGAAATTCAAGCAAATCATTTTGTAACCAAATGACTTTGCTTTTATCTGTAATTGGTTAATTTAGTTTGACGGAGCTAAAGGCTTTAGTAAAAAAATATCACTTCATATTACGTTCCCTGAAAGTGTTAACCAAATCCATTGTTACTTATGGACAACTTAAATGAAACATTCTTCGTGAAAAAAGATGAACAAAATTCGTGCAAAATCGCTTGAACTCATTATCCTAAGCACCAGATTTGAAGAATACTAAACATCAACATCGATAAATGAGTTTATTGTAGTTAGTTCTTACAAAGTCTGATAATTTTATCATATTAAGTATGAATATTTAAAGAGAATGCTTAAAAGTACATGGGACGGTACACAGTTCAGTGTCACGCAAGGTTAGTTTATATATTGGGCAAATTCTATTCACATGTACATAGATTTGAGAAACATTCTGCTTTCATTAATCAGCTGATTGAGCAGCTACAAAGTAGCGATGAAGAGAATTTTATAGCTCAACAAAATGTTTTTCCGGTATATGTTCAAAGAAATGTGTGATCATACGATCATTACACACCTTAATGAGCAAAATAAATCGCTGCTCTAGGTAACCGATACATATCTTGATGGTTGTTAGTATGAAGACTAACCTTAATTTGAAACTGTCTGATTTCAGACTGACCTGCTCTAACTGTAAGTGCGCGCTTTCAACTGGTGATAATATGATCCACTGTATATACACGAAACTAAGGATTTAGAATTTATCATATATGGACTGTATTAGAGTGAACCTTATTATAGTTGCTGTTTGCCAACCAAAACTATTCACTTCACATCAAACTGCTCAACTTTCGATTTCAGATCCATCCACCTCCCACGCAAAGCTTACTCATAACTCCTGTATAAGACTCTATATATACTGGTCAGATAAGCCAATGGTTATTTTACATAAAAAGCTTTAAAAGCGTCATGTGGGATGCTGACAAAACTTGAATTGTGAAACTAGTTAGCACTGTTCAACAAAATCTTTTGAGAATTGCATGTTACGCTTAATTTATTCAAGATTTAGTTTTATTTATGGACATCGAAACTATCACAGTTTAACTGTCCTCCTCAGACTCACTTCAAGGTTGTCATTGTTTTCAGTAGCCATATGAACGCAGCTGAAGAATGAACAGATCGACATTACAATCTGAGACCTCCTTACTAACCTTTTTGATTACAAGTACCAGATAATTTCATAATACTCATCATGGTGTCAGAAACAAGCAATTCAGTGCAGTGACTGACCTTTCTTCAACCCATTAATTCTGAAACTACAATTTGTGAGAAAATTAAAGCAATGGATACCAACAGTTACAGTAATGTGTGTGATTATAGTAATATTACTAGCTGGAAGAATGGAAACTAAACGCTATATACCTCTTTGAGTCGTTCGTAGTAATGAAGTGAACTCCAGGGGCAGAAAAACGTAGATTCAATCAGCCAGCCAACCAACCAACAAGACATTGCGCAGTGTAAACTATTACTTCTGACTTATGGTTTTAAAAGTATCGGTTCTTAACGAATATCGAACAGTAGATTACTGATTTCATGTGATAACTCTTACTCATGCAAATAAAAAGATAAAGGCAACTGTTTACAGTTTTCTGTGATCATCATTAAAATAACTTGTATTCTGGATGTCATTGGAATTTCAATAAATAGTTATGAGAGGTTTTGAAATGCCTATCTTGTTACTGAATAGTTATTTACTAAGCTAATTTCGATATTATGTACACTAATATCCATAAAATGGTTTTTGTTCCTAGATTACAAATTCAAAGCACGTATAGTATTTTCTGCGATTACTTTGTGAAACAGAAATGTTTGAGTTTTGAGGCGATAATCTGGAACAAACTGAAGGTAGAGTTAGTATAGTTGAGTGGTCCTTCGCAAGAACTCAACCAATTTTGAAGAGCGCTGATGCTGGTTTTCGTATTCCTTAGGGATATGTTTAATACCGAAAAATGATGAACACCACTAGATGAACAGTTCACTTAAGCTTCGTTATGAAACAAATTAAAATTACTTAATGAAAAGACTGGGGTCATCTGAAATATGTTCAGTTAATTGTCTGCCTCCTTAAATGCTGCACTTTACTGGATACTGAAAAGTTAGTCTTTTGTTGTGTTACTCAGCCTTCGTCTTTAGACCTGACATAATAAACTGAAAGTGTTATCGTACCTCACTGTACATTTGAAAGTGGAATTACTCTGAAAAGAATTCTTAAGATTTCAGGTGACATTCTGAAGTCAAACAGAGGTGAAACGGAAAGAAGGAAATTTGGAAAATTTACTGAGAAGAATTTACAATGCGATTTTCTGACACCTGGCTAAAGTACACTAAGTTGATTATTTCTTATGGTTTGTTGTCTAATAGATATGTTCAAACACTGCCGGTATCTGACATGTTGACACATAAGTTTTTTCCCTCTACATATTGCAATAAACAAAGGGACTATGTATTCATGATGGATAGTGGCTAGCAAGGGAATCCAGGATGAGTATTTCGTCCTATTTGGGACTCGTCAGCTGGATGTATCTGCTTCCCAGTGAGTGATGTTTTTCCCACAGGGATTCTGACTCGGGAGCGACCGCTTCAAACACCAGAGCGTTATCCACTACACCACTGAGCCACGATAGCCACTTCTTGTGTGACGGGTACCCATCATTACTACATAATTAACAACACAGGCAATATCGAGGCATCGGCACAGGAGCCCAAGGGCCAACACAGACTGATATATTCGGTCCAATCAATGACGGTATAAGACAAGCAAAAATTACTATATCTATACCCGTCGCACAAGAAGTGGCTATCGTGGCTCAGTGGTGTAGTGGATAACGCTCTGGTGTTTGAAGCGATCGCTCCCGAGTCAGAATCCCTGTAGGAAAAACATCATTCACTGGGAAGCAGATACATCCAGCTGACGAGTCCCAAATAGGACGAAATACTCATCCTGGATTCCCCTGCTAGCCACTATCCATCAATAATATATAGTTAAGAACACAGGTAATATCGAGGCATCTTCACAGAAGCCCAAAGGCCAACAGAGACTGATCACTTCGGTCCAATCAACGACGGTGCAATACAAGCAACAATACAATAAAGGGACTGATTAAACTTACTCTCGAAATTACTCATTTTACATTGTTTAAACGAAATAATGATTATGAACGTCAGTTACGCTACAAAAGGCTCACAAAGCAACATGCTGAATATTGGCAGTGATCTTCAAACGGCAAAAAGCCTAAAGTTTCCTTCATAACCTTTACTTTCTAAAGATCAAACGGTGTATAATATACAGTTTTAGGTGAACACTTTAAGTTCTGAGTACTTGTTTCATACTAGGACTCAAGGGTTCTCGAATGCATGAGATAAATACAGTTTTTTCCGTGGAAGTCGCCTATAGAAAAGAAGAGCGTAGGAAGTTTGACTGCTTACTAATAGGAACCATGAACTTTAGTGTACAAAACAGGCCAATAAAAATAATAGAGTCTGGGATTAAATTATACTTCATGCGGTCTGTTTACTGAAGTGCATTCAAAATTTTTCTTCCTTTATCTTAGCATCGATTCTAAAGAAAATGGACTATCCAGATGCAGATGCTGGCTATGTGGATGAAGATGAAGAAGAGATCCCATTGGCTGAACGAGAGTTGGCAGAAGATGCTGAATGGAAAGTTATCCAGAAAAATACATTTACAAGATGGGCAAATGAACATTTGAAACCTAAAAATGTCAATGTAGATGATATTCAGTTTGATTTTGCTGATGGTCTACGTTTAATTGCACTGGTTGAATCATTATCTGGACAACAGTTTAAACATGTAAATAGAAAACCAAGTTTTCGTACTCAAAAATTAGAAAATGTTACAATGGTTCTCAGATTTTTGGAAGAAAACGAAGGCTTACGATTGGTGAATATAGGTAATTTATTCTAAACATTTAAAAACCATCTTTTCTCCGTTTCTAATTATTTGTTGTATCACTAAGGTCCGTAAATAGTAGCTTGTTCTGATCAACATAGAAGTGACTGCAATGCATTGCATCAATATACGCCACTGGTGAATATGTATTATTGCCGTAAGAATATAAAAGAGAACTTTTCATAATAGCTCCTAAAATCATCCTTTTACAGAGAAGTTACAATTGCGACCAGACATTCAAGGGGATGACTTGAATAACTTTTTAGAATTTGCATTGGCTGAATTCATCAGACGCATAGGTTTTCAATAAATTCGTCGATATGAACTGATGACTGAAAGTTAAATAAAAGCGTAGGCCACAGCAGGATTCAAGCCGATGGCTTCCAGATTACTGGCTTGATGCTCGATCAGCTGAATCACGAGATCCAATTGGTACACAGGACTTCGTCTAACTTCAGTGACCAAGCGTTATGTCCGTCTGTCATATGAGTGTATGATGCATAATTGTTCATCTTTCCTTCGTAGAGAGGGTTAACCTCAAATTGATTATCAATGAGACTATCTGAGATAACCGTGATATCCATAATACCAGTCCTCCCAACCATGGCTACCTCAGGTAATCTCATTGATAAGTAATTTTATCATTTCCAATATTTCGTAAACAAACACTTTACGGGAAAATATACAACAGCTAAACAGAGGACATAGAAGTTTTCTGAGCCTTCACAGCAAGTTATAAAACTAGATTATCTGATTAGTTGCTTTTACAGAAAAGATAGCCATGATTTATCACACATTCTCTCCACTATTCGATAGGCTGTTTAACGCCTAATATTTAAAAATGTAGCGTGACTATGTTTGTCTACTGATCTGCATACTTGACTGTGAACTAACGCTATTGTACAAAAGCACAAAAAACTGTCGTTCCACGAAGCCAAAATAGTTATACAAGTAAGGGAATATTTTTCCTAATCCATACCAATTTAAGCTTGGATACTTGAGTTTCTCACAGTCACCTTGCCTTTACCATAATGAATTACTGAATGATTGGTTGAAAGTGCATTCCATTGTCTAGATGTGGTTGTTTTTACCATATTTTTTGCCAAAATATTTAACTTTTAACTAAAAAAAAGTATTTATTTTGCAACCCGATGTTCAACTTTATCAACAAATAAAACGAAATTGCAACAATCATACGAATATGCACCCATATAATCCGATGTCAGTGATATTTTTTGGAACTTTCATACGGTTACTAAATAAACATTTGTGCTGATTTCATTCCTTTCGATGTTCAATTTTTTGTTATTTAAGCTGGGTGATGATTGAAGGTGGAATGAAAATCTTGACGGCAGTTATATTCGAACCAGCCACCATCGGGTTAGTGGCCCGATGCTCTACCAACTGAGCTACGAGATCTGACTCCTGACAAGATTTTTATTTCACTGCAGTCATCAAGGCCTTTGCCGACTTTCATGTGAGTTTTGTGACACGTTACTACCGCTTGATCATAATCACACTGGCTGGCTAGTCAAGACTTCTCACTCCAGTCCAAAGCTAACTGAATCAGAGAGTGAGAGCATCATATTGACTATCATTTTGACTATCTGAGATGGCCGTGATTTGGCAGACTGGCATTTATACTGGATATAAATACTAGTACTATCAAGCGGTAGTAAAGTGTCATGAATTTACATAACAGTCCAACAAAACCCTTGGTGTTTGAAGTTAAATAAAAATTTGGTTAGCAGTCAGGCCTCCTATTTCAGCTGGTAGAGAACCGGGATGCAAACCCGGTGGTAGCTGCTTCGAATCCCACTACTGTCCAAATTTGCATTTTTGTTATCTGTCGAAAAACTTTTCGGTGACTTTTATCATTATTCTATAACTTGTTACTTGATCAGACGAACAACTCAGCACACTACTGTCACAGCAATATAATGATTCAAGTTGAATGCATCAAAATAGCGCAGAAACGTGTGCTTCATTTACATTTTTTTTAAAAAGGTGGACAAAAAGAAGACTGAGTATCTAATGAAGGGCAGTATGGTGTTTAGAACTGTGATTATAAAAGAGAATCAGTACAAATGCTCCACTACCATCCATTTTGGGTCACTTAGCCAATGGCCCTAGACCACGTATTTTACACTTCTTGGTTATGCTGCGTTCATTGAGATGGATGGTTTAATCATAAAGTTTTCAGTGCCTTTCTACACAACATCATCAACACTAACTTGTGTATCGAGTGAGCTGTCAAAATCTTTCTGGGAGTGACTTAATAGTTTGCTCTGACGAAGTGATTTATGATTGGTTGTTTCCTTTGATTGTTGTGTCATTGAATGGATAGATTTTCCTGTTACTTGTTTCCCTGCTTGATGTCAGACCTTTCTGTTGTCTATGACTATGTCTATATATGCATTGACTGTTGACGGACTTGAATGTCATGCTTCCAGGAATTCTCTGATATTCTCTGTGTTTACTATGTCCAAGGTTTCTATATTTTCAGAATAGAATTCATGTCGGTAGTTATCCACGTGCATTGATATGAGCTACGAAACGTAATGACGTTTAATAACCAGCTAATATTAATACTTGAATATCTGAGATAGCCCTTCGTGGCTAAAATCTGCAGCCAGAGTCTTCATTAGTAAGTCTCTTTTCTTATTCAGTTGTATCCTTCTTGTTTCCAGATAAGAAAAGTAATAATCTCACAAAGAAACTTTAGCCTTGCAAACAGTCTAAACTAGTAAGCGGTGAAATGTAATCAGGAACAACGGCATCTCGGTCAAACACAAAGCTACTGAAGCAATGTGTAAGTTTATTAACAATGGGTAGTGGCTAGCAGTGGAATCCAAGGCGCACGTTTCGTCCTATTCGGGACTCATCGGTTGGATGCACCTGCCTACCAGTGAATGCTGTTGTTCCCCCTGGGACTCGAACTCAGGGCAGACCAGTTCGAAGGCCAGGGGGTTATCCATTAGACCGTAGAGCCATAATACCCACTTCTCATGTGACGGGTATAGTTTTAATGTTGTTCCTGGGAGGCAGTTATATCCACCTGACGAGCCCTATATAAGACTAACCTCACCTCCTGGATTCCGCTGCTAGCCGCTATCCATCATCAATATATAATTCAAACACAGGCGATATCAAGGTGTCAAAGCAGGACCCCAATATACCAATAGAGACTGATCAATTCAGTTCACTCAAGGATGGGATAATACAAGCAATAGCATCAAATAAGTTTCCCTACCGAATACTTGTAACTGATAAGTGCCTATAGTCGCGAAACACAGTTCCAGAGCTTCTTGCTAATTGTCTCTAATTACTTGGAAATTATAGTACATTGTTTTTATTTCATTTTTTTAAACATGGTATTCATGCCTTTTGTTTTTTGTAGACAGCTCAGATATTGTTGACTGTCGTAGCAAACTAATTTTGGGTTTAATCTGGACTCTTATCCTGCACTACTCAATCACAATACCACTCTGGGAGGGTGAACCTGATTTTGGGGTTAGTACAGATGTTTATTTTAATTTTTGACAAACTTTTATGATAATGTCTTGGGGTTTCACAGCTTCCATGTAATAGTAATTGACGCATATATTAGTGTGATATGACTGCTGGCACCAAGTTGTGCCTAAAATATTATCCAGTAAGTAGTACTATTTCATTATGCGATATCTTTTAATCATATCGTTAGAAATTTACCTTATCGATAAGTCAATCTATTTCTTGTTATTTGCTAAATGTCTTTTTTTGTCTATACGATTGTCATTTGAACTCTAATCTCATTTATGGACTGTTTTTCGTAATTTACAATCAACAAACATTTAATTTCTGTTAAATTGACAAACATATCACAAGTTGTGTCTTATTTATGCCTACCTTATAGGGCAGATCATTTTTATTGTTATTGATTCATGGTGAATTATTCAGCTTTTTCATTATATCTCATTTCACTTGTCTATACTATTGATTGTTGAACTAAACTGATTTTTTCGTAAACTTCTGAATACTTTATTCAATTTAAGTATGTTCTTAAGGAAAACATAGTCTATACATACACGAAAGCGTTTTGTTTATTGATTTTGGACACGTGATTGAACAGCTAAATCTCAGCTATGACTATGGTCAGGCGTTTCCTTCCGGATGTCATTGTAGCTACAGATTGATTTTTGTTTACTGGGAGGATAAGAGCAAGCAGTCAAGAAGTAATTTTATATTAAAAAATGAATATTGGGCATAAGATTGATACAGATATTTGATGCAATAGACAATAGCAAGGCTACTTTCAAAGGCTACATATTAATTGTCCTCAGAAGGCGCTGAATAAAGGGTGTTTTTCAAACATCACTGAAGATGACTGTATCAAAAATGCACATGAATTAAGGAGTCAAGAGAAAAACACAGAAACTATTGAGTAACCACTTAGACCCTGTTTAGAACTTATCAATAAGTAGCTTCTATAACTTAACATAGAACTTTCTCACAAACCTTCTCCTTTCAAAAAGCACATTTCAGCTCAGTCACTTGCATGTAATAAGAAGTTCCATTCTCAGCATTTGGAGAAAGAAGAGATCAACTGAAAATAGAAATATTTATCTTTACTTTTAACCTCATATTTTGTTCTGTGCCAATATATAGGTTTTACAATACTATTAAATATCGGTCAAGTGGTCATATGTCAGTTTACCTTGATTACGAAAGGTGAGTTATGCAAGAGGT
Organism: Heterobilharzia americana; assembly: GCA_944470555.2. NCBI lineage: Eukaryota > Metazoa > Platyhelminthes > Trematoda > Strigeidida > Schistosomatidae > Heterobilharzia > Heterobilharzia americana. Next base: position 57,462,241 of record OX104129.1, on the reverse strand, counting down.
TAATAACTGCTGAAGGTTTTTAAGACTGTATTCATCACGGGCTGACAACACTTAAGGAACCACTGAAAAGCTGAGGTCACTGGATACCTGTCTCGTCCTAGTATGGGACTCCCCAGTTGTGCGCATCTGTGGCTCCCTGGGTATTGAACTCAGCACCTTCAAGTTTCACAGTGAACATGTTGCCGTTTAATGGTCCACAGTTTCCAACTTCTGCGGATTCGCGATAAAGTATGATTACCCATTTTACTTCCGACTGGTTGACCCCACTGGTCCCGATATCACATTAGAACTTCGGGATATCCAATTCAAAGTTTGTCAGTAATGACAATTGCACAAAAACCTTAAAAATAATGAATTCTTTTTGTAATATGGGGTAAAATAGTGAAATTAATGTGACTAACCTTATTACTCGGTATATCACATAGCAAATGGTAAAAAATGTGAAGTGTTTTGTTAAATGGTCAGATTTTAACAGGTATTGTGGAAGAACAAGGCGACAAAAGAATGTCAGCTAAACAGGGAGAAGAATCTCCTCTAATGTTCTGGTTTACTCAGTAAAAAGTTAAAATATACTGGCTGCTAAGCAACAAAATTATTTGCACCAATCTGTTCTGAAGATTAAAATTAAACCAATAAAGATGGATTGTGATTTCTTCCGTAGAGCGAAGTGGATTGATGCGTAGTCCGCGTAGTAGACTGGTTGGTATATAACAAGTAGATACAAATGTCTTTTTAGTGTCTATTTGACGGCTGTTGTCAACTAGATGTGAAAGTACTTAGCTCCCAACAGTATTCATACATCAATTATGAGAGATGGTGAGAAGTTCCGTAATGGATCTGCCTGGTTGTAAGACCTAAGTAACTGGTCTCACAGAAGCAGTTGGGCTGCCATTTATATTAGTCTTGGTACGTGGCAGATGAATCTAGGATACGTGTTTCGTCCTGTTTGAGACTCGTCAGTTGGATGTACCTGCACCTAAAATTATCATTACAATAGCTGACATTGACTTATAAGGTAGTTTGTCCCTACTTTTCGGACCTGGAACCAATTGAATAGAGAAGATAGCACACAAGTTTGTGGCGGTAACTGTTCTCTGTACAACTATTCGAGTCTCAAAAAGACTGGCTATGTACAGCCTTCATCTCATTCATACCTAATTGTTAGCTTGCAGATAATGCTGAGCTCTCTTTGAATGATAATGTCTTCAAACCAAATGACTTACACTAAATACATCAGACACTTTACCAAGTTTCATATATTTCGAAAAGGTACAGCAATAAAAAGTTAATCTACTGACTGGTCTATCGATGGTGAATTTTAGCATATGCTCGGTTTAAAGATCTTATCTGACCTAGTCAGCAGTTGGATAAACATTTATGAGATTCTGTCACTTCACCTTTTTATGATGAATAATGAGTAATATTCAACTTTAGGAAAAACAGCTGTACTCTAACAAACTTCGTGTTTCGATGATTATAAAGTGTCACCAATGTAATGGTAATAAAATATCAGTTGGCTGATTATTACTTGTGGAGGTTTATCTTTTAGTTTCGCTAGAAGAAAACCCGATAAAACTGAACCCTATAGTGATCTTATGGCTAAATCATAAAAGTGCTTGTGGATTTCAGTGCTAGAAATAAAATGTGCTTACGTCTGGTTCACTTTTGTTGAAATCTAATTGTTTACATTCTGATAGTCACAGTAAGTATTTCGTAGTTTCTTACCTTCTAAATTCTATTTAAGCTTACCAATTATAATCAAAACTTCAGAAAACCAGTGTTACTATCGATCAATCACTCTGAGAAATATCATGTTAAAGGAAGACTTATTACTCTACAGCGCACTAACTACTCATCCAGGTAGTCGTATTCTGGTATAAATCGATGTGACTTGAAAGAGAATACTGACTAATTGATTACTGAAGTAAATTTTGTAAGGTAATGTTGACCGATTCATACTCGTCAGGTTGACGGTGTCAAAATGACATTAAGCAAGAAACACTGAATTAGGACTTGTTTGAATACGTTCTAAACTAGTACCAAAATGAACTGCTTCGTGGTTATCACTTATCCCAGTGAAAATATACGATACTCAGCAATTGCTTCCATCTACAGGACTTTAAAGTAATTAAGTTTTACAAATCAAAGTAATAGAAGTTGTTATTTAACTCAAAAGCAACCAATAAGGTCAGACAAAGTCATGGACTTTATTAAAACATGAAGATTAACAAGAAAACACAAATGTCCAGACTGTTTTTACAGCTAAGTGAAGGCTTCATTTTAGAAGTATAATCAAACACTTTCAGTAATTACTTTATCTTGTCACATTTATGAATCTTATAGCTAATTTAAATGAGAAGGACGACCAAATTAAGCAACACATTAAACTCATTAATATTTACTGATGTACTTGTAATTCTCCGTTGTTTTTCTGGACCAAATTGTTTAACCTCAATTGTTATATAGGCTCGTATACAGATGCCAAAGTATTGCCTTAATATTATTTGTAGTAGTTTACTTAATTAATATCTATGCAGTATAGAAGCATCTTGAATTATTCATAAAACTCCTTATCAAAATCTCCTGGTCTAACCAGTCTTACAAAACTGCTTTCCAAACAGATTTGACAGTCACGATAGGATTCAGGATGCACGTTCCGTCCTACATGGGACTCGTCAGCTGGATGTCCCTGCACTCCATTGAGTGGCATGGTTCTCAGAGAGGCTCGAACCTCGTACCCGTCGCTTCAAATATCAAGGCGTTATCCACTGTGCCATGGAGGAACGGTAGTCACTTCTTGTACAACGGTTATTATTTATTAGTATTTATGATGTACTCGTAATTCTCCATTGTTTTATTGGGTCGAATTGTTCAACCTCTATTGGCAAATGGGCTCCTGTGTAGATGCTTTGATATCGCCTGATTGTTAATTGTGGCAATTTCCTTGGTTGTGGCCAGGAGAAGCATCCAAGAGGACAATCATTCATGACCAAAGCATTGTCCAATTTTCAAGTATAGTGATAGAGTGTGACTTTATTAGTTTGTACAAAATACATTGGGCCTATTGTATTCTACAAACCTATCCATTCTTGTTTTATTTAAGCTAGTTAGGGGAACTGATGTCTCCTTTTAGAGTGAAGGAGATGAAAGAAATCTGCAAGTCAGTGTATATTCCGACCTAGTTATTAAGTGTGCATGAAATCTTCCACAGTGAAATCAAGTTATCTTAAGAATCTGAAACCTGGACTCCTAGCTTCAGTGTATGTTATTACTGGTGACTTAGTTAAACCATCACAAACTTCAGTGCATCTAGCAATCGGACAAAATATTTAGCTTATCTACTTAAAACTGAACAAAGTGATTTCAATGATGACTAGATAATTTGTGTACACATTTTTATACCTATTTCTTTGAATTAAATGGTAAACAACATATCATTCCCAACTGTCAGTCGTAAATACGAATCATTTCATTCTTCATTTGATTTTGATGCCTAACACTTTCTATTGTCTCTTCTGATTGTTGCCCACTTGATGTCCATCAATCATGACAGAATATGTATACATTTGTCAGCTTTTACAACGAATTGATTAGTAAAAATCTTTTTCAATATTTATTCAACAAATTGTTTACCTTCAGGATCATAACCGAAGGAGATTTCGACGAATTATGAAACCAGTACCACCGTTGGAACCAAAACTTTTCTTTAATTACTCCGAAAATAACTTCACGGTTAGCATACAATGATCACAATAATCCAGTGTTTATTTTTTGATACTATTTCCTGCACTGGATGTCCATGGTGATGGTTTCTTTTCATCATATATATTGATCTTTTTTTTGGTAGAAGGGAATTAAACCGGAAGTTATCTTTTTTATCTGGTGATTATTTTTCACTACCGTTTACTGATCCTTTTGGTTTCTATTTCGAACATAACAGGCTCAAGGACCAACCCCAAAACAACGCTTAATGGCTTGGTTGAATAACAAACTAGCTGACAGACCAGTTAAAAATTTCACAACTGATTGGAATGATGGAATTGCAATCGGTGCTCTTGTTGATGCATGCGCTCCAGGTCTTTGCCCTGATTGGAGAGACTGGGAACCCAAACAAAATCTTCGAAATGCTCGCGAAGCAATGGGAGCTGCAGAACAGTGGTTAGATGTACCCCAACTTATTCGTCCAGAAGAGATGACAAATCCTAGAGTTGATGAAAAGGCTATGATGACCTATTTAAGTCAGTTCCCAAGTGCTAAACTAAAGGATGGTGCACCTTTGAGACCGAAATCCAATCCTGGGCTTGTTCGAGCTTTTGGTCCTGGTAAGCAGAAATATATTATGAGTACACTGAATTTGCCAAATGTCCTCTTAGTATAACCAAACTGTTTATATTCTAATAATAACTAGCAAATAAACATAACTGTACTTCCAATTTTACAGACTACGGAAACCTATTTTTCATTGAATTCTGTCAACATTCTATCAGCAGTAAGATCTGATGGTGTTCACAATTGGTGGCAATGAGGCAATATATCACCACTGTATTATGCAAAGAATATCCAAATAATGTATTCGATTGATTCTTAATCAGCTACTTACTGTTTATTTATGTTATACTAAGTAGAGTAATGGAGAAAAAAGGTTGTTTTCGTAAAATTAGAAATAACTACGCCAAAAAGTGTGATAAATGTTTGTAGTTAACGGTATGTGAAGGTTCAGGATGAGTTGTTCTCTGAGCTAGGGTTTTATTTTGCAGGCCTTTTGTCTTCGTTAGAGCATCACAGCTTCGAATCCATTTCCTTATGGATCTAAGACACACTTATTCCGATGTCTGTCATGACATTGGAAGACTTGCCAACTTAATCCCTAACTCAGAGAACAACTCACTCTGAATAATAACTGAACTATTTACAGCTTAAAAGTATGGTTTATATATATATATATATATATATATATATATATATATATATATCTTCAGATTGTAAGCAATCAAATATAAATCTCTTTAGTTATCGCCGCCGATCACTGTTGACAGTAAAACTCACACAGTGTGTTATTTTTGACGATTAGCTCCTAGTTACGAGGTTCCTGTAAATTTTACTGCATAGAACTGAGAAATTGTAGTCTCACCATAAATTTTATACTTCCTTCAGTGATGGTTTATGTATTTGTCAGGCATACTTCTTATATCCGAAAGGTTATATAGCAGATCATAGTGTTTCGCTGTATGAAATTTCTAATAAACAGACTAAAATGGAACCACCTAAACTAATAATGTAAGAAAATCCTTACTACAGTATTCATTCTAACAAATGAAAGAATTAAGTAGTAACTAGTGCAGTGAATTTTGTGAATATGACATCTGAGACAAACCACAATATTTCACAGCATTACTAAGCGAATGGAAGGAGTTAGGTGATATATTTTATTACTATGAAACGCAAAAACTTAAACCAGGAATATGAAACTTCCAATAGGCTACTGGGTCACAATAACTGCCTCTTATGTAATGGGTATTAGTTGTGGTTTTATTGACACTTGCTATTTCCCGCTGATATACAGACCCATATTGTTCGACTTCTGTTGGCAGACGGACTCCTGTGCAGATATCTGGATACTGCTGCGGGGACTTTCGAAAACAAAGTTCTCTTTATAGCAGTTTCAAACCCATAATACCAGCAGGTGTACGTTTTACTTTAAATTAAGAAGACTCAACTTGGATTTACTTTAGGTATCCGGTAATCTTACTTTCATGTGTAGAAATAGTCAAAATAATCCTCCAGTCTTCGTGTGATTCTTGTTCAGCAAGCGTTACAAATCTTTAAGTTGAGTTTTAAAGTTTCCGTCTCTGCAATCAGGATGATAATCATCTTTGTGTCCAATTTATCTCAAAAATCTTTCACATGGAGTCATATTCACTTGTCATATGTAAATGGTGATTGATGTGGAATAAAAACCTCATCAACCTTTGGGCTTAGTAACTCAGCTGGTAGAGTACTGGGCTGGCGACCCGGTGGTTGCGTGGTCAAATCCCACCATGGTCCAAATTTCCATTTCGCCTTCAGTCATCATCCAGTACAAGTGTAGATAAGTTTAGTAAATATTAATTATTCTCACTTTTCTCCTTCCCCGAAAATAGCGTCTATTCTTCTCATTAAATCAAGAAACCGTAGGACAGACGTGAAAAAATTGAAATGTTTGGCTCCTTAGTTATTTGTAGATCCAGTGATCCAGTACCAACACCTCTAGTGCACAGAAAAATCTTTTTTCGACTAGAATATATTTAGTGTTATATTAACATATAATGTCTCTAAGGAAAACAATACCAAGGGACTTACGATAATGGGCTAGCTGACATTAATTATAAACTATATTTTAACGAAATAGCCAACGATACATTTTGGTGTTAACTAACCTGCATCAAGTATATTTAAATAAATGAAATATGTCCGATGAATGGGAATATTAGGAAATTAAGGACCAGCAGTGTTGGTAAGCATCTACTTCACTCATCTATGAACCATACTACTCTACTAGGTGAGAAATAAACAATGGATTTAACTTCGGTTTTATATATTTGGTGCTATCTACCAATTCTTCTCGCTATTTGATAACTGTTATTGACCAATTCATGAGACGGACAAAGGTTCGTACAATTCATCATTTAAAATTCATAGTTCATTCGACGTCAGTAGGCAAACTAGAAGTATACAGTTACAATAAAATCGGTTCCTGTTGGGGTGCTATATGTAAAGTTGGGGCGATAGTTCTAAACTAGTGTGATGATCAGTTATTCCATCTGCTCAACGGACGAACTGCAAGAAAAATTCGGTATAGCGAAAAATGGCTTTATGAGAATAAATATTCAGAAAAATTCATTCAAACGTAGGCGCATGTGTATTGGGAAACTTCTGATAAATGTTCAGCCATTAAACAAGAAGGAAGACAAATATTTATACTACTAGAATTCAGAAGCGATCGGATAACGATAAAATTAATTCGACTACTGAAGGCTACTCCCCTGGTTAACTAGTTCACTAGTTACTAGCCAGTTCTAATCCCGGATAAAGAGAGAAGGTTGGGCATACGGCTAGCAACTCTACCACAGAAAATCAATCCGATCACCAAAGAAACTTAAAAGCACAAAGAAACTATGAAAAAATAAAAACAAACCCATTCAGCGCTGGAACACGAGAGATGAAATGATGCCGGTTGGTGACAGATTTCGAGAAGCCAGTCGGCCGATAAGTCTCCTCTCGATGAAACCGAAAGTAAGATTCAGGACATGGAATGTCCGCACAATGTTCGAAGCTGACTGACAAGGCTGACCAAATTGCAAAAGAGATGAGGAGGTATGGCATGGAAGTGCTTGGGATCTGAGAAAGTAGATGGAATGGAAGTGGACTCTCCAAACTGTTGCCTGGAGATTCAATAATCTACTCCCATATTGTCACTCAGAAGACGCTGAGAATTTCAAATTGTACCACAAATTGTTTGGAATAAAGTGAATTATTATTATTATTAACTGCGAACCCACTGAGTTTTGGAGTGGCTATCATCATGTTCCCAAGAACATCGAAGGCTCTCATGCAGTGAGAACCAATCTCCTCCAGCATCAGGATCGTGACAGCAAGATTCAACTCAAAAGGAAGGAAAGTGACAATCATACAATGTAATGCCATACACCTACAAATCATGAAGATGAAGAGAAGAAGGAGGAATTCTACAGATAGCTCCAATCAGTACTGAACAACACCCCACCCGAGTTGGCAACATCAGAATTCTGATGGGGGGGGGAGTGACATGAATGCCAAACTGGGAGCAGACAACACAGGAAGAGAAGTGATCATGGGTCGAGAAGCACTTGGTGAAATGAGTGAGAATGGAGTACTGTTTGCAGAATTCTGAGCATTCAACTAGTTGGTGATTGGAGGCACTGAGTTCAAGCACAAGGATATTCACGAAGGGATATGGATTTGACCTCACCAGATGGATAAACTAAGAATCTTCATCTGAATGTGAAGAAAGTGAAGATGCAGCAAACTGCATACAAGATCAGATACAGAATGGGAGCAGATATAGGTAGTTCACAACATTCACAATCTAGTGCAAGCAACCTACATTCAAAATCAAGTTAAAAGCCTTTAAAAAAGTTGGTGATGGACCACAGATCAAGCTGAACACATAGAACGGAAGCTGAAGTGACGGACAAAAATACAAAGAACATCTTCACGTGGTCAACCATCAGGAAAAAATGGAAGCAGTTAGCAATATCCCTGACGGATCAGGCGTGGGAGAACACTGGAACTCTTTGAAAGAGATGTAGAAAAAAACTGCATAACCGTACTAGGAAGGAAGAGGAAACAATACAAGCAGTGGATCTCGACGGACTCATAACTAGATAACCTTGTAACGAACAGCGGTGAGTGTAGAATTTGAGTTCCAGCCACAACGAAATTACTCACATGGATACAGTTGAATGAGTGCAAATATTCCCAAAAAACACAGAAAGAATTCCTCACAGATACCACTGAAAATTGCAACCGTCTTCGAGCAAAATATTAAAATGCATCATCCTGGAGAGAGTAAAAGATGCTCTCCACTCAAAATTACCACCCGAACAGCCTGGTTAACTGCCTACCTTCGGCAACAACAATTCATGTGCCAATCAAACTGCAACGCCACACTATGCATCATCATAGAACACAGTATAGAATGCCAGTCAACTCACCACCTAAAATTCATCCACTCTGAAAACGACTTCGACACAGTCGACCCAAAATCTAATTACCCAGTTGCTGCTTCAACACCACCGTTTTAGTCCCACAAACACATATCAACCTCAGGCAACAGCCATATGACGACACCACATGCCAAGTCATCCACAATGCAAAGCTGAGTATATATATATATATATATATATATATATATATATATATTGATAGACAGGTATGAAGGAAGGAATGCTTGTTGTCGACACGTGAGACAGCAGTCGTTAAATATGGTACACCTTGCATTAAAACCGTCATTTACAAAATGTGCTTCATTTCCTCTTCTACTTCTTTTTAATCTGCTCTTCATACGCCTGCTTTGTTTCTTGGGTTTCTCTTGGCAGAATCTTCGCGCACTGCTGGTAATTTCCTATGATTTCTGCCACTCTCTCAACATATACTACTTATATCCATTCTTATCATCAACGCCCACTATATATATATATATATATATATATATATATATATATATATATATATATATACATAAACTTTGAATAGTCTTAGCAGCCTCATTAATTTTAACCAATCTATACATTTTTTTTTCTTCTGTCTGAATCAAAACATTCTTGTCACTTTGTAAAAGTAAGTTGCAAGCCTTTTTTATCATTAGAATTATATTCTGTAAGTTAGACTGCAACTGGTGAGAATTTAGAAAACACCTACATGCTAATTCTGTCACTTTAATCGTCTTTGGTTTATTCACTTTTGTGGAAGGAAAGGATTGTAGGAGGCCCCTGGTTTTATCACCTAAGCTTCACACAATAGCTTGCCGATTTTACTGAAACCTTACACTTCTAGTTTTTCCGTTGACTTCGAATGAACTATAGAGTTTCAAAGATGAAGTATATGTAACGTTACTGAATTTTTTAACTGGTTTCCAATAGCCTGTAATCAGCTGAAGGGAATATAACGAAAAACAATGTATGCCTAAAAATTTATCATTACACTGTTTAGTTGCTTCAATTAGTCACTATTTTTCATGTATCATATGGATGAAATACATGAATTCATGCTTTTCATAATATTCCGTGTTACATATCGTCTTGTATTTTGAGGTTAATGGAGTTTTTAATTTTGAGGTAGTATTCATCACAGATTGACATCAGTAAGAGAACCGTTGAAAACCAAAGAGCACGGGACAGCGATATATCGTACTTAATCGCTAATTGACAGAAGTTGGAAACTATAAACCATTCAAGTCTGATCCAATAGGTGAATGGTTAAAGCGTTCGCCGTGCAGTTTGAAAGTCCTGATTTTCATCGCTAGCCGGGTTGTGGGTGCGTACTGCTGAGGAGTCCCCTACTAGGGTGACAAAACACCTGTTCAGTGATCACAGATTTTCAAAGCTTCTCAAATTGATGTCAGTTCGTGATGAATACATATTGTTTTGTTTACATACAAATGAAGTTGAAAATGGAAGGTGAAACAACTGTTTGACTTATTATTAGGGTGTCTAACAAGGCAGTGATAATGAACGAATTATAGAAGTTGAAAACAAGTCCACAACCTATGCTGGATTCGAACTAGAAACAACTGAAATATCTATTTATAAAATATGAAGGTAACAGTTTCCTTTCAATGTTTATTCACATATTTCTCATTCAAGAACATCTCCTGTTACATTGTATTAGAAAACCATCTAAATAATCAGAAAACAAGGTCAATAAATCAAACTAGCTATGACCTTGAGATTGGACCAGAGTTACAAAATTGTACCCAACAGTAACAGTTGTTCGTCCTGAAATTTAATCATTCATTACTTAAAAACTTAAATTAACACAAATCAACCAATTAGAAGTTGAGTACTTTTTATTTAGCCAATAAAAAAAGAGTAATATTACTAAATAGTCAGAACTAGTCTTTACTTGGACTAGAAAGAATATGTACTGTAAACATGCAAAAGCTATTTCTTTTAGAAAATATAACAGATAAGAAAGAATGAACAAATTTAAGGATTTTAATAAATTTTCCTCTCTTAATATACACTTTATTACTGAAATAGAAAATTTTCAATCAACAGCTTAAAAAGCATATCTCACGAAATTATAGTACGCATAAATTAAAGCGTGGACTCAACATATTTCAGAACTTGTATACTTATACTGTATATTTATTGATTTCAAATGAAATTCTTAACATACAAATAAAGATTCAGTAATATATAATGATCATTATCTAATGGCGACAGGATTTCAGTATCTAATCGAAGTGGATGTAAATCATACTTTACTTGCCGCTGCTATATTACCTTCAGTACAGTCAATTCCCACTTCAGTACTTTCGATAGAACAGAAATCGTCGGATACTACTGTTAATAATAATAATAATCTTGAAGATACAAAACAAAAGTGGGCCAAACTTAATTCCACTGATGCAAATCGTCAAGGATTAGGTGTGATTTATGCATTAAGTCGACAAACATTTTCATGTTATTTATTTTTTTTTGGTTCAAAAATGAAGAAACAAGTTACACCATCTCCAAGACAAAGTTTAAAACCATCTCGTACTGGGAAACTAAATTCAACTGTCAAAGGTAGTGTTATACAATTTTACTGACCTCTTCACTAATTGACCCAAAAAAATTTGTTTGTTGTTTCATATTAGAGCTGTTAGACTGATTTATGTTAGTGTAAAGTAAATTTTAGTAATCATTTGAAGTTTAATATTCAACATCTTCAATACTTCATTGTCATTAAGCTTGAAGAGTTTATCAATATTAAGCTGATAACAACGTTGTCAAGGATATTTAGGTTACACAAATGTTTAATTTCTACTTTTATTGACCATGAGAGCTGTTGAATTCTTACTGAAAGAGAAATTTGATGATGATGATGATGATGAGCTTACAATCAAATGTCAAAGCATATAGAATATCAAGTAACTGTCATCCACATAGCCGCAAAATTCATATTTCTTAGATATTATTCAAGTTACTGGATCATAGTGATTACATTCATTATTTTCACTGAGTTGGGTGATTAAATTTGTTTGGCTAACATTGAAATCTAAACATTAAACTGTACTAGATGTATATATCATTACTATTCTAATATATTTTCAAAGGATCTATGCATAATCTAGTTTACTGAGAAATGTTCAATAAATAAATTATCTTAAGAAATTGAAAATATTTGTTTCCCGTTAGAAATTTAAAACAAGCAATAAATGTAAAAGAAAAAAGTAGGATTTAATGAATTCATAAATTTCAGTAGTACTTGTCACCTGGATACTCTGTATATCTAATAACATATACAACTAAACAATGCAAAAGTATAAACATATATAACATGGAATGAGACATCGATTTAGGTGTACCAACATAGAAATAAGCAGTTTTTACAGGTCAAATGATAATGTAAAGGATAGGAATGGATGTTCAAAATTGAATAGATTGGGGATAGGCTCCATGATTAACTATGAGTTTAGATAATAGTCCAGTCTAAAGATCGCTTAATTAACCTTATTCCCATTACCATTGTTGTCATCATTATTTATATCAATACACACCTGGTTTTCTTATTATGTCTGCTTAAGCACTATTAAATATTTTGTTTTGAATGACGTATTTTATACTTAATTAATTCAGTTCTAACCCCTGAATCAACTTTATTATTATCATTATTTTCCTACCTGGAATTCAGTATTATCTAAACTCATAGTTAATCATGTAACCCATCCCCAACCTATTCAACTTTGAACATCCATTTCTACCCTCAGTATTATGAATTGACCTACAAAGCTGTTTATTTCGATGTGGTTACACTAAAACTGACGTTTCATTCCACGTTATACTTGACTATCTATGATAGCCGTAGCTTTGACAGACTAATATTAATACTCGGTGATGATGGAAGGTGAAATGAAGATTTGGACTGCGGTTGGACGGGAAACAGTGACCATCGGGTTTCCAGTCCAACTATGAGCTTCGACCGCTGACCTAGTCAGCTAGTCGGGCAAAACTCATGTTGATTGAAGAGAAATAAAAGTCTGGTCAGCAGTAGGACTTCGTAGCTTAGTTGGCAGAGCATTGGGCCATCAACCTGATGGTTGCTGTTTCGAATTCGTCTGAAGTCCAAATCTCTATTTCACCTTCAATCATCACCCACTATAAACACGTTGTTTGTTTATGTTCTTTTGGACTGTTTAATGGTATTTATCATCAAGTATGGAGAGTATCCAGCTGACGAATATTACTGAAATTTATGATTTCCTTGAATCCTGCCTTTTTCAGATTCGTTGCTTGGTTACATATATTATCATCATGTTGACGTGTACTCCAGTGTTGTTCGAAGTGGATAAGTACAACTTTCTAGTTAAGTCTTCATACTTCAAACAAAAGAGCTTAACCGTTAGACTTACTTAATTCCGCTGGAAACTGTATACATGTAATAAGCAACTGTGGGAAATAATTTCAAGTACTTTGGTGTAAAATTTGGATAGTATGGTAGAATTCAATTCCATATTAGATTTATTTATTTGATTTATAACACACAGTGATGTAGTGTTATTTACTTCATGACGTTTCTAGCATAAATTATTGCTCATAATCATATCAGTGTAATCACATCTGATTTCTATAGTCTTGTCACCTCTTATTCTTTGTTTTTATTGGTAGAAAAATATTGTATAACTCATATATAGATGTTGCGTCATTTCTGTTACATGTGTTGTGTTGATTCAATGAACAGAGATTCACTAATCAATCAATCTCTCTCTCTGTCTGATTATATTGGACTTAAATATAGTGGCTTTATCCCACCCTATTGTGTGGTTGTGTGTTAATGTATGCTTTGCAATAGCCGAGGTTTTTTCTGGCTTATTAACCTCATTTGGGTTTACCGTTCTATATTTAGCTAAATTCCTATGTTCGCCTATTCTAGCTGACCCCGGCCGGCTGGTATGACATATGTACTTGACTTCACAGTTATTATGTTGATAAGAATTAAACAAAAATCTAGATATTGTAAAGTACATTTATTTCGTAGGTAATTTAACTTCATTAGTTTATTCAACTTAACTTCATATAAATAGATTTTATTCAAATCATGATCTAAGTGTTTATTTTCAAGGTCATCACCAGAAATCTTGTAGATATCATAGAGTTTTTGTTCATGAGATGGTTCACTGCAGTTTTAGATATTGATTTTCTATCTTATCCTGAATAATATTTGTGGCTCTCTTTGGCATGTACTGAGTTGGTAGATAGGGTAAGTAGATTAAGAACAAAGCTCTAACTATTATTACATATTCAGTTAGTTATTTTGCTACATTACATCATTTGAGCTTCAATGTAATCAAACTGTAAATTTATTAAAACTAAAAAAGATATGAAAATTGTGATCAACTACCTTTTCTGAAAGAAATTTCCGAACGAGTGCTGAATTCTCTTTTCCCCCTCAAGATTTCTTTTGTATATTTCTTTTCTTATGAAGACAGTCAATCAAGTATATATTGTTACAAGTTACTGTGGTAGCATATTTACTGAGGGACAAGGAAACCAAATCTGTTTCATCAAGAGAAAATGTATTTTTTTACACATCTCTAATATACACATAAGTGCTGTAATCAATAATCAGCTGATTTTATTGTTTCGATTGTAGATATAGTTTGCTCCTACGTAGTAAATTTTACAATTTACTAGAAAAAATTCCTACTTTTCTACTACTTTTTTGAAGAATGTAACATTTACCATAAATTTTTTGAGGTTGGAAAACTATTTCACTTAAAATGAAAATTCATTGTTGAAGAAAACTAAAGAACACATTGATTTGCGCTGAACTAGTATTGTCTTGAATGAAGAAACTTCATGTAGTTTGTTCTGTTAGAATTCACCATGACAGTGGTGATGTGATAAGTGAAATGTTTTATGCTATACATTTATTTTCCTATCTATGTACGCAGGGTTTTCTGTTCTGTAACATTCTGTTTTCCCCTGAGATTTGAAACAGACTTTAACATGATTTTCAAACGATGTGAACACAGTAGTTTAAGTTAGAAAACAATGTTTTGCAGACAAAAATGGGTCACAAGGAAAAATAAGAGAATATCATTCATCTGTGAATGATACAAACAACACATCTAATATACTTGTTTTCAAGGTAACTGAGAGTATTAATGTACTCAAGATAATCCTGTTCAAGTTTTACATAAACTCTTTTAGATAGGTCTTCAGGACACACTATTATTATTATCATTATTTGTCCCTTGGGTTCCTAATCGAACATAGGGCTTCAGTAGCACGTCTCCATTCCACTCTGTTCTCTGAAAACTTTTGAACCTGGTTCCACGACAGCCCACAAGCTTTCATTTCTTCCTCTCACGATATCCTCCATGTCACTCTCACCTCGACGCACAACTCGTCGCTTCCCATCTGGGTCCCACTCGAGCACCTGGCTTGGTGCATGATGTCCCCAATCGGCCTTCTCACTGTATGCCCAATCCAGTCCATCTCCACTTCCTTCCACTGCGTATTTGTTGAGCGATGGGTTCTTCGTTGGTTCGTTGCCAGGCCAGAGTGATTTCCTTGTTGCTTATTCTTATTATTCTGGCCATCTGAGCTTCAGTATCGAGCCAGCGTAGGCAGTTGTTGATGAATATCTGTAGTTTGTTGGAAATGCCTTTCGTAACGCTCCAAGTATCTGAACCATCACACAGAAGCACTGACTTGACTGACATTGGTGTCGAGAATCCGGATGTTGTTCACGCTTTATGCTGAG
Organism: Heterobilharzia americana; assembly: GCA_944470555.2. Lineage (NCBI taxonomy): Eukaryota > Metazoa > Platyhelminthes > Trematoda > Strigeidida > Schistosomatidae > Heterobilharzia > Heterobilharzia americana. The sequence goes on along the minus strand of OX104129.1, from coordinate 57,446,749 downwards.
TGCAGAAGATCTCCATACTGGTTTCAGGTTAATGAACGCCAGTATCGCTTTTCCGAACCTGGCTGACTTTGACGTCCTCGTCTGTGCCGCCTGTAGTTGAAGCAGTGCTTCCTAGGTAGGTGAAAGAGACAACTTCCTTTAAGTTTCTCCCATTGATGGTGATTGGAGCCAGTTTTTGTTGGTGGTGCGGCATCTTCATCACCTCTGTCTTCTCTACACTTACTTGAAGTCCTGTCTTCGCTGCCCCGCCTCTTCTGTCAACCTGTTATTTTTCCCCTATAGATCTTTGAGTTTGTGCTAGAAGACATTAAACACAAGTCGTCGGCAAAATCCAAATCTTCTAGGTTCTTTTCCTCGGTCCGGTCAGCGTTTCCCCCTCTTCTCGTTCCTCACTGTCTGCTGCATGATCCAGTCGACCACAATCAGGAAGGTGACCGGTGATCACTGAGCTTCCCATTGTGACAAGCACCATCCTATTTCAGATTCGTCGACAAGATGTACCTGCACTTCAGTGAATGATGTTTTCTCACGGAGAGTCGATGGCAGTACCTATTCCTACAAACGAACAAAGCGTTATCCAGTAGGCCACTGAGGTACGATAGCCACTTTTTGCGCAACGTGTATCAGGTGTTATTTTGGTACTTGTCATTTCTTGTAACTAGGGTGGAGGTATATTTAGGTGACGAGTTCCAAATGAGACTGCTAGTCACCAAGATGAACATATTATTTTGAATACCCGGTAGTGTCAGGGTACCTGCATAGGAGTCCATCTACCATCACAGGTCTAGCAATTAGGCCCTTTACAGCGATATGAAATAACAGGTATTAAAACAAAATCTTTTAGGTAAGAGACAAAGTTAAAAATACGCTTACCTTTGTGGATTTGTCCTTACAGTTTGTTAATCTAACCCAAAGCAGAGCATCTAACAGAAGCTGTTATTATGTCTGGAAGAGAAATCTCCGATTTATGCGCGGAAACCCCTCAACAGTATCTAACTTGTTTTACATTATTAGGCGAAAACGTAAGCCTTTGATTGACTGATATAGGAGAAAAATAAAATGACACTATTTTAGTCACACAACCAATTAATAGTCAGGTTTTCATATGTATTCCTTAAATTGTAGTATAAATGAACGCTACCAATTATTTTGCATCAGCTAAGGCGAATTCTCTTTGACTAGGAAATGAAATAATTTACAAAATAAGCGTCTGTGAACTAGTCAGAATTATCTGACAGAAATCTTACATTAATTAAGTCTGGTGACTTTAAAGGTCATCGTAGCAACTTCTGAAGTAACTAACCAAGTTGTTCTACTTTGGCTGGGAAGATGGTTGTAAAGAAACCTAATTGTTGTTCCAGCATTCGCTAGGGTGATCCTTAGAGTTACATATTAAATTTCATGTTTTAATAATGAATGTATGACTTATTTACCAACGACGAACTATGATCTTTCAACCATATCTTCTAATTCGTAATAGTAGTCTAACCCAACTTTTTAAGCGAGACATCAGTGATTTCGGTATCAAAGCCGTGTTTCTTAACGTGAAGATTGGTCAGAGAATGATGAAACTTAGCAAGTTCATCAGACACAATTGTGTGCTTGTGTTGCTGTCTATATTAGAAGGTAACAATAGTAAAATGCTTGTTAGTAACGTTAGAATCTTTAGAGATCCCGGCTTCCTTCTTGTTAAAAGGAGAATAAAGCAAAGATTGCTTCATAAATGGTACTCGCATAACTCTTACCCAATAAAATTTAGAACTAACGAATAGATATTTCAGTGTTTGGAGTCAACTCATTAAAATTAAATGAAATATTCTTGTGAAAGTAGACCATCACTGACCTTAGGTAGATGTCACCTAGGTTATTCAGCCTAGCTCGCAGTTGCTAACTTTACTCCTAATCCAACTTATTTATTAGTCAGGTACCTAGAAGGAAGATCTTAGACTGTCTGAAATTCTTCAGTAATCTTCTTCTTTGAAATCATCTCTAAACAGTGCATTTATAGGATTTATTTATAAGTCCTTGGCTATTATTTATCCACGTCTGTTACATGCATTTTTAAGTTCCAAGTGTATACCTTAAGGAGTAGCTGTTCAAAATGCCTTTATAGTTGCCTGGTTTTTAGAAATTTTATTCCTGAGTTGAATTCCAAGAAGTAACATACAAATAATGTTGACCATTTCTACTAAAGTCATGGGAAACTTTTTGACAAGCTGAGCAGTAATTTAGTTCTTGTCTTTTTATCACCAATATTTAGCAATATATGTTCCACTTCATTTATAAGACCGATTATTTTGATTGCTCCTAATTTGCTCCGTCACTTTTTTGTTGAAAAATGATGAAAATTAAATTTTTCAGCTAACTATTTCGCGTTTTACAGTAATACATAACTCTTTCTTTAAAAAACTTTCCCTAAAAAGTTGATGATTCTAGTTAGAATATCCATATCGTTCAAAAGGAGTGATCAAGTAAGGCCGCATTTACTCAGAAATGGATAGTCATCAATTTTTAAGTGAATCGAGCATTATTAATTAGAATTTTGTACCATTTTATAAGAAAAGTTTTTTATTTGGCATTGACAAATGCAGTATACTCCTGAATATCATACAATAAGTGATTCTCATATACTATTTAACAATGCTGACCCAATCAGTTATTATATCTTCTACTTCAGAACTGAACAAAATGAGTTTAAATCTCAAGAAAAGATTCAAGATGTTAGATATCAGACACAAAACAGCCAATAATATGTCAACGAAATGCCCTGCCTAGGTCTTAGACTACCAAAAAACTTCCACCAATTATATTCCATCAAATTCTTCACTTTCATTGCTTTGTTTTAATCTTTTAAATGTCTTCTGAACGTATCCTGCACTCTAGTACGCTTTTAAAATATTTTCAAACTTTCATTTCTGAAGCTAAAAACAAAACAAAGGAAAAATGTTTCACCGGTTGGAAATCGATTTGTAAATGCTCAAAAATACAGCACATTACTATTCCTAGGATATCTGTATGGGATAGCGAATTTCTGTGTTGCCTGACTTAACTGTCACCATCAAAATTATACTCGATTTTGTGTTAATTTGCGAATGGAGAACAGATGCTAATGTAACAGTAGGTGCCCGTTTCACACTTATGCCTTCAATACTGCTTTTGCTAACAGTATGAAGATGTAATAATTATTTCTTTTAAAAATATTGTAAGGAAAGTGGATCTGTCAAAACACTCCATGATGAAAATTCCACGCTGTATCAGACATGTTGCTTGAGATAAAGCGATCATTGTTATTGTCATTATTATTATTATTATTATCAATAGTAGTATAAGTATTAGATACTGTCCCTAACAGGTGGAAACAAGCAAAAAACTTTGGTTCAAAACTTGTTTGAAAACTTACTGATTCATTCGTTTTAAAAATATAAAAAGCGACTGCTGACCAGTTATTCTGCGTTATCTAAACTTGCTGAATATCAACTCTGACTTAAATAGCTTAATGATAAGCTCTGTTTCTAATCAATACTGAACTGCTCAGCTTCGAGAAATAATAAACATTTGGGATACGCGAAAAATGAACATTGTCTGCAAACTGGTCAGAATTACAAAGTAAACAATTCCTGTACGATGATTCAGGATTGAAAAACTTGAGTGGCTGGAACTCAGAGATGGAGATCATCAATCTCATGCTTTGCATTCTAAAAGCTTAAGCATTTCGTTACATTATTGTTTCACCTAGATAAACGTGTTTCACTCAAATCACTGGCCAGTACTAATTTTCGCCTGCATATGTGCATCAAATAAGCTTCGAAAAGTAAACAGCTGGAAAACATTAATTTCAAATAATTGTTATGCCTTTTATAAAAGTGGTGTCTTTCATGAATAGATAACTTTGCAAACAAACTAAGTGGTGAGCGCAAAATTTGAGTTAAAGCGACAACGAAATTATATCGATAGACTTAAATCAGGGTGATTATTCAAAAAACATAGAAAGAATTCCTCACAGATACCACCAAAAGTTGCAACCCACTCCGAGCAAAATATTAAACTACATCATCCTGCAGAGAGTAAAAGATGCTCTCCATTCAAAATTATCACACAAACAGGCTGGTTAACTGCCTACCTTCAACAACAACAATTCATGTGCCGATCAAACTGCAATGCCACACTATGCATCATCATAGAACACAGTATAGAATGCCAGTCAACTCACCACCTCAAATTCATCCACTCTGAAAACGACTTCCACACAGTCGACCCAAAATCTAATTCCCCAGTTGTTGCTTCAACACCACGGTTTTAGTCACACAAACACAAATCAACCTCAGGCAACAGCCATATGACGACACCACATACCAAGTCATACACAATGCAAAGCTCAGTGATGCCTTTGAAGTGAAGACAGGAAGGAGTAAGGCAATGCTGCCACCTACTATCACCAATCATCTTCCTGAGTGTGGTCCACTTAACTGGATCATGTGACAAACCGTGATGAGCGAGAAGGTGGGTATATGCTGGCTGGACTGATGAAGGAAGACACCCCAGGAGAAGATTTGGATTTCGCCGACGACGATGATGATGATGATGATGATGATTTATGTCTGATGTCTCGTTGCACAAACTCGAAGATCTCTGGGCAAATACTAAGAAGTTGACAGAGTGAGGGAAGCGAAAACAGGACTCAGAGTGAATGTGGAGAAGATGGCGGTGATGAGGATATCCAACCAACAACAACATCAACTACAAGCATCAATCATCATGAACGGGAGAAGTGTAGAGGAGGTAGTCTCCTTCACACACCAGGTAAGCAGGGCAGCATCGTTCCAACTACAGGTGGCACAGGCACAGATGAGGATGGCAAAGCATGCTGGATGGGAGAAGCGAGACAGGCTTTCATCAATTTGAGATCAGTGTGGAGATCTACTGCACTACACTACACTACACTTCACTTCACTTCACTGCACTCAGCACAAAGTGTGAACAACATCCATATTTTCAAGACTAAGTCGGTCAACTCAGTGTTTCTATATGGTTGAGAGACTTGGTGTGTCACGTAAAGCATTTGCAACAAATTGCAGAAATACATCGTGAACAGCTGCCTACGAGCTGCCAACGAGCTGCCTGAGCTGACTCGAAACTGGAGATGATATGAGAAGGCCAGAAATAGTGTGCAACATGGAACTCACTCTGGTCTGGCAACGAATCAATCAAGAACCTACGACTCGACAGATATGGAGGAGGTAGTGGAGATGGATTGGGTTGGACATACAGTGAGAAGGCCAATTGGGGATATCACGCACCAGGCCAGTCCGTCCAGTTGAACCGGAATCGGAAACGACGAGTTGAGTGTGTAGGTGAGTGTGACATATAGAATATCATGTGAGGAAGAAATGAATGCTTCTTGGGAGTGGTGGAGTGAAGTTGAGAAGAGTGTAGAGAAGAGAGTGGAATGGAGACGTTCTACTGAATCTTTATTTTCCACTAGGAACTCAAGTGACAATTAAAATAATAATAAGGTATTAAATTAGTCTATTACTGGTAGTTACACACTCCATGTTGACATTTTTAACCGCGCGTGTATAGTTTCTCAACTATTTCACTGTAATTATAACTTTGATCGCAAAGTGTGTGGTCTTTGAAGCAATAGTATTATGAATTAATCTGAGTAATTGAAAATCACCATCACCGATCTGAGAATGTCGTTATCTAGATCATCGCAAGCGGCTGAACACCGCTCATATTGTTAAGCAGTTTATTTTGAATAAAATTTCCTTTTTCTTTATCAAATTATTCTGCATAGTCAACAGTTCAAAAGGTATTAACTTTAAAAAAAAGTGTACAATCTGTTGTTTATCTTGCATGATATAAGTTTGAGAAATAAAAATAACATAAAACCGGTGAATTTTATTACAAAATTAAGTCGTAATAACCACTATTGTAGTTCAAATGCAAATGGGAGTTGATAGAAACTTCTGTTTATCAAGGAAATCTCCCGGCAAACTGATAGATCATCTATTTGTCTATCAGATGAATTTATAATCTGTATACATTTTGAATAGAATTTTGTAGGTGAGCAATTAAAGTCAATCTTCTGGCCTTTTAACACTTTAGTTCTAACTAAACTAAAATGCTGAAATGAATTTATGTGATTCATATGCTCAAAGTTTCTTGTATAATAATCAAATCGTAGAAACGATCTTTATTCTTTAGTGCATATAGTAAATTTTATTAATAACATGAGTATGATATTCAGTTCGGTATCTGAATGCAAGAAAATGATAAACAAAAGAATATTCTCAGTCATTGGTAGTAACAATAATAATAGTATTAATATTTTCTCGTCTGTATTGATTTCAAGCATTTACATTAATCATCCAGTAAAATTTCGTAATTACTATAGTATTACTTATGATCAAGTTAAATAACTAATGAAATTACTCTGCTTTTACTTGTATCCCAGTGTACTTTGCATAATAATGAATATTTTCTTAACAGATAAGATGAGTATATTAAGAATACTCACAGTGTTTTGTATACAACATTAACAGAATCACAACAATCGAAAAAAAATGTCATAAATTAAACTATAAAATTCCAAACAAGTATACAGATAAACATTTGCTTACAGAATATCTAGTCTAAATGTATCTACATAGATGTACGTTCATTCATAACAACATATTTACAACGTAAAGATAACTTCATCCTGATGACCAGCAATATGTGTGATTTGTTCTAGTTGGAACACCTCGGTTGGATGTACCTGTACCCCAGTGAGTGATAATGTCCTCTCTTGGATTCGAACCTAGTATCCATAGCATCAAACACCAAAACGTTGTCCACTAAGCCACTGGAGCATGAGAACCACTATTTACATGGCCTACTTAAAATTTCCCATCTCCACAAAAGGGTCAATTCAAACAACAACTGATACCTCTTGAACAAGAGGTTGTTCTCGTGCACCAGTAGCCTAGTGGATAACGTTTTAGAAATTAAACGATGGATGCGAGGTTCGAGTTTCAGTGAAAAATAACATCACTCACTGGGGTGCAGGTATGTCCAGTTGACGAGTTTGAAAGAGAATGCAACGTGCGTCCCAAATACCACTGCTAGTCGCCAAGATAAATACAACATCAAGAATGTTTGTGAGTATGTAGGCCTCCACATAGGAGCTCATCAGCCAATATAGGTTAAGAGGTTCAGCCTTATATACCAACAGATGATCACATGTATCAAATATTTTCTTTACACACATTATATGAGAAAAGCCTAATTAACAAAACCAAAGATATTGAAGTGCTAAAACACAGATTAATTTTCCTGGCATTTTTACAGAAAATAAACTATATATATATATATATATATATATATATATATATATATATATAAAACTGATGAAAGTATACTTAGTGCAATTTCCTTTTGAATTCTATTTACTGATCTAAATAAACTCTGGTGTACGTCTTGTGATACTATTACTCGCAGTATGATGTGTACGTATGGTATTATGAAGATAAAATCGTTTGAAATTATATGAAGAAGTGTACTACTAAAAGATTTTCCAACTTAAGTTCCATTCAAAGGCCAGTTTTTATGAAAAACTGACTTTAGCTAATAAAGCACTGAAATTTATACAGCTTTCAATGTTTACTTTACTGTAGTATGGAAATTTTTGATAGCGTCCACATACGATTCCACACAAGCGAGGGGCCTTAGGCGGCGTTTTATTAATCCTACTGAATATTGATCATATTTTTACAAGTTAACTAATGTGAGAAAATGAAGGCTACTGAACGCTTACACAATTTATGAGAGATAACTTGCTTGCTATGAGACCTGAAAGTCTCTGAATCGTTGATTCTCCATATATTCATAAGTATGTTAAATTTAAAGACCCTAAACCAGAAAATAATTTTTAGTACGGTTTGGAATTTTCAGTGCGGTATTTCGACAAATTTACTTCGTGTACATTGTTTTCAAGTTAAATATTTATAATAATAGTAGTATGATAGTCAGTAATGCACAATAACCAGTAGTTTTTGGGTCATTGTCTAGTTTATATGTTGTTCTAAGTGGATCGGGTGGAAAAGCACACGTAAGTTTGGTGGTGGTGGTGATGGTGGAGGTTTGTTTATCCTGCATGAAAATTTGCTGATCCAGCCACGTATTTCTTCAATAGTTAAATATTCCACTGTTATACAATCGAGAGCCAGCTGCCGTCTACTGAGATATTTTTGCCAAAATCTTGTCGTTAACCGGCCTAACTCTAGGTTCAATATATTTTAGCAGTGTGTAAGAGTATGTTTCACAATTTATTAATATTTGAATGGTTAAAACAGGTAAAAAGGAGCTATTCGATGAAATATATGTGATGAAATATTTTTAATAGCCCACAATTTAAGCAGACCATCAGCGTGACGTTTTAAGAAATTCTAAGAATTTCTATGAAACCAATTTCCTTTCAACCGAAATACAGTCATCTGTGTTCACAGTTTTCTTGGTCAGTCTTCATAGTTTTTCGAGAAAAGTTGGCATATATCCGAAAATATAAAGTTTTAAAACATTGTTTTTGAATACATTCTAAACAATCCAATAAACTTGTTTGCTTCATACCAGGTTATTTAATTTTTCTTTGGTTAAATTTGATCCATAAATAGGTCTTGAACCGCATGGAAATACAGTTGGTAATCCAGCAAGATTTACAATTGACACATTCAGTGCTGGTCGTGGTGCTGTTGAAGTGATTGTATTAAATCCTAAAGGACAAAGGGAACCAGTAAGTTAACGGTTCATTTTTTCACTTCTATTACTAAAAACATTTTCATTGAATATTCAGAGACATTAAATAGTCTGAGTAATGAGTTGTTTTCGCTAACTTCTTTTTCAATCTCCATGCTTAGTTATCATTCCAGCAGTTTTATTTTAAGTCGTTATTCATCATGGACGGACGTAAGTTAGAGGAACATTTCAAAACCTTGGGGGAGTGAATAGCTGTTTCGTCCTAGTACGAGACTCCTAAGCAGTGCGCACCCATGACCCTGCTCCAAAAGCGACAGAACACAGGACCTTCAGGCTTAGTGACCAGCACGTTACCAGTGAACCACTGGGTCAAAATCCAATCGTCCACATTTCCTACTTCCCTGCCGGGGTCATGGATGCGTACTGCTGAAGACTCTCATACTAGGACGAAACAGCCGTCCAGTACTTCCAGGTTTCCGATATTCCTCTAGCTGATGCCAGTCTGTGATGAATACTAACTTGAAAAATCACCAAATCCGCATAAGTCCCCAAATTCAATTTTATTTTACAACTGTCAGTTTAAAAATACAATTATGCTTGAAACAGTCAGAATTATAGGTTGAATACAGCTGAATCCAAACGTCAGTCATATTGATTATGGTTAAAAATAATAAATAAGAGCAAAACGATCTATTAGATTATTAGCCTACTCAGATGAAACCTCTGCGTATGCGTGAACTACCAAGTGGTTACGAAATCAGTTATTTAAATGCAAGAAACATGAATGTAACAAAGGAAATTGGAAAGTCACAGGTTGAAATCGTACTGTGATCCAGATTTCTTTTTCTACTTCCATCATCACCTCATTCCATAAAATTGGATAAGAGCGATATACAGTCGGTAGGCAAGTAATGGTATCGATGGCAATATTAATCATACGTAAGCTTGGTAATAGTACGAATGAAGAGAAGTTCAGTGATGCAGCTGATATTAAATCTAATAGCTTAATATCCACTTGTAAATAATCGTTTGTTATGAGTCTCATTTCTGTCAATTATGGCATATTATTTTTACTTGATTTCTCATCAGTCGATCATTATTACTTTTGACGTGGTTTTATTTTCTACTTATATGTATTCTTATAAATAACTGTGGCTAGATGAATACAACGATGGCTACTGGTAACTTATTTATACATTAAGTAACATGAGTTCATCGGAGAAATCGATACTGAAACGAAAGAGGATAGGGGTTGATACGTCCTACTACGATTGCATAACGAATAGGTGCCGACTGTTCCTTTCGTAAACCATGTTGGGGAGAAAGTTGGACATACTACTCTTGAATAAATGAGGAATATTTACGACTTTTGATTTCTGTTGCTTAAGCCAGATACTTCGTTACCTCTTTTAAAAGCCAAACTGGTACTTGTTCATGATCTGTATCATTAGCCTAATGGCAGCAGTTTAACTCGTATGTACACGTTGATAATATTCAGAACTGTATGTTTTATTACCATTCTCTATACTGCAACAAGTAGGGTAGTAGTTTCAAGCTGCATTAGGCTTAAGTTGAGACAGAACTCAAGTCAACTTGAATGATAAATAAGCATTCGAATAAGCTTTCTGTCCACCTAATACTCCGTTATTGAACGAAATATTTCAAAACGTTTTATTCCTGTTGACAGTATCACTTAAGAAAGAAGGTTAATTCAGTTGAAAGATATGCAGTTCACTTAGATAATTTTGGTGAATTTCAGCTATTTTAAATGGTTCTTATCTGCTCAGAATGGTTTAACACAGTTAAACGTTGGAGTTACCGGAAATCAGAATGTCACTTCATGCTTGATTATCAAATAGAAAGTAGCATAGTAAGGAATATTTATTGAAATGCATCCATATGTGACCCTCCTCCTCTGGCTCTCTTGAACGTAGATGACTATTACGGAGTTACTACCTCCCTTTTAATTGCTGCTTTCTTTGTGCATGTTGTCTGATGTGGTGCATTTAATGACCTTGCTGTGTGGTTAGCCTTTATTTTACATAAAATCCTAGTCAAATAAAGTAAAGATTCATTTATTATCATTCATATCACTCAAATGGATAATCTTTAATTCATTTTAATAAGAACCTGATACTTCCTGAAGTGATAGGATTTACAGCTTAATTAATTTATAACTGAATTGGTTGTCCCTAGTAGTAGAATCCGGGACGTGCGTTTCATCCCCCTTCAGACTCGTCAGCTGAATGTGCCTGCACCCCAATGAGTGATGTCGTTCCCACTGAAAGTCAAACCTTTTACCTATTGCTTTAAATGCCAAAACGTTATTCACTAGGCCACTAAGGCACGACACCTTCCTCTTAGACAACGGGTTTTAGTTGTCATCATTCATTGATACTTTTAATCATCCTGTCGGCGAAACCCACGTCACAGATTCCACTGCTAGACATAACCAATTCAGTTATAATAACAAATATTCGGGCAGTATTGCGGTATTCCCATACGAACCCATATTCCAGCAGACGTCTGTCAATTCGATCCAGCATAATCACAGAGGATTACAAGTATTAACAAACAATAATATTCAGTAATTTAATTGGTCCACTAAGAATCCTATTTCGTTAACTCACTTGAAACACCTACTAGTTTATTAACCTGAAGCTTTTCTAAGTCTGTAAGATAATCGAAAAACATACAAGACTTCATTCAGCTGCTTTGTGAAGTTTTTTTCTAAGTAACAAGTTTATTTGTAAATACTTAATTCCTTTGATTTTAGTGTGATGTACTCAGTAATAATGACAAACAACAAACTTATTCATGTGCTTATGTACCAACACAAGAAGGTGAATATAGAGTCATCATTAAATTCGCCACAAAAGAAATTCTAAATTCACCCTTCAAAGTAATGGTGGAAGGTGCACAAGGTGATGCAAGCAAAGCAACAGCTTCTGGTCCAGGAATTGAGCCTCAAGGAAATCAAGTTGGTCGACGTACATTCTTTAATATATTTACTGCAGGTCAGTTCAATAATTCACAGCACATCAGAATATTTTAACATTCTAAGAGGTTTAAATATTCGTTTACTGAGATGGACTTATTTGTAAAACAGCATAGTTATATATCACTTCTGAATAATCGTGTTTGTTAGTGGGTAGTTGGAGGAATTAAACAACCATTTCACTTGCCATATCAAAAGAATTTAGACAATATTAAGTGTTTAAGATAAGTTGATGCTCCTAAAGTATCAGAGCAGACATGAAGGAAAAATATAGTATGTATGACTATTAAAGAAAATAAAGAATAACCCAATCATAGTGGACTAACTCTGATGTTCACTGCAGCAACAGCCGGAAAAATCAAAAAGTAGTAATATAAAAAACATTATATATTTACTTATTTTTCCCATGGGTTCCTAGTGGAAAATAAAGATTCAGTAGAACGTCTCCATTCCACTCTCTTTTCTACACTCTTCTCAACTTCACTCCACCACTCCCAAGAAGCATTCATTTCTTCCTCACATGATATTCTATATGTCACACTCACCTACACACTCAACTCGTCGTTTCCGATTCCGGTTCAACTGGACGGACTGGCCTGGTGCGTGATATCCCCAATCCGCCTTCTCACTGTATGTCCAACCCAATCCATCTCCACTTCCTCCTGCATATCTGTCGAGTCGTAGGTTCTTGGTTGATTCGTTGGCAGGCCAGAGTGAGTTCCTTGTTGATTATTCTTCCTGGCCTTCTCATATCATCTCCAGTTTCGAGTCAGCTCAGGCAGCTCGTTGGCAGCTCGTAGGCAGCTGTTCACGATGTATTTCTGCAATTTGTTGCAAATGCTTTACGCGACACACCAAGTCTCTCAACCATATAGAAACACTGAGTTAACCGACTTAGTCTTGAAAATCTGGATGTTGTTCACACTTTGTGCTGAGTGCAGTGCAGTGTAGTGCAGTGCAGTGCAGTAGATCTCCACACTGATCTCACATTGATGAAAGCCTGTCTCGCTTCTCCCATCCAGCATGCTTTGCCATCCTCATCTGTGCCTGTGCCACCTGTAGTTGGAACGATGCTGCCCTGCTTACCTGGTGTGTGAAGGAGACTACCTCCTCTACACTTCTCTTGTTCATGATGATTGATGCTTGTAGTTGATGTTGTTGTTGGTTGGATATCCTCATCACCACCATCTTCTCCACATTCACTTTGAGTCCTGTTTTCGCTTCCCTCACTCTGTCAACTTCTTAGTATTTGCCCAGAGATCTTCGAGTTTGTGCAACAAGACATCAGACATAAATCATCATCATCATCATCATCGTCGTCGTCGGCGAAATCCAAATCTTCTCCTGGGGTGTCTTCCTTCATCAGTCCAGCTAGCATATACTCAGCTTCTCGCTCATCACGGTTTGTCGCTGATCCAGTTAAGTGGACCACACTCAGGAAGATGATTGGTGATAGTAGGTGGCAACATTGTCTTACTCCTTCGTGTCTTCACTTCGAAGGCATCACTCAGCTTTGCATTGTGGATGACTTGGTATGTGGTGTCGTCATATGGCTGTTGCCTGAGGTTGATATGTGTTTATGGGACTAAAACCGTGGTGTTGAAGCAGCAACTGGGGAATTAGATTGTAGGTCGACTGTATCGAAGTCGTTTTCAGAGTGGATGATTTTGAGGTGGTGAGTTGACTTGCATTCTATACTGTGTTCTATGATGATGCTTAGTGTGGCATTGCAGTTTGATCGGCACATGAATTGTTGTTGTTGAAGGTAGGCAGTTAACCAGGCTGTTCGGGTGGTAATTTTGAATGGAGGGAATCCTTCAGCCTCTCCAGGATGATGCAGTCTAACATTTTGCCTGGTGTGGACAATGACAGGAGCATGATTCGTCGCCAGTTCTTGCAAATGCTCATGTCTCCCTTCTTCGGTAATTTGACCAGATAACCTATCTTCCAATCGATCATATGTTACCTTTCCTTCCTTCCTTCCTTCCTTTCTAACCTTCTGCAGTGGTGGTGTTAGCATGTTTGCTGTTGTCCCTCCGTGTGTTTTCAGTGCTTCTTGTTTCATCAGCTGATACTGCTTTCCCAGATTTCAGCAGCTTGATGGCTTTCAGGACTTCAACTTTCGTCGGAGGACTTGTATTCACTGGTAATTCTGCTGTTGCTGGTGGTATTTGTGAACGAGTTGCAGGTGGTGTTGGAGGTGGTGGTGGTGGTAGTGGTAGTCGATTCAAGAGGTTTCTGAAGTGGTCAGTCCATCGGTTCCATTGTTTCTCCTCTTTGGCAACCAGCTTTCCTTCAGTACCTTTCATTGGTTTCGTCTGCGTTGATCTTTTCCGTCCCAGAATATAACCTAGTTATCGATATAATGTTGTCAAGCCTCTGTCTATCTTACCTGCATCCTGTTCTGCTTCACCTGCAAGTGTGCCGTAGAAGTGTCTTTTGTCTTTGTGCGCACTCTTCTTCACTTCCTTATTCAGTGTTTTTTCTACGTCGTACTCAGTTGTTTTTTTCATTGTTTATCCTTACACCACACTGGTTCATCTTCTGTTTCACCATCGCCATCTTCCATGTGTCCGTCGAGATCCATTGCTTGTATTGTTTCCTCTTCCTTCCTAATACGGTTATGCAGGTTTCCTTCCACATTTCTTTCATAGAGATCCATTGTTCTTCGAACCCCGATGCTTCACGGATATTGCTCAATATCTCCCATTTTGTCCTGATGACTGGCTGACGTGAAAATATCCTTTGTATTTTTGTCCGTCATTTTAGCTTCTGTTCTGGGTGTTGAACTTGATCTGTGGTCCATCACCAACTTTTTTAAAGGCTCTCAACCTGATTTTGAATGTAGGTTGCTTGCACTAGATTGTGAATGGTGTGAACTACCTATATCTGCTCCCATTCTGTATCTGATCTTGTATCCAGTTTGCTGCGTCTCCACTTTCTTCACATTCAGATGAAGATTTTTAGTGTATCCATCTGGTAAAGTCAAATCCATATCCCTTCGTTAATATCCTTGTGCTTGAACACAGTGCCTCCAATCACCAAATCGTTGAATGCTCAGAATTCTGCAAACAGTACTCCATTCTCACTCATTTCACCAAGTGCTTCTCGACCCATGATCACTTCTCTTCCTGTGTTGTCTGCTCCCAGTTTGGCATTCATGTCGCCCCCCCCCATCAGAATTTTGATGTTGCCAACTCGGGTGGGGTGTTGTCCAGTACTGATTGGAGCTATCTGAAGAATTCCTCCTTCTTCTCTTCATCTTCATGATTTGTAGGTGTATGGCATTACATTGTATGATTGTCACTTTCCTTCCTTTTGAGTTGAATCTTGCTGTCACGATCCTGATGCTGGAGGAGATTGGTTCTCACTGCATGAGAGCCTTCGATGTTCTTGTGGACATGATGATAGCCACTCCAAAAATCAGTGGGTTCGCAGTTAATAATAATAATAATTCACTTTATTCCAAACAATTTGTGGTACAATTTGAAATTCTCAGCCTCTTCTGGGTGACAATATGGGAGTAGATTTTTGAATCTCCAGGCAACAGTTTGGAGAGTCCACTTCCATTCCATCTACTTTCTCAGATCCCAAGCACTTCCATGCCATACCTCCTCATCTCTTTTGCAATTTGGGCAGCCTTGTCAGTCAGCTTCGAACATTGTGCGGACATTCCATGTCCCGAATCTTACTTTCGTTTTCATCGAGAGGAGACTTATCGGCCGACTGGCTTCCCGAAATCTGTCACCAACCGGCATCATTTCATCTCTCGTGTTCCAGCGCTGAATGGGTTTGTTTTTATTTTTTCATATTTTCTTTGTGCTTTTAAGTTTCTTTGGTGATCGGATTGGTTTTCTGTGGTAGGTTTGCTAGCCGTATACCCAACCTTCTCTCTTTATTCGGGGTTAGAACTGGCCAGTAACTAGTGAACTAGTTACACCGTCACAAAAGAAACTTACATCTTGAATTAGTGGCCTACTGGATAACACTCTAGTAATTGAAGCAATTGATACAATGTTCTAGTCTCAGTGGGAACAACATCGCTCACTAGGGTGCAGTGGCATCCCCCTGACAAGTCTCAGCTAGGACAAGTCATGCGGCCTTGGTTCCACTGTTAGCTACTATACATTGTTGTTACTGAAATAACTGTCTAGTTTTCCTTACGTCATGATCGCAACTATCTTACAGCCGAATAAAGAAATCTAACTGGTTGTTGTGTTACTTTTTAGGATGACCTTTAGAGATAATCTTTTCAAACTTTTATTTGCTCATCAACATGATGCGTCTTAAATATTAGGTGTGTTGAGATTATGTACACTGCAGTTGAGTTACTGGGTCACTGTTCAACATTGTGCAGTAGTCGATTACTTCAAAAAATCTGTCAACGACTGGTAACGACTAGGGAATGCTGCAGTAGATTCTTTTCGACTGCAGTTACACCTTCTTTAGGCGAACCGAAAAGACCAGACAAACAGCAAGAAATACTGAGACTTGCTTTCGTGCTTGTTGGCACTCATCATCTCCAGTCTGGAGGGGAGTAATGCTCCTCCTTCCTGAGATTCGAACCTATGTACCAAGTGCTTCAGTCAGTGACGCTACCACCGAAATAGTCAGGCTATGATTGACGATCTGCAGGACTAAGTTGAAAAAAGTGACTGGTCGCTAGACAGCAACCAGTATCATACTGTTGACAACTGAAAACTAATCGAATTATATCGACCAATCCTGATTCAAAGTGTTCACTTTTAACATCCCTGACTGCAACATCGGATGAAGCATGTCTGAATCCCGGAGGGACGCAACTAACTTCCAGTTTACAGATAAGTCATACCAACAAGCCCCAACGCGCAGGAAACTTAGGTGTAAGGCTTCCCAACGACTGCCTTCAACCAGCTAACAATTTCCAATGTGTATTTGTTAGAAGCTTATTTAATAACCTATAACACTAAGTAAGAGACACAATAAAGGAAACTACTTTTATTGGTGGCAAAAAATGAGCTACTGTTGGTGCATGATTAGAAATCATGTTTTATACGTTAAGCCTTTACAAAAATTAAGGAAAAGTTCTCCCATTTGCAAAGAACAACTGAATTTCAAGGAGCATTTGTCGACGAAACTTTTTCTTAGCTAGTTTTCAATTATTTACGAATTAATTTCCCCATAAATGTGTAAGATTTTGGTCCCCAATTCTGTGTGTTTAGTTTAAGACTGTTCATTCACCTCTGACCTAGTGTTCTACCCGATTTGTTTTCAATAAGTCAAACTTCACCATGTAACTTAGGCATTTGACCATCAATCAGTCGGTAATTAGCTTAAAATTCTCTCGACCTACCGAAATTTGGACAGTGAAAATGTACCCTTAGTGTTCATACAAAAGCAGTGCACTTACCTAGTGGGCTAACATCTATTTGACCGGTGGATTGCATTATTCTTTACTAATTTTATCATGACAATTTTACAATGTACAGTACCTTTCTTATCAATATCTTCCAGTCTTTCCAAACTATGGTGACCTTTAATATGGCATTACTAATTGGAGACAAGACTATTCTCAAATTTCAACTTAGAAATTGTTGGAATTAAGAGACTGAAACTGAAGATCTCACATGATCACGTTTAATTCTCCTTAATTTGATGGTCAATTATCCCAATTAATAGGTGACAGGCAGCCATCTATATTTGAAAAGAATACTCATTAAACAACTACTATTATGAGTTCGGTCACTAGCCAGGACGTAGGTTCGTACTGATGAGGAGTCCCATAGTAGTCGAACGAAATAAATGTCCAGTGTTTCCACGTTTCCAATATTTCCCCAACCTATGCCAGTCCGTGATGATTACTATCTCTAAATTAAAACCCCCACTCATCTCAAAAATAGGCTACTGTATAGTGCTCATTAGTGACATGCTTACAGATGGATATCACAAAGTTCTAATGAGAATCCATGACACATGGAACTATTATTATTATTTTGTGTGCTTTATAGATGTTATACACATAGAAAACGTTATTACCTATTCATAAAATGTAATTTTTAAAGATTTACTGTCTTCTTTTTGTTGATATCGAATAAAAATGTACACACTGAAGCAGTGGGTCTCAATACCGATTGTGAGTTCATATATGAGTGTTGTGTAGGTTATGTGTACTTTTGATTAAACACTTGTTTGTAGTCTGTAGATGTAATAATAAGTTCTAGAAGAGTTAAAAAGTGTCTTTATGCATGATGTTGTACAACTTCCTCTCGGTTATACCTGTTTCATATTCCAATTCATTTCTCATTTGAAAGATATTTTAATGACTCAACTTTCAATGTAAATTACTTCCATTGAATATAAGTATTTTCTGACCACCATTCTTCATCACATGATAGATAGTATTAGTGACTATAAGTAAGGTTGGTTTACTTTTTACAATGTTTAACGCGAACATAATGAATATTGACTTATCTAAAGATCAAGTACATAACTTTAACCTCACATAACTTATATACCTATCTGAATCATGAATCTCAAACACAGGTGTATTGATGCTTTGAGTACCGATATGAAACTACTTTACGATAAAGAAGTCCGAAACAGAAGACCGTTGGATTTGAACCAAGTTGCTTAGTGGTAATGAGCTCATTCCAAGAGTTAACGATGCAAAACTGGATCCCTAGCAGAGTTGCGAATCCACACTGTTCCAACTGCTTTTCACCTGATAAACAAAACCACTTACAGTATAAACTATTGTATATCTGTATGAGATGCACATATAATGATGCCTTTAGAAATTCGTTACGTAACTAAAGCTGGAGGCATGTCGGTAAAATGAAATAGTAAAGCAATAGAACTTCATTTTTGCTTGACAAAATCTCAACTTATGACATAATTGTTACAAGTAGATCTCATCTCTACGTTGATTAGTCACAAGAGAACAACTTCTTTCGTTCTGGATTCTGACCGAATTCTACCGATCATTTTTTGAATGTTGCCAGCAAACTAGGCGGTCCAAAAACGCTACCTGAATGGCTCAGTGGTGATATCACTGACTGTAAGCCTAGATAATGCAGGCTCGGATCTCAGGTGGGATAGCGAGGCTTCACATGCGCCTTGTTGATGAGTGCTAACAAGCACGAAACCCAAGTTCAAGGCCTTCTTCCCCGTTGCCCCCAACCAAGTAGCAAGGATATTATTTCTGCTTCACTTATGCAGGCTAGATTAATTACACAAACAACATCAGTACATAGAAAAAAAAGATTATATTTGAAGGAAGAATGAATATCCGTAATAATATGCCCTAGAAATGCACATATTTTCTTAAAAGTTGCCATTATTTGTTATCTAGGTGTTTTCTTTTGGTGCTAATTACTGATCTTTTTTCAATGTAGACTGTTCTTTAAAAATTGGAATACATTAACATTCACTTATAATCTGTGGCTTGAAAATTACATCAGTACGATTCACTTATCACTTCACGTAGGCAATCTTCTCCTATTGGTAGTTAGTCATTGTTTGAATGCATTTGACTTCGATACTGAATGATGTCAATTAAGATCTGACAGGGTAATAATCTTATCATGGTCAGGGATTTGCCTCAGGTCAAGAAACATTAGACGAAGGTCAAGTACAATTTCCTGTCAACTTACCTCTAAAATTTAAAGTAGGGAAGAAAGATTTTTAAAACAAGTTAACTTTCTTAATCCACTATACTCCATACAATTTGTTGGCAATTAGATAGTAAAGTGTAAATTGTTAATTTTTGCACGTATTACTTCAGTCTCTGTTTTATTGCTTTCTTTGTTTCTACCCTTTTCCTTTTTGAGGAAAGTAAACCAATGTCTGGGTTAAGTGAATGTTGTCTGTTTGGTTCTGTTGTTTTCTGTTGCGTCTGTTTGTGCTTTTCAGCTTAAACAATAGACATTACTAATAATCGTTACTTTTTTAGAATGTGAAATGGTTAATTTCTGCACAGTAGTTAAATTCACTGATTCATCGTGTTTCATGTAGTATTAAGAGTGAAACAAGAGAATCAGATAA
This sequence comes from Heterobilharzia americana, assembly GCA_944470555.2. Taxonomy (NCBI): domain Eukaryota; kingdom Metazoa; phylum Platyhelminthes; class Trematoda; order Strigeidida; family Schistosomatidae; genus Heterobilharzia; species Heterobilharzia americana. The sequence continues at coordinate 57,426,993 of OX104129.1, read as the reverse complement.
CTATGTTCATTGCCAAAATCATAACAATTAATAAAAACGTAACCTGGTGCACGATTTTATGTACATATTTTTTACTACTTAACTTTTAACTTTACTTTATCCTTCAATTAATTACCACTTTATTGAAGCTTTTCATTCCTTACTACTTTGTTTTAATTAGCTGCAGGACCTGGAAATGTCGACTGTGTGATTCTAGATCCTCATGGCCGGCGTGATGCTGTTAAACCATTGATTACACGTCAAGGTGAAGATAATTACCTTGTAGAATATACACCAAAAGATGAAGGTCTTCATTCAGTGAACGTGTTCTTTGCTGGTCAGCAAATACCGAATTCACCATTTGGTGTTATGGTTGGTCCACGTAAGTTGAATTTAACAAAGGATACAATCTGTTTTCGTTTCATTCGTGAAAATATCAATATAATAACCAGATATATTGGTTACTTAGTGTAAAATAAGGAGCTTTTACTTGTATCCCCTCTCTATAAGTATCACTGATAAAGGCATTCCCTCTTTCTGACTCTAACAGCACTAAGGGAAACAGGAATGTTCAAAGTAATTGGATAGCCAAATAGAGAGATATACAGGCTTGAAAGCTCGTAAAATAGAGCTGTGGTTCAACTTGTCCTACTGTGAAGTAACATCAATGGTAAATATAAATAGAAGAGAAAGAGACGAGGAGGATATAAAGAAGGGGACAAATGAACACAAATAGGATACTTGGATAATTGAAGATAACAAAGATTGGATGCATCTACACCGCTGTCATGTATTCTGAGTTGTACGCCCCAAAGTTCTCAGTCACTGATTGATAAACATAACAAAACTAACTAATCTACATTATGATGCAAACAATAGAAACAGAACGCGAAAAAGTTGAATAAAAAGTTACATCAGCCAGTGGATTTCAATAAATTCATTTCGTATTCAGTTACCCAGTTAAAATTACAACTAATCAAAAAGGAAATGCTATTTGAAGATATTTTATTCTCTTGCCTATGTAGTACTCCTACCAAACAGCGAAAATTTCCCTTTAAATTGCCTCTAAATAACCCATAACATCTAGTAATTGAGCGGTTTTACATAAATATAGACTATTCACATCTGATTATTTCGGTTAGTTTATTATAAGAACAATACATATAAGCGAACAGAGTCGTTTTCAGTTACATACACTACATGCTTTACTCTAACATATATATATATAAACAATAAACCAGTCTTGTGGATTTTTTGGTTAATCTGATAAATTTTGTGGAGGTACTCATCATGGACTGACATCATTTGGAGAAAAAAATTGAAAGTCTGGGAGAAATGGACAGCTGTTTTGTCACCCAAGTATTCAACTCCACAACAGTATGCATCCACAAACCGGCTACAGACCGAACTCAGCACCATCAGGTTCCATGTCGAATGTATTGACCATTCAGTCACTGAGTGGGAGTTTAGTGGTTCACAGTTTCCAATTTCTGTTAATTTGCGATGCAGTGTGACTAATAGCCAATATCTTCAGATGGTCTCCACTTCGTTTCTGACGGGCTGATTCCATGTGTCATGGATTCTCAATAGAACTTCGTGATATCTGTAGCCACCTACTTGTTACGTACAACTAAGGAATCCCGTGGTAGAACAAAACAGTTTTCTAGTTCCCCCTGGTTTCCAGTGGTTCTCAGATTGATGTCACTCCATGCTGAATACCACTTCATAATTAAAATCCTCACTCATCTCAATAATATGATAGATACTTTAAAATAATTATGTAGATACTAATACAAATGATAAAAATGATTAGGTTGTCAGCGTTGACTAAAGTATTTGTCATACGGATGATATCGGCTATAAGGACCAAGAAAATAGTTTGAAAATATAGACGCCTAGATAATCAAAGTGGGTCAAAACCTTGGAAGAACAAAAGTTGTGTAGTAATGAAGGATGAAGTACGTGGATAAAGTCTAAGTGAATGTAGTAGGCATATTATGTTAGAGATGGAGTGCAAGAAAGGGGTGAGAAAATTTTCAATGATAACCTTGTTTATTAAGTATTCCCTAGTCAAGTGATAGATAAGGTATGTACAAACTTCTTCTGCATACAAAGACTAGAATTATTAGCTAGAATTCCAATGGCTTCTGCTGTATGAAAGAAGAGTTCACATATCTTTCGAAAAACTAGCTGGTGTGTGGAGGAGAATCGTGAAAGCATTGTTTTTATTTACCTAGTGACTGCTATCAAAGAGATGAAATAAAATGGAACTTCTGATGGATTTTATCTGTCCCTTTTCCCAACCGTGAAGGTATGTGCTCAGCAACATGTTTGTTATCTAGTAGTACGCCCTATATAGCTTTCTCTACTGGAGCAGACGAACTTGTAAATACACATAGAAAATGCAAAAAGCCAGTCAACCTATCTTTTGTCTGAGCTACAGCAACTGGTCAGCTGGAAAATGAAAGATAGAGTTGCATGACGTAGAAGGTCCTCATAAAGGTTCTAGGGAGTCTCTAGTTTAAAAATACCCTAGCTACGTCTCCATTAAATTGCAGATTCATGAACAATGGTTTCTTTTTAAGGTAATACATATATATATATATATATATATGTATATATATATATATATATATATATATATATATATATATATATATATATATATATATATATATATATATACTTACACTAAAGCCCGAAGAGTATCTTATTGAAAACAGTGTTCTTCGCTTTTCTATTTTGTCCTAAATTACCCAATGAGAACTTTCAAAACCTAAATTTATTATAAATCAAACAGAGTTTTGATTTTATGACATATGGCTGTCTACATTTAGAATGCTAAATGGTACGTAGATAAATAAGAAAAGTTAAAACAAACGATGGATAGCGGTCGATCATTCGGGACTGCAGCTGAACTAAGTATCCAACGGGTTATTGTACTCGCCTGGTGGTTACACTTCACTTAACATAGGAACCACTTATTCTGCAGGAAATTGAATGCAAGGGCAGTGGATCTTTAATTTCTTAGCTATCACAAATGATCAAGGTATTAAAATCAAAACAGCTAGTTCACTTTCCGAGCAACTTTAAAGGCCACCTTAGACACGAATGGAAGGGCCGACTAGGTTTCTTTATTTTATGGAAGACCATCAGTCTAGTCGAAATAAAAAAACTTAGTTGATTATCCCAGCTGTTGCTAGGATGGCTTATAGAGTCACTTTATTTTTCACCGTCAAAGTTTTCAGTCGATAATAGATAATTTCTATACAATACTATCCCGACAACGACTTGGCCACAATTCATATCACAGTCAGTAGACAATTGATCTCTTCAATACAGAGGGAAGAATGATTTCGGAAACACAAACTGACTGATAACCAGCCTATGAAATATCTTTCCTACAAACATGCCAAAAAGTGAGCGTTACGATCACAGCTTTTATACCCTCGAGGGAAATCATGCCTAACTTTTCCAAACCCAAGTTTGTATATCACTTTAAAAGCTGATGTGGAGCATGTTACAAGGGACATATGATAAAGAATCTTTCTAGATGAATATAACTGCGAATAATTATCCAGTGATCATGAATGCATTCTTTTCAATAGTACTCCAGATGTTAAATAGACTGTCACATGGTGTACATCTTCAAGTTATCGAGACGAAAGAAGAGATCATCATGAGAAGTATGAAATTGAAACCATTTTTACATTAAAAGTATACTGATTTACTCATTGTCCTTGACCTTATGGTATCGTAAATAAACAGTAACTGGCTGAAATTTATCACTTAGACTATCTCAGGTAGACGTGGTTTGGCAGACTAGTATTGATACTGGCTGATGATTGAAGGTGAAATGAAAATTTGCACCGGATTTGAACCAGTGACTATCACGTTTCCGGCTCGATGCTCTACCAATTGGGCTGCAAGGCCTGACTGCTAACCAGAAAAATATGTGGTAGAGCGTCGGGCCGAAAACCCAGTGGTTGCTGGTTCAAATCCGACAGCGGTCCAAATTTTCATTTAACCTTCAATCATTACCCAGTTTAAATTTACTTTCAAGTTAGTATTCATCCTAGACTGACATTAGTTGGAGGAATAATGAAAACCTGAGAGCATTGGACAGCTGTTTCGTCTTAACATGGGACTGCTCAGCACTACGCACCCATGACCCCACTAGGGAACGAAACCGCGACCTTCAGGTTTCGTGGCCAGCACGTCAGCATTGAGCCACTGGGTCGGGATCCAATGGGCCATATTTCCAACCACTGTCAGTTTACGACAGCGCAACCGCCACTCAGTGTCATCGCTGAGCAACTGTCCTCACGATTATCAGGCTAGCCCCACAAATCACGACCTGTCGTTTTCGGGAATCACCTCTCGAAGCTAGTCACCAATGAGCACCAGTTCGATCCCTGGTGAGGTCGTGGGTACTCACTGCTGAGGAGTCCTATAATAGGACAAAACAGCTGTCCAGGGCTCCCAGATTCCCATTGTTCCTCTAACTCACGTCAGTCTACGATGAATACTAAGCTGAAAATATTTCTCAATCCCCACAACCCCCTCGAAATACAATTAAGTTTATTTACCTAAAAATATATGAATTATTTGATGTTTGTTTAATTTGTTGTGTATGTTTGTATTCATCGCCCGTATTATTTTAGTTATTATTAGTCTTTTTTCAAATATTTCCTTATTTAGATTAAATTTAACCTAATATTTATGTTGTAATTACTTAGGTGTTTTGGTAATTCCGATTCCACACTACACTACCTGTAAATACCTCATTATCAACTCAAACCCTGTGTTACTGTATATACATCAACTATTTATTTCTCTCCTATAAATTGTAATCAAAACTTGACCGGAAAGTATCATAAATATTTGTCTGCTGGTACTCTATGAGTATATTTTATTGTGTGAGAAGTTCATCTCTAATCTTTGAACGTGATATGTTTGTATTTACAGAATTCAGCCGAATTCTTAATTGTCATGATATGTATGTAAATAACAGGATTCCAGCGATAATAAAGTTACTAAACATTTTTGTCGAAATTTTCTGAAGTCAATGCGAACAAAATAGAAGTGAGGTTGTAATTATACCTTTAATTTCCGGTTGGTATACACGCCTGAAGTGGTTGACCTCTGTTGACAGACGGGTTCCTATGAGGATGCCCCGACACTGCCGGACGAAACGCTCGTCCAAGATTCGTCTGCTAGTCACCAAGATCAATGTAAAAGTAAGGTTATTATCCTGCATGACCACTGACTATTCAGTGCAAGTATTCATAAGAAGATAAGGAAACTCTGATAAACAGGATCAATATTTGGGGATTCATTGACTTCAAGATATCAGGTTGCATTTCGTAGTTTTATTCAAAAAGTATCGTTCCATTTATTGGTCTGGCTTCTATTGAGTAGTTATAATCCATTGTCAATTGAAAATAAATTATTAGATTTTGACGGTAAATTAACAACTTGTCCATTTAGCAACTAGGTGACTGTCTGTCATTTTCCTTCTATTCTCTTACCCTACATTTAAAGTAAATTATTCGAACACCAAATCTTTTCACTGTGTGACATATTATTATTACCATTTCACTACAGATACATGACACTAAGATGATTGGAGTATGAAGCATACTGAAACAAATATGTCATCTTCATCAATGATCTTTCCTCCTTTTGTCACATTTACTCAATCTTACATTAAGTAATTTGTCTACTGAAAGATTTATGACCTGAACTTGTTGATACATTTTTAAATCTCAAGTTTAACAGTCCTACAGTTGTATTTTAGTGAAATGGGTGAATACAAACTGCTAAGATAAAGTGAATAATATGCGGTTTCAGCTTCTGAAGAAATGTATTATATCTGCATTGAACAATGTGTAGTGTAATAAACAGTTAACATGAATCCATTTACCAAGTATTGCTCTCATTGAATGAAAAAATTGAGAAATATCGACTTCTGCATGTATACGCTTGTTTGTACACATGAAAATGTGAACAGACTAGTAATGTGTTCGTGTATATCTTTCACTTATGTGGATCCTTAAAGGCATTAGTTAGTTGGAGGCAACTGACAGGAAGCCCTGGACCTAGGTTTCGTCCTTTCGGAACTCGTCAGTAAGGCGTATCTACAACCTCTACGCAACTGATGTCCTGCATGAGATTCGAACCCACGTCACCCAGTGTTGTAGTCAGCGACTTTACCATTGAGCTATTCAGGCCGTGACTGACTTCATGTAGGCATGGCTTATATGTATTGATTGCTCACGGGAGTGCAACCAACTTCATGTTATCTAGTTCTGAGTGCAGACCGAATTCTATCGACCATATTTGCAATGTGGCAACCAAGCTAGGAAGCTCAGGATTGCGGTGCACATTAGTAGATGTTAGTTGGTTGGAGGCAATCGACAGGAAGCCCTGGACCTAGGCTTCGTGCTTTTGGCACTCGTCAGCAGATATAATCGATAGAATTCGGTCTGCACTCAGGACTAGAAAACATGAAACTGGTCGCACTCCTGTGACCAGTCAATACAAATCCTTTAAGGCATTTACAGTGGAAGGATAAATTAGGTACCACCAAATGTTACAGAAGCTAAGTAACAGAAAAACAGGATTAACTTTATGTGAAGAGGAAATAAAAGTTTCCCCAATCTATCTGGATGTAGATCGGGAAAATAGCATAGTATTGCATTTCAATGAAGAAAAGTGAAATATTTTATAGATAATTGTAAGATGCTAACAAAATATTTTGGTTATCTACTGTGATAACTAATCAGGACAAATTGCAATTGATTTCATCAAACATACTTCTCTTGATGAGTTACACCGCATATTTTTCATGAATAAATCTCTTTCGGAAATTTTATTTTACGCTAACCGATCAACAGACGAGTTAAATTCGTACATCAATCATTGTTTTCAATAATTTTCAGTTGTATTTCACTTCATCATAGTTTCTTTAGAAAATCACAGTGATAATAATACCTTGATGATATTTGTTCTTTCAACCAGAATTTTAATATTAAAGAAAATTAGGTGTTAAAATTATCCGCATAAAAGGTACTATACAAGTTATTCTTTACATTGAGGTCAAATAAGGTCATATGTTAAATTTGTCGGTGTACCAGTTAAACAGAACATATTGCAACAGATATGTTGTAGGACATGATATCAATCATTCATACTATATTACCTATGATGTAATGTATGATCTTTTTCAAATACCTTATACCGACTGCGTAAATGAAAACAGAGACATTTTATAATGTTTGCAGCTAATTGTATTATCCTGCTTATATAGATTTCGTGGAATATAAACCTGAATATGTTTCTATCAGTCAAATGATAGTTATTAGAACTTTATACGAGTAGAACTTAATTGAAAGGTCATAGAATAGGAAGTTGAATACTACTACACCTATGATACTATATTTACCTTCACCTACTTAAGGTATATGAATGTTAGGTATTCTGTCACAATTGTAACACCTAGTAACATACTTTTATTAGAAGTATTTTATTTTGAAAACTCATCAAGATATATACCTCTGCAACAGGCTACAACACAATTAATGTGAGAGTAGCTGTGCAGTAGTAGTCATGTAATAGTGGAGAATATTTGTAGCTCAGGTGGATAATCTTGGTTGTATTGTGTTGATGAAATATCGTGACGTTTAATAGCCAATCGATGTTCATGTAGACGAAGGCGAAGAGGGCGACCACTCATTTCACTGCATATGGATAATTATGGAAATGAATTCAATTTCGACAATGTAAAAATTTTGGACAGAGGAAACACAAAAGATATCAGAGAATTCCTGGAAGCTTGGCATTTAGGTCAGTCAGTCAGCAATCAATAGATGTATAGACATAGACCCGACCAATCAACCAATAAGAAAGGTGATAAACGACGGAAAGGTCAGAGGTGAAGCAGAGGGACAGCCAACAGGAAAATCTATACAGTCAAAGGAAACAACCAATCATAGACCACATTATCAGAGCGAGCCACTAAATCACTCACGGAGAGATATTGACAGCTCACTTCATGCTGAGGCCAGTGCTGAAGATGTCGTCTAGAAGGATGATGAAAGCTTCACAATTAAACAACCCAGCTCAGAAAACACAATGCAACTAAGACAATAGTAGTCTATTAAAAATATTACAAGTTAATGCAGTACATCATTTCAAATGAAACCGATACAATCCCACTTCACATAACTTCTGAAGTTAGCTAAATATGTTTTTATAGATTCACTATAAAGCGTGACCATTATTTAATATTACCGGTGAAGATTCATCTTTATCTACTTATTCTATCCAAAATTTCGCTTTAAAATCAGATATTTTCTACACAAATTGCTGATGAGATGAATTCCTGATGTTACAGCAGAAAGATGTGATCTATAGGATCAACTAAGTCAAGAATGAGGATGGAACGCTGTTGATAATATGCGCCTATAGTCACATTGCTATTGGAAGGGATAAAGGATAGTAAGTAAGAAGTAGTGAATTCCAAACTAGCAACCAAATAGTCCGACGTCCACCTTGATACTTGGATTTCAAGAGGTTGAGTGCGCATGGCATGTTGGCTGTAGACTGCTAAGTAGTCCCGCATTAAAATAACACTGTTTTCAAATCTTCTCTAGTTTTCATTAGTGTTGGTGTACAAAAATCTTCAGTTTGAGAAAGCCATCTTTTCTGTCGCATTATTAACAATGCATCAAAGGTCGCTACAGTTGAAAAGATTCACTACTGCTATTACCAAATTTCTATCCCTTGTTATGTTATTATGACTACATAATGTCTTGAACGTCAGAGACAGTTAGCAAGCAATTTGATAGAATGTGTAGGTAGGATTGGTAGACACGTTTAAAGTATTATACTTCTTAATGATGTATCTTAGAAACTGAAAGAATAATCCTTTTATCCACCAGTTTTTGAACAATGAGTATATAAGTTTTGCACAATTTTCTTCTTCTCTATAGGACCACCACCTCCAGTACAGTCTCCTGCTCCTATAATTAGTCAAGAAGGTGTGTTTGTTTGTGTCTACTTTTATGTGTGTATGTGGGCAGCTGTATACCACTTAATATTCGTAAAACACTTAGCATTAGGCATCTGAACAATTCAGCATGAAGGTTGACATTTTTTAAAGGAGACAGTTATCTGAATCTTACATGGTGTTTAACAATAGTGATGACAAATGCAAATGAAAAGATGCATGTACAAACCTTTCCTGATGGGATATTTGGCTGTAAAGACGCTTATGCTTTCAGTTTAGCATTAAGTCGCTTATTTTATTTCAGTTTTTCTTTACATTTAGGTCTTTCGGAGAAATGCCTAATTAATAACACAACCTACCGCACTGGAATATCATCATCATCATCACATATCTCCTTCAGAAATTCTATTCACCTCACTAGGGATATCCTAATAGCAGTCTTCTGAAACAAAATGATAGACATTTCGTTAAGTTAAAGATTTATATCATTCACGCTTTTCTAAGAATATTTGGTGACCTCGATGGATGCATACAAAAATGCTGACCAGAATTGAAAGAAAACCTATGCTGACGTAGTAACTGAACCCTATATTTAGCAAATCATTATTCTGGAAGTTGGTTCTATCTTTGCTCCTTGAACCATCTAACTGAAAAAATTGGCAACATTTTAAGAATTATTTGTCACACTCTCATTTATACAGAGTATACTTGAGCACTAAATGTAGTATGCGATGCAGCACCCTTAAGTTTTAGAGAAGTGAATAGATAAACTGTAGGCACTTCAAGTTAGTCAGTAACCAGTGTCATTGGTCTACAAAACAAATTTGTTTATTAGTCAAGACAACTAGAAAAATACTTGTCATGCTTACTTAGAAAGTCTTAAGTTACGCTTTTCCGAAAGCATTTTACCTTACAAAACTTGGGCAGATTGAGATGTGAATGTTTGCCTTCCTTTAACTTAGCTACCTTCATCGTAAGAGCTTCTGTTTGACCTAAATAGTCATTTGATACAATTCACACATAAATATACTTCTGCATGTAATCTTCATGAGCTTGTATTTTCGTTTAAACTGATTGATTACACCCAAATTCATGTTTAAAATTACTTCTATGTGAAAATTAGGGATAGTCTCATTTATTTTGAGAAAAAATGTTGCATATTTTATTTTCGAACACCTACGCATGTTCTGATACCATCAAAATGTAACATTTCATAGCATGATCAAAGAATTTTTTTAGTTCTTTCATTCTGGTGGACTCATATCATACTGCTTTTGTAGCATGAAGGTGAAGTGTACAGCCTAAGTTCATTTCGGTGTCTTTATATCACTATAACTAAGAATAAATATGTGTACATGATCATATTTCAATTACAGCTCCTTTGCAAGCATCACAAGCAGCTAGAAAAATGTCTCAACCAAAACGACCAGGTCAGAATCATGGTATACTTTTTGTATGAATACCCTTAGTGTCATTTAATTCACAAATGTTTGTCTAGTACTATACTGAATCACCCTTCAGTACAATAAAGTAAAAACTAAATTTTCACAATAAGATGAATTCATATTATTGAACTAGTTTCTCGCTAACAGTTGTATGTAACCTGATTAAACAAATAGACAATCATAGAAAAAAACTAGTATAGCTCATACTGAAATTTTGTTTTAAAAAAACTGCTGAAGATGCAACAAAAAAAGAATTCAATTTGACTAGTTTGTTCGAAAACAGACAGGTACTTTTTCAAAAGTTAACCGATATTCTTTGCGATCTATCCCTATCTACCTTCATTTTAATTATGATTAACATTACCACCATTTATCTCACTCACTCGTTATTATCCGCTGTTGTAATTCTCGCTGAAGAACATTTTTTCCTAGTTTTTAAGTGTGCAGTCTTTTCGATAGGTTAAAAGTAACAGCTCAGATGTACGAAATGTCAGTATCAGTTGTATGATGTGCAAATTGCGTGTATATTAGTCTTACCTTTCATACTTCGTTGGTCCATCTAAACCTATCAGGCAGACACACTTGGTGCAAACCATCGGATCGGAATTTGTCTAATGGAGAGATAAGAGAAAAGAAAAATGATCATCCTCTGAATAGATCAAACCAACTTATTTTCTGAAACCTACGTAGTGAACTATCCAGGTTGTTTAGCAGTAAACGTGTAATGTTTTATCTTCAGAGTATTGAAAGACATCCCGAGGTCTTAAGTATGATATACACGTTGATTCAGATTGCAATCACCTGATGATGACATATTTTGAAACAAAAGAAATTCATTTCATTGTATAAGTGTTGTTGTTATAATGTTCGAATTCATCACTAAAGCTTTAACATCAAAAATTCGTAATCAGCTTTTCTCGTTATTACATAAAGCAAGGAAAGTTCAATGATCAGTGGACCAACTGAACATTTTTGTCAGTATCTTTGTTTCTTTAAACTATCACAGAAATTTAGAACAAACCAACTTGAATATTACCTAAACATGAAGACTTGATTACCTGAATTTTCACTGTACCGCAGTTTTGCCGAACAATACAAACCAGTGTTATCGAAAGTGTCTAGATTTCAATGAAAATTTATTCATTTATTTATGTCTAACGTTAAAAAAAATTTTTTTTTATTAAGCATGTGATCCAAAACAAGCATATGCCACGGGTCGAGGCATTCAACCTCAGGGTATACGTGTTAAAGATTTGGCTGATTTTAAAGTGCATACAGAAGATGCTGGAGAAGGTCCATTGGAAGTGTCTGTGATTGCACCAGGTAAAAAAGAAAGCTGCCTTTTTTAAATCTGTATAGGCTATGGTTTTAAAATACCCACCAATATTTTACTATTTAAACAAACAAAATACCCTTCAAATTTAACTTACTTTAAAGCCAGTTAAAACAGTCCTGCCAATATGTAAAAATGTGAAATAGATACAAAATAAAGCATTTTCACATTATATTCTGTTGAAACTCAGTAGTATCTACGTCGGTCCACTGAAATCAACCAACTGAATAGTTTAAAATTTTTAATAATTTGGTACACGAAAATTTGGAAATATTCCATGAAGTTTGAATGGAAGGATACAATTCACCCTTCAAAGTAACAACCAATTCAAAAAGTTTAAAGATTTGCTTTTTAGTTTGGAATTCATCATGGACTGACATCCGTTCATGGAAAATTGGAAATCTGGGAGCACTGGACAGTTGTTTCCTCCCAGTATGAGGCACTTCTGACTCCACCAGGAAAGTTACTCAACGACGACACGATGTAGGTCGCTCTATATCGTGAATTGACAGAGATAGGGAATACAGACCACTGGATTTCAACCCAGTGGCTCAATGGTAACATGTTGGCACGGAAACTGAAGTTCCCGGGTTCGACCTCCAACAAGGTCTTGGGGAGGCTTTGCTGAGGAGTTCCATACTACGACGAAACAGCTGCGTGGTGTCTACATGTTTCCAATGTTCCTCCAAATGATGTCAGTTCATGATGGGTTCCAACTCAGAATCAACTAATAAATCTCCATGAACCTCCAGATCGAATTATAAATTTACTGTTAAAGTAATAGTGAATGCAGCTTCCAAGTGATTTATAGTTCACATAACATGTTCAGGGATTATTCTAGTCAAAGTACATTAACGAAGAATATTTGAAGTTATCACTATGTGTATTTGTTCAAAATTCTACAGCTACTTTCAGTTTTACCTACAGATAGACAGATTAGTGCACAACCCCACACAAAAGTTCGTTTATCACACTTTAAGAAAAGAGAAAAATAAACGGAAGTATAAGTAGATTTCCATAAATAACAGTGTGCTAATACGAAGGAAAGATGAATGAATAGTCAAAATTTGTAAGATGAAAAAGGGTATATACCTCTGTAGCACTTTAGTTGCATTCCGACGTTGCTATAGAGCTTCATCAACCATTGTCCTCTCAGTTCTCCAGGACTGTAATAAGTTAATAAATACTTACTGATAAGACTTAGAACAACAGTCAAATACTTCTTTGATTGTCACTGTAGTATGATGCTAACATGTTAAGTATTAACCCAAACTTAATTCGATTTCACCTGACACTGTTCATCTAGTTAGATGGTTACTTGTCACATGAAACTAACGTTTCAGTCAGTTTGAAAGATACACATGCATAACTTCATTAACTAATATACATTCTTTGACTAAGACTATCCTAACATTATACATACATTATTATAGTAACATTTTTAAACGAAAATTAAACATAAGGGCTATATGGAAGTCCTACTGACAAATCCTACTTAATTTACTAGTAGAACAACGAATTACTGTCGTCTCAGTATTGTGATACTTCCTTAAAAATGTTGTACAGTGCATCCTGGAATGCAACGCATCGCAGTGTATCTTGTTCATTTGTTCCTTCACAAATAGATCGATTGTTAGGTCTCAATGTTTATTTATGTAGAAGATGAGATTTATCAGAAAGTCAAGGTCCAAAATGTTACTGTAGATGAATAAGGTCTTGCACATGCAACTAGCTAACATATCATGGAAAGGATAGATTCCATGTACTAGATTTCACTGGAAAGCAACACAAATTTTTTAGATAACAGCATTATCTGAGAATATCCACACAAAATGTAATAAATGTAACTTTAGCCTTTCCTTTTAAACATCAATGTTTATATAAGTAAATAAGTTTGATACGTTTAGCATTAGATATTTACTTAACAAGGGAGTATAACTAGGAAGATGATAGAATAATCAATACAGCATTAGTTAACGATGCATTTTTTTACAATGAAACAAACAGATTATGTACTTTTATGAAAATTTGCTTGTTTTGAATTCTCTTGTGCCTTTCTAGGTCCCCCTCCCCCACTTTTTAACATAAACATTAGTAAGTTATTTAACGGTGGTACTAATTTGCAAGCGATATACTGAGAAAAAATAACGCGATTAAGTGAAAGATGGAGAAACAAGGAAAGAATACATTTATTTTATGCGCCTTATCTTATTCACTAAGCTACCTTCAGTTTCTCTTTCTAACAGGGAAAGGAAATTTTAATTAGATTTTTATCACATACTGATCAAAGTAAATTGCCTAATTAATACACTGAGAAGAAGATAATGGTTGATAAATCGACTTATCTCACCGCTATGTAAATTATAAGACTCAACTAACAAACCATTTTTTGCATATTGTTTCCATGCTTATAGGTGCTTCAACTTTGCAATGAATTTGCTAAGAACTCACGGTGGTATCCTAAAACTGAATTTTGTGAATTATAAATTTTTTTTTGTTCAAAAACTAATTTCTTAAAATCAACACATGAAAGTTCAGTTAAAATAATCCCTGAAAATAAATAATTGAAACTACCCAACTCTATAAAATTCTACCTAATTCAAGAAGTTGATATGAAAATGGGAAATTGTGTTACACTAAGCAAACAACTCTAAGCTTCATGGCATAATGCTGCACATTGGAAATAAAGTGAGGTGACTTTATTTAAAGTCGCACTCGCAGTGTTGATCATTATCTTGCTGAGAGTGATGTTACTGAAAGTCTCAACTAAGAACACATCTTCACCGGAAGGGTAAGACTTTGAAAACAAAACCACAGAAAGCAGGTGAAAGACTGCACTTGGTATTTTTTACTTACCCAGGTCTCTATGTAGCAGCTAATTAGATCACTGTCGTGGCTATTAATGAACTCTAATTTCAAAGATCTAAGACAAGGCGGCCTACTATCATCCACGATCTTTCTGATTGTGGTCGACTGGATCATGCAGTAGATAACTGTGGGGAGCGAAAAGATGGACCTGCGCTGTCTGACCAATGAAAAGACCCTAGAACACTTGGATTTGGCCGGTTTAAGCCTGTCTAATGTCGCACAAACTCGAAGATCTATAGGCAAATGCTAACAAGTTGACAGAAGAGGCAGCGAAAACGGGACTCCAAATGAATGTAGGGGAGACGGAGGTGATGAAGATATTCAACCAACAACAGCATCAACAACAAGAGGCACCAATCACCATGAACGGGAGAAATCTAGAGGAAGTAGTTTCTTTCACCCACCTAGGCAGGGCAGCATCGTTTCAACTACAGGGCGGCACAAATGGGAATGTCAAAGCCAGGATCGGGAAGACAGCAAGACAGGCTTTCATTTATCTGTAATCAGTGTAAAGATCTACTACGCTTCACTCCATTCCACTAAGGATAAAGCGTGAACAAGATCCAGATTTTCAACGCCAATGTCAAGTTAGTGTTGCTATATGGTTCAGAGACTTGGCGCTTCACGAAAAGCATTTCCAACAAACTGCAGACATTCATCAACAGCTGCCTACACTCGCTCGATACCGAAAATCAGATGGCCAGAAAGAATAAGCAAGAAGGAACTCTGCCTGGCAATGAACCAACCAAGAACCCATCACCCAATAAATATGCAGAAGAAAGTGGAGATGCATTGGGCATACACTGAAAAGATCGATTAAGGACGTCACGCTCCAGGCCCTCGAGTGGAAGCGAAATGGGAAACGGCGAGTTGGGCATCCGAGGGTGATATGGAGACAGTATGAGGAAGAGATGAGAGCTTCTGGGTCGCCGTGCAGCCAGGTTCAAAAGACTGTAGAGAGGAGAGCAAAATGTCGACGCTCTACTGAACCCCCATGTTCCACTAGTGACCCAAGGGAAAAACAATAATTTGAAACATCAGTTCAAATACTCATATGCCATATCATTATGTGATACGTAAAATTTAAAGTGAAGTGGGGGGGACTGAATCACTAGTTTACTTCTTAATACAACTGTGTGATATGGTTTTGTATAAGTCAATGCATAAGCAGTAGTTAGAAACACTTTTATCAGCACTATCTGCTTCCTATTTGCATTTTAAATATTTACTTGCCCTCAAGCATTCCCAGAAACTCTATATTCAAAATACGCACTGTAATTGTAATCCCACATTCACAATAATTTCAGACTCTTTTCCAACTGATTTGTATAACGCACCTGATGACCAGCTTTAAATTTATTTCAAAACCATCTACTAAACTTTGACAACCGTCGAAAAGTAAAACAACAAACGATCAAACTTTAGGCATTATAATTTCTTCAATGTCTTTAGAGATGACAATAAATACTAGTAGCTCGAACTGAGCATTTAAACTTAATGGTTTCTTCGGTTCATTTTTTTACTGAAAAATGGTTCAGTATCATCCTAGACACTGTCATTAGGCTAACTTGATAGATTTGTGAAGTAAGTTGATTGTGCATGAATTTTCACAACTAACATCTTTACCTGTCTACAATCAGATTAGTCGACTAGCAGGTGTGTGAGCTTGCTTCATACTTGATAAACTAGTCGTTTATGTCTAGATTTCTTAGACCTTGGTGTTATTGCCCAACTGACTGATTTCTATCAGATGCCCTTTTTGTTGCTTTTAATTTTAGATGGTAGAGGAATTCCGTGTACAAGTCGTAAAACAGGTGCCTATTTATTCGATTGCAGTTATACACCACAAAGACCAGGTACACATCAAGTTAATGTTCGATATGGAGGGGATCATATTATGCTCAGTCCATTCACGGTAAGATGAATAAACTAAGTAACTTTCCATTGGTAATCTACAATCCAACACTTTGTAATCAGATTAGGAGTTTTCGATAGGTACTGCAGACAAACGTCAGTGAGAAAATGAGTGACTTTAAACGCCATTGTAACAACCACAAAAATAACCGACCAGGCGTATTTATTTTGTGAAAAAAGGCCTTCTTAGTTGAAATAGTTCTTGTTAGGATGACCCTTAGAGTCACACTTAAGAACTTTAGGCTGGAAGGCAGAGTGTGATAGAAAAAGTCGACTAATCACTAATCCTTTGACTAAACTATTCCGCTGAATCTGATTCATGAACACTAACTCTTATGAACATTAAAACAAAATTGTCGATTTCAACCTAAAGCGAAATGTAAATAATAAAAAAGGAAGAAATATGATGTACTTAAAATTTTTACCTTTATACCCTAATATCAACTACACGGATGGCATCATATATATGCCATTCGATATAATAAAGAGATATTATAACCAGCATTCCTTAGTAGTCCTGAAAATGTAAAGGTAACTTGATTAAAATAGTGTCATTTCGTTGGTCAGAGGCAATCAGCAGAAATTCCTGAACCCAGGTTTAGTGCTTATTGGCACTCGTCAGCAAGGCATATCTGCAACCTCAACGGGACCGATATCTCGGCACAGATTGCCTCCAACCAGCCAAAATCTACTGATATGTACTGCAATATTGAACCTCCTAGCTTAGTGGCCACATTGCAAATATGATCCATAGGATTTGATCTGCACTCTAAACTAGACAACATGAAATTGGTTGCTCTGCCGTGACCGATCAATGTATAATGTCATTTTATAAAGTTTGTAACTCTTTTTCTATGCAGTATTGTTAATTGTAGGCTGTATGATCTTAGTATGCATGAAGATAGGGATAAAGAGTTGAACGCTATGCATACATATACATAATATATAATGCAGTAGATATATTACCGTCATATTTTATTATTCACGTCGGGGCTTTTTTTCACATTTTACCATCTTTCAGTCTTTATCTGCTTATCGGTTATCAGAAGTCAAGTAATTGCTTTTCATATCACAAATGAAAGCATATTTTACTTTCATTATTACATATTAGTAGTATGTGACAGAACGTCATATTCATTGAATCTGATTTAAGCAGAACATTCTACTTTAGAATCAATATATGAGTTAATGTATATCGATTCTTAAAAATGTTACATCTGTTCAACTTTTCTCTGTGTCTGTTTATCTATGAGGATCCATTTCTTTGTTACTTAAATACATCTTCAGTCATGTTTGATATTTAGTTATTGATTTACTTTAAAGGTCATACTTTTACGGTGCGACGAACCATTGCTTTCTTCTTTTTCTTATTATTACTATCCTTTGAATTAAAACCGTTTTCTTGTTAATAAATCCCTTGGAGAAGAAAATTTATCTGAGCTCTAATGGAAAGCTACAATATTCGAGGAAAACAAAGTCTCCAGTGAGGATAGATATTAGCTGATAATGCTGGATAACAAACAGTAGAACTATATTGTATCAACTAAAGCTTTGGAATTTTAATCGCTAGATTTCATTCCATTGAATAAACTACCTTGTTCACTATAAGAAATGTATTCTTTAGGTTCAAAGCCACACCGACTACTGTTTGAACTATAAAATTTGAATGAAACAATTAACTACCCACTCTCAAATCAGACTTATAGCAGAAACTTCAAGCGTGCATAAAAATATTCATGCTTCGTCATGAACAAGTATTAACCAATCGAGTTTTGAATGCTAGTGAGCTCAAATGCTTACGAAGGTGTCTTTTGTGAACAATTCATATTCAGGAAGTACTGAATCTTTCATCGTTAGTTTGATGTCTTATGTTGCTTGCCAAGGGGAATATTCTGTATTAAATAGTCCACTTCACATTAAGATTCTAAACTCATATACTTACACCCTAGGAAAAGATATACTTATGCATTCTTTTAAACTGTCTGCACATCGCTTCGTATACTTCTTAATTACTATATAGTTCTAAATTTGTGAATGATAAATATCTGTCTATCCATTAAACTTAATATAGGTTGAAGTGGCTCCCTATAAGGAATCACGTATTCGAGCATTTGGTCCAGGTCTTCTCGGTGGTGTTGTTAATAAGCCAGCTGTTTTTGTTGTAGAGACAAACGGAGAAACTGGTGCTCTGGGTAAGTTGAAGAAATAATTCTAAAAAGTGGTAATTATCAGCACTTTTAATGGATGTAAATTTAACTCAAACTATACTGAAACGGTTCCAAGAATTCACTCATCTAAAAATTGAATGTTCGCTTAATATTCTATCTGGTTATCCATTGGTATGAATTAATTAAACCCATAGGTAGAAATAAATAAAATGTCTCCTTTATATGTGAAATATCTGAAATTTTCAAGAACTTTCTACAAACTGTGTTCTAGAATCCTATTAAACCTTTTTTTCCATGGAAACCATTTCACATTCACGGAAACTGATAACAAAAACACCAAACTCTCATAGTTATTTCGACGGTATTCATCAATTCTGTCCTTAATTAATAACCATGATCTATTAGTTATAATCTCCTTCACCTGCATACACCGAATGAATGTTTATATATCTCTGACTAAATACATACGATATTACAAAACATATCTTGTTGTTATGTATACAAGTGTCTGAAAATGGATGCACTCCTTAGAGTGCAAGAATACTAGGTCATTCTATAAAACAGTTTTTATGATAGGACAGAAAAGTAAGATAAATCACTTCAAAAAATACGATACATTTTCAATTTACCATCTACTTGTAAGAATAAATGTAAGTAGTATGTAGCACAATATGTCATCGGGAAAACTAACGAGTTGACATTATTAAAGATGCTGGAGAGTTAAAAAAAGGAAAATTTATTGAGAACTTGAAATTAAAACAGCATGGAGCAAGTACTCGCAGTTCCAAAGAAGACCTTGTTTATGAACGTTGGTTCCAAAGGCGACACGGCAGCAGAGAACCTGAAGAATCGGCCGTCCAGATTGTTGAAGAATATATTCTTCTCTGGGAAGCTGCAGACCAGCTTTTGTAGTCAGCAATCGGTTTCAGAATGCGTTAATGACAAGTTGCCACTTTGGGCCACCTCGGTGTGTATCTAAAAACTTACTTTCTTCTGTTGAGCTAGCTATATAGGCCTCACAAAGTGCGCACTTCCCAAACGTATCTCTGATCAGTAATCTAAATGGCTGTCGAGGGGAGAATGCAAGTCAATATTTGACTATTCATTCGGGGGTATTCAACTTCAGGTTTTCTAGTCCTTTGTAATGATAGAATTCTGTTAACAAAAAATTACAAGCAAAACGTACCTGGGAATCAGAATGAAATCTTAGTTTGCATAAAACACATTGAAAAAGTAACTTATAACTTATTGGTGTCTATTGTAATCTCTCTCTCTCTCTCTCTCTCTACAAGCATTCCTTCATACTCACATTTTCTTTTACCTCGGTAATAAAGTTTATTTGGTTGTTGAAGAATAACTTACCGGCTGTAACTGCCATATAATCTAAACAGAACCAAAAAAGGTAGCCAAAGGATGTGATGCCAAAGCGGAGTATAGTCAAGATGCAGTAAGAGATGAAACAGTTCAATTAATATCAAACGGATGGATTTGTCCTGATTTGATACAATCTAAGCTACATCATCTAAAGTTTTTCCGTGATAACCTTAGTCATATTATAAACTTCCATTCTTAAGATTGTTACTTCCAACAAAACTCATCATGATATTCATCGATTTACGAGATTTATTCCACCAGAATTATTGTTTCACTTGGGACAGTGCCATCATCATCAACAAGATCAACACGGGACCAAGCGTTATTGTGTAACTGTCCAGGTTGTCACATCTCCTATCAACACATCAAGTAACAAGGCAATAAAATGGACGAAAAAGAAAAAAAGAAAAATAGGTTGCAAGAAGTAAGAAGTGATAGAAGAGAGGAAGTAGGAATGAGGTGATAAGATTAAGTATGGTGGTCAAGATAAGGATAATGTGTGTTTGCACATGTGCCACTGACATCAGTACAGAGACATATCACCTACAGTCAGTCTCCAACTACTGGTTTCTCTTGCCCCACGGACCCTGACCGGCTAGTCTGCATCGCCCTACTCGGCTTGAACGAAGAGTTGATGACTTCATGCACTGATGCCATGTTTTAATCTGGTCATCTCAAGCCTTTCCACAGTCTGAACCTACTTCGGCTAACATTGTGTGACGAAGCAGATGGTGGTTAAGCATGCGTCTTCATCTAGCAGGACTATGTTATCTGCGTATTCTAACTCCACCCGAAATTCTCCTATGATCAGGTCAATCCCTGTGTGTTCAGATGACGAGAGGGAGACCTGCATAAGATCATCTCTGATAAAATTGAATTGGAATAGAGAGATTGAGTGGTGAACACCACTCGATGTACACAACTCACCCAATATCTCACCAAAAGCTCTGACACGCCCACAAGGGTTTGGGTAAACAGCCTTCAATAGGATGATGTACTTAATCGGTACCAATTCCAATTAGAGACACTGCCATAACACTTCTCGATCGATGGAGTCAAATGCCGCCTTCAGGTTCAGAAATATAGGTTTGATCGGTCATTGGTGAGCATGCCTGTGCTCCAGAACCTGGCACAGTATGAATATGTGGTCAATACACCCACGGCCGGATCTGAATCCTGCATAGTTTTCTCTGGCTTGCTACTCCCGAGCTCCACTCAGGCGTCTAATGATTATACAACCCAGAATTGTGGACACTATGTTCCTCAGGTTGATTCCTCTCTAGTTATCAAAAGTGGACTTCTCGCTTTTCTTGAAGAGTGGAATAATCGGTGATCGAGACCGGTCAGAGGGGATCACATTTGACTCTCATGAACTAGTTAACACCTCATTTAATTTAATTAAAATCACTCTGCCAGTGTTCTTATATACCTCAGCAACTAGTCCATCTGGCCCAGCTGCCATTCATCGTTTCAGGTTACCTACCGCTTTCTCGACTTCTGCTGGTACTGGAGGGCCTATCTCAATGTTCTATTCAGGATCTCACTAGATAGCGGACAACGCGATAGTGGCTGGAGACCAGCTGAACTGTTCCTCAAAGTGTTTCCACCCATCGTTTCAGTCATTTCCCTTCTAAGTGGATTGTAAACCCATCTTCCCCCCCATAAGTCTCACTAACTGTTGACCTTTTTGCCCAAGCTTTGCTGATAAGTCCGAATAACTGTCTTCTGTTACCTATTGTCGCTGCCTTTTCCGTTTCTTTAACTTATGCTGCTCGACGCTGTTTGCAGTCATTGCATAAAATTTTTACCAATCTACATTTGAGTTACGCTAGCTCCTTACTGTACTCATTGCCTTCATGGATGCCTTCACATACATCCAATAATTCGGAAGAAGTTGCTGATATTCATCGGTTATTTTTAACTTCAGTTTAAGAGTCAGCTACGGCCTTCAACGCTGTTTCTACAGGAGACTGGAGATAGCTTCAAGCTTCTTCTGGATGAATGACAGTGCTCCGTTTCGATGATGAGGCAGTACTTTGAAGGTGTCGATGGTGTTTTACAGTTTCACCAACAAACGTAGATTCTTTACTTTGCCTTACGACATCCCGGTGTCTTCACGATTTAAGAAATGCAGTTTGAGGCACTAGGATAGATATCTCAGCCCACCAGACACCTATTTTACTAAAACGTGTGTTTATAGAGACAATAATTTATATAACTAATGATGAATAAGTCTAAAGCCCAAAAAATGAAACGGTCAATTATATTTCCATCTGCCTACTTGCTGATTGTTGGCTAATGAGTTGATTATATAAAGCCTCACTTCAAGCTTCTGCTAATATCTACATTACGCATGAAACATCCGATTAGAGTTATTGGTGAATAAGTGGATTACTGTAGAACTTAGCAATGATTCTTCATATTTCTTATGAGGTGATGAAATGAGTGGATATCAAACTCCCACTATTATACAAAAAATAAAGCAAGAGAACATTTCACTCACTGATATGACGCCTTTTTCATAACTTACAACACATTCTGCACTCACATTTACACTATAGTTAACCATGAGATTATAAATTTTGTTACAATTATCAATAGTCAACCTGTCTGTCAATCAGTTTGTATGAATTTAGGGTGTAACTTCGAAATAAATAAAAAAGTTGATGTGCTCTTACTCACTTGTATCAATATGCCAAACACTGCACTAAAAATTAGTTCCCAAGTTCACTTTCTTATTTTATAACTGTATAAGACAGAAAGAGATAAAGTGTTCATGTTTCCAAATGAAACCATATAAAAAGTAGTTTCTAATCTTGTGTCCATCAAAGATGATATTTACCCTTTGCATACTAGCCATTAAAATATCTAGCAGTCTACCACCGGAAATAACCTAAATTCCGCTTAAATTAATCCCAGGAAATGCAGAAAATTCAGAGTAGCAAATGGGGTCGTATGAGACGTCAGTATTTTTTTTTAGGTATTCCAGAATATTTCAAGCATATTATAAAAAAGATAAATTTTTATGTATTTGACGTAAATTTGTTTAAACTGGAAAATATTAAAATTTTTAATGAACAATAAAATTTGAGTGACTTTTCTCATGTTGAAAACAGAGAAATTATTATTCCTATCATTATATCCAACAGATAAGCTCAATTTATTCATAGCATAGATTTACAGTATTGGGTTACATTTCTTTTGGAAGGATAGAGATCAACTTAGAAATCATTTTGGACATTTGTTTAGGCTCATAATGAATTATCACTAAAATATTGGATGGATATAAGTAACGCTATATGTCAATATCAAGTTGTTTCAAATGATTGAAATGAAGTTAAAATCCTAATACATGAGTACATAAAATGTTTCTTCGTGAAATTCTCCTCTTTTAAGCTTTTGAATAAAGCAAGTAGAACAATAGTAGCAGAGTTTACATACTTGTATTTCATGGATTCTTCTGAGATGCTGCTTCACAACCTACAGAATATAATGTTTATGATGGACAATATGTTATACAATGTATTTTAATAAGTTAGCAACAAAGTTTTCTAATTGAGACTGAAGGGAATAAAGAGTTATGTTGATGGAAATTGATGAAGTTGCCAGGACTTCTCAACGATTAACTATTTGTAGTGATAGAATGAACATTCTAGAGACGATAGCAAAAATATTAAATATGTATTTATTTTTGAGATGAATGGGGATGTTTTAATTTCGAGGTAGTATTCATTGTGGACTGACGTCAGTTGGGGAACCATTAGAAATCTGGGAGCACCGGACAGCTGTTTCAACCTAGTATGGGACTGCTAAACAGTAAGCACCTATGACGCTGCTATGGATCTAACTCAAGACCTTCAGATTTCACAGTGAATTGACAGAAGTTGGAAACCGTGGACCATTGAAAATCGACCCAGTGACTGAGTGGTTTACGGATTCGCCGTGAAACCTGAAGGTCCTGAGTTCGATCCCTAGCCCGGTCGTGGCTGCGAACCGTTGAGGAGTCCTATACTAGGTTGAAACAGCTGTTCTGTGCTTCCAGATTTCAAGTGGTTCCCCAAATAATGTCAGTCCGTGGTGAGTACTACCTATATATATTGAAAACGTTATCTTTATGAATACATAGAACGTCACTTAACTGACCGACAGAATTGGAATAACGCTTATGATTGAAACAGTGATGTTAGTTGTTCTTTAGCGTGTACCCGAAAGTTAGCCACGATGCGAATAACCCATAGACAACATATCTGCCTTCAGAGGTGAATGACACGCATTCAGTTCTACAGAGTATTGTTGACTCTGTTGAAGTTGGTTGTACACTCTTCTGTTGAAAAGTACCAAGGGCAGAATGTAAAATTTTATTCAGCTGTCTAAAATCATCCAGAATAGTAATACGATGACATTTTTTAAGTTTAATGACTTATTCGCAAACTTGGCAATCTGATTCCTTCAGAACCTGGGGTTAAAAATCACGATATTGTATACTCTGTAATGACACATTACTGAAGTTGACGTTGCCAAATAATGTGTTTATAGCCCCAATTATCTTTTAAATATAAACTAAATTCTACTGATGATTTTGATAGAGTATCAAGTCTATATGTGATGCTGTTCTTCATTGGCTTACTAGTTGGTGCAAACAGATATTCAGAGGTAAACAGACAATTAGACACCGTGAAATATTTGCTATAGTAGAAAAAAATTCATGATATATAAGAAAATGGAAGATACAGTCAACGTTGGCATAAAGTTTAGGTATTTTTGCCTTTTGAAACTAAATTTTACAATGAAAATGAAATACACTCAGTAGGCAATGAGCCCCATATATTATATAAGGGCGTTCAAACTTCGGTAGGTGGAGCAGGGCTTGAATCCGTCACTCATTAATCTAGAGTTACCACTCTAATTCACTGAGCCACAGCTCCGCACGTTTTGCAACGAATTTTCAACTTTCAACTTTATATTGTAGTTAGCTCTGACGCATCATTAATCTACGGATTAAACAAAAATTATTTCTTAGTTTCTGGCTGGTATTCATCATGGACTGGCACCATTTGGAGAAACATCAGAAACCTAGAAGCACTGGACAGCTCTTTCTTTCTACTGCAAGCCTTCTCAGCAGTGCACACCCATGACTTGGCCTGGGTCCAAACCTAAGGCCTTTACTGTACTGAAACCGAGATATTACGATTCGACCACTGGGTTGAAATCAACTGGTCCATATTTCTTACTTCTGCCAGTCTAGGATATAGCGTGACCTCTATTCAATCCCGTCGTTAAGTAACAGTCCTTATGTTCGATTTGGTTGGCCTCACTGTTCATGACTTCTCATTAGAACTTCAGGAATCACCTCCTGAAGCTAGTCAGCTATATCGTGAAATGACAGGAGTAGGAAATATGAACTAATGGACTTGGACCCAGTGGTAAAATGGTAGCGTCCATAATGAATATCAACCTGAAGTCAGTAAATAAATCCCCAAAACCCAGAAATCGGTGTTCATACCAAAGTTATTTAGTATTATTAGTGACGTTTAAGAAGCGGATTCGATCAGAACCAACCCTAAAACATTTTACTTTTGCTTTATTTAAGGCTTTTCCATTGAAGGTCCAAGTGAAGCAAGAATTGATTGTACAGATAATGGTGATGGATCAGCTACTGTAGCTTACTGGCCAACAGCTCCTGGCGAATATGCAGTACATATTTTATGTAATGATGAAAATATACCGAAATCTCCCTTCATGGTTCCAATTGAACCTGATATGGGTAAATGCGATCCGGAAAGGGTAAGTTTAGCAATAAACGTTATCTCTCAGTGTATGCGCCCAATGTTGGTTGGTGCAAATCCCTCTTATAAAAACTTGTTGCATATTTTTTATGGAAATTTTATAGGTCAAGGCTCATGGACCAGGTATAATGCCTACTGGAAATGTTGCTGGCCAACCAACTGAATTCATTGTCGATATAAGAGATGCTGGAGGTCCTGCGCCATTAACAGTTGAATGTCGAGACAATGAAGGTGAACCGGTTGCATTAAAAGTTCGTGACAATGGAGATGGTACATACACATGTAGCTATACACCAAAAGTGCCCAAAAAGCATACAGTTCTTGTTTCCTATGGTGGAGTTAATATACCTAGAAGTCCTTTCAGAGTGAGTTATCATCAGTTTGCTGGAAAAAATTTAAAGTTAAAGAATATTTTCGCTGCCTTATTGTAATATCGTGAGATAATACCAAAATACAACTAGACACTAAACAGTGTGGTTAATGAAGATTTCATTTATTTATTCATGTTTCTTCAATCAAGAACATGAATATGAATCACGGCAATATGACCAGCATATTGAATTATAGCCCCACACGATTTAGCATTAGTGACCTGAAATCCTTCTTGTATAAAAAATACCTATCTTTCAGCATACTTCTGTGAGATAGCGGTTAAAATACGCTTGATATAGGCTTGTTGTATATCAGAACTCTCTAATGAGGGTTATCTGCAGTCAGCTTTAAAGCATCATCATTCAGCATAGTCAGTGAAGAATGTTATTGCCTAATTGTCTTGCATTATCCTGTGAGTTCGAGCTTTAATCTAACAGCCACTATGGACGTTTTGGTCAATTAATTTTGAAAATAAGCGGGAAATATACATTGCGATACTACTCACAGACGACTTTAAGATCATTTCATCTTTTAGCTTCTAAATACATTCATTATTCAAACTATTTGGTATTAAACTCCCGTTTGCTTATGTATTTCTGTTCATTCTACTTGAAGGTTGAAGTAGCCGAACCCAGTAATCCAGGAAAAGTACGCGTTTTCGGTCCAGGGGTGGAAAGTGTAACTAGAAGTCAGCCAACTTATTTCACTGTAGACTGCAAACAAGCTGGACATGGTAAGATTCATTGCCGTTCTCCCGCTTTCCTATTAATATTAAACAAGAAGAATAAAGCCTATACATATTCATTTAAGAGGTAACCGCAGCGTCTGGCTTAAAGCTTATATATTCTTATTAGCCATTCTCAGTATGTTATATACATAGATTGTATGCTTGATTTTCAAGCCTTTATGTTTGAAAAAGGGATTATTAACTTACGAACATGAAAACTAAAGAAAGCACAATACATGTTCAAGCTATCTCAGTCGACTGAGTTGCATAACTTCATCAATCGACTTGGCTGTCTTTCCTAGTACCCTTCACCAGACTTCAACATTTCTCGTACACTGTCTCCACCAAGCGCAAGCAATGTAACGAAGACGTCTGCAATAGAAACTCAGTAATCGCTTCGTGTTTTCTACTTTTAATTGTCATCTCTCACAGCCGTACAACGGGACAGAATGGACTGCAAGGCAGTATACTCATCCTTTGATAGGAAGTCGGATATCTCGTGAGTCGGCACCACAGATGACTCATCTCGGCAAATACCAAACGGACCTTCCCTATCCGTGTTGAGAGTTTGTCAGCAACCAGCCCGTTTGAGCTGATGCAACTGCTATGTAATGAAGTAGTCGACACATCGTATCACTTCACTTCCTATCATCAAGTTTGGAATACTTGTAGCAGACCGCTCTGGTAGCACCATCTTACGTTTTGCATACTCAGATTTCTGTAGCTGATGAGTAATAATCTTCACAGCACATAAAGTAGACCCTATAGATCATAGCTTTACACTGGAACTTTATGAAAGCTATCTGAAACGAAGTCGCTAAATCTACTTTTTGTTTATATACGCATTGGTCACTATGTTACATTCAAAAACCAGGTAATGAAACTGGAAAAAGTTATACAGTTTAACGGTATGCATTTCACATTGCAGTTGAATCTAAAAGAAGTTAATTGTCAGGGAATATAAATTCTGGCATAAAAGTAAAAAAAAATGATAATCCAATCATAAGTCAGAAACACAGCGATCTCAAGGTCATTAGCATCAATGCTAATACATTATACGCATATGCTATTAAACGAAAATTAGTTAGTGTAGAAAGAACACTTTTTTATATAGTATAAACAGTATTTTGGTTGAGGAAACCACCAGGTGACGAACTTTACCGCGGGATCCCCAAGAAAAAATTCTTTTAGGGTTACAGAAAAATATAAATTGCCCTCTGTTTTGATCATTAAATATTTATGTATCCCCTTATTAGAATAGCAGTAAGATACGCATTCTAAAAGGAATACAGGAAGCGGTTACAAATCAAGATACCGAAGGAAACTGCTATATTATAATAAATAATAAATATGAACAAAAGTATCCTAACAGTAAACTGTGCATTGTGCTCTTAGCCAGCGTACATCTTTCCTCATCAAATTCTTTTTGACGTAAATTATAAACGTAATATGCGTGAAAAATTAATTTATCTCTTTGGTTTGTTAGTTTCATTCCTAAGAAGCTTTCATAGCCACTGATCATCTTTATTACTCTCTAAAACGATAAATAAAGTGGTTGGACTGAAAATGCATCCCTTAATGAATTTAAAAGACTTAATGAGAACATAATCTTCGGCGTAGGATGACATCATTTTAATCCATTGAATCTTCAACAGCTGGATGAGATTATAATTGTTTGTGTCTTCAATGCTTAACCTACTAACTGAGGCGAGAAGTCGTGTTATTACCCTAAAATAATTATGACTCATAAATTACACTCAAAATGTCATCTAGTAAGTGATTCTGTATCGCTTTGTGCTATATTTAATAAATTATTGTCATATGGAATTACGTGCTTGCATCACTTGTAATAGATATGATGCTTTCTTGGTGACGCATTACTATCTAATAAAACCGGATACTCTATCTACCAAGACTTTCTCACAAATATGCTGCAAGGTACTTGCATATCATTCAGCGACTAAAAAGAAACAAGGGTATTTAATAATAACATGCTCATTGAAAAGAAACTAACCTAACCACAGTTTATTGTTCCTCAGCTATGTATGATTGTAAAACATTTGTAGCTCAGGGAGGGATAATGGCAAAGAAGAAGGTTGAAAAAAACACCACTTAAACATTCATGTGTCATTAGAATATGCTTCAATTTTTTATGAAGTTATTATCAAAGATGTCACCAAGCCTACTGATAAAAAGTGTACGACAAAATACTAAAACGGTGAGTAAACTGAACAACCATCAAACATTAGCATTACATGAAGTTCCCTGTAGTTAAGTACTATGTCAGTTGGGATTGATATTCAGTGAATGTAGACTTGTAATTACGGACCACACTGGATCAATCAAATACTCTTAGTCTGAGATGCACCACAAAACCTATTTGACAATAGAAGCTATTTTCGCGTAGTATATTGAATTTTAAAAATATTTCCTGTCAAAAGTTGTTTTGAGCCCTGTAGGGAAGTAACATTTCAATAAAGAGTAAGAGATTTTGGTAGCAGTAAACACATCAAGAAGTGATTTATTATTACTATACTATAGAATATTTATGAAATCCCGACATACGCTAAAAGCATCCTACTGTGAAAATGATTTGAAATACAGAAAATCTAATAACTAATATTTCCACTTTTTAAATAGGCTATCTGAGATAAATATAGTTGGATTGATACAGTTTTTAACCTAGCAAATTCAGGTTGGTAGATTAAACCGGATTATTTTAAGTGTACCCCGTTTACAATACAACGTTTTGGAAATACATTTAGGGTCTACGCATGTACAGACATTATCTCTCAACTACTTGGTCTATCTGTAATCAGTTATAAGAATGGCTCTATGTAATTAACCGATAGCATAATTGAAGTCATTGACAAATAAATAATACTACTACCTATTAGTTATATTTGTGCCTAAAAGCTACTGATAGTAATTGGTTACCAAAACGTCAATGGCGATAACTTCATTCACACAATGATCAAAAGTAATCAATGTACATCTTAAGGATAAACACTAAGGTAAAATGTCTCAGCCGACGTAAAGAACTGCTTTATTAAATACATTGTCATCTTTATGAGATATGCAAGGCTGAAGAGTCTCTAACTAAGACGAAATTGCTGTCCAGTTCTCAGTTATTCTGTAACTCCTGTCAATCCTCGATTAGCATTATCTTAAAATCAGTTAAACTCCTTTAAAACTTTAAGCCGTATTGTTTCATATTTATGGCCATCAATGATAGTTTAAGACATTATTAAGGATAGTTTCCAGATGTTATCAAACTAATGGTATCATCTTGAGCCTCTTTTAAACATCAGGATCACTTAAGCTATCTTAGAAAAGCTTTCGTCTCAATAAGATCCAAAAATTAAAATATCATACTATGGAAATTTTCTATCCAGCAGATCAAATCAGTGAATGCAAACAAACAAGTGCAGAGGTTTCTTTGAAAACATTAAATGTGTTGAAATAGTTTTCGTTATGATAAACCTAGAAGTAATAAAATTAATTATTACACAAAAAATAAAAATGAATTACTGATTAAAGGCGTATAAACAGGTGCTTATCAATAATAGAAAATCAGTGACAGTTCTAAATTCTGTCATATATGTTTCTATGGTGATCATAATAAAAGGAATAGACTAACATTACAATATTTTCCTCAGCTTCTTCTTTTGTCACAGATACATAATAACAGTTTGATGTCTTAAATGTTGGTTTTGGGGAATAGCACACTAGTGATTACGAAATTAAGCTTCTGATTATCCTTCTTATCGGGACAAAAATTTTTGCTCAATCTAACTATGGTGAATAAAATGTATACCTGAGGACAAATATTTTCAACTTCGTATAATTGTACTGATTAGTGTATTATTTTAAACCTAATTCATAATGTCTGACAGTTTATAAATTTCCTTACTTCCTCAAACCAGAGGATATATGATAGGATTCAAACGTATAACTGAATGGTTGGGTGTTGTTTAACACGAACACTCCTGAACGGAATACTTACTTCGATTAGTAATATTAGTAATATTTCGAACCACTGATCAAAGTATTTTTACAAGTTAAAACTTGAGGCACCCATCCAGCAGGCGAAAAACTGTTGTTGAAGTTACTAAACATGTATTTCATCTCATGGGTGCAATATCTTATACCTTTTGTGTACATATCCAGAAAAATGAACAATGAATGATTATTAAATACAATTCTTCCTCGGTAAAAAAATATCTGAGGGATATATACTTGTGGTAGTGTTCTTCCCGAACCGACATCAGCCGGAGAACCACTGAAAACCTGGAGGCACTGGGTAGTTATTTCGTTCTAGTATGAGACTCCTTAGCAGCACGCACTCACAACCCAGCCAGGAGTTGAACTCAAAACCTTCAGGTTTCGTGACCAATACGTTGAACATCCAGCCATTCAGTAGATGTCCACTGGTCTATAATTTCCTACTTTTGTTGGATCACGGTATAGCGCGACCATCATCCATTATCTTGAGATGGCACATATTTCAATTTCCACTAGCCCCATGGGTCATGGATTTGCATTGGAACTTCATTATATCTGGATATGATCTTATTTAGTATCTCTAGATGTGCGAACCTTGTGACCAGACACTGGATAAAGTTTACCCTCTACTTGCATGACTTATGATTATTTATATTAGTTGCTTGGAATCTAACCAGTCGGTTATCGTTTCGAACTCCACTACAATCAGGGGATATCAAAAACTTTATAAAATAGTCATATTTTATTATTCAGTATGTCGGATTGCACACGACTGTTAAGCGAGTTATTACTTTTCTAATTATAACAATGGTATATAAAATTGAGTAAAATTTAAAAATCATGAATTATTTTTCCCACTACTTGGAAACATGAAGAGGAAAGTTGAAAGCAGCTTAGGTGGCTACAAGTTTATGTACCTATAAGTATTGAATCTGTTGAATGTTTCAGTCAATTAGCCAAATTCCCAAACAAAATTGAAGGACTAGAAAACGTTTACATGCAAAGATGATCTGCTGCTTTGAGAAGTGAGTTCTTTTGAGTCCGACTGTTGAAGATATACGAAAAAATATCCAGTAGCTTACCACATATTCATCTTTCATTGTTCTTCTACAACTTTCACTTGTTTCTTTTTTCATAGGAAATGTCGGTATCAGTGTTACAGATGAAGCTGGACGTGATGTTGCTATGGATACACAAGATATGCGAGATGGAACATTTAAAGTCGCCTATACAGCAAATACACCTGGACCTTACTATACTGTACAAGTTTTCTTCAACAACCAAGAAGTTCCACGTAGTCCATTTAAAGTCCCTGTTAAGCCAAATATAGACATGTCTAAAATTCATGTCGAAAATCTTGAACCAAGTAAGTAGTGTCGGTTCTTTTTTAACATTCTCTCATTTCGTTCTATGGGATAGTCTTGTAACTGTAAACAGATAGGACTTCGAATACAAATATACCAAATAAAATTCGATAGATAGAAATCCATTCAAAATTATGCCAAGACATAACTAAACTTGTTCGTAAATATTTATAGGATACACCAGAGAATTGACTGGAGACAGAGAATTACTGTAGCAAATCCTGGAATGGGTTAATTCATAGGTAATAATGGTAATATCAACAATACGAGAACAGTGAAAAGTTCGGGCATAAAGCGCTAAAGAAGTTTATGCACACTGATCAGCTAAATTCACTGAGACGTAAGCTTTGCATAACTAGAAACACCCTACACCGATATCCTGGCTTAAGTGAAGTGGAATCCTGGTAGAAGAAAAGTTATGGTGATAAAATGAAGGTATGATGCAAGTTCAGCAGATGAATCATTTCGGAAACTTCAAACACCTTGTTTAGAGTCCACAAGATAAAACTGATGGTAGTCTGGTGTTCTCGAAGCTTTGATATTTTGCCGTCAGCATTAATTCACCAGGCTTGGTGACATCTTCAGCACAAAATTCATAAGGAAGTTTTTTTCTCCTTTATGAGGTTAGTATAAATGTCACTAAGCCTAGTGATGAAACGTTTATCATAAAATATCACAGAGCTGGGGACATCAAATCACCATCATCCTCATCCTGAGCTACAAATACTTCCCATTGTTGCATAGTTAAAACTGATGGTTGCAGAGTACAAACAATCCAGCTCAAAATTTGACGAGTTTGGACATATGCACTCACTCATCTTGAATTACTCTGTTCTAATTTTATGCATACTTCTGATAAGCAATAATTACCTGTTGATAACTACACAGCTCAAAAGGCAGATTTATCAGAAAATGCGATGTTACAGTCTTTTGAACATTAATAATAAGTGATATTGGTTTGGCATATCATCAATTTCAAGTTAATACTTAGAATACTAAATTCATAAAAATACCGCTATCTCAGTAAAACAAATGTCAAGGCAAGCTTCAATCTCACAAGGATTCTGTCTAATTCAGAAATGTACTGGTAAGATGTGCATCATAGAAAACTGAGCAACAGGAGCAGGGGAGAAGAAGCTGTTCTTCACCAATAACCTTCCACTTTTATTTTTATCGCTTCTTGGTTAAAAAAAAGAACAACTAATAGTGGCATCAAATATTATTTTAAGTGTTGATCTTGTTTTTATTATTACGGATGTGAATTTGAACATGAAATGGTGTTTCCGAGTCATGTTTCATCTTCTTAGCCTCATCCTATCCAGTATATCTTCGATTAGAATGGAGGGAGGGATTTTTCTTCAGAGTGACGTTTAGCATTCATCTATCACAAGGAAATATAGAAGTAATAATCTCATTCTACTGTAATTTATTTGTATTGCATATTGAACGATACTTCAAACACAGACATAATTTTTGTACTCCCAGAAATTACTTTTTCTTTTAAGTCAAGTATATCAAACTTTTCAAAAGCAGATTTGAAAAAATTTCGCTGTAAATGTTTCCTTACAATAAGCTATAAAAGTCAAGTTCTAAAGTTGTATGTATTCACTTTCTAAAATTATGGATAACAAATTGTGCCCAAGACGTTATTCAGTAAATAATTCGTTTTCAATGTACAATATACACAACGTATGAATTGAAACATTATTGTATATTATTATTATTAGTCCCTTGGGTTCCTAGTGGAACATAGGGCTTCAGTAGCACGTCTCCAGTAAACTCTGTTCTCTGAGATCTTTTGAACCTGGTTCCACGACACTCCACAAGCTCTCATTTCCTCCTCGCACGACCTCCTCCATGTCACCCTCACCACGGACACACAACTCGTCGCTTCCCATGGGGATTCCACTCGAGGGCCTGGCCTGACGCGTGATGTCCTCAGTCGGCCTTCTCAGTGCATGCCCAATCCATCTCCACTTCCTCCTGCATATTTGTTGCGTGATAGGTTCTTGGTTGGTTCGTTCCCAGAGTTCCTTGTTGCTTATTCTGACTATTCTGGCCATCTGATCTTCAGCAGCGAGCGTAAGCAGTTGTTGATGAATGTCTGTAGTTTATTGGAAATGCCTTTCGTAACTCGCCAATTCTCTCAACCACCACATGGAAGCACTGACTTGACGTTGGTGTTGAAAATCCGTATCTTGTTCCGCATGCTGAGTGCAGAAGATCTCCACACTGGTTTCAGGCTAATCAACGCCTGTCTTGCTTTTCCGATTCTGACTTTGACGTCCTCGTCCGTCCCGCCTGTAGTTGAAACAGTGCTTCCTAGATAGGTGAAAGAGGCTACTTCCTTTAGGTTTCTCCCGTCGATGATGATTGGAGCTTGTTGTTGTTGGTTGGGTATCTTCATCACCTCTGTCTTCTCTATATTCACTTGAAGTCCCGTCTTCGCTGCCTTTTCTGACAGCTTGTTAGTTTTCGCTTGTAGATCTTCAAGTTTGTGCGACATCAGACACAAGTCATCGGCTAAATCCAAGTCTTCTAGGTTCTTTTCCGCGGTTTAGCGTATTCCCTTCTTCTCGCTCCCCACTGTTTGTTGCATAATCCAGTCCACCACAATCAGGAATATCATGGGGGATAGTAGGCAACCTTGTTTCACTCCTGTCTTCACTTCACTTCAAAAGCATCACTGAGCTTCCCATTGTGAATTACTTGGCATGTGGCATCTTCATATAGTTGTTGAATGAGGCTGATAAAGGTTTGTGGTATTCCGTAGTATTGAAGCAGTTTCCAAATTACTTCTCGGTCGACGCTGTCAAAGGC
Organism: Heterobilharzia americana; assembly: GCA_944470555.2. Classification (NCBI taxonomy): domain Eukaryota; kingdom Metazoa; phylum Platyhelminthes; class Trematoda; order Strigeidida; family Schistosomatidae; genus Heterobilharzia; species Heterobilharzia americana. The sequence continues at coordinate 57,391,825 of OX104129.1, read as the reverse complement.
CTTCTCAAAGTCGATGAAGTTGAGGTAGAGAGCTGATTGCTATTCTATGCTCTGTTCTATGATGATGCGAAGCGTTGCAATTTGGTCCGTGCATGATTTGTACTTCCTGAAGCCTGCCTGTTCTGGTCGTAGTTTTGAATCCAGTGCATCTTTAAGCCTCTCCAGGATGATGCGGCTTAATATTTTACTTTGGGTGGACAGGAGCGTGATTCCGCACCAGTTCTTGCAAACACTGCAGTAGTAGTAGTAAACAACAATTTTCAGTTTTGACTGTTATATGAATTACTTAATTTCAGTTTACTGTGATGTGTGCTCAAACAAAAAATAACTATTATATTTAGTTAAATAAGTCGTTTGTTTGGCTACAGCCTAACATTTTATTAGTTGAAGATTAGAAGAAAAAATGCTGCAAGCAAATTATCATGTATAGAAAAACTCATGATCAAGATGCTTATAACATTTTTGTACTGATAGCTTCTACCAAATCAAGTAATAATAATTCGGGTACATGAGGTAAATTGTTCCACTGACACTGTGACACTGCTAATACTCTGGTTAGTCTTATGACGTTAAATGAGTTAATTTTTACAATAAATGACCTGGCTTACAAATCACAATCTTTTCTATTTTATTGGTATTATTTATCACCTCAAAAGATGCTAGATGAAACTGCAAGTTACATTGTATCAGCAGGAAGCTGACGACAAACGAAGGTATATAAAAAAGTGTCGATCTCAAAGCATTAAGATGTAATGCTTCATCCATGTAATACATTTGATGACTTATGGCGATAATGAGGTATAGTCAACAAGATGAAGGCATGAAGATAGGGATTTTTGAGATACAGTTCCATAAAATTTTTGTTTTCCTGATAGCAACTCAATTTCAGGAATCTACTTACACTGTGATCATCAACCTCTGGTTGTCAATCACATTGTTACTGACAGATCTAGCTGGGATGAAAAAATGAATGACACGCTATGGATTAGATCTGCAATTAGGTCATATTTCACAAGCAGAAGACTTTTTTGCTTTCTATTATTGGCGGAACCACTGTAGAAACTGCACCTGGAGAAAAAAAAGCTCTACGAAAAAGTCCTACATATATTTTTGATTTCATCACAGTAGCCTCGTCGTGCCACAAAGCAGAAGAATTTCTGTGAAATGATGAATACATAATAAGATTGATGAACACAGCGTGTCTGCTTAGAACAACGCAGTATCTGCTGATTGGTGAAACATCTCACGTGCGGAAACATAGAATGAGTGAATATTGACTCTTTACAGTGAATACAAAATATTTGCTAAAAAGCTGCTAGTATAGCTGTTCTGCACTGAAAAATTTGTCATGGCTCGTTATAAGAAGTATCGGTATTCCTCGATGTTTATTTATATAGCTCAGTCGATCACTGTAGTTCAGCATATGAGCTCCATGCACTTACATCTCAATATCACCTGTAATTTGATTTTGGTTACCTAAATTTGGCAGTGCTTAGCAAACAGTGAGGAGCGAGACGAAAGGAATACGCTAAACCGCGGAAAAGAACCTAGAAGACTTGGATTTCGCCGATGACTTGTGTCTGATGTCGCACAAACTTGAAGATCTACAGGCGAAAACTAACAAGCTGTCAGAAAAGGCAGCGAAGACGGGACTTCAAGTGAATATAGAGAAGACAGAGGTGATGAAGATACCCAACCAACAACAACAAGCTCCAATCATCATCGACGGGAGAAACCTAAAGGAAGTAGCCTCTTTCACCTATCTAGGCAGTGCTGTTTCAACTAGAGGCGGCACAGATAAGGACGCCAAAGTGAGGATCGGAAAAACAAGACAGGTATTCATTAGCCTGAAACCAGATTAGAGATCTTCTGCACTCAGTGTGTGGAACAAAATCCGGATTTTCAACACCAACGTCAAGTCAGTGCTTCCATGTGGTGGTTGAGAGAATTGGCGAGTTACGAAAGGCATTTCTAACAAACTACAGACATTCATCAACAACTATCTAGGCCGACTCATTACTGAAGATCAGATGGTCGGAATAATAAGAATAAGCAACAAAGAACTCACTCTGGCCTGGCAGCGAACAAACCAAGAGCCTATCGCTCAACAAATATGCAGTGGAAAGAAGTGGAGATGGACTGGATTGGGCATACACTGAGAAGGCCGATTGGGGACATCATGCACCAAGCCAGGTACTCGAGTGGAACCCAGATGGGAAGTGACGAGTTGGGGGTCCGAGGTGAGGGTGACATGGAGGAGATCATGCGAGGAGGAAATGAGAGCTTGTGGGCTGTCGTGGAGCCAGGTTCAAAAGATTTCAGAGAAGAGAGCGCACTGGAGACGTGCTACTGAAGCCCTATGTTCCATTAGGAACCCAAGGGACAAATAAAATAATAATATAATAATAGCAAGGTAACTCAATGATGTGAGTTGCCTTCTATTTAGGAATGGTCATAAGAATGTATCAACAGCTAGTTGAATTTTTGAATTACCGGTGAAACTGCCAACAAAAGCTCATAAATTTAGTCCTGTAGACAAACAACGGGAGACACTGAAATTTCTAACAATAAACAGATGCTCTTCGACTAAGAATTGATCATTGTAAGTGAATAGTCAGGCGGTTGATTCTCTATAATTTTAAGTGATGGATGTGTTCATGTCTGGGTATGAACACCAAAAAATCAAGATTCAAGTACACCAAACTAATGAATTTGAAGTAAGACGAAACATTTCCCTTAACTCCTACTCTGATCAACTACCAAATACATATTACTCAAATGTCACTTGTACATACTGATGGGAGTCCAAACGTTTGCATAGCTAAAAGCATAAGCCTAAGCGATCACTTTAGAGCTATTTCAGACTAGTGACTTCCGTATTAAAATGTATCAAGTTATTAGGTTTCTGAGCTGCCAGATGTTTCTCTCAATGAGGTTAATCTTTAAGTTAACGAAATTTATGATAGTCATATGAACAACAGTTTGTTCCCATCTTCCATGATCTCTTGATTGACTATTTTAAACTTAGTAGTTTGATGTCATGTTAAATAATCGCAGCTCAAGTTGTAGATTTTCAGATTAGTTTGTCAATCTTTTCCCTAAGTTAACTAATTGGCGCCACTGAAGACATCACTTTTAGAGAGTCTTTCATACTAGTATGTTTCTTATCAGTAGCTATAGTCATAGTCGTGGCCAAATTATTAGTTCATTTTTTTATTTATTTATCAGTTTACTGTTATCATCCTGCCTTCTTTGGTCTTTGTACTGTTTACTACAAACCTCCACAAAGATTTTCTTCCGTACCGTTTATAATTTGGAAATCAGGAAAGAATAATTGTTCATTGTTCCCGGGGTTCTCAGCTGTTCTCGTACTGAAGTAACTCCATGCCGAAAGTATCCTCGAATATCAAGATGATTTTTATGATAACAATGTCTGATCAAGCATGAAAATGTCATTTTTTCTGCTTGTCAGTCACTCAGTTCTGCACACCTAAAATAAGTCCACAGGAGTTTTTATTATTACGTAAACATATATAAGTAAAAACTCCACCACCTGGTGTTTTTAACACATTAGTCAACTGAATGTAGTCAGTTACTCACTCACTTAACACAGTTCTCAGTCAGGCAGAAAAATGCGTAGACTGTCTCAGAAAACATTCCTAAGTAAAACAGATGACCCTTACTCTTTTTCTTCGAGTTTATTTCAGATTACTACCATCCATCATGTCTTAATAAAAGTGAATGGAATAATATTGGAAAGAAAAAGACAATTTCAAAAATTCCTTTGTAACCATAATACTAGCATATAACAAGTACATTTTAGAATATCTAAAATCTTTAAGGTCGATAAAACCTTTTTTTATCAAGCCTGCATGGGTTGGTTACTTACTTTTCAACATCTTGACAAATAACAATAAAATATGATACTGGGTAATGACTGAAGGTGAAATGAATATTTGGACCGTGGTTGGATTCGAACCAGTGGCCATCAGACTCTATCAAAATAATAATCAATAAAATATGAAATGCCAGGAAGCGATAACTCTAATGTTCCTACGGCTAAGTGACTAAAATAGTTAGTTCCTCAGCAATGGTTGTGCAATAATATGTAGCACTTTTAAAATACAAAGTAACATGTAAGTACATTAGCAGTAATCGTTTCATAACAAATTATCATTCTCAAAGTATCAAGGCGTAATAAATAATCAAGGCAATGAAAACATTGGCTGATATATAGACTAATTACATGATAAAAATTGTGAAATCTCCAACAGGTTCTTGTATTATTGATGCTGGTTGATGACTGAAGGTGAAATGAAAATTTGAACCGCGACCAGATTAGGACCAGCGACCACCGGGGTTTCCGGCCTGATACTCTACCAACTGAACTACGAGATATTAGAGCATTTGGCCAAAAACCAGATGGTCACTGGTTCAAATCTGGTCCCGATCCAAAGTTTCAATTCACCTCCAGTCATCATTCAGTATCAATATTAGTCTGCCAAACCATGGCTCAGATTGTCAGAATGGTATGATCGATAATTTGGAAAGTCGTAACTAACACAAAGAGAAAATGAATGGTTATGTCAAGTGGTCAATTGTTGACAGCAGTTAGAGACAAGTGGGGGAGAACAACACGGCTAAAAATGTGATGAGAATAACAGTTATAATGCCAGTAATAGTAATAATAATAGTACAGACGTCTTTGAGATGAACAAATGTTAAGGTGATGTTTTTCATGGATAAGCTCAACTTAAAATTGGTGAATTCTCCTGAAGTCCCTGTTTATTAGTTTCGTATTTATTTACGGTACCGTGTGATGACTGTAGATGATACGATAACCTAGATTACTGCAGGAATAGGCCTTGAGAGCCAACTACTAACCATGTCTCAATTTTAATCTCTAATATCAACATTTAATCTACCACCCCTTTAGTTTGACTCAGCTGTATTTCGATGGAGGCGAGATCTGGCCACACAGAAAGTAGCATCACTATGAACAGCCAGTTATGCATCATGCATTCAGGTAACAACCGAGTACACCCTTGGTGAGTAAAGTGAAGTTAAAACCTGGTCAGTAGCTAAGTTTTGTATCTTATTTTGCGAAGTTCATGAGTTCAGATCCTGCTACGATCTAAGTTTTTATTCCACTTTCAAACATGACCCAGTAGCACAAATACCATCATGAATGATCATTCTAGTGTGCTTATAAAACTGGTGGTAAGTTGGACACAAATATGCATTTTTCTTGTTCATAATGAAGCAGTTCCAAAGATCCTGAACAATATTTCTATTCCTTTGACTATATTTTATTATTAATACTTAGAAAACAAGTTCCGCATCTAATATTTAAACATATTTTTGTATAAATCAGACATTACTGTAGGTGTACCAACTGAGTTCGACGTAATAACTGCTGGTGCAGGACCACCGAATAACAGTAAACCAAAACCAACTATAACGGTGAAATCTCCTAACGGTATGCGTGTACCATGCACTATCGCTGATAGTGTTGATGGATACACACCTTCGTTTACACCAACCGTCGTTGGACCTCATACTGTTGTTGTGGAAGTTGGTGGTGTGCCCGTCAAAGGAAGTCCATTTCGTACAAATGCTGTCCCACCTCCTTCACTTCATGAACCTATCTACGCTACAGATGTTGCACGTCAGCAGGCTAGCTCGGTGCCTATTTCTGGACCTGATGCAGCCACTTTAGTTCGTGCATATGGTGATGGACTCTATCGTGCAACAGCTGGAAAGCCTGCAAAATTTACTATCGACAGTCAAGATGCTCCACCTGCTCCTCTTAGCGTTACAATTGAGGGCCCTGCAGAGGCTAAAATAAATTACAATGATAATGGTGATGGTACATGTGGAGTGGATTACCTACCAACTGAACCTGGACCATATGTTGTTAATGTTTTGTACAAAGATACACATATCAAAGGAAGCCCATTCCCCGTAAGGGTTGCTCCACCTGGAAGAGAACATATCGATATATCACGGGTTCATGCTTATGGTCCTGGATTACAACCAACTGGTAGGCGAAATCAGCAATGAATGCAACAGCTATACTTCGCATGTTGGGTGTACTTCTCTAAATGCGAACATATATTTGCCAGTATTTTAGCATGATTCAATGTGAACACTTGTTGCTTCATTATTTAATTCAACAGATTCTGTATTTATTTTGCATGATGGAAGATATCAGTAAAGGTTTCTTAGCATGAATTTCCATTGCTCAACTATGCTTTAAATCTTAAATGTGAAATTTTTGTTCAAACAGCATCTTGATCGACGCTTCTCCTTTTTTATTGTTGGACGAATAATCACAACAACTAACTTTTCCACTGTCATCTTTTTTGTTAAAGGTGTTCTAAAAGAGTCTTTTGCCAAGTTTACAGTCGATGCCAAGGCAGTAGATCCACAGGGCCGAGGAGTGGTCAAAGCCATTGTTGTCAGTCCAAGTAAACAGAGGACAGCTTGTTTAATACAAAACAACGGAGATGGAACATATAAATGTAGTTACTCACCAATAGATGATGGTAAGCCTATGAATTCTTAGTAAAACAAATATTATCTGAGAAATCTTTACTATGAATTAATTAACAATTTGTTCTTAATGAGTACCAATGACTTTAGATCGGTATTCATCATGGACTGACATCAGTCGGACGAACATTGTAAGCCTGGGAGCACTGAACAGTTGTTTCATTCTGTTACGGGACTCTTCAGCACTGAACACCCATGACCCCACTAGCGATCAAACCCAGGACCTTGAGGTTACACGGCCATCACATTACCGTTGAGGCACTGGGTCTCCTATGATGTCAGTTCATGACGAATATCAACCTGAAGTCAATAAATCCCCACAAATCTCGAAATTGTACTAGTGGCTATAATGATCACGAAACTACATACATAACTAAATACTATATGTCGACCATAAATTATGATTTAAACTGTCAGATATATACTTTATTGCATGGACAATATTCCGTTCACTGAAATACTAATGTAATGAACATCTTCAAAGCTTCCTGAAAAGACTTTGTTTGTTGGTTACACGACTGAAGAGAGTATTCTGAATCATATTAGTGTATATGTTAGTGGGTATAAGAGTAATTGAAAGAAAACATCTAGATTGTGCCAAAATCCAGACTAGATGATTCTAGAGTGATGTAACCGTCTAAATTTGTTATCTTTTCTCATAGTTACCTAGCCAAAGTTACGGTAGCCATATGCATAAGACGTCTGTGTCTAATTTGCAGTAATCTGACTTTTCTATATTCCTTCCCATTTCCAACTAATTAGTGATAGTTATTAGACAGTATTTGTGCTTGAAGGTATGTAAACTTTGTTTTCTGGTCTTGTCGTTTCAGCCTGAAGCAGCGACCCAAGAGAATGATTGCAAGTGCTGTTGGGAATTTATTCAACAAAACCTTCTCGAATGTAGATGCAAACCACTAACTGGCTGTACTTGTATCTTACTTGATTAAAACCACGGACTGTTAAACCAAGAACGAGCTTAGAGTTGGGTATCATGTTACAAAAACACACCTAAGAGTGGAGAATATTTGTAGCTCAAGTAGATGGTCTTGGTTGTATTGCGTTCTCTGAGCTAGGTTGATTAGTCGTGGAGTTTTCATCGTCTTTCTAGACGACATCTTCAGCACTAACTTCAATATGAAGTTAGTTAGTTAGTACTGAAGTTAGTCCCGAAGAATTCATCTAGAAAGATGATGAAAGCTCCGCGGCTAAACAACACAGCTCACAGAACACAACACAACCAAGATACCTGAGAGTTCTTATCAACCATCAAAGAAATATGAACTAACTGGCAAGTGGTAAATAGTGTACAAATAGAGAAAGATAACAAGACTATAAGCCAAGCAATACTAGTGTATTACCTCACACTTTCAGTCCTTTAAAATGTTGAAGGCTGAAACTCATTCAACTGTAGTTTTTAGACTTCAAATTGTTGTCTATGGCTAATAAAACAACTGTGATTTCATTCTGTAATAGGTTACAATGCTCTCAAAGAAATAGTGTAGTATGTATGCCAAGAGGAAGTTTATTGAGTTCATCATAACTTTTAGTTTAGAAAATATATAACCCTGTTAACTTTTCAGCGAACATCTATTGCGCTATTCTCATAAGTTCATGAAATGGATAATTAAGGAGCATTTTAGAGAAATCATTATATTAATACCTTGATAGTCAAAAATTTTACTTGAAGTGACACAATGGTCCTTAGACACAACGCGCTTCCGGTTCGATCACTTTGAAAAGCGGCCAAATTAACTCTCTTTTATCGCTTTTTGGGTTCAGGTTAAAAAAATTTAGCTTTCATGATCTGTTCCGGAATTTGTTCTGTGATAACGTAAACTAATGGGAGCAGAATTAAGTTAACTTTACTCTTGCCCTGGCACTTCTTACCTCATAAAAACTAAAAATTGATTTGTTGGGAATGACAGAGTGTACACAATGGGAATAGATGAAACGTATTTATGGATCTTAATAGGTATATGTATGTCATTTGTATTATGCTAATACTTGCTAATATTTTCGATAGCTAATGGTTTTCAGAAAATATTTAGAAGTAAAGAGATGTAAGTTGTCTTCCTTTATGATGGAAAATTAAACTACTTTTGCTTCGTACACTTGCAGGTTTGCATCATGTTGAGGTTACATACGATGGAGCACCAGTACCTGGTAGTCCTTTTCCAGTCAATGTTGCCCCTGGATGTGATCCAACTAGAGTAAGAGCATATGGGCCTGGTTTGGAAGGTGGATTCACACATGAGATGCAAAGATTTACAGTTGATTTAGACGGTGCCGGCCAAGGTGCTCTCGGGTTAGCTTTAGAAGGTCCTGCTGATGCTCAGATCCAATGTCAAGATAACAAAGACGGGACATGCACAGTAGACTACTTACCAACTCGTGCAGGAACATATGATGTTTTTGTGAAATTTAACGATATGAATATCCCAGGTATGTAAGAGGTTTTACCTGTTGTATTCAAATTCATTTTTCCACTTGATTAAATTAAACCGCTAAAGTTGTTTGAGGTCAAACTGAAATTTTGTCAGTAGGCTAGGTATAAAAAAACTAAAGTAATTTAAACAGACATTCGTTGAACGAATATTACCCTATGCGACGAAATATACTGCATAGTTTTCTGTGGAGTATCAATATAACTTGAGATATTCTAGGGTTTTTTGTCTTTAGAAAAGCAGATGATTTTGAACTTATACAGCATCGACAAAGCGCCTAATAGACATTGCAGCTGGTAGATGAAATTAACCTTTTAACTGACCGATGGTTCGCTATGTAACTTTCATCAGTGCATTCAGGTTAACCAAACTATTACTTGATTGGAATATCTATTAAATCAATCGCTGAGGTGTCTTTTTAAACAACATCACTTCTTACTATAATGCATCTCAATGACATCCTCATGGCTAACATCACAATTAAAATAGACCACTGTAGGAATTAAAATGATAACCATTTGATGAATACCTGAAGAGTATGCCAGGTTATTTCATCAGTTTTATGCATTCATCTCTTTAAGCTTATCTTTCACTACAATTAACTTAAATCAGTACTTTTGCACTGAAGATTCACTTTTTGCACGAAACTACTAAGACTATCTATAGAAGTGAATTGTTAATTACAAAACACCATGGCAATAAGACCGTAGTTGTAAGCCTTATTGAAAACTTTTTGAGTAAAACTGCAGTTCCTAAGTAATCGCTGAATGTTGAACAATGCATTCTACAAGAGACAAGAGATCCAATGACATCGGAATGAGTTTAAAATCCAGACGTAGAACACTGATTATAAAACACACTAGCAGATATGATGTGAACTAGGATTCCATTCTTGTTGGTTTATCAGATGTATCACGTTACATTTCGGACACATTTTATTTTCGATAGAGATATCAAGGTAGCTCTGCAACTTTGAGCAGTGGTTGATATAGTAGATTTTGTGACGATTAGCAGTGGAATCTAGGACACGCGTTTCGTTTTATGCGAGAATCTTCAGCTACATGTATCTACACCCCAGTTCGTGATGTTGTTTCCAAAGATACTCTATCCTCGTACCCACCACTCCAAACGTCAAAGCGTTATCCATCAGTTGAAAAGATACGACACCCACTCCCTGTGAAATGTGTATTAGTTAGTAACTGTTATTCTCGTTTTCACACTGGATCAGTATGCATGCAATATCAAAAGAATCACACATGAGACCATATGCCAGAAGGCTTCGATCATTTTGACCCTATACAGCAGCATAGAATCACAAGTATCAACAAATAATCAGGTTTATATAGTTCTAGCATCTTCGCTTTTGTTGTGAGATAGATTGTAGGAAGGTGTCTTAGAGACATAATTTAGGGTTCTAAATATGGCTAGGATAAGGATGACCTTCCAACCTAGAAACTGACTTGAAATGATTTTTGAGGTTTAAATAATACCGTTAATCCGACTAGGCAGAATAATTTGGCTTACCGAATACCATGAAATGATTGCGAGATCATATGCACAAGTAGAAGTAGTTGACTAGGGTCATTTAGGTAGTTCCATCACAAGAACCAAGACAAATTAAGGTTATTAAACCCTAGTACGATAATAAAATTAAGAAAAGCTCGGTATTAGCTATGTATCAAACTGAACACAACCACATAATGGGATATGAGAAAGTAACATTCCTTAAAAGAAACTTAATAAGATGGAAGTAGAGATTGATAACCAAATCTTTGCTTATTGAATTAACACCAAGTACGTGGAACAGGAATGAGTCAACACCTGTGCCAAACGTATGGAACATCCCATTACCCACATCACAAGGAAGGCGTGAAAAGTAGAACTACATAAACCGTACCTCAACGTTGCAGAGCTACCTTGATATGATTGTGAACAACGAATTGTGTCCAAGATGTAACCCAGCAAATAGTATTATTTCACTACTTGATAGATACATTTGATACATCAACTAAAATGAGATAACATTCGACTACAGTGCTCAAGTTTTACTTGTATATTGATGAAACTGAAATTATTATCTGCACTGACACAAAACCAGGTTCACTGCAAGTATAAAAATGAGACTTAAAAACTTAAAACTTAAAAAAAGATTAAAATCCAAGGTGATGAGGATAAACTTTGTAACCTCCTTTCGAGGGGTTTGAAGTCAAAATACCAGCCGAAAAAATAAGTTTACAGAAAAAATGCTACAGCAACAAGGCGATCAAGATGGTCAAAAAGAAGGACTCACAGAAGTTATCTTCAACATCCACCTCGATTTCAGTCTGGCTGTTGATTCTGGCACATTAGAACCGTTGGATATCTTTTAGCAGTGTGGCAAATGTCTTCGTAATCTGGTTAACCATTTGGGCCTTTGTATTCAAAGTAGCCTACCTCAAACATGATAATTATTAAATCAGTAGAATTAAAGGGTCAAACGCTCAGGTTGATGATGTCGAAAAGCATTTCGGGTAGTCATTTCTGAGCTTTATCTTAACGATGATTAGGTGCTGAATCTCACAGTCACTGATAAGCTTCTGTAGAAGCCATCATCTACAGCCATCAGTTTAGGTGAATTTCTTCATGAGATGCCCTTCGGAATACAGGTACACCCTCTGTTGTTCTTCGTTCTGCACAGCAGATTTTGTCCGAAAAGAGATTCTGATTTGATACCATGGTTTTGCTTAGAAATTAACTAACCTGAATGCTGAGGTCTCCTGTACTGATTCTCAATACATGGTGCAGTTTACCATTTTCGTTTCATGAATATTTATGTATCCTTAGGTTACCGTTTGAACGAATCTTGATATGTTTAGTCCCGTTGATGAATTTCCCTGGTGCAACGTGGAGACAGAAATTATCTGAGAAATGTGATGCATATGAGAAACGATCTAGTCACACATTTACTCGTCAAACAGTTTTACGTGAAGAGGGAAAAGAGTGAGATTATTAGGGGGAGATTTGAACTTTCGTATAGCTAAGGTCACAATTAACCTAAGTATACAGTCTTTAAAGACCGTTTCAGGGTCAACCCTATGGCCTATTTCTAATGCGTGTTTACCTGTAGAGGATGATGTCTATCTGCCCCCTGTATTTATCCTATTATTTGAATGAAATTGTTTTTTAGGCCACTTAGGGATTTGCTTTACCGCCGTCAATTTTGTGGTCCGATTACTCCTCCTAATGTATGTCACCAGACAAATATGCGAATTGGTAAACGCATTGGGATGTGACGCAGTCATCTACGTAGCGATGAGGTTTATTTCGAATTATAGGTTTCGTTTTCGCCATAACACGGCCTGGTTGCATAATATGTCCTTTTAATAACTTAGCAACGATCTTCTATTTTACAAATATCTCAGATTATTTCTTAGAGTTCCAAATCACTAGCAGTTGTCTTCGAAGGATATTATAATGTGATCGTGCGATGCCATGTGGACAGTCAAGTGACCTGGCTATGGTTTTTCAGTTTTGCGGTTAAGATCAGAATCTCTATGGTGTAATTAGAAGACGAAGTTAATTTGAACAATGCGTTGTATTTGCATAATACATTTCAAGCAATCCAGTCACACACTTACTTGTCAAGTCAATTTGTATTACACTGAAGACTAGGAGGAGAAATACAATGATTATTATTATTTGTCTCTTGGGTTCCTAGTAGAATATAAGGGGCCACTAGCACGTCTCCATCCAACTGTCTTCTCTACAGTTTTCTGAACTTCGCTCCAAGACTGCCTACAAGCTTTCATTTGTTACTTACACCATCTCCTCCATGTCACCCTCACCTCCACACACAACTCGTCATTCCCGATTCCAGTTCCACGCGACTGCCTGGCCTGGTGCATGATATCCCCAATCCGCCTTCTCACTGTATGCCCAACCCAATCAATCTCCACTTTCTCCTGCATATCTGTCGAGTCGTAGGTTCTCGATTAATTCGCTGTCAGGACAGAGTGAGTTCCTAGTTGCGTACTATTTCTGGCCTTCTCATATGATCTCCATTTCCGAGTCAGCTCAGGCAGCTCGTTGGCAGCTCGTAGGCAGCTGTTGATGATGTATTTCTGCAATTTGTTGAAAATGCTTTACGTGACACACCAAGTCTATCAACCATATACAAACACTGAGTTGACGGACTTAGTCTTGAAAATATGGATGTTGTTCACACTTTGTGCTGGGTGCAGTGCAGTAGATCTCCACACTGATCTCAGATTGATGCAAGCCTATCTCGCTTCTCCCATCCTGCATGTTTTGCCATCCTCATCTGTGCCTGTGCCACCTGTAGTTGGAACGATGCTGCCCTGCTTAGCTGGTGTGTGAAGGAGACTACCTCCTCTACACTTCTCCCGTTCATGATGATTGATGCTTGTAGTTGATGTTGTTGTTGGTTGGATATCCTCATCACCACCATCTTCTCCACATTCACTCTGAGTCCTGTTTTCGCTTCCCTCACTCTACTGTCAACTTCTTAGTATTTGCCCAGAGATCTTCGAGTTTGTGCAACGAGACATCAGACATAAATCATCATCATCATTGTCGTCGGCGAAATCCAAATCTTCTCCTGGGGTGTCTTCCTTCATCAGTCCAGCCAGTATATACCCACCTTCTCTCTCGTCAAGGTTTATCGACAGGCAGATACCTTTCTTTCCCCCCCCCGAAACTTCTACAGTAGGGCTGTGACCATGTCCGCTGTTGTCCTTGCGTCTGTTTTCAGTGCTTCTTACCAGATTCCATCTGGCCCTTCTGCTTACTCTTATTTCAGCGGCTTTATGGTGTCCAGGACTTCGGCTTTTGTAGGAGGGCTTGTGTTCCTTATTAGTTCTGTGGCTGGGAAGCTGGCGGCATTTGTGGACGAGTTGTAGATGATAGTGGTAGTTGATTCAAGAGCTTTTTGAAGTGGTCAGCCCATCGTTTCCTTTGTTTCTCCTCTTTGATAACTAGGTTTCCTTCACTATCTTCCATTGGTTTCATCTGCGTTGATCTCATCACATACAGTAACCTGGTTATTTGATATAATGTTTTCAGGTCTCTCCTAGCTACAGCCTGTTCTGCTTCACTTGACGTGTCGTAGAAGTGTCTTTTGTCTTTTCGCTTACTCTTCATTTCTTTTTCCAAAGTAGCGTCTTAGAGGTCGTACTCGGTTCTTCTTTTCGTTGTGTATTCCTGCACTGCATTGCTTCACTATCTTTCCGTCTCTGGCCTATCAGCTTACATATGTCCGTCGAGATCCATTTCTCGTCTCTTCTCTTCTTCCTTCCTAATAAACCTATGCAGGTTTATTTCCACATCTCTTTCAAAGAGTTCCAGTGTGTTCTCCCACGCCTGATCCTTTACGGATGTTGCTCAGTGTCTCCCATTTTGTTCTGATTGCTGACATGAAGATATCCTTTGCAGTTTCGTCCTTCAGTTCAGCTTCTGTTCTGGGTGTTGAACTTGAACTATGGTCTACCATCAGCTTCCTTGGATTGAAGGCTTTCAAATTGATTTTGGAAGTAGTGAGGGGTGTGAACCTACATCTATTACTCTTCTTAGTCTGATCTTGTGTCCAGTATGCTGCGTCCCCAATTTCTTCACACTGAGATGAAGTCGGTCTGATGAAATCAAACCCGTGTCCCTTCGTGAATATCCTTGTGCTTGAACACAGTGCCTCCAATCACCAAGTCGTTGAATGTGCAGAAATCTGCAAACAGTTCTCCGTTCTGATTCATTTCACCGAGTGCTTCTCGACCCATGATCAGTTCTCTTCCTGTGTTGTCTGCTCCCAGTTTGGCATTCACGTCAACTCACCCATTAAGATTTTGGTGTTGCCAACTCGGGTGGGGTGTTGTCCAGTACTGATTAGAGTTGTTTGTAGAATTCCTCCTTCTTCTCTTCATCTGCACTACTTGTTGGCGCGTGTATTGAATAAATGTGACTTTCCTTCCTTTTGAGTTGAATCTATCTTGCTATCATGACCTTGCTCCTGGAGGAGATTGGTTCCCACTGCATGAGAGCCTTCGATGTTCTTGGGGAAATCATGATAGCCACTCCAGAACTCAGTGTGCCCGTGGTTGTCATCTGGGTGACAATATCGGAGTAGATTATTGATTCTTCACTTGACAGTTTGGAGAGTCCACTCCCATTCCATCCGTAGATTCCTCGCAGATCCCTAGCCCAGCACTTCTATGCTATACATTCTCACCTCTTTAGCAATCTGGGCAGCCTTGTTAGGTTCATACATGGTGCAGACATTCCATGTTCCCATGTTTACTTTCGCTTTCATTGACAGAGGAGAAGACACATCGGTCAATTGTCTTCCCGAAGGCTTTCACCAACTGGCGTCATTTCGCCTCTCCGATTTCAGCAAGGCATAAGTTTAATTTTATGTTTCGTATTTCCTTTGCGCTCTGAGGTTTCTTTAGTGGTTAGATTTTTTTTCCGGGTAGGGTTGCTAGCCCTATGCCCAACCTTCCCTCTTTATCCAGGCTTAGGACCGGCTAGTAACTAGTGTACTAGTCATCTAGGCAAGATTGATTAAGATAGTGAGGGGATTAAAATTAAGAAAGATGAGAACAAAAAGGAAAGGTTACATAGCTGATCCTAATCTTGGATCGAAAACAGTTTACTAAGGTAGGTGTAGTGTGAAAATGAATTTTTTTCGCACACATGAATGTGGTTTCGATTCCTGTATAGCTACCGTAAATCTCAGTATATGTCCTCGACTGACTATTTCTATATAAAACTTAAATCTATTTGAACATTAATTATGTGACCTGTTTCTATAATATGTTTAGGTCTGAAGGGGTCATCTCCCACCAGCGTTTATCAAGATTTCATTCTTCATTTGTTTTTGAAGCCATCTGGGTACATGTTCTCCCACCCTCAACTACTTAGCTCGATTTTTCCTCCGTACGTATGTGTGAGTACACATATGTAAATTGGTAAACACAATGAGATCATTGACTCAGTGTTTAGGTTTGTGGTGAAGCAAATGTTTCGTGTTTTCCACAATGATAAGTTTAACTGCGCAATACGTTTTCTTAATGGCTGATATTAACCTACACCTCGAAATCGATATATTTTTTAAGATAGAAATGAACCAATCAGAAATGAGTGAGTGTTAGGGTTACTGAATAATGAGTTAATAGTTGGTAAACAGTCTAGAATTGTATAGGTTTTAATGGATAGTAAATGGCATGTTATTCTGTACATCAATCGCACATTAAGCACATAGAAATAACAAGTGAAAAACTAGTTATTCAGTTATTCAGTATCTCACGACAGATTATAAAATTAGCATAACTGTTAAACCTACAAATTTGTCCTCAATAGGTAGTCCATTTCAAGTTCCAATTCGAGATGTCGTTGATCCAGCTCGTGTTCGATGTTACGGTCCAGGTCTGGAGCCAAGAGGTGCAAGAGCACAACAACCAGCACACTTTACTGTCGATGCCTCACAAGCTGGAGATGCACCAATACAAGTAAGCAGAATATATAAAAGGTTTACTTCTTTGGTTCAAATGTTTCTGAGAAACCGAAAGTAATTTGAGATTGAAGAAACTTATTTCATTTTCTTACCTATCACTTGACACTGGTGGTGTTTCCTATGAAATCTGTCAGTAGGAAATAAATGACAGTTTTTTATGTTGTATAAATGATAAGGTTCATTCTCCTGTATCTTTTCATTGCACAAGCTTACCTGTGACATGCCGTTTGAACTAACTGATATTTTCCAAAACTAATTTATTTACTTAGCCTTAAGGAGTTTCATAAGTAGAAAATAAACTTTTCGTATGTCAAAAAACAATTCACTTCGGTGTTTCTTACATAGGTCTTCATATTTCAACCAGAAATAAATAGTTCCATAGAGCTACTAAAGTAGAAAGGTTAGTTTCTGGGATTGCACGACGTCCTAGAAG
This sequence comes from Heterobilharzia americana, assembly GCA_944470555.2. NCBI lineage: Eukaryota > Metazoa > Platyhelminthes > Trematoda > Strigeidida > Schistosomatidae > Heterobilharzia > Heterobilharzia americana. The sequence continues at coordinate 57,374,892 of OX104129.1, read as the reverse complement.
TTGCTGTTTCATAGGAATAAACCCATAACTTTTTTCCATGTCGTGTACTTTCAGGCAATCACTAAGTCAGAATACTTACATTCATAAAGAAATTCTGAAGTATTATCGGAAACTTGTCTATCCACTGTTTAAGAAAGAGGTTTAGCATACAACTCATGGAAGAGTCATGATCAATGAGCTAGGAAAGTCCTTAGTTCACAAATAAACGATTGTTGGGCTTATTAAATCATATTACGGAGTATGTGGTCAGCAAATTGACCAATCTATTCACTGTAATCTGGTCTCAATCTAGCGTTTCTGTTGACTAATTTATAGTAGGTGTTGCATATATTCCGTATGAAAAAGAGGAAGATTTGTATCTTCACATATGTTATAACGCTAAATACGCATAAGACTCTGTATCTGACAGACTCTGTGTGCTTATATCAGTTCATTTGCTCTTATGAAGCAAGATATATATCAAAACGATTCCAGAAACTACTCGACATGGTTGTGAAGAGGTGATAATGGGTCCCATTATCGAACAAACTGTCAACATTATCCATTCTATTTCAAGGGAATTTGCTTTCACAGTTATTTGTAAAAATAAAATAAATCTTTTGAAGGCCATGCAATCGTGTATTCTTTGCATTGCTGAAGCCCTAAACTATGGGCACAAAAGAAAGTTGTTCAGCTGCTTCTTCTTTGATAGCCTTAGTTTGAAGTCAGCCTTTGTTCTCTCTGGAGGTTTGTGGAGATTTATTAATTGATTTTAAGTTGGAATCCTTCATGGATTGACATCATTTGGAGAAACATTTGAGACCTGGGAGTACTGGAAAGCTGTTTCGTCCTAGTATGGGACTCCTCAGAATTGAGCACCTACGGCTCCGCTTTTAAATCAGCATCTTTTTCATTCTGCCCACTTCTTGAGGAATTTTTATCTTTATGCTCTTTTTGACCACATCTGATCTCCAGTCACGTTACTCAAAGCCTTATCTAAATAATCTCTGCACAGCTTTCGTTACATCTTTGATCATTCTTAACTATTCATAACAATCTTGATATTTTAGTTTTTCTCATCACTATGCCCAAAGAACCATTGTGACTATTTAAAACACCAGAGATGCTCACTAAGAAATTTGCATGTATTTGTGATTGTATAGCTTTGCAAATGAAATCTCCGTTAGCGTCTCTGTTGATCTACTTGTTCTCTTTCTTTCATGCAACAGAATGTATTTGACTACAACTTCCCAGCCTGAGGAGATTTACTCTTTGTTGCGCACATGCTACATGTTGTTTGTTCAAAGCATACATTTCGATAATTTAGTTGGTTGTGGCTGGCATAGGAATCTAGGACGCGCGTTTCGTCCTATTCAGTACTCATCAGGTGGATGTAACTATACCTCAGTGAGTGAGGTTGTTTCCATTGAGACTTGACATATTGCTTCAAACACCAAAGCGTTATCCACCAGACCTTTAAGGCATGGTAGTGACCTCTTGTACAATGGGTATGAGGTCAAAAAATTCCATCCAGTATAACAACGGAGAAGTACAAGTATATCAACAAATGGCAGTGTTCATTTTAGCCTGATTTCAGCATCTGCGTACTTGTGGAGAGTATAAATTTCTTTACTGATTTCACAGGGACTTTATAATTACCCAACACATTTTTTCATTCATTTTAGAGCACTAAGATAGTATCGATCCTGATTACGAGGAAAGTCTTTCAGATTATCTTAGTGACAATTTTCAAATTTTCAAACGTGTTTCTCACCTGTAAGCAAACTGTTGCTTCAGAAATGCTCTACAACTATATCTCGTTTAACTATAGGTAGCTTTTTGGTTGGACTACTTCATTAACGTTTAGCGATTCATCAACCCTAATTGGTCGAAAGTTATAAAGTTATATTTATAGGGTTAGTGTACGATACATTAATTCTCTATCCCAAGATTTAGTATTCAAAAGTAGCCATTATTAGTGTAAGAGTTGAAAAGATTACAATTTTCTGACCATAATTTTTTTCAGTGAGTCGCTTAAACGTAGTGTAAGTATGGTGTGAACAATATATGATGAAGAATCAGCTTGGGAAAAAGCTTAGGGTGACCGGTACAAGAAATCACACTAGTACATGAAGTCTCTTTATCTGAAGTGTGAACTTTCTGTTAGCCGTCCACCGTATGGACATAATCGATACTTAGGAAATTCAGTAGATAATGATAGTAGTCAGTCATGCCACATTGTTACCTAGGTCGTTATATCATAAGCTTTTATCCCTTTTGTTCACTTTTCTGTTTGTTTATCACTTTTTATGACTTATGATAACATATGGATGATATACAGATTTATTTATTTTCGCTTTTTGACATCTTTGTTGATGCTTTGATGTGAAGCAAGGCAACCTTGTTCGACACGTGGATACTATGGACGTTATGTACAGATAATTGAACTATTCACTACCAGATGTTTAGTAGAACAGATTTTACTCAGTATAAAACTAAAAAATTTATGTACTGTTACTGTTCATGGTCTGATATTAACTAACGTCCTACTTCTTAATGGTTTATTTATAGTCTTGGAAACAATTTATTTCACTTTTTAAAAATTTCAGCGTCTTTACAATTCTAAAGCTTACTAACCAAGATATTGACTTCACTAAACTCCTAAATTCCTTATCCCATTCGATTAACATTTTACCTGCACTTAACAAACGAACTGTTAACTAACTTCGTTGATTATTTCCTTTCTAGTTTGTCCAAAGCTTCTAAACCAATCGAAATGAACACCTAATCTATACTATCAATGTAAAAAATCCCACTACATGCTTACCGTAATCGATAAATCCAACTTCATATACTGCACATAATCCTTATATACATATATGGACCTGTAGGCGGTAAGGAATTTGTAGATTGAAAATAAGATGAACAGTGGGATGATTTTTATCACACGACAAAAGAACTATTTTCACGTATTCCCTTTACTGCGAAGACATTCTCTTAGAATGATTTTTCTCCTCAAGCTCCTCAGCTGTTTTTACCGGAGTTACTTTAACTATTGAGTAGAACTGGAGCATTCAGGAAAAAGAACATATCAGAGTCAACGAACATGATAAAGGAGTCATTTCTATTCTGTTCGTGGGCCTTTATCTACATAGTTTGCTGTTTTGAATGTTAAACACCATCTTACTGTAGTCCGTATTTAAATATTTTAGTTGAATGGAGGCAATCAGTAAGAATTCATGGACCTGGGTCTCGTGCTTTAACGCGCTCGTCAGCGAGATGTATCTGAAACCACAAAGGAACTAACATCACATTTGAGACTGGAACCCGCGCCAACCATTATCGCGGTCACAGACGCTACAGCGGAGCTATCCTGGAAGCTGTTGTTAGGCACGGTGACGCGGGTTCGAATGTCAGGTGCGACATCAGTTTCGTCAATGTTGCAGATACGCTTTGCTGATGAGTGCTAAAAAGGCACGAAACTTGGATCCAGGGCTTCCTACCGGCTGCCTTCATCCAGCTGATATCCATCTCAGTAAATCGTGGTGGTGAACCTCGTAGACTGGTTGCCACATTGCAAAATGATCATTAGAATTCTATCAGCATATGGGACTAGACTACATAAAGTTGGTTGCCCTCCAGTAACCAATCAATGTACCTAAATATTTTGACTAGTAAATGCTCACTGAACGGACAAAGAATAACTGTTGGAACAGAGTTATACCGTACTATTTGATTCCCTCGGTTTCTTATGAGATACTAGCAACCTAAGTTAACAAAGCTTAATGCAGCAAAAGAATTTGAACATACCTTTTGAAATTGGATGACTTTAGTTGACAGGGATCGACATGGTTCAACAAAGAACACAAAATTTCTATTGGGTTAAACAACATGCCAAAACTTTTCAGTTGTAAATGTGATTCAACATACAGTCAAAGAAAATTATATGAATATTTAGAAATTGATCTTACGCGAACTTGACAGATGCAAAGGCCAATTAGTAATCATTTATACTTGTTATGTACCCACAAGTCCATTGGGTAGGAAGAACATAACAGTACAGTCAAGTGAAATGGTACGTTTGACCAACCGTAACGAAATTTCGAAGCGTCCCAATCACTTGGCTAAAAGATGTCGTACGAGCAACGCGACATAACACAGCAATGTGCCAAATGGTGTGGATGCTTGACCATATGCCTTCAGCTTATTGAGTCCGTTAAAACTATGAAGGTCTGAGTCAGTGTTGAATCTCATAGAACCCTAGGTCATTGATCTACAGGAATTATTTGCCGCTACAAGTACTATCAAAAAATTACGTAGAGAGATTCACTAGTAGGTTAGTTGATGTTAAGTAACAGACAAACTATGTAATAATATGACGAGCTGTACTCAGTTGGCAAACTGATCATGAAAATTTTGTACAAACAAAAGAAATTACTATTTCTTGTTATCCTTGTAATTCCCCGTTTTTTATACTGCATCCAATTTCTCAATCTCTTTTGGCATATGGCCTCCTATCCGGATGCCTCAATATTGCCTGAGCGTTAATTATGGTAACTTACTTGGTTGTAACCAGCAAGGGAGTCCAGGACATGAATTTCGTCCTATGTGGGACTCGTCAGCTAGATGTATCTGCACCACAGTGAGTGATGTCCCTACTGAGACTCAAAACTCGTAATCATCGCTTCAGACGCCAAGGCGTTATCCACTACTGCCATCTCTTGTACAACGGGCATTAGTTATTACTATTTAAGAAGTGCTCAGTCAAAAGGTGATGTCAACAACTAATGGAAAGAATAAAATATTGGGTTACCAGGCCAAGAAAGGACTCAACACTGTTTCTTCGTGAATACACAATTCTGATTTCATCCGTTTGATCGTTATGGTCTCTGTGAGTTTGAGAAGGTTTGCTTAGTTTCAAGGATTATAAGGTATCTACTTCATGGTTTATGTCGATAAGATGGTTGTACACTACTCACCTTGTAATCTTTAGTTACTCTTTATATTATTTTCTTAGACTATATGCTGAATCATGTTAGCAGCTGAAACCTCTTAGCATATCGTCTTTGTATTCCCTACTAAACCATATTCATCTGGCTAACTAGTTTCATTCAACTGCAAAAAATATGTTCAAATCCTTTTGTTACGTGAGATTTCAGTGTCTTAGGTGATTAGCAGATTTGGCTCATTGGTTTGCGGAGTCGACCTTTAACCCCTTACACAACAGATGCGGCTTGTCGCATCCCACACGAATATTCACAGGGTTACTGAATCCATCACGGTTCAGCAGCTGATGAGTAACTGGTGATATCTTATATTACCAAGTTATTCTGCTCCAACCGTTATTCTATGTTCAAGCTCAAGAAATGTTCTTTAATCTTTTCGAGGACGTTGTGTTCTGTTGACTGGATCATTTTACCATGAAACTTTTAACTTCAGTCTTGGTAATATCAGCTTAAACTTCAGAAACTAGGAAACTAGTGGGAATTTTTCCTAAAGTGACTAAGTGGCATGCGATATTATTTTTTGTTCTTATGACTGTATTGCCATTATCCGTATATATGTTTGATTTGACTGTTTTATTGGCTTGAAGTTTAATCTTGTATGCTACTTTAAATGTATTTCGTTAATGAACTGACTGGATAGTTGTTTTTCTGCTCATTTTAAGTTTCGTTTTTTCAAGATTTTCATATTTTCGTCGTCGAATCCGTGTCCTTTAGTTGCCTGCATGGATCGATATAAGCTAAGAGGTGTAACGGCATTCAAAAACTTGGAAGTTCTCTGATATTCTTTGTGTTTCCTCTATCAAAGATTTCTACGCTGTGAAAATTGAATTAATGTCTATAATTATTCACCTGCATTGAAATGGGTAAATTTCTGGAAGCTTGATATTCAGGTCAGTCAGCAATGTATAGACATGGACCCAATCTGTCAACCTGTCAGAAAAATGATTAATGATAGAGAAGTTGGCTGTTAAACAGAGGAACAACCAAGAGGAAAATTTATACAGTCAATGACACAATATTCAGGGGAAACAACCAAGCACAAATCAATTCGTCAGGGCAATCTAGTAAATCACTCATGAAAAAATATTGAGAGCTCATTTCATACTGAACTTAGTGCTGATGATATCGTCTAGTAAGACGATGAAAGCTCCATGAATAAACAACTCAGCTCAGAGAATACAATACAACAAAGACTATCTATCTGAGCAACAAATATTCTCCAGCATTCAAAAATTATTTGACGCTTACGTAAACAAAATCAAGAGGATATCCACTCTGTATGATGTGGTGTTTATCCAGATTACTGAAGTTTACTTACAGATTATGTCTCACCACTACATCTTATACTCTGCATAGTACAGAGTGATGTAAATCTCTAGGTATTCCACCACTGAGATTCCTAAAGGCTTCAACCGTGTTATTGCTACCTTCAAGACGCTCTCTCAGGAATCAACTCTCGAAGCTAATGAACCCTTGATTAATTCAGTTTGAAGGTTTATGGGGATTTATTAATTTTAGGCTGGCATCCATCTTGGACTGATATCATTTAGAGGACAAGTGGAAACCCGGGGTGCACTTGACGGCCGTTTCTACTTAGTATGGGACTCCTCGGCAGTGACCACACATAGCCAAACTCACCAGGGACTGAACCCAGGACCTTCGGGTTCTTCAGCCAGCATGTTACCACTGGACCACCGGGATGGATCCAATGCTCCATATTTCCTACTTCTGTCAGTTCACGATTTAGCGCGACCTCCATTCAGTGCCGTCATTAATTAATTGTCCTCATGTTCGACTTGTTTTCCAATGTCTCCAACGTTCCTCCAACTAATATCAGCCCATGATGAATACCAACCTGAAATCAATAAATCTCCATAAACCTACAAACTGACTTAATCTAATGCTCATTGGTGAATAGTTTCGATAGGTGATTCCTAAAGTTCCAGTGAGATGTCATGACCGGTGAGGTCAACCAAATCTCTTACTTGTGTTTCCTTTAGGGAATCAATGAATACGAAAGGCTCTAAGCCTAATTATTAGTCACTAGTTGATAAAATCTTGGAGAAATACTATGAATGGTTTTTCAGATTTGTAAATAATTGTAAAATCAATGCATTTCATTAATTGATGTGCTTAAATAAACACTGGGAGTTGATGATTGGCTTAGAAACTATAAACAGATGAACTGACACTGCATCCCATTTCCTACTATCGGTAAACTCGAGTTTCTTTTTACATCGAAATTTGTCATATTCAGTGTTTAAATAAATGACTTCGTTATGAAGTTATGCAGAGCATATTTGACCCGTGTAAGGTTAAATTACCCACACCAACAGCCACTGGATAAACATCGGTGTAGTCGTATACTGCTTAGAAAAAAAGAAACCAACACAATCATTCTAGTGAGTCACTTCAATGCAGAATAAAAATGTTTACTAGGAAGCGACACCCCCTTACAATTAAAATTTACTCTTCATTCAGATTAAGATCATGTTTTTTTACCTTATAAGAAGAATCTCATCTAATGATTTGAAGTTTCTGATGATCCTAGTTGAGTCGAATGCTTAGCACAGGGTTTCATGCTGAAGACTTAGACAAAGATGTTCTAAAACAGGTTGACACTAGTTTAAAATACTTTCCTTTTTAATTACCTGCGCATTTCATGACTGATTCAATTTCACTTCTGTTTAAAGCCAGAAATACTTCATACGAATATTGACTGTAAATTTGTTATTCACCCAGCCTTTTTTCATGTTTTATGTGAATTAGGTTGCAACAATTGATCGATTGGGCAGATCAACTCCAGGGCATATTGTTCCACGACCAACTCAACCAGGTGTCTACGATGTAACATATGTTCCAGATACAGATGGTCCTTGTCAAATTGAAGTGAAACAAGGCGGAAACCATGTGGCTCGTTCACCATTCATGCAACATGTCCTACCAGCATTTGAACCACAACGTGTTCGTGTGACAGGAGAAGGCGTTCACCCAACGCGACCATTAGGTCTACCAGCTACTCAACCTACCTCTTTCCAAGTAGATACAAGAGACGCAGGTCTTGGAGATTTAGAATTATCAGTAATGGTATGTTATTCCTTTGTAGTGGCAAATTCATAATCCACTGTGAGTAGCAATACCAATTTAATGTAAAATAATTCACAATGCTTTTATCGAAGAACAGCTGGTAAATTGGTCGTATTTTGAATATAATTACTGTCAGTGGACCTTTGAATTACAAAACCATTCGATCTTTAAAGTGGAACTTCGTTAATCTGCTTAAGATGATAGAGTATTTGTAGAAGAAATTTACTGTCAAAACACGAAAAATGAAAAATCAGAGTAACCGATATCAATAAGAGTTGGAGAGTTAAAGTTCCTTAGATAAGATCAGACTACCAACAGTAAGTAGTAATGATCACTGGTAAAAGCTTAGAAATTCCAGTCAAAAGATTGTCTTCACATGGACTTTTGTAAAAGTCATATTACGGGTATTTCAAAAACTTCATAGCTTCTTAATTGTACCAGATAAACCTAGAAACAGATGACGGACGATGAATAATTTCGAAGGAAACAAGAATCCCGTATTCAAGGCCTTGTTCCTTTAAACGTTTAGACAGGTACACTCTCCTTAAACATTATTTTTCACGAACAAGAAAACCACAGTCACATATCAGACAGTTATATAGAAAAATAAAACAGAAAGAAGACAGATGGAATACAAAACTCATAAAAGGAAACTGATGTGTAATTAGTGAGTTATCTTCGGGTTGTTCAGAAAACAATAGACATTATCTTCTTCATAAACACTTCTGCAGCATAATTAGCGTGGTAACTGACTCATGGTCTTGTTATTACGTTGGTCGCCATAGTCACCTTTTTACAAATGTCATTTCCTGGTTACTGAATATAGTTGGTTAGTTGTGTTTGAGTACATAGGTGAATTGAGTAGTTCAACCAAGTGTTTAAACGATCCTGTAGCGATTGATATGATTGCTGCTGTTTAGCAGACTGGTACTTTTGATAAAGAGTGACGATTGAAGTTAAAATGAAAACCTGAGTTGAGACAGGATTTGAACCATTGAAATGAAAATCTATCTTTTCAGTGCTGAACCAACTGAGTTAAGACCATATTTTTGCATGTAATTTCAGTACAAGAGTGAAGGTTAACCTTTAGTGTAGTGTGTTCAGTATCAGTTTGTTTTTCCTCAGTATTTCCAACTAAATCAAAAATAATGAGACTATAGTCAGTTCATATGTTAAGTCAATGCAGAGCAAAGAAAAGTCGAAGGGTTAGATACCTAAAGGTATTTGGTTAGAACCCCTGTATACCATGGGTTCTATGCTTGCTGACAGTCACCACCTAGCTGTATCAGTAATTTTGTGAAAACTCATGAAAGATCACGAGCAAATTCACTCAGTACAGAAATTAGTTACTTGATAGAGACTCCCTGGGTTGTCTTCTAGTCGAAATCTGAGTACATTTTTGCATGTGGTGCTTAATGAAACTTGTCTTCTGGATAAACATAGGATGAGTTGGAACTACAGTTGTGATTTTATAGAAATAAACTGTTCGAGGCTCAGACACGTTTTGTTAGCATGGGTGACCCTAAAGGCCCCCTCTGGCAACTGCTGAAATAACCAATCAAGTTTTCGAATTTTGGCTGGGAAGATAATATTTCATAGAATACGGTGACATAATTGATCATCTCAGTAGTTGCTAAGGGGACCCTTAAAGTCAATTTTTGGAGTGACTAAGAGATCAATCTAACAGCGGCTTAAATAACCGATGGTGTTTCTTGATTTTGGATAGAAAGGGAGATTTTTATAAAATAGCGGAGTCTGATTGGTTGTCTTGATTGCTGCTATGGTGGCCTTAAGAGCTAATCCTGGTAAGTGGGTTCCGATCTCTTTCTTGTTTAAAAACCTGTTCAGCTAATTAATTTATAAACCAATACAGAACCCTTATAGATCTGTCACATCTATAGACGGGTCGTGGAATGGCGATCGTCTTGTAAGCCAGATTATCTGTCAACAATGCAATTTATTTGATCCGTCAAAAAGATTGAGGACACTGAGTAAAACAATAGTGCTGAAGAAAATTCACAACAGCCTGGAAAGGCTAAAATATGAGTCACTATAAAACCCATCTTTACAGCTACTAAGATAACCAGTCAAGTTTCGGTATTGCGGTTGAGAAGGTAGTTTGTATGAAGTGACGTAATTGGTCACCTTAACAGTTGCTGGGGTGGGCTTTAAAGTCACTCTTTAAATATACTTGAAGGCAACCCTGACCTCCCCCTTAAAAAAACTGCTGGTATGAACAGAAAATCGTATCGACATCTTCATGCTCAAGATGGTGTGACAGACATCTTTATGACCCACAGTATTCGTTCCAATAAGTTCGCAGCTTCTCTGAAGTATACAACTAAATTTAAGTATTCTCTGCATACGCATTTCAGACATTAGAAAACGCATGTACTAGCAAGGCTAAACTAGTAAATAAAAGCTAGTTTTAATCACTGTGCCAACAGTAAAATTGATCACGTAATTCACTCGTCATGATGAAGATTCATCGCTTTTCACATTGTCCTACTATTTTCTTTCTTCCCATTTTCATGAATTATCACATCGAAAAACTCCATCTTATGAACGGTAATAATGATGATTGTTGTGTACTTCATGTTGTCATTTTCTGTCCTTTGTTCCTACTTTATTTTATACTGTCATTTTCAAGAATGACATTGAACCTGTAACAGCAGGTCTTACTATTCATACACCAGATAAAAAGCATTATCCTTCATCATAAAGAGGAAATTCATTAGTTCAGTTGAAGATAAATTTACTCGACTTGAAGCATTTGTCATTTCCCCTAACTGTACCCATCAAATGTAACACTGAATTCTCTGCAGCTTGAAGAATTTGGAATTTTTCATGATTTTCCCCTTAAACCTGTTAAAATACATTCTAATTACCAATTTATGAAAAATTAGTTCTACAAGGGCAGGACCCATTCCCCCTAGTCATTTTCTTTGTTTTACCTCTTGACAAACAGGAAACACCAATATCATCTAAAAACACCGAAAATCTTATACTTACCACCTGTGACATCAGACAGTATATTAGTGTTTCATTCTTCTTTCTAGTGCATTTCTCTGTTGAATTCATTTCGACTTTCAATAAAACAAGCATGTAAACAAATGTCAATAATGTTGGTGAAATAAACTGAAGTATTTGTTTAAAACTATTATTTGGCCGGTTAAAAGGAAATACACTTGTGCCTAGCATGATTTTAGAACTAAATATTCATCACAGTCAACCTTTCAGGGACTAGGTGGATATTGCGATCTGCGTGTGTGTGGAGGTGAAGAGAGTCTATATTACTTGGTGGTGGTTTGCACTAAGATCCATGGTATTCATTTTTTTTTCCGATTTTCGGCTTTTCAGCCGGAATAGTAACATCGTAGGATGTAGAACTTCCTAGAACTTTCTTCGCACCAAGACTTCCGTTGACTTTTACCAGCTTTAACCCATTCTCCCTTTGTGTTAAAGATAAGCTTCCTCGTTTGGCCACCTCTATGTGCATCTACCAGTTCACCTGCTCTTGTGCAGCAAGGTACATCGGCCGTAGCCAGAGAATGCTTTCTATACGTATACGATAACACGTTCCTGCGTGATTTTATAAAGGTGAAAGTCTGTTAGAAGTTAGATTCTAGGACATATGATTGATTTCCATCACTCAGCAAACCCAAACAATGACTTTAAAATTATTTATCAAATCCGCCTAAACCTCCCACGTTTTCTTCGTTTTCAACTTATTAAAACAACGGAGGCTTTAGCTTTTCATGAACTAAAACCTGATCTATGTGTACAAAAGAAGTATATGCAGTCACCGTTTTTTTCATGGCCATGACATTTTTCCAACCCATTAGCTTCCCCCCTTTGTTAATTTAACCTTTTTATCCTTCATTTATCACTATTATTGTTACTATAATTGCCTTCACTCTGATTAGTTACTTCACTTAGTTGTCTTAATCTTTTTAGAAAACATTGATTTCATCTTGAACAACTTGTCTAGTCCTGTTACATAGTGCTTAATTGACTTACCACTTTCAACTTTTCACCCCCTCTGAGATATGTACTTCCTATGAACCATTCCATATACTACGCAATCTACTTTGTTATCATTCATACTTCAATTGTTATCATAATCACAAATGCCTATACCGTCATCCGCCCTATTATTATTATCTAGAATTCACTCGGTTGTGTAGCCCCTGGTGTCACCTAACTTACAATCAGTGAAAGACAAGACATTCAATACAAACATGTATACCTAAAAGACATTCCCTTCAATCACAAGGCAACAAATGGAAGGTTACGCATGGCATAAAGACTTCCCTTAAAATGACTTTTCACAGGAATATAGCAATACAAAGAAATACAGGTATCTAATTCTAACACTTTCTCGTTCAATTACATAAGTTTTGGACTGAGGCTCTGAGTTTATGGCTTGTATCTACTAGCGCACACCAGCAAGGTTTGTCTTTACTCATTTCGCATATGCGAGCTGAGTTCATATCATTCGCCAACACAGCCAGAGATGCTTCTGATGAGCGACTGAAGTACACCCTAATGCTTACTTGAACGAATAAGGTTTTCTTCTAAGGGTTTTGTCCTCAAACAGTAACCATGATTATGAGCAATAATTTACGTTCGAAAAGTTATCATTTAATTAGTATTGTATCACTGTGTGTCATTTCAGGTAAATAAACTTCTTACCATGGCACCCAAGTTTATCACTAATATTATTGACTAAACTTAGTCAAATTAGTACACTGAAGGAAAAGTGTCTCTATTACTAAAGTAGTCAAGTAAACTCATGGATAACTATCGAACTCAGTCGCGATTGCTACCTTTGTATGTAAAACCTTGACAGATAATTAATAGAGTGGAATGGTGACTTCTACCTAAGTCAGTTCCTGCCGATAAAGTCGAAGGTTTCTAGACTAATCCTAAAAAGTTTGGTACTCAATAAACACAAAGTCATTATAAAATGGATGCAAAGAAATGGCTTACGTGATATTGTATAACAACATTCTGAAGTATATTTCATACTCTATGAAGCCTATGAGTCACAAAATCTTTTGTAATATGATCAGGGAGTCTTGAGACATGCTTAGATGTTAACCTGAAGTAGCTGTTTCATCGCACATTACCCAATGATACGCTGACTGCTTCTTTAATTTACACATCTAGTTCAAAAACTAACAGATAGTAAATGTTATGAAAGCTGTTAGGATGGTGTACGTAGCATCTACGAACTACTAAAATCGGTGTTTCGCGACGGCTTAACTCTCTGAGTGATGAACGCCATGGTATTTGTACTTTAACAGCTGAGTATCAGATTTACTTACACTAAATACGGACAGTCGTACGAAGACAGTATGGAAACAACCAAGAGTTGTAGGATATCTCCATAACAGAGTGATCAGGTTTCATGTGCATACAATAAAACTGTCAGGAACGAAGTAATGCCCATACAACTTATACAACAAGACTAACGTCATGATAATGCTATACTCGATTGAGACTGGTGTTCACCACTCTGATTTTCGATACGCAATTAGAAATCTCATCATTTACACCTAGAACATTACTCAAATTCTTCACGCAGTTCATAACTAAAAATTAGTATCGAAAAAGGTTGTTGCCAATCCTTCAGTTCTTTTATATTTAGTGGTGCAAAGAACACACAATAAATACGGAGACTTTAAAGTTAACCTTGTCAACCATCAATCCATGAGATCAAGGTGAAAGTATGAATTATTATTTATGAGTGGAGTGATTCTGAGATTAACTTCAAAAACCATCCTAATAACTGTTGAAATAATCAATCAAGTTTCGGCAATTTTGGCTAGGATGGTAGTTTTTGATAAAATAAAGAAAAAGTAATGGGCTATCTCAGACGTTGTTCGGATGACTTTCAGAGTGACTCCACGTGTAGTTGAGTCTGAGTGCCTTCCCAGTGTAACATGAGTAGGAAATTTATTTAGCATGTAAATATGCTCTTTTGAAAGGAATTCAGTTATTTCCAGATATGATAACCAAGTTGATAAACTACTTGAACTAGGCAAAATAGAATTAAGCATATTATGAAATACTTCAATATTCCAGCATTCTTCATAGTTGAAGAATGTATACCGAAAGAAATTAATGTTTTGTATGTTAGTTTTGTGGTTGTTGAAGGTAGTATAGACTTATGGTGCAGGTTTTATTAATGAATTATGCAGTTTCACAAAACTATTTAGGAGAGGTTGTTTCGTGTAGATTCATGATCTTTAGCAAGAATGAGGATCTAACACAGCGATTTCATTATACAATGGACATCATAGTTCACACAGCCTAACCTCTAGACACAATCCGGTGCAGATGTAAAAGGTATTCTATATTACATCTTTTATTTGATATAGTGCACAGTTACACAATCTACTATGGAATTATACTCTACCACAGTGCCCAAGTTTTTTCCTTACATTAAAAGGTATCCCATGTTTTGTGTTTCTCACAAATCTCTAATTCCATGTCTTCTTCAAACCTTCATAATATTTCAGTTGTACGTAGATGGAAAGTTAGTTACTACTTGATTTTTATTTTGGATCCAGATATTATCTCTTTATGACCCCTTAACAATGTAATGGGACTGTTAGTGTAATATGAAACACATTATATTCTTTGGTATTGTATAAGTTTATAGCAAGCAAAATTTCGGCATTCAGTGAATACAGTCAGTTGAAATCAAGATATTGATTTGAATATATTCAATAATTCACCTGAAAGTACTTGATCCAAGGATGGAAAAGCGTTAAGCGTGTGAGTTGATAATAAGTATCAAATTATGCCAAGATGGGTATTGATTATCCTCTTTTGTTTTGGAAATTCTTCTGCAAATTTTCTTTCTTGATTGGGACAATCGTCAAGTTGATAAAATCTTCGTAATCATCTGCTTGTATACATATCTGTCGATTAATTGATGCACCTGTGATATCGTTGTCGTCGTTGTTGTCTTTATTGTTGTTCATTTATATCCATGCATGCTTGATTATAGAACACTTATGTCAACCAATATAAGTGGTAATAAATTTGCTTTAAAATTTCAGGATTCTGAAGCTCAACCACTACAATTGGAGGTAGTTGATGTTGGAGATGGAACATATATCTGCCACTATACACCAATGATTGTTGGACGTCATACTGTGCGTGTTAAATATGGTGGACAAGAAATTCCCGAAAGTCCATTTTTAGTTCCAGTTGCACCGTCCGGACGAGCCAATATGTGCCGCATTGAAAGTAAGAGAAGTATTCAGAAACATGTGTTATTATCCTACATAATCAAAAAATCCTATACCTAAGTTCAGGGATAGTTAGTGAATTAGGAAATAAATCAATTTATCATATATAAATTTTTAATCAGTGTTTATACATCATAATCAGATTTTCTGATATTAGTAATATTATGAGGAAAATAACTGCCAATGATCACACTAATACTGATATTAATGATGGGTAGTGGCTAACAGTTGAATTCAGGAGGCGCGTTTCATCCTGCTTGAGACTCCTCAGCTGAATGTACCCGCCTCCCTATGACCAATGTTGTTCTCACGAAGACTCAAACCCAGGATTAGTAGCTTCAAACGCCAAATCAATATCCACTAGGTCATGGTGTCATGATAGTCACTTCTTGTACAACGGATTTGTATTATTTCGTCACTGATTCGACGTTATTGTATGTCATACGGTGACTATACAGTTCAAATAAAAAGTAATTGGTCAGTCATTTTTTCTGATGAACGTTTTTAATGATGAATCATGCATCAAATCTGTATAAGTTATGGACTATTTAAACAGTCAATAACTTGTACAGATTTTATTTTCTGACGAAACAATTTCTACAAAATCATGAAACGTCAAAAATCTATTTTTCTACTTCATTGGAATTTTACAAATATATTTTATTCATAATAAAATTCATAGTTATGAACAAAGTAAAAAGAAAGTACGATGGTATTCCTTCCTCACAGAACGATTCCTTTGTCACAATTAAATGAGGATTAATAAATAATCAATGAGGTATATATCTCACTGTAATTCCAGTTAGGAAAACACATCAAGATTTTTCAGTACTTCTTAATTTCAAAGCGTTTCATAACTGATGATTGTTTGTGTCATTCAATTATCAAATAATGTATTTGTCGTATATCAACTTCTGAAGAAATATTCATGTTGTACTTGTGGTCAATATAATTGCGACGGCTTTTCAACAGGATATTACTTCTCGAAGTAAATTTCTTTTTCTCAAAAGCAATAATTTGCTAGTTTACAAACAGATTTTTTAAAAACATACTCTCTTCTCCCGGTAGCAATAAAACAAACAGGGGAAATAAATAAGTGCATGTTTTTTTTTTAACTTATATACTTTTCTTGTTCATGACTCTTTTAGCTTGATGTTTTTTTTAGCAAAAGACAGTTTATGTAAACTTCATAGTATAAGAATCTACACAGATCGTATGGTATACTTGTGATTAACATTATTGTTGCATCCACAGCCAAGTCTGTAACTATTCATCTAGTCACTATCCCCTTTCTGTCCATATTTTTTGTCTGTTGTGAATGTTGTGCAATGAATTGATTAGTCAGTTGTCAAATGATTTACTCTTAAGCCAGGCTTCACACCTATTGACGTTTGTGTATACACGCTTAGTGTAAAACTTCTGTCAGTTTTATTTATATATATGTGGGTGTATATTGATTTGAAGTTGGGCTAAGAAGGTAAGGTATTTGACAAATCTAAAACAAGTTATTTTCTCAAATGAATAAAGCTATTTACTAAACTTAGTGATGAAAATATAGTGGGTTAAATAATTCATTTTAGAGTTATGCGCCGAAAAATGTAAAGCAAGTAGGAAATATTCTGACCATTCTAATTTTTGCAGTATGTTGTTTATTTTAATATTTTTACAAATAACTATATTACAATGTTTGTATTTCATTGAATGAATGTCGAATGAAAGCTGGTTTTATTAGCCAATATATAAGTTATATAAAGCGATGCTTTTAAGGGTTCGCCCACGCCACATACCCAGTAAGAAATAAGAAATTTGTATGAACTATGAACACTAGTTGACTGGATAGTATTACAGATATTTAGCGGTGATTAAAATGTTGGCATTAGATATGGTTTATATTTATGAAAACTACATTATTTAGAATAAAATTATTCCAACGTTTCTCATGGAAGTCTGGTCCCAGCTTCTTCAGGGAAATAATCGAAAACTAAAACAATAGACCAAAATTGGGGGTTTGTTGGTATTCATCAAGAACTGAAATCATTGATGAGTAGCATCGAGAGGTGATTCCTGAAGTTCCTGTGAGAAATTGTGACCGGTGGGGCAAACCTGGTGGCTGTGAGGACAACTACTCAACGATGACATTGTGTGATGCTCGCTGTATGTCGTGAACTGATAGAAGTTGGAAACATGGACCACTGGATTCCGACCCAGTGACTCAGTGGTAGCTTGCTGGCAGGTGAACCTTTAGGTTCTGGATTCGGTCGCTAGTGGGACAAGGTCATAGGTGCTCACCGTTGAAGAGTCCCATACCAGGGCAAAACAACTGTCGGACGTCCCCAAGTTTCCAATGTTCCTCCGGCTAATGTCAGCTCATGATGAATACCAACTTGAAACAATGAAGTTATATAAATGAATTCAATGACCTGTATGGTCATTCCAAACACAAATGTAAGCCATATGTAATGCTAAGAAATAAAAAAGTATGAACGGTTTTCTTCAGAGTAGTCTGAGACTTGTCAGCCATTCATAACCTTGTCTTCTCGGATAAAAAGGGGAATTCTAAAGTTGTGGGGAACACGTTTTTCTACTAACGAGTTAGTAGTCAGTATTCCACACTCCTCCTTTGACCATGAACGAAAACTATGAAATTAAATGTGTCCCCGTGTTAACCATGAATAGATAGCTAGTGGAAGTAGTTCGCAATCAGTTCAGAAACTGAAATCAAACTGTTGTTTTATTTCAGTCGAACGCTAATCGAACGCAAAACTATGGATCTAGCTTCAACAATTTAGGTATTTGAAGTAGACAATAAATGTAAGAAGAAATCGGGATTTAGTGAATTCATTAATTTTGGTAAAATGCATAATTTACATACTCTACATACTTGATTTTACGTACACCTTGCCATGGTTCATGAATATATTCACCCGTCATTCATGCTCAGACATTTATTGAGATGTAGCGATAGTAGGCACTTTATACTACATTTTTACTGTTTTTTCTTTCATATCTGGCGACTAGCTTCTCAAAGTACTTTATAAACGAAACATAGGTATGCCAGTATTATACAAAAGACACTTTTGATTGTATAAAAAAGACAAAATTTGGGCGGAAACACTAATCAAGCGTTTTAACTTATTCCATCTAGGTCTCTTTTGTGCGGTAGATTATACAGAAAGTGATGAAGATAGATTATTAGGCGACATTTCATTAAAGCAAAGGATTATTGAATCTATCGCGAGATTTATTCATAGAAAACAACCATGTACGCGATATCACTATCCAAAAGAACCTAGAAAGTATGTCCCGACAAAAAAATGTATTACAAAATAAAGTTGCTGAATAAGAGGATCCTAACTAAGAATGGATATACAGAAAGACACACTGATATACCTAATAAGAAATAAATGCGGTATAGAAAATGTCAGCGTAAATCAGCCCGCCATTCACAGATTATAATGATGGTGATCTGGAAGTAGTTCAGCGAAAGTAATAAAATTTCATCAATAAAATACATTGTGTTTCTAAACTCCAGTTTCAAGACAATAACAAACGGTTACTGCAACAACCAGGAAAAGAAAGGATTCCAACGTCTAACACTTTGTCAAGAGGAGACTTCGAATCAATGACTAGTTCAATTCTTGAACATTTAGATAACTCTGGTCATATAGGTGGATTATAGTACTCTATTAACGTCAACCACAAAATCATAAGGAACAGTTTAAAAGGAGTTTGCTTTTAAACCTGAACAGAGTAGAACTACCAGTAGTTCTCTCATTTAAACCTAATCTTTGAGCATGCAAGAAGTATATTCAATCGCTTGTCTTGCCATGGTCATTACCACTCTCAATATATTTTCGATTTCGTCATAGTTAATCAGTTTATGATTGATACCTTCATTGTGACCCTTGTTACCTTCTTCACTTTCTGTAAATTTACCAAGTAGATATTCACATCTACTAACAATTCTCACCGCACCAAATTATTTACCCTTCCCGTTAATTGGATTGTTTTACAGATTATTATGCACCTCTTTTTCGCTCACTGTCTCCTTTTTTAAGAAAACTCTGATGACGCGATCATACCTCAATATAAGAGTAAAACTTGGGTACTGTGGTCGATTGCAATTCCATTTTAGTCTGTCCATATGAATATGGATAATAAATTGAGTCCGAAACGTTATCCAGTAAATGCTGCTGTTTCACCGTGTGATATTTCTAATAAACAGACTAAAATGGAACTAGCGATCATACTCCGATGTTCAATAAAAGACTGTTGAGTGTTTGTGGTGAATTTGTAAGCCCGATTTTAGACCCTTAGAAAATGACTTCAAAAAAGAGAATTTTCATTACTGAATTATTTCTTCTTTTCCAAATGACTTTGAATTGTGTGTAACAGTTCAAATGTGTATGTGACAGAAAATGCAGATATCATGTGGGGAGGTGTCTACCCTCTTGGACTGTTGGCTATCTACCTAGATAGATACGAAAATTCCATAAAGCTGAATAGTTAAGTATTGAGTGGATTATGCACTTGGTTGTTAGCAGACAGTGAAACAGTAAACGGCTAACTCGGTTCAAGTTGTCCGCACAAACTTCTGCTCACAGAAGAAAATGGTTTTTAACTTATATCTGTTATAATGTTGATTACAAAGTTGCTTATTGATAATTATTCCTACCTATCGGTAATCACCTTCACTTGTTACTTGTTTTCACCCTCATCTTACATCGGTTGATAAACTTTATTTCTGTTACCCTCGATGCCATCATAACTTAGCTCTGCATTATTATAAAACAAGACTAGTTGTCAATGAAGTTGAACAAACCTCTTCCTCGATGTTTCTGCAGTCGACCAAAACTACACAAACCAAACACTCCTAGATGACCAACAGTCTCATTTACAGGAACCTCAGGCTAAAATCTCTTCAGAGAGATTTCATGGGAACTGAAATATTTTGTCGAGTCATGCATCTATTCTGTCCAACCACCGACAGAATTTGTGAAAAGTATTAAAAACGTCTACACATACAATAAGAAGTTAATGATGTCCTTTGATGTCGTCACAGTATACACAATAATTGAACCAAAACAGGCTAAGGATACCATTTGTCTCATATTTAAAACACAAAGCTAATGAAACTCATTAAACACCACTGTTTCAAATTGATGTTACATAGTTAAATAATAAAATATACAAGCAGATGTAATGACCTCCATACATTAATGTATAGTGCTCATTAGTGACTTGCTTCCAGATGGATATCACGAAACACTAATGAGAAGCCGTGACCTGTGGGGTTAACCAGTCGGAAATGAAGTGGATGCTAAATGAAGACCTTGGGTGATAGTCTCGCTATGTCGTGAATTGACAGAAGTTGGAAATTGTGAACCACTGGAAACCGACCCAATGGCTGAATGATTAACGCGTCCGCCGTGAAACCTGAAGGTCCTTAGTTCGATCCCTAACCGGGTCGTGGTCGGTAAGGCTGAGGAGTCCCATGCTAGGACGAAACAGCTGTCCAGTGCTCTCGGGTTTTCAATGGTTCCACAACTGATGTCAGTCCATGATGAATACTACTTCTAAATTAAGAAAACACTCATAACTTCATCAATAACATTTTCAATGACACAGAATTCAAAATAGAGGAGGAATCAAACAATAACCGCCATTTATGTATCTTTTAGTCAGTGGAATCAATGTTGCAGTAAAAAAAAACCCAACAGTGTACAAAACTGATTCAGTAGAGACTTTATCCAAGATATCAAGCCAACAGTGCATTAAAACTTCACGAGACAATGAAGAAAATTACTTGATAACTGCTCTAAGGAAGAATGGTTACCTAAGTAGCTTTGTCGGTAGATGGCTATTCGATCCAATAACTTCTAAGTTATTCATGAAAACGTACAAACGGATCATCCTGTCTCATCAAAGACCATGCATGACAAGATCGCTGAGGCCATTTCATATTAGTATAGCTCATAAACTAATTCAAGTCACATTGCTCAGACCAGAGGAAGAAACGGTCAAAGAAAATAGACTGAATAGCATTCACAAAATCAACTGGAACAACTGAGATAAACACTAAATTTGACAAAGTGTTCTTTGTCTTCATCTTCATCTATGTGAATATCAGCTGGATACTGATTGTGACATTTTATTTCCTATAGCATTTTATGTGGACAACTATGAACGCGAATTGGAATCCGATACTGTGGAAATCTTGAGTGGGAGAGGTAAAAAAAAACCAGATAATGCTACAGTGTGCAATAAAATTGCTCATATCCTTCTAAGAAGCTCTAAGTTCCTTGAAGTTTAACAATCAATAGTTCGGTCTTGAAGTTTTAACAAAGACATGATCATATGTGTAAATATAATATTGGTTAACGAGGCGAATCAATAATGCATAGCTCTTCAGAACGGTACAGAAATAACCAAAACCATTGTTAGTATACATATAAAAATCATATGCCTAAATTGACGTTGCATCACATCGTTTGTTATCTTAACAGCTTTTCCACTTTCCGAGGAGCTGACTAACCATCATGGGTGGAATCTTTCAAGTGTCCAAAATCATTTATATAACTAGGCTGTATCAAAAATAATAGAAGTCTGACGATTATACCATATAGCTTAGAGAAAGCAAAACAACCAATACTAGACTTCTTACTGTGCCACACCTCAACAGGAATCAAAGTTTGTATTATGGATGTATGTGTTCCAGTATTGCATCTTGATACATATAATCATTTATATACAGTCTTCAACCAAGGAATTTTGCTGAAATGAGTGAATTACTTGAACCACAAAACTAACACCAAGGAAAGTCTTTTATTTGACTATGTTATTTACTATGAATGTAAGACCGGACTAATATGTATAAGGAAAATAACATTCTATCACTAATCAATAAGATCATGAGATTAAAATTATGTTCTAGAGAGGGCAGATGCAAATCACTACTCTGATCATGCCCAGCTTCAATAATGCACCTGATTTTTTTGAACATAAAAATGAGGTTCCAGGATGTGAATTGGCAACAATTTGGCTATGCATTAGTGACAAAGTCCTTTGAAGTTGTAAGGAGACACTGAGAATTACTTTGAAGGAGCTAATGACAGGGACCAGATATCCAGTGAAAGCATTGTTCAAGAATAGAACTACTGATATTCCTTATCTCTCTTCTCTTGTCGACTAAGCTGTATTTCGAAATGTTCCAGAACATGGTTGCTGACTTTACGGAGCATATGGTCAATGTACATTGCTCTGTAGCAGCAAGTAAACACTGATGGATACACATAGGTGGCAAAACTGAGTATTCTATTGTTGACCCACCGATGGATTATTCGTGGCTGAGTGGAATTTCTTCTTCGAAGATAGTGAAGTGCAATGTTTGAGAATTTCAGCTTCATATAAAAGGTTTCTCTAAGACAGTGGGTAAACTTTGTACGTTTATTTTTTCTTCGATACAAAAGTCAATAAATCTAAGTGAATAACTATTTTCAGTGGGATTTTATGTAGGAATTTAAACTCACTGTAAAGTGTATCTTCAGCGTAGGTCATTGTGGTGATAACCAATGCGTGTATTCACTAACCTTACCATTATCAGTTTTTAAAAGGAACCTTTGTTCTGAATATTATGGTTTTCACATTAACCTACTGATTAGCAAAAGACTGTTACTTACTTCCAACACTGATCAATACAATTGTACACCTTTAGTAAATGAGATAGTCGAAAAGAAATTGCTTTTCCCCGTCTTTATTCAAAGGCTTAATATAGGACCTTCGAGTTCATTGAATAATTCCTTAAAATATAATCTCTTCGGAAGAATACACTCAGTGCATGAAAATGGAGTGGAAAATGACAATCAGAAATCTAGAATACTTATATCTTGTGAAGACAAGCTGGACATATCAGCTGTGATAACTATGGAATGTTCGCTTCTGTTATTTTAACATATTACACATTTCAAACTACGGAAGGTGTAACCATTCGACCTAAATGGCTTGAATTTGTGTATAGCTGAAATATGTACTGCCGCAATTACCACAAAGGCTAGTTTCAAGAATTATGAAACCTTTATGGACTCTGTAGCATCACTGAATTGAACTGTGAAATACACGTTACCTGTCTGCATCCTCTTACTTCTCATATTCTTAAAACTTGTCAGATTCAATCATTTTCGTCTGTGTATTGCGTTTCTCATATGAATATTGTTTTCCCGACTTGGCGTTTATAAAAACACTAATCCCCTACTACATTTCATTTCCTTTAGTATTTTCACAACGTAATTTGATTAGTGATGGCTATCATTAGAATACAGGATAAACATCTTATCCTATTAAGACATATCAGCTAGCTACACCTGAATCCCAATGATTTTCTAAACTGGTACTTAAACCAAGCAATTATTGGCTTAAACATCACAGCGTTATCCACTAGGATTGTAAGCAGCAACAGACACTTGCTCCGCTACTGGTATCAGTTATTATTTATCGGTACTCGTACTTTTCAATTAACTGTTATGCTGGATGAAAATGGTCGGTCTGTTTTGAATATATGATCTCTGTACGGATACCCTGATACTGCCTGAAGGTTAACTGTGATACGACCTGATTGGTGGCTAGCACTGGGAGGCAGGATGCACACTCAACCAATGAAGGCCATTATGGGAGTGAATAAAATAATTCTGCGCTGTATTAAAAACCAATTTTTGATATGAAATTCACTGTCATTCATAATCACTTGCTGTTATATAAATAATTTTAGTTGTTTAATATAACATGAAAAACATTATCGTCTACATAACTGGTTTCAATTGAATTTTAGTAATATTTGACTCCGATATTATCTTTCAAATAAGTCTTTTCTGAAGATAGTTTCCCAATCGCTTGAGAAAATTGACTGATCGCTGTGTAGGGTCTCTTCATTGTTAACATGTATCTCTTCTTTTATTTGCATATATGGATATACAAGTGCAAAGTATGACGGGAAAGTTATCGAAAAAGATACTCTCCGTTAAGTGAGAATGACCTGAACACTACAAATTTGAGAACCATACAATAAGCACTACTCAAAACGTGAATAAGTAGCTGTATGGCTTTTAGTCCAATCAGAAAATCTCAGCAACTAAAGTGAAGTATTACTGTTCATTGATATACTTGTAATTCTCTGTTGTTTTTATTAGATCAAACTGTTCGACCTCCATTGGCATTTGGGCTCCTGTGCGGATGCCTCCATATTGCCTGAATGTTAATTATGGTATTTTGGTTGGTTGTGGCTAATGCATCCTGGATTCTCCTGCTAGCTACAACCAACCAAATTATCATAAATTAACATTCAGGCAATATGGAGGCATACGCATAGGAGCCCAAGTGCCAATGGAGGTCAAACAATTCGATCCAATAAAAACAACGGAGAATTACAAGTATATCAATAAATAGTAATAACTACTACCCGTTATACGAGAAATGGCTATTGTGCCTCCGTGGCATAGTGGATAACGCCTTGCTGTTTGAAGCGATGGGTGCGAGGTCCAAGTCTTAGTGGAGACAACATAACTCCCTAAGGCGCAGGTACGTCCAGATGACGAGTCTCATATAGGACGAAACCCTAGTCTTGGATTCTCCTGCTAGCCAGAACCAACCAAATAAACAGAAGTAGTTTAAATATCAGACGAACCTTTCTGTTGATTAATCTCAAGTTCATCGGTAAGCCCCGAGGTTGTTTAACTTGGAGAGTTTAGATTCTCTTCAAGAGTATGATTCTTTTATTTAAAGAACTAGCTTCGTGAATATTAATAGACATTTTTAATTCATATTCAAACTTTTCCACCATTATTACAATTAATATTATAGATGGAAACGATAGTCGAATACCTGTTGGTCAAGAGTGCGTGATCAGTGTGAATACATCTCAAGCTGGTGTAGGTCAGCTAACATGTCGTATTATTACACCATCTGGAGCAACTGCTGACGTAGAAATTCATGAAGCGCCAAACGGTCGTGTGAACATTTTCTATACACCACCAATTCGTGGAGATTACTTAGTAGAAATACGTTTCGGCGGTGAACTTATACCGAATGGTAGATTCAATCAAAAAGTAAGTTTTTTGAGAATGTTTAAAATTTATAAGATCAAGGCTTTAACTTACTTGAATTCCCTTATTTTCATTAGACCATGTAACCAAGAACGCTTAGTACACAGAAGCTGAAGTTAATGAAGCATCTGGGAGTCTTTACTAACAAACCATTTACATTTATTTGAACCAGCAAAATGCAGAGGGAACATATTTTTGAATGGATTTTCTCTGATTGATAACTGCCAAATTATCTTTCTAAAGCGGGGTAATATCTAAAATGAGATTCTATGATACCAAATGGGGGATCTTAATACATTGATTGGTTGCTGGAGAGTTGCCAGTTTCATGTTATCTAATTCTAAGTACTGACCGAAATCCATAGGTTATTTTTCAACATGGTCACCGAACTAGGATGCTCAGTGTCACACTGAACTTGGATGTTAGTTGGAGAGAGACAGTTAGCAGGAATTAGTTTTCATGCTTACTAGCACTTAGCAGTGAGGTGTAATTTTAGGATTCGAGCTCGCATCACCTACTGCTGCAGTAGGTTACGTTGCCAGAGAGCTATCAGGGTCAAGATTGATCTCCTGTAGAATTGGAATAGTTTTATTGATTGCATATGTACTTGGAAGGCGAGTGCCACCAAGTAGAAAACCTATGTCTAAGGCTTCCTACCGATCATTCTTAGCCAGCTAACATGTAGACGAACTTAATCCACATCTCTGTCCAGTATAGGATGCCTCAACAGTGCACACTGATGACTCCGCCCCACCAACGATCGAACCAAGGACCTTCGGGTTCCAAGGCCAGCATATTACCATCGAGCCACTGGGTAGGTATCCAATGGTCCATATTTCTCACTTCTGTCCATAGACAAGCGTCATACAGAAGGCAGGAAGTGTGACTAGTCACTGAACTCTAGCTTTGAAACTGTTAGTTTGTGCAGTTGTAGCTTGTTGAACGTACATAAATGTAGATAACGAATGAAGAGAAGTAAGCAGTTCATTCATTGACTACCACATATCATCATGTGATAGGCTTGATTTCACATAAGTAAGACTGAGGACTTTTTTATCAACTATTACTTACGCATTTTCAACCAAATCAATTTTACCTATGATACCTTCTCTAGAAGACAATTAAGTTGAACCGTATCAAAAACAGATTAATCACTTTCTGACACACTGACAAATTAACGTCAAACCTTGCACACTGGTGCTTCGGCTGAAGTTGGCACACTTTGCAGTAATACATAAAGAACAGTTGGATAGAAAAAGAGTGATATCAGCGTAGACAAAATTGTATGACAGAACAAACAATCTGAAGATAACGGTTAGTGCGAATATTCAAGCTGTAGTAGATGTCATGGGATGAATTTATCCGCGTCATGGTGACCGATTTGCAGCCAAATCACCAAGAGTCCTTCGTCTTCAGAATCCTAACCAGTCAGTCTACATCTGCTCACAAAGATAAGACCAACAATTAGAGACTCCATCGACTGGTGACATGTCTTAGTCTAATCACCCTGAACCATCTTTCAATTTAATGCAACCTCCGACAGAATGAAGCACCAAAGTAGGCGGTGGCTTGGCATGCGCAGAACATGTCCAAGCCATTTCAGCTGACTAAGGTTTACAACCTCATCAATCAACTTGCCTGTCTAATCTTGTGCTCTTTGCCTGACCTCAACATTGCTCAACATTCTTATCCTCATCTGATATTTACTATAATTCTGTCGCGTTTGTTTACGGCTAAGAGATAGTAGCTCATGCAGTACAAACATAATTCAAACATGAGAATCTTAAGCGTAAATTAACTGAAAGGAAACATATTGGGTATAATTATCATAGATATCTACAAACTTGTTTGGACATTTTAGTTGGAGAGATCGAAGTAAAATGCTACGCACATGCAAAAAGAAATAGGTTCATCAAATTTGGATAGCACAGAGAGTAAAGGAATTTTTGATCAAGATTCTGTATACAGTGAAAATAACAGTTGAAATAAGCATTAAGTCAACTGACTGAAAGTAGAGAATTGGGTAATGTGTTTGAGAACCCTTACTTAATAACAGTTATTTTTGTAACGGAAACGTAGTATTTGTAAGTTGTAGTACTATTTATTGAGTGGAGCTTTATGACAAGTCTTAGATCGGTATTATGCCGTGCGCTAACCATTTTCTAATTTATTCAGTCAACTTTCAGTTGAACCAAAATTGAAAGTGGGGGTATACATTAGCTAAGTACTGGTCATATATATGAATCGAATTTCTTTGGTCCAACTCTCTATAAACCCATCAGCTTACTTATTTTTACTACTTAGTTTAAGGAAGAGACAGTCAAAGTCGAAAAATGTTTCGACTTATTGATTTAGTCGAGTTTCAAAGGTCACTTTCAACCCAAATAGTAAAGTACAGCAGGTTTTCTTTTCATAATCATTTCACTATTGGCATATTTAGTGAAGACAAAGAAGCAACAACCAACCCTTTCGTATCATGAATAAGATTTTATTTACCACCAACATATCAGAGATGACAAAACTCTCAGAAGTAACCGACTCCCTCAGTAAATACACTGTCTGTCATTAAAACAAAAGTCAGTATAAACCAGTTCTAAATTATCTTCTTGTATTTCATGAGTATGAAACACGCTAAGCATTCTTAATGTGAGCGGAATTCTGCTACTTATATAACTTTTATTTTATTTATCCAATATATTCTGTCCAGTGTAAATCACATAAATGATCTCTTAGCAGACAATAAACACCTTGAGGATTCAAGGGTTGAAAGCAATGCGCGAATCTGCAAGAAACGTGGGTGAAAGCTTCTGTGGTTCATGATCCTAATTAGAACCAATATTCCTTGTATTATCTCCTCAAAACTAGATGTTGTTACACCACTGCAAGCTGTGCAGTATTGGAAAATATGAAGCTATCTAGCATAATACACATTCTTTAATTAATACCCCTACACTGTTGTCTATCAAAATGATAATCTACCTAATTTTTTATATAGTTTTGATGCCATACAATATTTCACACTGAGACGCAGAAGACAGAAGTCAATTTTTCATTAGAAACATTTCAGTCAATATCTGACTGTAACTATCGGCATGTGTACATTGACTCCAATGAGTTATCCGATTGTTTACTAAGAGATAAATATGCCTCACTGTGTTATGTCGGCCGAAGATGGAAAAACATGAATCTCAGATAACCATGGCCATTCACATTATTTATTTCAAAGTCTAGCCTACTTAATACTCATTCTATAACATCATTAAATGGATAAGCTTCAGGGCTTTTCTGTGTAAATTGTGGTTCTGAAATAATTACATTTTAAGTGAAACCAATCACCATGTACTCTCCCATATTTTATGCCTAAAATTAGTTGCGTCATTTGCATGGATGTTGTTGCGTCATAGATATTTCACCTGTAGATGCAGATGATTCGGATTTTGGAAATATAAGGACAGTAAGCATAAGAACTTGTACTGCATTCTAACAGGTTGAGTGGTGGTACAAATTATGCAATTAATCACGTGAGTAGATTGTTTATAACTTTCATGGCAAATCTACGTGAGATCAAGCACGTGTAAGTACAGGGTTAGAGAGGAATTGAAAAAAGCTGCTGGTTTAGGAAATTACTGCCGTGAATAGACACAACCCACAGTGGTTCATTGAATGAGGGCAGTCGGTAGAAAGCCTTAGACCCAGGTTTCTTGCTTGTTAGCAGTCATCAGCAAGACGTACCCGCAACCTCGCCCGAAATGATTTCCCGTCGGAGGTTCGAACACGCATCACCTAGTGTTTTAGTCAGTGACGTCACCACTAGACTACCCAAGACGCCACCAGACTTCCGTAGGACTGGATTAGATAAGCTGACTGGTCACTGGAGGGTAGCTAACTTCGTATTGTCTGGTCCTTAGTGAGCTACCTAGTCTGTTGGCCATACTGCAAGATGATAGATAGAATTTGATCAGCGCTAAGCACTAAACAGCATGAAGTTGGTTACCTTCCAGTGACCAATCAACTTAAGCAGTAGCTCACTCTATACTACTTTATATTTGTGAATACATGAAAGATAAAGTCAGGGGATATGAAAGAGCTACAGGTATACGACCGGCGTTACCTACGTTGTATTGGCAGCATGTCGTAAAAGTACCACTGAAATAACGAAGTCAGGCGCAGACATTTAGGCCAACGAGATAAATCAGTTGATGACGTTGTCAAACTTTCATGGACTCAGGTGATTAGGACATTTGCCAGGCATGCGTGATCACCGTTGACAACATCTTGACGACGCTACAATGGCTAAAATTATGGTTAAAGATGGCCAGACTACAACATAGTAACAGTGAATGAATTCCATGACCTTTAGTTTGAGGAGTGTAAGTAAGTCGAAACTTTCGACTCGGGGTTCATCTGATAATGGAAGTTATCGGTTAACAACCCCCTTGTTAAATGATTCAGGATCAATGAAAGAGGTGCAAATTTATCCATACTACATCCTTACCTTAACCACTGTATCTAATTTTGTTATTTAATTGACCCCTTTTTCTTGGAATTATGGATTTTTACAACTTTTGACTATATTGGTTTATTTCATCATTTTGTTGCAGTGTAGCATGACGCAGTGATGTGAAGTAAAGTTCCAGGTCTCATGTTGATACTGATTGACCGACTGACTGCAGCATAAAAATAAAGCACTTTCACTTGAATGGAACTTGAAGTTTCTCTGTGAGAAAATGACGCTTTGAAATACTGAAAAATAAATAGACATGGCATCGTCTAAAAATAGTTTTAATCCTTAGATTCTACAACATTAACTATCGCATACCACACAAACTAGCTACATATAGTCTGAGAAACTGTTTAATATGGTGAAGATGAATCTATGGAAAAGCAAAACGTAATCTTTTGTTGACCAAGCTTTTCTGTCTGTTATATCTGTTCTCTGCGCTTAGACACCGATACCGTACATGATCATATTCTTACTACATTTAGTAGTGGTCAGCATTTGAATCCTAGACATCCGTTTCATTACACTTGAAACTCATCAAACAAATGAATGCAGATCCCAATATGCTTATGTTTCCGCTAGGATTTAAAGCCACAAATCTGAAGCATTTGACTTGTAGCTACTGTGATACCAGTTATTTCATCTGAACTACTTACCCAAATGACTGTCGACGACTTTATAATGGAATCTTAGGTCACAAACAATCGATTCGCCTTCTTCCAAACAATTTTTTTCCCAAGACGATGAGTTTTATTTGCACATTATCATGAGGCGAAATAAGTTTATGTTTTAACAAGTCTAACGTGATTCATGAGACTAGATTTCGAATATATGAATGTAATCCCCTTTGATGAAAATGCCTCTTTCTATATATTTCAGCTCATATTAGGGCATAAATCTAAGAAGCACTAGACTATTAGATAACTACTGTTAAGATATATTTACCTCTAACCTAGAAAAACCATCTCTTGAATTAAATTACCAGCATTTTTGACGTTTAGTTTTAAATATTTGAGATCAGTATCCGGGGCACCTTGGCTACCGCAGGTTTCATGATTGTAAACAGTCATCATAAAGTTGTATCTGTAACCTAAAGAAAACTGATACTGTCTAGAGAATTTGAAAACTAGTCACCCCATCAATATTTCAGTAGGCTATTAAAGTTGTGACTAACTCCTTATAAGACTGGACTGGCAACATTCATTGATCACTCAATTCTAAAACCGAAATGGCTTTCTTTACAGGCCTAGATCAGCAGTAAGAATGTGACGCTGAAATCGATTACCATTTTGGAAAGTGATATTTCTTACATTTGGACAACCATATTCGAAAAAAACATCAATATTTTTGTCAACGTTTCTAACGGATAGACTTAATCGATTCGGAATAGTAATTAATTTTTTGCATTTCAACTTGATATGCAAGCTACTGGATAGAGTAATACGTTTCTTATTCAAATAACAACTAGGAGAAATTATCTACTAGCTGAATTAAACTATAGTTTGATGTAAAAGGTGTAATTCTACAGGTTAATTTAACATCAAACAAGATAACTAGTCAGGCTCCCTCGTGTGGGTAGTTTTTCATAAAATGAGGTAAAATAACAGATTATTTTATCACTTACTGCGGTGACCTTAAGAGTAACCCATCGGATCAAACACCTAGGATACATTGAGTAAGGTGACCTTTTCAAATCTTCCCTTCTTTAGCTTGATTCATTTACCATGCACAGATCCTCAGGCTTTGGTTTCAAGTGGTTGATATACATTTTCGTTTTTGAGTGAATCCTCTGTCTTTTTGATGCAGTCTTCTTTGTCCATGACTATCGTGGTGCATTCTTTGTCTACCGGAAGTGTAATGATATCCTTCCTATTTTTCATTCTTTTTAATGTTTTCTGCTCTTAAGTGTCCATTGAGCGTGATATGTCCTCTGCCTGGTTAGTGGTACGATTGTTTGCCGTATTTCTCGTTGAGTGACCTCATATAATCTTGATGTTTTAAGTGGCGTTTCGGATGCAGTGAAGAATTCTGGTTTGTAGGTATCTCTTGTGTTTCAGTTCAATTCTTTCTTAAGTCCTTCCATTTCTGATAGTAATTGTTTTGATGAGTTAGCAACAAAGTCGTTTGTTCCCTCAATTGTAGGTGCTTCTGAAGTGTAAAGCAGCTTTTTCCTGAAGATGTTTCTTCGTTGTTCTTTATATCACTTGCTTGATTTTTCAATTGCTGTCGTTAACGTTATCATGTGTTGTATCGTGAGTATGCTTCTTAGTTTTCTCTTTTGATCGATAGTCGCTAATTAGTATTTCCGGATCTGATGATGTGCATCGAAAATCATCAATTGTACTCTTTGTCTTCCACTTTGTTAAGCTATTTTCTATCCCACTGGACAGTCAATCGGTGGTCTGTGTCTGACACTCTTCTGCAGAGCATGTTGAAGTAGACACTCATGGAGAAAGAACAACTATCCTCAGAATTTTTTTCAATCTTATAGCCCATATAACTTTGAATGAATTATAGAAAATTATCATAAATAGTCTTGCATTTTGAATCCATTTGAAGTAAACTGTAAACTCCATCATATTCTCTCATTTTAAATTTCAGGCTGTCAATCCAGAGGACCTAATCACCGAAGTAACGGTAAGTTTTAAGAAAAAAAAGGGTTGAAAAAAAATCCTATTAACGTAATTCGTTATCATCCTCATATTAATAAGTATGATCATGTAATGGAAGGTCTAAAAGCACTTTGATGCTTACGATAGCATCACTGAGTACGTCTAAGTATATTACCAAGTAAATCTCTCAGTGCTTCAAATAATTTAGGCATGTAAACCAAGTGAAGAGTCAGCTGTTGTATAGAACAGTAAACACTTTTTAAAACGAGTTGTTCTTCAGGCCACGGTTGTGTAAATAGTGAAATTCAAATTCTCTGCTAAAATGATGTACGATTTCAATAGTCAGACTGGTAAACTTAACGTTGAGCCATATACGTCAGTGTAAACTATTTAAGGAAAGACTTATATGATGCCCGTGGAAAGTCTCTATTAAAAGGTGTGTGTTGCAACTACGGGAATTTGTAGTCAACCTTGACTTCTACTGTATTTAATAATCTACTTTATTCTGCTTCATAAACAGTTGATCAATCACATATGTTTGATCCTGTGGGACTTCATTAAGAATAGTGAAACTGAAGTCGAAATGCTTAGTTATTGTCAAAGACACATAAAACGATTGAATGAACTTTTAATTGTAAAACAAATGATAAAAACGTATGCAGACCAACTTCTCTGACTGATAATGGGGGTTCTTTTAACTAGTCTTGTTCTATAATGCAATTTACTACGAAAAACAAATCAAGTGTGCACCTGATTTTGTTTTTATTAGGGGTTTCACTTTAGCAATGTAACCCTTGTTCTTGCTAAAACTATAGCTTCTCAAAATTAAACTCAGAGGTGAAACTTAAAGGCAAGAATACAACCATATCAAAAAGCCAGCTCACCTTCGCCCAACTTATATCCACAAATATTAAATGTTGAAAAATTACCTTTTCTTTATCAAATTAGTCAGTAAGAAATTATAGTTTTTTTTGAAACCTAATTCTTCAATACCACTAAAACTAGACTTTTGCCAGGTTTACTGATTTCAAGCAGTTCCTTGGATATGGATATGCCAGTATAATTTCTAAATTTCAGCAAAAGTGAATCACTTCAAACTATTAGTACTACATATACCCTTACTTACATATACTGATATACTCACGTAGAAAAAAAGCTTATTTTCCGATGTTTATTCATGACATCAAAAAAGTTATCGTTGCCAAGAGACGGAGTTATAACACGCATTTAGATCTTACGAGTTCATAAATAATTCACTATATATATGATGGATGGTCTGTGAAATTACCCAGCAAGTTTTTGCAAGCTTTTTCTACTGCTTATTTGATTACAGGGTATACGATTGTTCTAATTTGTTGTGTTATAACTCTAAACGTGTACAAAGAACAAAAACCTTTCGACCACTTGTCCACTCTATAAGGCACTACGTATAACACAAAAACTTAGCGCACCACACCGTTGTACCAAATATTCAGTGGTTTGCCAATAAACCATATCGAAATATATCATTCGGCCTCAATATCTTTACCGCTACCTCGATGACTAAACGGTGACCAATTTGTGTGGATACTTCAGTCCTACAGGGAGTTCCCCGTAGTTTGAATAGCATAGCAGTTAACTTTCAACCTAAGCACTTCACAAATAAAGTCCAAATCCAAATGGAAAACACAGTATACTGAAGATGAAAGAACTGTTGTCTCATTAAAGTTAAGTAAGTCAGACAAGACTTCCTACCAAGGAAAATCAAAGGATAATTTGAGTTGAACACCTTCCCAGTTTGGCCACAATGACTGCTCAATCTACTTATCAAATTATGAATCTGCATTAGGTTGATTAGTATACAGATTCAGCAACAACTTGATATCAGCTGAAGTATATTTTCAGAAGAAGTAAATCACTGAATTGGCGTTTCATCACTTACCAAGGATTATCAGTATGGGCATCGAAAGCAGGACTAGTCATCGGATGGCAACCAGTGTAACTGTTTGAAGTGTTGATAGAAATGTATCTTCAGTGTAACCATTGTGCTAAATGGTATAATCCCGATGTGCAATCCCTCTTGTGTTAGATTTCCAAAGTTACCCTTACGTGATCTAGATATGGCGTTTCTTATCCCTCATCACTGATAGGTATTTCTGGAGTGAACGCGTACCACTCAGCGTCTAATTTTATAAACCCGACTTACTGTCAGCAGAAGTCTTACATTTAACCCTATATAGAATTGTCAGTCTTTGCTCAATAAGTATAGTTATTCGTAGTACTAGGACATCAGCTTACTAGTAACTTGGTTGTTCAAATCACTTACTCAAGCGTTGTTCTCAGAAGTTTTATCAGTACCATGTATTTCAGACTTTTGTTGTTCTTAGGTTATTCCAATTTTTAAGTTATTTGGCCAGTTATCAGTGGCCATCTTAGAAGCCTAATTCAGATTGCAATATGCTTCATGTTATTTGCCATTCTGTGAGCTATCGGTGAACATGCAACTTAGACTAAGTCTGTGTATAACCTACTCATCATAATGCTATTGGAAGCGAGACTTGTATTTCTCCACAATTTTGTAGCATACTTCTGATTATATATATATGTGTGTTCAGGTTTGGTAAAAAAGAAGAATGTTAGCATTGTACCATCAAAGCTTTCTCGCTTAATTCACCATCAGTTTTTGTTCGGATCAAGATTAAAAGGAGAAACTTACACGTAGCCGATGTCATGGTAAGTCTTAAGGTAGTTATCATGAAGTTCCAAAGTTAGTATTAGGTGAAGGAGCAGTTAAAGTCAAAGAAGCATTAGACAGTGACCTCATTCCATTCCACAATTTTTAGTCAGTAAGCATTCATCACTTTTGTGGAGATTAACTTGAAGTCGTCATCCAACAGGTTGTTTGAGATGAATGAAATATGAGCTTCCTAACTAAACAAAGCGAGTTCCGTCTTTCTAGTTAAACGGCTGATGAATCCGTAAGATTATTAGAGTGACTAACAAGCAGGTGCAGTTAGCTGTTGCCTTACATGTTTGAATTGCTTTCTAACTGTTACTGTTCATCTAAGTAGCTATTGTAACTAGCCATCATGCAATAATTTTCACCCGTATTCTAGTATGCTAACCAAGATTATTGTCAACAATATAAGCATTATTACTATTTATTGCTCTACTTGTTATTCTCCGGTGTTTTACCGGATCGAATTGTTCCACCTCCATTGGCATTTGGGCTCCTATGTGGAAGCCTTGATATTATCTGAATGCTAATTATGGTGATTTACTTGGTTGTGGCCAGCATAGGGATCCAGGACGCTCTTTCCGTGTTACCTGGGATTCGTCAGCTTATTAGGTGGTTATTGTGCTTCCCTGGCCTTTGAAACGATGGGTACGAGGTTAGAGCCTCAGTGGGAACAAAATCACTCATTGGGATATAGGTATATCAGCTGACGAATCCCAAACAGGATGAAACGCGCATCCCAGATTCGTTTTCTAGCCACAACCAAGTAAATTACTTTAATGTAAGCACTGTTGAAAAAGGCATCTGATTTATGCACTGTAATGTTTGAAGTTTCTTTTGTGTGCGCGCGAATGATTAGTTAGGTAAATAAATAAAATATCGTACTACTAGGGGCATCGATTTGATATTATCTGACTGGACGTTTATGACCTTTTTTAAACATTTTTCACAGGAACAAAGAGCACAACATGTTAATGTACACTCTGTACAATCAGTTCACTCATCTACAATTACAACAGGATATCATCCAGTTGATTTCAAATTGCCTGTTGGTCCAACATTCAGTCATGTAGAAGGTAAGTAGAGAGAAAATTTCATGTCAAACTTTTCTCCTGAGCTTCTTTTACGTTGATGGTGTATATAGCTTTATGATTCACCTACGATCCATGCAACTTATGTTTAATTAATAGGCTCTGAACTGAAATAGATGTAATATTCTTTAACTCAGAAAGTCGATTGGAATCACCAAATGATGTTGGTTTGGTGTTACCTGAGATTTGTTATTTTTTTCTGGACGTTTCACCATCAGGCTGATTGATATCCTAAGCAGTAACCCGTATCACG
This sequence comes from Heterobilharzia americana, assembly GCA_944470555.2. NCBI lineage: Eukaryota > Metazoa > Platyhelminthes > Trematoda > Strigeidida > Schistosomatidae > Heterobilharzia > Heterobilharzia americana. The sequence continues at coordinate 57,338,288 of OX104129.1, read as the reverse complement.
TTCATCCTGAGATACAAATGTTTGTCATTATTCCAAAATCAGCAACTCCTAGACAATATTTGTAACACACATCTTGATATATTAACGTGTATATTGTACTTATAAAAAAAGCTGTTAGTTAAACTGTCACTCTACCTATTATCAGTTTCATGAAGTAGTTGAACTGCCAATAAAGTCCAATGGTAAACACAGCAGACAGTTAGAAACTAGTTACACTAGTCTTTGAAGATCTCTTGCATCACACAGCTGTACTACCTATCCACAAACTAGTTAGTCAGACAAGTTGCTGAATAAATTAAATAAGCATGCCTAACTGGATTTCCTATATCAGTTGAATCTGATATGTACGATCTGGTATGTCATACATTGGATGAAAAACTTAAAAACTCTTCACAGAAATATGAGCTTCCCAGTGGTACTTGTTACAGTTTTAAGGGATTTTTCCAATTAATCAACTATAATGCTGACAAAGTTTAGTTTGGTATTTTGCGCGAAGAATAACCTGTTTTACTAGAGTACACATTGTAGTCTAGTCACTAAATTCACAAGAATTAAGGATATGATTAGCATTTTTAAAAGGTAATACTATAACAGATACTCAAAACATCTGTAAGGTTTTCTTCCCTAAAATATGAAAACAAGAGCTAAGCGACCTGGTGTGAAAATGCTTTCATTTATAATACTGTAACTAAACTGAAAGATAAATGCTTATAAATGGATAAGAAAACGAATGACATGATATCATAGAGATGGCATTATGCCTCAGCCATCTGATGTTGTATTTATTTTTCTGCATTTTCCATCTGCTATTTTACTCTATGCTTTAAATTACTTATTCCATTCTGTGGCACAAATCATACAATCAAACCCAACTGTAAACTAAAGGGATCATTTAGAATTTTAGTATGTTAACTTTCTTCACTATTGTAGTACAATGACCGACAAATATGAATTATAAATTAATGCTTGTTTAGTATCTCCGCATTACACGTACGCATTTAAACACACTAGTTTGATATACAGAGACGTAATCTTATACTTTAATATTACTAGATGTTTTTTCTAACCACAATAACTTTCTTCGGCATCTGGTCTGAGTACGATTAATTTGAGTCCATGCTTGAGTAGTAGAGGGAAAAAATTAAGTACCACAACGATAATGGCTGCAGCATAAATTGCTACTGGCTAGAAGTAGGTTGTGATATCAATAAAGCTGCAGAAAACAGTCCTTAGTATTAGACCAGCCATTCGTCCTACATGGTGGAGCCCATGTCCGCCACTTGTCAAAGATTAGCGTTTTCATGATTCTCATGGTGCATCCTCTGTGTGTACCATTACACAGACAGATCTACACATTCTATTTAGACCTCTCACTTTTTAGGAACCCCTCTCCGTCACATGAAGGCAGTCAGCATGACTTCTCTGGAGAAACCTATTAATGTTTGAACCTAATCGAGGATTTTGAGAGAGTGATCGTTGGTATCTAACCTTTGGTCGTATTATGGCATTCAAACGGCCACATATACGAACAAGCGAACCATATTTTGCCTAGTAATCTTGTGAATGCATCATAGTCTGATCTCATTATCTTCTGAGAAATGCAAAGATTTCCTTTAGATCAAGTCTAGATCATGCATCAATTAATATCAATCAACGAGACGCATTTTGAAGAAAGTGGTGGGTCACTGAGAATTCTTGAGCTGTGTTGTTCTTGTTGTAACTGAACCGTTTCAATATGCAAATTATGTTGGTAACATCATCTAGTATGATGATTAAGGGTTCATCTTTAAGTTCCAAATAATTAATTTCCTTGTTCAATACAAGTAGAATGTGTCTGAGGGGAGAGGTCAAGAAGCTAATCTTAGCCACTCAGAATTTAACTAATGTCCACATTACACAAGAATTTTTACTATCAGATATATATATTAAAATAAAAGGCCAAGTGACTGTCACAACGAGGTGACACTTATGTCCTCTAAACAACCACTGATGTAACGAATTTCTTCTCACTATTGTAAGAGTGAAACTTGAGCACTGTGGCAAAGTATAACTCCATACTAGATTGTTTATTTCATATGGCATCACTGTGTTCACTGTATGTCACATCACATAAACAATCTAATGTGGAATTAAGTTTCACTATTTTGTAGCAAAAATACCTGTCCAGTCAAAATGAAGAAACTTATTGGCTGTTGAGGTGGATCTTGGGAACACTGGGTTCTAAATGTTACCGTAGCAACTAATGAAAAACGCCTAGATCAATTTTCCCATTGCAGATGATGGAAGTATCATCCGTATGTCTTGTATATCGATGGAACTGAAGGTACACAACAAGGATGCTCCTCGCCGTCTAATATGGTTATGAATGACTCCCCACAACATTATTATTATATTATCATTATTTATCCCTTGGGTCCCTAGTCGAACATAGTGCTTCAGTTGCACGTCTCCAGTGCACTCCCTTCTCTGCAATCTTTTGAACATCACTCCAAGACTGCCCAGAAGCTCTCATTTCTTCCTCCATGTCACCCCCGGACGCCCAACTCGCCGTTTCCCGTCTGGGTTTCACTCAACGACCTGGCCTGGTGCGTGATGTCCCCGAATGGTCTTCTCAGTGCATGCCCAATCAATCTCCACTTTCTTCTGCATATTTGTTGAGCGATAGATTCCTGGTTGATTCGTTGACAGCCAGAGTTCCTTGTTTCTTATTCTTTCTGGCCATCTGAGCTTCAGTGTCAGTATCGAGCGTAGGCAGCAGCTGTTGATGAATATCTGTAGTTTGTTGGAAGTGCTTTTGGTGATGCGCCAAGTTCTGAAGCATCACATAGAAGCACCGACTTGACGTTGGTGTTGAAAATATGGACGTTGTTCACGCTTTATGCTGAGTGCAGTGCATAGGATCTCCACACTGATTTCAGGCCAATGAACGCCTGTCTTGCTGTCTTTCCGATCCTGGCTGGCTTTGAGGTACTGGTCTGTGCCACCACGGCCTGCAGTTGAAACGTTGCTGCCTAGATAAGTGAAAGAGGCTACTTCCTTAAAGTTTCTCCCATTGATGGTGATTGGAGCTTGTTGGTGGTGGTGCGGTATCTTCATCACCTCTGTCTTCTCTACGTTCACTTGAAGTCCATTCTTCTCTGCCCTGCCTCTTCTGTCAACTTGTTAGTTTCCGCCTGTAGATCTTCAAGTTTGTGCGACATTAAGCACAAGTCATTGGCGAAATCTAAATCTTCTAGGTTCTTTTCCTCTTTCCAGCGTATCCCCCTCTTCTCGCTCCTCACAGTTTGCTGCATGATTCAGTCCAGTCAGCCACAACCACAAATATCATGGGTGATAGTTGACAGCCTTGTCTTACTTCTGTATTCACTTCAAAAGCATCACTGAGCCTCCCATTGTGAATTACTTGGCATATGTAGTCTTCATATAGTTGTTGAACGAGGTTTATTTTATTTTTTATATTTTGTTTGTGCTTTGAAGTTTCTGTAGCGGTTGGATTGGTTTTACTGGGTAGGGTTGCTAGCCTTATTCCCAACCTTCCCTCTTATTCCAGGCTTAGGACCGGCTAGTAACTAGTGAACTAGTTAACCAGGCGAGGTTACTCTCCACATCATGAGGTTGCTAACTGACTGACTAAATTTCTCGAATTAAACTTCGTCAACTCAATAAGCAGCCTCATTGTACGTGGAAAATGAATGCTGTCTTTGAATCTCATTTCGCCCTTCCCAAATGTTCCACTTGCCGATACATGTTGTTTCCGATGTAGTTACATAGGTTTACGTATTCATTATGGAAAGGAATCACTTCTACGACGCACTTTTATTATGCAACTCAAGTTCAGCAATGAATTTTATCGAAAAAACGATGAAGTACCCATAACGCCACCCTTTGGATCCCCTTCTAGCTGACTGATTTTTGGCTAACTTAAAAAATCCTGTACTACATCCAGTTACCGATCAGTTCCATCTATGTAGAAGATATATAGATGATACCTTTATCGTCTGCGATGTGAAAATTGATCTTGACGCTACTCTTTTTAAATTCAGTGAAAGTCATTCTTCTATCACTTTTACTATCGTGATGAAAAAGAATCACGTTTCTTCACTTTGGCTGAAAAGACACTTCAGTTCAGAAAATGGAGAAAACTGGAGGGTTAGTTCAGTATTTTGCCAGTCTGGCCATCAGAGTAACTTTACACTAGTTGCCTCTTAAATTGAGTTTTGCTATAAAATATGTTTGTCATCACTTGTAGTGTACCTGTAAGATTTAATGTAACCCTACCAACATCTTTAACCAAGATAACTTCAAAATGTTATAATGTTTATTCAAATTTAAGGTCTGGTTCGTACACCAAGTGGTCGTGTTCTACGTCCAAGTTTAATTGACAATGGAGACGGAACGGTTACAGCACAATTTCAGCCAACTGAACCTGGTTTGCATGAACTAGAAATCACCTACAATGGTCAGCCAATACCAGGAAGTCCATTCAGATTTTATGTTGAAGCTGTTGGATCTGGAATTGTAACCGCCTATGGGCCAGGATTATCTTACGGAAGGGCTGGAGAACCAGCTAATTTCACTTTGATAACACGAGATGCCGGTGCAGGTAAGTAGAATACTTAATAAAAAGAAGACGTAAACATTAGACCAATTAATTTAATTGGAAATTTATTGCTAACTAAAATGTATTGTCATTATAGATTTCAATGAAATTGAAGCGATTGGTGCATTTCCGTACATAACTGAATTCCAGTTGGATATTTACTTATATCCACCCTTTTATAAAGGAAGAAACAATTCATCAGATGATAGTTAGTGCTGTGTGTAAGCTTCATGATTGGTAGATGGTTTATGTTTTGCTTTCGTTGTCACAAAACATCACTATCCTTCATTATATTTTTTCTCCAGTGTAATGCACTGTTTTGTTCACTACCTCTTTTGATGCACATATTCCTTTCCTTTGATGTAAACAAATCTCATTTCCATAAATTGGAAACCATACATAAAAATCTCCTTCATGCTCTCATTCCTAAAACAGATGGATTACTTGAAATTTGTTCCTTATAAATGTTCGTCACTTCAAGACTCTATAAAATTCTACTGGTTTTAAGGACATTCTACGGCTAGATAATCGCCAATTCTTCAAGAACATAAGTCGTAACTGTTTGGGAAATACGGAACTACGACAGATCAACTGTCCATTCCTACTTGTTATTCTAATTTTTCTCCGAATAATATCGGCTGAAGATAACCATCTTTCAACTAACCATCTCTTAAAATCCACAACTTTATAGTTTATTCATCAAAATAATGTCTATCGAAAATTTGATATATATATATATATATATATATATGCGGGATTGCAAGATTTGAAAACTTCGAAAACTATATTTCGTTGTTAGATGGTAGGAGGCAGTCGTCCCTGTTGGCACCCATTAGTAGGGCATATTTTTAACCGCGATAAATTTTGTGTTCCCTTGGAGAATCTGCACCACTCAGCACCGGAGACAGAGACTTAACCGCTAAGATTTATGTTGCTAATGATTACCGACAACTCCAAAATCCGAATCCAGAGTTTTCTGCAGACTGACTTCCGCCATTTAACACTACAATACAATAAACAGTAGTGTCGTCTCACTTTGATTAGTGAACACACTGCAAAATTCGATCGATAGACCAAGATCACTGGTTAGCACAAAGAAAGGGACAGTTACATTGGTTAACCATTAGTGACCAATTTATGCGCACAAAAAATATAAAAAGAGAAGTGGAAAATTAAGTGACTTGGAAAATCTGAAGAATGCTTTCTGAATTTACTATGTTCCACCCGTCAAATATGTTTTCTCCTTTGCCATATGACGCATCTCTTCATAACTATGTAGATAACACTTGGCAGGATTTTGTCATACCTTACAAAAACAAGTGACTTCTACGCTTGTTTCTGAAATTACACAATGATTCACCGACTAGAATGAGAAAAGATGAGATACTAGCAGTCATTGTAGTCGCAAGCCTCATCTTTCACTTTTAAACAAGTTAAATGTGAATAACACGATTAAGACAGAGACCTGCTGACCAAACATCAGCGAGGCCATCAAGTTAGAGTCTCTGTAACATAATTTACGTGGTGATTATGTCGTAATAATAAAACATTAAAAGAATTAATCACTGATAAGAGAGGACACAAAACTATCCACAGAATAATAGTGCAAAATAACCGTTTTCTTAGGGCATCTTTCATAGGTCAAACGTAAACTATATCTTCTACGTTTACAGCTTTTCCTAACAGAAAAATCATTTCCATGCTGAGCTCATCTAAGGTCCCTGAATTTTAGCGGCATAAGAATTAGAAATAACCCTAAAACAAATTTTTTTTGGAAGTTTCTTTGGAGATTAAAATATGCAGACCAAAGACTGTAGTCTACTGGACACCAAAAATGAAGTTTAGATAGCAACCAGAAGTATGTAAGATAATTACTATTGGTTGACATGAGTATATACAATCCACTTCGACCAATAAGCACTTCTAACTAAAAGAATGTAAACATCAGATGACCATTTTTGTTTCTGTATATTTACACTCGTGTTTGCAGCAAGTTGTAACAATCACTAAATCACTGTCATTTTCTCCAGAAATGATGTTACGTAACCTATACAGAAGTGAGACTATAAATGATTAGTAAGAACAAGAAATATTCAGGACATGGAGCATGCTAAAATGAACTAGTTGAATTAAAAAGTAAAGAAAGGAATGAAACAGAAGCATCTGTTACTGCCGCAACTTACAGTTCTTTCTTTTATCAATACGATCCTTCTTTTATTCCAGTTTACACATCAGGCCAGTGCTAGAGGTTTCCACATTTGTATAACACATTTTCGAAGAGCCATTGAGCGAAAACGTTCTAAAACCTCCTTGGCTTACTACCGTACATCTAACATCCTCATTTAGTGAATCATTTACAAATGGAGTGACATTTTTAGGGAACTATTATCATCGGGGACTACGCAATACCCATTAAACATTGATCATCCGCGTATCTGACTAGATAATACTTGAAAATATGTTTGGCTTATGCTCGCCATCCATTTGTTTATTTTTGTTGTTCTTATGCAGCTTGTTACTTTTTTATGATCAACAATACATACTGAGCTCAATTCAACTTCGTGAGAACTGTTAAAAATCTTTTATGCAGCAAGACGAATATTCGAACTTCAGGGAACTGATATTCTTTCTGGGATTCGAACTGGCGTTACCCAGTACTATAGTCAGCGACGTTACTACTGAGCTATTTGTGACACGACTAACTTCCTATAGGACCGAGTTGCATACATTGGTTGAGGGCTGACCGAGTTGTATCGACCATTTTTGGATTGTGGTCAATAAGCTAGGAGTCCCACCAAGACGCTGCCCCTCCTAGCCTGGTGATCACACTGCAAGAATGATCGATAAAATACCATTAGTACACAGGACTAGACAACATGAAATCGGTTGGTCTCCCGCGACCAATCAGTGTATAAGGTTTCAAACATATGATCAATTTATAATCAAAACGTGTAGGTAAAATATATCATGACTTAAGGATGTCTTGTAATCATTTACACATGGAAAATTGAATTTTGTTAAGAGATTGTCTATTGTACTTGTCGATTATTACAAGATTTAATGTAACCGATAATTTTCTATGAATATTATAGAGTGGTTACATGTTAAACTTATCCTTTTCAGTCTGAGTTACACGTTATCAGGGTGTAATTTGTTTTGACTTGTGTTACTAACTGGTTGAAAGTCACTTACATCAACTAATAACCATATAAATAACCCTTACACAATGCCGTTCCTTATTTACTTTTAAGTTTGAAACATTCGGTTGTCTTCAATAATCATTTTTACTTTGAACTGTGAATTTAGTGAAATATTGTCCCTGTCAGTCATGAGTGCACACTGCTGAGGAGTCCCATACTAGGACGAAGTAGCTGTCCAATGCTCACAGGTTTCCAATTTTCTTCCAAATGTTGTGGGTCCATGATTCATACCAACTTGAAAAATATTGTCTTGGTTGCACAACTGCTACATTTTCTTCATTTTAAATTCAGTTGATAATAAATGTCAACTATTTTCACTAGTTACTGATAAAAGTGTTACGCATAAATTGTTCATTTTCTTAAATCTTTATTTTACCAGGTGGATTATCGCTTTCAGTTGAAGGACCATCTAAAGCTGACATACAATGCGATGATAACAAAAATGGTACTTGCAGCGTAAGCTATTTACCTTTGGTACCTGGAGAATATACTATATCGATAAAATTCATGGAAAACCATATACCTGGATCACCATTTACTGCACATATTGCAGGTAAGCTGAAATGTGTCTATCCTTACTTTAACCACTGCATAATGAAAACATTTTAATAAACAGCTATCGATGCTTCAGTTATGGTGCTGTTCAAGGTAGTCTTTGTCACAGAAAAACACCAGCTGGAGAAGTATTCCAATTCAGGTGGCAATGGACAGCTTTTTTATTACATTTAAATTCTCCACAGCGGCATAAACTTATTGCTGTATGTGAGATCAAGACCAGAACTTTCTTATCTGACGGTGAGCATTTGATCACCTAGTCATCTAGTTGAAAGCCCGTGGTCCATATTTTTCCACTTTGTTCGATCTGTAACATAGTGCAACTATCATTGAATACCACTTGTGAGTATTCGTTCTTACACCCAAAAGGTGATAGACTATGGACCATGAGTTCCGGTCTGTTGGTTGAATGGTAACATACCACAAGACTTGCTGGTATGTGACTTAACCCTTCACACAGTCGTTGGTGTGTATTCTTACAAATCCGAAACGGAGGCGAAAAATGTGTTCAATGCTTTCAGATTTTCATGTTTTCTTCAAATTTTGTGACTGTGTGAGAAAAATAACTTTAAATTCTAACTAATAGTGAGGTATGAACACAATATCCAGCGAGTGTTTTAAATAACGAATAAGTATCATTCATGATTCGTATGAAAGTTAAGAAGATATTTGATGACTGAATTCAAATAAAAACGCGGTTAGTAGTTGAATAGTATAGCCTGACTTCCGTTTCATAGTTCACTGAAATAGTCTATTCATTTGTGAAACAGTGTATGAGAAAAATTACGTGCAATTAGCTGACTATCAAGTCCAGTTGAAATTTACTAGTTTGTACTGATAGCAGGGAAATTCAAATTTATATGTACCTTACAGGTTTAATGACGATAATTGGTTGACTCTTAAGAAAATCTAGTACTGTGTGAAACTACAAAGACGACTAGACGTCACTGGTGGAACGGAACTGCGCATACTTGGCCACACTGTGCACATCTGTGCAGTAGGCAATAAACTACACTCATTGTGTTTAAGCTAATGATACTATCTGGTTGCCAAAACCTGACCAGCTACCTGATAGTCATACCCCTAAATCACTGAGCTATAGCTGCACAGGTGAGATAGTATAGAGTACTTCTTTATAGGACAATCATTTTTAAACCGTGAAGATCAGTCAATTGCAGTGGTGAAGGTAAAATATGCATGAACCAGTAATCTGAAAGTGAAGGAAGACACCGAAGGAGAAAAACCTCTTAAAGTACTCAGAAAGATCACCTAAATAGAAAGGAATAGATGGTCTGCTTAGATAAGATGAATTTGGGCACTTTGGTAGGACAAAATTTAACCTGAGTCTTTATATCATATATATCACAGAATGAAACCGTCTTATTTATTAGATGAAATTCTGAGCACGCCTCATTGCTCATAATCATATCTTGGTCATATCACTTTTAAACTATTATGAGTGATAAATTGTGCCCAAGAAGTTATGTGGTTAATGATGCTGTATGAAGCTTATAGCAAAAGAAATAAAAATCAATAAACGATTTGCTTCTAAGGTGTAGTGAAGTGACCTTGTGCGCTATATGGTTTAAGACAAATAGTGAACACAGTAGAAAGGTGGCAGCTCAAACATTATTTAAAAATTTACAGATTTCCATAGTATGAATTAGAAACAGTCTGAAAGAAAAATATTCTTTTGAATAAGTTTTCCTCAGGTCCTACAATTGTGTAATGCTATTGTACAGAGTAATACAAGCCATGGTTAAAGCGAACACATATTCAGAAGAAGATGTTAGTTAGGGTTTGTAAGGAAATCAGTTTTTCGTTTTAAATTAGTCATTATTAAGATGATACACATGCAGATGAAGAATGTCATGATCGAAGATTAGACATTGAATAAGCAATATAGGAGTGGTCTTTAGTTTATTGAAGATCAAGGAGGGAATGAAGTTTGAAGTTAATTCTGTCTCAATATGACGAATCAAATCTGAACTGTGCATTCGGTATGAACATGTTGAAATGCTATTCCTTCATTAACCTTCAGTAAACTAAAGGCTACTCGTGTCTTTTTTATTCGTTGTCTTTTCTTCTACCATAACAATCTCTCTTCATCTGCATATATACCATCTTATTACTGATAGATTTAGGAAAGAAAATCGATTTCCTTAAAGACCGTAACTCAAATTTCTTTCAGAAAACGCATTCACCTCAAACTTGACTTGTTTTATCTACTCTGTGCAACTGGATTTCATAGTTGTAGAACCTGACGAGAACTTAAAGAAAATAATATTCTTCTCTGAAGTATTTTTATTTTCTATCCTATGCTATTCTTAAGCTTAAAGATACTCCAGATGCAATGTGTATCGAATATGTACAAAAAGACCAATCCTGGCTGATATCACTGTAGTCATCTAGGGAATCATACTTAATATCAAGTAATTTAATTCGAATATAATCCTTTCTGCACATTTACGTCATTATACCTCAGTTAATTTAACAGCGGTCCTAAAAACTACTGAAATAACCAAGTTCCTTGATTTCAACTAAACAGGAAGATTCATCATACAATGCGAAAACCTAACTGGTTATATTAACAGTTGTAAGGGTGGTCTTTAAGTTTTCGCCTCGACTACCGTTTTGTGAAAAATAAGATAGAAGATCTCTATCTTTGGGTATGTTGAAAAGTCTAGCTCAAGCAAACAATTACCAACTAGCTTACAAGCCTCAAATCATTCTTTCCTTGATAAAATGAGTGAAGGTACTTGCTGTATACTCCTAATTATCTGAAGCTTAACCTGCTGTCTTCCTATGATCTTAAAATAACCTGTTTGGCTGTTTTCATACGGTTACTGGTCTTTTTTCTTCTGCTTTCTGTTTTAAAGGTCATTTAGAAATGTAAATATTCAGCATAGCTGTCAACTCTATTGACTGTTGTTGAGACGGTAGGAAGCTCCCTGTCAACTGTCTGCCTTCTTGTCTTCGCGCGTCTGTGTTATTATTGTTGTGGTGGTTGACCTTCTAGTTTGCGTTAGAATCAATTCGTTGCGCGTTAGATTCTTAGTGTGCTAGGCAGGCATCGCTCGTAGAGTGTTAGGCCGTTTTACCTTCCATAGCAGTACTTTAAATCAACAAACAATTATATCTAAATATCAAATGATACAGTAACAAGTAATGAGTAAACAGTAAGCAAACATGGCCATATAATAATGCCGTAGAGTACCTTCATAGCAAAATGTATTTTAAAACCATTAATTTATCAAACTTAATGCATTTATGCTTCCTACTGTTTGTCATTAGTTCTTTATAACAAAGATACCTCATTCAACAACTATTGTGATATAAACTTTCCGATTTCTCTTGATTAACAGGTGAGTCTAAAAGATTTAATCAAGTCTGTGTGGGAACTACAAGTGAAATGCCGTTACGTATCACAGAAACAGACATTTATAATTTGGTCGCAACTGTTCGCAGTCCATCAGGTCTTGAACAACCATCTACACTTAAGAGATTGCCAAATGGACACTTGGGTATGTGAAGAGTTTTTACTACTTAAAGTTATTTTAAATTATCATGAAAGTGTTAAGTAAATGGATTAGGATTTTAGTAAACTTCGTACTGAGTAAAAGCTTTTTATGAGCTGTCTTATTTTAGCTATATCAATAAATATGTGAAACTATGAAAATTGAGCTGAATATATAACCCAAACTGCATCATCACTTCTGACAAGGACATGAAGAAAAACAAATTAAGTCTTGTGTATGTTCATAAATATTATAAGATGACAACCAAGTTTTATTGCATGTCAAAGGTCAAAGACTGTCAGATGGTTGAGTTTAAGTTCAGGTATAACGGAAATCACAATGAACAAACTAGGATTCAGCTATTTTAGGTTGGTTTTGAGACTTTAGATAAACGTCCACAAAGCTGCTGAATAACGGGTACTGAAAAATGTCACTAATATTGTAGAAAATATGTTTAACAGAGATCTAACGGCAATAGTGAATAGTCTCCAACAAGAAGCCCTTGTACCAGTTGAGACTGGTTGATTCGGTCCTGTATATCAACAATCAAAGTACCCAACAGACACCTGTTGAACAAAATGTAACTTGTAACTCTTTAACGCTTAACACAATGAATTCTAAGTTGTGGTACCAGGAGGAATACAATCAGTCACTGAGACTTACGTATGGCTAAATGACAAATCGAAATAGGTAACCACTCGTACTTCTTACCAAATGTATGATCTAAAAGTATAGCATATTTTCAGAATAATAACTAATAATTAGTATGAGAGGATTGTCTATTGTATATGCTAGTGTGAAGAATTAAGTCTATCCTATGTAGTTCCCTGTCACATATATATTCTGTTTTTTTTCGAATGCAATTATGAGCTGGTATTTGCACTTAGCATTGACGAGAACCCATAAACTGGAGACCACAGAAGAAAGATGGAGATAGTTATCCCATCAAGCCTAAAGTAGATTTTAGAAACACTCCAACTTAGGCGTTGTCTAAATATTTAGCAATGATGTCAGGCCGAATATGAAATCACTCAAAATCCAAACTTACTGACTCTTATGACTTAAAGCATAGAGTAGATGATATACGAGTCGATAACAGTGGAAAAATAGTTGGTTTCGATATAACCACCCCTTACATAAGTATACCGATCGACATGGCTCTAGACGCAGTTAGAAATGGGCTTAAGGAAATCATGCTAAGACTACGGTTATACCTGACGTCTACAGTTTCAAAATATAACATATAAACAAAATAAAGAGGTTTCCATGGGATCAGCAACATCCCCTATCTTTGCAGACATATATATGGATAATTGGGAACGAACAGCACTTCACACATTTAGTCCAACTTAAAAGATATGGTTGCGTTATATAGATGATAAGTTTACTGTACTGAAACTGGAACACATCAATAGGTACTTGCTACACATGAAGGTGACCTAGTAATGTTGGGTTACAAGATTAAATGAACATAAGATGGAAGTCTAGAGACCGGCATCTACAGGAAACCTTCCCATTCGAATCGTCTAACCTAATCTCAGTTAAAAAGACCTAGTTAAACCCCTAAGTGATAGGGCGGAAAAGTTTACTAGTAGGCCAGAAAATCTACGACAAGAATACCTTGTTTCTCAACAATTACCCGCCCGAATTCATGAATGAATTCATAAGAAATATAAAGAAAAATATGAGCAGTAATAGTAATAGGTGTTATTAACAACGACTCTACTAGCAGTTGTAATAATAGTGACGGGGTCAAGAGAAAATTCAAAGCCTCTGCTGTATTGCCATAAAAGGAAGACACTTCAGAAGCATTACGAAGAATTCTCAATAAGGCACGGATTAAAGTGGCATTTAAATCAACAAACTCGCTGAAAAACAAGAAATTTAAAAAAAAGCTCGGTTATAGCTCTGCATGCAATTATACACAATCACAGTGGGGTGGGATAGAGTGACAGCTCTAAACCTTAGTTGGGTGCAGTGAAGGCAAGATCGATAACCAAATCTTTTTTTATTGAATCAACACTAAATACATGCAATAGAAATAATTCGTCACCTGTCTCAGATATATTAAAGGTTCTTCTTCCCTTGTCGTCTCAAAGAAAGAGAGAAAACTAGGACTATATAAACTCCGTTTCAAAGCTGAAGGAGTTACCTGATATCAGGTGGATGATAAATTGTGTGCGAAACGTTATTCAGTAAATGATACTGTTTCACTATCTGACATTTCTAATCAACAGAGTAAAATGGAATTACAACCTACCACAGTGTTTTAACTTATTTCTGTATTAACAGTAATTGTATTTATTTGTACGAAACACCAGTTTCATAGCAATGAGTGACTTGAGTAAAACACTCAATGAGAACAATTCAGTCATCGGCATCAATTCGTCTGTGTCTATTTAGGCTCATTTATGACTTCAAAACACTTTTGATAAAGTTTATGACTTCAGTGTAGATTGAGGTAGATTCAAATCTCCAAAGTGTGAGCAGTTTCCTCAAGGTTTCAAGTGCACCTCAATGACCGGCACCAGCATGCACGAAATCTAGTACAGATTAGATTACTTCCAAACTGATTCTGAACTACTAACAACATGATAGTTTGACTGCTGAATTTATATCATTTAGGAAACTATTGAGAAGCGTGGAGTAGTAAATAGCGATTTCGTCTTACTCTGAATCTCTTGAACAATACTCAATAACGACTGCAACCTAGATTGAAACCAAAACCTTCAGGTTGTGAAACAAATCCGCTTAAACTCAAAATGATATTGCATGTACTGCAACCAACGTAGAGAACTTCGTTGGCCTCTAAGTCCAGTGACCGTTATTCACCTAGAACTAAGCTTACTAGTAGTCAGTAGATAATTGATAAACAAAAATGAGTTTGGATTAAGTACAACATACTTTTTTCCTATGTCTAATTATAATAAAAACAAGATAAACAAGTTTAAATTTTAGTTAATATACTATTTCTTGAAAATGTCTATGATGTAACAAAATCCTATGGCAACAAGAGTAAATGTAACGTTATATTTTAATAATAAAATTACACAGTTCTCTCAGATAGGCACTCCAAAATTTTTATACTGACTTAATGAAAGGATGGATGTTGTTTTTGACCAGTTCTTCCTGCCACTCCTTCACTTCAACTCATTCTTGTTATCAAATATGAAATAGTAGTAATGTTAAAAAGAATACCTTATCATCTAACCTGTATTTGGATCGTAGATAAAATGTTGTAGGTATATACTATTTCAACAAAAGTCTGAAGTAGGAAATATGTACCACCGGATTTTAACTCAGTGGTTAAAGGGTGACATGTTGACCCTGGAACCTGAATGTCCTGAGTTCAATCCTTGGTAGGGTCATGGGTGCGAACTGATGAGGAGTCCTGTACTAAGATACAACAGCTACACAGTGCTCTCTGGTTTCCAATGTTTCTCTAACTGATGTCATTCCATTATGAATACCAACCTGAAATCAAGAAATCTGAAAACTATTTATGTTATCGCACTACTAAAGGTACTCTGTTAATATGAAAGAACACAAGGATGTGATTGGTAGTTCCTTCTAAAGTACTGTCATTGTTTCCATGTTTATTTTGTCTGGTTATCCTGATGACCTGAAATTCAACTTTCTTGTTGTTTCTTATTGGTTGACGGATTGAGTCAATGTCAGTAAATTTGTTGATTTCTGACACCAGGGATCGAACCCGTGACCTTCAGGTTCCGTGGTCAGCACGTTGTTATTGAGCCACTGGGTTCGAATCAAGCGGTCCGTATTTCATGGTTCTGTCAGCTCACAACATAGCGCGACCATCAGACAATGTCATCGTCGAGTATTTGTCCTCACAGTCACCAGGTTTGCCCTACTGGTCATTCTCTAAATCCCTACATTTTAAATATGTTTCCTTTATTGTTGTTCAACAGGTATTTCTTTTACTCCACATGAGATTGGTGAACATTTTGTCAATGTGTTTCGGAATGGTAGACATATTGCTAACAGTCCATTTAAAATTTATGTTGGTGAAAGTGAGATTGGTAACGCCTCTAAAGTTAGAATCTATGGTACTGGTTTACGAGAAGGCATGGCAAATCAAAATTGTCAGTTTACTGTTGATACAAGAAATGCAGGTAAGTTGAAATTAAACATTTTATTGTAAAAAAATATTTAGCCTCTATTCAAGTGGTAAATAGCTAACAGTAAACTCTATATCTCCATCATCCTTATACATCTCCAAACATTTATTACCTGTGACAGTTTGACGATAATAAATATAATCAACGTCTGTCTTGTGCCCTAATAGTCTAGTGGGTAACACTTTGCGTTTGCAGCGAAGTGGGGACAACAATCACTGATATCCAGGTACGTCCAGCTGAGGACTCCCAAATAGGACGAAATGCGCACCCTAGAATCCGCTGCGAGTCACCAAGATGAATACAAAGTTATACATTTACGTTAAACTAATAGATTTTGTCGGCACTATAGTATCATATTCCCTGATTGGCACGTTTAATCTTGAATATATAATAGTATTACCCTCAGCCCCAGGACGAGTTATAGTTGCAGATAACTTTCTTAGGATAGAGATAAATTCTTATCTACTGGGTCGTCATGTTGGGATAGTGGATCATCAAATTACAAAATATGATGAGCCTAAAACCTGTCTATACTGTTGGTAGCAGTACTTGTTGATGATTTTTCAACTACAGAATTTAGATGTATATTGTTTTTCTGGGTCTTGTTAACTTGTACTGCCTACATTATATGTATTTTTGACGCAACTTGAACCTACTGTCTGTTAAAACCAATAAAATAGCACCATTCAGCAAGCTATTTACTTCAAATAGTCGCTTCTTTGTCGATAGAGCATGTATCAAAGGGTATTTTACATGAGAGATAAATTAAGCAGATTTGACTACTTTTCACTTACGCAGATTCACAGTTGATCCCCGTCATTAAAACAAGACATTTAGAGGTTCGTAGAAAACACTTGTGAAGATACATGTCGAAGGTAAATCAGAAGATTGGAAATGATAGTATTTCCTTTTCCAAAAATGAAGGTCAACCACTTTAGTTACCGTTGCATGAAATAAGATGAGAAACCGGTTTAAAATCGATTTTTTGATTGCTACTGATGCTGGTGATTAATTTTATTTTCTTATTCTTGTTAATTTAGTCACACCTTCTCTCCCGTAAATATTCACTGCGCTTATTTTGTTTTGAGAGTAGAATTTTCAATAACATTATACTAATAAACTTTGATGCAATCTGAAAGCTGGCTACAGTATATACTGCTGAACAGAAGGAGTAGTAAGAAACCGTCCACGAAAAACAACAAGAGTCTGGTGTTTAGATCACTTTGATCTGGTTAGTCAATCCTAAGGATCAGCTTCAATGGTTTCTATCCGTCCGGATTGTTCAGTACTATACTTCGTTAATTCATGACTTTAGATGAATATTTTTCGACTGAAATCCTTTGACATTAAAGTTTCATGGTTGGAAAAAGACCCATCTGTAAGAAATGTCACCGTGGACAGTGTACTTTATAAAATGGTCACCCTATCCACAGTCAGAGCTTACTTACCTGGGTTTGACCCCTGTTGGTGGTATGGGTGGACACCCATGAGGAGTTTAATACCAGGACAAAATAGCTGTTCAGTTCTCCATAGTTTTCAGTGGTTCTCTGACTGATGTCAGTCCATGATGAATATCAACCTGAAATCAATGAGTAAATCCTCACAAACTTCTAAATTGTGTATGAATAAAGTGCCACTAATAGCTATGTCCATAAATAATACAACTTCGGAGAGCACATTTCTGTCGAAACGTTCAAACCAGAAGTTACTAACATCATACAGAAACTGTCGATGTTCTTCAGCTGATTAATTTACCACCAGTTACACCATATCACTGTATATTTTCTGAAGTTCAGGAACAGGTAACCAATCACGTACCAGTGTTTTCTCGAGTAATAATATAACCTCCGTGCAGTTCAATAATCGCGTAAATGTTTGTTTATACTTATCCGATCGAAGGAAGGGTATACTGGGCTGCACTCTATCCTGTCAAGTTATACAGCTGTGAAACATGAGCAGTAAAAGAAAAGTATGCGAAGCAGTTACAGGTTTTTGATCAAATGTGTATTCGTAGCACTGCTCAAACATAGTGAAACCACAATTTGAGCAATGTTGAAGACAGGCGAAGAATACTAAGCAAGTATGGTAATTTGCTCGACGAACTTGCGAACCTTCAGCGAAAGAAATGGAGTGGACACCTGTTGCACATGCCGAGTCACCGCTTATCTCCACATTCCACATTAGAAGAAGTTGAATTACCTTGGAAGAGGGTTCAGGGTGGTTAAACTAAGACGTCGTACCCGTCAGTAAAGTCACTGACTGTTGGTCTGGGTTATGTTGAGAGATGTGAACTTCCTGGTTGGGGCCCCCAAGACGATAGAAATCAGTGGTCAAGAACTCTTGGTGATATGCCCAAAAACAGGCCACAGTGACGTCTTTCAAAGCTTGAATATTTTCGCTAACCTTCATTTGTAAATTCCTTCTCCTTTCATACACCTTTGCCTGCTCTGATATCTCGCTTTTCCTATCCACTTGCTGTTTATACGCTGCTGTGAAGTGTGGCAATTTAAGCCGATACACGTGTGTGCCAGATTCCAAGTTGATTTTCTCTGTCTGTCTGTCTTGTGTACGTCTTGTGTGTGTATATATTAGTGACACTACATGACTATAAAAACTTGAGTAGATACAGTAGACCTCGAATTTATTATCTGACACTGAACTAACCAAATCTACTGAATTTAAGGTTTATTAAACAGCTGCATTATCAACGGCTAGCTTATTTTTCTATATTCTAATATGATAACTTGTTTACAATTTTTAGAGCCAGCTAACACTTTAAATCTGTATTTCTATTTAAGGTTATGGTGGTTTGAATCTATCAATTGAAGGTCCTAGTAAGGCAGATATTGAATGTCACGACAATCAAGACGGCACATGTTTAGTTACCTATCGTCCAACAGAGCCTGGAACGTATATTATCAATGTAAAATATGCTGAACAGCCGGTACCAGGAAGTCCTTTTGTTGTTCACATAGGTGGAGAACCATCTCTTAGAATGATGGAAAGAATTACTCGACAAAGAGAACTTGCTGACGCAACATATGTAGGCAGTCAGTGTGAATTGAATTTGAAAATTCCAGGTAAGTTATACTATTCAATTTCCAGTGCGATTACTTGATAAAGTACTGGAGAACAAATAGTAAACTTTATAGGATGATTTTTCAATCTGGTTCCCATGTAGCTTATGTTCTGAGGCGTTCTAATATTAAGGTATATCATCTTTGGAAATATTTTAATGCTTACTCAATTTCTTCAGTTAGGAATTAAAATTTTGCTCATCTAGTTTACTTTATACAGAAAGGTGGTAAGTAACTTACTGAAATACAAATTTCATCCACAACCTTATAATCATCAGAACCATCTCATCTCTTCAAATCATGCGAACTTATGTAAGGTGGTTGCTGATACATGACAGAAGTGCCTTGACATAACTTTCGTGGTTATCATCACTCGAACTGTGAGAAACTAGTGCTTCTTAAGAGCTTCGAAAGTCTATCTTTCAGCGTTTTAACAGGACTTAAAAACTAGGATAGACAATATTGAAGAAAACAATTTAAACTTCAAATTTTGACATTTAATCTAAATTATAATGCTGGGAAATATCTAAGCAATTATATATCTAGTACTGGACTTGATTTCAAGCTGGTATTCAAGTGAAAGAAACGAGCAAATATTTTGTGTTTATAGATGTCCATTCTTTTTATCTGTGTACTTAACAGACTCCGTGTCTTGTTATTTTTTAAGTTGAAATTAGCAGTGGATTGTCACAATATTGCAACGCAACAGGTCATCACCATGAAATCTGGGTACCTAACTAATTGGTTTTTAACTGGTAACCCATACGACACTGTCTAACCTTAAGTGATGTCAGAAGTTTAGTGATCACATCTCCCCTGATTATCAACACTTACGAAAGCTTAAATGTTAGTAGATTTGATGTTTTCTCAGTGCTTGCAATCAGAAACGAGCAAAATCTATGGAGTAGGTATTGAAAATAGGTAAAAGTTATCAACTATTTAGCATTTTTTTAAATGACCAGGAAAGATGATGAGTAAGTTTATGGCTGAAAATCAAAATAAGATTTAAAATACTTCTCACAGCAGGTTATTTTAAAAATAGACAAGAAATTTAGTGAACGTACAGCTGATCTTTTACTACCCCTTAGTATCAAATAAGCTAGCTACCTATCTTCTAGTTACAACTAATTTTGAGAAGGCTGTGAATGCACGTATAAAGGCAATGTTTGCCTTCAATAAATATTCGTGAATGACATCAGAAAAAGTACGGTACCCCTGTTTAAATGATCATAAAAGTGTAAAGTTAAAAAAATAGTTTTGTAATGCCTATCATTGTTGATTTCGTTTTACATGTTTCACCCTCAAAATGTCACCAAACAAAAATCATGATCAATATACTTCCTAAATCCTGACATCCATAGACAGCTGATGCCTAGGTGTAGCTTGCAAGCAGTTGTTATATATATATATATATATATATATATATATATATATATATATATATATAACTCTGCCAACGATTTGCTACTTCAAAAGCTTTATTTATGTAATCAATTTCTGACACTGTAATCTAAAGTCGAAACATGTGATGTTGACTAAGAAAGCACACTCCAACATTTTATGTTCTAATTTGTCATCTATATACAAATAATAAGAATCCGTTCTATAATTCAGACTCATCAGACACAGACCTAATACCTGAAAAAATCTCCGAAAGATCTCCAAGTAAATATACAGCGTTAGGAAAAGACATAATGACTAACTTGCTTTGAATGATACCCATACGAATGTAAATCAGTAGTACATATAACAGTGTTGGGTAAAACAAGAATTGATAATGATCACCTGGTAAACGTTTTAGAGCGAAACAGACAAAGTCGCAAATACATATACAGAGGGCGGAAAGATTTCTAACTGGCATGTCAAAAATGAAAATGTCTATTTATGTGAATTTAAAGTGTCTTAACAGCACTTGTGATTTCGTAGAGAATAATCTTCATTGCTCCATTCAACTCACCTTTGGTTTTTTTGTTATCATTCAGTCGTAAAGTTTTGCTGTTTGATGTAAACTAACTAATAATACTGTAGTATTATTTATTTCTCATTCTACTGTATGATCATTTGAGTCTGGTTTCCTCAAACACTCAGTGTCAAACTGTACAGAGTCATGGATTGACCGCGATTGTAGAATAAACATCTTGGTCATATTAGTTACTACAGGTTTGAAATATCATCAAAGGACTCAAAACCTCACTTATGACTCTCGCTAGACAGCATTAACAGGTAAAGGGTGTCGGTTATCAAGAACTTGTTGACTACTCATATTATCCGTCCTCAAAGTTTCAGGTTTTTTCTGTATGATACAGCAGAGCATACTATTGCTTGATATATATAGTTCTTCATACGTATTATTGTCCATGTTAACATAAAAATATTAAAGTGGTTTCTGTCACAACCTGACACCAACTGTAGAACCACTGGAAAACTGGAAATACTAGATGGTTACTTTATCTTAGGTTCTCTCAGAAAAATAGTAATAAATGAATGAGAAAATACAGTAACTGATTCTTGCCATATTCAATTCAATATTTAGGTATCCAAGCATAGAAGAATAAAGTAATAAGATGAGACAGAGAATGTATGATAATAAATCCAGGTTGAAAACATTCCATTTTTACAAAAAAGAGTGACCAATGTCCTAGAAGGTTTTCGCAGATCAATAAAAGAAACCGAAGATCTTTGAAGTCCTTCACAATCAGCCAATAGACTCCAAAGTTTCGAGGAAAGACATGTGATCATACCTGTAAATATAAAATTAGCTGTAAAGCCTAAATCAGAAGGGAACGATCTTCCAAAAAGGCCAAGTAATAATCAAGGCCACTGCAAACATATATATACCATTGAATTTTTGTGGATGGTTTAAGCATGGAATATACCTTGATTCGTTTTATTGCATTTTGTATTTGAGAAAAAATCAGACGATCATCAAGAGTCAAATCTAAAAGTTATTGTTCACGAATTCACGCCTATTCAGGAAACCCAAATTGTCAGCTACGATAGTTTATTTTCAGTAGCTTAATCATAGTTATGCATTGGATGTAGCAATCCATGAACATAAGTACAAACTTATCTGCGTTTGTTCCACCCGCAATTAGTTCGATCAGCAGTCATGGTTTTCCAAAATGATCCCAGTAACTGAGTGTTTATTAGTACCCTTATCTGTTCGATGGTGGCTAGTCGTGAAATCCATAAAAAACGTTTTCTCCTGCTTAAAACTCATCAGATGTGTTTACCTGCATCTGGAACAGTATTTCCATTCGACTTAGATCCCATTATCTACGTCTTCAAATGGAAAAATGTTGCCACTTAATCCATCACTTTATATCAACCAGTTTCTGTGCAGTGAGTGTCAGTTATTGCTTAGGGTATGTAATTCTCTGTTATTCACTTTTCTACGCACATTGATCGTTCCTTATTAGCAGTGACATTTTCGAGATGTAGCTAATAGGAAGTTCCAAAATATCTAATTATGAAAATGGTACTAGTTTGTTTACTTAATATCAGGTTTCCTATGGCCAAAGATGATCATTTTGGCTTCTTTGAAGCTTGCTATTTTAAGTCTAAGTGTTTAACTATCCCAGCTTTTTGCCTTCTGTGGTTTTGGCTAGTTGACTTGAGCACTCAACTATCAGGCACTGGTTTCCGGGGTTCAGATAGTGGTCAATCCACTTGGATCTAGCTGATCAGTCAACCAAACCATTATAAGCACAGTTCGTAGAATCGTACACAGACCTATACTGAGTAAGGAAGTTGAAAATAAGAACTGTGCCACTAATTATTTCCTATATTTTCCAACTCACTCATAGAATAACAATTTCTTTACATGCAAGGTAGACTATCTTATGTCAAACTTCATTTTATGAGACATGATTTCACACTGAAACTAAGAGCTACATATTCATCTTATGAAATTAGTGGATTTCCGACAAATATTAAATCCAATTTTTCTTTTAACTATTCAAGTAATATCCTATAACTCTTGTCAAATAAATCTCTACTTAGAAGTGTAATTCATCTATCTTTCCTTCATAACTCAGGCATAAACATTCGTGATTTAACAGCTAATGTAACCAGTCCATCAGGAGTGACCCAAAGATGTGACATATTAGCAACGGATGATGTGAACTACACCATCAAATTTGTTCCACAAGAAATGGGTGTACATACTGTTTCAGTACGCCATCGAGGATCACATATCTCTGGTAAGTGAAGTGACGATACTAGTTTTCGTGACTAATTATTGCAGTGTAGCACTCTACAATGGAATATTCATCTTTTTTTTATTATCTCTCTTCATCATCTCTCTAGGAAGTCCATTCCAGTTTACTGTAGGTCCTATAACAGAAGGTGGAGCACACAAAGTACATGCTGCTGGTCCAGGATTACAACATGGTTTAACTTATTCACCAAATGACTTTAGTATCTATACTCGAGAAGCAGGTGCAGGTGGTTTATCGATTGCTATTGAAGGGCCAAGCAAAGCAGAAATTGATTTTGAGGTTAGCTAGTAATATATTTCAAAATTTTGTTCATATGATTTTAGTATCCAAGTATAGATTCATTATATTGTAACATTATTGTCTTAAAGCAATATACTACCTTTTTCTGAATTTGTTTTGCAATTAAAAAAAACAATTAGAATACCGTGTCAATTTACATCAATCATTAGGCTATTAAAAAAGGAATCCAGTCTCGACATTAGTTGTCAAACTGCAGTGATAATACAACCTTATAAATAAGGTGAATTTTTTGAAAACGTATCACATGCCAAATAGCAGAGAGTGACAACACTTTCTAGGTATTTACTCACTATTTTCTATCAGTCAGTCAACATCATGTGGTCTAATAATACTCTACAACGTTCCATATTAACACACGTCATATCAGCGTACAAAGATTCAAGAAGTAGGGAAACCAACTTTTTCAAAAGACGAATTCTTATGACAAAAGAACGTAGAGTAAAAAAGTAACGAAATGTGATATAAACTTTAGGATCAAAATAATTTGTGAGAGAATCTGTACCACAGAGATCTATTCTGAAGTAAGTCAGTTAGGGTTTTCAACTACTGAATTTGGTTCCCACATGGATTATAACCTCAAGATCTACTATTTCCTTGTTGGTACCCTCTAACAGATTAACACTGTGGTTTACATTACAACCAGTTAATACGATAAGAAAGATTCCAAAAACACAATCCAGCGAAGAAAACCTTTTTTTCGATGAATCAATTTTAGGAACAGTACATCTGTAATTTATAGATAATAAGTCAGAAGTTCATCGGAAACTGTTTCTAAAACTACATAGTGATTCCATTATAATCTAGAAAGTAATGAGAAAAGCCAAAGTGAGACGATAATAGGAAGATCGAAATTAACAATTATAGAGTAAGAAAAATAGGATGAAAGTAGTAATCTTTACTGATAAAAAGGAAGATTTGATAAATTCTTACAAATATGGTAGTGAATAAGCTGAATTTTTATGGTGACAAAAGTAGCACAGAAGTGATCTTACTACTACTTTAACACTTGTAATATTAATGGAGATTCGACACCATTGAACCAAAGGTTAAGGATTATTCAAAGTATGCACTAAATGTGTTTAGTTGAGTTTAGTAGAGATTTGGTTATCCGTCTTTACAGGTTCTCAATAGGAGGTCACAATCTTAAATATTACTCTGACTAGAAAAGCACGTCTTCGACCTCCAGGAGACTAATGATACCTGAGAAATTCTACACTGGCACAGTAAAAAAGTTGTCATTAATATATAGGTGTAAAACTTGGGCACTATGGTAGAAATTAATTCCATATTAGATTTGTTTATTTGATTTATAACACACAGTGATGTAGTATTATTTACTTGATGACGTTTCGAGTATAAATTATTCATCATAATCATATCAATGTTATCATACTACTTTCGACATTTGGTTTTTATAATTACGTCACTTTATATGATTTGTTTTTATTGGTGATAAAAATTTCCATATCTCTGGTATAGGTACTGCGTCATTTCGATTACATGTTTTACGTATTGATTTGATGAACAAAGATTCAGTAATCAATCTCTCTCTCCATCTATTGTGTAGTTGTGTGCTAGTGCGTGCATTGCAATAGCCAAGTGTTTTTCTAGATTATTGATCTTATTCGGGTCTGTTATTCTATATTTAGCTAAATTCCTGTGTTCACCTATTCTAGCTAACCCCGACCGGCTAGTTTGACCTATGTACTTGACCTCATAGTCATTACATGGAATTTAGTAGATTAGATTATTATACTGAATTGGTTCTATCAGATATTTGTGTCACTTTTTACTGGTTCTTGAAAAAATTAGTTAGAAGTCATTATTTCCTGTTGCTATACAGGGCCAAATTACGCAACCTCAGTTGCTTGGTGGGCCTCTATGTGAGTTCCTCACTCCTGCCGGATATTCATGATATTATATACATCCGCATGGAAGCTCATCTCCAGACAGGGGCCAAGCAATTCTGCGCTAAATAACAGTGGAAAACTAAAAGTATCAACAAACAACAAATGATACCCGTTGCACAAGAAGTGCTTATCGTACCCCAGTTGCTTAGTGGGTAACACTTTGACGCTTGAAGCGATCAGATCTGGGTTTCTGTCTCAATGGGAACAACATCACTCACTGGGGTGCATGTACACCCAGTTGACAAATCTCAGATAGTGTGAAGCATGCGTCCTATATTTCACTGCTAGTCGCCAAGATGAATATAGTTTAAAGTTATTTATCTCGTCTTCATAGTAACATACTTAATATCAACCAGTTAATAATCTATGGCTTAAATATTTGGTTTCTAGAGAAAGTCGTAGCATGATATTTCAATTGTGTTATCCATATTTTGATCAGTCTTATCATCGGATCCAAACTTTGTGAGGAAGACTTGTTTCAATTCCAGGCATTGCTAGTGAGCTGAAGTAACTAGTTAACTTTTAAGTGATTCGCACAAGTGGACCCTTGAAACCAAGTCAGTCTGGGAATACAGTTAATTAGCTTAACACCTAATAGAGGAAATAGCTGTCCAGCGTTAAGAACACTTTGATTCAACCGGTAAGAGGCTAGTCAAATCTCTTCGTACCATGTATTGTGTATTCATCACACTGCTTTAAGCCAATTAATCCTCATCTCAATATAATTGTATTTTTGTTTATACAACAAACTTAATTCCTCATACAATGTGAATTAATTTATCTTTAAATTTATATACAATGTCGTTAAATGTATACCACTGTTTTATGTCCATCCTCTGAAGGATCGAAAAGATGGTTCTTGTGGTGTTTCCTATCGAGTAACTGAACCAGGTGAATATTTGTGTTCTATACGTTTCAATGATGACCATATACCTAATTCACCATATCGTGTCATTATCAATGAGTCAATGGAGCGGACATTCTACACACCTGAAACCAAACTATTGAGTGTTGCAACGGTCCAGGATCGTGGTCTACAGGTGAGTGAGTATTTTTTGAAGATGTTAATATGTGACAACCAAAGTTATTGTGTTTTATTACCTGATACTTGAGTCTAGAAAATGAGTTTCATTTTTCAAGTAAATATATCTAAGTTCCAAGGAGTCTCACTAACCTCACCAAGGTTATCAGCAATTGTTGTCAGTCTTCTTTTAAGACTGGTGACCAGTTTTACATAACAGCTAAGTAACCTCTTCATGCAAACATAGGAGGCTTTTTAGAATTATCAATACCATATTCACATTATACATGTATGTAATTAATCTAAAACATTTGATTTTTCCAATATCTGCACCACGTTATTTATTTTCCTAATGAAATCAGTATGTATCATTAGTTTTAACAGAAAGTTAACTTATCTAGGCTGTTTCATAAATCGAACAGTGCATCGGTATAGGTAGCGAGAGGAAAATTGTCCAACTGTTGCTTTAAACAACCTTGATCAAAAAAATATATCGTATGACGTAACGCAAAAGTTAAAACTTAATCACTGTGGTGGATAAAACACTTTTAGTCAGCTCTCTACAAGAGTTCAGATGTCTATCCACCACCCCATTTATCAGCACCGGCAGTGGTGTACCACTTACTCTACTATCAACCTTCGAAATCCTTCGTAATATAACGTAGTCTTTTGTCCGCAGTTCAGGAAAGAATAAAGGAGAACAATAAGTAAGTATAGGAAAAACAGGAAATACTGAAAAGTAAGAGTAGAGGTTGAGTTATGCCAGATACTCTGAATTTCCTTATATAAAAGGTGAAGCGATGGGTTTTCCTGGAAATCAGTAAGATATGGGGGGGGCCGAGAGAGATCAGAAGAAAAGTATAAGCTAAGATGGATCACGCTTGACACATTACAACAGAGACATCTATAAGGCGAGTCATAGAACTGAAGCAATTTACAAATGTCTTGTCCAAGTCTTAGGCTAAAATTAACGGTCTGACATTTGAAGGGATTGAGTGTACCACCACTTAAGGAAGACCCTCAATGAATTTCGATTAGTAATTTATTAATTTAATAACAATCCGAAGAGGTGATGATCAGCATAAATAAATACTGTTAGGTCATCTGTATACCTAATAAAGTTAGCCAAGTCATGCAAGAAGAAAAAGAGGCATACCGGCTTTACTAAGTAGCGAAGTAGAGCACTTCCCTCAAGTATAGTGTACTGCCTTCTCTCGTAAAAATAAAAAGCAGGCCAGTTTGCAATCCACTACTCAATGTGAGCCAAAACTGGTTCCCAGTTGAGTAGTTTGGCAACATCCAAAATCGAAGTATGTGTTTGCGAAAGTTTCATTGCTTACTTAGGATGAAACAACTACATGTAACGCAGTAGTGAAAATTCATGATGATTTTCTGATGATTTCAACCGTAAGTACACGAAATAAAGGCAACAAATAGAAAAGGTCACTGAACTCATCTAAGTCAAACTAACTCTTGAATATTCAGAATTTAGTTGCATCTAATTAGTTGAATGCGCTTCATGCATTTCTTGCAAGCTGTTAATGTAGAAGATACATCATTCTAAGTTATGAAAACCACTTCTGATCATCGACAGAAATCATACGATAGGAAAACGTTTGTTCTTCAAGCATGCAACTAACAACTGTACTGTATATTTTATCTTTGTAGAAGAGAACTTGAAAATGAAATCCATGGCCGCATAATGCAAACATCGAATGACAGCAAAACATTCAGCTCAATTATCAGGAGCATATTGTAGATAGATGTGACAAAATATTTAGCCTATTCCTTTAATACAGAGACCATAGAATAGCTGCCAAAGCTGTTGTTTTTCAAGATGATACATCCACGTAAAAAAAATTAGAGAACCACGTTTCTTTCTCCTAGGTTTTGGTTTGCATGTATAGATCATCCTTTCTATTTACCGTACTTCTTTCTAGCTGTATGTGGATCGAATGAATTCTGAGAAAATCGGAGCTTTTCAACTTCACTTTAAATTCAGTAATGAAAAGATATTCCGATGGCTTTATATCAAAGATTTTGGGAAGAGATAAGCACAACTACGGTAGCGAATACCAAGCGTATTGAACTTAGGATAATTCTACACAACAAGTTTTGAGTTTCTTGCCTCCACTTCGTTCTACAAACAAATGACATTTAGACACCCTTTTGAATTTGTAAACGTAGCCAAAAGTACGTTGAATAGTAAAGGTTTCCGTCGCTGAATTCTTATCACATTTATTGAGTGAGAAATGTGTGACGAACTATAACCATGAAAACCTTTGGTTTTCTTTTTTTCAGATTGGACGTCCGACAGCATTTACTGTGAACTATACAGGAATGACAGGTAGAATGAGAGCTTATGTTGTAGCTCCATCTGGTATACAGTCAGATGCATTTGTACATCAGGTAGACGTTGATCAACATGCAGTTCGCTTCACACCTCATGAGAGTGGACCACACTTAGTTCATGTATTGATGGATGAACGTCCAATACCTGGTAGTCCTTTCCGTGTTCTCGTAGGACAAGAAGAAACGGGTCCAGTCACTGCTAGTGGAGAAGGTTTGAGTCATGGTCGAGTTGGTAAGTTAACTCGTCTTACTTTCGGTGATTAAATAATTATTAGCTTTACAATACTGCAGGTCCTAGTAACCAAACTTGAAAGATGTTGGTGATCTAACTGAATCTCATATCTTTTCTGATCTGAAACTCATCAGACTTTATAACCGAAATTTAAAAATTTGATGACAGTGTGTCAATTTTTTTTGAATTGATTCATCCCTAATTTCCCTAGATCCAAATAGACTTAACTCATCAAACTACTTTAACTAAAAACATAGTATGAATTATTTTAAAAACATTCGAGAAAATCTTATCAAACATCGACTACAGAAAAACCGTTAATAAGATACTGACTGCGTAGTTTTCCTGATTCTCTGCAACAATACTTTCAAAAAAACATTTTCGATCATTTCTTATAAGCAAACCTAATCGGGTTTTTGTTATTCACACACATGATTTATATTTTACTCATCTGTCAATAAAACAATAACATGAATCCTGGTCAAGTTTTAACCAGATAATTTTACAAATATTAGGGGCCGAGTGGGTTATGTATTTGGACAAATCTCAGCTTGTTTGAAATAAGAACTCTCAATGTTATCTTATGATAACCAATGTCTGACATACAGCACACACCCATACACGCTTACATTCACGCATCGTATATATCAATGCACCATTGTGCACATCATTAATAACCCTATTGAAAAACAATAATAATCCAGTCACGATAGGACAATTAGATGAACTATACTATTTTTGACTTGTAATATATATCTGTGACGATGTAGATTTTGATTATTTCCCTGAAAACGTGCCATGACCAGTAGGACGACGTAACAGTCTACGAGCAACACAGGCCAGGCAGACTATGAACGATGAGAACCTAACGTGAAAACGAATCGACTCTAATGCAAACTAGAAAGTCGACCACAACAACAACAATACCACTAATGCGCGAAGGCAGGAAGACAGACGGTTGATATAAAACTTCATACTGTCTCAACAACAGTCAATACAGCTGATAGCTATGCGGAATATATGCATTTTCGAATGACCTTGACAACACTAAATCCACATACAGTTAACAGCTAATGAAAGTTCAGCCTTGAGAACAGATCGGAGAAAAACTAGTAACGGTGTGAAAAGAAGTGACTTTAAAGGCTGAAATAACCAATTAAGTCTCTGTATTTTGGCTGGAATAGCAAAATGTTTATAAAATGGGGAACTCTGATTGACTAATTTAGCTGTTGTTAGGGTGGCCTTTAAAGTCACTCATGAAAACAGCCACATAGGTTATTTTAAGGTCATGTTCAAAACAGCAGGCAAAAGCTATGCAAAATTAGGGGTATATAGCAGATGCTTGGACCAGACTTCAGTGCCAAACTTTGGAATTTCTTATTTCAAACACTATGAGATTTGTTGGTAAAACAGTTGAAATTTATGTATATGAATGCTTCCAAGTGTTAGAGTACCTATTTAAAGCTCAGATAACTGGTATATTAACCCATTACGCCTAAGATGTCAGTCATCTCAGTTGACTTTAAGCAATTCTCTTTTTCGTCCGTCCATGTGCAATAATAAGACAGTATTTACAAGTAGATACACCTAGAGGTACCTTTGTGTAGACAGATAACCGATGACAACGTGAAAATTACTTCTCGGAGATTTGTATCCTCAGAAAAATGAAACGGTTTTTCCAGACTCTTGAAGTCTGAAGTTTAATCACAAAGATTTCACCAGAAAGCTTGTTAACTTCATCACTTCAGTGAAATAATGCACAGTTCTACGACTTACTAACCTTTAGTGATTAAAACAAGTACATTTCCACCTGATGGAATTTTCAGTGTCTTTTAGTTATTGTGAATGTATACCATTAAACTAAACAGAGTCTAACAAAGAGAGTAATTCTTAATTCAATGTAATTTATTCATATAATTTAAAGGTGAACGTAATCGATTCTTTGTGAATACTGTCCACGCTGGTAATGGTGCACTATCAGTTACAGTAGACGGTCCAAGTAAAGTTCAGTTGAATTGTACGGAACGACCAGATGGATATGAATTCACTTATATGCCATTATCACCTGGTGAATACATGATTAGTATTAAATATGGTGATGCTCAACATATAATAGGTTCACCATTCAAGGTAAGTATTATTTGAGTACTGCCAGTGGTAACATTAAAATGTTTTAATTGTGATTAATAAATGTTGAGCAAGTAATAGTTCACTATTTTCTTAATTATTTATGAAAGTCAGAACTATGCTTGTAGATATAAAAGATATTGTAACTGAGTAGAATAGTTTTCATGTTACGTTCTCTGAGGTGAATAGTTATTTTCTAGAGGTTTAATTGTCTTTCAAGAGAATGTTACCAGGATGAAAACCTTGGGATGAAGTGAATTGTAAGGATTTCATTAGAATGGCTTATTGGCTTTTCTTGATGTTCTCCAATTTGATGAGCTACTTCCTTTTTTGGTTCTATTATTCATTAGAATTATGCTTTGATCAACATCTTTACTGACCTGATATCTGATTCATAAGGTTAGTAAAAACTATCGGTGACGCTACAATCAAAAATGACATTATATGTATCCCAAGAGAAAAGAAGAAAAGGAAAGCACGAGCAGAAACCGGAGAGTGATATACTACACAAGATGAAATTGGGAAGAGAGAAGTTACTATCTTCTTAGAGATGCTCGAGTTATATGTACACTTTAATTTATACATGTAAATGTTCTCTTCAGAGTATAATTGTCTTGTTGTGTATGTAATAGACAGACTATTTCTTCATACGATAACTTTCAAGGTTTTCCTATTGACATTGGCCTATCAGTATAGTTGCAAAAACCAACACACTAAACATCACGATACATAGTCAGTGTATGCATTGAAAAGAGCTTATACTATTCATTTTAAATGGAAAAGGTTAAAGAATAAAGTAAACAAGACAGGATAAGTTTTACATAACCTGATATAAACTAACACCTATATTACTCATTTTTAGCTATTGTACATGATGTAACGCAATTTAGTTTGATCAGTGTAGCTACTAAACTATCCCCAAATTACCGTGGTTGTTTCGATTTCGCTATTACCCGTGATTAACACAAATAATGATGATCATATCATCAGCAATCTAATAAAGACTTAAAAGACTTTACAGTGATCAGAATTATAACTTTCTGGTCTTGAAGCTGAACTATGAAATCATGCAGTACAACAAACCAATAAAACAAAGTTAATTTTGTATAGAATTAGTTATTTTAAAAAGGCAAAAATAATTTAGTACATCCACTACACAGAGAGAAAAAGAAAATTATCTGATAACTGTGTTAAAGAATAATGGTTGTCAAAGCAACTTTATCACTTCAACAATGTTGTCTATGGAAGTCAATAGAAAAACTTGTCTACCGCACATAAAGGATGTATCAACGATCATGATAAGACTACTGAGACTGTTGAAAATGAATATAACTCATAAACTCATACCAAAGGATGTAATAAACAGAATGTCGTTTATCAACTCAGTTACAACAACTAAGGACAGATTAACCGATCACTCACAAAGAAATTCTGGTGTCTTACTTCATAAAGATTTTAGTTCAGATGATGTGTATTAAAGCAATGAAAGCTTCACAACTGAATCATCCAGCTGAAAAAAATGCAACGCCATCCATAAGCTAGTAGTCTTGTGAACCGAGATATGGCCAATATAGAAGAAATTGACAATTTTCTTAAAGAATTCATTCACGATCTATAATGGGCAGTCCCTTTTAAAGTTCATAGTTCAAAAAGAGTCGCCTAACCGTTATTATTATTTATCCCTTGGGTCCCTAGACAAACATAGTGCTTCAGTTGCACGTCTCCAGTGCACTCCCTTCTCTGCAATCTTTTGAACATCGCTCCAAGACTGCCCAGAAGCTCTCATTTCTTCCTCACATGTTCTCCTCCATATCACTCTCACCTCGGACGCCCAACTCGCCGTCTCCCATCTGGGTTTCACTCAACGGCCTGGCCTGGAGCGTGATGTCCCGAATGGTCTTCTCAGTGCATGCCCGATCCATCTTCCCCGTCTTCTGTATACACGTTGGGTGGTAGATTCTTGGTTGATTCGTTGACAGCCAGAGTTCCTTGTTGCTTATTCTTTGTGGCCTGATCTTTCCTTATCAAGCGTAGGCGGCATCTGTTGATGTCTGCAGTCTCTTGGAAATGATTTTCGTAACGCGCCAAGTCTCTCAACCATATAGAAGCACTGACTTGACATTAGTGTTGAAAATCCTGATGTTGTTCACGTTCTGTGATGAGTGCAGTAGATTCCCACACTGATTTCAGGTTAATGAACACCTGTCTTGCTTTTCCGATCCTGGCTTTGACATGCTTATCTGCGCCGCAGCCTGTAGCTGAAACGATGCTGCCTAGGTAAGTGAAAGAGACTACTTCCTTTAGGTTTCTCCCGTTGAGAGTGACTGTTGCTTGTTGTTATTGTTGGTTAGATATCTTCATCACCTCTGCCTTCTCTACACTCACCTGAAGTCCTGTCTTTCTTCGCTGCCTCACCTCTTCTGACAACTTGTTAGTTTTCGCCTATTGATCTTCGAGTTTGTCCAACGCTAGACATGAATCATCATTGGCGAAATTCAAACCTTCTAGTGTCTTTTCTCGCTCCTCACAGTTTGTTGTATGATCCAGTCCAGTCAACCACAATCAGGAAGATCATCGGTGATAGTAAGCGGCAACCTTTTCTTACTTATGCCTGTCTTCACTTCCAAGGCTAACCATTATTATATCCCATGTATTGACGATCTTGATAGCTGAAACAGCATGATGTATAATTTTACTCCGTGACCTTCTTAGCATTAAAATGTGATTTAATTAAGTGTGATTATGTGCACCGTATTGATGTTGAATATTGATTTTAAACTTATCTGATCAGGCAATTGTAACTGGAGATGCTGTACACGAGACGTTCACAGCTGATACAACACATGTTGTTGTAGAAACAGGAGGACGTTTGATCAATGGACCTCATTCAAATTTCGGTCCATCACGACCTGATCGTGTCACATGCTCTGGACCAGGTCTCCAACAAGCTTATCTCAATGAAGTTAACACCTTTACGGTCAATGCCACACAAGCAGGTAGTTCAAGAATACCTATTAAATATGTTTATCGTTCATTTGTTGAGTAGACTATGCAATGAAGTTCTTCTAAGAGATTTATCACCTGTTAATAGGATCTAACGAGTGAGCTAGCTACAAGACTCACCAAGAGATTTGCTGATTATCACATGTGTTATTACGGACTATAGGAATCTCAGAATAACTTTATCAAACGCATTATTCCATTTATTATTATATAGCTCAGTTCAAGAGCTTTCAATGGGTTCCTCACCCAATTTCACACGATTCATAGTTGCGAAATAAATAATTCCATGTTGATGATGCAAATTTCTGTGCGTGAGGTTACTTATTTTATTTTTATTAATTATGGTGTGCTTTGTTCATGTAAATCAGTTATATGTACGTAAGACTTACATCAAATGTAATGTAGGGAGTAGAAAGCCATTAGTCTTAGAGATCGATTTTATAGTTGGAAACGAAGAAAGACGGATAGGTAAAGAGTTGAGTTGCTTTCAGTTCAGTGGATAGATCGTGGACAACCGATGCAATATGTAGTTAGCCAGGAGTCTAGAAAATTGCAATAATGTGCATGTCAAAGTTATGTATTTTGAAGTTGTTGATTCAGAGACACATGATATCAAGGGTATATCAGTTTGTTTGTCGTTACAACAATGTGAATGAGTGGCTTGTAACTATTCTTTTTTATCACCAATATCATCACACCAGATACAAGAGTAGTGCATTTCATCCTATTGGAAACTGAGGTAGGTAGTTATCAATGAAATGTATTTGTAAGATTTCAATGAGGTTGACATTTTACAACCTAATGAAAGTCACTTCTTCACCGAATAAAACCTTTCTAAGCTATAACATGAGCTGAGTATGAAAGCAGGAAGGAATGATTGACTGTAGATGAATTACTATCAAGCATAGCATTGTTTCAGTAGACTGAGTTTGATATAAATGATATGTTAACTGAAAGTTGATCGTGATTGAATATCAATCAGTTTACTGGGTTATCTGAGACCAAATTATTGATTACTTATTAAATTAACTTGATTCAATGAAAATATTCATTACTGTAGGTTACATCCACTATATATCAACAACTAATTCAAACTATTAGCTTCAAAATTCAATGAATTTTCTTTTTGAGATGCTTTACGTATCAAATAAATTCTTTTCATTATAGCTGTGTAACAGCCTTAGAACAGGAAATATTTGATATCAACTGATAGTTTCTAGTGGAATTGTTGTATACTATTGGTATTGGATACTTCTTCCATATCAGTCGATTAGGTTAGGAGGGATTCGAACAAATGTCTCTGTAGATGAATGAATATCAAATAACTATTTTGTATATACCTAGTAATCGTGTAACAATCTAGTGACAATGGTTTTGATGCTAAACGCTCTTCTTTATAATGGGTTCACCTTTAATAATATTTCTTCATCTTCTTGCATTATTTAGGTCACGATGTATTGTATGTAGGCGTATCTGGACCAGTGGTAGCTTGTGAAGAAGTTAACATCAAACATTTAGGTCATGGTCAATATTCAATTAGTTACACTGTACGTGATCGTGGTCGTCATCTGATTATGATTAAATGGGGTGAACAACATGTCCCCGGAAGTCCATTCACTGTTAATGTTATTTAAATCACAATAGTATAGTTTACTAATTATTCAGTTGTGTAGTAAGTACATAAATACATTGAAAAGAGATAGTAAGCAACATTTTGAGTGAACATACAATGTTGTGCTTTTAATTAACAATAATAATAATAATAATAATAATAATAATAATAATAATAAAACAGTATGTTGTTTAAATTTCATTAGACATTTTTTAGTGACACCATCAATTTTTCGATGTAATGATTATTAATGGTACTAACCATTAAACACTCCTATTCCTCTAGTGTTGTTACTACTACTACTACTACTACTACTACTAAATAATTTTCGATATAAATATATAAGCGAAAAAATGACTACTAAATAAACTGACAATTTCGAAACAGAACTTGTTAGGCGCTTTGCTTATCCCGACTTATATATATATATATATACATATAAACACACCTTTCTTCTACTTTTTTTTGGAGTTCCCTTTGCATGTTTACTCTTTCAATTCTGCTTCATTGATAGTAAATATTTTTATTCTGATTTTGACAAGCAATAACTGCTTAAATACTTATGAAATGATAGAATATTTATTTAATCTTACAAATTTTTTTCTTGGTTTCTTTCCTTGCCAATATTTCGTTTCCATTTTCGTTAATTTTATTTTGTTAATATCTATTTGAATAAATCAGCATGACATGCAGTTATCTCTTAGACTTCCTGAACAATATACATACATTTGTTTATTTCGATTGAATCCTTTCAAATAATAAAATATACTGAACAATGATGGTTTAGCTGAAACAAAAAAAACAAACTAAAATCACCATTTTTACCTTATTTCTTAAACTATTCCGTAATCATTGATTCTTAATTATTATATTACCATTGTCACCGCTATCAACTGCCTTGTTTCTTATAATGGACTCAATTTGAAAGTAATTATTGATACTTTTCTTTTAAAAGAATTTCATGCATTTTTCACTCCCTTGCTGAAAATTTACTTGTCTTCCTTACTATTCTCCAACTTTTTCGTTGTCAGTCAACTTACCCATTTCGATTTATTTAATAGTTGATTAAGAAATACATTTTGCTTTGACTCTTTAGTTAATTTTATGGTATGAGACGAAAAGCTAAAATCAATGATAATGGCAATTGAGTAAAATTTATTTGATTTCTGAATACAATTTTATTTACCTTATAACTTATTCAACTAAGTTTTCAAGAAGCAAAGAAATTTTTTATTCACTATAGCATTAACTAAATAGATTGTGCAATAAGAAAACCGACTTCAGATGTATCGATATAAAATCATCACAAGCTCTCATTTCCTCCTCGCACAATCCCCTCCATTGCAGCCTCATCTCGCACCCCCAACTCGTCGCTTCCCATCTAGTTTCCACTCGAGTACCTGACCTGGTGCATGATGTCCCCAATCCGCCTTCTCAGTGTATGTCCAATCCATCTCCACTTCATTCTGCATATTTGTTGAGTGATAGGTTATTGCTTGGTTCGTTACCAGACCAGAGTTCCTTGTTGCTTATTCCTGTCATTCTGGCCATGTGATCTTCAGTAACGAGCCAGCGTAGACAGTTGTTGATGAATATCTGTAGTTTGTTAGAAATGCCTTTCGTAACTCGCCAATTCTGTCAACCACCACATAGAAGCACTGACTTGACTGACGTTGATGTTGAAAATCCGGATATTGTTCACGCTTTGTGCTGAGTGCAGTGCAGAAGATCTCCACACTGGTTTTAGGTTAATGAACGCGTGTCTTGCTTTTCCGATCCCGACTTTGACGTCCTCGTCCGCACTGCCTGCAGTTGAAACAGTGCTGCCTAGATAGGTGAAAGAAGCTACTTCCTTTAGGTTTCGCCCGTTGATGGTGAGAGATCGAATGTGATTCAAATTATTTAGGTTTCCAACTATTTATTTCAGCTGCTTCACAAATCCTAAATTTATCCGCATGGATCACATACTTCATAAACTGGTTCACGTTCTAAGTTAACCACCCATTACGTATTCCAACAAGTTTAGACAATCAAGGTGCACAGTTTCATCAACATAAATACATCGCTTACCTAATGTTATACAAATAACCTTCATATTGTTCACAGTGATTCCACTACACATGAAAGTGGCTACCAAGAGAGCAGTAACAGAATTCCTGCTAACGACTCATTACGGCGTTAGTAATCTGTATAATACAGAAGCATCCGTTACATCATACATAGGAACATTATGCACCAAGTTACTGAACTCTAATGACTAACACTTGCGTATTATATATACTGTTAAAAATATTCGTCGATCCGGATTTGCATGACCTTACTTATCGATGGTCTAATAAATTATAACCTGTCCGTATGGATAAACGGAAACCGACGTTTCCAAACTTAAATAGGGGGAACCTATGTAATAATAGTAACCAATGGATCAACTGCAGAAAACCATGAATATCAAATAATTATTGGCGTAATCTTGATCGTTACCTATATAAATCGACAATATATGACTACTGAATAATAAGTTCAGACTGCAACACTGCTGATTGATCAGAATGGCTTCTAACTACTCTTGCTAATTAGTAGTACAAAACTTGTAATTGTTTTGCTTGACCTTACGGTTTCGCAACATATTTTACTACCCTACGCTTTCTTCCAACCTGAACTTATTTTAGCTTACATAGTCCGTCGCCGTATACGGTGATTAGGCATGTTTTAAATATACCTGAACCACCCTAGTCGCTTTTTAACAACTTCATCAACTGACTCAACTCTTCTACCTAACCTCTATCCAACTAAGATGATGCATCCCAGCGTTCTCTACCTTTTATGGACATGTTAACAGTCATGTAATCGAACAGAGTGAATTGCTCTGCAGTTCATAAGACTCTAAGTAGGCACTCATATATCTCACCGGAGCTGTCAATGACATAGGTTGATAAAAGCCCAGCAAACCTCTTGTATCCATGAAGAGATTTCGTCGGCCACTAGCCCAAAATAGTCGATCCCTATTCATCAATAAGTGAAGTGGGCAACGCGCTCAACAAGTTCACTCTGTTGTTAGGCAAGGCACTAATGTCAGCCAGTCCTAGTGAAACAATTTGCATTTATATGGCATCTCAAACGTTTTCAAACTGCTACTCAAGGTGTGTCCAGAAGACACTACATCAAGTCAGCATCTTTACCAAACAGGACTATGTCATCTGTATACTCTAGGTCCACCAAGGAGTCTCCTGTGACAAAATCAATCCCCGTAAGGTCGGATGGGAATAGAGAGACCTCCAGAAGCACGTCGACTACAACATTACATGAGAATGCAGATAGTGAGCATTCTTGACAGTCACCACACTCGACGTACAAAACTCATGCGATAGCTCGCTATGGGCTCTAGTGGTTTTTTGAAAAGAATATTTGTCGATGAAGTGATGGACTTACCCGGCATCGCTTTCAATGAGACTGTCATAAGACCACCGGATCGACCGAGTTAAATGTCGCCTTTAAGTTAAAAAACGCAGCTTGTGCTGGTCGTTGGTAAACGTGCCTGCATTCCAGGACATAGCGTAAAGTGAACATTTGGTCTATTCATCCACGACCAGACTGTAATCCCGTCTGTTTTCATCTGGTTCGCTGTTCCTGAGCTTTAGTTTGTGATTATGAAGCCTAGGGTCTTGAGCATAATTTTCATAAGATTGATTACAGGGAACTTTTTCTTCTTTTTTGAAGACTAAGTCAAATCGATGACTGAAAGCAGTCAGAGGGGATCATATCTGACTCCGATATGCTAGCTAATACTTCCGTTAATTTGACCAATAATCTTCGACTTCAATCCTTAAATACACCTGATGTAAGTTTATCCTCTGTTACTCATTTCAAGTTATTTAGAGCCTTTTCAACTTCTCCAAGTGTTCTGTTCAATATCCTACTAGGTAGCAAGCGACTGAAGATTAGCTGGAGATCAGCTGAATCGTCCCTCAAAATTTTCTGTGGATCTTTTCAGCTATTTCTACTACGAGTGAATCATAGGCCCAACTTTCTTTGTTATAGTCTTACTAGCCACTGCCTTTTAAATCCTTGTTGTCCTGATAAGTCGAAACAACCGTCTATTGTCACTGACTTCAAACGCTATTTTAGCCTTCACTACATTACGTCATGAAGTCGAACAGTACATAGACGACTGTCGACGGAGATTTAACTGAGTAGTGGGATTTTCAGGCTTATTAATTAACGCTACACTTACTTTAGCTAAACCACGAGAGATAAACAAAGAATCCCCAAAAACTCAAAAGGTGAATTTTGTAAATGCATCGCAATGACCAGGTGAGATAAGGAAAATGACCATACTTGAGTGTCGTATATGCATCTCAAAACATAGTTAATACGTCTGTATTCCGAGATGCGAGAGTTTTGTACAATCCGTGAACTTGAATCGTTATCAATGGCTGCAAAGCTACAAAAAAATCGAAGATGACACAGAAATATTGACCGAGAGATGTGAAGGAGGAATAGAAAGCAAAGACGTGAGGGATTCCTAATGATCTGAAGAAAATCCAGATATGAAAGCAATAATGGTTTCTTGTTCCCGAAACTATGAAAAGTTACTTCTCTGAGAAAAAATGGAACAGTAGCGGTGGTTGATAGCAAAGACCAAAGGACATTTGATTGAGACAAGCCACATACAAACTTTCAAGAATTTTGGATTAAGATTTTATTATACTACCCCCAGCTGCGAAAAATTCATACCATCAGCACCGGAAGAGTTATTTTTGAAGCTGGTCTTTTAAAACCCCTTCTGCTGGCTATCATGGGACCTACATAACAGCGAAGTAATTTACGCTATAATGATAGCTGCTTACCAACATCTCATAAACCTTTATGATATACAGGGAACCCATGGAACGATTGTTCCAACCAGCATAATTTCTAAGGTATTTGCGATAGCAGGCTTAGTCACCACACCAAAGTATAAGCCATGGGTCAGCGATAAATCGATCTCAGAACTATGAAAACTGCATAAACCAGTACGCCTATGACTTTAATGGCAAAAAACCAACCATTAGGAGCCTGACTTGAAAGGAAGTGTAAGACAAAGCAGATCCATTCGACGAATTATCATGCTGCAATAGGGTAGAATTAATTAATATTCAGTGGATTTGCAAGTGAGAAGGCACGTCGACAACCAGTGGCTGATTTCAGTCAATACGACAACCATAGAAAACCCAAACGAAATAAGACCGACACTTTCTAACTAATAAAGCAACTAGGTTGTGCGAAAATGATCTCTTGATTTGAAATGATGAAAAAATGGAGATTGGCATAGGTAAACAACAACATGCCTATAGATTCAATCATAAAAAATCCCATGTATTCAACAATTTCTTTTAAAAAATATTATTTTGGGAAATATATAATATACAACTGAATCAGTTATAAGGGAAAAATCATTTATTTTTTTTCAACGTCCTTTGCTTATCAGCGTTAAGTACTAATTGTTCATTCAGTGGTAAGCCTTTTCGAAGTCTTACTTCACGAATGTACCGTTGAACTCGGGAGAATTGACTTGCTGACTCCTCTAAATTCTCAGCAGCACCATCATCATCAACACAATGAGAATGTGTTGCAACTACTTTTGATCGAAAATGTTTACCTGTTGTTCGTAGATGAGATGTTTCACTAGACAACTCCATGTTATTCGTGGATATGTCTTTCTGCAGTGGATC
Organism: Heterobilharzia americana; assembly: GCA_944470555.2. Classification (NCBI taxonomy): domain Eukaryota; kingdom Metazoa; phylum Platyhelminthes; class Trematoda; order Strigeidida; family Schistosomatidae; genus Heterobilharzia; species Heterobilharzia americana. Next base: position 57,296,711 of record OX104129.1, on the reverse strand, counting down.
AATGTCGAGTAATTCCCAGCCACCTGGACGTAATTGAGGAAGACTAACAATACCACTGGTACGTTTTCGTATTTCATCTGCAAGTCCAAAACTTTCAATAACAGGTAATCTAGCATTTATAACAAAGGTGTTTTCACCTTCTCGAAAATCTTCACCAACAACTCGACCATATCTTCGCCGAAGAACACCAAACATGCGTCCGAGAACATCACTTCGAGCCTAAAAAGAAATCAGGGATTAATTTACTCAACAATAGAGAAAATAAGTTTCAAAAAGAGTCAATGATAAAATGTTAAACTGTACAAAAGGTGTGTAGACATGCAATTGAAAAAAAGAAAGAAAGATGAATAGTGCCATTTTTATGATGTTTTACACCATTGCAATGATGAGAATCAGTTAAAAGCTACGGAAATGACCTACAACCGCTGAAAATCTCTTCAAACTCCCGTTTCGTATCAATATCTAAAATAAAGTAGATTACTAAGTCAAGGTTAACTGAAGATTTCCACTTTCCGTAATAAAGAGACTCTATCTTTTAAAGGATTCAGTTGTTCATGGTGTAAGTTTTGTATTCTGAAAACAGATGATATCCTTCTTCTAAAAGAATAGAAACCTATCGATCAAAATGATCTATTTGAATAAGTAAGATTTTGATCATGAAGTCGAAGTAATTATGTCTTGATCAAACTTCTTAAAGGGAATTAAATGAACAATTCGGGGAAGGAGGTTTTTGTTTACAAAGCTTGATAAAAGTACCTACAAGAAGTCGACTTAGTTGACTTCAAGTTTCACAAAGGGCAATCTACATCAAGAGTCACACGATAAAATGCTCAATATCTAATCCAGGATAGTAAGAAATAATCACGATGAAAATATTTATATCAATTAGAGGTGAGAAAAGAGGAAGGGAAAAAAGTCAAGTTAAGGCAATGAATGACTTTGATACAGGTATACAAATCAACCAATTGTATGTTCATGAGTGAATGGGCTATTTCTATATGAAAGAAATCACGTACCTGTAATTCTAAATCATATACAGCAATCATTAAACGTTGAGATGGACAAGATTGGAATGCAGCTATGCATGCACGTGTCATAGCTGGTGTTAAAAGTCCTGGAGGAATATCATGTAACCATGACATATCTGACCTACGTTCCCAATATGGAATTTCTTTTGTCACTTCAATACAGGCTTCAGGTTTAAGATTCTGGAAAATAAACATGAGAGATTAGTGTAGTTATGTTATAGACAGCATTCAATTATAATGATTTTTAGACAGACAAAATCAATGTAGAATCTCATACACAAGTGCATAGATTAAAGTCGTCATAATTCACCGTACTATAGAGAGAACAACTAAAGAGAGAAATTGATATCAAAGTAAACAAAACTGTGTTCGGAAAATAAACAAGTTGAAGATCACGATTAGTGCAAACATTCAAACTTTAGAAGACATCAAAGAGTAAATACATCAGCGCGATTGTTACTGATCGTCAGCCACGTCACCAAGAGTCCTCAATCACCTATTCCTTTTATCTCAAAAACGTTGACCAGGCAGTCTGCAATAGTTAGGGACATTATCAATTGATGCCGTATCTTTTTCAGGCCACTTTGAACCCTGTTTCAACCTAATCCAACCTCCCTTAGTTTGATGTAGCTGGAGGCACATCGAGGTAGGTAGTGGTTCGGTATGAGCAACATATGCCCAAGCCACCTCAGTCAATGAAAGTTTACAACCTCATCAATTGACTTGCCTGATACCCTTCATCTGACTTCAACACTGGACATAGGATGGTTGCACCAAAAGCGAGTAATCCTACGAAAACACCCATGATCAAAACCCTGTAATCAATTCATGTCTTCTACTTTTGACGGTCGTTTTACAGCCGCATAACAGGACAGAATGGATTTCAGCGCTAAACACACGGACTTTCCTAGGTAGTCGGATATTTCGGCAGTCGGTGCCACAAACGAAGCGAGTTGGCAAATCCCAAACGGGCATTCTGTATCCCACTTGAGATTTCATCAGCAACTAGCCTACGTAAGTGAAATGGTAAACATATCCCACCCCCTGTCTTTAAACTAGGAGTAGTTTCAGACCAGTTCCAGAGGATCATCTAACATTTAACAAGTGCCAAACATACACAGATTTCTGCCCAACGCGTTAAGAAGGCTTTACATTTTATCAGCATCTTCAATTAGCAAAACAATATCGTCTCAGTACACTAAGTCAACCAGATTGACCTCCAGGGAGTAGATCAATTCCGTGAAGTCAAAATTACCTAAGTTTATGTCCACTAATACGGCTATGATGAAGTTAAACAGGAACAATGACAGACAGCATCTCTGACGGAAACTACCAGTTGTCGTCAGTTCATATGACAACTCTTCATAAAACTTTACACAGTTGTAGATAGCTTTGATTAGCGTTGTATACTTGCTCGGTCTCGGTACTCCCTCCAACGATCAGACAGTTTATTTAAAAGGCTGAAACAAGAATGTTGTCTATTTGATTATCAAGAGTTGCCTAAGTTGTCATTTATACCATCTCGATATTGATAAAATGCGAACGCTACTTATTTGATATGGTTGGTACACAGTGATGCAGTATCATTCACCGGATGGCGGTTCCAACTGATAATCGTATCACAGCAAATGCCTAGTTTCCGATATCTGGTTTTTATATATCTATCAACTTTTATTTTTTATTTTCAGTGGTAATAAATTTTTAACACTTCCAGAACGAGTGTGCTGCATCATTAAAAGTAAATAAGAGGGTGTTGAAAATTCCATTACCATTTAAAAAACATTAAAAAAGAATGACAGGTTATAAAACAAAAATTAAGTGTAGAAAATAAAATGATTGTTTTGATGTGATCATGAATTATAATTTTGCTCAAAATATTATCAGGTAAACGATACTCTGTAGCTGTATGCTACATCAAAGAAACAAGCCTAGTATGGAATCGCATTTTTATCAAAGTAACCAAGTTTTAAGCGTGTACTAATGCAAACGTTGGCGCCTTCTATGAGTTGATGATTAGTAGTAAAGTGTTAACTTTTCTATTCACAATCACACAAAACTTCAGACAGATAGATATTTTTTTAAAGCACCATCTAAACTCAAGGTTACTAATACTCAATGACTATTCTTTAACTAATCATAACAGTCACTCAACAGTGGACAGTTTGCAGCGAAACCAACTCATACGAATCAAATCCTCAACTGCAGTAGAACAACCCAACAGCTCACAAAATCCATTGTATAAAAACATTGTTCGAAAAGGCGAAAATGTATTGTAGTACATCAACCTTGTAGAGAAAAGAAGAGAACTATTCAACGAGTTTTCCAGAAGAACGGTTATCCAAGCAACTTCATCGAAAGATGTTTATATAATTCGTCGTCAACCAAGAAGCCATCCTCGGATTGTTTTGCCTGACATGAAGAACCTCTCCGATACCATGGCTAGATTATTCAAGTCTTTCGGGATCTCTGTAGCTCACAAGCCCACAAAATCTCTTCAGTCTCTGTTATGCAGACCAAAAGATATAACAGTAAAGGTAGACAGGCCAAACGTTGTGTACAAGATACTCAGGCGAAACTGAGAAAACCACTACATCGGAAGGAGTGGTTGTCCTCTTCGTATCCGTCTACATCAACACCAACTAACAATGAAATGTCATAACACATTTCGCCCGTATTAGTGCATAGAGACAACTATGAACGATGAATTTAACTGGGAAAATGTGAAAATCCTGGATAGAGGAAATGCAAAGTGTGCCAGAGAATTTTTAAAAGCTTGGCATTCAGGTCAATCAGCGGTCAGCAGACATATTGACATTAACCCAATTCATCAACCAATAAGACATCGAGAAGGTCAAAGTTCATGTCAGCAAGACAACCAATGAAAATGAATATGGAGACAGTGAGCAGACTTTAGTAGGAACAATCAATCACACACAAAGCCATCACGACAAGCTAGTAAGCCAGTTGTGGAGAAAACCGTATGGCTCACTTCTTTCTGATGTTTGTGCTGATGATGTTATTGCCTAGAATGTCAATGAAGGTTTTAGGATTAAAGCACCCAGCTCAGATAACACAACACCATCGAAGTCATTCTCCTGAGCTACAAATATTCGCGGTTATGGCAATAATACTTTTGAATGGGTACTCACAACTTTATATTCCTATCTCACCAACTGTTTTATTTAAAAGATATCAATCACCCATAAAACTGAGTTCTCAGAGTCCAGTGTAGTTGTGAGTGATCTCGTTTCAATTTTTTTGTGATAATAAAAGGGAAAATACACATTGCGGTCCTATCATGTAGAATTCCAACGACTTTCAGTCGCACAAAGGGACAAAGTTTGCGGACATTACTGTCGAAACACGCATCTTTTCACCGTAATTCTAGATATGATAGTAGCTTTTTAAATACCACATTCATTTCGATTACTTTATTTTAGATGTTTAGATGTTGCTTTCACAATTTATACACTTTTCATGAAGAAACAATCTAAAGAAAGATGCAAGGGTTTCAAAACAGCTCACACTTCGATTCCAAGTTTAGGAACTCCCACTTTTGTGAAGACTTCTACGTTGATTTGTGTTGTCTATATGATATGCCCCGGTTAACTAGTTCACTAGTTACTAGCCGGTCCTAAGCCCGGGTAAAGAGGGAAGGTTGGGCGTAGGGCTAGCAACTCTACCCCGTAAAACAAATCCAACCGCTAAAGAAACTTCAAAGCACAATCAAAGTCAGGACCGGAAAAGCAAGACACGCGTTCATTAACCTAAAACCAGTGTGGAGATCTTCTGCACTTCACTCAGCACAAAGCGTGAACAACATCCGGATTTTCAACACCAACGTCAGTCGAGTCAGTGCTTCTATGTGGTGGTTGACAGAATTGGCGAGTTACGAAAGGCATTTCTAACAAACTACAGATATTCATCAACAACTGTCTACGCTGGCTCGTTACTGAAGATCACATGGCCAGAATGACAGGAATAAGCAACAAGGAACTCACTCTGGCCTGGTAACGAACCAACCAACAACCTATCACCCAACAAATATGCAGAATGAAGTGGGGATGGATTGGACATACACTGAGAAGGCGGATTGGGGACATCATGCGCCAGGCCAGGTACTCGAGTGGAACCCAGATGGGAAGCGACGAGTTGGGGGTCTGAGATGAGGCTGACATGAAGGAGATCGTGCGAGGAGGGAATGAGAGTTTGTGGGATGTCGTGGAGCCAGGTCCGAAAGATTTCAGAGAAGAGAGCGCATTGGAGACGTGCTACTGAAGCCCTATGTTCCATTAGGAACCCAAGGGACAAATAATAATAATAATAATAAATAATATGATATGCCTTTAACTCAGAATGAATAAAAGCATTAAGCACCAACAAAGGACAGGCGTTTTTAGAATTCCCCATTGTTCATATTGCTGAACCGAAAGCATAAGCCTTTGTTGGTATAAAAACTCTTTGTAAGAATATGCTGATATGACCAATAATTATATAATGGTGACATTTTCTTGAACAATCACGAATCCCAAATAATGACGCATAAAGAGTAATTTCTATGACTCAGTAGATTAGTGGAAGACTCTTTCACGTTTGAAGAGATGAGTGTTAAATTAGAGTCCCAGCGAGATGAAAGCACATCATTTAGTTGATGCATTCAGAAAAGAACAAAATCCTAAATCCATAATTTCACTGCCAGCTACCACCAAACCAATAAAAAAAATCTACTGTCTTTTCAATGGCATACAATTAATTTATGAATTAGTTAATAAACAGTAGGTGGACTTTTCTTCAATGATGACAGGATTTTATAGGCCGTAAGGAATAAGAATTTCTAATAAGGTGTACATATGCCTGGTTTGCGAAACCTTAACTAACATAACGCTCAGTTTCAAAAAATTCTTCCTGACCAACTTCAAACACCCAAAATGAAGTGTGTTCTAGGTATATTCTTATACTCTTTTTTATGCTGCTGACCTGTTATCTTCTAAGAATCTTATAGATAATACAATGAAAAATAAATAAACAATTATTGTGAAAAGAAAGAAAGATTATTTTACTTGCAAAATAGCATCATTAGTGTTTTCAATATCAGATTGTTTATCCGATTGAGTGTCGTCTTCAGAAGAATCTGAATCCCAGTTCTCATTGTTATCATTGTCATAATCATCATCACCTTCTGAGCTACTGTGATAAGAATTTCTAATATCATCATCTTCATAATCATCTAACCATGAAATTGATGTTAACCGTTTGGATTTACGTCGAAGTTTAGTAGTTGCAATTTGAGTGTTAGGTAGTTCAGCTGAGGAGGTAGGCGAAGATATAAAACTCTTATTCTCAGGTAGTGGTAATTGACAATCAACATTTGATTCTTGTGTTTTATCCTGACAAATATTATCAATATCCGGTAACTTTAAACTATCTAAACTTTCTGCAACAATTTCTTCCAACGCAAAAATAACACCATACATTGGTTCTGCACAAAGAGGACCTTTTAGAGTAGCTAGTTGAAATCCACGAAGCAGAGCTTTACCATAACTAATAAGTGGTAAAGAATAGGTTTTTCTACCAATCATTTCTGAATCCACTGAGAAGTCATCAGATGTACTAAACTTTTTACCCCATGCAGTGCATAACGGAAAGGCATCAGTACTCAGATGACTGATTAACATATTTGGTCCAGTTTGATTTGGTCCAAATGCCAACAAAGATTTTGTAATCTGTTTCCAATTAATGGAACAAGTGGAACTACATGTTGATGTTAACTGAGAGCATACACTTGTCAGCTGTTGTTCAAATTCAAACAAAAGTTTAGTGTAATTTGAAGCCTGAAAGAAATGTACAAAATAAACAAATAAAGGTAAGTTGTTATTGAAATAAACTAAAATTAGTAACAAATTAGTTGAAAAACCAATCGGTTTAAAGAGAAAATACACGCAAAATTGTTATACAAATTACAAAATGTCATTCATAGGTGTTCATTTGACCTAGGATCATCTTGAACACTTGTAAAGCTTTTATGAAGGATGCCAGCAAAAACTAACTAAACTTTTAACAACATTCTTGTTGTTTTTACCCATAACATAATACTCTACAATCATATGTAAAGATTGATTCACATACAGTGTACCACAGCAAAATACTCATCATGAACTGGAAATTATACTGAAACAAAGAAACGGTACATTGACTCACAATTTTAGAACGATTCACTGACAGGAAAACCTGTCAATGGTCGGTTGGAAGATGAAAAATGTCAAGTCTATATTTAGGGAAGCGGTAGACTAAGCATTTATCTGAACATGACAGGAATGCTCATCTTGAGGAATCCTGGTGTGATATTTAGTCTGCTGTAGAAACAGCGGTAAAGACAGTTGGTAAGCTACACCCGGTCTCCGAAACATCATCCAAATTGAATGGTACGATAAGACTGATTCCAGTTGGCTCTGACCCCCTTAAAAAGCGAAAGCATCTGAAACATAAACTGACCAAGAGTTTTCGCGTCGACTGCGTGCAGTGCTGGGAGGCGAAGGCGAGAGAGGTAGAGAAGGCATCAGGGTTGGGTAACACTCAGCAATTATCTAGGTTGATTAAGGATAGCGGCAAGGAGAAGACGATGGTGAGTGACACCATCACCGAAAAGGATGAGACGCACATAACCTCCAACGACAGGCGGCTAGAACGTTGGGATGAACACTTTGGAGCACAGTTCGACTGATCCATAGCAACGCTTCAGTTGCCCAACATCCAGTGTGAACCTGAATGTAACATAGATGTTGGTCTTCAACTCTCTCTGAAGTTGATAAAGCTGTGTCGAGCCTGAAACGATGCAAAGCAGCAGGACCTGATAGTTTGCCAAGTGAAGTTTATAAGGATGAAGGTAGGAAATTGCCGATCAGAGTGACGGAGATGGTAGGTAGTGTAAGAGTATAGGAGGTGGTGGTGTCAGACTGGTCTACTTCACTGATCATCCCAGTTTATAAGAAGGTAGAGAAGTCTTCTTGTGACAATCATAGGGAATTAGTTTGACTAATATCGTGTTCGAGGTCCTAGGGTTCATAGTTATCCGACTTAGTGGAGCTCAAAAACAGCAAACCCGAGAAACCAGGCAGGTTCAAGACCTATACAAGGCTGCATCGATCATAGTTTCACCCTCCGACAGGTTCTGGAACACAGGCATACCTACCAGCCAGTGGCCGATACTTGCTATACGCCTTGACCTGAAGACGGTATTCGACTTTGTCAACGGTGAGGTGTTGCGGCAGTATTTGATTGTGAATGGAGTGCCAAGCAAGTATATAACGCTAATCAAAGCTCTCAACTCGAACTCGCACAACCATGTAGGCGCTTATGGAGAGTTGTCATCAAAACTAACGACAAATAGTGGTGTCCGCCAAAGATATTCACTGTTCTTGTTTAACCAACAGTCAGGAAATTCCTGCATTAGTGCCACGTCTTGCAGTCGCTGAATGCTCAAAACCTCATCAACATGCGAAACCAGTCATCAGCTCAGTTTCTAAAAAAAACTTCGTTCATGAATCTAGACTTTAAAGGTGATGCAGCATCAGATATCTTGAAAAATCGTCTCTCCAGATTAATTAGTAGAACTTTTATCTCAGCCAAACTTCATTTGACCTTTACCAGTCGTAAATTGTTCTCTGTTTGTTTATACAAGACAACATCCCTCGACAGGCCACCTTCATATGTATCTACTAGTTTATCTGCTCCTGTGGAGCAAGGTACATCGGCCTTAGTCAGAGATTCCGGTCAACATGTATACGAGAACATATTCCAGCCTGGTTTTGTAAGGGTGAAAGAAAATGCATTTGAAGTTCTATCCCTGAACATTTAATCCATTTCAACCATTCAACCGACCTAAACAATGATTTTAAGGTTGTCTATCGAATTGGCTCAAACATCTCACGTTTCCTCTGTGTTCGACTTCTGAAAACAGCAGAGACCTTGGCTATTCATGAATTGAAATCTTTATATCACTGAATCATCAAAAATAAAGTTTATTTGTACAACACCAGTTAAAACAACTTATTCAAGGAAAACCTTTTCAACTCACTTTACTTTTAAATGCTCGAATAAGATGAGAAATTTTCGATGCACCTCTATGTTCAATCCATTCTAATAATTCACTTGGCATTGAATGAGCAGTAACTCGGATTAGAATTCTTGTTCTCGGCTTACTGTGTGGAAGTTGAAATACACTGACTGGGTAGTTGGTAATTTCGAAATTGTTAACGTTATGTATTTTTTGTAAATTGTAAATACTACTAACCCCACTACTAGTATTGTTTAGCTTTAGATTATCAATCGTTTTACTGATATCATTTTCTATTGTTTCACGCGTTATTGATGAAGACTCCAAATTAAGATTGTGTAGTTGATTACAAACAATATCCGACTTGAGATTCAACTTCTGAAGTAAGTTTTCAAACTGGAGACAAGCTTTTTCATAAGATAATCTGGATAGTGAAGTTAATGACGGTGAATTTATTGTTGTACATGAATCAATAACTGTTTCACGAAATGGTACAACGAATGGAGATATTTGTAATTCTACATCAGGAGCAAAGTACTTCACTAAATCTTCTATACATTTTTGCAAATGAATCTCTCCAGCCGCACGTATGATGTATTCACCACTGGCTGTAATTGTTACCTATTGATGTAAGTAAAAAAATAAAAGAGTGAATTCTGTGCTTTAGGTGATATATTCCGAGAATGACTGAACAATAAAAATGTCAACTAGTTGGTTATATAACAGCTGATCAACTAATTAAAAGCTCACTTGCTAAATAATGAGCTATAACTGTTACATGCAAATAAATGATACTATCTGGCTACCGAAAACATGGTAGGTGGATTGTACTTAGAATCTGTGATCCACTGGTTAAACGTTAGATACTATTTCGTAGGAGCTCCTTCAGAAGTTTAGTTTTGTGGTGTATCTCGGAAATAGCGCACGAGTCTTCGGCTTATTCTCTGTCCTGAATACTGCAATGTGAGTTCCTACACTCTCAAGTTTATGAATATATATCTACTACTCCCTATGTATTATATAACTTACAGCCTAGTGTAACATCTTACAGGAATAGTGTTGTAGATTGAACTGGGTAGAAGTGACCGTCTATATTCAGACATCAACTGGGCTACAGTTACAATAAGTACGGTTAGAGAGTACGTCGACCTTGAAATAAGATAAGGAAGATATTATATTAGGGACCAAGCGATTCATAACACCAAAAGCTGTATATAGTCAACAAACTAATTAACTAGATAAACACCTGCGTTACTTTTATCTCTATTGATCTGTTGTTTTCATTCGTCCTATAAAACTAACTTTCTGCAAAAAATACAATTTTTCTGCGCTTCTAACATGTTGGCTGTCAGTTTCATACTATCGAATACATAGACTCATTTTTTATCACACAGTTGCAGTTCGAATACCCAGTCACAATTTAAACCATCATTAGTGTGTTAATGCATTCCGAACAGTGAAAGTCAACAAGAATGACAAGACTGAAGTTGATAATCCTCCTTTAGGAAGAGTAACATGTGAATATGAACTTAATGTATAAGCCGATTGCCACAGTGGTAGTTAAGTTTTTTTACGACCTTTTACACAATAAACAGAAACAAAATGTACACTTTTCTGAATTTGCATCATGCCTCAACAAAAAAAGCGACTACCTAAGCAGTGGTAGCATAAAACGAAAACAAAAAAAATTACCTCTGCACAAGGATCAGAACGATCTAGGAGCCGAAGACCACGTTCAAGCCTGTAAACATCCTCAGGATTTGCAGCGGATGCAGGTTCAACAGCAACTGAAATCACTGGTGCACCATGCCAAACGGCTAACCCAGCAAGCGGTAGAACAGGAGCCAATTCAGTTTCAGAATTATTCGTTCTATTGATAACTGAGGCAACCAGAGACAGCCGACTAACCAAAAGACCAGATTTTGGGAGGCAGGCGATTAAATCTGGTCCAGTGAGACCTAGTATATTCCCAGCTGGTACAGGTTCAAGAATCTCAACCATATCAGACTGACCTCCCAATAATTGAAGGACACGAATAATGGAGGCTACATAAACATGACGTAAGTATCTTGAACCTGTTAATCTACAATCACTTGAACCACCAACTGATCCAGAACGGCTAATAGAAAAAGAACCAGAATTCACTGAACTCGCTTTGCCAAGATCATCAAATGAGTTAATATCGTTGTTTGTTGGTAAAAGACCAAAATCGTCATCTTCATTGCGTAAACGAACAGGACCAAGCGGAAAATTTTCAGGATCTGCATCCAAGAGATATGAAGGAACCTGACAGCAAAATTGGGCATACTTAGCATATGAAACGTACTGTATAACGGGATATTTATGTTGGAAAAATAAACTGAGACTTGGAAATACTTCATTAAAACACTTCTTATATAATAAGTGTTTAGTGATATCGGACCTTTAGGGTGGTTATTTAGTTTGACAGTATCTGTAATCAACGAAGAACTTTAAAATATATGTTGACATCCAAAAGAGAAGGCAAGATGGTTAACTCTTCTCCAGTTTTAGACGACCTAAATTTGTGACTACCTTTGCTACGAAGATTCACTCAATGAAAACTGCAACAAGGTCTATTTTTATAGTCGACATCAACTGTACAATGACGATAAGTGAGTACTCATCAATAAGAGGAACATCATATTTGTTATTTGGATTACATAATCCGGGAATAATCCAAATGGCGTAAAGCTATGACGAAGTGACACAGATTGACAAAATCAACGTAGAACCTCACACACAAGTGCATCACATCAAGTTGCCACAATTCACAGAAGTATAGAAAGAACAGGTAGATAGAAAAGGAGTGATATCAAAGTAGACAAAGTCGTGTGAGAGAAAAAACAATCTGAAGATAAAGGTTAGTGCAAATATTCAAGCTTTAGCAGACGTCAAGAAGTGGATACAACAGCGCCATTGTGACCGATTTTCAGCCACGTCCCCAATCACTCATTTCTTTAGTCTCGAGGACCCAAACCAGGCAGTTTACATCTCCCCACACGGCTCAGACCAACAGTCAGAAACTACATCGACTGGTGCCAGGTTTTGGTCCCACCACTCTTCCAACCTAATCTAACTTCCCCTACCATGGCACATCAAGGTGGGTGGTGACTCGGTATACACAACACACGTCCAAGCCACCTCAGTAGATAAAGGTTCACAATCTCACCAATCGACTTGCCTGTCCTTTCTAGTACCCTTCACCTGACCTCAACACCACTCATATGGTGATTCCACAAAAGATGAGCAGTTCTACGAAGATATCTGTGATCAGAACCTTGCAACCGCTTCATATCTTCTACTTCTATCGGCCAAATAACAGCCGTACAAGGGGACAGAACGAATACAACTCCCTAAGTAAGGGAACTGGTCGACACATCCCACCAATCCATTGTCTATCATAGAACTGGGAGTGGTTGCAGACCAATTCTGAAGTATCATCTCCCATTTGACAGGTGTCAATGGAACGCATGCCAAACATACTCAGATTTCTGCTCAATGAGTTCAGAAGACCCTGAATTTTATGGTCTTTACCCAACACGACAATATCGTCCGGATATTCCAAGTTTTACGCTATAGACTTTTGAGTGGAATTCAAACTGTAAGCATATCATTCATTTTCCATCGAAAAAAAACTAGTAGATTACCCAAAACAAGATAAAATTTCATAAAGACGTTAGCAAAAGTTACAACAGTTTAAAATTGTTACTAACCTTCCGACCATCAAACTTTGGGCCAAGAACAAACAACTTTTGGCCACGATAAATTGAACCACTAAAAACTCGAGCCAAGGCAACAAAAACAGTATCTACAAATGGGTTGCAAGATAATAAAGGAGATCGTATATTGGATTGTTTCGATATAAAATTACGAATAGATGGTTGGGTTACACATACAGGATTCGCTTCTGAATTTTCAGTATCCCTTAGCTGTACACCGCAAACAGAATTTGTATTTTCTGGTCTAAAAGAAGAAAATATCAGTGAAAGTAAGTATTAAGAGATGAAGACAGATCAGTTTAAGCCAACTGACGAGGAGAGGACATAATTAATGCAAATAACGTAAATATTTCAATTTTAACATCTGCTAGATATGAGTCCGCCATCTGTTTCAAAGTGGTACGTTAACTGAAGCAAAAGAAAGCTACATGACGGTCAGACTAAGGTATATTATTTATCCACGTAGGCTTCCTGAATAAAGCTCATGAAGTGCTAAGAATCAATATTTGCAAACTGAAGGTGACACAGTTGAAGATTGATTACGGTGATATGCATATGTTTCTGGACCCTTCCACTATCTGCGGCTACAAGTATTTAAATGGTTCATATTCCAGATTTTTTTTCTTCTAAATGAGAAAGCAAGCTCTCTCATAACCTGATAACTCACTGATTGCGCTCACACACTGAAAACCACAGAAATAATCCACTTCACCACTAACTGAAAATAAACGATAATTATTATGATGCATATCAATCACTAAAAACTGTTACACTTAACTAATGTAAATACAACTGACTTTTACATTTAGAATGAAATGATAATAATAGATTCAGCAGGTTTAGGTAGAAACAATCGCAACCAAAACAGAAAATGAGATTACAGTAAAGATATTTTTGTCACACAGCAAAAACCAAACCATGAAGCTTAGTTATCCATAAACTGAAGAAATAGTGCCACAATGATGCTTTTTCACATAACCATTTCAGGTGTGACTCAAACAATGAAAAACAAGGGGGAAATGAGCAGGAGACTCAGACTTCTAACTAGCCAATTGAATTAGGTTTTGATACCTACTATATCTTTTTTATATCTCAGACTCCTCACAGAAAATTTATATATGTTCGAACACCTACAAACAATGACTTTATTGGTCAATCCTATATGTTAAGATAATTTACACTATACTGATTCAGACTACAGATTAGGACTCTTCAGTTGGTTGTTTCTGTACCCCAGCGAGTGATGTTGATTTCACCGGGGCTCGAACCCAGTATCCATCCCTTCAAACGCCAAAGCGTTATCCACTAGGCCAGTTGGGCAGGAGAGCTACCACTTGTGCAACGAATATTTATTCATACTTGTGGTTTCCTTTTGCTATGTTGGGTCGAACTGCCCAACCTGTTAGTAGATGGGCTCCTATGTGGATACCTAGTGGATAACGCACTGGTGTTTAAAGCGACGGGTACCGGGTTTGAGTCTCAGTGAGTAACAACGCTGCTCACTGGGGTGGACGTGGAACCAGTTGACGGGTCCCAAATAGGAAAAAACGCGCGTCCCGGATTCCACTACTAGCCACCAGGTAGACCACAATATAACGAATATCCGGGCAGTATCGGGGCATCCACACAAGAGCCCATCTGCTAACACAGACTGGAAGAGAAGATTGTATTCATCAATACAGGTAAAAGTATTGCATATATCAATGCCAAATAGATTACTTTTTAATATCAGTAACAGAAAGACTGCAAGCAGTTGAAGCGGGACGTAATTTATCTGTCCAAAACACTTTGGCTACAAAAACAATAGTTGGGGTTTCTGGAGAGGAATCACATGCTTGAAGAGCTAAAATATAGAAAAGAAAGGTGTTAACTAAGGCACAGAGACTTAAATCGACAATAAAAAAGACATTCTGATCAGTGATCGGTTAATAGATTAAAAAAGTCCTGCCCTAAAGAGGTTGACATAAATTAATTTATCGGTGAATAAATATGTTCAGTTAAATGTCTCTCGATGTTACAAAACACATGCAAATGTTTCAAGTCTGTGTTGAGAGTTCAATAACAGCTATAAGTTAGCTCAAAAAAGCATTCGGTTCAAGGAGTATGATCAAAATTTAGTCAAGGCAAGTTTTAGACAGAAGTTTTGAGACTGGAAAGACCTTTCATTTGGAACTTTTCGTTGACTTATGCGTAGATTTACGCATACTCGATAGGGAGTAGCCATTCTATACTGATTACAGGGTTGTCGCACCATATGTTTCTTCACACCCAAACTCTGCTCTCACTACGAATAATAAATTGGCAGAGGATAGCTACAGACTGAATTCTTACAATAGCATTCAGTCGAAAAATATACAAACAACTTTCACTCGGGATTTGATCTAGAAACTAGAGCTACACTTACACCAATAAGACTTCAGAAACTGACCATCGAAGCAGCGAATGCCCAGACTGAGAAACGTCCAGACACACTATGGTGATTAGGTGAAATCGAGCAAGCAGCCACGCTTGTGTGCATGTTACAGAGACAGAAAACATAAATGAACCGGCGTCCTACAGACTTAGTGAGGCTCGCCTTCTGATTCGATATAAAATGCATACGTTGAAGTGAGATCTCCGATCGATGATGTTGTGTTGTAAGATCGAATCAGCAGCATAGGTCATAGTCAGGAAGTTGAAGAGAGTGCAGAGTTATTAGCAGGGATAAATGAGAATTTGGAAGACATTGAAAATGTCAAATAGTAATCGTCTGAGGGGAAATATTTATCGGAATAGAAGTGCATTTTGTCTTCCTCAATGTCAGATTAAACTCAAGCAGTGTTTGAGGTATAATAAGTGATTTACGTTGCGAAAGGTCATTTCTTGTTAAGATGCTTTACTGATCTAGAAGTGATCTCAAAACCCAAATGACAAATGCTTTGTATCGATCACATGCAACTTTCTCATTGTATTAGTTCCATACTATACCATACCATACTATATATATATATATATATATACCTTCTGGGTCATTGTTCAAGACTTTCAGAATCCAATCTCCACACATAGGTGCTACACAGAACTAATGTCTTACTTTTTAATCTTCATTACAGGCCCAATCCTACCAACCAAGTAAGTCACCTAACCAAAAATAGATCAGTAGTAGTGCAACTGTGATTACAGGTGATACTGAAATTTCCAAGGAAGGATGAGCGTATTAACGAAACTGCTTGAGATAATCATGGTTTGGTAAACTGGTAGGAAGTGAAATTAAAACTTAGGTCATAGAGGTCAGTGACCCGAAAGTCGCTGGTTTGAAAATTTCTGAGACCCAGGTTTTCATTTAATCTTCGATTATTATTAACTGTTGGGGGTGAGTTTCCATAAGGTTGCATAAAACATATAGTGATGAATATCAGCATGTGCAAAACCAAGACTTAGTACTTCCCACCTGCGAACACCCAACACTAAAACGGTATTAGAATAAACACAGTACTTGGGTACTGTGATATGCCAATTTTGACTTGGCTAGGTTATTGTGCTCGGATAACTTCATTGAAGCACGTTGATAATTTGACCATATAAGCAATCCAAAAGCATTTGTATACTGTTAGTTCGTCTCATAGGTTCAATGAGAACTTTTAACAAACAGTTGGTTTTCAAGTGAGTTTGCAGGTTCAAATGCCTTCCTTATCGTAGCTTCATACGTAGCTTTTACAGTACCAAAATCAAAGAAATGAATTATGCTGAAAACATCACCATCCAGTAAACAATGCTGGCTCGCTGTATGATAAAAACCAATATGCAATCAAACGGTATTGCAGTTTTACGTCTGTGAATATTATATCACTATCTAGGATACACAATACATACAGGTGCACTAGATCGTCAATAGGAGCTAATGTGTGAAGCCAAAAGAACACCAACCAGGTTAACAGGGCAAGGTGGATACTCAGTGAGTGACGTGGCTGTTAGTAAGCGACCTATACAAAGCATAACATCGACGAACTTAACGAATAGGAATGGTAACAGGTGTATTTACCCAAGCTAGCTCCAGATGTCGAATATATTGAGTTCATCGGTACACGAGAAGTTTGATCGATTGAAATGGCAGTATCTTTTTTCAGAAGAGGTAAATCACACAAAACTGTATCCCCATAAAGCATATGTACAGCTCGGTCAGCGGATACTGCTGAAGATGGACTGGGACAAATATCCGTTATAGCATACATAAGGCTATGACCCAAAGACAACCAAGCACTCAGGAAAGCACGCAAGACTCCACGACTATCAACATTACGAATAACACGTTGGTCAAGGTTAATGCCAACTTTCTCAGCCATTCCAAACACTTTATCTCGTTTGTCATCCAGTAGTAACGTCTAAAATATCAAACAAAAACACAGAAGTAATTGGCATTTGTCACAGAACATCTCTATTCATATATATTGAACTCGGAATTCTACATTATTATCCACATTCCTCAAGGAATAGAAAAGAACTGGGTTCTGATTAACACTTGGTAATTCTACATTCACTGACTTAACCACACCATCTATCTTCTTATAACAGAAAACTTTACCGACCAACTGTCGTAAATATTAAGAATATACGTTACTGACATTCACATTAGTTCAGCTAACGACATCATACTCCTCTTACTTCATATCCGATTCTAAACACTGAATATACGAAACAATAAATAACTGAAAGTCAACACCAATTCTTACTTGATAAGCATTCCATAAAGGCTCCAAAACTAATTGAACAAATATTGACTTCTTTCGCTTTTGTCTAGCATTCGATTTGACAATCATTTTATTCGATTCTGTAGGAGAGGAAGTTAGATAAAAATCACCCCACAGAGACTTTTGTAAAATTGAAGAAGGAACAGATAGACGTTCAGACCATGTCTTATAAAACTGGTCTACACGAAAACCCCATGAATCTATAGCAGAAGAGAATACAACATTTCCTTTTTCAGGTGAGAAGAATAGATTGGAATCATCAGCTTTCCCGAGATCATTACTCCAGTAGTACACCTTTTCATCATTTTTCAAATCATTCGAAAGATTCTGTAAAAAAGATAATCACGTAATAATTGAGTTCACTTCATTCAAGTAATGACATTTTTCGGCATTCGTCAAGTACTCAGTGAAATTTAATGGTAATCATCTTTACGGATCAATATCATTCGTACAAACTTAAATGTCATCATTCTGTTCTACAACTCAAGGGTTCAAGCGTATGACCTCTTACAAAAGTGAAAATGAGAGCTCCTTAGGCCCAAAGCAAGGTCCTTGGATTATTGAGTTGTTTCAATCATGTAACGGAAAAGTGCAATGTCTCCTTCAGTTTTATGCGAACTACTACCGTCGCACCTCGCACTGATGACCTCAGAAACAGTATTTCATCACTAGGATCCGTAATGGCTTTAAATTGTAGCTAGAGCCAATAGTTGTTGATTTCAGTTATCTTCACGCCACTGAGAATCGTATAGGAACATGCGGGGGAAAAACACCTCTCGGTATGTTAAGCAAAAGGAGAAGTAAAAATCCCAAGTCCTATTTAGTTCCACACAGTAACCATTGATCACAACGCAGACATCAACTTTGCTTTTTCAGCAATCCATAGGATAGCAAACCAAATACTACACATAGTAAGAATGCGTATTTCTTCAAAATGCTGAAATGATCGCAATGAAAATCATCAAACATGACCTATGAGCGCAAAAACTAATCCCAGACATTCTTTTATTCTTTCATAGTCATCTGCGAAGAAGAAAGTCAAATAATTCAGGTACACAGTGACCTAAATAACATGTACATATTTTGTCGTAATCTGATTACGCGTTTCCCAATTTTTGACCCATATTATTCATT
This sequence comes from Heterobilharzia americana, assembly GCA_944470555.2. NCBI lineage: Eukaryota > Metazoa > Platyhelminthes > Trematoda > Strigeidida > Schistosomatidae > Heterobilharzia > Heterobilharzia americana. Next base: position 57,278,029 of record OX104129.1, on the reverse strand, counting down.
TCAATTTGTCATTTGATCCATTGTGTGTATTTATTCACTGTACTGTCTTTAATGCTATTGTAGTTAATAATCCCTGTAACATATTGATCTTTTTATGTGTTAATTAGGTGAAATCTTCTGAAATAATTTGTAATTTTAGACACAAAATCAGTTAGTCGTATACATGATTGTCATTATCTACTTTAATGTACTAAGAGACATTAACATCGGTACTCCCTGAAGTTCATGTGGCTGATTTGGAGAATGTAGACGATACTATCCTGTTTGATGGAAACATCGATGAAATGCGGAGTTTTCTGAACGCATTGAGCAGAAATCTGAGTATGCTCTGCGTGCGTCCCACCGGCACCTGTCAAATGTTAGATGATGCTCCAGAACTAGTCTACTCCAGGTAACCGCAGTTTAATGATAGGCAGTGAAGTGGTGGAATGTGTAGACCACCTCACCTACTTGCGCAGTTGCATGAAGTTAAAATGGCTGGTCACTGACGAAATTTCATTGGGGGTGGGTGGGATACAGAAGGTCCGTTCGGCATCTGCTGACTTGCATAATCTGTGGCGCCGACTGGTGAGATATCTGACTATCTATCAAAGGACGAGTTTGCTGCGCTGCAGTCCCTTCTCTCTTGTTTTGTGGCTGTAACACATGACCATTAAAAGTGGGAGATATGAAGAGGCTGCAAGGTTCTGATCACAGATATCTTTGTAGCATTGCTCACACTTCATGGAACTACCATGTGAGCAATGTTAAGGTCAGGTGAAGAGTACTGGGCAAGACAGGCAAGTCGATTGATGAGGTTGTAAGCCTTTGTTGACTAAGATGGCTTGGACATGTACTGCGTATGCCGAGTCTCCGCCTACATTTAGGTGCCGTAGTAGGAAAAGTTGGATTAGATTGGAAGAGGGTTCAAGATGGCTAGACTAAGAAATGGCATCAATGCATGTATTGTATGACTGTTGGTCTGAGCCGTGTGAATACATGCGGTCTGCCCGTTTGCGGTTCTCGAGACGAAAGGAATGAGTAATTAAGGACTCTTAATGACATGGCGGAAAATCGGTCGCAATGGCGCACATGTATTCTTCTGAAGCCTAATTATTCGTACTAACCTCTGGCTTCAAACTGTCTCACAAAACTTTGCCTATTTTGATATCAGTCTTTTCCCACTCACCAGTTCTTTTTATACTATTAAGTCTGGCAACTTGAGCTGATGCACTTGTGTGCGAGGTCCTATGTTGACTCCGTTTGTTTGTCTAAACCCTAGGTGTATATCTCTTGACATATAATGTTGTTAATAGGTGATGATTGACGGCGAAATGAAAATTTGGACCGCGGCCGGACTCGAACCAGCGACCATGCTTCATCAACTGGGCTACGAGGTCCGACTGCTGACTAGAATTTTACTTCACTCCTATCACTATGGGTTTGCCCGACTGCCATGTGAATTCGCGATGCGTTAATACCTCTTGATCGTATTCACACTGGCTTCTAACCAAGACTTCTCATCACAATCTGAATCTAGTTCAATTAGAGAGGGGGGCATCATATTGACTACAGCATCGGGCCGGAAACCTGATGGTCGCTGGTTCGAATCCGGCCACGGTCCATAGTTTCACTTCACCTTTAATCATCACCCAGTATCAATACTAGTCTGCCAAACCACGGTTATCTCAAATAATCAAAATGCAGAATATAATATTGTATTTAAAAGTAGAGTTTTACAAGACTAAAGAAAATAGGTATTGACTCAAATTCTCATCTACTCAATTTAGAATTTTCTATAGTTTTAAGATTACTACGCTTTCAGAAGTGTAATGGATCCTTACTACTAGAAAGTACTGGAAAAATATGAGGAAAGGCTGAAATAAATAACACTAATTGTTATTAGAGAATAATTTCACTTATACCGGTTGATAAATGAAGGTGAGGTGAAAATCTGGACAGCGGTTGGATTCGAACCAGTGACCACTGAGTTACCGATCCGATGCTCTACCAACTGAGCTACGAGGTTAAGTTTCATAATTTCATGTTAGTTTTCTTATTATACACTCCATAATATTATTTGAATTCTGAAATTATTTCAGCGTTCAACACACTAATGTAATCGCTGCCTTATGCCATGAATGAATTAATAGCGTTATAATGTGTAAACATTAATTTGAACGATTATCAAAACCCTCTGCATGCATATAAACTATTTTCAAACTGTTATGTGAAAATTTTAATCAAACAGTGTCCAGAGATATAAATTTAACCACTGACCGTTAAATATGCTTAAAAAGACGACAGTTTCAGTTAAATAAACATATTATCATTAGAAAAATTTATTTGAACTTCCATTGACAAATTTTAAGTGAATGGTTTGTTAGAAATTCGTTTGTTTGACAGGCTAATACCTAGAGGGGGTTGCTTAGCAGTGTGTATTGATCCTGAGGACAAAGTGCTCCCTATTTTCACATGATTTTTATCTGGTTACCTTCTAAAAATTTCCCTTACTCTTTCATTGCACATAAATATCCTGATAGGTAACTTTAATAAGCCCATTAAGGTGTTAATCCAAAGTACTGCATTGAACGTGAAATATTTTATGTGCTTGAAGAAGAAAATATGATCGGGGGCATAAATAAAATGAGTTCATAATAAAAGTCAACTTTCATCAGCATATCACCATTTGGCAACTATCCAAACAAATCACACCATCAATACTAATAAACAAATCAACCAAACAAAAGTAACTATTCCTTTAACAAGAATTATTGATTCCAAAATCCCATGACATATTAATACAAGCTGAATATAACAGAAATGACCACCAGGATTTTTATAGGGATGCTTATATCCCTTGTATTTTATACCTACTATTTGTGCCTTTTGAAATGTTTTTTGGTTACGCTTCGTAACAGGTATAATGAATAATTGACACCCTATCACTTCTCATAAATTTAGCAGTACAGTAAAAATGAGGACACAGTAAACTTTAGGATGGATTGAAATCAAATAAAAAAGCTATGACAAACACAGAAAAAGTGCACTTAACGGCAAGAACACTAAATCTAACAGAAAAATTCAATGTTATATTCAACAGATGAGGTAAACTCATAATCAAAATACTGACAAGCTGTAGATTTGTCAAAGTATCTTCATCGGACGAATTTTAAGTGAAAGTACTGCATACGTTGACTATCCATTCACCTACAAACAAGTAAGATACTTTAGCGTCAAAATTTTAGTAGCAAAACATGAGATGGGTGTTCAATGTTCTCTCAGCTTTCACTTTTTGTCAGACGTTTCACCACCAGCACTTCAAGAAGAATTGAAGAGGTATTTGCAAGTTGTATGATATTTGTACGTAAGATATTTGCGACCTTCATAGTTATTCGACTATGGATAAAGGTGAACTGCTCGATCACGTGCTGATCTTTATAACTTAGACTTCTATCGTATTACACTGAAGCGACGAAATATTCCGAGTCACCATTTGACCTAGACTACTACTAGCTTAAGGTTCAATTTTTTAAAAATCTCAAGATGAAAAACAATAGAAAAATAATCTCGTTAAGTGTAAGTGTACTTTTCACATTAGTCAACCCAGATATCACAAAAATGATCAGAATCTCTAAATGTATACCACCACAAGCTTGATGGAACGAACCAACTAATGTTCTGACGTATATACGGTTCAGGGGGAAAGTACAAAGAAACCACGGGAACTCCCATGTGTTCATCAATATCTGAAATGATCGCTGAAGCGGAGATATAAAGTAATCCATATGATCAAACCTTGCAACTTGGATTCGCTTGGTCAACGACATATGCCCTTAAAACAAGTGAATTAGAAAGCACGATTAATCTTAGCAACCAAAACTCTCAAAGCTTTTAATTCACATTAAAAACATTTTGCGTTTCTTGATCAATATGATCAACAGAATTAGTCAAAAAAATGTAAACATCACTACATTGGTAAAACGAGTTGTCGGATAGTCGAAAGGATACTATGAACATCAAGTATCAGTCAAATGACAAGGTACATCACCATTGATATCGGTGCATATAGACGAAAACGACTATAACTTCGATTGGAACAACACACAAACTCAAAAACAAAGTACAAAGGGATTCCTGGAAGCATAGTACTCCAATAAAATGTCAATTGGCAAGCATACGCGCACTGACCCAATATAGACACCACTAAGAAGGGATTGGACCAACCAACAAAAAATCAAAAAGTGAGTCAATAATCGGATATTTGGTCAGTATCATAGGTCAAATAGCAACGCTCGTAACATTCTATTGCTTCACTGTAACATGAGAAAACTCTAGGTTATAAAGGTCAAGACGTGATCGAGAAAGTTACCCCTATGCACAACCGAATAACTCTCAAGACTGCAAATGTCTTACATACACATTCATATATGCAGCTTGCAAATGCTTCTTTAATTCTTCGTGAAGTAAGTGCTGATGAAGTCACCTGACCTGATGATGAAACGTCGAGGAACAGACATCAAAGCTCGAACACCAAATAATTGTCGTTCCTAACCTGAGCTACAAAATCGTTTCCAATATGACTAAACATAATCTAGAAACTGAATATCAGTCATATCTTAACCCATCCCAACCACTTATACAAATAGGAAACTTCACAAACCTCTTTTACTGATGAATCAACGAAGTAGGTTTCGTTCTAAAATACAACCCACCATCTGAAATGCAGAATAAACTTCAGGCTTTATTGACTATTGTTATGGCTGTCGTATGATAAATGCGTTTCCTAAATGAGAAACCAATAAGAGTACAGTAAAGTGTTAATCCAGTCACTATTGGTGATCTAAATTGATAGTTAGAGACTCTAGATGATAAAGGTCGAAGATAACTGCAGTTATCATCATCATCATCATCATCATCATCATCATCATCATTATCAACATAGGACCAGGCATTACTGCGTAACGGTCCGAGTTGCCACACCTCATATCAGCACATCAAGTAAAAAGGTAGTGAGGTGAAGGATGAAGATAAGTGAATGCAGTCAAAAGAAATATAAAGTACGAGAAGAAAGGAAAGAGGAGTGACAAAATAGTGAGATTCGGTATAGCGTTGTTAAGATGAGGATAATGTGTGTATACATCTGCGCCACTGACTTCGGTTCTGAGCCATATCACCTAGGGTCTCCAACCACTGGTTCCTCTTGTCCCGTGGACCCCAACCACCTAGTCTGCATCGTCCTACATGGCTTAAACCAACAGTCAGAGACTTCATACATTGGTGCCATGTTTTAGTCTGGCCACCTCGGGCCTTTTTCCAGCCTGAACCCACCTCAGCCAACATTGTGTGACGAGGCAATCGGTGACTAGGCATACGTAGTACGTGTCCCAACCATCTCAGTCGATGAAGGTTCACAACCTCGTCGACTGACTTACCTCTTCTCCCTAAAACTCTACACCTAACTTCTGCATTACTCACATGGTGACACCACGGAATACGTCCTATACTACGAAGGCAACGGTGGTCAAACACCTGAAACCTTTTTGTATCTTCCACTTTCAATGGCCATGTTTCACAGCCATACAGTAGAACAGAGCGGACTGCTGTGCAGTACACGCGACCCTTAATAGACAAACGAATATCACGGCGGCGCCATAGGTGGCGCAAATTGGCAAAAGCCAATCGAGCCTTTTGTATCCGTGCAGAAATCTCATCGGCAACTAACCCACCGGGTTGATCCTACTTCCCAGGTAAGTGAAGTGGTCAACACACTCAACCACTTCACTCTCTATTGTTAACCGCGGTACCGCTGAAGACCAGTCCTGGAGCAAAAATTTGCATTTGGGTGGTGAAAATCGCATCCCAAACATTCTCAAATTCCCACTCAAAGTGTTCAGAAGACTCTGCATCTTGTCAGCGTCTTCACCTAACAGGACTATGTCATCTGCATATTCTAGATCTAAGGAAAATTCACCTGTGATCGGGTCAACGTCTTGTAATTAGGTGACGAGAGGGAAACCTCCATAAGAATATCTATGATAAAATTAAATAAGAATGGGGATAGTGGGCATCCTTGACGGACACCACTTGATGAGTATAGCTCCCTGGACAACTCACCATAGGCTCTAACATGCCCACAAGTGTTCGAGTAGAGAGCTTTCAATAAGGTGATGTACTTACTAGGCACGCCTTTCAGTGACAGACACTGCCATAAGACTTCTCGATCAACGGAGTCAGGTCGAGAAATACAGCTATTGTCGGGCGTCTGTAAGCATGCCTATGTTCCAGGACCTGGCGCAGTGTGAATATTTGGTCGATACATCCACGGCCAGGTCTAAAGCCTGCCTGGTTTTCTCGGGCTTGCTGTTCCCGAGCTCCACTCAGGCGTCGGAGAATTATAGAACTTAGGATCTTAGACACTATGTTTGTCAGGCTGATTCCTCTGTGGTTATCACAAGAGGACTTCTCGCCTTTCTTGAAGACTGGGATGATGAGTGACTTAGACCAGTCGGAGGGGATCGTATTTGATTCCCATATACTGGCTAACACTTCCGTTAGCCTGACTAAGAGAACTCTACCACCATTCTTGTATACCTCAGCAGGTAGTCCGTCTGGTCCTGCTGCCCTTCCCCGTTTCAGGCTACCTACCGCTTTCTCAACTTCTTCTAGTGTTGGGGGACCTGTCTCTATGTCCCATTCAGGGTCCGACTGGATAGCGGGCAGCGCAATGGTGGCTGGAGGCCAGTTAAACTGTTCCTCAAAGTGTTCTGCCCATCGTCCCAGTCGCCTTCCCTGCGAGTGAATCGCCGATCCGTCCTTCTCCGCTATAACCTCACTAACTGTTGTTGACCATTTCCCCCCAGTCTCCTTAATAAGTCTAAATAACTGTCTACTGTTACCGATCGCCGCTGCCTTTTCCATCTCTTTAGCCTTTGCTGCCCACCACTGTTCACGATCGTTGCGCAGACTTTTCGTCAGTTATTTTTAAGTTGCGCTCGCTCTTCATTGTACTCAGAGCCTGCAGGGATGCATTCACGTGCATCCATTAGTTTGGAAGAAGCTGCTGATATCCACTGGCTCTTTTTAGCCATTATCTTGGAGTCGGCTACAGTCTCCAGTGCTGCTTTTACAGTAGACTGAAGATGGCACCAAGCTTCTTCTGGATGAGTGACAGTCTTGCCTAGCCAACTTCTCACTGAACACGGCTTTGGTGTTTTCGTTGTCCAGCAGAACTCGTAGTGGTTTTGTTGCCAAATTTTTTCTACGTCCATTGAGACGCAGGCATATACGTGCTCGGACCAACGCATGATCGCTGTCCAAACACGTACTCCAGAAGGAGCGGCAGTCTTCCACCGATCCTCTCCAGCGATGACTAATAGCAATGTGGTCTATCTGTGTCCATCGCTGAGTCGAGCTCGGTGGACGCCAGGTCAGACAGTGCCTTTCTTTATGTCTGAAATTTGTGCTGGCTAAAAATAGGCGGTTATCTGAGCATAGTTGTAATAGGCGATCACCGTTATCTGTACGTTCAGCTGGGATTCCGAAAGTGCCACCTAAGTGCCTTTCTGCCTCACTCAGTCTACCCACCTGTGCGTTGAGGTCACCTGCAACAACCACTACGTCCGAACGTTTGGCTTTCGAGAGGAGGTTAGACAGTTTATGGTAGAACTCGTCCTTCACTTCATCCGAACTACAGTCAGTGGGTGCGTAAGCAGAGATTACAAAGAGACAACGGCGAGTCTCACTATTCCTTTTAGTTCTCACTGTGCCGTTCAGCCTCATAGCGCAGAGGCGACTATCAACTGGGATCCAGTCTAGTAGTGAGTTTTCTGCCCTGGTGCTTAATGCTATACCTACACCTGCAAGACCACGAGAGCTAGCTATCGAATCTCCAGAAACTCGAAGGGTGAATTTTGCAGATTCACCAGATTGGTCAGGAGAGGTCAGGTGAATAACCACACTTGGGTCCTGTATGCGTGTCTCACAAACACAGCACACATCCATGCCCGAGTTGCTAGAGTCTTTGCCAACGAAGCCTGTTGGCCAATTTGACGGAGGGTGCGGACATTGAAGGCTCCAATATGTAATTTGGAGCGTGGTTTAAGGAGACCAGGGATGCTGTTCTGTGGACTCAGATCGTTGTCGAAGGCTGCAGAGGTAGGAGAAATTGAAGATGATGCAGCATCATTAATTAAGAGACGTGAAGGAAGATTAGAAGGTAATGATGGAGGAGGAGGATAGCAGTCAGAAGAAACTTGGGTGCTGACAGAGTTGTGAGGGCGGTTGACACTTCCCGGCTGCCCACACCGTGGAAGGCTATTTCTTCTTAAGGTACCTGAAAGAGATTTGTGTGACCGCAGAGCCCATCGGACATCTGCTTGAGGCCTGTCACACCCAGCCTTTTGAGTATGATTATTTTGAACTTTTGTATTTTTGGGGCCGGATGGTCGAAAGGAAACGACAAGTGAACCAACACCGCCGGCCCGGCAGACCGTGGGGCGTGGTGGAGTGTGTTATTACCCGTCTATCATATTGTTTGCTTTGACTTCATTTGTGTTACTTTTCACCTCGCTATACCGATGCTAGGTGTAGACATTTGGACCGTGATGCAGCAGTGATGGTGGGCCCAATGTTGATGTGGACTGAGTGATTTGTCGAAATGATTCAGATTAACATACATTATCTACACTCACTTGTTTGCTGAGGTTCGTTTGCCACACGTCATCTGTTTGACGCATCATATCCGCAGAAAACATCTCTGCAAGGACTGAATTAACTTGCTCTATTGCTCGACACATTGTTTCATAAGCTTGCGAAGGGGTCATCTTTAGCTCCAAAATCAAGCGATCAATCTTGTTAAGAACCAGCAAAAGAGTAAGTCTTTCATCCCAAGCTTGACGAAGTACTGTACGTGTCTACAAGAAAACTTATGCAATAATCAGATATCTTACCTGAGGACACACTCCTTCAACGACATCTATCACGATGATTGCAGCATCACACAATCGAACTGCTGTTGAAACTTCTGAAGAAAAGTCCACATGTCCAGGAGAATCCACTAAATTTATGAGATAACAATTGGAACCACTTTCTGTATCTGTAGAGGAGATATTCCGATTGAAAATGAGGCCAATTACACTAGATTTCATTGTTATTCCACGTTCTTGCTCCGCTTCAGTGTTATCCATATAACGGAGTTTCCCTGACTGGCGCAAAGAAACAATCCCATTAGTAGCCAACAGAGCGTCAGCCATAGTAGTCTTGCCTAGATACAATGAAAATTATGACAAGAAACCATGAAAAACTATCAGAATGATGAAGGAACTTCGAATCATAATGCCTTGATTTCGATTCCAACTAACTTCAAACCGACGGCATATTGCTGTTAAGTCTGTCTGGTCACTTAAATGTGATAGTTTCCATCGTCTGAACGATGCTATCAAATCTACCAGGTTATCTTTTAACCAAACGACTACAGAAATCCTTCGTTTAAGTATATTTAATGCTTATACAGGTGTATAAGTTATTCCATTGGACGATTTCATGTATATTAGCGTAGCAAACTGTCACTTTGTCTGCTGTAAATTTTAAGTTCAGTTAATCAATCAAAACTCCTAGGCATAAAAACTAATTATACAATCTCTCCACTTTTGTTGTGAACTGTGGCAACTTGAACTAGGGATGAAGTGGAACTGTGGCTCAGTGGTTTTGGAAAATGACTACCAATACGTGAAACAAAATGGTAAGTCGGATGCCAGGTAAGCTAATAAAGAGGAACAAAATGCACAGCGAACGAATGGACGAGAGGCAAAATGCAATGATGGACGAGTAGTGATGGGACAAGGTTCCCATGCCTTTCCCTGAGATTTTAGTGAAATTTCGCCCAATTGTCCCGCATTCCGCTCCTCGAAAATATTGACTAGGATACTCAAAGGGTCATGATTATAAAATGCATAAAATGCGACAATAAAAGTTGAAGAAAGTACACTCTTAGGTGAGGTTGATAGTACGTAAGGATATCTAAGTGGATAGTTGACACCCTGACGTCAGCTTAACAAGAAGTGGAGTGACTCGCATCTCAATCCATGATACTCATTACAAATTTTCTAGTTCACTTACCATGATCAACATGAGCTAAAATACAAACGTTGCGTATACGATCAACGCATTTGGTCAAGGACGAAAGCACCGTACACCTAACGTTCATATTTGGCAGCAAATTTAAGTAAACTTCAAACTTAAGGTTGGAATATGTTCTGGATCTGTAATTGCCTCCAGTGAGACGTCAAACAGTAGAGTGGAAGCATTTAGAAAAACCACATGGACATGATGACAACTGCCACACATGTGCCCTCACTGTCAACAAAAGTGATTCAGCCTTTGAACGCAACAGCTGCCACAGATGGGTGCACTGCCGATGTGACAAAGAAGTGCTACATCAGTACTATAGCTTTATGACGCACCACTCGTGCACGCGGTTTTGGCACATTTGCCCACAGTAACGTCTGAGACCGCACCTAGCTTCAGGTTTACTTAGAGTAATCGATAAATCTCCAGCAACCGAAAAGCAGGTATCCGTCCAAACCGCTATCAAGGAGGATATTTACCCTCTAGAGGATTTCGGCAATGGCATACTGAAAGTCAAAAACCTGAGAGGCTCCAAGCCTAACAAAACACCGCCTACACCAACGGCAACTGCATCCACCTCAAGCCTTGGAGCCGTACCAGAGACAGCAGCCAGCGGACAATATAAGGAGTGGGTCAGGATGGAGAAAAAAGCTCGACGCATCCTTGAAAACGCACCCATGTTATCGGATAATGCTGGCATCATTGACTGATCTGGCTCTGTCATTATGTTTAACTTTCCTGTCTGTGATGATAGCCTTCTGGAGCATAAGGACAAGTTTGACAGGCAGCAATGGAACTCCCTTTGTGCCATACCAGGTCTGGGCGCTCTCGATGCAAAACTGTGTCGACTGTACAAAGGCACCCACTCACCCACAGGGAAGCCACCGCAGACGGGAGTGACCCTTTGCTCAGCTAGAGACGCCGAAAAGTTCCTTTTACTGTCACACACCCTGGTCACCGACAGATCGCCCAGCATTAGAGCTAGACCTGACCGATCACGGGTAGACGTCTCGAGAAGCAGGTGGTCCACCGAGACCTACGATTAAGGTCGTACACGGAATACCCGAAATGATAACCGGTACCCTAGTTGACAAGTACACCCATGACGTCCAACAACGTCAGTGGTTATCAGCAGGGATGGAGCTGAGTGGGGCTGCAGCTGCGGCAACTAGCAGACTGCCACGCCCCTCGCATCTGACAACCATAACCTAACCTAGACTAATGGCCGTCAACTCTGAATCCTCAGAAGTACTCACGGGAGTGCTAGAGACGTGGCACAAAGTCAAGATCACCATAAGCGGTAACGTTCCCTGCTGTGAAAGCAGACCGAGAATACTGAGACAACAACAGACAACAGGTACTCCCTGTGCTCAGTCCACCGTAACTGTAAACCGAAACGTTGACAGTCAGACCGGCAACCTCCACCCAACAACGAGTGCGCGAATCGACCCGGGAAAAAGCCTAGCTGGGCCAGTTCCATTGGAGACGGCCAGTCAGTAGAAATCCTCACATCCAAACCTGTGCCACTAGTTAACTTTGAGACATCTCACATTACGAGAAACAACTCCAAGCGTCCGTGCAGCAACGCGAGAAGACTTCGAAGGAGAATGTAAGAGCTCCGATCCCTCTTCCTCGAACTCGTCCTGAAAATCATGATCCTGACAGAAACATGGTTGTCACCAGACATAACTGGCACTGAGGTTGACAGAAACGATATGATTCTGAACAGGAGAGACAGAGAACATAGGGACACAGGGGGGTTGCAATACACTTGAATAGATTGTTCAGAAGCGAACAAACCACTGATACTATAATGATAGAGCTTCAAGACTCTATCTGGTGTCGCTCCACGGTCAAAACACCGAATTCCTTCCTGAAGCAATCTACAAGTCCCATAATAGCAACTTGGAACATAACCAAAAACTACTCCAAGAAATACCCACAGTGTCAACTATAGGGTACCACCAGATTCTAATAACTGGCGACTTCAACGCTCCAACTCTCAACCTAGAGCGTTTACCAATAAAAAAAATTACCTTCAAAGGACTCATGAGACTTACTTCTAATTTGTCGAGTAGTTTGACGACAGTGATGCGGAGACAGTACTAGAAGTGTGATTTATTGGTCTAGATACTCGACTTTCAACCCGTGTCACAAGTTACAGCCCTACTCCACATAACAAGGTTTGGGCTTCCAGTAATTATAATAAGCTCTCACACAGGTGTGGCTCATCGCCTACTGAATGAACGTTCACGCGTTTGTTGACAGAGCTTGATTAGCTTGAGTTTTAATTAAAACTGAAGGGTCGTCTTTTGTGAAGTAAAATATCTTAAATATATATATGCACCCAGTTTTTTGTACTTTTATGTATTCCCTTAGAAAACTGATGAAGATCCAGGTTTAAAAATGTAAATTGTTACCCATGACTAACCTAGTCCTCTCACTTCACAGAAGAGTTTATGATGCCCTGAATAAACATAGTGTCAAAATTCCAGTGTACTTGAGATAATGACATGAACTCCTGAAATAAAACAGTGAGGTATTGACTTGTTGTTAGGACTAAGCTAATATTCACATTTACAAACGCTTCGTTTGTGTTGACTTCAATATAGTTTCAATCTAACCACCGAAATGTGATAGCATAGCTGTCAATAGCTATCACTAAAATAAGAGGTATTGCGTAATAAATAAATTTGCATTGACGAATATGCACCCAATGAACTCAGACAATAAAAATACGGACGATAAATTCCAAGTAATATCCACAGTGTCAACTATAGGGTACGACCAGATTCTAATAACTGGCGACTTCAACGCTCCAACTCTCAACCTAGAGCAAGATGGCACGACCCACAGCAGGAAGTTGGATGGTAACCTGCTAAATGCCATCCAAATGGCTGGAGTGTACGAAAGAATTAGCGACAACACCTTCTGGGGGTCAGATGGTAAACCATCTTAGCTGCATTACCTGCTGACCAGTGATCACCTTCTGGTTGAAAACGTTCAGGTACAGACCTCTCATGGAAGCAGTGACAATGCAATGGTAGTGTTCGACCTGGTAATCGGTGAGGGAGGGACCTCTTACCACCTCTGTTACGACTGGGCAAACTTCGAAGGTATGAACAAAAGCCTATCAAGAGCTCCACAGCTAGTGGATTGATGATCCTTTTCGGTCGACCAGCACTGGGAACTGGTAAAAGATATCATCAAGGCGGCCATCTCGCAAAATGTCCCCTTGGTGATGACAACAACCAGAAAGCGGACCTAATGGTCAAACGGGGCACTGAGCGCCTCCTAAAAGCCAAGAGAAGGACATGGCACACATGGAGACTCTCCAGGGAAGTGGATGACCATGATGCATACATGACTCAACGGGATCGAAGCTACATCAGGGTGCGGGGAGACAGGGAGTCATTCCAGTCCAACCTTGCCAAGAGGCTTGAAGTAAGCCCTAAAAACCCATACCGATTCATGCCAAAGACAAAATCGACAAGCCAAGGAGCGTGCGTCGTAAAGGGTCCGAACAGAGAAAACCTCTCTGGACAGGAGATTGCCGAAATGTTAAGCACCAAATCTAACATGCAGCTCAACATTCCATCAGAAAAGTATGGATAACTACTACCCGAGCACCGCTAACGTTATCCGACGCTGCAGAGTTAAAAGAAGTACAGATACCTCGTGCTGTTGTTCACGACAAGCTATCAAAGGTAAGCGCGGGGAAATCCCCAGGGTGCGACGACATCCGCCCATCTGTGTTGAAAGAATCTGCGAGCACCCCAAGTGGCTCACTCTGCAAACTCTTCCAACACTCCTTAGACGAACAAAAACTCCCACAAGAGTGGAAACGGGCCATCCTCTCTCCTATCTTCAAAGGAGGAGACAGGCAGAATCCAAACTGTTAAAGACCTATAGCACTTCTACCAGTAATATCAAAAGTTATGGGAAGTGTGATAGACGACCGCATCAGGGAATATCTAGGCAAGAAACAAGCACTCAGCGACGCTCAACATGGCTTTCGAAAGGGTAGATCCTGTGCTTTCAACCTCCTGACGGCCCATGATCACTGGACAGCATGCTGCGACCCCAAGGTCCCGAAAGACGCGATTTTTCCGGATTTCGCCAAAGCCTTCGACACTGTCTCACACACCATCCCAATACACAAAATAGCTGGGTTAGGTACCCGTGACCAGGTGCTATCGTGGCTGCAAAACTGCTTAGGCATTAGAGAGTTCTGCACAAAAGTCAACAGGGTCCACTCAACTTGGAGAATATCCTCATCCGGTGTCTCTCAGGGAGCAATCCTGGGTCCACTGTTGCTCCTACTATTCGCGAATGACCTCCCGCTGCATATCAGCTCTCCAATTCTCCTCTACGCTGATGACGTCAAGTTATGGAGGACAGTAACTTGCGAAGCGAAATCGAGTGCATTACAGAACGACCTCAAAACACTAGAGGAATGGGCAACAAATAGCGAATTGGCATTTAACCTGGATAAGTGTCGGTCCATGTTTTTCCGCACTCCTGATCCCCAGAAAGTAGCCCACTCTCTCTGTGGTTCACGTCTTTCCCATACCGCAGCAGAAAAATACCTGGGTTTAATGGTGACGGAGAAACTGGACACCAGTTCCAATTACCCAGGTAACGCCTCAAAAGCATACGCTGTACTACACTTTGTGCGCTGATAACTAGGTGCTCTTACCTCAGAGCTCTTTCTGAACCTCTGCAAGACTTACATACGGCCCCGCCTGTAGGTCCACAACGTCTTCGCTCTACCACAACTGAAAAGAGGCACGAACCTATTGAAGAAAGTTCAGAGGCGAGCCACCAAAGGGGTTGATGGGATGCAACGAAAACCATATGAGGATAGACTGAAAGGTCTAGGCCTACACTCTCTTATCTACCGGAGGTTACGAGATGATTCGACAATGGCTTACAAAATACCGAACAACTTAAGTCACCTAAACAGAAGAATTCTACTGAGTGGCCACTTTGGTGATCCTCGAGGAAACCCTAAGAGAATTTCCCACCAAACGTCAAGAACCCATGTCCGTTCACACTTCTTCCCCCTCCAAGTCTGTTGGCCCTAAAACGCACTACCAGCAAAGGTGGTCTCTCCCCCCCTCCCCAACTGTTGAAAGCTTCAAGAAAAGGCTAGATAGTCACACTAAGACCCACGGTCTACCCACATGTAGCTGGAATACGAACTAAACGGAAGAAATCAACTGCTGTCACGCCATTCCAACTATGTTACCTCTACACCAGCTTTCTTTCTTCTGTAATCATTTGAGCCTATTTCATCCCTTCCACTTGCCACGAATTAGCCTTACCTACCTGAGTTCTTCATACCTTTGCACCGCTCCTCACATTACTTGAGTGTAAGCAGATCACTCCATTAGCCCACTTTTGTTTTCCCCTTTTACTCACACAAACACCTTTCAGGGTCTTCTCTTCACTATCTCTAGCCCTCTCTAGCAACTGGTCCAAACAACTGTCTGGCGACCCGACATCTGAAGAAGCTAACTGCACCACAGTGCAAGGCGAACTAACCAAATATTTATTTATTTGTTTGTAGCACTTAGCCTCCTGTTCTGCATGCCAGAGTTATAGCAGATGAGTGTCTGGATCTACTGCATCGGAATCCACCAAAGACCTGGAACCGTTCCACAAGACCAAGAAGCGAGGGAGAAGAAAACAACTGGTTTACACAACCTCGTCAAAAGGACAGTGGATATTAGAACCCACAAGTAGAGCAGGTAATAGTACAGTCAGAAAGATTTTAACAATCCTACTAAATTTGCTCATTGTGATCTTTCTTCCAAAAAAGCTTCTGATTGTAGAGGTTAATGCTTCCGCTTGAAGCAAGAAATCTACAAAGGTATATAATCACCTAAATTCATTGATCTAAGATTCAATGATATTCAGCATTGATGATGACCCTCACAGGTTTACCGGATCCATAAACTCAATAGGATACGACCAAGCATCTTAGCCATTCACAACTTTGAATTGGTTCTTTCTGGCCCCCTACTGGTTCATGTCAGATTGGTGATTTTTCGCCCTCGCCTTTGTCTTGTGGCCCGTATTGGGCTGAATGGTTCAGTTAACCTTTGTTGTATGAAATATATTATTATTATTATTATAGTCATGCAGTTTCCACCGGATCTCTAAAACATTGTCTGTCTTTTCCGTGGACTTTCTCTAGAGGTTCAAGTCCCTTGTCAGATATTCCGTGAACTGGGAATGCGGAAAGGGATTGTCTGGCATCCTAAATCATTATTTTCTACCTATTTATCAAGCCTGCGGAGGTTACCTTGTGGTGTCTCAGGGTCCTTTCTATACCTACACCCCACTCGGCATATAGTATATCTGGAGTGTTGGGACCCTGCTGAAGGCTATTCGCACATGGTATGTATGGTAGACTATTCGTGATAGCCCAGTGCGATGTGCTGAACGATGTAACACTTCAAGGTGCGCATATCCCGTTGACTTTTTTCCAGAAGACTCTGTTGCTTGGATATTCTCTCTGCTAAGAAAATACCAGGGCACCAATACACAACACCGTGATTTCTTGTCAAAGTGTGCGGCTTGGCGTGACGTTAAAGGATTTGAATGGATTCAAAAAACTTACATCCACAGGGATCTGGAGTTTCCGGCGTGATATATAGTTGTCAGGGGATGCCAGAAGGTTAGTGATTCATAACATTCTCTTGCGAAGGTCATATGGAGTCTCACAAGACAAGACCTTTCTGTCCATTAGTCCTTGAGGCGGTTGTCTGTTAGGCTTTCTACTACTCCTAACAACAATTGTAGGAGCGCTACCCGACATTATCACAAATGATATTGTTTCCTCTTTTGGCGATGGCACATTTCCACTCTTTTGAGATCTGGCATTTATCTAAGAAGGGCTAAAAAGATCACAAACCGTGTCAAAAGATGGACCTCCTCGTTGCGCCGACAAAAATGGCCTAATGTTGTCACGGCTTGGCAAACTCCGTGTATGAGGCCTTGATAGCCTTTCAAAGACCATTTCAGTAGCTATCTCGCAAAAGGGCCGACATGGATGGCCTTTCAGGCTGTTAGTCTGTGTGCATTGTTGGTGGGATATTGTGCAATCAAGAGTGGCACTGTAAATTTCCGCAAATTATAGTTAAGACGCCTTTAACAACGCGCGCTCCCTGACTCGTAGTTTTTCAACCTGTCATAAACCCACACAGGTCCTTGTGCTTAACCTCAAGCTCCCGGATAAGGTTTGTGCACAACGAATCCCGGCCCGCCAGGGCCTCGATGTCACAGTGGATCCCTAGAGCTTCGTCTGCCATATGCAAGGGCTCTGTTCTACAGGACCGCACCCGCACCATGCCTCCTCGCTGACTTACAACCAGCGCTTAGTGTTTAGTATCAAACATGGGTCCGGCTCTTGGGCTGTTACCATTATCAAAGGGATTATATCGCCATCTACATTTTCACCAATGTACCTAACAGCTCCAAGTGGCGATTGACTGCCAAGGAATTCCGTTCCTAAAGCCATCGAGCCCTCGCTTCATCGACCCACCGTCCATAGCCTGCCTCAGTGCAGCACGGACAGCAGGAATTCTTCCGCATAAGCGATTTGGTGACTACTAGATCAAACACTACCATAGCGTGACCACTGCCTCCAAATGAAGTTTTGACTCGTGCGTCTTCCTCTGGTGGAAGGAGTGAGACGGACCAGTTTTGATGCTTCTCCGCTCGGCTCTTAGCCAATGTCATCACCTATTTTCTCTAACAACCAAAGTTTCCTGATGGCACTTGAAAAGTTTGTGCAAACGTGCAGCTCGTTTTTATGATACTCCGTATAAAGTTGAGAGCCTGGGCTGCAAAAATACCCATTGATAACTCGATCGGTCACCAAAGTTAAGACTGTAGATATCAATTGACATATTTGTCGCTTCTGTTCTCTATAGTTATCAAGCCAACAAGTGCCTCATTCCAAGCACTAAATGTTTCCGACTGTGGGGAGGTCTCATAATGGACTTAAAAACTTTGTCATTGCAGTGTCAGTAGCCTATTCACTTTCAACCTCATTATCCAAATACGCTGCCACACCTTTCCTATTTCCGTGCTCATTGTGTTTCCTGGACTGAAAAATTATATATGTGCTCCCTTTAATACCATTGCCGCCTCAGTACACCTTTTGCCAATAAGCTGCAACGGAAAATTGATCTGAAAATCCCTCCCGATCACCCTTATTTGATTGTATTGACATTTATTTTAACATTTTTACCCTCGTTATGGATGGTGTACCTTCGACCCTAGCCGGTGTAATGTTGTTTGCTTATTTAACAGTCTTACCTGACTTTACACTCGGTATTTGCCTTTGTATGTTTGAGACTTATTATGAATGTTTCACTTTTCTATCATGTGACGCTGGACTGTTGACAAGGTGATGTTGTTTTACTACACCCGACATTTTGTTTTGGTTCAACTTACGGTTGTGCAGTAACTTGACTGTTTGTCTTTTGGCCGTCTACTGGGAACGTTTGTTTGTTGATTTGATTCCTGTAGGCAGAGTTTTGATCCCTTTTGTCGGGAATATTCTTACTGACCGACAGTACGTATTTGCACCCGAGAACGTTTTGGACTGTATAGTTACCCAACGGCACCGCTGAGGTATTTTTGTAATTTTGACATAACTTATTGTTGCTTTGAGAGTACCACCGGTTTTGTTACAAATCTACTACTGGATTACTACAAACCGTGTTTTAATATTTTGATCCAACCTTTGACAGTGCGTCACTCGCGGAAGCTAGGAAGCTATACAGTAGAACGCAGGAACTAGTCAGATTCACGTCAGTCGGCACCGCCTAGTTATTTCCCGCGTTCAGGCCAAGATTATTGGATTCTGGCCGCTACAAAGCTGTGTCTTAACCTTCAGAAACGATGGAACCTATTAGGTAATACCGCAGTTGCTCCTCACCCTATGGGTGGGTAAAGTGTTTTGTCCGCCTTGACCCAAAATAATAAAGGTCAACACGCTTTTTACCTGTCGATCTACTGCTGTTTACTGGTTTTGAAAGTGCGCCATGAATCATACTATTCGCACTTCGATTTGACTGGACGCAACACTTTAGTTTGTTGCCGGGAGGACAAGGATTATAAAGGCAATGTGTTTCAAGCAGCTCCAAAAGCAGGTCGCACAACCAGTTCGTCAGACAGTTCACAGAAGCTCAGTTGCAATAGCACATCCCAATATACACGGTCACATAGTTATAGCAGCAAAGATTCAACCATATCTGAGTGACGACCAGCAGGGTTATGGTATTCGTCAAAGTTACGGATCAACGATGGTCGACCGGAACGCCACCAAGCATGATCTTACAGGAGGTAAGTCCAGACAGGGTTCACATATCTGTTCAGAAAATTACAGCGCATCGCAAACTGTATTCATCGATCGTTTACATCAGTGTATTCACCAAAGCGTTCAACCAGGTTGATACTCCTCCGGTCACTAATTTTCGGTTGATAGTTCCGCCTCTGGCTCCCAGTACACCGCTTCAACAACAGTGAGTCAGCTTGTTTCTCATCAGCTGATCTCTGAAAAAGAGATTCAGGGCGCCTCATCACCTAATTTTGACAGCTACCCCACTTGACACTGTGACCATTGTCCTGCAATGTTATGTTTTACAGTGATTTCAAGACCAGCCTGCTGACTGTTTATGCTATTTTTTCCGGTGTCATGGGTCACCTCCTTATTCACGTAGGATTCCGAAGGTCAGGGGTGCCTGCTGCTAACCACGCTATTCAAAGCTTGCTAACGAAGCAAGGATAACCAGTCTCTCAAGGTCATACCGGCATTGACTCCGCCTAACTCCAGCGTGGTCGAGGCATAAGAGAACTGGCTGAAGAATGAACAGCTTCCAGCCAATGTTTCATCGCCTTTTCCTAAACCGTAAAGCCAGTGTTTATCGACTTTTGTTTGTGCTGTCCTTAAAACGCCGCCGTCTTATCAGCGAAATCACCTCTGACATGCTGCGCACAAAGTTCCGTAGTATATTTCCTGTCATTCGTCATAAAAATAACTCTTTGAAAGTAAACTTGACACGTATTTATGCAAAATAAGTTGGACGAAATAAACATGGTTAGTCACGACAGATCATATGGTTGTTTTTCTTTGCAACTGTCGCTGTATAGGAAGCGCATTGTTGCCAAACACAGCTAAGGCTACGTGTGCTAAATTTAAAGCACCTGACGCATCTTGACGACCAAGAATCTGCTCTCAACGCCTCGAAAGCTTTGTGATCACTCTGGGGGCAGGGAATTGGCAGAAGCACCTAATATAGCCTGAAAGGTTAAGCAATGTCCCGGGTTCTGTATTTATGACCTGAACCAACTTCACAATACTTCAAATTGGTACAGGATTCCTAGGCAGTGACCAAAGAGTAGTGTTTAATAAGTCCAACATATCTCCAGGCGTCCACTTAACCTACAACACTTAAACGGTTTTGTTTAGGAACTACAAGTGTGCTAAATCCAGTGAACTACAGCCATTTCTGCGGAGCCTACAACATGCCCTTCTCCTAATCAAAGGCTCGACCAAAAACGTTCTGTGGTCTTTCCTGTGGATGTGTGGGTATTGCTCAATAATTTACTTCTCCTTGGTACCCAATTAGAACCATGAATCCCGAAGCTGACTTTATTGCTACTAAACTGCATAACCGCGTGTGTAGTCGTATCAGAACTCCAATGGGTTGGTTGGTCTTCGTCACTCGTAACTATCGAAACTTGGCATAAGTCTTTCAATTCGGAATGGACACTGAAAGCCATCAAACAAGGACTCAATTTCCAAGTAAAATCTGGTAGCCCTAGGGCATTAGTTAGGCCGATGCCACCCCGGACAAGCGGTATTAAACTGGCCACTGGTAATTTATTCATAGGCACTGAGAACTTGTATGGTTGCTCGTTTTTGATTTGAGAGCTGTTCTGCCCCAGTTTTGCGAACTTTTTCGCACCAGTAGAAAGCCAAAGATAGTGATTCACCGGTAACGCCAAACGACTCTGAATAATTTGCTGTCGACGTTGTTCAGATATTGGGACATTCACATTCATCCACTTGCATCCAATTTCTTTTCGTTAGTGAGGTGTTTTTGAGCTCTGGAGGCACATGTTAGTTTACACACTCAGAAAGCTGGGGTCAGTCTAACAGAAGTACGGTGCAGACTTTTTATGATCTTCATGGATTTTAGCGAGAGCTCTCTCGTCTGTTCGCTGACTTCGCCGACCATCCTGCAGGAAGTGTGGCAGTAAACTCCGAGACTCAATTAATTCATTTTTCCTTCTTCCGCATCTATGTAAATTAAGTTACGTTAACTAAAAACCACTCCTTTTATTATTTAGATCGAAAGCCTCTACTCGTGGTTTTCTTAGGCTTCGCAAACAGTGTAGAACTACCAACACATCAGGCTCCACTGACATAAAACCTTCATCAAATAAAATATTCCCCTTGCAGTGCCGTCATTTCGGAAGCCACACAACACTAACCTCGATGGAATACCAGCTATTTCGATATAGAAGTTTTGGTGACACGCCACAGGTTCTTGAAAAAGAAGCGTCCTTAACATCGGGATTCATGACTGAGGCAGTCCTTATTGGCATCACAGTTGCAGATTTTTCACAGCCCTTCAGTTTCTGGTGGACCCGTTTAGTAAGCAAGCCTGTGCAACTATGATGATAATAATAATTTACTCCCGCAGATGTAAAAACATGCCGGTTTACAGACGTGATTACATACTCATACCACTTCCACGATTTCGGCTAGCACAGTCCCACCGCTGAAGGACAAGCAGCAGATTTATGTAAGCATAATAAAATACAAAGTACGACAAGATAATGAATCCCTTAAATTTTTGGCACACGGCACTTTTTTACCAGGATCAACCGATTAGAATTTACCAGGGGGAAGGAATGTTAGTCGAATTTCCGAGTACGAAATGTCCATACAGTAAATGGTAGCGGCTATGGATGGACATCTTAAAACAGTAGCCTCGAGTGAGTAGGGCTTTGGCTACACCTTAATTGGATAGAAAAGAAAAGATCCGCGGATAGAGTGTAGTAGTAGTAGGCATTTTGATGATAGCGTGGAAGAAAGTGAGAAGGCACACAAAATGAAGTCCGTTTGTAGAGGAGAGATTTGAATGTAATCTCCCGGATTCGAGAAAAGAAACCGTAACGCTGATTTTCTGAAGCAAGGCTCGGACAGTAAGTAGTTATATCATTCATGTGTGTTTATTACGCACAGTCATGTCTTACTGACTTGTCTGGCGAAGGCGCCAACCTCGTACTACATATTCATACCAGAAGGAAGTCAATTCTACTGTGTAGCATCGCCGCCAAGGCAATTTTTCATTGAAAAAGGTGTCTCTAAGAGAAAGGTTTTCATAGTTAGCATTTTCATTTGGTGCTACTTTTGCTTTCTCCTTTATTCGTGAACAGGAACCGTAACAGTCTCCATGGTGTCTCTCAGATAAGCATGGATCTCATATTCTTGGGTGATGAGCTGCCCCACTTCCAAAGGCCAGTATAGAGCGAGCTCGACCCAGTAATCACTTTGTCCATCGCGTGAAACCTTCAATTCAACTTAGTTAGGTGTGGTGGGGTATGCTTTGGCGTACCTTCTTTTCGTATGCAGTCGTCCCTGCAAACCATAAGGCTGCCTAGCCTCCGTGGCGTTCTTGACTATAAACTTAAGATTGAGTGTCCAGAGGTACTTTAGGCCTAGGCGTCTTGGTTGCGACCATGGGCAGGATTATTTGTCTCGATATACGTCTCTTAGTATGCAGCCGCTTAGGATGAGAGGTCTTAGGACAAACCCTGTGTTTTTTTCCGGATTATACATGAAATATCTTTTGCGGCAGTGAGAAAATTCGTTTCACACTGGAAGGTTGCTGCAGTCTACGCAATCGGGCCTATATTGTTGAAAAAAAGTTTTGAGGGCATCCCTCCTGGCTCTTTTTCGATATTCGATTCTCAAAAATATGGAATCATCTTCCTGTTGACATAAGAGCTTCCAGCTCAACTATCCGGTTCAGTTGCATGCTAGAAAGATTCTTATCCTCTGACAAACTCCCGAATATGCTGGGTGAATGACGACCAAGTCCCACAATGCTCAGTATGATGGGTCCCTTAAGTGTGTGAGATGTCATACCCTGACCGGTAAATCCACTCGCTGTTCCCACTACATCCCACGGACAAGATCACAACTTAGACTACTGTGTGATTCAGTAGTTCAACCACACCTCTCGCTCACAACCATCATTGATGAAGACATCTTCTGATATAGCCCTTCAAAAAGGCGTTATGAAAATGCGACAAAATCCGGTGATTTTAGCCAGAATATACACGTGAAACCCAAGGCCATACATATAATAGTGAGACATGATACACATCATTCATGTTTTAAGATATACACGTAAATAACTTCCTGGTACCCCGGTTCCTCGCTCCTTCTTTTCTCTTTTCTTGTTGTAAGTGGACTCTTGGAAAACTGTAATTAGATTGTAATTACAATATTTCATTAGTGGTATTCTTAAATACCACTGAACCCGTCTTCAAGCGACTCCTCCTCAACCGAGCAATCTGTGGCATACGTCCCTATGGCGTTGCACGGAGGCCGTTCCATGAAGCTTCTCGACAGTTATTCACCCAATGTTAAAAGGAGTCATGCATTTATCGCAATATTTTGTTTCCTAACGATTGACTGGCTCCATCTCATCCACTGAGGCTGTAAACAGTATAAAAGATGCAGAGAAACACCTACAGCCTTATGTGCAGTCACGGAATCCTTGAGCGGACCTCAAAATCCAGTGGAATTTGATCACTGTTCACCGAGCCACCTAGCGCGATGCAAAGCATTACGGCGGCTATGACGGAAGTACGTTCAGTCAAGCATGAAGAAACGTCTCACCAGGGAGGTAATATATTGTCATAAATATTATCTATTATTGTGTGTACGGTACATCTTGATGTTTCAATGAACCTGAAGATGCATGTCCTTCGAATAATGCGTGAAATAGGCTATGATACTTACCTCCATATTCACAATCTTTAAAATAAAAGTATTTGAGCGGTTTAACGAGCACTATTTCTTTCAGAATAAACTTGCTGAATCGCTTCCCGCTTTTCTTGAATGGTGCTTTTACATATTCACCAAATATGACTTTTTTCTGCCAGATCGCCCAAAAACGTAGCAAAGACTCAACGTTTTACTGAAAGTGCACTGCTTATAATTATAGTTTATCCCTGAATTTATAGGTGCACATCATTTTTACAGACACGGTTATGAAAACGTGTGGTGGGAAATCAACAGCGGAACTTTCCACTCTGAAAGAAAGATGATGTTAAATCTTCTTTCTTTCAGACTGAGGATCCTCATTTCCTGGGATGAAAAAGAGATGGTAAAACACATTACCAAAGATTTTTCACCACTAGACGTTGTAACCGTACTCGTAAAAATGCCATGGGCCTGTAACTCTAGGGACAAATTACTGGTATTATTCTTGTATATCCCCACCACTGGACCTAATAAATAAGTGAGCACTCTTACTCTTGTTTTTTAAATTTAAAGTGACGCGCCAGTCTACAGGAGTCATTCGACATCCTTTCCATTTTTGCAGTTGAACGCTACATTGCTTCCTAATTTTCTGATCTTCATCTCTTCCACGCGATATATATGCACAAATATATGCAGTCGTATTCCCAAAATCTTAAATTTCTTGCGAAACTTACGGTGGACTTTCACGGTTGTATATCGATTTCGCTTCTCGCCTGGACCACACTTACTAACACTGAGTTTGAAGATTTTCAGAACCGCCAGCTCGGGACGCGGCACCAAATTTTGTAACGGGCAAATCCAATGAACTGAAATTCGGTATATGCGTTTGGCAACTGCCCTCAAATCCTGTTCTCATTCGAATACGACTGATGCCACCAAGTACATTATCTGGTCACTGATAACCCCGTATGAGGATGTGGGGGCATACATCCTTATCTACACAGATGAAGCCAAGAAACGATTACAAATTCGGTGAGTTCATTTATTTTATAAATAATCATTTCCGTTTTTCAAGAATCCCAACCGTTGTTTCACTCGCCGACACCGTTTCTGTCTATGCACCACCCTTACATTACGCGCCAAGTCTTATTCTCCATTCCCCTCCCTCTACCTCTGCGTGCATATATATATATGTTTACACGTATAATGCAATCCTTTCTATATAATTTGTTGCCGCTCATCCATGAGTGGATTTTCATGCTTTTGCAGACGTGGTCCATTAGTTTATGCAGCAGCCAAAATCCAATAATCTTAGCCCGAACTAACTAGGCGGTGCCAAATGACGCGAATCTGACTAGTTCCTGCGTTCTACTGTATAGCTTCAGAACTTCGGCGAGTGACGCACTGTCAAAGGTTGAATCAAAATGTCAGAACACGGTTTGCAGTAAAGCCGTGGCAGATTTGTAACAAAACCGGTGGTACTATCAAAGCAACAATAAGTCATATCAAAGTCACGAAATACCTCAGCGGTGTCGTTAGGTAAGTATACAGTCCAAAACGTTCTCGGGTGCAAATACGTACTATACTGTCGAGTACCTAACAGTCAGTAAGAATATTCCCGACAAAAGGGATCAAAACTCTGCCTACAGGAATCAAATCAATAGGTACATGTTTCCAGCAGACAGCCAAGAGACAAACAGTCAAGTTACAATACAACCGTAAGTTGAACCAAATCGAAATGTCAGGTGCAGTAAAACAACATCACCTTGTCAACAGTCCAGCGTCACATGATAGAAAAGTGAAACATTCATAATAAGTCTCAAACATACAAAGGCAAATACCGAGTGTAAAGTCAGGTAAGACTGTTAAATAAGCAAACAACATTACACCGGCTAGGGTCGAAGGTACACCATCCATAACGAGGGTAAAAATAGCGGAGAATATTCGTAGCCCAGATGGATGGTCTTGGTTGTATTGTGTTCTCAGACCGAAGTTAGCGCTGATGATATCGTTTAGCAAGACGATAAAAGCTTCACGACTAAACAACCCAGCTTAGAGAACACAATACAACCAAGAGGGCAAATTTTTCAAATAAATGTTGCTACCATCAATCAGGGTGATCAGGAGGGATTTTCAGATCATTTTTCCGTTTCGCCGGCCCCCAAAATTCTTCCAGACGCGCAAAACACCTCTCAATGCGTTCAGCTGTGGCTCTACCTACATAGCTGCCTTCATACTCTTTCTTCCACCCCCTGGAGAAGACAAGGCTTTCGTATGCCTCTCCTCACGGCACCTTACTTCGTGCGCACCATCAACATTCTTACTAGACAATCTTCCTCCTTCTCGAATACTTCGACCACTCCCAAAGGCCAGGAACAATGTGGTTCTTTTTCGGAGGCCACAAGCACCACATCTCCCCCCTTGAAGTTTCTTTTCTTTCCTAACCACTTCTGACGAGTTTGTAAGCATGGCAGATACTCTTTCATCCACCGGCGCCAAAATACATCAGTTAGGTAATTAACTTGTTTCCAACGCCTTATGTACTTACCGGCAATAGTATCCCCTACAACTGTTCCTCGACCATCCCTCAATAACGGTGAGCTGTTGGAAGTGAGAGCTAATTTGTCTTTTGGGTTGGCTGTCGTGGGGACACTAAGACGGTTGTTCAAAATTCTTTCTATCTCCACGAAGCAGGTGGCCAATGTATCATCGTGCAGAGTCTGCTATTTGGATATCACCATCAATAACCTACGTACACAGCGCACCATCCTCTCCCATATTCCACCTCGATGACTCGCTTGCGGGGGTTGGAACTCCATCGTGTTCTCTTCGCCACCATGGCATCGTTGATTCGCCACCTACCCCACTGGTTGACTCAGTCCAGAGAGTGCCCCAACAAAGTTAGAACCATTATCACTGTGTATCTCTGCAGGGGTTCCTCCTCTTCATACGAGCCCCACCACAGCCATTATAAAGGCGTCAGTGCCTAGGTTGAAAGCGACTCTTAAATGTATGGCTCGCGTCTGAAGACAAGTAAACACACCCCGTGCCTCTTTTCCTCTCTCCTTCCCTGGTGAACCATGAGTGGTCCAAAATAATCGATTTCCACTGATAAGAAACAAAACCATCCTTTCTGCACGCGACAGACTGGTAGAGAGGCCATTATCTGCTGACCCAGTGCAGCTTCCAACCGTCGATAGTCTACTCACTTTCCTGTCGCTGATCCCCTTAATTATCTAGTGGTTTTTTTGTAGTGGTCAGGACTTGCGAAGTACCAGTATTTCCTGCTATAATAATGCCTTATGATCAGCTCAGTCACGAAGTGATGCTTGGGGAGGATAACCAGATGCATAAAAGTGGGTGAATAGTCGGAATAGTCCAACCCCCCGACAGCGCAGACCAATCCGCTCATAAGTATAGGTGACAAATTTTGCAACTCACCTTCTTCAGCCTGACAACTACCCTTTCTTCGGAGTTTCCTTATTAATCCTTCAAACACCCCCGTTGTACCATACGTAATGCTTTATGCTTAGCAGCTTCCAGTTAATTGGCTGTTAGACAGCAGACTTTCAATGACACATCTTGGCGACGCGAACGCACAACAGATATGTAGACCACAGGTCTCTTAAGCCATAAGACAGCTTTAATCAGCCTCACCCAGTCCGGCTGATAAGCAGAAATCGGATCAACAGTGAGCTCAGTAACGTTTGTGTTTGTTCGGATGGACCCCTTGAATCCAACATTTTTCGGTAGTTCCTTCCAGCCGAGGTCTATGGCACCTAAAAACTGTCGGGTTCTCAGAAAGGGGGGCTCTGAGTCCCAGACGCCAAATCACACGATCTTCGTATACCTCTTGAAGTCCAACTGCGGGACTCTCTTCAGATTTAGTGTACCCCACTGGTTAGGGGATGAATACTGGTGAATAGTGGCTCGACGGCTGGCTACGAACGTACTATATCTACTCTCTGTATTTCTAATACAGTACGGAACAATCATAAAATCTATTTAAAAATGAATCTCGCCAGAGCCATTTGGGAGGTTCTTCCTCTAAATTTCACTCATTCGTACACTCAATACTGCCGCAGCTAACTCTAATCTCGGCACTGTCACAGTTTTCAAAGGGGCCACTTGGGACTTGCTGTACAGCAGTGTGAAAATGGCGGACAAGGTGTTCTGGAAGCCCAATCGGCGCGTTCAAACAGAATTATTACTTCTGGATGCTGGAGTTGGAAAATGTCGGATATTTACCTCTCAGTCATAGTATTCATCAATATCATGAATCGTGGATGTGAACTGGCATACGCATCCATGAATTATGCAGTTCTTAAACACCAATGGAGTACAATAAATCAACAAACTGAGGGATTCATGCATTTACCACAGTGTTCCAATTCCGGACGGCTGAGTGGCTTCAGTTCGTCCAGTGCAGCTATAAACAGTATACAAAGGTGTAGAGAAATAACTACAACCTCATCTAAAGTGGGGTTTCACCGTTATTCACTAAGCCACTAAGAGCGATGCAGTGCATTACGTTAGCCGCGGTGGACATGCGTTCAGTTTAGCATGAACAAACAAAATAGAACTTTACATCAGGGAAATGGCAAATTTTGTTATAAATGTTATTGACTATTGTACTTACAGTATACCTTGACATTTCAATGGACCTAGAGGTGCATTTCCCCTCAGTAATACATAGAATATAATGCGGTACCTCTCTGTGAGTACAAGACATCTGAAGTGAGAGCACATGAGCATCTAGGACGTGTGCTGGTTGTATTACCATTACGTAACGTTTGACCAACCCTACCCAACTTGATGTGCTCTAGCACCTGCTTAACCGGTACTTTACCTAAAGTGTAAGTACTGATAACAAAGCACAAATCAAAAGAACTGGTACGGGAATACATTTGAGAAGTAATGCATTAAATTAAAGTAAATGCAATAGCAATGGACAGAGGAAAACTCTACTGAACTTGCCCGGCTAGTATGGCTGAACTAGGGACTCTGAGTACGTGCGTGATGACCAGCACAAAGAGAGCGCAGAATGGCGTCCAGGCCTTCTCGGATGCATGCCCGTTAAAACAAAATCCAAAACACCTAAAGCTTCCTTAGGCGAGCTAGAGGTTGATTTACTCAATTGAATTTAGCCTATTATTTTGGTCCTAGTTGTATTTTGGTGCCAGAGGGGTGCGCTCCAGGTCACCCCTTCCCGGAGGGTTGCTGGGGTACCAGCAACCTTCGATCCTAGGCGGGCAACTGAGAGGTGGACACGCAACACCTTTCCATACTGGTGATGGAGTGGGTGGCGCGTGGGTCTCCGGAGCTAGTGCAGCCATACACACCTAAGAAGTGTGGGAACTTTGCGTCTAGGCGCAACCCTTCTCGCGGTTGTGGAAAACGACCCAGAGCCTCAGCTACTTTTCCCTATTGATCTTTAACCTACTGGTGAATGCATGAGAGGAAATTGGACCAAAGAGAACCGCAAAATGATCCAAGTAGCATCGTCAGGGGCCAACTGTGTCCAACTTTCAGCGCATTTCCTAGATTCTGAAAGAAGAGAAATAAAGAACATTAGCGTTCTAGGTAACGGAGAGGCAAACAAGCGCCAAAAATGAGGCGAGTACAGAAAAAAAGTAATGAGCAACCAAAAAAGTTTTTGAACGTTTATTGTATTCCTGAGTTTTTAAATTTATTTTGGTAGTGGACAAAACTTATAAAAACTTCAGATATGCAACGCAGTGTTAGTGCATGACAGGACGATATATTTTGGCCCTAGTCGTGTTCTGGTACCAGGAAGGTGCACTACATGTACTATGAACATCGTTACTTCTTCTCCGGAATGAACATGCTCAACCGCGTCCCCTTTTTCCTTGAATGGAGGTTTTAAATATTCATTAAACGCGACTTTCAGTTCTGCTAGATGGCCTAAAAAATAACGAAGATTCAACGTTAAGCTCAGAGTGCACTACTTGTATGTGATGTTAAATCTTCTTTCTTTCAGATAGGGGAGTTTCATATACTAGGATGGAAAAGAGATGGTAAAGAACATTACCAAAGATTTTTCGCCACTAAGTATTATAACCGTATCTGCAAAAATGCTGTGTACTTGTAAACCCGGGAGTTAATCGTTATTATTATTATATATTCATGCGTGGACTTTATATCATTATCCTACGAATACTTACCCTGCTTGGTATTCTATTATATAAGTATGCGGCACTTATATCCTTTAGTGACAATAGGTGGAGATTGGGATTACCTACTATAAGAATACATGTAATTTACATAGTAACTTATTCATACCTGTAAAAATGGTGCGTACCTGTATATTCAGCGACGTATATTATTGCCTATGATTTGACCATCTGGGATAGGCGTAGTTCGGCACACTAGTATTTAAAAGGGCGTTGATTGTAAGTGGAATGAAAATTCCCCCACTGTTCAAATTCCTATTTCACCTCCATTCACCACCCAATATAAATAAATATTGTTATTGCAACTGGATAAAATTATGAGTGCAGTCCAATATATATGCTGAGGTGCATATATCTGATTGCTGTCACTTTTCGTTAGGTCTTCTCGACATCCTAAAAACTTCATCAAAACTTGTTAGGGGCAGCTGTAAACAATGTCGTGAATAACAAAAAGAGAACAGGAATGGTCCTGAGGAACATAAAACTGCACACATCTGCTTCTGTGTGCCGATTTTTGACAAAACGTCCTTACGTTGTTTACATGGTTGTAGTTAGCCGCTTGTAAACAGCAAATAGTTGTTTGCAAAGTCGCGTTAGTGGATGTAAGATCCGAACCATCTCAACCGTATAATATCCCATATTCTCAGATTGATGAGCTTAAGCTTTGTGTCGAGTAAGATTCAGCAGATGCTGGGGGATGATTCATATTCTCAGCTCAGATATATTTTCAGCCACCTAATACTACTTTTTAAGCATTTTTTGGCAGGAAACTCAATAATTGCCAGTCCAGCGGTCAGAACACCGCATTAATTATGCACTGTGAATGGCTGTCATACATCTCAGACAGCTTTTCCAGACTTTCCTCAAGGTATTTTTTGCGAACTGAAAATATCATGACACACTTGTCC
Source organism: Heterobilharzia americana (assembly GCA_944470555.2). Lineage (NCBI taxonomy): Eukaryota > Metazoa > Platyhelminthes > Trematoda > Strigeidida > Schistosomatidae > Heterobilharzia > Heterobilharzia americana. The sequence goes on along the minus strand of OX104129.1, from coordinate 57,246,794 downwards.
TCAGCTATTTTTCCTCAAATTAATCACAAATAGATGACTTACAGGTGCTACTCACTCGGTGTCATATTCAGGCTTAACTGAGTTAAAGAAGGTTAGAGCTCGGATTGGCTGCATCAGAAGCCGTCAGAGGGACAGAATCATTCCCAAATATTCAGAAGTGGGGACTGAGGAATTCGAGGTTTAAACTGGCTTGTCGCAGAGTCACTGGGTGTCCGAAACCTAGTGTTTTGAAGTGACCAAAGAGAGCAGCTTAATCTAATTAGTTTTATGCCTTTTGCCTTCTAGCGGATTTCCACAAAACTGATTTAGCAATACCTGCGAAAGCCAGGTAGTTATTCTGCATATAAATGTGTAATCTAGTGAATTTCCACATTTTAATTATACTTTAGGAACGACAGTATCATGAAGGTACATATGTATCAGAAAACGGTCGCTATGATAATGTGTGTAGGTAACCAAATTACTTGGAGACTCCACTCTGAAGGGACTGGAATTTCTTTACACATAGTACTGACTGACACTTTTTAAAATCCAACGATCATGAGGATCTGGGCATTGAAATGAAAAATAGTTGTTATACTGCATAAATTTGAAGCTGTATTCAGGTCTTGACCCACTACTCATCTGGTAACGTCAAGGTCAATTGTGATTTTAGAATTGTGCGGATATACGAATTCCTGACTTTCTCCAATAAGAATGATTTCTGACCCACTTACGAAGGTGTTTTCTGGTGGCCCGGTAGAATTTTCAAATGAAACCGAAATATCGAAAGCGGAATGGATCAATGAAGTTCTGAGTATTGCGAATAAAAATATTCTAATTATTGTTTTTTGAAAGAGAAACCTAAGGATGTATTTAAAACCAGACAAGTTTACTACTCTTTGATGAACGATGGGAAAATGGCCGCTAAACTTAGTATGCCAAGGCCGTTAAACAGTGATTTCAAATTTTTCCACAAGACCCACTCAATCAAATGGTGAGTTGGTTTTGCGATACTGATGACTAATTTAAATGTACGCTAAATAATGACGTTACTGAATAAAGTAGTCATCCTTTAGACCGCTGCTTCAAAGATGACGGTATTACTTAAGTATGGTTGTTAGTGCCTATCTTTTGTTATTTCATAGGGTTTGTTTGAAACTAAGTTTATGGAATAAATTGAAACGGACTGATCATACAGTCGCTTGTGTGGGTCATTTTAGGGTAATGTCTAGAAACCATCAGTTTCTCATGATTTCAGCCACTAATTTCACCAATTATCCTCAGTTTCGCGGTCCAGTATTCAATATCTGTTTAACGAGGTTGTGTAAACCAGTTGTTTTCTTCTCCCTCGCTTCTTGGTCTTGTGGAACGGTTCCAGGTCTTTGGTGGATTCCGATGCAGTAGATCCAGACACTCATCTGCTATAACTCTGGCATGCAGAACAGGAGGCTAAGTGCTACAAACAAATAAATAAATATTTGGTTAGTTCGCCTTGCACTGTGGTGCAGTTAGCTTCTTCAGATGTCGGGTCGCCAGACAGTTGTTTGGACCAGTTGCTAGAGAGGGCTAGAGATAGTGAAGAGAAGACCCTGAAAGGTGTTTGTGTGAGTAAAAGGGGAAAACAAAAGTGGGCTAATGGAGTGATCTGCTTACACTCAAGTAATGTGAGGAGCGGTGCAAAGGTATGAAGAACTCAGGTAGGTAAGGCTAATTCGTGGCAAGTGGAAGGGATGAAATAGGCTCAAATGATTACAGAAGAAAGAAAGCTGGTGTAGAGGTAACATAGTTGGAATGGCGTGACAGCAGTTGATTTCTTCCGTTTAGTTCGTATTCCAGCTACATGTGGGTAGACCGTGGGTCTTAGTGTGACTATCTAGCCTTTTCTTGAAGCTTTCAACAGTTGGGGAGGGGGGGAGAGACCACCTTTGCTGGTAGTGCGTTTTAGGGCCAACAGACTTGGAGGGGGAAGAAGTGTGAACGGACATGGGTTCTTGACGTTTGGTGGGAAATTCTCTTAGGGTTTCCTCGAGGATCACCAAAGTGGCCACTCAGTAGAATTCTTCTGTTTAGGTGACTTAAGTTGTTCGGTATTTTGTAAGCCATTGTCGAATCATCTCGTAACCTCCGGTAGATAAGAGAGTGTAGGCCTAGACCTTTCAGTCTATCCTCATATGGTTTTCGTTGCATCCCATCAACCCCTTTGGTGGCTCGCCTCTGAACTTTCTTCAATAGGTTCGTGCCTCTTTTCAGTTGTGGTAGAGCGAAGACGTTGTGGACCTACAGGCGGGGCCGTATGTAAGTCTTGCAGAGGTTCAGAAAGAGCTCTGAGGTAAGAGCACCTAGTTATCAGCGCACAAAGTGTAGTACAGCGTATGCTTTTGAGGCGTTACCTGGGTAATTGGAACTGGTGTCCAGTTTCTCCGTCACCATTAAACCCAGGTATTTTTCTGCTGCGGTATGGGAAAGACGTGAACCACAGAGAGAGTGGGCTACTTTCTGGGGATCAGGAGTGCGGAAAAACATGGACCGACACTTATCCAGGTTAAATGCCAATTCGCTATTTGTTGCCCATTCCTCTAGTGTTTTGAGGTCGTTCTGTAATGCACTCGATTTCGCTTCGCAAGTTACTGTCCTCCATAACTTGACGTCATCAGCGTAGAGGAGAATTGGAGAGCTGATATGCAGCGGGAGGTCATTCGCGAATAGTAGGAGCAACAGTGGACCCAGGATTGCTCCCTGAGAGACACCGGATGAGGATATTCTCCAAGTTGAGTGGACCCTGTTGACTTTTGTGCAGAACTCTCTAATGCCTAAGCAGTTTTGCAGCCACGATAGCACCTGGTCACGGGTACCTAACCCAGCTATTTTGTGTATTGGGATGGTGTGTGAGACAGTGTCGAAGGCTTTGGCGAAATCCGGAAAAATCGCGTCTTTCGGGACCTTGGGGTCGCAGCATGCTGTCCAGTGATCATGGGCCGTCAGGAGGTTGAAAGCACAGGATCTACCCTTTCGAAAGCCATGTTGAGCGTCGCTGAGTGCTTGTTTCTTGCCTAGATATTCCCTGATGCGGTCGTCTATCACACTTCCCATAACTTTTGATATTACTGGTAGAAGTGCTATAGGTCTTTAACAGTTTGGATTCTGCCTGTCTCCTCCTTTGAAGATAGGAGAGAGGATGGCCCGTTTCCACTCTTGTGGGAGTTTTTGTTCGTCTAAGGAGTGTTGGAAGAGTTTGCAGAGTGAGCCACTTGGGGTGCTCGCAGATTCTTTCAACACAGATGGGCGGATGTCGTCGCACCCTGGGGATTTCCCCGCGCTTACCTTTGATAGCTTGTCGTGAACAACAGCACGAGGTATCTGTACTTCTTTTAACTCTGCAGCGTCGGATAACGTTAGCGGTGCTCGGGTAGTAGTTATCCATACTTTTCTGATGGAATGTTGAGCTGCATGTTAGATTTGGTGCTTAACATTTCGGCAATCTCCTGTCCAGAGAGGTTTTCTCTGTTCGGACCCTTTACGACGCACGCTCCTTGGCTTGTCGATTTTGTCTTTGGCATGAATCGGTATGGGTTTTTAGGGCTTACTTCAAGCCTCTTGGCAAGGTTGGACTGGAATGACTCCCTGTCTCCCCGCACCCTGATGTAGCTTCGATCCCGTTGAGTCATGTATGCATCATGGTCATCCACTTCCCTGGAGAGTCTCCATGTGTGCCATGTCCTTCTCTTGGCTTTTAGGAGGCGCTCAGTGCCCCGTTTGACCATTAGGTCCGCTTTCTGGTTGTTGTCATCACCAAGGGGACATTTTGCGAGATGGCCGCCTTGATGATATCTTTTACCAGTTCCCAGTGCTGGTCGACCGAAAAGGATCATCAATCCACTAGCTGTGGAGCTCTTGATAGGCTTTTGTTCATACCTTCGAAGTTTGCCCAGTCGTAACAGAGGTGGTAAGAGGTCCCTCCCTCACCGATTACCAGGTCGAACACTACCATTGCATTGTCACTGCTTCCATGAGAGGTCTGTACCTGAACGTTTTCAACCAGAAGGTGATCACTGGTCAGCAGGTAATGCAGCTAAGATGGTTTACCATCTGACCCCCAGAAGGTGTTGTCGCTAATTCTTTCGTACACTCCAGCCATTTGGATGGCATTTAGCAGGTTACCATCCAACTTCCTGCTGTGGGTCGTGCCATCTTGCTCTAGGTTGAGAGTTGGAGCGTTGAAGTCGCCAGTTATTAGAATCTGGTCGTACCCTATAGTTGACACTGTGGATATTACTTGGAATTTATCGTCCGTATTTTTATTGTCTGAGTTCATTGGGTGCATATTCGTCAATGCAAATTTATTTATTACGCAATACCTCTTATTTTAGTGATAGCTATTGACAGCTATGCTATCACATTTCGGTGGTTAGATTGAAACTATATTGAAGTCAACACAAACGAAGCGTTTGTAAATGTGAATATTAGCTTAGTCCTAACAACAAGTCAATACCTCACTGTTTTATTTCAGGAGTTCATGTCATTATCTCAAGTACACTGGAATTTTGACACTATGTTTATTCAGGGCATCATAAACTCTTCTGTGAAGTGAGAGGACTAGGTTAGTCATGGGTAACAATTTACATTTTTAAACCTGGATCTTCATCAGTTTTCTAAGGGAATACATAAAAGTACAAAAAACTGGGTGCATATATATATTTAAGATATTTTACTTCACAAAAGACGACCCTTCAGTTTTAATTAAAACTCAAGCTAATCAAGCTCTGTCAACAAACGCGTGAACGTTCATTCAGTAGGCGATGAGCCACACCTGTGTGAGAGCTTATTATAATTACTGGAAGCCCAAACCTTGTTATGTGGAGTAGGGCTGTAACTTGTGACACGGGTTGAAAGTCGAGTATCTAGACCAATAAATCACACTTCTAGTACTGTCTCCGCATCACTGTCGTCAAACTACTCGACAAATTAGAAGTAAGTCTCATGAGTCCTTTGAAGGTAATTTTTTTACCGGTAAACGCATTTCTGCTTTTGTTGACATATTTATATTTCCTACCTCAGTCTTCAATGTTATTTCACTTTATCTGGCGCTACTTGACTGGCATAGTGATTTTTAGTGCTACATGGCAGAATAATACCTTCTAAAAGCATTTTCAATGAAACGTGCTAATCCATGCATGTGAGTATTTTCTGCTCCCAAATACATCTCAGCAATCTCAGCATAACTCTAGTTTTATTTAAGAAATTATTCATACCACAACGAGAACTTAAAAATTAGCTTGACTTTTTAAGTGACATAGAAGTGTGGAGAGCTATACTATTTTTTCTTTGCTTTAAATACAATCAGAACTTTACATAAACTTTTGTTGTTGGTGTGAAAAAGTATACGATAGTTACTTTAGGAGTAAATTTGCATCATCAAATATAAGTTTGTTGATCAGTATCGCTCTTTTAAGGAGTACATTTATGATCTTTTTAAGTTGTAGATTATAAGCAAAACGTTATTTTATAAAATACATAATGTAAATACTAGGTGGCTATGTGTACTATTATACTGCTTTCTATTTTCTTTGTGTTTAACATGTTTTGGTGCTAATATTTCATCTTCACACAAAATAAATAAAAGGCAATGCTTAATGTTGTTCAAAGCTTCATTAATTCATGCTTTTGTAGTTCACAACAGCATAAAAAAGGAAGCATACAAGAGTGGAAAGATTTTCAACTAGACATCAGAAACATTAGAAGTGATAAGCGTTTGGAAAACAGTAACCTGCTTATGATTCAATACAAGGCAAAAGATCAGTATATTGTACCTATCATAAGCTATGCCACTCACTATCTAACTAAAGATTTTAGGTATCTCAGGTTCTCCTCATTCCAAAAGACTAATTTACTCTCAACAACTCAGATCAAAGTCATCTGTTTGGTAAATAAGTATACTGTCCAAGTTTGCTTATACAATTCAGATCAACTTTAATCCAAGCATCATGTTTGTTGCAAGTGGCATTTAAAGATATGCATCATATATATTGTTCAACTAAACTAGTACAGATTCAGCGTTTTATTGACTAATATAAATTCACTCTTGCTTATTTTATGGTTCCACTGCACGGGATAAATCCTTGAGAGAATCGAAATGTTAAGAGTTAGCAACAAATCTACATTTCTCACCTTTTATGGTTTCATCTAACAGCCATGAAGCAAGACATAGCCATGTTTACGACAATCTTGTCTAAAATATTCTTTAACGTACTCCAGTATGTGCATATGTTTTCAACTATCTTTCCCTTATACTGATAAAAGTATCTCAAATCAGTAAATTTTAAACCTTCCCTGCATTAAAAAAATTCCATCGCAATAATTTCCTATTTCTTCTCATTGAACTAGACTTCACTACAAAAAACATATTGTAAGCATCAAAGTATCACTATAAATTTCACGACAAAAATTTCACAAAGGCTTTGAGATATTAAAAGGGTTGAAATCAGTGAGCGATTAAAAGAATTATCAGGTAACATGAAAACTGAACTAAAGTTAAATGCAGCGACAATAATATACCAACAACATATACTATTTTTGAACTATTTTTCAGGCCTCTCAACTTCGAAATACTACCTGAACGAATAATTCACATCAATAAACCGCCACGTGAGAGGGAACGGTTATATAAGCCGAGTAAGTAATGAACTTTCATGATTTCATCAAAAAATTACTGTCATATAGAGACGCAAAGATTCGGATGAGAAAAACATATATTCACTGAATCATTTCACCAGTTCTCATTACCTGCTTCACACCTACGAGCATCAGATACTGAAGTCCACATTACTGAGTCATAAACTCCAGAAGCCCACATCAACTTTTCTCCCCACCCTCTGTGAATCCACATACTTAAAGAAACAGGCATACCATTATTCCAAGATTCCAGCACCAAACAATAAAGCACTACAGATACATCTGTTGTTGACAAAAAAGTAGTTCATACATCATCAACTCACAGCTACAAACATATACTGGATAAGAACAACATGGATTCATTTAATTACTTCACCAGTTCTCCTTACCTGCTTCACACCCACAATACCTAAAATGACAAATTGCAATGACACACATCAACCTACAACAGTTCAGTGACTTCAGTCAAAACAGAACAACGACATACCAAAGTAAGGACACTGTTCAAATTGAAATAAAGTCAAAATGTCATGTGATGATATCATAGATACATACCTTATGAAAACGAAAATTCTCGTAAATCTCAGATGAAGGCATAAAATGAACACTGTGTAAATAAGAGCAAGAAACTACCTAAGCCAATGAATAGATGACTCTGTAGTAATCGGAAGACAAAATGTAATAGAAAATAAAGAGTAGAACTCACCTGATTGAAATTTGAGGTTAAAGAGTCGACAACAAATCTAATGACAAGATAATGATGTAATCAAGTAAGTGAAACGTTGAGGAATTAGGTTATCAGAGCAGTCGAAGACTAATGATAGATTCCTGTCGAACACATAAATCTGGTTTCAGGTGTTTGATTGCAGTGGCTGCAGCGAAGCAAACAATACTTGAGTTATTCTGTTGTTCGATTACTGTAGAGGATTCCAAGGCATCTGCTTGATGTGGTGTCTCCACTATATGCTTAGTAATTGCACCATTCAGGATGCTCGCTCCTCTTGCTCTATCTTAGTGACATGTTCAAAATATCGAAGGTAAGTCTTTGTTCGTGTCCTCCTAATGTAAGTCCTCTGACAGACAGAAGTGAATTGATACACACAATTGGGGGTAGCATACGAGAGGTACCTGTCGATCTTTGGTTGTATCAACGAGCAAGGAGTATGAAATAGGGGAACTAGCTTTTCTGTAGGATACATCCTGTCCAGTGCAATGCGTAGTCTTCGGTTCACCATCATTGCAGTATTATCATCATTACCGTTAAAGCCGAGGTGAATTGAGAACATCTTACTGACTGTTATTTCCTCAAGTTTACTATATTCTCTTCCACCGTACATGTTAATAAAGCTTTGTGGGTATCAGTTCTCTTTAAGGTACTCCTCGAGAGTCTATAATTCCTCTTCAAGTTTATCTGGTGATCATATTCTTTGTGATCTACAGAACAGCGTCCCAAGCAGTGCTGTTTCGCAGTTGACTGGACAGAAACCGCTGAAATTAAGATAAAGGCTATTCCATGTATCTTTGCGCTGGATAGATGTTTGAAGTTTACCAACAGTTCTACGTTGAATGCATGACGTCCAGAAAGTTGAATTTACCATTGTCTTTATGTTCTTTTGTGTAATTAATATGTTTATGTATGTTATTGAATGTTCCAAGCATTTGTGGTATGCGGTATGGGTTTGTATATGTACTGCTCCTAACGCCTATGTCGACGTGCTGTGATAGGCGAAGTTGGGTAAGGTTAAACGAAAGTTCAGTTCGGCAAGACAAAGACATGGCACCAGTCAGTGATGCTCCTAATGTTTTTTGCCTCCGTCTTAGGGAGATGTAGGGTATTTGGCTGCCTTTTTCGAAACGATAGGAATCAGGGGTTGAGGAATCTTGATAACGTGACTGAAAATTGGTCACGATGCCACAGATGTATTCACTACTTGACGTCTTCTACAGCTTGACAGACTGACAAAGCCAACATCGAGCCTGAATATTTACAATAATCGTTATCTTCAGATTGTTTTTACCTTCACAAAACTTTGTTTACTTTGGTATCACTCTTTTTCTGTCCACTTATTCTCTGTATACTAATTTGAAGTGTGGCAGCATGAACGAATCCACCTGTGTGCGATGTGCTACTTTGATTTGTGTCTGTCTGTCACGAACTTACGATTGATGTATCGAAGGTAGGATATTGTTTCATAAGTTGCTTATTTGACTTTTATTAGCTCATTTTGGACATTATCCTTACTTCTGTGCGTCGTTATCTCATTTTGACTGAAGTTACTGATCTGAACTTATAAGCAGCTGATGAGAACCACCGAAATATTAAAATGGATCTGTGTTGTTCTGCTTTAATTTTTCTCCGTGTTCTTTTAATTTTTATGAAGGGAAATATGTGTATGAAATTTCTGAAGAAACGCCTTCCTATCTAGTCATTTCAGTTGCTATATCACCTGGTGACCATGAGCTGCAGAATATTCAAAGAATTTACTCGACTTAAGTTCTATGATTAGTACCTACGCTCATGCTGCTTTCCTCATCAGTTTGAAAATTTTTCACACTTGTGTAAACTGCATCGTTCCGTGAATAGCCCTTGGTGTATAGTGAAATCAAGAGATATTACTAATTACAAAGTTGAGGATAGAAGCCGGTATTTTCGACAAACTGGTCAATTATTTGAACATTGTATGCCACGCAAAGTTAATCAGTTTCATCAAGAGCCTATAGTACAATGGATTCAATAATTTTTAGTAGACGTCGTTGAAGACCTTGTTAAAGGAGAAAATATATGAAATTTTTAAAGAAAATCCTGAGATTACATATATGCAACCAGTCAAATGTTAAGCTGAACAAAACAAAACTTGAAGGGCTTTCATGTGGATGTAAGTTTCATGTCCCAAAGAAGTTTGTGAAAAGAATCGACATAGAAGTTCAATTAGAAAATTTATTCAATCTGTTTACCAACCTACACACCGTGAGTGATGTTAAGAAAAGTCGGTTCAAGGTTATATTAGTCGGTACCGTTAATCATTACCTATTGTCACCGATTCCTCAGTCCAAAATCTTGTCAAAAAAACACCAGGCTCCAATAAAACACTTTAGAAATAATGAAAACATCATGGTAATACTGCCGCATACAGGTTCGGGTGTAGAAGTAATGAACAAGCATGATTTTATTTTATCGAAATGAAGTCCATTCTAAATCACTCTTTAAAATTCGAAATTGACAGTGAGAACAAAGACATGACAGATTCAGCTGAAAAAGAACCACAAAGGCACTCAGAGGACTTTGGAAGATAATTTGATGGATAATTTCACATACTACGGTGTGAAGCATCGAGGTTGACGTTTGTCTTTTATGTGCGGTCTATATAAGATACATAAATAGAATCTTCCGTTAAGACTTAAGCTGTCAAAGTGTAATTCACCGTACCACAAACTTGCTCGTTGGTTAGCCTAAAAGTTAGAACCTATTGGCAACGCTTGACTCAATACACTATGAAAGATTTGCTCCGCTTTACTAAAAGGGCAAATCAACTGCGAGTCTTGAATTAGTTTGTGTTTTACTTTGAGGTCACTAACTTATGAACGCAGGTGCCTCTTCTTGAAGTTATGCATATTATATGTCAGTTCACTGATCTCCTTCTAGCAATACCACTGAATTCAGGAGAATTCTAATACACACGATAGATGTCCACTTGAAGTTTGACAATATTCTATATCACCAATTTGACGCAGTGGGAATAGGCTGATCATAAAACACTATTTTAGCAGATATTTTTGTCAATAAAATTAAGCTGACTAAACAAATATCTAATTCATGAAACAACATCCTAGTTTAGACATCTTGACGATACATAAATTGAGTGTAAATAGTTACACCGTGCATCAAAACTGGTTGGAACCTTCAATAACATACATAAACATATTAATTACACAAAAGAACATAAAGACAATGGTAAATTCAACTTTCTGGACGTCATGCATTCAACGTAGAACTGTTGGTAAACTTCAAACATCTATCCAGCGCAAAGATACATGGAATAGCCTTTATCTTAATTTCAGCGGTTTCTGTCCAGTCAACTGCGAAACAGCACTGCTTGGGACGCTGTTCTGTAGATCACAAAGAATATGATCACCAGATAAACTTGAAGAGGAATTATAGACTCTCGAGGAGTACCTTAAAGAGAACTGATACCCACAAAGCTTTATTAACATGTACGGTGGAAGAGAATATAGTAAACTTGAGGAAATAACAGTCAGTAAGATGTTCTCAATTCACCTCGGCTTTAACGGTAATGATGATAATACTGCAATGATGGTGAACCGAAGACTACGCATTGCACTGGACAGGATGTATCCTACAGAAAAGCTAGTTCCCCTATTTCATACTCCTTGCTCGTTGATACAACCAAAGATCGACAGGTACCTCTCGTATGCTACCCCCAATTGTGTGTATCAATTCACTTCTGTCTGTCAGAGGACTTACATTAGGAGGACACGAACAAAGACTTACCTTCGATATTTTGAACATGTCACTAAGATAGAGCAAGAGGAGCGAGCATCCTGAATGGTGCAATTACTAAGCATATAGTGGAGACACCACATCAAGCAGATGCCTTGGAATCCTCTACAGTAATCGAACAACAGAATAACTCAAGTATTGTTTGCTTCGCTGCAGCCACTGCAATCAAACACCTGAAACCAGATTTATGTGTTCGACAGGAATCTATCATTAGTCTTCGACTGCTCTGATAACCTAATTCCTCAACGTTTCACTTACTTGATTACATCATTATCTTGTCATTAGATTTGTTGTCGACTCTTTAACCTCAAATTTCAATCAGGTGAGTTCTACTCTTTATTTTCTATTACATTTTGTCTTCCGATTACTACAGAGTCATCTATTCATTGGCTTAGGTAGTTTCTTGCTCTTATTTACACAGTGTTCATTTTATGCCTTCATCTGAGATTTACGAGAATTTTCGTTTTCATAAGGTATGTATCTATGATATCATCACATGACATTTTGACTTTATTTCAATTTGAACAGTGTCCTTACTTTGGTATGTCGTTGTTCTGTTTTGACTGAAGTCACTGAACTGTTGTAGGTTGATGTGTGTCATTGCAATTTGTCATTTTAGGTATTGTGGGTGTGAAGCAGGTAAGGAGAACTGGTGAAGTAATTAAATGAATCCATGTTGTTCTTATCCAGTATATGTTTGTAGCTGTGAGTTGATGATGTATGAACTACTTTTTTGTCAACAACAGATGTATCTGTAGTGCTTTATTGTTTGGTGCTGGAATCTTGGAATAATGGTATGCCTGTTTCTTTAAGTATGTGGATTCACAGAGGGTGGGGAGAAAAGTTGATGTGGGCTTCTGGAGTTTATGTCTCAGTAATATGAACTCCAGTATATGATACTTGGTGATTTGTTAATGTATAGCCAATGTTTGGCGTGATGGTTTTCATAAATTAGGTGATGTGAATTTCGAATGATTACATTCATTGGTGTTAATTCAGGCGATTCATTTCGAAATGCAACAGGGTCTGTTTTTGAAGGTGCTATTTTTTCACGTGCTGGTTGTTGCTAAGGAAATATTCTCATCTGATAGTTCGTCAACAGCTGTTATAGCAATTGAAATCGCTGTTTAAAGTGAATTATCGTCGAAATTTCCAAATAATATATCACGCATTTCTGCTCGTTGTAGTCAGTTTACTACTTTTTTCTTATTAGTAGATTAATATCTCGGGAAAATTATTACATAATTGTGCTGTAAGATGTATTCACGGGGGACAGGATGAATGATTAGATTGTTATCCTTTACTTTTTGGAATACTTTGTTTTCCAGTTTGGAGGTTTGCGTGTGTGAACTAATTTCAGTGTTTTATTCCTGATGAATAGCTAGTGGTGATCTGCTTATATTTTGTGCTTCCAAAAATATTTCATGAGATATATGTCATCAAGTCGCTGCTTTTACTTGTTTTAACGGTTCAAGTGTCAGCAAATCTCAAAACATACTCTCACACACCGTTAAAATATCTTGAACCTATCGTTATTCGGGTTAAGTACAAAACCACGCACAACAGTGCAGCATATAACTATTACAGGAACATGTAGCTTGAACAGATTTTCATACTAGATGAATGAACCTCCACCCTGAAAATTACGTGTGCTTTTCTTTCCGTTTCACATGCAACAACATACACATCAGATGATAGATGACCTAAGGACTACTGGTTGTTGTGCATTATTGCCTATCATTCTGTTATTGTTAACATTATTTAACTTTAAAATGTTGCATAAGAATTAAAGTTTTTGAAATATCACACAGAGAATTCTAAACTGTTTCATGGTATCACCACGTCAGTAACGCAGAAGTCAGACGTAGAGTTTTGGCAGGAGAGGTAAGACAGTTGGTGCGGTTGTGAACCTTCATCGACTGAGATGGTTGAGATATGTGTTGCGTAAGCCTAGTCGCTGTCTGCCTCGTCACACAATGTTGGTCGAAGTAGGTTCAGGCTGGAGAAAACTCAGGGCAGCTGAACTAAAACATGACATCAGTACATGAAGTCCTAGACTGTTCTTTTGAGCCATGTGGGGTCCGCGGGACAACAGAAACCAGTGGTTGGAGTCTTTAGGTGATATGGCTCAGAACCGATGTAAGTGGCGAACATGTATACACACATTATCTTCATCCTAACTGCTGTATTTAGTCTCATCAACTCATTCATTCTCTCTCCTAATACTTTCTACTTCTTCTAACTGATTTTTCTTTCCTTCTTCATGCACCATTTTATTGCTGTACAACCTGGTGTACTGATATGAGATGTGACAACTTGAACCATTACGCAGTAATGCCTGATGCTATATTGATCTTGATTATTATTATTATTATCAATTGAGAAACCACTGGAAACCTGGGTGTACTGGACAGCTTCATCATTCAAGCATTTTTAACTTCAATAGCACTGAGGCAGAATAATATAGATCAATTTGACCAATTCCTTGATTCTTGTTAGCTGCGTACGGCCTGTTGTAATAATAGAAACACCAAACTACTATAGAATATTGACATACATTAGTTCAGTAAGATCAGACAAAATAGGACAGTGACGCAGTCAAGTAAGGAAACTAAGTGAATTGAAATAACAAAAGAAGGTATGATAAATCATAACAAGTTGAATGTGATAGATTAAATTCAGAGTTTAATATGACCTAAACATCTAATGACAGAATTGTAAAATAGTTAAATGAGTAAGGGGTTTAGGAATGAGGTTACTAGACTAGTTGAAGTTTAACGACAAATTCCATTTTGAACACATAAATGCTGTTTGAGATTTCTGATTGAAATTGAATTGAGCTATTGTGTTTGTTGACGATTTTGAACAGCCCCTAAGCATAGTCATGTGGCTATTAAGCGTTTAGTAAATAGATTATTGTGGCTACTACCACACCACAATGACTACTACTTGGGTTAAGTTTACTCATGACTACAGTTTTCATACAGTTGCAAGTCATCATAAATTCCCTTTCTATCTTCATCATTTATACGATAAGCATCATTTCGTTATGTAGTCTTGCACATTTCAATTTCAGATCAGTCTTTAAGTAGTGTTTATTAATAGAACGTTTTATTCAGCTCGTCTTTGGATATCTTTCAGTAGTCGGTCAATGCTCAGTCCGAGAGTAAAGGACAGCTGACCTAATTTTAGCTTTTCATCTTGCACACATCAATATAACTGTTTTTGTTGAACAAGTTACATAGGGTTTATGATTTGGAAGTTGTATTTTTGGATACGAGAATATTTACCGACTTGGTTAGCAAAAAGTGAAATGAAAGTGATGAAAAGTTCTGTCCTAACCCACCTAGTAAACATAGAGCATCACGTAGATGTTAACAAAGCTTTTTATCTCATACATCATGCGCTGAAAACAATACCAAGTGTAACTTGCCACCACCTGGTCAATATATCTCAGATTGTCACAGTAAGATTGATCAAACCCAGACTTTACTTTCGAAAAGAACATGTTCAAACTCTATTCCTCTTTTGGTCTTCAGTAAAGTAAAGGGTACTGTTTTTTTCCTGATTTGTTATCTTTTCGCTTACCATCAAATTCTTTCTCAGTACATATAAGTCACCTTAATAATGGCAAATTAAAAAAGAAAGTTCGATTTCTTTACAGTCTTTAACTCTCATTCCATTTTGGAAATATATTCACCTCAAACTTGACTTATTTCACTCAGTACAATATGTGCAACTTGTAGAACTTGATGAAAAGTAGTTAAAAAGAACATTTCTCGTCCAGTTTGCTTTTTATCTATGCCTATTCTGTTTATGTTTTTTCAGTTTTAAAAGACAATACTTCGCTTACTGTGTTCTCTGAGCTGGGTTGTTTAATCACGGAGCTTTCGTCATCTTTCTAGACAACATCATCAGCACTAACTTCAGTTTGATTTTAGTAATTTCAGAAATAACGACAAGACTACTGGTTATTATTGGTGTGGTTCATAGACCAACAAATTCCCTCCAAACCCTATTATGCAGACCAAGGGACGCACCAACCAAAGAAGATAAACAGGATATCATTTACAAAATCGACTGCAATAACTGTAGTCAACATTACATTGGACAAATTGGTCGCTTTCTTCACCTTCATCTACATGAACACCAATTGACTATTAAACGCCACGACATTTCATCACTCATTTCAATGCATGTAGATAATTAGGGACATGAATTCAATTTCGGCAATGTAGAAATCGTGGACGGAGAGAGGAAACACAAAGAATATCATCAGAGAATTCCTAGAAGCTTGGCATTCAGGTCAGTCAGCAATCATTTGATGTATAGACATAGACCCGACCAGTCCACCAATAAGAAAGATGATAAACTACAGAAAGGTTAGAGGTCAAGCAGAGGGACAGCCAACAGGAAAATCTGTACACTCAATGACACAACAATCGAAGGAAACAACCAATCACAGACCACATCGTCAGAGCAGGCCACCACTAAATCACTCGTGGAGAGATATTGACAGCTCACTTCATACTGAAGTTAGTGCTGATGATGTCGTTTAGAAGGACGATGAAAGCTCCACGATTAAACAACCCAGCTCAGAGAACACAATACAACCAAGACCATCCACCTAAGCTACAAATATTCTCCACCACTTCAACTTTGCTTATTTCTGTGGTAAACTTTCCTTGAAACGTTTTGATGTATGTTGGATGATAAAAATAAAAGGTTAATTAGTGTAAGAATTTTATTTTGCTTAAAATTTCAGTGGGTGATGAATTTCAACCACCAGTATCGAATGGATATAATAATACTGTTGTTTTTCAGTATGAACCAATGGTTGGAAAATTTGTAAGTCTAATGTCTATCTTTAGTTCTGTTAATAGATGAACATATAAATCATACGAAGTTCGTGTGTGGATATTTTTCATCAAAATTTGCTAGGAGTTTTAAAAATAGAGAAAGGGTGGTATTTTTGTTCTATCTCCATCGATTCTTTGGTTTGGGCTACGCATGAAGTGTAGGATGCCTGAATATGACTCAAGAAATGTTGGGGTCCAGCGTTAGAGAGTGTCGGTTCTCAAAACCCTTACTACTTATTATTGTTCCTTTGTTTTCCACTTTAGGTAACCCAAAGGATGAAATTGAGGCTGTTATTCATATGACTTATAAGACATAAAGTACAATCTCATTGAACTCGCAAATTACGTCCATCGTTTAAGTTTTCTGAAAATGTCACCTGGTGCTTTTAAAAATGTTTGATAACAGCAGAAGACCTCTGTCATAATTGAGTTTTGGTTTAAGTTGTCTTAATTCACATTATTATAGGAAGAGAATGTCAGCGCAAAAAATGAAGAGGAAATAACTGGAGCCAGCTATTGAACAAAACTGGGATAATTTTGATGGGGTTGTGTTTTCTGAGCCTCTTGGAATCGCTGTACCTCACAAGCCCAGAAAATCTCTCCAGTCTGTGTTATGCAGGACGAAAGATACAATAGCAAAGGAAGACAAACCAAACACTACCTACGAAATAAACCGCAGAAACTGTGAAAAATACTGTATCGAACAGAGTGGTCACCCTCTTCGTATCAGTCTACATGAACATCAACTAACAGTGAAGCTTCATGACACCACTCATATCCATGCACACCGACAACTGCGGACATGAATTTGACTGAGAAAATGTAGAAATCCTGGGTAGAGGAAATGCAAAGAATGCCAGAGAATTTTTAGAAGCTTCGAATTCAGGTCAGTCAGCAATCAGCAGACATATTGACTTTGTCCCAATCTATCAATCAATAAGTAACGACGAGAAAGTCAAAGTTCATATCAGCAGGATAGCTGATCGGAATAGTTATGGAGACAGTGACAAGATCTTGGCAAAAACAACGACGATTAAGCAATCCAGCTCAGATAACACAACCCCATCAGAAAAAAACTTGCAGCTGGAAAGAAAAGTTGGTAAAAGGAATAAAATTTTATAGGTGTAGGATTTTTGAGAAAAACGTAACGGTACAGTGTGAATGCGTTCACACTACTGCGATGGCATATTAATCCCCAAGCTGTCAGTTTTGGTTGTCTCATGGATTTTAAGCAGTTACACTTCGTTTGTGTGGGTGACTGGGTTTCATAATCAGTGGTTTCATGAATGGGTGGTTTACTTTTGTTTGGACACCTTTTACTATTCTGCAACGTAGTGTTATTCCAGCTAACACTGAGCATCATGATAGACGATAACTAGACATGCGTAATAAATGTCGTGTTCTTAACTGAATCAAATGATTTTTTCATTTTTACCTGGTATTACTATATGCTTAAATTCTGTACTGATAACATTGGGATCTCCTTCGTAGGTGGTTAGTGCTACAAAAACAGCGATGTTCAGGTATGCGTGTACTTAACAGTTCATTAAACCCTAAGTATTCATTCAATTATCTTGCTTATATCACAATAGTTTTAGTTGGTAAACGCTGGAAGAATCCTATCTATCAATGTCAAAAGTCAGTCAGTCATCCAATCAACAAGTTTGATTTGACTTTTCTCAACCACTTATCTCTATATTATACAGTGGATAATCAATATTAACCAGTCTCGTTTGGAAAGTTTTTCATTTGAAAGATGCAGAAAGAATTTCTGACATTTCTACATTTGATCTTATGGTGTTCAAGAGACCCTGAACTTAATTAGCGTCGTCTATGAGATCCCTAGGGAAGATAATAATCTGTGTTTAATCGAAATAAGAAGCAGAATAAACGGTGATTTTCAGAAGTATGTTTGGCAGAGTTAGATGAAGCAAATTAAAGAGTTGCCATGTTTGTGAAGAAGTGTTCAGTGAAGTTAAGACTTCCTTTATGTTTTAACATCTCGGAAAGACAAATGAAAATCAGCGAGTTACTTTGAGGTTTTTAATAAAGATAGTAGAGAGTGGTATTTTTAACAGTAATCAGTTGACGAGTACAAATACCGTTTACCATGTACATACTGATAGTTTCATGTGAATTACCACTAAACATATTGATTTTCGTAAACTAGACTTCAGATTTCAAACCCATTGTTCTTCATATTGCGAACTTAGAGTATTAATGTCTAGTAAGTGTAAAAATGTTACTATTCTCAGTTCATTTCTTATGAGAAGCTTTTTGGGGTTTAATTTTTAATAGATAGTTACATTTCATGAAGAACCGCTAAAGATTATTGGATTATGTATCCGTTTTGATTTAATTTAGGGTTGCTCAAAAATGCTACTTCTTCATGTATAAATACAAAGCATAATCTGAGATCAAGACGAATAATTTGATTGCTAAAATGCATATGGTGTCAAACCTTGATCAAATAGCAATATAGTTGACCGTGGATTAATATAATTGTTGGTTGTCTTACTCACTAAATGTACGTTGGTGTAAAATTCGGTTTCACAACTTTGTAAGGTGAAGACACAAGAAGTTCACCCTAATCATCCGACAACAGTCACACATTAAATTAAAGATTTTTAAGTATGAGCAATAGTAATCACATCAAATCGATCTCCTTGCCTATCAGTCACAAGTCTAAGAAATATTCGCGAATTAAAATTCTTAGATTCATGCGCTGTTGGAGAAACTTCGAATTGACACTATAAAGATATTGAAAGCCTTCTTCTATTTCTTCAGTTGGTGTCGCTGCCTTTGGATGTGATGAAGATCCCATAGCCTGCAGAGTTCGAGGATGGAGACATCAAAGTCTTCCTCAAGGACTACGAGGCGGTAGCGGAGCTGGTGGGGGTTCGGGAGCCGGAGGAGAAGGTCATGGTGCTGAGAACGTTGCTGCGAAGCAGAGCGAAAGCAAGAGCATCACCTGTAATACGCCTGCGTTGTCCCTTGCGTTGCTCTTGATAGAAACCTTACCCATTACTGGTAATTCCCTATGATTCCTGCCACCCTCTCCATATATACTACTTATATACGTTGTTATCAGCAACGCCCACTACAGTATCTGTTGATTTCTTCGATTGACTTTAAAGGCCACTTTGATGACAAGTGAAAAGACCAACCAGATATCTTTATTTCTAGTTGTTATTAATCGTAGGCTGACATCAGTTGGGGGAACAAAGGAAACCTGGGAGCACTGGGTAGCTGTTTCGTCCTAGTATGCGACTCTTCAGCAGTACGCACACACGACCTCGCCAGGGATTGAACCCGCGACCTTCAGGTTCCGTGGCCAGCGCGTTACCATTCAGCCACTGGGTCATACTAGGTTGAAACAGCTGTCCAGTGCACCCAGGTTTCCTTTGTTCCTCCAACTGATGTCAGTCTACGATGAACAACAACTTGAAATATTTTCAAATCCTCACAACTCCCTCAAAATTCAATCTTTATTTCTGTTGGAAAGGCACACTTTTGTGAAATAACGAAAGCTAATTGGTTATTTCAGTTGTTGCTAGGTAGGTCATTAGAGTCACTCATCTATTCTCAGCAAAATGCCCATTTTAATAAGAACTGAATTTGCCAACATCTTTATTTGCAAGGAACTTACATATTAATATTATAATGTATGCATGTCTTTAAGCTTAATATAGGTTGATTTTTAATTGTCATGTGAAATAATTTCCCTGTAATACTTTTTCAAGTTGTCTTTTTCTCATCAAAATTTGATTTCAGTTTACTACGTCTAAAATAAATACAAGCACTGGACACTTAAAACATTTGTCTAATGATCCTAGATTTCTGCAGTTTGAATCACGCTTTGAATGTGGTAATTTATCCAAAGCAATATGCACGTAAGTTGTCAATGCTCATAAAAGTTTGTTTTATGTAAATACTTAACAGAATTCAAAAGTAATTTTATAAACCCGTGAAGGAATTTATAACTTAAAAATAGTTTGCTAAATATTTTTAGTTTGTTACTGAGTGCGGAGTTTTAGAGTTATGGATCATTGGTGTATTCACTTCTTGATATCTTAAGCTTGAATATTCAGACTAACCGTTATCTTTAGACTGTTTATTCTCTCACACAACTTTGTCTACTTTGATATCACTCTTTTTCAACCCATCCGTTCTTTGTGTACTACTGTGAAATATGGTAACTTGAGGTTATTCACTTGAATGCGAGGTTCTACGTTGATTTTATCAGTCAGTCAGTCATTGGTTTAGGGAGTTGATGTCCAATCAGTGCGTTGTGGATTCGAACGCTGCTCTACCTACTGAGGTTTGGGCAACCGCGTAGTATCATTGGCCGATATAAAGTAGGTATGGCTCATTGCCTACTGTACGGATGTGTACATGTTTGTTAAGTTGATGAATGGATCTTCGGATGAGTAAGCTAAAGTGTAATACCCCCAGTGTTAGGTGTTTTTACAAACTAATGCACTCACCGGATATTCTAACTGCATATTCCAATAAAAACGCGTTTGACTCTCATTCGAATTTCCTAGAGAACATGAGTTCTTTCATATGGATGAAGATTCTTTACTGATCACAGATTATATGCATCAGAAATGAGTCGAAGAAAGGGATTTTCACCTGACTAATTCATTGTACAACTTTCAGGTATGTCATTATTTACTCATAGGAATTTGGTTTTATTGAAATATATGTGGTTGGTAGGAATGCATCGAGTTCATCGAATCCTGAAAATATACTTGTTCTTGTTTTATTTAAGTTTGGCGAAAGAATTGAGTGTTAAATATAATTTGCATAGTTGAAATCTTCAGTGTATGATAAGTCTGTAATTCAGTTATGAATTGTTTTATTCTTCTTGACACCTTATTATGCTGAAGTTTAACCTTAGAAGAAGAAATCGTTGAATTTGACAAGAATTTCCAGAAATCCATTCCAATATTTACTGAATACTCATTGAATTTCAAGTTTTTTATCACTGTTATTAAATTTTGAGATGAAGCAAATGTTGAATTCTTTGATGTTTATTTACAACCAATCACTTAGTAACAGTGATGGATAGTGGCTAACAGTGGGATCTAGTGCGCGCATTTCGTCCTATTTGGGACTCTTAAGCTGCATGTTGTTCTGTGATGTTATGATGTAGTCCTCACTTGGACTCAAACTTGGGACTGAACACTTAAAACATCAGAGCGTTATCCAAACAAGTGTTTGTGAAAAATAATTTGCCAGAATAAGCAAATTTTATATTTGTAACTCTGTATGCATTCCTACATTTCTGTAGAAGTGCTTGTTTAGTTCTGTTTTATTTTTTCACGATGGTCAATTACAACACCAAAGACTGCATGTGTATTTTCATTCACGTAATCGAAGCACCCTTCAGGACGATTGATCTAGCTGGGTTGATATCAACCACCGATATTTAGTTCAAGAAAACTAACTGATAAGGTCACGATCCTATATTAATTGAGTTGAGCTTGGTGTTTGTTATTCATGCATCACTTTATTAAGATCATGGCCTTGGAACACGAGTGAAACGGAGCTGTAGGTCAAGAGGTTTGATAAGGTGACTGCTTAACTGCCAAGTTCATTTATTCCTGTCCTTTTGGTGATGGAAGAAGTTTGACCATAGGCTAGGTTAGCATTTTCTGTTTATAACACTATCTAGATATGTCAGATGGTTGAAAACCAGTCACAGGAATACCTGGACTCAGGTTTCTTGTCTGTTGACACTCGTCTGAAAGCTGTATTTACCAACTTTGAGAAAACTGACATAGCCTGAGAGACTTGAACCCCAGTCGCTCGGTGATAAAGTCAGAGATATTACCACTGAGCTATTTGGGCTGTGATTGACCTCTTGTACGACTAGATCAAATATATTGATTGATCACTGAAGAGTTAGTGAGTTCTTGCTGTCTAATCTTGAGTACCAATAGAATTTTATCTATTATCTTGCGAAATGGTCACCATGGTGCAACTTGACTCATGTTTGACACATAACTACTTGTTAAATTGCCCATAAGCTATGTAGAAGCCCTTTATATCCTACTTAATGACTGTAGGACTTGACTTATAAAGGTGGACGACATGAAAAATTGGTCAAAGGCTTTTTCACAGCACTCCATATAATAGTGTGAAACCAGCAAGTGAGTAGCGGTGAAAATGAAAGCAACTTTTTTGTGTTTGAAAGTAGTTCTGATGAGTTAAGCATGGCGTTCCACAGCATACTTTGATGTGTAACACTGATTTGATTTCTGTGAGAGTGGATAAAACTGTAGCCTTACATCTGTTGGTTATAATTTGTTCACTGCCTATTAATCTCCATGCTGTCCTTCATTGATAGCCTTTTATGTAAATGCAAATCATAATTGTTTCATCTGAGTTATGTCCTTGTATTTAAGCGATTGGTTTATTTCATTATTTTCCAGGGTTTTAGCTAGTACTAAGTAATACATGCATAGTCATTTGCCAGGCAGGTTCCAGTGATAAATAAAATATTCCCATCACATGATGTAATATGCTGGACACCGCCGTTGACACCAAGACTGCAAACTTGAAAGCTGTATAAAGTGTATTGTCTATTCGGATGAGAAGTTTTAGTCCATTCACGTCAAACATTAGTGTTCACCAGGCAGATCAATGTGATCTAACCAAAGGCCAACTAGATTTCCGGTAGTTTAAACAATTCGGTATTCTGTGATGAATCATTTTGCAAACATTGCTAATGAGCTTCACCCCAAATGAGCGAAACGGTTGTCCATTGTTTAGGTCACCTCGATCTGGTTAAAGGTCACTGTTGGTTGACATGAATAAACTAAAACTTATCATGTTTATCGGCAATATATTAATCTTTTTGTGTTGATCCCTAATGTATTAATTTTAAATGAAGCTCTCTTCGGTTAGGTTTTATACTTCTCTTTAAACCGATTGAAGTTTGTAAAATAAAAGTCATTCGTTTTCAAAAGTACTGACCGATATAAATATTGGCTGTTTTGGTGAACGTCTGTGGAGCGCTTGAAAAGTGAAAGTTCATTTAAAAGAACTTGAATAAAATATGACATTATGTTCCAAGCTACAATGAGAATGACAGACCCAAACATGTTTAATGCTTCAGAAACAGTCTACCGATGAATTATTCATCATCTTCTTGGTTCTTCGGTGCAGAAAAGCTCATCAAATCTCTAAATGAAGCTATATTTATAACTATTAAGATGTTATCTAAACTGTAATTAAGGCTTATTGGGACTGTATATGACCGAAGCCCTTTCGTCCTCTGACTTCACAGAGATTGATCTAATTATGGGAGGATCACTGGTAGACCTAGAATATGCAGGTGATGTAATCATTTTAGGTCAAGACGCTGACAAGATTCAGAGTCTTCTGGACACCAATGGTAATTTGAGAATGTTTGGAACGCATTTCTCATCACCCAAATATAAACTTTCGCTCCAGGACTGGTCTTCAGCGGTGCCCTGGCTAACAGTAGAGAGTGAAGTCATCGAGTGCGTTGAACACTTTACTCACCTGGTAAGTTTGAGCAGCTCTACTAGCTCAGTGACCGAAGAAATGTCTGAAGATATACAAAAGGCTCCACTGGCTTTCGCCAACTTGCAGCATCTGTGGAGCCTCCGTCATATCCGATTGCCTATTAAGGGTTGAGTCTATTGCGCTGCATGATGCTTTACTTAGGCATAAAGTTGAGTTAAGGAAAGGAAAGTGAGTTGATATATTTGTGAACCGTCGTCGACTGCGACGGTTGAGACCCATATTACGCAGGCCTAAAGACTGTCTGCCTCGTTGTGCAATGTTAGCTGAAGTAGGTTTAAGCTGGAAGAAGACTTGAGGTGGCTAGATAAAGTCACTGAACCATTGCATGAAGCTGTTAACTGTTGGTCTGAGTCGTATAGGAGAATTGGGGTTCACGTGACAGCAAAATCCAGCAGTTGGAAACTCTAGGTGATACAGATCACTGTAGATGTTAGTGGTGCAGATGTATCCATCCATTATCTTTATCTCAGCCGCATTACTGAATTCAGTATATTATTATTCCTTCTTCATCTTACTACTTTGTTATTTGATGCGCTGATATGAGGTGTGGTAAGTGATACGTTTACGCAGTAATACCTGGTTTTATGTTAAAATTCATTCATATGGCTGAAGAAAGTGATGAGAATATATATAGACCAGGAATCGAATTCAGGACCTTCAGGTTTCATGGCGAATGAACTAACCATTCAGCTACTGGGTTGAAGTTCGGTGACCACAGTCTCCTACTTCTTTCAAGTCGCGATATAGCGCGACCATCATCCAAGGTCTTCATTTGGTACCCTCTTCATTTTCCTCCAGTTGACCCCACTGGATATTACTTCTCGTTAGAACTTTGAGATATCCATCTCGAAACATGTCATTGATGGACACAATGCAGTAGTGTGGTTCTCAGTTTCTGGAGATTCTATTTTCATAGGTTGTATTCTTGGTGAACTAAAATTATTTGGGGAACGATCAGAAACCTGGGAGCACTGAACATCTGTTTCGTCCTAGTGCGGGACTCCTAAGCCGTGATGAATAGCACCTTTAAATACAAATCCCCCATAAACGTCGAAATACATTACTGTATAGTGATCACCAGTGACACGCTTCGAGAGTGATAGCCCAAAGTTCTAATGAGAAACCGTGATCAGTTAGGTCAGCCAGTTAGGAGTGAAGAGGATATCAACTGAAAACCTTGGGTGATGGTCACGCTGTACCACGAATTGACAAGTGGGAACTTATGGACCATTAAACTCCGAAACAGAGGCTGAATTGTTGAGGAGTTCGCCATGAAAACTGAAGGTCCTTAGTTGAACCCATGGACGTTAGAGATTGTGGGTACATACTGCTGAGTAATCCTATACAACGAAGAAATACAATGAATATTCCCATGTAGAGATTTAGAAAAAGACTGATTGAGCGAAGAAATATATTCGTTTTCAATTAGGTCTTCATCTTGAACTCTACACTAATATATAGGTTTACAATTTAATCAAATTACCAATCACGTGGTGTTTCGGAAATAATGATGTAAATAATCAATTGGGGTTAATAAAATAGGAAATATGAATATTGATAGAAACAAGAAGGAGAAGAGGTGCACAAAATAAACCTAGAAGTTACATGATGTTGACGGCCACGGTAATGAAAGTGGTCGAACAAACTTCTTTTAGATACAAAGGCTAGGTTTGTAAAGGTGGATTGCAATCGCCTCTGCTATGTGAAGTGCTTAATCCATGATTATTTACATCATTATTTCCGAAACACCACGTGATTTGTAATTTGATTACATTGTAAACCTATATATTAGTGTAGAGTTCAAGATGAAGACCTAATTGAAAACGAATATATTTCTTCGCTCAATCAGTCTTTTTCTAAACGATGAAATAGCTATCCAGTGCCCTTAGGTTTTCAATGGTTCTCCAACTGATGTCAGCCCATGATGAATACCATGCAAATAAAATCCCTATAAACCTGAAAGCGACTTGTACGCGCAGAACATGTTCATTACTTGAATTGATTGTTTACTCGAAGATATCTTGAACAGTACACAAGATGAAGATAAATATCTCACTTATTTAAAAATAGGTACTTAGTAAAGAATTGTTTGAAAAGTGAATAGAAATTTCTAAATTGTCAAACATCATTTTACAAGAATAAAGAAATAAAAGTGAATCATATTGCAGTATTATGTTGGTCAACTTTGCAATTACATTTGCTCAATCTAGTTGGATAATAGGAGTTTGCTCGCTGATACTTTAGTAGGATTAATTGTGTTTTGTAAAGCTGATGACTGACAGTAAAAAGTAGATGAAAATATATCAACTACGAGAATTGTAAAATGTTTGAGAGTCTGCAAGTTTTTCGTATTTAGCCGCTTGATATAGTTGAAATGGAAATAAAGACCAGAAGTTCCCTTGTCTAGAGAGTACTTGAAATGCAGCAGAATGGTACTTTTTATTCAATGAAATTTAATCACTCTTTAAAAATTGCAATGGAAAATAATCGAAAAGAAATCAAGGATAACCTATTAGATTGGTATATTTTATACATGTTTAAACGTACTCGCATATAGCACGAAATCATAACTCACCTAAGTTTCATGCCTTCTTACACTCATCAGCTCAAATCTACACTATACAGTGCATAAAAAAGTGTGTTAGTTGCAAAAATTATCAGTCATTGGCTTTTGTTTGGGGATATACACTGTTAAAGAGTTTTTAACCAACATAGAATGGTTATGTTGTACTGCTTGAATTTCTATACTTTTTCAACTGATATAAATATATATAGAGTGGATCTGCCTTAAAATTGTTCCATTCTTGACAAATTACATGTGGGAATTTTATTTTCATTGTATACTTCAATTAGTGTTATAGGAATATAACATGAATTCTTCACTATGTACTTTCGATTTATTTGTCATAATGGAAAATGTTAGTTTATATTGAGTAATGCAATAAGCATTTTCTGAGATCTTTAAATGAAATTATATCAAAAACTAGCTAGAATTGAAAAGTACAAATCTAATCCCCTCATGTTGTAATTAGTTATCAAGGATTACGATTATGTAATAACTATAAATAGGGGGTAGGGAAAGCTCTAGAAAGATATCGATAAAGAATTATGAATAATTTATTTCTTATATTGAGTCGATTATTATAATGACCATCTTTAAGTACATTCACCTATTTTCCATCTCATTATTTATTCATACAGTATTTTCCACATCTAGTGAATTGATTATGTTTAGTATTTCCAAAACTATAGTTCTTATCTGAATATTTAACTTCTTGAATGAGTAGTTTGCAATTCCTTTAGAGGGATAACGTTAATATCATCTAGTCTGCTGATGCAAAACAGTTTCCTAATCAGCGTTTATGATATTTGAGTTTTCTCTATGATACATAGAAAATCATTTTGGGAAATTTATTATTCTTAGAGTTATTTACGTGGTAACTCACTAGATTGCATTATTTTGAAAAGATAGAAAATGTGACCCATGTCAAATAAAAGTAGTGATATATAACTCTGCTTTTGGTTATTATACTTCTCTACAATAGGAAAAAGAATTTCACACTAATTTAGCACTATATAGCAACTGATATAGCTATCTAGTACTTGGTACCCAAGACTGACTGAGTTGTATAAATAACCAAGTCCTACAGTGAGTTTGTCATGGCTTGAATTGTTTATTTGTGAAGTCTCCAACTTCAACATTGAGTGGTGTGGGTTCGAACAACCGCGGTAATATCGGTTTTCTGATGGTTGTAGATGTACTATTCGAGATAGTCATCCGAAGAATAGAAATATGATATATTTCTATGCATTTAAAATTCTCTGTCTGTCGAATATGACATTTTCCCTTTGTTTTGTTATTACTTCGCAAAACAACTAGTTCAGAACATTTTAAAAATCCCTAAGAGTATGTGACACGTTTGAAGGATATATTTGAGAGATTAAAACAAACTGTAAGAGAGGAATTTGATGCAATATATCTGGTGGAGAGTTTCATTGGTAGTCCAAAGTTTAAACAAGATAGACTTTTAATTAGTGTCACTACAAATTCTTCAGCTACCGATTTCTAATATTTTCAAGGTTTCAATCAGGAAGTCTAACATTTTCGTCTCTTGCAAACCAACAGTCAATAACTTCCTGGATCTATCTCATATCTTGCTGTGGTTATCCTCCGTTGTTTACTACCTCAGTCTTATTCTATCAATATCTCTACGTTTGGACAGATAGTGGGTTAGCTTCCGACTTGGGTTAGTATGTACTCATGACAGTACGAGTGGCGTGCTCATATCCGTATTCGATGTTAAAAGAAGATAGAAAGAACTTCCGAATCTGCCCAGTTTGCCATACGAACATAGGTGAAGTAAGTTCATACATGAACCGACGTTAAATACTTTCAAACCACAAATACACTGGGGGCTGATACTAAAATAATAATCATATTTGACAAAACTTTTCTCGTCTTTGATAAATGAAGTTCTTCAGTTACTAAGCAGGATAAATAATTTGTTTCCATTCATAAGAATGACTTAGAAAACAAAAATATAAGGGATAAATGGAAGAAACAAGCAAATTAACGACGTTATCATGAAGTTTATGCTCAGATATGAAAATTGTAAGAGAGCAGTAAACAAGTATTGGTAAAAAGTTGACAAACACGTCCTACCAATGGAACGATACTGGTGTAAACTATAACGCTTTGTGTATAAACATATGGAAGGGAGTGTGGTTTATTGCAATGGAGATACTAGCTTTTTGATAAGTTTGTATAGGAAATCTTTCTGTCTCCAACCTTTTCCGTTTGCCAATAAATGATTTTGCAAACGAAGGCTATTCTCTACAGTTTGGTCGACATGAGGTGACAATTCTTGTACATTTACTATTCCTACAGAGGTTTTTTCATGCCTTAAGTAGTTAATTGGTAGAGTTTGCTATATCTATACTGAGTTATGGGAATTCGAATCCTGAGGAAAAATTACACGCCTTTATAAAGAAAATGCTTAGAAGCACGAAACCGAAACGAAGCAAGGTTTTCTCTCAGTTGCATGCTAAGCTAATTATTCGATATCCTGGTAGTTGCCTATCTCTGGCATAAAACTGGTCAAAAGTCAGGTCAAGTAACTCATCAAGTACATGACTGATTGGCAATTGTCAGTACTACAAATCAACAGTAATTTTACTTAGCTTGATCATTTAACAGTAATCGGTTTAGCTGTCAAGTTCTGAGTACTACTGATCCAAGTCTATGAACCCTATTCTCATTTCGCCTAATTACGAATATTTCGTAGTCTTAATAAGTCCAGGTTATTCAAAATTGATTACTTAGAGTTTTATATAACAGAACTTAAGTGGAAAAACTGTCAGGAAATATAGAAGACAGTCACACCATCCTGTTATGGAACGGTTCAGGTCTTAGTTACTCAAAGATGGCACAATAATCGATAGGAATTTTATCATGGAAAGGTGATATAAGACCTAACACTTAGCTCTTAAGCAACTCATGGTCATGATCATCATCACTATTAACATAGGACCAGGCATTACTGCGTACCGGTTCGAGTTGTCACAGCTCATATCAGTATATCAAGTAAAAAGGCAGTGAAGTGAAAGATGAAGATAAGAAAATTAAGTACGGAAAGAGAGGAAGTACGAATGAGAAAATGGTGAGATTCGGTATAGGGTTAGGATGAGGATAATGTGTATATAAAACAACTCATGAGCCTATGAGTTATCGTTTTTATTAGGATCCATTGAAGATATTCGATTTTACAGGCAATAGTCAATTTTCATTTAACGTGCTTATGAACTTACTATGATTAGTAAAGACAGTTAATAATAAATAATCTTGGAGATTCATCTTCCAGTTTTAATTAGTACTTATACTGTCCCATCAATACCCACCTTCTAGAATTGTTAGAAACCAGTAAGTGGTCATCGTTGTGAGATATCAAAACTATTTCACAAAGCAAAGTTAATTTAGTGTAATTTTTATAAGTTTTCAAAACCGTGAGGAATCATTTGATTCAGAAGAACTTTAACACACTAAAAACGGGTACGTTCTTAAATATCATAGTACACTGCTCATCTTCGAATTATATGCAAGCACTCACTTAAATTTCAATTTGAACTACTCGATAATATAACTTTGGTATAAGAGAAATTTATGGGCGATCATGATAGTTTTCTAGAGGTTTTACATTGACTCAGAGGTCTATTAATACACTCATCGTTGAGACAATGCAGTAGTAAGAAGAAGCGCCCAGTTACAAAATGAGCAATTCACTTAGTAGTTAAAAATGGCAGTGTAAATTGATATTAAATTAATGAGAACGGAATAAATGAAGTAAATGACTGTAACAAATTTTTCATTTTAAGTAGTTGCTCTGCTGTAACTTCTGTATCTCCTTCAGGGAGTACTATTAATTGCAGTATTATTAGGTTAGAAAACTATCCAAAGGTGGTCTTATCGAGATATAGTAGGAACATGTTAAGATGTATAAAAGTGTACGATGCCTTGAAGGAGTTATGGAGGTAGTAGAAATCAAATTTGGTGATCAGAATGTTCATAGAAAAAGACAAGACGCAGAATGCCATAGAGATATGTTTTTACTCTGTTATCTTCAAAGTTTTGAAAATCTTATTTATTTTGTCTTCAACTGTATCCTCTTTTTACTCAATTCAATATTCCTGGATGTTGCTTTGCCATATGCGATTTTTGTTGTTGAAATAATCGTTTTTAAAATCTGTTTTCAGTTTTCAATCTGACTGACTGACAAAATCGACACAGAACCTCACACGTAGGTCCACCGTCGCAAGGTTCCACGCTTCACAGGCGGATGGAAAAATACTGACATCAAAATAGACAAAGTAGTACGAGGGAAAATTTTTGAAGATAACGGTTAGTGTGAATATTCAGTCTTAAGAGGATATTAAGGAGTGAATACATCTACGCCATTGTGACCGATTTTCAGATATTACATCAAAAGTCTTCAGTCACTGATTCCTTCCGTCTCGGGGACCCAAGCTAGGCAGTCTATATCTCCCCCACACAACTCAGACCATTTAGCACTTCGAATATGCTTTATTGTCTACATGAGTCTAATGGTTCATAACTTTTAAACCGGTTATTTTGTGATTCTGCTATTGATGTGGCCGAAAATCTATCTCAGCAGAAAAAATAATTTTGAAGATATTTATATGACAAATTTCATTTATTACTTTTTTAAAGGAAATAAATTATGCAGTAACTATTTTCTTGTAGATAATTTATTCAGAGATGCATTTGGATAGAATATGCTTTTTGCGAGCTATGTAAGCAAATCCTTAGAAGCAGATGAACTGGTAAACACACATGAAGGTGATTCAGAGTGGTAGTGGTATCCTTCGAATTAGTTGTTGACTGTAGAAAGCAATCTGAAGTTGGTTGGGAAAGGTCTTTCTTAGTGTTCTACCCAATCGATTCTTAAGTATGTTAAGGATGGATCGTGACTAGCAGTGGAATCCAGGATGAGTATTTCCTACTATTTGGGACTCGTCAGCTGGGTATATCTGCTTCCCAGTGAGTGTTGTTGTTCCCACCGGGATTCGAACCCGGGAGCGATCGCTTCAAACGCGAGAGTGTTATCCACTACACCACCGAGCCACGATAGCCACCTCTTGTGCGACGGGTATAGTTTTTAGTATAAGGGTTTTTATATGACGAGTCCCGAATAGGATGAAATGCGCATCCTGGATTCCACTGCTAACCACAATCCATCCTTAACATAATTAGAATGCAGGCAATATCGAGGCATCCGCACAGGGGCCCATATGATAATAGAGACAGATCAGTTCGGTCCAAGCAACGACGGTATCATATAAAACCCTTATACTAGATTTTTAAGTATCTTTGTCGTGGTATCTCCTTGAAATCAAGTGTTCTTAAGTATTGTCTTTTTTGGAACAATAGGAGTTCGTTCACTGTAATCGTTAGGCTTCATGCCCTCCCCCCCTCCCTCAGTGAATAATGACGGATTAATATTCTTTATGAAAGCCCTTCGAAGTACTTTCAGCTCCTCGTATACTCCACTATCACTACAAATTCTTATGTTTTAGCATAGTGAATAAAATAGGTTTATTTTCTTTTTTAGTGGGATCCAACTTTGAAACTTAGTATATAGTTCATTCCAGGTTGCTTTCCTGTAAATCGATCTTCTTAGGGAGCCATCATATCTCCTCCTGAGTTGTTTTCAGTTCCCATAATAAATTTAACTGACTTGTGACATTCATTAAACTGTCCTATGTCTTCAAGGTAACTATTCTTCTCAAAGATGATAAAACTGTCACTCATGTATCTCTTATACAGATAGAAGTGGTTGATCAAATGACGTAGTTCACTGTTCTCCAAACTAGCCGTGAAGCAATGGGCTGAGAGACAGCTGAATGGTGAAACCATTACTACTCCGTTCTCTCATTATTAGATTCAAATCGTACACAAGAGATGCAATGTAAGAATAATTCCCTTAGAAAGTGTTTAGGAATCCCGATTTCAAGTTTTTTGATCTCATTCAATATAATCACATAGAAAGCAGATTTTTTCTATCAAAGAGACATTCTTGAAGAGCGATGTGACGTCCAGTGATAACATAAGCGTAACACACACGTTGATGTCTCTCATACAGTTTACGAAGTCGAAAGAGTCAGGCTTACTGTAATTATTGGTTCGATCCCTTATCAAATGAAACCTTTCCGTTGACCATTTAGCAATCTTATGATTTTCCATGTCGAGTACTGAACAATAAAGAACATCTTTTTGATGAACTTTCAAGAGTGTGTAGAGTCGATGAATTACCAAACCAGAAGTTCATTTACCTAGAGTGTATTTCTTTTGCGTTTATGTAATGAAGTTATTATTTATAAATCGTTGATTTAAGTTGTTCGAAACTCTTGCTGCAATTAGATCATTTGTTTGCCTTATTATGGTTTCAAACTGAACTTTTTTAACAGGTTTCTTTAAAGTTGTTGAAATACCATAGAACTTAAGACCCAACGAGTGTTTGCAATTGAAATATCGATAAAGATACGTTAGAAAAGTCAAATAAATTCAGTGCATTCAAAATGCTAGTCATAAACAGAAAGTAATAAGCACTCTAATTTCATCTAGAGACCACCACTAGGAAAGTTACATCGAAATCAAACTTAATAGGTGATCTAATTATGTGTTCAAGATGCCTATATGCAGAACGAAATAGGTTGATTAGATCAACTGAAGTCAGAAATGAGACTGCCGATTGCTTCCAACCAACAGACAGACAAAATCTGGCACATAAGAGGATCCATTCAAGTTAGCACACTTCACAGCAGCAACCTAAAAAAAAGGTGTTCATTAAAGACTGATATCGAAGTATACAAAGGTGTACAGGAGGAGAAGAAACTTAAAAATGAAGATTAGTATGAGCATTCAAGCTTTAGATGTTGAAGAGTGAGTACATTTGCGTCACTGTGATCAATTTATGGCCACATCACTAAAAAATTCTCAACCACTGATTTCTATTGTCTTGGAAATCCAAAGCAAATGACATCAATCAAAGTGTATCGTGATAGTGAGTTTTTTTAGCTTATTGACCACACTGCAAAATGGTCAACAGAATTCAACCAAGACTAGTAGCTTATCAATCTATGTAAGAAATGTGTGTGTGTGTGTGTGTTAACTATTCTTCCACATTTTTATTTATTTATTTGATATTCCCTTTTCTGTGCAGTGGTCCCAATGAGTATGAACTTTATCTACGACCAGATTTATTCACAAAAAGGTATACACAATGGTTCTACTTTCGTGTACAGAATACAGAAAATTCTGGTACTTACAGATTTACCATTGTTAATTTCTACAAGGTAACACAATACGTTTCCATAGTTATATGGTACTGAGTTAATTGTTTATCATCGTTTTAGGAGTAGTTAGTGATTGAAGTGAGAAGTTTAAAAAGTTACTGGTCATTAACGGGGTGAGAATCAATCATAAGTAAAGCATAACAATTGAGATTACCAAGTTTCAGTATAAAGTTGCTCCATAGGCTAAAGCAGTTTTTATGATGAAAAATGATTACTGTCAGCATACAAACTAGATTGAAATGATCTTAATTTCTTAATGTTTAATAAAAAGGAGATTTCCAAGACGCAAAATGTGAAAAAATCAACTTCCAAAGCCCGTGATCATGATTATCATAAAAAGGGGTTGATAAAGTTTATTTTAGGCATTTTTGTTGTTATTTAATCACTGTTTTATTATTTTTAAATTTTTGTCTGTCCTCGATATATCACGAATGTCATCTAGTGTCGTTGGAGGAAATCTGTTCCAGCCTCCAATTTGATTGACACTACAAATCAAAATTTATCAATGATCTCTGAATTTCTATTTTATGGAATGGTTTATGGGGAATCGATTAACCTGAAATTAATGTTGATTAGCTAGTTGTTAGTCTGTAGTATAGTACTACTACTACCACTACTACTACTACTACTAATAATAATTAAGTTGTTTACCTATTATGTTTACACTTTGACATCTATAAGGGTACGTGACTGAAAACGTTTTCTTACCTAAATGTTGATTAGGCGATAAGTTTCAATGTAAACCGCCTAACACGAAGCTAAACATCCATATTTTTAGTATGAAACATTTAACTTTTAGCAAGAGGAACTTATACGGCGATTATCATAAGTATGGTAAAAATTATATTATAATGGTGATATATAGTAGTCATATAGTGGATAATTTACCATCATTTGTAAGTTTAGTCATACATTCATTGGATTAACTCTTCTGATAACCATTTTCATGATTTTTGATTCACGTTTCTAACCACTAGACATTTATTCTTTCGGAATTAATCTCATCATATAAGTTAATGAATTATTATGACCACAATATAAGATATTCATATATCTTTTAGAAAACTGTAATACTTCTATCCAGGATGTAAGGGGGAAAAACATGTTCAGTTTGATGGTGGCTACTTGTGTATGGTTAACGTTAATATTTTTAAGTATGAACTGAGAAAAAGAAGCTTTGTACTACCTTGAAGTAAATATAGTGTGTTTACTTTGTTTATTTGGACATAAAATAGACAGTTTAATGGAGAAATGATATTTTTTTCGATAACTCCCTCATCAAGTTGTATATCTATAATGTTTAAGGGATGAGAATTAAATATATCAACAATAGTGTGAGAGATTTCATAACTATAGATATTCTGATTAAGTTGAACAGAGAATTTTCTTCAGTAAATAGGAAAGTAAATGACATTGTGGTTCATTGGTTTACAAAGTTGACTTTCAACCAGTGAGTGACGAGTTCGAACTTTGTACCTCCCAATAAGGTTTAGGCAGCCTGGTATTATGTGTGACTCACTACCCATTGCACGAATATACATAAGGTTGCTGAGCACATTTTAATTCTCATCACGGATATGCTTCATTGTTTTAGGAACTTGACTTTCAAGCAATGAGTCCTGGAGTTGAAGCCCGCGCTAACTATTTTGGCAGTTTGGTGCTATCCTAAGCCAACACCCACAATTGTTGCTCATAACCTGGTACATAAAAATGCACCAAGTTGATGTATATTTTTACTATTTATTCAGTCGATGATAGCGTATTTTGTAAAACAAAAGAAGACTATAAAATTTTGCATGAAATTTTAGTGTAAATTACCGCTAGTGACAAGTTAATACTAATAAATGTTTATGGTTAAAGCTTAAGAATGAATTAAATCTAGTAAGATTATCATCTTTTAGCTGAAAACGACATATCTACATGACAAATGAGATTTCGTGGTGAAAGTAAACTACAGGACGTTTTCTGTAAATGTTTATGCACTTGAAAGTAAAATTGGTTGAACTCAGATAGATAATTTAAAGAAAAGACATTTAATTATAATGGTTCTAATATGTTGGCATGAAAATAAGTTAAGCGAACAGAACAAACTTGGTTAAGCTCATCGATCTGAGGGAATTCGGACAATGGGGAAGTTATAAGTTATTTTTGAATAAATGTTAGCACTCAGGAAACAAGCTGGGACCAGACTTTCGTGCGAAACATCTGAATTTCTCATTTCAAATTAGCCATGATTTTTACAAATATAACTTACTAACTTATTTTTCACCCGAGGCTCAATATTTGTGAAATTATCCAGGGAAATCTTGACTAGAATTCATGTAAACTGGAAAATTAATCCAAAAGTAGGTAAACTTAGTTGTAGTGGCGGTGTATATGTTCTCTACAAACGCAAACTAGTTCCGCTGACCATTCTGTTCTTCGCTAGGAAAGTGCCTGCTAATATGAGACTTAGAAACGAGCTAATTATGACCTCATTAACCTATCTGTATAGTTCACCTGTAAACTTAAAGTTAATTTAAATGATGTATTTGAGCTGTAATTCTTCAAGGACGTCAATTGTAACTCCATTATTGATGGACGTTTTCTTCATTCCTTCATATATCATCTGTCTCTATAAGGGGAATATTTGTGATGGAGCATTTTTCATCTAGCGTCCTCAGATTGTCTGTCTCATCCGATCCAATCTTGCCTTTAAATACACAAAAAGTTTCATAATCTCAATTGACCTTCAGTTATCAGTTGGAAACTTGTCACCTATAATAATAACACTAAATAAAATCTCCTGCAATATCTGATAATAACCATGAAGTGTTTTTACTAAACATTGACTACCGTGTATTGATTTTAAGGTAAGAGTAATGCATTTTAAGGCTGCATTCACCAAGGACTGATATCAGTTAGAGGACCGATGAAAACCTAGGGGCACTGAATGTCTGTTCCGTCCTTGTATGAGACATCCCGGCAGTATAAACCCACAGCGCCTCCTCACTACGGGTCCAACTCGGGGACTTCTTTTTCACGGCGAAAAAACATTAACTATTCAGCCACTGGGTCAGAGTTCAGTGGTCAATAGTTTCTGACTCACATCATACAACGTTTTCAGTTAGCATCCTCTTCACTTACAACTAGCTGACTGCACTGATCACAGCTTCTATTTGGAACTTCGAGGTATTAATCTCGAACCATTTCACTAATGATCATTATAAAGTAATGTTGTTTGAGCTTTACGGGGATTTCATCTTCGAAGAAGCATTCATAACGCGTTCGACTCGAAACCAGAACATTCTAGCTGGGTCATGAGTGAATACTACTGACGAGCCTGTATTCTTATTTTTCCCTTAGGTTCCCAGTGGAACATAGGCCTTCAGCAGCACACCTTCATCGCACTCTCCTCTCTCCAGTCTTATGAACCTCGCTCTACCACTCCCCACAACCTTTCATTTCTTCCTCACACCATCTCTTACATGTCACCCTCACCTAGAATGCCCAACTCGTCGTTTCCCATGTGGGTTCCAATCGACGGCCTCGTCAATCCTGCCACATGATGTCCTCAAACGGTCTTTTCAGTCTATGTCCAATCCAATCCAATCCAATCCATCTCCAATTTCTTCTTCTGCATACTTAGTTGGGCAATAGGTTCTTGATTGATCCGTTGCCAGCCAACCAGACTTCCTGGTTGCTTATTCTTTCTGGCCTTCTCATCTGATCTTCAGTGTCTATATCGAGCCAGCGTAAGCAACTGTTGATGAATATCTGCAGTCCCTTCGAAATGATTTTCGTAACGCGCCAAGTCTCTCAACCATCACACAGAAGCACTTGAAAATCCGGATCTTCTTCACCCTTTATACTGAGTGCAGTAGATCTCCACACTGATTTCAGATTAGTGAAAGCTTGTCTTGCTGTGTTTCCGATCCTGCCTTTCACATCCTCATCTGTGCCACCGCCTGTAGTTGAAACGATACTGCCTAGGTAGGTGAAAGATACAACTTCCTTTAGGTTTCTCCTGTTGATGGTAGTTGGTAGTTGTTGTTGTTGTTGATGGTGTTGTTGGTTGAGCATCTTCATCACCCTCGTCTTCTCTACGTTCACTTGAAGTACCGGTTTCGCTGCCCTGACTCTTCTGTCAAATTGTTAATTTTCGCCTGTAGATCTTCGAGTTTGTGCCACAAGACATCAGACATAAATCATCGACGAAATGCACAGCTTCTAGGCATTTTCATCCCTCCAGGCAGCGTATACTCATCTTCTCCCTCATCACACTTTGCTGCATAGTCCAACATACTCGACCACAATCAGGAATATCATGGGTGATAATAAACAACCTTGTCTTACTCTTGTCTTCACTTCAGAGGTATCACTGAGCTTTCCATTATGGATCACTTGGCATGTAGCATCATATAACATATAGCTGGTGTTGAATGAGGTTGATAAAAATGTGATGCACTCCGTAGTGTTGAAGCAGCTGCCACCAAATCACTTCTCGGTCGACGCTGTCGAAGGCCTTTCCAAAGTGGATAATGTTGAGGTGGAGAGTTGACTGTCATTCCATACTCTGTTCTATGATAATGCGTAGAGTTGCAGTTTGATCAACACATGATTTGTACTTCCTGAATCCAGACTGTCCTGGTCGTGATTTTGAATCCAGTGCATCCTTTAGTCTCTCCAGGACGATGTGGTTTAATATTTCGCTTGAGGTGGACATGAGCATGATTCCGCATGAGTTCTTGCAAAGACTTAGGTCGCCCTTCTTTGTGAGTCTGACAAGACAACCCTTCTTTCAATTGACAGCCAGGTAGCTTTCGTTCCTTCCACAACTTCTGAGGTAATGGTGTAAGCATTTCCGCTGTTGTCTCTGTATCTGTTTTCAGTGCTTCTGGCGAAATTTCATCTGGTGCTGCTGCTTTTCCGGATTTCAGTACTTTTATGGCATTCAGGACTTTTTTTATCGGACGGCCTTCGTATTTGTCTAAAAAGCTGAAATACATGGGAATGTGGATTAGAACATTTTCATTTACTTCAGTCCTTAGTGAAAACAATTCTATGAGTAGTTAGTTCAAGTGGTCCATTCGTCTTTTTGTGAACGCAAATTTAATTTTTACACTTAAAGAATATACATATGCTACTGTAAAAAGCGAGGAAGTTATCGAAAGGACCATTCTTTGTTCATTCAACTGACTTCTGAGTTGTGATGGGAATTTTCAAACATACAATAATCCTATTATAGTAGATAAGTATGAGGGTTTTGAAGGTGGTGGTGGTACCACGTCAGTCAATTGTACACAACCCCATAAGGTAAATTATGGCTTTAATCCCACTTAAACAACCTGTTCATCATATTACGAAGACAATAAGCATTAATGTGTTTAACTGGCAGTGTAACCGTAATTGGTCAGGTTTATTTTGTTCATGATGTTCACAAAAGACCAGTTTACTTAAAGATAGCTTTTTTCGATGATTTACAGTCTACCAGTTTATTCGGACAAGGTATGAAACCCCTCATGTACAGTGAAAAAATGGCAAAATTAACCGGTATTGGTTGGAGACGAGTTGGAAGTGATATCAGTTATTACCAGACAAAGTAGGCTTTTTTATACTTTTATTACATTCATATTTTCATGACAATTGTGTTTCAATATTTCATCTTTATTGGGTAGTCTCAACTCACCAATTAAAGCTCCCACATATCAACATTTATGTTTTTAGTTCGATTCCTGCGTCGTCTAGACTCTGGGTTACTGTGGAGAAAAAGAAATTTTTGAATCTTATGTATGGTTTGACAGAAATGTATATCCTAAAATATCTTTCAAATTATGCCTTTTTTCTTTCCAAATCACTTAAGCGCATTTATGTACGATCTAGTCGATACTGGCTTTTCCTGCCATTGATAGCATGGAAAATACTGAGAAGAAAGAGTCGAATAGATGACTTTAAAAGAAACTCATCCGGAGCCTTGTCTTAAAACTGTTCCCCTTTTTTAATACTGTAAAATGTGCTGTTCATTTGGTCTGTTAACTCTTTACTGAATATTGATTCCTTTTTATGTATATATTTAATCCATACATATCTCATATTCAAAATATTTTATGACATTGGTCAAGAACTATTCTGGCGTCCTACGTCATTTTTCGTCATGAAACGTTGATGTCTTATCATCTGTCAAGAATAATCCCTATTTAACATTGGTCAGTCAGTGGATAACTACAAACGTCGTTTTGTGCTAAATGCACTCAGCCACCTTATGCTCATTCTTGCAGTAGGCAATAAGCCACACTTATTGTGTCAGGGTTATATATACTACCTGGCTGTCCAAACCTCACTGGGTGGAGCGGGAATCGAAACGTGACCTATTGGTTGAGAGTCATCTCCCTAAACCAGTGACCTACAGCTCCAGAATTGCTAAATGATTTTTTGTTGATGAAGTGAGTGATATGGTCATCATAGTAATTGACTTGATAAAAAGTTGAATGATTACTATAAAGTTGAGTAATTGCATTTCTGATCTTTGAAGAAGCTTCAGTTCACCAATATTCGCAAACATACCTTAGTGTTTTCTATTGCCAAAGGGAACAAAAATTGGGCTGAAAGTTCCATACTGATAGCTTCTAATACTGAACAGCTTTTACTATTCAATACATTAATATCAAGTTCTTAAATGATTAAGTAGCCTTTTTTAGGTGTATTGGTATAGTGTCTATTCTCCTTTTTATTTTATATCATTTCTAGTTGGAAATTTAGGAAATAATTCCTTGGTAAATAGTTTGTTGAATCATATACCAATGAAATTTCATCTTCATTTTAGGCAAGATAAATTAAATCCATATTTAAGCCTGGTACTTCATATGTAAGCGTCTCAGTGCTCATCTTCAATGCATTCCTACAAAAACTTGAATTCAGCATTAATTTTATGAGTATATATGAGATATATGATAAGTAGTGTAGAGAGGTTCAACAATTCCTTCCTATTCTCTGATTATTCTGTTGATAAGGGTTTTGACGAAATAACCTTCAATATGTATAGGTACCGTGAGGTTGCTTCTTTCTTTTCATTATCGATAGTGATATCACATCTATTCAGTCGTTAAGAAAACTAATCCTCGCAATAACTTCAGCAAGCTTGACAGAATACTGTAGAAACCCATTGAGTTTTTTCACTATCATAGGGTCCTTGCTAGATTACATTGTGTGAAATGCACCCATCAGAATATGAAAAGAGAACATATATTTCAGCAGAGAGTCTCTTTACTGCGATTTCATTTTCAAAGCTGTACTGTGTAAGGATTTGATACTTAAAAATGGTTTGTCAAGCATGACAATACAAATAGTGTCACTAAATGAGCTGTCATTAAAATTAAAAAAACCAAAAGCTGATGAGTAGTGAATAATAATTAAAATAAGTTTGAACTAGAAGTTTCGGAACATGACGACATAGTTGGAAACTGAATGATGATTGAGCAAAGCATAGCAACAAGAATGAGAAGCAAATTATTTAACAATTGAATAGTGTCAAAACAGAAGATTGAGAAAAAACTGGGGAAGTAAAAGACACTGAAAATCATGACCATGAAAGGAGAAGGCGTTGAACAACCTTCTTCTGCGTACACAGTTCAGTTTTCGCCATGGGGATGGCAAGAGCTTCGGCGACGCAGAGAATATGAAGACATACAGCCTTTAGGAGGTTTTTTTTCACTTTATGGATGACTTTGAACGAGGATGTTCTTGAGATAAAGTGATTCGTGTTTACGATGTGTTCAATCATAGCTCTGCTTATCGCTCCATTGTTAACTCTTTGTAACCACGCGGGATAGTGTTCTTGAACTCTTTTAGATAACAGCTGCATCGAACGACCTATGTACCTGGCTTTACAAAAGCAGGTGAATTGATGTATGCACACAGAAGTGGTCTGATATGAAAGTTTCTCCTTTGAGTAGTTAGAAATCGTTGGACAACAAGCGAATACTGGTCTCAGCGTTGATGCAAAGAGTGTTATCCTTAGAGCATTTGATATCCTTCTTTCTAGAGTGTCGGCGGCAGAATCACCTTTAAAGTTTAGATTTATATAGTGTCGTTTTTAGCACGGTGGTAAGGTTCTATTTGTGAGGTTTAGGCTTGATATGTTTGTCTGTCAAGCGAGGATGGAATCCGTTTTCATTCAGGATGTTCTTTCGAACAGACATTTCCCCTTCTAACACGTTGGGACTGCAGATTCGTTTAACGCGAGTGTGAGGAGATATGATCGGGTTTCGCATACGACTCACAGGAACACAGGTATTAAAGTTCGTCAGTTAACCATCCCACATTGGTTTTCTGTGAATCGTTCTACTTAATGTCCCATCAGCTGTTCTTGTCAGCTCTATATTGAAGAAGTGAATTTTCGATTGATTTTTGACCTCAAGGGTTAATTTAACTGCTGAACAGCACGTATCAAATATTTGTAAAATATGATTCCAATCATATTGGTGACCAAAGATGATAAAAGTTCCGTCCAAATACCTTTTATGCAGTTGAAAACCTTCAATCGTTGATTTCAAGGGTTCGTTCTCGAAACTGGCCATATGGGACTCTGCTAGTGATGGACTTGGTGGGGATCCCATGGTGATTCCATTTTTCTGTCTATAAATCACTTTAAAT
Organism: Heterobilharzia americana; assembly: GCA_944470555.2. Lineage (NCBI taxonomy): Eukaryota > Metazoa > Platyhelminthes > Trematoda > Strigeidida > Schistosomatidae > Heterobilharzia > Heterobilharzia americana. The sequence continues at coordinate 57,204,704 of OX104129.1, read as the reverse complement.
GTACACCCAAGCAACAACTATAGTAACACTAGAAAAATGTATACTTTGCGATTGTACAGCTTTGAAAATAAAATCACCGAAAAGAGACTTTTCGTTGAAATACTTGTTCTACTTTCATACCATATTTACTCTGTTTTTCAGTAATTAGATCAAGTTTTTTTCTGATACTTGAAATGGTTGCGTAACTGATGATTCTTCCCGACATATTCTTACCTCAATACTATATATACAATACTTCCTCAGCTTAATCAAAGTAGTATCTGTTTTCTCTTGTTGCAAATTATGGTGAAAAAACAGATGATAATTTATCAACAATTTCAGATTTCTTTAATTCACTCACCCCCACGAACTCCCAAATTTAATTCATCTAGTGCTCATTGGTGACTGACTTCGAGATGTGATTACTGAAGTTCCAACAAGAAGTCGTGTCTGATGGGGCAAACTTGGTGGTCATGAGGACAGTTACTCGACGATGACATTGGGTGATGGTCGCGCTATGTTTTGAACTGAAAAAACTAGGGAATATTTACCACTGGATTCTGACCCATTGGCTCAATAGTGAAGTGCTGGTCACGGAACCTGAAGGTTCTGACTTCGGCCTCTGGCGGCGTCATGAGTGCTCACTCCTGAGGAGTTTCATGCTATCCAGTGCTCCCAGGTTTCCAATGTTTCTGCAACTTATGTCAGTCCATGATGAATACCAACTTGAAAAAAAAACCCCAAAACTACCAAATTCAATTCTGTTACAGGAGTAAACTGTTGACCAAAGTATGGATATCAAATTTTCGAGTTCTGTTTTATATTGATTGGCTTCAGTTAAGTTTCAAGCACGTTTTATGACTACTGATCAGGTATCATGTAAAATCAGTTATCTACCGAACAAATTTGACTCCCTATCAACTGCATATGATCCACTGAAAGACCTTGATTATCAGAATGTCATTCATTCGAGTTCTGCATAAAAGTTTACTATATTTTTGGGTAGAGTGACTCAAAAATGAAAATTTACTGTGCACATCATGTTGCTGATGAAAAAAATTTGAGAAAGTCACCGTTTAACAGACTGGCGTTATTGATACTGGGTAATGAGTGAAAGTGAAATGAAAAGCTGGGTCCTGCAGCCTAATTTGACAAGGAGCGTTCCGATAACCTTGAAGCCAATATTTTTCGAATCCTCCCATAGAGCAAGTTATTTTTTATTTTGCCTTCAGTCATCACTCAGTGTCAATATGTTTCTACCATGAACAGAATCGATGGAAATATTGTACTTCAAAAAGGCTGACACGTTGCATCTCTTCAAAAGTTTTTTAGAAAACGAAAATTATCTTCTGAGGCTTATTGGTTTATGCATTGGTGTGTGCAGTATAGTAGTATTATCAGCACTCACAGGGGAGATTCATAGCCTAGTATACAATTCTGTAAGTTGTTTTCGAATGGTATGCAGCAGTTAACTTATCTGAAGTTAGAAATATATATAACAGCTGTTGTTTTAAAACTCTGCAACTATTTATTGTAAATTATTAAACTTCTTTGAAATCAATAGATTCATGGAGCCAGTAGAAAATAAATTACAGCCAAGAAGTAAATCTGACTACAGAGGATGTACCACCTACTCTCTGACATGGAAATTCAACTTTCCGTATCCAAATGATGCTGTATACTTTGCTGCGTGTTACCCTTACACGTATACACAACTTCAAGAATACTTAAGTCAACTGGCGGTAAATTCAACGACTAAACGAATTTGTCAGCAAACAATTCTATGTTATACACTTGCTAATAATCCAGTACCCTTATTGACTATCACAGAACCATGTAAAGATGAACAACAGTTTGACCAAAAAGTAAGTGAATATCTGTTGAACTGATAAATTTCAAAGTGGAAATGCTGTTTGTATTACATAGATTCTTTGGAGGCTATGTTTAGCCCTTGTTTCTGGTGAATCATTTACTAATTTAGTAAATGATAAGTTGTAACATCATTATGTCTTTTTTGAAGCGTAAACAGGCGGTCTCTTAGTTTTTGCGCCGAGTGTATGTTTCAGCTGATGTAGATATCCTGCATTAATTGATCGTAAAACAAATACTCATGTGGTTTCCAAATGTAGCCAGTACCAGCGTAATAATACAGCTTTCACTGCTTTAATAGTGAACTATTATAGGCATTAAGTTGCACAGGATTTCGAAACTTTTTCACCTGTCAGAAAGTAGAATGTTTTGTCGAATATGCCTTCTAACTAATTCTCTGATTGTAGCCTAGCCTGTCACGCTAGCTTATAAATATAGTACACGCTAGTTGGTTGGGCGCATTCACCAGGAAGCTATGACCTAGGTTTCGTGCTTGTTGGCTCTCGCCAGCAAAGCATGTCTACTATCTCAAAGGGACTGGTGTCCCCTCCAGTTAGACTGGATTAGATATATTGATTGGTCACTGGAGAGCTGACAAGGGCAAACAAGCACGAAACCTAGGTCAAACAGAGCTCCATACCGATTACCTCCAACCAACTAACATTTACCGAAGTGCACCCCGGCGCTGAGCCTTCTAACTTACTGGCCACAGTGCAAAATGATCGACTGAACTTGGTCAGTACTCAGGAATAGACGGCATGAAATAAGTTGCCCTTCAGTGACCAGTCAGTACATTGTACGCCAATCTACAGTACGATGCGACAATTTCTAAATTTTTGGTTCACGCAATTATGGGCCGACGAATATTATCATCAATATCATTTTATTGGTTGATAGTCAATATTATCCTACTTCAGTACCTACTGATGACCAAAATTTATGAAATAACTAGTCTTAACTTTACCACTCAGCCAAACGGCTGTATTATGGTATTCCACTTTTGCCTACTTACTGTAGACAAATGGATGGTATTTTCTTGTCTAAATTTCACATCTGTTGATCTTTTTAATATAAATTGTCATCTACTGAGAAGGAACTCCTGTTTTTAACAGGATTAAGGCCTGGTTTATTCAGTGTTTCACTGAGAGAAACCGTTATCTCGAGCTATTCAGATGGTCGTTACAGGACCAATGTGAAGTAATGTAATCCGGTGTGTCACAAGAACCAGCTTACAAGATGACTAATTATAGTGACCTGAAGAAACAGACCAACTAAAACAGGAGTACAATTTATAGGTACCAAGACTGTATCTCACTGACCAGTAAAATAAAACCAAGGTGTAATTCTTTCCCATAGATGCATTTATAAAATCTTTGAAAAAGTGAGAATATCAGCTGACTGATGATAAGTAAAGATGATGGTGAAAGGATTCAGTGGGAAAGGAGGATATTTATAAAGTATAGAAATATAAACAGTTTTCAGGCAGGAAGAAAGTTCCCGTTCCTCGAAGAATTTCATTTTTGCGTGTGGTTAATTATTGAATATCAATTATACATTTTCTACTTACCAATGCAAGATAGTGAAGGAAACTTAGTTACCAAAGAAAAGAAACCAAGTAAACAATGGACTGACCACTTCAAAATCTCTTGAATTGATCACCACCTGCAACGTGTCCAGAAATATCACCAGTAACCGCAGAATTACCAGTGAACACAAGCCCTCCGATAAAACCAAAAGTGAAGTCCTGAATGCCATAAAAGTACTGAAATCCGGAAAAGCAGCAGCACCAGATGAAATTTCGCCAGAAGCACTGAAAACAGATACAGAGACAACAGCGGACATGCTTACACCATTACCTCAGAAGTTGTGGAAGGAACGAAAGGTACCTGGCTGTCAATTGAAAGAAGGGTTGTCTTGTCAGACTCACAAAGAAGGGCGACCTAAGTCTTTGCAAGAACTGACCCAGAATCATGCTCATGTCCACCCTAAGCTAATTATTAAACCACACCATCCTGGACAGACTGAAGGATGCACTGGATTCAAAATCACGACCAGGACAGTCTGGATTCAGGAAGTACAAATCATGTGTTGATCAAACTGCAACTCTACGCATTATCATAGAACAGAGAATGGAATGACAGTCAACTCTCCACCTCAACATTATCCACTTTGGAAAGGCCTTCGACAACGTCGACCGAGAAGTGATTTGGTGGCAACTGCTTCAACACTACGGAGTGCATCACATTTTTATCAACCTCATTCAACACCAGCTATATGTTATATGATGCTACATGCCAAGTGATCCACAATGGAAAGCTCAGTGATACCTTTGAAGTGAAGACAAGAGTAAGACAAGGTTGTTTATTATCACCCATGATATTCCTGATTGTGGTCGAGTATGTTGGATTATGCAGCAAAGTGTGATGAGGGAGAAGATGGGCATATGCTGCCTGGAGGGATGAAAGTGCCTAGAAGCTGTGCATTTCGTCGATGATTTATGTCTGATGTCTTGTGGCACAAACTCGAAGATCTACAGGCGAAAATTAACAATTTGACAGAAGAGTCAGGGCAGCGAAACCGGTACTTCAAGTGAACGTAGAGAAGACGAGGGTGATGAAGATGCTCAACCAACAACACCATCAACAACAACAACAACCACCAACTACCATCAACGGGAGAAACCTAAAGGAAGTTGTATCTTTCACCTACCTAGGCAGTATCGTTTCAACTACAGGCGGTGGCACAGATGAGGATGTGAAAGGCAGGATCGGAAACACAGCAAGACAAGCTTTCACTAATCTGAAGTCAGTGTGGAGATCTACTGCCCTCAGTATAAAGGGTGAAGAAGATCCGGATTTTCAAGTGCTTCTGTGTGATGGTTGAGAGACTTGGCGCGTTACGAAAATCATTTCGAAGAGACTGCAGATATTCATCAACAGTTGCTTACGCTGGCTCGATACAGACACTGAAGATCAGATGAGAAGGCCAGAAAGAATAAGCAACCAGGAAGTCTGGTTGGCTGGCAACGGATCAATCAAGAACCTATTACCCAACTAAGTATGCAGAAGAAGAAATTGGAGATGGATTGGATTGGACATAGACTGAAAAGACCGTTTGAGGACATCATGTGGCAGGATTGACGAGGCCGTCGATTGGAACCCACATGGGAAACGACGAGTTGGGCATTCTAGGTGAGGGTGACATGTATGAGATGGTGTGAGGAAGAAATGAAAGGTTGTGGGGAGTGGTAGAGCGAGGTTCATAAGACTGGAGAGAGGAGAGTGCGATGAAGGTGTGCTGCTGAAGCCCTATGTTCCACTAGGAACCGAAGGTATAGATTTTAATAATTTTCGTTTTATCTAATCAGTCATTAATTCAACAGCATATGTGAAGGTATAAGAACCAGTTATTACGGTCAATCTTTGATGAGAAGGAAAGATGGGTCACTCCTACTCATAATCCAATAACCCTGAATTTTGGGGAATCTTCTTTATAGACATTCATGCAGCTTGAAAATGCCCAGCTTCTTCCTGAAGTAAAGGCTTATGAATTCTAGCCTGGTGATGAAATGTCCAAGAACAAACCTGAAAGTTCGAGAAATGCAAATTAATTTTCATGGTTTTTTTATGAAGTTAAATTGTGACCTGCCAAATCTAAAAATGGCTTAATAAACCAACTGAAAAAAATCCAAGTTATAAACTGCTGATCAGTATGATTTCTTAGAAACCATTATGATCCATCAGTGGCACTACAACCGGTACTGAGATGATCTTATAGTTACATACACAACCACCCCAGCATTATCGACTAGATCCTGGAAGCCACCTCCTATACAACAGGTGTCGCTTGTTATTCCTCTACACTTGTGATTCTCCTAGTGAAAGCCGTTGCATTGACGTGGTGGTTAGAGTAACATATCACAATGACCCAGAGTGCTATGTTGGCTGGAATGCTTGTTCCCTTAACGTCCTACGATACCTGAAATGTCTGTTAGATAAGAGAATAAGTGTTTACCGTCGCAGTGAAAATCGCTACACTATAATGGGGGTCTGAGAGTGAAGACATGCATCTCAGATGTAACCCGATACCTCCGGACTGGACTAAAACTACTTTTGGTTTCAGAATAAGGAATCAAATCATTGAGTGCGTTGACAACTTCATTTATTTTGGGGAGTTGTGTTGACCCAAATGGTTCGGCTTCTAGTGAAATCCCAACTGACATGAGGAGGACCCGTTTAACACTTGCTAACGTACGTCATCTCTAGAGCTGATGCGGTGTGCGACCACCCATTAAAGGACGCTTATACCGTTCTGAAGTTCATCCTCTTCTACTATATGATAGGGTCGCAGGTTTTTGACCACGGGTGTATTCGTAGCATTGCTTGGGTATTGTAGAAACACCGCGTGAATAATGACGAGGTTAGGTGTAGGGTACTGCGCAAAAGAAGCAAGTCAATCAATGAGATTCCTAACCTTCAGTGACTTAGATGGCTACAATATGTGTTGTATGAGCCCAGCCACGTACTAGCTTGATGTGCAGTGCTAGGAGAAGCTGGATTAGGTTGGCTCAGAGGCTCAGAGTGGACAGACTAAAATGTGGCACCAGTACCTGAAGTCTCCAACTATTGATCTAAGCTGTTTATGAAGGAGTGGACTATCTGGTTGGGGTTCACGAGACGATAAGAACTAGTGTTTGAGGACTCTTGCTAACATGGTTGTAAATTGGTCATAATGGCGCAGATGTATTCACTCCTTGACGTCTTCTAAGGCATGAATGTTTACAACAACCTTCATTTTTAACTTCCTTCTCCTCCCGTGAACCTTTGTTTACTTTGATATAAATCCTTTTCAACCCACTTGATCTTTTCCTGCTACTGTAAAGTGTGGTAACTTAAGAGGATGCATTTGTTTGTGGGGTTCTATATTTATTTTGTCTGGATGTTTTTCTGTCGTGCTTGTGATTTCCTGTTGGCTATTATACTGGAATAAAATTGATCAGTCTCTGACGCCATATATGCTCCCAGGACAGATATGCTTCGATATTACCTTAGTTTCGATTTGAATGTAGGTTTGTTGTAGGTTTTTAAGCGCAATATGTCCTCATCATTGACTGGAAACTCCTATGTTGACGATAAGTTATTTGAATAATATCATAAACAGTATAGGATCTAAGTGCATAGTATGGACGTTGTAATGTTCCTGGAGGTTTTTGATGGTTTTGTGTTCTCTGAGCTGGATGGTTTGATTGTGAATCATTCGTTGTCATTCTAGATAACACAGCACAAACATCAGAAAGAAGTGAGCCATACTGTTTTCTCTGCAAGTGGCTTACTAGCTTGTCCTGATGGACTTGTGTATGATTGGTTGTTGCTGCCAAGGTCTTATCATTGTCTCCATATTTATTTTCATTGGTTGTCCTGATGCCCTGAAATTAGACCATCTTATTGTTTCTTATTGGTTGATGGACTGAGTCATTGTCAATGTCTGTTGATTACTGACTAACCTGAATTCCAAGTTTCTAAAAATTCTCTGACATTCTTTGTATTTCATCATCTATAATCTCAATATTCCTGTAATTGGCGACAAAATTTTTGCGCTACATGAATTAGCTTAAAAAATATCATAAAGCCTGTTATATTTGAATATACTTTCCATATCTGATTTAACTTTCGGTGTACGTTGTAGTGGTTAAATTTCACATTTTACCTTCATAACATTGAAAATAAATGTAACGGAAAGTTCGTTTGATGTCTTATTAAAAGTTCTAAATAATGAGGATATGTGAGTCTGCATATAAGTGGTTGATAAAAGATTGTCATCAATTTTACACCAAAATTCTCCTGTTCATTTATATGACGAATGATTCATTCTGATAAACTTTTAAAGAAACTATTCATGAAATGCCCAAAAACATTTCATCTGGTTTAGCGTTGGTCAAAGTGTTCATACTGCCAGGTATTAGTTCTCCTTGTTCGCTACAAAAATTTTAGGACTTTTAGGTAATGTGTGAAGTGTTGATCATGACTTTCATAAAATATCTATTAAAAAAAGTATATTCATCTTGCTTACGTTTCTGCTTTCTTCTAGTCGGAATCAACAGATCACTCACAATCCACAAAAGATCAATCAAGTAAGAAACGTTGTGTTGTAATCACAGCACGTGTACATCCTGGTGAAACACAAGGGAGTTGGATGATGAAAGGTTTGATGGATTTTCTGATCAGTGAAGATCCAGATGCACAGGTATGCCATTCATTTTTATAATTTTTGGTATGCCGCTTACTATAGAAAAGCTTTAATATACCTCATTTACTTAAAGCATAAGAGCTAGTTATAGTTCCGTAAATATTATTGAAGGCAGCTAAACTTCTGGGTTGTTGAAAGGGAACTTTGTTAGATCACTTTGTTATGGCTGGCGAAACTCAAAGACCAGTTCCAGCGTTTCTTAAATACTCAAGTAGTTCAGTAGTCTATTTCATCGATTACTGTCACTTCATTATGATCTTGACTCTGGATAGTTTCCTTGGAAAACTCTGTCTACATCAGGATTGGGAGGTTGAAAAGTTACTAAACTATGAAAAATCTCAACATGAACCATGTAGTTTGTAAATAATTTATGAATTGACCATCCTACTGAAGTAATTACTATGTGCGATTATGAAAACTGCTAATATTTGTTGGTTAGATGCAACAACTTTAAGTCCATTCTGTGTATTTCATGCAAAATCAATGTTTGCCAACTTATTATCAGAAGTTAGCATCTTCTTGTCTAATTTCTTCACCATTTCTTGATTAAAATCAAGTCCAACGTGAAGCCATTGATTGTCTACCTAAACTCTACAAATACTTTTCGGCGATATCAAACAACAATTAAATCTACTTTCTCTGTACTTGTTCGGGAGACAAAGTGACCTTAGAACTTCTTGTATTCCCAGTCAAGTCAAGTAATCCACAGCTTCCTTTCATCCGTTGGAATAAATAGTTTGATTTTATTAACACAACATTTCTGTCTGGTCAAAGAACCTACTTTGAATTATTTGTTTTCGCTCTTAGAGCAGTAAATTCTATCTTACAACTGATCACAACATCAATATATCCATGTTCATAGACTTTTCGGTTCCTAGGTGAGACTAATCTTCTGGCCAATAGTCCGATAATATTTAGCTAAATGACTTCTGACATTGTTGTTCGGCAGATATCAAACCCTGGTTTACTCTCTATTCTACTACAAACTCGAGGTTTGTCTTCTAAAATATTAAAAAAGTGAAGCAAGTGGAGGTAAATATGATCAGAAATTTATTGCTTCTCATTTATCATGAAGAGAATGTAAGATGGAAATAAAACTTCAATAAAATTCAAACTAGGTGTCAGTACTTAGTGCTACTAATGACACTTTACTGCGAATTTTACGGTTATGCTGGTAGTAGTAATTATTAAGGTTTTCATTAGAATGCTTGAAGATGCTACTTAAGGGTGAGAATATGAAGGCTGCTTTGAGTAAGGAACTGGTTACGGAGTTATTGATACACAGCAACACCACTTATCCAGAAGAAACCTGGCGCTATCAATAATCTGCTATAAAAATACTGTCAAAGACTGTAACTGACTATCAAAAAGTGATCAAAAATAGCCCGTAGATCTTATCAGCTTCTGAATTATAGGGTCCATCTTTGGAGGCTGTGAACATGAAGAGGAGCGGAAGTGAATATAATTTTAACTGACAAATCGTCTGTGCAATGACTAGGAAGAGTGGTATTTATCGAAGGCTAAAGAGATGGAAACAGCCGTGGTGATAAGTAAAAACTGATAGTTATTTAGACTAGTCAAGGAAACTGTGACGAAAAGATCAGGTGGTTTAGTGAGACTGTAGCAGAAAAGGAGGATTCTGTTATTCACTCGCCATGAATCTAACTGGAAAGATGGTTGGAACACTTAGGAGAACAGTTCAACTGACCTTCAATTACTGTTCTGCTACAGACTATACAGTTGGATCCTGAATGGAACATTGAAACGGGGCCTAGATCACTTACAAAAGTATGTAGTCAGAAGAAAAAGGAAGGGCAGCAGCTCCAGACAGACTAGTACTAGAGGTATTTAAGGAAACTGGTGAAGGGTTACTAGTGAGGTTAGCCTAAGTATTAATTAGTGTATGGGAGTCAGATATTATCTCCTCTGACTGGTCTCACTCACTTATTGTCCCGGTATTCGAGAAAGTGCAGAACTCCACTTATGATAACCACAAGAGTATCATCTTGACAAATATAGTGTCGAAGATTCTAGGTTCTATGTCTCTCAGACGTCTGAGTAGAGCTCGAGAACACCAAACCCAACATAACCAGGCACACTTACCGACACCTGACACAGACTGTATTTCTAACCCAAAAGACTCTGTCGACTGAGAGTTCTTACAGAAGCGTCTCTCATTGAGGGGTGTGCCGTGTGTGAAAGCTCTGTGGTTGAATACCCATGGGCGTGTTAGAGCCTTTTTTAATAAATTATCAGCTGACTTGTGAGTGTTGAGTGGTGTCCATCAAGGATGTTCACTCCCTTCATTCTTATTCAGTCTTATCATATACGAAGACCTGCCACTGCTTGTCTAGTTCTTAAGGGATTGGTCTTGTCACAGGAGAATCCTTAATATATCTGGAACATGAAATTGACATAGTCCTGTTAGGTGAAGACGCTAACAAGTTTCAGAGTCTTCTGGACAGATTGAGTATTAATTTGAGAATGTTTGGAATGCGCTTCTCACCATTCCAGTGCAAATTGTCGCTCCAGGATTGACCTGCTTTGGGGTCTTCTCTAACAATAAGAGGTAAATTAGTTGAACGTTTTGACCACTTCACTTACTATGGATCAACAGTGGTGAGTCAGCGACCGACGAAGTTTGTACGGATACGAAAGCTACGATTTACTTTCGCCAAATTACGCCATCCATAGTGCTGCCAGGATATCAGACTTTCCATTAAGCGTCGATGTGCTGTGCTGCAGTTCGCTATGTTCTACCATATTGCCGTGGAACGTCTGTTAAAGGCTGAAGATGTGAGGCTTTGGGTGTTCTACCACCGTTGACTTCGTAGCACAGGTCGTGTATTGTGATGTCACCACATGAGTAACATAGAAGTAAGGCGTAGGTATTTACGACGAAAAGGAAAGTCAGTTGATGAGGCCGTCAACCTTAGTCGAATAAGAAGGCTTGGATATGTGTTACACATGCCTGGTCATCATCTGCCTCGTTTTACGGTGCGAAATGAAGTAGGTTTATGGTGGAAAAGGTTAGGGGTGGCCAGAATAAAAAATGGGATCATTTCATAAGGTCTGTGACTGTTGGTCTGAGTCTTGTAGGGACCCGCATGACATCAGAAACCAGTGGTCGTTGGGCTTACATATCAAAATGACCCAGCGAGATATGCTAACCTGAACTATTGTTCGGTAAGGTTCTGCCATACTAGAGAAGTCGGTTGGTTAGTTGTAAAACAAAAAGTAATTACTGCCATAGTGTAAATATATTGTGCTAAGGTGAGAGGTACCAGTATAGAGTCGTAATAATGACTTCCCAGGGTGTGAAGATAATGAAGTGTTCCTCTGACACTGCCTTCCACATTGAAAGGTGGGGTCAGAAGAGGTTGAGTCCTAAAAGTGGCACATCCCTCCTTGTCCTACTATTGCATGGTACCGGGGGTAACACAATCAAATCTCAATCAAAAACTTAAAAGGCCTCATGTAGCAGAAAGTGGGTTAATGTCCCTTGGACTCTGTGATCACACACTACTACTACTACTTATCCTTTTTCTCTTCCAGTTTCCTTACAGAAACAACTTCCAAGGTTTGAGTGACCGGGATTCATCACCAGCTGGCACGCATCCAGCAGTATGCGAAACCCAACCAACCATAACTTACTTTCTTTATCTCTATCTTCCCCCTCGCCTTAACTTTCTGATAGCGATACTCAGCCTGTAACAACTTCTCCATCCCTCACTCTGCGCAATCAAAGCACCGTCCCTGGTCTCCTAAAACTGTGCTGCCAGTTACACATTGAATTCTTCAATGTACAGACCCCATACCAAGTCAGAAAGCAGGTATTGTCCATGAGAACTCTGAAATCTAGAACCATTGATGTATGCTGTATTTCTGAAACACGCATACAGGACTCGAGTGTGGTTATTAAATGGATCTCACTTACCAACGTGGTGAATCTTCGAAGTCCACTTTAGGAGTTTACGGCTGGCGTCGCTGGTGTCAGCATAGCATTAAGTTGTGGAGCAGAACGCGTACTTCTCAACTAGATACAAATCAACAGCCATCTGTGCTCCATCTGGCTGAATAGATCTCTAAGATCGGGAAGAGAACTTGACACTCTTCACTACTTATTCATTCAATGGTCTCCGCTTACGCACTGGAGCTCTGATGGTACAGAAGCTGTCAGTTTTGCTACATAAAACAAAAAGTTTACAGTCATACTAGTAGGCAAGTTCAATGCTCAGGTAGGAAAGCTGAGCCAATGGGAAAGGAATTTTGGTGGTATTTACGCAATCCGATGCCAAAGAAATGAGAAATTTGAACATCCCTTACAATTTCTTTCTGCCAGCTTCAAGCCTAAGGAAATAGACTATCTCACTTGGTGTCCGCTGACATTTAATCAACGGTGGATACATAAAGAGTACATTTATAAGCCATAATTAAACGGGTTGGCTGGAGAGTTGTTGCTCCATCTGTAACACCTACTCAGATTGCCATCGTGCTTTAGCACGAACATTTGAATTTTTACACTATATTAGGTGCAAGCAGCAGTTAGGTCTGTGCCTCGGTTGGAAGATGAGAACGTCGATTGAGAATTTAACGAGGAGATAACTGAGTATTCATCTGAACGTGGCACCATTTTTATCAGGATGAACCCGACTGGATATTTAGTTTGTGGTAGAAACAACCATGACGACAGTTAGCAACTACATGGAAAGATTACAAAAAACCAGTTAATTTTCACAGTCTCGTTCCATCTGATTGATGTTAGAAGTCTCATTTCACTTGCGTTTGACCGCAAATGAATAGTGAGAGCAGTCCAGACGAAAATTAACTGGGAGTCTCTGTAATATTCTCGGATATCACTGGGTGGTGAGAGCGAAATAGGTAGGGAAGGCATGGTTATTATCCAGAAATTATTTAGACGAATTAAGGAAAATAACTATTAGGACTATCAACGAATGAAATGGATGTTTGATAACTTGACACAACAATTGGCTAGAGCACTGGGGGTAACACTTGGAAGAGTTCACCAACTGATATGCAGTCAAACCTCACTTGCCCAACATCCAACACGGATCAAAATGGGACTCTGATGTCGGTTCTTCAAATCTCTTCGAAGTTAAGAAGGCTATTTCTAACCTGAATAGATGCAACGTAGAGGAGTCTGATGGCTTAATATCAGAAAAGTTTATTGATAGTGGTATGAAATTACTGGGTAGAGTAATGGAAGTACTAGGTAGTGTGTGGGAATCATAAATAGTCCCATCAGACTGGTCCACTTCACTGATTATCCCGTTTTATAAGAAAGAAGAGGAATCTTCTTGTGATGACAAGAAAAGAATCTGTTTAACTAACATCGTATTCAAGATCCTGGTATTCGTGATTATAAAATGCCTAACTAGAGCTAATGAACGGCAACCTAGAGGAAATCAAGCAGTTTTTAGACCTAGAGGGGGATGCACCGATCAAGTAGTCTTTCTTCGTCAGGTCATGGAACACAGGTATAATTACCAGTAACCGTCACTTATTGTATTTCTTGACCAGTAGGTGCCATTTGATTCTATCGACCGAGAGTTATTGTGGTAGTATTTAACTGTGAAGGGGTTACAGAGCAACTGTGCAATGCTAATCAAAGCTCTCTACTCGAACTCAGACAGCCGTATAATGGCTCCTGGAGAATTGTCATCAGAACTGACGATAACCGGTCTTGTCCACTGTCACGTTCCTGTTTAATTTCATTGTTGATAAATATCAACATCGGTTCCTCTGATTTTGCAAGGACTAACTTACTTTCTAGAGGGTATATGATTAACTTTGAGTTAGCAGATGATATCGTTCCGCTAGGCAAAGATGCTGACAAAATACAGGGTCTTCTGAATGCATCGAGATAATATCTGCGTATGTTTGGCTTGCGTTTCGGACTTGTCAAATGTAAGCTGATGCTTCGAGACTGGTCTCCAACCACTCCTAGTTTAAGAATTGGGTGAGAAGTAGCTGAGTGCATTGACCACTTCACTTACTTCGGGACTCGCGTCGACCCAAATGGTTCAACTACCGGTGAGATCTCAGCTCGGCATTTGCTAACTTGTCACCTGTTGGGCTGGTGAGATATTTGAACACGTAAACTATACTGTAGCTTGTTCTCTCCTACTATAGGGTTGTAAGATAAAGCTGTTGAAGGCGGAATATTTGACGAGGATACAAACGTTTGATCACAGGAGGTTTTAGAACAAGCGTATGGTGAAATCATCATGTGAGTAATGGCAAGGTTGGGCGAAGGGTACTAAGCAAAAGAGACAAGTCAGTTGACGAAGTTATTAATCAACCTGCTTGTCATTACTGACTAATAAACCACTATGATTGATTTACTTCGTAGGCACATGCGTAGCTATGCATATTAAAGATGTGAAGATCGAAGGAAATAAACTAATGTTCATTCAAAGACAATTCAGTGAAGAAAATTTGCTTTTCGACGAATCATTTTCAAAAGCTCTACATTTTAATCATAGTTACAGCAAGACTTATCTATCCATCAATAACTAATGGACCAATATAAAGTCATCAAAAATTGCTCATAGAAGTACAGTAAATCAAGAAAGAAATGATTAAACTGTCTTAGGGAGATAACAACCAGTGCAACATTAGAGATCGAATTCATCTCTTTCGAATGAAAAGATCAGTTTCATACCACTGAATTACCAAAGCCTCTGGTGTGTTGAGATGACGAATACACACTCCCTTCGAAATGTTTGACTTCACTTTATAAATGATTTCGAAAGAAGAATCTTGTGGAGCACAGTGACTAGAGTTAACTAATTGCTTGAGAATCGAGGTGTTGATGGCTTTACATAGTTCCTTAGACAGCCGTGCAGGATAGTGTTTAGAGATGCTTTTGGATAGAACACGATTTGTGTGGCCTATGTACTCAGCTCCTCAAAAGCAGGTGAATTTGTAAACACACATGTTCATATACGTTCATTTTTATTTTAACAGTAGGAATTTTCGATATATATATATATATATATATATATATATATATATATATATATATATATAGCCATAAAATGGAATACAATGCATTACTTTATCTGCTTTCGCCTTTTTTCTAGATTTTACGATCTAATTTTGTATTCAAGCTAGTCCCAATGTTAAATCCTGATGGTGTGATCGTTGGTAATTATCGTTGTTCTTTATCAGGTTGTGATCTAAACCGGAAGTACACATCTGATTTGAAGAGATTTTTTCCTACTATTTGGCATACTAAACAAATGATTATCGAGTAAGTAAGCCTTATCTAATTTCATAAATACTTTTTTTCTAATCAGATGTTTGGTGACCTCTTTGGCTTTGTTGTGTTGTATCATTTGAGGAGTTTAGTTATATGGCTTGTATCGCCGTGTATGTCAGCCAAATTCATAAAGTAATTTAGCTGCTCAATTCTCTGCATAAGTGACTGATCAATTCTAATAAACTTGAAGGTGGATAGTTAACCTTTTTAAAAATTTGGTAAATTTTGAATAAACCTGTATTCATACTGACCACTTTGATAATTTAATTTTTATTCACGCGATCTGTACTTATAAACCATTTGCTGATTGAGGCTTTGTTAATATATTGATTAGCCATGATTCACAGTTAGTACCATTATGTATCGACCAAAACTTGAATGTCTTAGTTTGTATAATCAGTTATTATCAGTTTGACTGTCTGCGATAAATGTGGCTTAGCAGACTTGTATTACACATATATATCTCATTTGGCGTACCAGCAGGTGGGTAACCTGGAGTCCTCTGGTTCGAATCCTCATTTCACCTTCAATCACCACCTAGTATTTATTAATTATCTTTATTTCGACTGAAGAGATATGATCAAGTTCTTTTTGTTCACTGGGTAGTCACAGCTGGTCAGAAATATACCCTAAACTTAATAATACTAAACTGAATTAATAATATCTATGGTGCTCTTGAACTATATTTAAGCTTACTTTAAGAGCATCTTTTAATCTCTGCACATGAAATCATAGTTCCACAGACTTTATAATTACTATCTATTCTACAATAGATTCGATGACTAGCTTCACTGATAAAATATCTCATGACCGCTGAAAAACTTTTTCCATTAAAGAACCAGATCAAATAACAAAGGCTGAAAATGATCTCATGTCAATATCTTTGAAGAAGAAAGCAAAGTATATCCTTTATGGTAATGCATGAAATACAAATATATGTATTGTCACGCCAATATGGTCCTTAAACAGTATGAATTAACACTGTGGTATGTTGTTTATGGGTAAAAATGGCAGTGAGTAGATTCACAATTCACAATTTACAATTTACTACTACTTCAAAGTTGAAAGTATACACTACTGATGAATTAAAACACTAAAATAAGTACACAAAATATTCTGAAATTTTGTACAGAGGTCAGACTTTAACTGATGTTTGATCAAGACTTCTTCCATATGAAGGTGATGGGCCCACACTTCCTTTAAAAAGTTTAATATTACATAATAATCTGGAAAGTAATAAAAGAGGCTTCGTAACTTGAACACACCAGAAGTCTTAGTAGTTTTCAAATTTATTTGAATAAAGATTATCAGAAGTTATTTCACACTTATTGAAGTACTCTATCTGAAACAAAAAACACTGTAGGCAACATAAGTGTTGTGCACATTGCTGAAAAACGTTATGTAGTGTTTAAAAGCCTACTGATGAAGTGAACTTAGTGATTGTGAGTATTGGGAGATAGCCAAAGTTGATGAGTTGGAGGGGACATTTTCTATAGATGATAAATGAAAGTTTCAATTCATACAGGAGACGAGTAAACAAACATTGACGCATAGTGAGACTATAACAGGGAATATGAGTTTGAGATCTATTTACACAGATGTTAACTTGAATGCTGAGCAAAAGTACCTTACATAACAGCTCAGCTGCCCTTCGACTACTCTTTGGTTGGGTTGACTCATAACCTTCAACCTCTGCTGAAGTCAGTGGATAACCTGAAAACAGGATGAGCAGCGGGACTTTCACTAGAAGTAATAAAACATAATGGCTTTTAGGATTACTTATTAGACTAGTTGAAATATTAGCTAGTGTACAGGAATGCAGTATGATTTCCTTTAGTTGGTGTCAATTACCATATGTCTTAGCCTTCAAACAGAGGGAAAGAATCATCTCGTGGTAATCTGAGAGATCCAATATGACATAGGTAGTGTCCAAAAGTTGTAGATTCTAGGACGCATAACTAATTCACAGGAACAGCGAGTCCAAGGAAATCACCCAGGCTTTAAAGGTGGTTCTGTGTGCAAACGCGACCTTCATTCTTTGCTAGATCTGGGGAGATGCATTCACTTACCAGTAACTAACTTGATGTTGAACTTTAACTTCATTCATCAGAAGGTTCTGGAGTGATTTGTTGGTGAAGAAGTTTGCCTAAAGTGGTGTTCCCCAAGGAAATGCACTCTGCCGACGTTTATTTAACTTGGTTGGAAACCTGTAAGAAGCGGTAAAACTTCACTTGTTTTCATCTATAGAGATCGACCTCTCACAGAAGCTCACTTATTCCACTTATAACATATAGGAAATTCAGTTCTATCAAATGAGGACGCTGATAGGGTGCACAGTCTTCCAAATAAGTTGATCTGTAAATGGAAAATGTTTTGAATACATTTCTCTTCTCCTAAGTAGAAATTTCGCTTCACGACTGGGTTGGACTAACGCGTTGTCTGACAATAAAAAGTGTAGTAGTTGAACAGGCTAACCACTTAGTAGACAAATTACCGTAGAAAACTGATACAGAAGTTCATCTCTTCAAGTTGTTACAATTCCAAGCACCATACAAACAAATGGATATAAAACAATTGAAGTAAAAGTTGATGAAATTGTACATCAAAACTATTGTGACCAATTTCAAGTCAAATCACCAGGAGTCTCTAGGCATTAGTTTCTGTCATCTGGAGAACCCCAGCAAGGTATTTTATAGCTCCCTACATTCCTTAGGCAAACAGTCAGAGAATTCATGGACTGACGCCAGTGTCGTAATCTGTTCGTCTTTATTATACTTGCAACATAGTGCTACTTCACCTGACATCGCCTGTCCAGGTGGGCAAGTGAATAGCTTGAATGTTCAGTTAGGTTCAATCTTCTGTGTTCCGCTGTGTAACTGTGAAAAGTAGCCATTAAAATCTGGCGACATAAAAAGTTTCGATTGTTCGATCGTTGTTCTTTTTTAACATTAGCAACGTGCTGTGTAACCAGCATATCAAAAAAGTCGGGGTTAACTGTTAGATCATAAGTAAAAGAGGCAAATCAGGCGATGAGTTTATAGTTTTCCTCCTACTGAGGTGCTGAGGGATATTTGCTTTGTGAATCGAATTGCTGTCAACTCTCATGAAGTATTTTAACTGTCTCAGGGTCAGAGGAAAGAAAGATAAGGTTCATCAAAAATAAAGCGTGTTATTAGTCCATGAAGTCTCTGACTGTTGATCTGAGCCGTGTAGGGTAGTGTCTTCTTCCTACATTTAGGGATTCACATCACAACTTAAATCGATGATTGTGAACGTAAAGTGATGCTGTTGAGAATCGATCTGGTCGGTGCGTATACGTTCACACTACCCCATCATTTTGATTGTTATATCATACATCGTTACTTATTGCAACCCTTTTTTACAACTTCTGATGGTATATGTTCCATGTTTTTTGTCGTTTTACTTTGTGCCTTGACTTTTTATGAGATATATTGCAACTTGCTTCGTCATGTAATGATGGTAGGTTCCATGTAAATACTGAATGACTGATTTGACAACCAAATCGGTTTCGATCCAGTTTCCAATTCACATGAAAAGATATCTATACCAAAGTGTTTTGCATATGTTTACATGGCTTTTCCCACTATCCAGTTTAGCTTTTCCTTGTCTACACTTCTTTACGATAGTTTATAACTTTGAATAGCGTACAAGCAGAAGTAGTATAACATATGTTATTACTTCGCTGCAATAACTCATACAAAAGTGGAATTTAACAAGAGAAAAGAGAAAAATAAAACTTTCGATATAAGCAATCATGAAAGACTACATAATGAAGTGTAAAGTGTTACAAATGGAACACAAATGCGTGATATTTGGACTTATCTGTGAAGACGTGAATGCATCCGTTCCGCTTAGATGGACTTCAAATTCTGCCTTATTATGTCTTGTGGTCAATGATTTTATCTGTTTCATAGATTTAAATCTTGTCTTTCACACTTGTGTGACACAGACACTTACAGTCAGTTACTTTTTGGATTGGTATCACATCTTCAGATGAACGTAGAGAAGACAGAGCTGATGAAAGTAACCAACCACCAACAACAAACACCAACCATCATCAACAGGAGAAACCTAAAGGAAGTTGTATCTTTCACCTACGTAGGCAGCATCGTTTCAACTACAGGCGGTGGCACAGATGAGGATGTGAAAGGCAGGATCGGAAACACAGTAAGACAAGCTTTCACTAATCTGAAGTCAGTGTGGAGATCTACTGCCCTCAGTATAAAGGGTGAAGAAGATCCGGATTTTCAAGTGCTTCTATGTGATGGTTGAGAGACTTGGCGCGTTACGAAAATCATTTCGAAGAGACTGCAGATATTCATCAACAGTTGCTTACGCTGGCTCGATATAGACACTGAAGATCAGATGAGAAGGCCAGAAAGAATAAGCAACCAGGAAGTCTGGTTGGCTGACAACGGATCAATCAAGAACCTATTGCCCAACTAAGTATGCAGAAGAAGAAAATGGAGATGGATTGGATTGGATTGGATTGGACATAGACTGAAAAGACCGTTTGAGGACATCATGTGGCAGGATGGACGAGGCCGTCGATTGGAACCCACATGGGAAACTACGAGTTGGGCATTCTAGGTGAGGGTGACATGTAAGAGATGGTGTGAGGAAGAAATGAAAGGTTGTGGGGAGTGGTAGAGCGAGGTTCATAAGACTGGAGAGAAGAGAGTGAAATGGCGATGTGCCACTGAATGAAGCCCTATGCCCCACCAGGAAACCAAGGGACAGATAATAAATAATATAATAATAATAATAATAAATCATGTCTTATTTTGGCTATCAGTACCTTTTCTCCATTTACTTAACATGGATCAGTGATGCAGTCAGTGGCTTGATATATTTCATAAAACAAAATTAGAGTACATGTTAACGAAATTGATAATGCTGTGCTTCTGCACCACGAACTCCATTGATATACAACTTAGTCAAAATGCAACGTGTATGCCACCTAACTCATGCATTGTTGTATTACTGATTGAACTATTAGTTAGTAAACGCAATTAATTAAGTGGGAATATTTTTGTGAAAATTCAAAAAATGTTTCTAAATGTAGTCGTATTTCACTTCTCTATTCAATAGGATATGTTATCCTTATGCACTTTTCTCTTTAGTGTTATGAAACAGTATGAGGTAGTTGTTATTGTGATCTTCATGGACATAGTCGGAAGCAACAAGTGTTTATATATGGTTGTAAAAATCAAACTCCTGAAAATCGTTTCTGTTCACGTATATTTCCTGCTATGCTGGGTAAAAATATACCGGAATTGGTAAGTAAATGGTAGTCTAGTCTTCGCGTTGTAAAGTTGCTATATATCATCCTTGAATAAAAATAATGATTTTATTACCAATCAACCCATGAGCAACGTTTTAATCTATTTATATCCACAGCCTACCAATGAAAAAGTCGAAAATTTACTACGTAGAGTAACAAACAACTTCTTCGTTTTCTAACATTTATAACTTTCACTTATTCCCAATAAGTTTCATGATTTAATTGAAAGGAAAGTTGTTAAATTACGCTAAATATTTTATGGTTGCGCGTTATGATCACATTTAGACACCTAAATCTCAATTGGTGTCATTTGAACCGGATACCTATTGGTAAGAAATTGAATACCAAATTTAATGAAGCTTGGCTCTACAACCTACGTTAACTTGTATCGGGATAAAATGAATTACATTCAGGAAATTGCTTGCCGTAAAACTAGATAAAATGTATGCTACATTTTGGAATTTTAGTCTTTCCCGTTACTGATATTCGACTTAATTTATGCTGCAACAAAGGCGTTTTGTACAAATGTCTCGATAGTCCCGGCAACCAGATCTCGGTTATTTATTTGGTGTTAACCAGTAGGGGAATCCAGGAGGTGTTTTGTATTACTTTGAAAACTCCACCCAGTCGTATGATTCAACGATAACAAAGATCGAAAATCCCAAATTACTGAATGATTTTGTTGAACAAGATATAGTAACATGGGTCAGTGGACTGCTGGATAACTGCATAGCTTTTGATGTGGTTGGTGTTGAGTTGAAATCTCAGCTGGAATACAAACACTCACTTGGATCCACGTACATTCAACTAACAAGTTTCATATAGGATGAAATTGCCATCTTAAATCCTACAACTATCTACTATTGAAATATGTATATTTCATTTCTCAGAAGTAAACAAAACTCATGCATGAAGTTTGCAATTATTATGACCTCTAAGAACTAGACATTATCGCATATTATATCCAGTGAAAAAAATATTATCACTCACTTAGAATATAAATATTTTATAGAATTTGGCGAATGAAGAATAAAAAAATATACAGAATCTAGATTATTTCTGTTATTTGTCTTAATTACTGGAAGCGTTATCCGAAAAGCTTACCAGGAGTTCAGATCTTTCTTATTATTTCGTAATGATCAACATATCACTAACTGTGAAGTGTCTGTCACTAAAGATTTGAAGACATTCTCTGTTTTATTAGGGTAATTAATACCGATTCCATGAAAAGCTTCACTTCATTATATATAAAGCATATTTCTTTTGGTTTATTATTTCTTAAATATTTATGTCATAAATGACCGAGTGGTCCAACGGTCTTGTGATTCATAATCTTTGAATAGAGATGATGTATTTTGGTTTGATGGAGGTAATCGTCAAGACGACGTGGACTAACGTTTCGTGCTTTTTGTCACTCGTCACAAAAGCATATATGCAACCCTGACGGAACTAATGTCTCGCCTGAGATTTGAACCCGCGTCATCTACTGTTACTATCGGACACGTCACCACCAAGCTACTGGGGCAGCGACTGACCTCCTGTAGGACGGGCTTAAGAACCCTGATTGGTTGCCAGAGTGTAACGAGATACATGTAGTCTAGTCTTATATGCTGATCGAATTCTATCACTCACTTTGCGATGCATTAAGATAGGTGTGATTAGATACTTTCATTATAAGCGTATTATTTATTATTTTCTGTTTCCATATGACAATAGAACCATTCACTATAAAGCATATGCTTAAGATAACTGGATGTACTGTTGCTGGTACAGTCTTTTGGAAATAACCGAGTAAATGATCGCTTATAGTTTAAAAACTACTCGTAGCTTGCTAGGTGTACTAATCTGTACACTCTTTCGGCAGTAAATGTTTGCAGCTCGGTGAATTTAACTAGACAAAACAGCTTGATCGACAAAATACCATACAATAATTTCGGGGTTGAGTTTATTGGTCAGCTGGACTATTACAGAATTAAAACTCAGAGAAATTTAGAATGATGGACTCTACTGCGAATAGTAGTCTGTAAAGGAACTCAGCTATCACAGTGTATGCACTTACAAAATCATACAATATGGTGAGATAGAGCAACCTCACTAGAGTTCAATATATTGAGATTAAGAGAGAGATTGATTAATGAATCTTCGTTTATCGAACCAATACGCAACACATATTAGAGGAATGACACAACACCTATTCCAGAGCTGTGGTGGAGAATTCTACTACCACAGAAAACATAGGATAGAAATATAAAGTCTAGGTGCCAGAAGATATCATTATCAGACACCATTTGTTCTTGAAATGTCATCTAGTAAATAAATAATACCGCTGTATCTCAGATCAAATAAACCATTCTAATGTGAATCGTTTTCACAAATTCATATTGTTGCATAATCGAAATTGTTCGTTCTGACTTGCCATCGTTTATGAATCGTCCACACGCTAAGTGACATTTGTTGAACGAAGAAATATGTTGATTCATGAATGTAAGTTGCGTTCAAAGTGATCGGCCCCGAGTTCGAGTCCCAGTGGAAGCAACACCACTCACTGGGAGGCAGGTACATCCAATTGATGAGTCCAAATTAAAAGGAAACGTGCGTCCTGGATTCCACTGCTACCAAATATATATATATTTATATATATAATTAAAACATAGGTAATATCAAGGCATTTGCGCAGGATCCCATACGCCAATAAAAAAATGATCAATTCGGTCCAATCAGTGACGGGATAATACAAGCAACAACAGTAAATGTTGTCTTTTGTGGACAGTCATAAGAGTCAGTCATATCACTTGACAAAGTAGTGGATAATTCTGAGTTATGATTTCTAAGACACTGAGTTTCTACAGTGCTAAAAAAGTAAGTTTTTCTACAGTGGGATCTTTTTTCAAATTCTTTAGAAAACCTAACATTTTTCCCTTGTCACTCTTCTATCATCATAGTTTTTTTTATCATTTGCCGATCAATTCTATTCACTAGTTTTGTGTACCATCTTTTCGAATTCATGCATTTTTTTTCTTGGAACGAAATTCTAGTTTAACTTTGACAAATGTAAATTTTCTGTGCAAAAAGAAAAAGAAGGAACTGGACGAATTGTAATGTGGAGAGAAGGAATCATGAATAGTTATACACTAGAAGTAAGTAGTATATCTAGTTTAAACATGCTTGTAATTGGTAATTTGCAAACATTTCTTTTGCGTATTTGAAACTCTAGTGAAATTTTTTTGTTAAATACTTGAATACCGTAAACATTCACTTAAGATTTTTCTAATGTTGAAAACACCAACGGAGATTAACAACACCTTTTTTATTGTTTGTTCATGTTAGATGGTTAGCAGCGGTAATAAAGAACTCCTGCTTGACATAGTCTTTTATCGATTCTTGCTGACCAAATATACTTATAGCCTTGAGTCAAAATAGCTCTATCGTTACATTGCCAAATGTATCACTGATGATTACGAACAACTAGATAACCTAAGTCAAGCAATGCTTTCATCCACTACCTTCAGCTATATAGCATCAACGTAGGTACATCTTTTCAATGTCTAGAAATCAATATTTTTAGGTGTTAAGAGGTATATCTCAAAATCGATTACATTGAACCATGAATGCACCCACAATTTACCTCTGTTTGGTGATAAATTTTACCAAGCCAGTTTCACCTCCATGGTTGTGACAATGAATATTTATCAATGCATTTTTGAGATGGATGGGGATTTTTAATTTAGAAGTCGTATTCATCATGAACTGACATCAATTGGGGAACCATTGAAAATCTACTGAAACCTGAAGGTCCTAAGTTCGATCCCCAACCGGGTCATGGGTGCGTACTGCTGAGAAGTCCCATACTGGGACGAAGCAGCTGTCCAGTACTCCCAGATTTTCAATAGTTCCCCAACTGATGTCAGTCCATGATGAATACTACTTCTGAATATTTATCAGTTTAGTCTATAAATACATTGTCTTTTCACAGATAACCTTTTCTGATAAAAGTATTGACTTCTATATTCGATGTAGAATTTGAAACATTTTCAGTATTTTTTTATAAAAAGAAC
This sequence comes from Heterobilharzia americana, assembly GCA_944470555.2. Lineage (NCBI taxonomy): Eukaryota > Metazoa > Platyhelminthes > Trematoda > Strigeidida > Schistosomatidae > Heterobilharzia > Heterobilharzia americana. The sequence goes on along the minus strand of OX104129.1, from coordinate 57,179,965 downwards.
AATATTTCGTTTTACACACCTTATTTACCTACTTCAGTCCTCTGCTTATTGAAAATCTCTTGGATATACTTCAGAAAAATGAAAATTTCATTTCAATTTGTTTATAGCGTTTTTCTACATAAGTTACTGTCATTGAAATTACCGAAAGTTATCATGATGCATTAGAAAAGTGTTCTTCATTCGCTTAATTTGACAGTGAATTTATTTGACCTACACAATGGTCTAACCTGTGCTTATGATTTTCTTGGTTAACCTTGTGCCTCTAAACTAGGTTGAACGGCATATATTTGGTTTCTTCGGTAATTTTTTAATAAAGCAAGATCAAGTATATGTGCACGCTCAACCCCATTTGTAGTTATTATGTATACCTGGTTCTTCAGTATTATAATTCATAGTAACTTGCTTCAAAGATTTACTGACTTAACAGAAACATTCACTGTGTTGCATTCAGGCTTCAGTTATTTAGCACAAGTACCTATTGTGATTTCAGGTCACTTGCACAGATACATCTGGCATAAGGGGCACGCATTAGTGCTTCAGTCTATTTTCCTATGTATTGTACCCCTTATTTATGAACAAATTTCTTTGTCAACTCCTCTGACTGACCAGAATCACTTCTATAATATATCCTCATTTAATGTACAAGCGTATGGCATATAAAGATTACCCAGCTAACGATGGGTTTCCAGGATGTCTTTATAACATTGCTTGGGTTGGATGGAATCATCTTGTGAGCAATATCGAGGTCTAGCGAAAGGTGCTAGGCAAGACAGGCAAGTCAGTCAATGAGGATATGAAACGTAGTCGACTGAGATGACTTCAACATACACCACAGACGCCGATCCGCCGCCTACCTCAATGTGTCATACTAGGGAAAGTTGGATTAGGTTGGAGGAGGGTTCATGGTGGTCAGACCAAGACGTACCACCAGTCGATGAAGTGCTTTGCTGTTGGTCTGAGCCATGTGGGGAGATGTAGACTGTCTGATTGGGGTCCCCGAGACAGCGTAGTTGAATATCGGTACAGATGTATCCACTCCGTGATATCTTCTAAAGCTTGAATATTCGCACTGACCGTTATTTTCAGATTGTTTGTTCCCTCATATTACTCTTACTACTTTAATATCAGTCTTTTTCCATCCACATATTGTTTGTGTACTACTGTGAAGTGTAGAAACTTGAACCGATTCGCTTGTATGCGAGCGTCTACATTTATTTGTCTATCTGTGTGTTTGTCTTCCAGGGTATACCATAGGTTGTTAGCAGTACTTTTGGTGACCAAATATATATTGTTTTAGCATTTTGACTATATAAGATAGCCGTGGTTTGGGAGGCTAGAATTGATAATGACTGTTGATTGAAGGTGAAAAAGGGTCTTATAGCTCGTTGAGTACAGCACCAGACCGGAAACCATTCAACGAACGTTGGAAGTGGTCAACCTGAGTGAAACAAGTCAACCTTTGATGATTAAATCAAGTTTCTATTTGCCCCACAATCTTAAGAATAATATTTTATAGTAACTTGAACTTTGTGATACGGTCAGAAATTCAGAAGTTGTAATCATGTAGTAGTACACTAGATGAGATAAAAATGAAAAAGAGAAAAATGCCTTTTACCTGGAAAAGTATTCGTAAATGAAATATATTTAGAGATTAGTATTGAATTTACATTTGTTGTATGTTGTTAGATGCATACAGTACAATTTGAAGTGCTCCATTAGTTTAAGGTGAGGATTTTTACCGACAAAGACAACAATCATAAGTTATTATCTAAATCATTTCAAGCTATTATTTCAGTATTAATAAATATTCTGCCAATGTTAGAATTTTTGTTGCAGTTTCATTGACAGACACTAAGCATAATGAACTTAAATAATTATAAAATCAAGACGGACAACAAAAAGTCAGTTTTGAACGGAATAACATATTTTAAACAAGGTGATGATTGATTTATGATCCTAGCTAGCCTTGTAACCTTACTTAAACAAAATTTATATCACATTTGAAACCAGTATTTCTAAAAGTCCAATTCCAATACCAGCAGATATCATATGAAGAGTAATCATTGAAGAAAAGCAGTAAGGTTGAAAATAGCTTAAGATATTATGAACATAACTGCAACTTTAGTGTGCATTTATGTCATAAGCAATACAGTGAATAGTATATCATCTAATTCAAACGGAAATAAAAGAGAATTGTAGAAAATACTTTTAAGTTATAAAGACGCTGATAAATAATTAGTGATATCCTGTAGCAGGACTCAAAGAGTAAAAGATAATTTACCAAAATTTTTGCAATTATTATTCTTTCTTCTGGATCACTGAAATGTTGAGTGAAGCACCAATATTTGCTTATTGGAGAAAGTAGCTAGGGAAAAATGTCAACTTCAGTGTGGAACTTTCACAAGCATGAGTCATACTTCTTATCATAATGATGAGCTGTCTTAATTTTGATGACTGCACATAAACAAAACGATGATACACGCCAACTCATGGCTTATTCTCAATTAACCCTCTGAAGTTGCATTGAATGAGAAATATCTTCATATAAAAACGTACCACATAAGAATCGTGGCCTACCGATTGACATGGTATACACTTCTCACTAGTTATCGATTTAGCCATTTTCTTTCAGATATTTTGACTGATATACTATCAGAACTTTCATCTAATTTTTTTTTGCATCTAAACTGAAGGCAACATTTTGTGGTACAGCTGGTGATGATCTGGAAGCAGGTTATCATTTCAATTCCTTCGATTTTGAGAAAATAGGATCACATTTCTGTGATACACTATTGGATTATATTGATCCTGACCATCAAAAGGTAAGAAAAAAACTGTATACTTTTGATCGATCTATAAAATACTTGCTCAATCTGTTAACATATTAAATAGAATAATTATTTTCATATCTCAAAGTTCATATTTTGAATAATCTGTCTTTGAGACTGTTAAGATTATCCATAGTAAATGAGTAAGAAAATACAACTCAGATGTGGGTAAGGTTCCATTATTTTCAGGAACAGAATGATTACTGGGGCAGTAATTGAAGTTAGCGCTGATTATTTTGTCTAGAAAGACGATTAAAGCTTTCCGATTAAACCGTCCAGCTCAGAAAGTGCAACATAATTGTGATCGAATATTTGAGCTACAATGTTCTCCATCATTAAAATTCTTAGACATGGTAACGCTTGGTGTTTCCATGTTTATCATATAAATCATCTTGGCAATTTCAAGGTTTCCAATAAACTTAGGCATATTGGGGTGTGTTACTGCTAGGTCTGTCCTGCTGGTGCATTGACACTTTAACGTTCAATATACCTTGAATATCTTTTAATCTTACATTTAAGTTATTCCACTTCTCAGTTTTTCTAAATAGCGTTTCTCAGAGTCACTGATATTATTCAACCTTTCTTTCAGTGTACTTTGCATATCATTGCGGAGATGCGAATCTGGCTGTTTGAACTAATATATAATTTTGTCAGATCTTACATTATTGACTATAGAAATAAATTTATCCAACTTGTGATGTTAAATAAGACTTTAACTGGAAAAATGTTTGAATTTAGGATAGTTTTTTTTCGTGAACTATCAACAGGTATCAAGGTTAGGAGGCAATAAAATACTATTTTATATTAATTTGTAACTTTTCAAAAGTATACAGTATCGAGTTCAAAATCTTAAAACTTCAAGACCGGTAATTTGGGTTTTAATGATATCTATTTTTCAATTTAAGCCAGTTTGTAATGTAGCTGGAAACTGTAGTTTATAGGAATCAACGAAGTTAAAAGTGTGGATCTGTGTTCACCAATGATTAAGTGAACTTTGGAAGTTGCACCAATTAGTTTATACTTTTCCATGTACTAATAGATTCATTACTTTTGATCAAACTATCTAAAATAACCATAGTTTTACAAATTCATTTAATGTAACAGGGATTAGATCCCGTTTCAACAAAAAACCATTCTAATGGCAAGATTCAAAGCATCCATTAACTGTTGGTTAAATGTCTTTCTATATTGTTTCTACGTTCAATTTCAATCATCATTTCTTCACACCAAAGATTATCATTTAGCAAAGTTAATCCACTTCAGTTGTTGTAATACTTTTATTCTTCAAAACCGATGTTCGGTGGTTGGCAGAAATATTTGAAATTATGTTCAGTCGTCAAGGTCAAGTAATAATGTTTAACTGCATCTTTTGTTCATATAACTACAAAAATAATGTGATATGGTCGGTTTCAGCCGGCAGGTAACATTAAGCCTATTTTTTATCGCTTAATGAAGGATATCAACCTACTTCGATCAATACCAAAACATGGAATAAAATGTAACTGCTATGACCAATATAATTTATAATTTATAGCATTGGTCTACTAAATATTTCAACCGTTGAGTTTTGCATCCTTTCGAACATAAAGTATCCGGTTACCAGGACAACTACAAATACTTATTTAAAATCGATTTGTCAGTCTAACAGTGATAAAGCATAGTGTATGAACTTAATTAGTTCTTGACTGACTGACTTGTAGTTGGAATAATAATTGGTTAATTACAAATGCTGTTGTGATGCAGTACTCTCAGTCGCTTGACACTGAACCGCCACAGAACAACCATACTTCAATGACAAGTAAAAGCGATTCTAAATCCAACTTCACTTTATTAATCAATAGTACTAGAACCATAGACGAAGCTTGGTGTAAATGGACCAATCTCATTCTACTTAGTGGACAAACCTCCTGTTAATTATCTAAATAACATACTTTATTCACCTAGTATATACAAATTTCCAGGACGTGTATTCTCCTTTCATTAATCTATATTTGATGAGATAATTTTCTCTCCATTTTGCATCAATGGTCGTTGAAACCTTGTTATTTGGTTTCACAATGCCATTACAAATGCTCTGTAAAAACATTCACTAAGTGAGTCATAGTTGCACCTGCTTTTCTAATTACATCAGTTCTTCAAGGACCAATTGATAACACAATTTTTCTAGGATAGAAATATAATTCTTTGAAAGAAAAAAACCATTCTGAGCTGTTCGATAGAATGAAGCCATCCGGTTCAGTAATTCCCCGACTCTACGGTCTTCTCAAAGTTCATTAGAAAGATGTTCTTCTTCGTCCAGTTCTCGGCATATACAATTCACCAGATCATAAGATTGTCAAGTGATTAATTGGAATCCTTCAGCCAGTGAGGAATCAGATCACTAATTTTAGTACCTCTTTCGACTTTGTTAACTGCATAAGAGATGTCAACGTGTGTGGTAAGCGTATCTTATCCCTGGATGTCACATCGCTTTTCACAAATCTTTCTTTGAAGGGAACAGTCGGGTTCGTATGTGATTACACTGAGATCGACAAGCTTGAAATCGGGATTCCTAAACATTATCTGAAGGAACCACCCTTACGATGTACCTTTAATATGCAATTAAGATTCGATAATGAACTTTATCGACCAACAGATAGGGTAGAAGCGGGTTCACCATTAAGTCCTTCCGTAGTTCATTGCATCTTGGCCAATCTGGATAACAGTAAACTATGCCCACTGATCGGTCACTTTCATCTATATAAAACATACATGGGTGACATCGTCTGTGATGAGGATAGTAACCTTGAAGAAGTACTACCAAAGTTCAATGAAAGTCACAAGTCAACTAAGTTTATCATGGAAACTGAAGATTGTCCAGAATTTGCCTTCTTCGACGTTCTGTTGAAAAAACATATGATGGTTCCCTAAGGAGATTATTTTAGAAAAAGAAACCTGGAATGCTCAGTATGCTCATTTTCAAAGCTGAGTCTTACTAGCCAGGAAAAGAAATCTAATTCATTACCTATGCACATAAATTAGAATTTGTGAGGATGCATTAAATGAGGAGCTGGAAGTACTTCGAAGAATGTTAGTCGAGAATGTTTTTCCATCAAGAGTCAATGTGAGGAACGTGAGGCCTAAGAATTTCAACGAATCCCCTTCGGTTTCCAAGAAGAAATTGTTTATGAATATTGGATCCAAGGGAAATGCTTTGGTAAAGATACTGAAGAATAGACTGTGCAAAGCACTGAAAAAGACCTTTTCCCCTCAACTGTAGATTGTTTTCTCCGGTCAGCAATTGATTCGAGGCTGTGTCAAGAATGAACTACTGCTTTGGGCCACCTCCATGTTTGTTTATCACTACATCTCGTGTGGATCTGAGTACATAGGCCACACAAATCGTGTTCTATCCAAAAGCATCTCTAAACACTATCCTGCACGGCTGTCTAAGGGACTGTGTAAAGCCATCAATACCTCGATTCTCGAGCAATTAGCTAACTCTAGTCACTGTGCTCCACAAGATTCTTCTTTCGAAATCATTTATAAAATGAAGTCAAACATTTCGAAGGGGGTGTGTATTCGTCATCTCAACACACCAGAGGCTTTGGTAATCCAGTGGTATGAAACTGATCTTTTCATTCGAAAGAGATGAATTCTATCTTTAATGTTGCACTGATTGTTAAGAAAGTCAATTGATGCGGTTACAAATCTTCATCGATTGAGATGGCTAGGAAATGTATTACGCATGCTTAGTCACCATCTACCTCGTTGCGAAGTGTTATTTGAAGTAAGTTTAGGCGATAAGAAAGCTCGTGGCATTTAGATCAAAACATGGTATCAGTCGCTCATCTCTCTGACTTCAGTGTAATGTAATCAGTTATACAGAGTTCATATGCAAAAATAAAGATGATGTTGTTATTACTTTCCAAACATTACATACAACTGACAAAATAAACTAGTGTACTGAATTTGTGAATACAGTTTCTGTCCTTTAAATCTCAAATATAATAACATTTTTAGAACCATGGTAGCAACTTTCAAGCGTTTTACATGAAGATATTTACTTCTTAGCCCTTGTTTAAATAGCTTGAAATGAAATTAAAAACAAGAAGTTGGATGCGATTTATAGGCGTAGTATTGATAGAGGAGTTTTTCCTTCTGATTATGTTGACAATAGATTAGAACGTTTCCTTAATTATAATTAATTATTTGAATATAATGGATCCTATTTGCAATAAACCTTCTCAAGTTAATATTCATCATAGACTGGCATCAGTTATGGATTATTGGAAACCTGGGGGCACTAGACAGGTGTTTCGTCCTAGTATGGGACTCCTCAGTAGCGCGCACCTATGACTCCACCCCACTACGAACCGGACCTAGGATATTCATGTTCCTTGGCTAGCTCGTTATCACTGAGCCACTGGATCGGAATCCAGTGGTCCATATTTCCAACCCCCCGTCAGTTCACGATATAGCGTGACCATCATCCAGTGTCATCGTTGAGTATCTGTACTCACTACTACCAAGTTTACCCCACCGGCCACGACTTTTCATTGTAACTTTGGGAATCACCACTCAAAGCTAGTCACCAATGAGCACTAGATCAATTGAATTTGGACGGTTATTGGGATTTAGGGAATTTAGTGGATTTATCATTCTAAATCAAAGCGCTGATTGCCTAATGAAAATCAACACTAAAATCTATAACCATTGTTGTCAGTTAGTAATATATAGCGTACATAATAATGAATATCTGGAAGAATTACAAGGAAGCAGAGATTATAGGAAAATACTTTAGGTAGTCTTATGAAGCTGCTTATCCAAGTGTATACTTGTGCAGATTTTATTAATGTAGGCTTAGAAGGTATGCAGTCCGTAAATAGATGATTATTATTTGTCCCCTGGGTTCCTAGTGGAATATAGAGCTTCAGTAATACGTCACCACTTCACACCATTCTCTGTATTTTCTTGAACCTGGCTCCACGACTCCACAAAAGCTTTCATTTCTTCCTCATACGATCTTCTCCATATCATCCTCGGGCGCCCAACTCGTTGATTCTCATTTGGGTTCCACTCGAGGGCATGTGATGTCCCAAACGATCTTCTCAATGTATTTTTAGTCCATTTCCACTTTCTTCTGCATATTTGTTGGGCGATAAGTTCTTGGTTGGATGTAAAAGGATAAACCCATTTTATTTCGTCTATCAGATTTATCACAATGAAATGTATATTTCAACGTTTGCACACCTGGTAGTTTTTTTCTGTTTTAACTCCATTAGCGGTTAACTTAATCACTTTTGTTCAAATCCTAATTAATTCTACTGATGCTATTCACTTTAGACGGAATACATCCAGCAATACTTGAAAGATCGTGTTGTCGCACTGAAAATGTCTAGATTGAATGCATCTGATGAAGATTTACTTACCTCTGATGATTCAATGAGTGATAGCAGGTAAGAATGTTTTCCTGCACATCTTTTTACAGCCGTACATTATTCTGAAACTATATTAAATGCTTTAAATGCAGCTTTAAACTATTCTAGGCATGTATTTTGAATCAGTTTATGTATCGCACGCACTTGGTTATCCCTGCTATTCGGTGTACAAAAGGGACAATTACGAATCTACATACTTCTTTTGCCCACAAACGCAAGGCTTCAATTCATTCATAGCCAAGTCCTCTTATGCTTTTAGAATTTGAGTAAGGAGAAAAAGTAAAATATTTGGGCGGATTCGATAGACAACCTTAAAATCGTTGTTTGGGTCGGTTGAATAGCTGTTGTATTTCGTTTCACTCTTATAAAATCAGACAGGAATATGTTCTTGTATATGTGTTAACAGCAATCTCTGACTATGGCCGATGTATCTTATTCCCTAGGAGCAGGTGAACTGGTAGATATACACGGATGTAGCCTGTCGAGGGACGTTGTCTTTTACACAAAGGGAGAACAATTTACGACTAGTGAAGGTCAAATGAAATTTGCTAAACTTAACTTGACGTTCACTGCAACATATTCCTGCCTAGTTTTATAAAAGTAAGAGGAAATGCATTAAAATTCCTATCCTTGAATATCTAATCAATTCCCACAATTCAAGCGATCCAAACAATAGTTGTTAGGTTATCTATAGAATTTGCTCAAACATTTCACGTTTCCTCCGTATTCCACTTCTAAAAAAACAACAGAGGCCTTGGCTATCCATGAACTGAATTATAAATCTGATTATATGTTGCAGTAAGTTATTCTATATTTAGTTAATTAGCTCAACTGATTTATAGCTCTAAATACTTTGGGTTACTTCACATTTATAAACCCCGGAATGTCTAGGAACAATAAAAAACAAAAGCTTTGCATTTGAAACCTGAAGGTCCTGAGTTCGATCCACAGCCGGGTCGTGGGTGCGTACTGCTGAGGAGTCCCATACTAGGACGAAACAGCTGTCCAGTGCTCCCAGATTTTTAGTGGTTCCCCAACCGGTGTCATTCCATGATGAATACTACTTCTAAAAACTAAAGCTTAGGAAAAGAAATCTATTTAGTGACTGGATTTCAATCCATAAGCTTCTGGATGATAACACGCCTCTATAGTCACCTAGGTGTGAATTCTTTAGTAAAAGTCTTTTCAGTAGTTGAGTGTTTTACCAAAGTATTTGACTGACTGACTGACAAAATCAACGTAGAACCTCGTACACAGATGCATCACCTCAACTTGTCACACTTCACAGTAGTGCACAAACAGCAAGTGAATAGAAAAGGAGTGATATCAAACAAGATAAAGTAGTGTGAGAAAATAAGGAATTTGAAGATAACGGTTAGTGTGAATATTCAAGCTTTAGATGCCAAGGGGTGACTGAATCTTCTCTATCGTGGCAGATTTTCAGCCATATTACCAAGTATCCTCAAACACTGATTCTTTTCGTCTCGAGGCACCCAATCAAGCAGTTTATATCTCCCCACATGGCTCAAACCAGCAGTCAGAGACTTCATCAACTGGTGCTAAGTCTTGATCTAGCCACCCTGAACCCTCTCACAACCTGATCCAATTTCACCTTGAATGATACATCGAGGTAGGTGGATGTTCAGCGTGCTCAGTGTATGTGCAAGTAGTAGGTTCATAAACCTACAAATCGACGTTCTTGTCTTGTCTAGTACCCTTCGCCTGACCTCAACATTGTTTACATGGTTATCTCACCGAACACGAGCAATTTTACGAAGACACCTGCAACCATGCAGTATCACAGCCATGTAAGAGGACGCAACGGACGGCAGCACAGTATACTCGTCCTTTGAAAGATAGTCAAATATCTCACTAGTCAGCGCCACATATGACGCAAGCTGCGAAATGCCAACTAGGTCTTCTGTATCCAAGCTGAAATTTCGTCAGAAAGCAGCCTGTTTGGACTGATATAACTACCTAAGTAAGTTAAAAAGTTGATACATATCACCACTTCACTCCGTATCATTAAAATGGGACTATTTGAATTACTGTATGATGATGATGACTAGTCAGCTGTTGTTCATCATCACTGAACAACGATTAAGTAAAGGAAAAATGTGATCAATCAGTAGTTTTCTTGTTTTATATCGATAAGCTTACCATTACTACTGTTACTAATAATAATACTGCAGTCAACTGACCTTGACAATACTAATAACTTAAGTGAAAGTTTGATTAACTTATATGAATTAATTGTTGTTCATTGAATTACGCGAAAGTTGTTCCTCCTTCTGATATACACTGAGAATTTCTGTTTTTACAAATTATATCTCACCTTAATACATTTTGAAAGAAAGACATCTAGTTTAAGAATAAGGGAAGAAATCGATAGATTACCTAACTCAATTATTTTTAACCTGCATCATTCGTTATACTCTCAGGAAATAATCAGAAAACACCTTCAGAAATCTCATATCTTCACCATCTTAATTGCCAACAGGATATCTAGTATGCAAGCGATTGGCAAGATACTGCACAATAATGCATTCTATAGCGTTTGACGTTATGAGAAGTCATTTTTGAACGTGGTTAAATTTAATAGGTGAAAAGAGTAATATTCTAGGTACCTTTGTAGTCTTTTTGATGAGTCACACTGCTCTCAGCCTGATAATATTTAAACTTATAGCTGGAGGCTCAGAAAGGAAAGGTGAATAAGTCAAGGAGATGGTGAGTGTTTATCAAGTAAGATGACTGTAGCATGTTTTGCGTATAACCATTAGATTAAATCTTCAGTGTTGTATGCGACCCAATGTAGGATTAGGCTGGAAAATGAGTTAGGGAAATCAGTCTTAAACTTCAGATTGATGTAGGCAGTCAAAATTCGTTTATCTGCGTGTTGTCCTTACCTAACCTACATCGTACTCAGCATTACAGATGAGTTGTTGGTGGTAGTTGGTTGGAGGTAATCACCAAGAAACCTTAGTTATGTTTTGTGTTGTCTAGTTCTGAGTGCTGACCGAATTTTATCGATCATTTTGTAATGTGACCATCAAATTAAGAGAAGAATCATCATGGCTGTCTTTCATTTGTGTTAGTTAGACGGAGGCAATTGACAAGAAGCCCTAAACCTGTTTTTTGTGTTTCTTATCACTCATAAGCAAGGCCTATCTGCTGCGTTGTACCTTCGTGGACACATTGCAAAATGATCGATAGAATTAGATCAGCATTCAGGACTAGACAATATGAAATGGGTTGCTATTCAGTGACCAGTCAGTGTGTTTATTCCAGTTATATAGGTGGTCAGACAAGGGCCTGAATAACTCATTGGTAATATTCTTGACTGTAATACTGGGTGACGCAGATTCGAATCCCAAGTGGGACACCAGTTCCATTGAGGGTTCTGATGCGCATGTCCTAGATTCCTCTGCTAATCACCAAGATGAAAATAATATGATGAATATCCATCAGTGTTGAGGTATCCTCTTGCAGCTCATTTGCCAGCAAAGATCGAATGATTCTTATTGATTAGTGTGTGTTAGATTTCAGTTTATTTTATTGTCATATACGAAGGGATCAATTCATTCCTGTTTAACCTGTATAGGAGAGTTATCTTCTCATGTCTGCATTATTTATTCATCGATTGACAAATTGTATTAGGTTAATTCAAACTGAGAGCATTTTAGCCTTACAGTTTCACCTCATAGTCATTAGATGGTGTGAATAGTGATATCTCATGCACAAAACAGACGTAAGACATATAATGAGATCACTTTTCAACAAAAACTACTGCGAACGATCCTAGGAACAGAGATGATGAAGCAACTAACGACTATTATGGATATAAAACAAAAACCAAGAGTGAAAAAAGAAGAGAAAAGTGAAAAAACAACCTACTCAAACCCTCCCAACCAGCAAAAAGCGGAAAGAAACAGGGATGATTAATTAACTCTTAAGATAAAACTTTATTCTCAACACAATACCCTTTGATGCGAAAAGCAATAAACTACAATACGGAGAATGCAAACATGTTTGATTTTGGAGTAGCCTTTGACTCCTCACTCAAAACTACAGGAATGACAACAGAAAGACAACAAGAACTATGACAACTAATCATATCGCTGGTAAAAAAAAGCAGGGGAAAGAAGGACTAGTTGAACACATGAAAAAAAAGCACTGAACTCGCGTCAGACATGAAAATTGTGATACTACCAACAGATAGAAGAAGGAAAATTTTCATTATGAAGAAAATGGATTAGCACAAGAAACAATTGGTGACAAGAGTACTAATCAACTGTTAAACAAGAATCCTATCAATCAACTGGACGACCGAATTCAATGAAACTTGAGCATTCTAATAACAATTGTTCAAGTCGAGCAAGAAGAAAGGTGGGGGATGAAGACAAATGGCCCAGTTCTTCCTAGGTTCTGCAGTTGACCGAACGTATGCAAGGTAGATGTTCCATTGTTACCAATGGTGTCACCAGCGGGAACACCAACATGTAATTTATCCACGGAATTATGCAATTAACTGAAGAAACATCTTATTGACAGAAGTTAACACGCAGTCAATTTAGTATTTCCATTCTTGGAGAGAATATAAAAACTTCAAGAGAGACAAAATCAAAAAAATGGTATCCTTAGATATAACTGCACTTTTCACGTTAAGCAACTCAGATCTTGCCAGGTAAACAATGAATATTCTTCTAAACAATGACCAGAGTCTTCAGAAGTATAAGAACGTTACTACTTCAGACTTTGTAAAACTAGTCAATCTATGTCTCATGATGCGATTTCAGTTCAATAGGAAGATTTACAAACAACTCAGTTGGACTGTTAAGGACTCACCGACATTTAGACTAATCGCTGAAGCGGCGATACAAAGATTGGAATCAATGATCGTTTTACTGATTAATCTAACGAAGTGAATTGCCAAAGAGTATTCAATTTCACCAACCAAACCTTTGAAGATATTCAGTTCACGAAGAAGAAGAAAGTAACTGAGTCACATTTCTAGACGTTCCTAACAGAAAAACACATGAAGAGTCAAGTATACAGAAAGATGACATATATAGATCAAGCTTTGAACTGCAACAGTATCAATCTAACGTCTCACAAGAAGAGTTGTACACACTTGCCAAGGCTTATTCAAACGCTCTTCATCTGTGAAAGTCACGAGAAAACCACCTTTACAAAGTGTTCAGCACCAATGACTATCTTTTAAGCTTCACTAACAAATGCCTATCAACGGGACACATATCGAAACAAATACCTCAATCTGCAAAACGAACCACTTACCTCTATAACAAGGATGTCTAAGAAACTGTCAACCAACTACTCCACCCAACCGGTATCAGTGTGGCAAACAAACCGTTCGAATGACTGCAGAACATCTTATGCATTGCGATGGCTCTACTACCTAAAGAAGACAAGACGAATGTAATCTAGAGAATTCGTTGCAAGAACTGTCAGCATCACTATGTTGGCCTATTCAGTCGTCTAACAGCCCGAAGAAGATATGAGCAGCAGCTTGCAATTAGACGATACCATAAATCCTTGTTGATATTGGCAGTACAACTTCGATTAAGACAGCATGGCAATACTACAGCAAACTAGCTCAAAAACTCCTAGCAAATTCCTAGAAGCGTGGTTCTCCAATGAAATGGGGGATCAATAGACACGTGGGCACTAACCCAATACATGGGCTACTAGGAAGAGACCAACCAGCTGGAAATCATCCACGCAAGTCAACCATCTGACGTTAGTTCATCATAGGTTAGGTGGTAACATCAATTATATAGGTCAATCTGTGATACGAAAGAAGGACAGGTCACCTTATTCTCAAAACAATAACCCTCAAAGTTGGCAAATATTCTTTATAGACATTTCTGCAGATTGAAAGTGACTTACTTCTTTATGAAGCGAATGCTGACAAAGTCACCTAGCCTGGTGATGAAACGTTCAAGAACAGACATCAAAGTTAAAAAAAACAGTAAACAGTTATCATATCTGACTTTCTGAGAAGTGACACGATACGCACTTTGTAATCTGGAACATCCGTATGAAGTTTACTGGATGGAAGTTTTGATCTATACTTACGAGCTAAATAGATCCGTTACCACCGTAGTATTTAAAGCAAGATCAGCTCTGAGAATCACTTACATTGATCTCTGTGATCAGCGATATTTATTAAAGCGACATTTCTATGCCTGCGTTTTATATATCATTGTTTGTTTATAGTTTCCACCGGTTTGAAATTGTAACAGGGCGATGGCCTGTTCGTTATTCATATTTTAAACACATTATGATCATTTTAAGCGAAGCGAATTTATCTAGGTTTTTATGTAGCAGTGTCTGCTGTTGGAATTCGGGACTGGCATTTCGTCTTGGAGAGTTTGATGTCGTTGTAGATGGACTTGAGCGAATCATCCTTACCTTGGTCACTGGTACGTTATCCTTCAGGCCTATATCGTATTTATTTTGGTTTATGGGTATACACTATACTAGTCTACGCATAATCGAAACCAAATAGTGAGTGTTTCTACGCTAACATTCTAGTCTTGGAAGTTCAATATTCAAATTTTTCATATCTGCAGACCATTGAGAAGTTCCTTAATCTAGCTTAATTGCTAAGTAGTATCTTCAGCAGTTTTTCTGCTATAAGGGAACAATAAGAAACCTAAAAATTACTGATTTTATTAATATTTTAAAAGTTTACTTAATGATTCCAACTTAGTAACTGCATGAAAACATGCCTTCCGAGAGACCAGACTTTTACTCCTCATGGTGTCATAAGTGAGCTGAAGAGTTTCAAACTAGTGTGAGTTGCATGTTGATCACTCTCAGGCGTGTTGTGGTTCCACAGCAGATGTCATTTCTTGACGACAAACTATTTTGACATCGTTATGGTGTGCAGTAAGATTACCCCGATCCACATAGGAAGCCATAAATCACTGAAGCCTGTGACAACCAATCGTTAATATGTATGTCGTCAAGTTATTTCAGAAATCTACCAATCAATCCCCACAAATCACCTTATTAACTTTCAACCATTTTATACAAGCATATTATTATTCTATTTGTACGCTTAATTCTTTTTTCAGTGACACTGGATCAGATAGTTCTAACTGTGATGAGTTACCTGCATATTATGCATATCTTCTTCAAAAAGTGAGTTGTTCATTGTGTAGACTGTGGAAAAATATGATTTGTATATTGTCTTTGTAAAAGAAAATTTGTATGGAAAAAGTCTTACAATGTATTTCTTTAATTTGGAGGTCTGTGGGGATTTATTTATTGATTTCAGGCTTGTATTCATCACAGTTGGAGAAACACTGGAAATCTGGGAGCACTGGACAGCTGTTTCATTCTAGTATGGGACTCCTCAGCAGTGTATACCCATGACCATGCCGTGGTGGTAGGCTTAAACTATTATTAGGCTGAATGGTTCCTCATTGTTCTTTTTTTCAGACCGAATTAAGCGGCGTCCTTTAATATATGAACATACTTGTAACGATATTTGGATGTTACAATGACTACAGTTTTGATATTTTTTGCTTTGTAATAACTAATAGTAGATGCCTAGATGCGCATTTTACCGTAGATGGAACTGATCCGAGTGATATTTGAAAGTCTTCTGCAGCATATTCTTATATTTTGGAAGACTTAACTATTTAAGTAACAGTTTCTTTTATTCAAGATCAGAGAAACTCTGATCTGAATTTACAACATTACCAGCGAAGTGGATACGCGGCTCTCTGTCTAGCATTATACAATATTCAGTCACTATATGTAAACTGTTATCCTTTTGTTTAGACAGCAACCATTTATCGTGAAATATGATGGTGAATGAAGTGGAATCGGGAATGATGAGGTTTTTAAGACTAACTTCAGGATTTGCATCGACTAATTGAATTGTGGAATATTGATATGAATTATAAAGTGCTGGGGATCACAGTTTAGTAGAGACCTAGCCGTCATTACTTTAGTTGACACGTTTCCAAGTCGACTACAGTGGAAAGAATTCATTCACTTCTTGCTGGTTTATCAGGTAGCTCATTCTCATTATTTTGAATCTATCACTAACGGACTACTGAGTGAAGTTTAAACTTATTCATCAGTGATTTCGCGAAATTTAGCTGTTTAACGCAAGTATCATATAACCGCAAGCTGATGATAGGTCAGTAATAAACATTGTCACACCGAAACTGGATAGTAATCAAATGCCCTTTTGTTTTGTAAGGGTTCTAGGTTTTCGTTGGACTAGAAATAAATCTCTTTAACACCTTTTTCATTTGAGTGACATTAATCAATTGTTCAACCCTTCATTCATATGATCAAAGCTGAAGTTATATTTTTGCAATTCCATTTTAGTCCGTTTATTAGAAATATCACACAGTGAAACAGTAGCATTTACTGTGTGATATTTCTGATGAACAGACAAGAATGGAATAACAACCGACCACAGTGTCCAAGTTTTACTCTTATATTACGTTTTTGCTGACGAAGTTATAATCTAACCGTTTTATGGTGCAGAATTTGATTATGCATGTTTCTTCTTATCAATTTTAACACTATAAACGTCTAAACCATTATTATAGTTATTATTTGTCCCTTGCGTTCCTAGTGGAACATAGGGCCTCATTCAGTGGCACGTCGCCATTTCACTCCCTTCTCTCCAGTCTTCAAACTCTGGCTCAGCGACTCCCCACAACCTTTCATTTCTTCCTCACACCATCTCCTACATGTCACCCTCGCCTCGAACGCCCAACTCGTCGTTTCCCATGTGGGTTCCAATCGACGGCCTCGTCCATCCTGACACATGATGTTCTCAAACGGTCTTTTCAGTCTATGTCCAATCCAATCCATCTCCACTTTCCTCTTCAGCATATTTAGTTGGGCAATAGGTTCCTGATTGGTTCGTTGCCAGCCAACCAGACTTCCTGGTTGCTTATTCTTTCTGGCCTTTTCATCTAACCTTCAGTGCCAGTATCGAGCGAGCGTGGGCAGCTGTTGATGTATGTGTGCAGTTTGTTGGAAATGCTTTTCGTAACGCACCAGGTCTCTCAAGTATTATATACTCTATTCTTTGATGATGCGTAGCGTAGCGTCGCAGTTTGACCCTCACATGATTTGTTTTTCCCGAAGCCTGTCAACCTGTTCCGGTGGTAATTTGGAATCCAGAGCATCCTTTAATCTCTGCAGGATGATACGGCCTAATATTTTGCTTGGTGTGAACACGAGCATGATTCCACGCCAGTTCTTGCAAAGGCTTAGTTCTCCCTTCTTTGGGAGCTTGACAATAGACAGCCGGGTACCTTTTTTCCTTCCGGACCTTCTGCAGTAGTGGTGTCAACATGTCCAACGTTGTCTCTGAGTCAGTTCTCAGTGCTTCTGGTGGAATTCCATTTGGTCCTGCTGCTTTCTCGAATTTCAACAGTTTTATTACATTCAGGACTTCTGGTTTTGTCGGAGGGCTTGTGTTCACTGGTAATACTGTGACTCGGCTGCTGGTAGTATTTCTATAAGAGTTGCAGGTGGTGGTCGGTTCAAGAGCTTTCTGAAGTGGTCAGCTCATTGTTTCCTTTGTTTCTCCTTTTTGGTAACTAGGTTCCTTTCACTATCTCTCATCGCTTTCATCTGTTCTGATCTCTTCCCGGATTGTAACCTGGTTGTTTTTATATAATGTTGTCAGGTCTCTCCTATCTACAGCCTGTTCTGCTTCACCTGCCAGTGTGTCATAGAAGTGTCTTTTGTCTTTGCGCGCACTTATTCACTTCTTTGTCCAGTGTTTTATACGTTGTGTTCAGTTCCTCTTCTCGTTGTTCATCCTTGCACTGGTCCATCTCCTACTTCACCATCTTTATCTCCCTGCTCTTTCAGCTTCCATGTGTCCATGGAGATCTATTCCTTATTTTCTTTCCTCTTCCTTCCTAATACAGTTATGCAGGTTTCTTTCCACATCTCTTTCAGTGTTCTTCCACACAGGTTTCTTCAGGGATGTTCCTCCATATCTCCCATTTTGTTCTGATGGCTGACGTGAAGATTTCCTTTGTAGTTTCGTCCATCATTAAGTTTCTGTTCTGGGTGTTGAACTTGAACTGTGGTCTGTCACCAGCTTCTTTAAAGGCTTTTAACTTGATTTGGAAAGTTCCTTGCACTAGATAGTGAGTGGTGTAAACCTACATCTGCTCCCCTTCTTGACCTTGTGCCAAGTAGGCTGCATCTCCACTTTCTTCACATTGTGATGAAGTCGATCTGATTTTTAGTGTGTCCATCTGGTGAAGTCCATGTCGCTTTGTGGATATGCTTGTGCTTGAACACAATGCCTCCAATCACCAAATCATTGAATGCACAGAAATCTGCAAACAGTTCTCCATTCTCGTTGAATCTTGCTGTCATGATTCTGCAGGAGGTGATCGGTTCCCACTGCATGAGAGAGAGGCTTCGGTGCTGTTGGGGACATCATGTTAGCCACTCCGAAACTCAGTGTGCTCATGGTTGTCATCTGGGTGACAATATCGGAGTAGATTATTGACTCCTCTTTAGTTGACGGTTTGGAGAGTCCACTTCCATTCTATCTGCTTTTGCAGAATCCTAGCACTTCTATGCTATACATTCTCATCTCTTTTGCAATTTGGGCAGCCTTGTTAGGTTTATACATGGTGCGGGCATTTCATGTCCCCATCTTGACTTTTGCTGTCATCGAGAGAAGACGCATTGGCCAATTGGCTTCCCGAAGGCTTTCACCAACTGGCGTCATTTCGCCTCTCCGATTCCAGCGAGGAATAAATTTGTTTTTATTTTTTATATTTTTTTTGTGCTTTGGGGCTTCTTTTGCGATTGGATGGGTTTCCCGGTGTAGGGTTGCTAGTCCTATGCCTGACCTTCCTTCTTTATCTGGGCTTAGGGCCGGCTAGTAACTAGTGAACTGGTCACCTAGGGAGGTTATCCAAACCACGTGTTTTATTATTATCCTGAGAGAAGTTGAGCACTTTGACTGATTTAATCAGTATAAGAGTTTATTTTAATGTAGTCACAGAGTGCTTAGAAAATCAGAACAAAATATTTTGGGACGTTTCGCTGCATAAACCACAGCTTCTTCAACAGAATATACTGATTTTTATTAACATAGAAATATATGGAAATGAAATACATTTGTAAAATCTTAATGAAGTAGAAAAATAAATTTCTGACCCTTCGCGACTTCGTGGAAATCGCTTCCTCAGACAGTAAAACGTCCAGAAGTTATCGACTATTTAAATTGTATGTGGTAATGAATCAGATCACGTTGTCTATACATGAGCATATCTTTGTTATGTTGACCAATATAACATAATTGGAGCTAATTCGATGCTTCTTAAAGGCTTTCTGGACCAATTGTAATTTAGCCCTTTCTTCAATAATATCATTTCATGCTCATTTAGATGCTTGGTGGATAAATTAGATATCACTCTTGTTTCGCTTTATTCGGTTTTTTTACTATCTGATTTCGATTTGTCCGGGTTGATTAGATGCTCGAATTTTCGAATATATCTTTTTTTAATACTTTGGAAATATTTTGATTTTCATTCCTGACATAATTTCGTTATTTTGAAAGCTGATTGTGAAGAATGAATATTATTAAGACCGTCTTCAATCTTCTTAATTGCAACTACGGTATTGTTCTAAAAGCAATGAACACTTATGTGGTCTCTCATATAGAAAGTTCGAGATACAACGTTAGCTCCTTTTAATAAACAAGGTGAAATCTCCGGTAGTTTTCTGAGAAACGAATTAGGTATGATATTATTATGCAAACATCGAACGTTAAATATATGATGATTATAACAATTTGACTAACATTTTGGTAGTTTAAACCAAATTTTAATAAGATTATAAATTTCGGGGAGTTGTGGAGACTTGGAAATATTTCAAGTTGTTATTCATCGTAGACTGACATCAGTTGGAGGAACAATGGAAACCTGGGAGCACTGGACAGCTGTTTCTTCCTAGTATGGGACTCCTCAGCAGTGCGCACCCACGACCCTGCCAGAGATCGAACCAATGACCTTCAGGTTCCGCGGCCAGCACGTTACCATTGAGCCACTGGGTCAGAATCCAATGCTCCATATTTTCAACTTCTGTTAGCTCACGATATAGCGCAACCGCCACCCAGTGTTATCGTTGAGTATCTGTCTTCATGGCCATCAGGCTTTGACTCTACCGGTCACGACTCAATGGCTCAATGGTAACGTGCTGGCCGCGGAACCTGAAGGTCGCGGGTTCCATCACTGGCAGGATGGGGTCGTGGGTGCGCATTGCTGAGGAGTCCCATACCAGGGCGAAACAGCTGTCCAGTGCTCCCAGGTTTTCTTTATTCCTCCAACTGATGTCAGTCTACGATGAATAACAACTTGAAAGATTATAAATATCCAGACCATAGTTGTAACGAAGTTGAGAGCCAAGTCTTTCGTAAGAATATATTTCAATATAATCTCAGGGTGTTTAGAAAACCGGAACAAGATATTTCTGAACGTTTCTCTGTATGAGTCACAGCTTCTTCAGTAGAATATCTGGAACCAGTTTCACCGCTTATACCGAAAGAAGAAGGGCATTCAATACGTCATAAAGTCGGAACTATCATATTGAATCAGAAGTCTGTTGCTTCTAACTTAATGAAAGCAGAACAAGAAGCATTAGAACTCAAATATCTGAGAAATCAATAGTCATAACGAAAAAAGCCACGGTCGTGCTAAACAAAGGAGACTATGAAAACGAAGCGCTGAAACATTGGGGAACTTGACCACATGAGCATATCTCAAGCAATAAAAAATTCAAACACATTCAGTAAAATGAAAGCTGAAGCATGTAAATTACTGAGGGAAATGAAACTCAAAACTGGAAATCCAACATGGTTTTCATTAGCTCCTAAGACGAACATAGCCGCTAGATTCTATGGTAGACCGAAAATCCACAAAACAGGGATTCCCCTAAGACCAATTATTGACTTTACAAATTTGATAACCTATCATCTGTCGTAATATTTACAAAGAATTTTGAAACTATTCCAATGTGACATTTCTTCAAATATTAATGCACAGGATTTTCAAAATAAACACTATTAAAGATGACCGTAGGAGATGAAATTATGACAATTTTTGATGTGATTCCTCTGTTCATTAGTGTACCAATGTGTGAATGTCTAGATATTGTGAGAAATACTATTATTGATGATCAAGATGTAATATCTGAATCTCCACTTTCAACAAAAGATATTATAAAATCGTTGAAGCTATGCTTAGAATCTACATATTTCATATTTACGTACAGAATGCACTGTCAGTCTAATGGAGTTTCGATGGGTTCACCAGCATCTCCAATAATTGTTGCAAATCTCTATATGAAAGCTTAGGAAGGAAGAGCTTTATGAAGTGTCCAATGGCATCTCAGAACATTGTACAGATATGTGAATGACACATTTTTCATTCTTAAGAAAGTAAACCAATAGAAATTTTTAAGACATATAAATCCTATTTCAGATTCCATTAAATTCACTAGTGAAGTAGAATCCGAGGATGGGACTCTAAACTTTTTAGATTGTCTCATCCGAAGAACAACCGAAGGTAAATTCAAAATGAAAATATGCAGAAAACTAATACATTCCAATAAATATGTAACCTTCCCATTGGATCTTCCAACTAACATATACGCTAATGTCGTATTGAATTCATTAAACAGAGCAAAAATCATTATCACCGATCCTGATGATTTGGAAAATGAAATCTCCACAATATAAAGGATATTTCAATGGAAAATAAATACTCTGAAGGCTTTGGCTTAGACAGCAAAACGTGCAGAAGTATCTTGTTTAAATTTTCGAAACACTGGGATTATATCAAGATATATTCTTATAATGATATTAACTCTGTGCCAAAAAAATTGAAATATCATACTGGTAATATGATCATATGTGAAATGATATACAGTAGCATTGAGTAGTGACTAATCCTTGCAATATCATATTACACTCTACGGAAAGGATGGAAAATTTGACAAAGAAGGAGAACAATTTACATATCGAACAACTGTTCATATTTCTATGTTTACGTTTCAAGTAAATATGGTATAAACTTGATTTATTTTGTTCCCTCAACTTCGTCACACCGTAGCATAATCAAACAAAAGTGAGTGTAAGATGAGGAAGCCTTCAGATCAACAGCTATCAATTTTTTATATCAATTTTCACTGAAACTTTACCATCAGATTATCACTTTTTATAACTGGTCATAAAGCATTCACGAGTGAGGGTAAATTTCAAATTTATGAGTTTCAGTCTAATAATTTAACTGATATTCACTAGGTATAGGTGTTTTTTTTAATGTTACGGATAATATGACAAATTGATTTCTTAATCTAAATCTTCTTTATAGCCAAAGAAGAAAATCAAGCGCAAATCACGGACGTTGAATGCAAAACGAGACGAAAAAATCAAGTCAATCAATAAGAAGGTAACTTGATCAAAATTCACCTTATGTAACTTCAACCTCCTATTTTACTAAAGATGCACTTATACACTAAGTAGAAAGATGTAATTATTTTTTCTAACGGTCAATGATTGTTTTCGATATCAGATTATCAGTAATTTCGACTGCTTAACTTATTTGATCCCCTACAGCTTACTTACTGTGTTGACTACTGCAACAGTTTGTACTATCAATTTCGTATATCCGTCTACGCTTTGCTCAGACGTTCAAGATGGACAATAGTTTACACATATGGAACGATTTTGAGGACATTTCTATTAACTACTGTAACAAAGAGTGAATCTGAATGTCACACTGGAACTCTTGGAGTAACGAATAGAGCTTGACTATTTCAGTTAGCAAGGTAGTTTCACAGAAAACAAATAAACCTAATTGGTAATATCAGAGGTTGCTGTAGTTGCCTTTAGAATCACTCGAAATAATGCACTAAGTTATGCGTTTGATGAAAAATTGATCGGCTATAAAGGTCACTCTAGCAAATACTGAAATAAGCAATTAAATTTAGCTATCCATGAAAAAAACTACTTTTCCATATGAAATGGGGGACTCTAATTGGTTATTTTGGTAATTGCTAAGGTAACCTCCAATATCAATCCCTAAAGACGAATTCCGGGGGGATGCCAACAAATCAAAAATGGTTTGTTAAAGTATGTGACAAGTTCTTATGGATTTAATACCCGATTCCAGTGCTAATAGACTAACATATCAGTTTCAGTTCCCCCTGGTTAAACTTATAAGGAAGCTACCAATCATCTTCAAACATGGATCAAAACCATTTTTAATGAATACTATTCTACCATGCAGATCACAATTTTTTGCATAAAACACAATGAAGCATTTTGTTTGGTTTTTCATAATCATTTGTCCGTACAAAATTTGTTTATCCCTATGGTTTAGGTCCATCGGTATTTGCGTGATCGTTGATAGTGTTTATGGGATAAGGCTGCCTGGTCCAACAATCGATGAGTCCTACTGATACATTAAAGAAATGAGACCATTTATTCACAATGGATTATTTGGTTGTTTCTACCTTGAATGCCATACACGTCAGACGCTTGTATAAACTTTCCTGTTTCAAAAATGCTACTTTCTTACCGAATATTAAACTTTCGAGAAATATCAAGTTGAGGGAAAGCTCACCAATTAACTTTAGTTGAATTCTCATGATTTACCCGTAAGTGGACCAGAGATATACTTTGAATTAGGAAAAATAACTACAGCTGTACTCAATCAGTTCATAAATGAAGTGGAAATTGACCAATTTACTACGAGTAGTACTGAACAATTTTGGTTATACATTATCTGATCACAATGGCGTTGATATTATGCATGCCTAATATGCGTTCCAGAAACATAAATTTAATGGCAGGAGTGAGCAGCAAAACGGTTTACTGTTCAGAAAATATTATTTAGCTTTACAGCTGAACAAAATTCACCTTAAAAGTAACCGAAGAGAATAATGGTACACTTTCCTATCTCTTGCAAAGTTTCGTTCCGGCATATGAATAAGAAAACCTTAGTTGGATATCTCTAAATTGCTTTCTGGAGATCACGTAGTTATTGATGTAATTCACTTTACCTTTAAAATATACTGACAAAATCGATTTGCACATTACCTGTAGTTAATAAGTTGAAGAAAGACCCCTCGAAATTGATTTAATTGTTGTCGTTTACGGTAACCAACTCTTCATGGCATAAGTTCATAGGGCCTACGGTTGGTGGTTTGAGCCGTTTGGCGAAGTGTAGACCTCTCGTTTGCGTTCCACATAACATACAAAACCGATAGTTGGAGACATTTTATGATATGGACCAGAATTAATCTCAGTGCCACAGAGTCTTGTAAGCCAGTTTTCATCTAAACAGAGCTTTCGATGACATTCTAGTCACTTACTGCGATTTGAAGGTCGATCAGTTCGCAGCAACTGCTTCTGTATGATGATATTATTTTGCATTCCCGTTTTATATCTCTCAACTGTTTCTAAGCTTTCGATTTCTCTTCGAGTATGGAGTAGCCTTTGAATAACGCATTTAAAAGGAAAAAACTTAGAGGAACAAATCCTATTTTTATTTATGTGCTTCATTGTTTATTTGGGATCATTTTCCAGCTGTTTCCAACACAAAAACTTATTTGTATTTTGAACACATAAAGGTGGTTTCAATTTTTTTATGGCTATGGCTTCCGCAGATCTCGGTATACGTCCTCGACTGTCTGTTCCTATATAAAACTTTGAAAGCTGTCTGAACATTAATTTTGTGACCTGTTTCTATGATATGTCTAGCTATAGATGAAGAGGGTCGTCTCCCACCAGCGTTTATTACCGTTTCACACTCTATTTATTTTTAAAGCCATTTAGGTGGGTGTTCTCCCACCCTCAACTGCATGACTCGATTACTCCTCCCTATGTATGTGGAACCACACACACATGTATATTGGTAAACACGATGGAATGTGACGTAATCATTGATGCAGTGTTTAGGCTTGTGGTGAAGCATGTGTTTGTTTTCTCCACAATGGTAAGGTTAGCTGCGTAGTATGTTTTCCTAATGGTTGATGTTAGCCTGCATCTTAAAATGATACTATTCAACCCCCGTCTGTATGGTGGAGTGGTATGGACGCTTTCCTTGGGAACCGTGTATAGAGTTGGCTTCGGTGTTACTTGACCTCTACAACTGTTTATAAACTTCAACGGGTATCCGTTTTCCACAAGCGTTTTGGTCAATGATTTGATATCTTCATCCATCGTACCTGATGTACTGATACGACAGATCCCAATAAGCGGGCATTTTACTTGATCTCGCTTGTATTGGATTGGATAAGAACTGTGTAAATTCAGGTATTGTCCTGTCCATGTAGGCTTTCTTTAAACTGACCGTCTTATTGAACCATCTTCTCATCGACTCAGGAGTACGTCTAAGAATAGCAGATGATTGTTATTCTCTTAATCACAAGTCAGGTTGATGTACATTTGTACGGTGTTAAGTCTTTTTAGTAGATAAGCCATATCTTCATGCCTCTCACAAACTATTTTGATGTCACCAGCATATCACTTATAAAGAGAAACTTTAGCGATGAGATCACCAGCCAGATTTTCGATTTATAAATATCAGCTAGTAATGGTCCTAAGGGACTACTCAGAGCTATACCGTCAACTTGCCGAAGGCGTTCGCCCTCAAATATGAAGTGGACTTTGTCGGTACACAGCAATAATGGCTCCCTAAGAAAGATTGAAGTCATAGGAAATGGGACGTTTCTAGGAAGATATGTAATCATAGAGAATGTTAACAGTGTAGGACAACAGCACGTTAGTGAATAAAGAATTTACATCGAAAGTGTACATAATTTTTTTTGAAATATTCATGTTACTAAGACAGTCATCATGTTGAAAAGAATCGTTCAAGGAAAACCTTCAGAATTAGTTTCGAACTGTATTTAAAATTTTAGCAACCATCTCACCAGTTTGTGTGTGGGGGAACGACAAATAGACAGTACAGGGCGTAGAGGATTATTAGATTTATGAATCTTAAGCAATCCATATAAGTTTAGAAATCCGGATCCCACAAGTTTTAATGAGTTAAATTCCTCTTTGTTATTAGCATTCATATTCAAAAGCTTAACTAAATGAGCGGTTACTTTGGCTTCCAATTTTCTTTTGATGAAAAATCGGCTATGACTTTGCTTTCATCACTTAGGATGGATAAGATTTGATTGTTATAGTCAGATTTATTCATCACAACACTGCTTGATCCCTTATCTGATTTGAAAATGGTTATGGTTGATCTGTTCTGCAATTCTTTCAAAGATTTGAAGTACTGTGAACTCAAAATGCTTCTTTTTCTTGTTTCTAAAGTACAGAATTGATGAGCAATATCAACTAATTTAGCCTTTAGCCAACTTTAATTATCTGAAGACGTAGGATTAAGAGGACTGAATTGGTCATAGAGATTTTCAAACTGAGCATCATTATCCAACTGAGAAATTTGTGTACGTGTGTCTGTTAACCACTGAAAATCTGGGAGCACTGAACAGCTGTTTCATCCTGGTATGGGAATTCTCAAAAATGCGCACCCACGACCCCACCAGAGATCTTACCCGAAGAGTACGTTAAAACCTGGGGCCACTTGATCGGAATTCAATGGTGCACATTTTTCTACATCTATCAGCTCGCTATACAGTGGGACGTCTATCCAATCCCCCCGTTGAGCACGTATCCTCACGTCCGATTTGGTTTGTTTTTGTCATGTTATATTAAGTAAGCCTACTGAATAGGGATTATATTGTGGAGATGATTTGATCGCCTTCTATGAGTTTTACCTTTTTTCTAAAATACTGAAATCAGTTGATATGTTTATTTTATGTGTAAAACGCAGCCTTTTTAGTATCTTTTTTCTCATACATTTTTTTTCCTCTAATGTAATAATTTTTATGACACTGATTGAAACTCGTCGTGTTTCAAGTTTTAAACTGAGGAAAAGTATTCAACGATGATATTAGGTGATGGTCGCGCTATGTCGTGAACTGATAGAAGTTGGAAATATGAACCATTGGATTCCGACCCAGTGGCTCAACGGTAAGGTCCTAGGTTCGATCCGTAGTTGGGTGGGGTGGGGTCGTGAATACCCACTGCTGAGGAGCCCCATACTAGGGTGAAACAGCTGTCTAGTTCCCACAGATTTCCAAAGTTCCTCCAACTGATATCAGTCCATGATGAATTCAGACTCGAAATTATTAATCCAGTTTCATAGGTGAAGTCAACCCACTTCTTGTCTATAAACTTCAGCAAGATTATACCAACCTTCATGAAACTGATGTATTTAATTTATTGACGAGCATGCCAATGGTGCTTTCCAGTTAAGAATGAAGTAATTAACCTTTAAGTTGAATATAACAGTTTCTGGCACAACTATGTATGGTGAAGAATGAATAAAGTGTAATATCTAGGCACTTATATTGGATACACTTATACCACTTCAATCGTATAAATAAACAACTCCAATTTCAACTTATAAATGCTGATCAAGGAGAAGGTGGTATAAGGAAATGGTCTGGTAGACAATGCCTTAGTTTTGAAATTCTGTATACACCAATGTAGATAAAGTTTGAAAATCAACTTTCACTGACATCCAACTGTCATGTTCTCAATGGGATAAAATGTACATTCTGGTTACCCTTGTGACTCTCATATATACCGTTTCAACTATCTTACCTTAAATAACTGTGAATTTGAATGATTATAACTTAATTATTTGTTTTAGGAAGTGGGAACTACGAAGGAAGGAAGTATTGGTCATTGTGCGGTAAGTAAACTGTTATCTTGTTATTCCTCATCGTCCTCATTGTTTTCATTAGAAATGAAATTATTAAGAATGTTATTGTCCACAAGATCATTTATTTACTTTTTAGAGTGACTTAAAAACACGGCGATCTTGATTCAGTTATTTAGCCTCCGATACTTATGACAATGGTTACTTATTAACAAGCTAGATGAATCTCTCCGTATCAGAACTTAGAACTAAATTAAAACCTTGATTTTGCATCATTTATCGTTTTCATGAATGGTTACTATATAGATCTGAGGGTAATTTTTACCACAAATTGGACTAGGATTGGAAAATGTTGGAAATCAGATAGTATTGGTTATTTATTCCACTCTTGATTGAGATACCATAGCAGTGTGCACACAACTACATGTGATATCGAGCTCCGAACCTTGATGTCAACTAAAAATCACATTACGATAGAACCACTGATTTAAAATAATCAACTTACAGACTTTCGGTTCGATTGACTAATCTGTTTTATTATTAACAGGTTCCGGTTTCGCTATTATAAACAAAAGTCCTCAGAAAAGACTACTCAGATACCTTATGCACATTATTTTGGTATGTTATCTAATCCTAAAAGAACAATTTGTACATGAGTTTTTGATAACAAAGTTAATATCATGATAACATGTTGAATCAAAACCACCTACTACGTCAAGCCACTAACATTAACACAAAATTCTTCAATAAAATGGCAACGCCAAACAGAACCACTGTTTCTGGGGAAAATTAGAATTCATTCTTTTGGAATCAAATGCTTGTGAGTTATGACCAAGATAGATTGTCAAATAAGAAGCGGTGAGAAAGAAAGTCACTAAAAATCTAGTACAGCACCTCTGTTGAATAATATATATATATATATATAAAGTAGCAACCATCACAGAGTGAGATCAGCTGGACACTCTTTGAAAATCTGGGAGCACTGGACAGCTGTTTCACCCCAGTATGCGACTCCTCAACAGTATCCACCCACGGCCTTCAGACTCCATGGTGAACGCTCTAACCATCCAGACACTGGGTTGAAGTTCAGTGGTTCACGTTTTCTTACTTCTGTCAATCCATGACATTGCACTAGTATCACCCAAGGTTTTCAGTTGACATCCGTTTCCTTTCCGGCTGGTTGACTCCACAGTTCACAGCTTCTGATTGGAACTTTGGGATATCCATCTCAAAGCATGCCGCTAATGAGAACCACATAGTAATTTGGTTTGAGGTTAATGGGGATTTTATGGTTAACGTAGCGTTATATCGCAAATTGACAGGAGTGGGGAACTATGGACCACTGAACACTGACCCAGTGACTGACTGACTGACAAAATCAACGTAAAACCTTGTACATAGATGCATCGTATCAACTTGTCACATTTCACAGTAGTAGACAAACAATATTTTATTATTATTATTATTAGTCCCTTGGGTTCCTAGTGGAACATAGGGCTTCAGTAGCACGCCTCCAGTGACCTCTGTTCTCTGAGATCTTTTGAACCTGGTTCCACGACAGCCCAGAAGCTCTCATTTCCTCCTCGCACGACCTCCTCCATGTCACCCTCGGACGTCCAACTCGTCGCTTCCCATGGGGATTCCACTCGAGGGCCTGACGCGTGATGTCCTCAGTCGGCCTTCTCAGTGCATGGCCAATCCATCTCCACTTCTTCCTGCATATTTGTTGCGTGATAGGTTCTTGGTTGGTTCGTTCCCAGAGTTCCTTGTTGCTTATTTTTTCTGGCCATCTGATCTTCAGCAGCGAGCGTAAGCAGTTGTTGATGAATGTCTGTAGTTTATTGGAAATACCTTTCGTGACGCGCCAAGTCTCTGAGCCATACAAGAGCACTGACTTGACGTTGGTGTTGAAAATCCGTATCTTGTTCCAGATGCTGAGTGCAGAAGATCTCCACACTGGTTTCAGGCTAATGAACGCCTGTCTTGCTTTTCCGATTCTGACTTTGACGTCCTCGTCCGTCCCGCCTGTAGTTGAAACAGTGCTTCCTAGATAAGTGAAGGAGGTTACTTCCTTCAAGTTTCTCCCGTTGACGGTGATTGGAGTTTGTTGTTGTTGTTGATGGTGGTGGTGCGGTATCTTCATCACTTCTGTCTTCTCTATATTCACCTGAAGTCCCGTCTTAGCTGCCTCTTCTGTCAACTTGTTAGTTTTTGCCTGCAGATCTTCAAGTTTATGTGACATTAGGCATAAGTCATCGGCGAAATCCAAGTCTTCTAGGTTCTTTTCCGTCGTCCAGTGTATCCCCCTCTTCTCGCTGCCTACTGTTTGCTGCATGATCCAGTCCACCACAATAAGGAATATCATGGGGGATAGTAGGCAACCTTGTTTCACTCCTGTCTTCACTTCAAAGGCATCACTGAGCTTCCCATTGTGGATTACTTGGCATGTGGCATCTTCATATAGTTGTTGAATGAGGCGGATAAAGGTTTGCGGTACTCCGTAGTATTGAAGCAGTTTCCAAATTACTTCTCGGTCGACGCTGTCAAAGGCCTTCTCAAAGTCGATGAAGTTGAGGTATAGAGCTGATTGCCATTCTACGCTCTGTTCTATGATGATACGAAGTGTTGCAATTTGGTCCGCACATGATTTGTACTTCCTGAAGCCTGCCTGTTCCGGTCGCAGTTTTGAATCCAGTGCGTCTTTAAGCCTCTCCAGGATGATGCGGCTTAATATTTTACTTGGGGTGGACAGGAGAGTGATTCCGCGCCAGTTCTTGCAAGCACTGAGGTCTCCCTTCTTCGGCAGTTTGACAAGGTAACCCTTCTTCCAATCGTCCGGTACCTTCTCTTCCTTCCACACCTTCTGCAATAGTGGTGTGAGCATGTCCGCTGTTGTCTCTGCATCTGTTCTCAGTGCTTCTGGCGGTATTCCATCTGGTCCTGCTGCTTTCCCGCATTTCAGTAGCTTTATGGCGTTCAGGACTTCCATTTTCGTTGGGGGATTTATGTTCACTTGTAATTCAGCGGCTGCAGGTGGTATTTCTGGACGAAGTGCAGGTGGTGGTCGATTCAAGAGCTTCTTGAAGTGGTCGGCCCATCGTTTCCTCTGTTTCTCTTCTTTTGTAATTAAATTTCCTTCTTCATCTTTTATTGGTTTCATCTGTGTTGGTCTCTTCCCTGATAGCAACCTGGTTATTTGATACAATGTCGTCAGGTCTCTCTTACCTGCAGCCTGTTCTGCTTCACTTGCCAGTGTTTCGTAGAAGTGTCTTTTGTCTTTGCGTGCACTCTTCTTCACTTCTTTGTCCAGTGTTTTATACATTGTGCTCAGTTCCTCTTGTCGTTGAGCATCCTTGCACTGGTTTATCTTCTGCTTCACCATCCTCCTCTCCTCTATCAGCTTCCAGGTATCCGTCGAGATCCATTCCTTGTCTTCTTTCTTCTTCCTTCCTAATACTGTTGTGCAGGTTTCTTTCCACATAGCTTTCAAAGACTTCCAGTGTTCTTCCACACAGGTTTCTTCAGGGATGTCCCTCGATGTCTCCCATTTTGTCTTGATGGCTGCCTTGAAGATCTCCTTTGTAGTTTCATCCTTCAGTTTCCGAGTGTTGTACTTGAATTGAGGTCTATCACCAGCTTCCTTGAAGGCTTTTAACTTGATTTGGAAGGTTCCTTGCACTAGATAGTGGTCTGAACCTACATCTGCTCCTCTTCTTGACCTTGTGTTAAGTAGACTGCGTCTCCATTTTCTTGAGATTGAGATAAAGTCGATTTGATTTTTAGTGTGTCCATCTGGTGAAATCCATGTCGCTTTGTGGATATCTTTGTGCCTGAACACACTGCCTCCAATCACCAAATCGTTGAATGCGCAGAATTCTGCAAACAATTCTCCATTCTCATTCATTTCACCTAGCGCCTCTCGACCCATGGTTAGTTCTCTTCGTGTGTTGTCCCCTCCCAGTTTGGCATTCATGTCGCCCATTAGAATTTTGATATCGCCAACTGACGTCTTGTCCAGTGTTGATTGAAGTTGTCTGTAGAATTCCTCCTTTTTCTCTTGCTCTGCATTATTTGTAGGTGCATAACATTGTATGATTGTGACCTTTCTTCCTTTTGAGTTGAATCTTGCTGTCATGATCCTGGAGGAGATTGGTTCCCACTGCATGAGAGCCTTCGATGCTCTTGAGGACATCATGATAGCCACTCCCTCAGTGTGCTCGTGGTTGGCGTCTGGGTGACCGGAGTAGATTATTGATTCTCCAGTTGACAGTTTGGAGAGTCCACTCCCATTCCATCTGCTTTCGCAAATCCCAAGCACTTCGATGTTATACCTTCTCATCTCCTTTGCAATCTGGGCTGCCTTACTGGGTTCAAACATCGTGCGGACATTCCATGTCCCCACGTTTACTTTCGCTTTCATCGAGAGAGAAGACACATCGGCCAATTGGCTTCCCG
This sequence comes from Heterobilharzia americana, assembly GCA_944470555.2. Taxonomy (NCBI): domain Eukaryota; kingdom Metazoa; phylum Platyhelminthes; class Trematoda; order Strigeidida; family Schistosomatidae; genus Heterobilharzia; species Heterobilharzia americana. Next base: position 57,147,478 of record OX104129.1, on the reverse strand, counting down.
AAGGCTTTCACCAACTGGCGTCATTTCGCCTCTCCGATTCCAGCGGGGAATAAGTTTGTTTTCATTTTTTATATTTTGTTTGTGCTTTGAAGTTTCTTTAGCGGTTAGATTTGTTTTACGGGGTAGGGTTGCTAGCCCTATGCCCAACCTTCCCTCTTTACCCGGGCTTAGGACCGGCTAGTAACTAGTAAACTAGTTAACCAGGCGAGGTTAGACAAACAATAGGTGGATCGAAAAGGAGTGATATCATAGTAGTCAAAGTTGCGTGAGGGAACAAACAATCTGAAGACAATGGTTAGTGTGAATATTCAAGCTTTCGATATCAAGGAGTGAATAAATCTGCTCCGTTGTGACCGATTTTCAGCCATGTCGCCAAGTGTACTCAACCACTGGTTCCTTCCGTCTCGGGGATCCTAAACATGGAGTTGACATTTTCACACTCGGCTCAGATCAACAATAAGGGTCTTCATCAACTTCAACTTCTCCCAGCATGATACGTCGAGGTAAGCGGTGACTTTGCATGCCCAGTACATGTCCAAGGCATCTCAGTCGACTAACATTCAAAACCTCATCAATCGATTTGCTGTCTTGTTTAGTACTTTCCGTCTGGCCACAAAATTGCTCACATGGTTACTCCACACAAAGCAAGCAGTGCTATAAAGACACCTAAAGTCGAAAAACTATAACTTTTTCATGTCTCATACTTTTAATGACCTTACTGCACAGCCTTAAAACGAGACAAAACTGACTGCAGCTCAGTTTACTCATATTCTGATAGATCCCCGGATATCTCGCCGACGCCACAGGTTACGTAAGTTGGCAAGTATCAAATGGGCCTTCTGTATCCGGGCTAAGGTTTTGTCAGTAATCAGCCCGTTCGTGTTGATGTAACTCCTCAAGTAAGTACTGACCCAGTAGTTGAATGGTTAATACACTCACGGTGAGACCTGAAGGTTCTGTGTTCGACCTCTAGCTGGGCCATGCGTGCGTACTGCTGGGAAGTCCTGTACTGGGACGAAATGCCTGTCCAGTGCCCTTAAGTTGTCAATGGTTCTACAAGTGATGTCAGCCCACGATGAAAGCCACCATGAAGAGGAAATCCCCATTAACCTCAGCAATATATATATATATATATATATATATATATGTATAACTTTCATGGCATTTATTCTACTTAAAAAGTGACCTCAAGATACAAATAGGTGTGATTTGTAGCTGAATAGTGGGGATTTTTACGACACCACCATATCATGGATTACCGAAACTTTGCAATTTATCTTTCAATACATGTTAAGCGACTAAGACTTAAGATGTATGAGCAGAATTCGATCACTGTGGTAAAGTGTAACTTTGTAATAAAAAAGTCCATTTAACGTCCCATACAGTGAAACAGTACTGTTTACTGGATGTGATCTGATGATAAGAGATGAGTTGTGCTCGAAATGCCATCTAGTAAATAAAAGTGTTTCATTATTTACCATATCGAAAGCAACATAATTGCTTGAAATGGAGTCAAGAAGCTAGATATCCATTTATTGACGCATATATATTTTACTTTGGAAATTTATTCAGCCTTTTCTACATCGCTTCACTACATTGTTACGCGACAAAGTTTGTCCTGTTTGTGGTACTTATGTAAGTTAAACTTAACCCTAACAGATTTCGGATTGTGTGCAATTTAGTAATCCCTGGGTGTTGCTCTTCTGACGCTTCAATTTTAATATCGTTTGTAATCAGTTGATATCTACAGATGATTTTCTTAGCCTAACACTAAAGTAGCACCATAACTGTTTGTTCACTTTCATTTGTAATTATTTCAAAATTATGCTAAACGCATCAAACTTTTTGTATTCTCATGTTTGTGCATAAATCATTTTCGTTAGATAAGGTATGTTTAAAATTTTTCCACCTCCGATATTTTTTCATAGCAGAACATTTAGTGATCAGTGGTTTGTATGGAAAAAATATTTTTTGAATGCATAAATTAATGACACTACGATTTAGACACTGTCTGATTATATTACTTTAAAAATATTTCAGTAGGTCATAGAAATGCTGAAAATTGTTGTGTGGTGTGAAACTTCATTATTCTACACGTTTTTAGCGATATCTAATGCTCACAAGAAAAAGCGTACTGTGAAGTATTTTGGTCTACATCATGCTACAACGTATCATTATATCTCTTTACAAGTTGTGTGTGCTTTTTATGAAGAAAGATGTTAGTTGATTGAAACCAATCGGTAGGAAGCCCTGGGCCTAGGTTTCGTGCTTGCTGACACTCGTCAGCAAGGAGTATCTATAACCTCAACGGAACTGATATCTCACCTGAGATTTGAAAACGGATCACCCAGTGTTGTAGTCGGGAACTTTACCACTGAGCTATTTGGGCTGCGACTGACCTTTTGTAGGCCTAGGTTACATACATTGATTGGTCACAGGAAAGCAACCAATTTCATGTTGTTTAGTCCTGAGTCCAGACCGAATCCTGTCGATCATATTTGCGTTGCTGAGCATTCTAACTTGGTAGCCACATTACAAATATGATCGACAATTCGGTCTGCACTCAGTACCAGACGACACGAAATAGTTGCTCTCCTATGGCCAATCAATACAATACAGAGAAAGAGTTTGAGTGCAACAGTACATGTAGCAGCATGTACATATCATATACGTGTTTAAACAAATGAGGAAAGGTTTACTAGAGGAAAAAGTATATAGCCCAAAGCTTTAATCAGACCACTACTTGTAGATTAATCTTAGTTCAAAATCTGGAACTTTTCTCACTAGATTTGATTCTAACTTATCGTGGAATAAAAACTATACCCTGATAAGAAAGCAGTTCATCAGGAGTGACAGCTGCTGGTTCCTGGAAGTGAATATTAAATTTCCGTTGAAATTTTTTCCAGTTGTGGTGTTGTATTTCAACTACTATTGTAGGTTAAAACTGATGGAATATAAGAACACTGTGAATGTAGAATATCATTTTCATGCTGCGTATTTGTACAGTTTGTTGTTTACAATCTAACTTTAATCCGATTGGGTGAAAACTTTGACTCTAGCAGTGAATAAAACGTTTGTATTGTTACTAAACTAAACGTTTGCTAATCACTTAATTTCCATTATATTTAGACGGTACTCATCAGATTGAGATAACTGCATGTGAACCCTAGATGTTGCAAATATAAGTAGGAAAAAATCTTCAAACAGATTTCTGTTGTTATGCTATTTTTGACATATTTATTATGTAAGTCTTATTGTTTATTTGGCATTCTTGTATTCTGTCAATACATTCAATTCAAGCAGTAAGTATTCAGTTTACATGAAATGATGCATTTTAAGGGACGCTATCCAGAAAATTAATGTAAAATCATATGGAAACAGGTAACCTTTATATTTGATTCTTTCAGGCATGTCAGAAAGGTTTGAAGGTAGTTGAAGAGTCTCTTAAAATGAGAAAACAAACGCATGAGAAGTCTGAATCAAAAAAGCATTTCAAGTAAGATTTAATATGGCAAACAAAATAATTCCTTTTGCGTTATTTCATTTAGATATGCTGTTAACGAAGAGGGTTATGTTGTTCAACTCAGACATTGATTAATATTCTTCGTTAAAAACTATACATCCTGACTTAAAGATTTTGTTGATCAATTCACAGCCATCTAAACACCACATCACCATACAAAAATTGATTACTGAACGAAAAAACAACATCTGATATTATTTTGTTCATAAGCCGGGAAATTTGTTTCAGTTATTACTCCATAGTTTTTGACGATCTCACCTCATCTACGTAGAGTGAAAAATTCATGTACAGGCTGTTGCTTTAAGTCTCTTGGAATTTCCTCATTTTCATATACATCATACCTATATGCAGCTGAAAAAATGCTTTGGAACAGTTCTCTTCGCTTCTTATGTCAGTTAACTTTGTTTCAAGGGTTCTTATTAGTTGTTCACAAGTTGAAACAGAATCTACATGTTAGTATATCAAGAAGTTTAGAATTTGTAATCTGGTACAACAGTAAACTCTTCACCCGAAGGGCAAAAGATATGACTGTTTAAGAATCACAAGTTATACAAATTAGTAGTTGAATGTATGCGGATGATTTAGAAGGGTTTTTCCTTATTACTTGAATGCTACTACTACACAAAAATTTAAAGCGAATGAGTGTAACTGAATAACGCAAATGAGCTCACTGTTGATTATGACCATTTAAGCGATATCAAGTTTTGGCAGTGAATCCTATACAAACAAGACAAGTCAGTTGGCGAGATTATGAATCTTGCCGGTTATTGTGTCTTGAACATGAGGTGTGCGTTCTGAACGGTTGCTTATTTCAGTGCGTTATATTAGCCGAAATATGTCTAAGTTCGAAGAAGGCCAGCAGTGACTATAAAATGAAGTGGTACTGACTTATAAGTTCTGTAACTTTTGGTCTCAGCAGTGTGGGAAGGCGTAGGCTTTCTAGCAGGAGTCCTCAAGACTATAGGAATCAATGGTTACAAACTGTGACTGCAATGGCACAGGTGTTCACACTCTTTGCCATCTTTGGAGACTTGAATATATTTATTAAACTTAATCTATCCATACTTTTTTATCGATTTGACTGTCTAGTTTCTATACTCACTTCTTTTGTGAACGATACTGTTAAGTGTGGCAATACACATTGGTGTACTTCTCTTCAAGACTACACATTGATTTGTCTTTCATTCCTCAACTAAATATGAGGTAGGAAGTAACTGCCGGTTGTTAGAAACGTAATCAACTCCAAGATTAAGATACCTAAAGAAAAGACTATTTATCTCGTTTTCTCTGTATATTAATGACTTTTCGGTAAACAAAGTTTACCTATCCCAAATTATTTTATTGGATAATTTAGTAGAAAGTAAAATTCGAGGAATTATTTGCAGAATAATCTGTATGTCTATATGTCAAAGTTTACATTTATGATGGACACACACAGGTCAATAAGTGGCATATCTTCAGGTCTAAATGGTCAATTTAGCATTTACTGCATTACTTTAAATAATTCTAATAGTATACCATAGTAGGGCCTATGTACGTCGTTAAACATTTGACACTAAGATATTTGTATTTCACTCTTAGTTATTTAAGACTTTCTTAAGATTGGTTCAATTTAGCCATTTACTCAAGGATTAACTTATATAATGTCCTAAACTGCCTCCTGTCATCCAGTAATCTATTGTAGCTTTAGACTAGTTCATACAGTTCAAGTCAGTGACCACAGGATACCAAACGTTTATATACAGTATTCAGAAAATTCTGTACCTAGAACTCTCGCTGACTTACACTTTTTTCAACGGCTTTATTTAGGACTGTGGTAAAAAGTGTATTGTTTGTCTTTAAAATGGTTATTAGCAAAGCCGAGAGTTTGAACTGTTGCTCCTGGACTATATATATTACAAGTGGTCTATGCGTATATGAATGATATAGTGAATTTGCTAGCTGGTGATGATGATGACTACTGGAATACCGATCCATTTAGTTTTTTCATTGTAAATCTGACTGGGAGATATAAAATAATCCTTTTTAAGTAGTACATCAATTACAATAGAGAATTACAACTAAATTTTATAATGAAGTAAGTTATCCTTCAGTAATATTAACAGTTTTCATTTCAGCCAACCCAGATGTAATCTTGAGGCAATAAATATCCTTCTTAACAATGATCTATGTTTTAAGATGTGCATGAAAATTAATTCACAAACCTAAAATGAATTGTTTCCCCAATTTCGAATGGCATACTTTGAGTTCACTAGAAAGACCCGCAAATCAATCAAGTAAAATGTCATGAGTTTACTGATATCACAACATAATTGAAACGATGATACAGTGAAGTTACTAGTCGTTGTAATAATCAATTTACACTTGTTATGTCGATGACAGTTTGGAAGTGAAAAATTGGGTGAACTATGAAACACGATCACCCTCATTAACCAAACCTTGGGATATTTTCTACTTGGAAACGTTATGCATATGATTGCACAAAATCACACAACAGGATGCAACTAACCTAGTTAGGTGAAACGAGAAAATGATAACGGAATGTCCGTTTATCGAAACTACACCGAATACGTGCTGCGAGAATGATTCAGTATGTGATTCAAATATATAGAAAATTTTGATATGCATATCATAAAGGAGCAGAGAGAATAAGAACCATGAATATGAACAACGAATTGTGTCCACAACATAGTCCAGCATATAAGACTATTTCACTGTGTGAAACAGAGTAAAATGGAATTAAAACCCAATCACAGTGCCAAAAGCTTAACTTGTCTATAAATTAAGAAACGAAGGTAATAAAATGGCGTTGCCAGGCTTCATTGTCAAATAAACTACATTACGGAACCATTTATACTCAGGTATTATGAAAAAGTGGCATACAGTTCAAAATTTCAACTTTAAAAATTACAAACCAATATCTTATAAAAGATTTCGTGTACGCGTTTTATTTGAGCGTGTCAGGATTCATCTTAGCACCCAGAATAAAACTAACTTCATAAAGTGTTAGGCAATTCCCTTTTTTAACAGGCATGAATATTCCTATTTAATCATATAATAGTAATCATAATAATAATAATAATCACTTTCTTCTAGACAATAAATTTAAGTACAGTTTGGAATTCTCTGTGTGATTTTTCAACAAATTTACTTCTTGTGCAATATTTTCGAATTAAAAAACCATGGCAGTTAAATAATGTTAATAATAACAGTATGATAGGCAGTGATGCACAGAAACCAGTATTTTTTGGTTCATCACATACTTTACATGTTATTGTACAGGGTTTAGATAGTAAAGCTCACGTACGTTTCTTGGTGAAGGTTCACTCATCCAGTCTGAAAGTTTGCTTTTCTGGCTACATATTCTTATAACAGCTGTGTGATACGCTGTTTTGCGTTCACGGGCCAACTGGCATCTACTGTGATACTATCTCATAGTCTTTTTGTTAACTCATCTATCGATAAACTGAAGACATTTCAAGGGCAACCGAGAGGATTTTTTAAGTTTTATTGACATTTGAGTGCTTAAGACAAGTAAAACAGGAACACTTTGATGAAATATTTTTCTAAGCGGCAGCCTGCCTACACCTTTGGTTACCAAAATTATCCACCGAACATTTTTTTACCAAGCTCTTTCCTTTCAATTTTTCCTTTGAACGCATCATGTACTCTTGTACATTTTTAATCTGTTTTCAACTCTCCATTTCTCTAGTTCTTCACAAGAAGAGGAAAAATGTTAGGTTATATGGAAGTGAACTTTTCAGTGCACAAAGTACATTATATTTCTATCCGTTAGAGTTGCAGAGGTTTATACCGTCTGAATGAACCGCCACCAGTAAGATTACGCTTTCATTTCTGTTGGTTCTTTATTATGGACCGGACGTGCATGCAGAACCAGCTGCCTATTTCACACTATTGCCTTGAATACTTTTATTATTAACATCATTCCTATGCAATAACCGTTCCGTCTGACAGTATTGTTCTGGAAGTGAATTTCTTGAAAAATTACATGCTGAGAATTCCATACTGTCATACATATTGTTTGGAGTAAAGCGATTATTATTATTATTATTATTATTGATAGCAAAAAATTTAAATAAGCCACCACTAAAAGGGGAACGACTTCAATAAACAAATTTGCTTCCGGTCGTATCATTTTCAAAGACTGTATAATTGCATTCAAATATAGACATTTAATTAGATTCAAAACACGAATCCCTTTTTTGTGAATCAAGGGTATCTGAGAAAATGTGAACCGACTACTTTGTCAGTTCGACATTGACATGACATGTAGACCGGTTAATTCTCAACTGAATATCTTATTCAAATGGAATGATTCATTATGTAATGAAGATAGGGTGAGTACATTCTTCAGAAGTAGTTAAGAAGACTGTCAACATAACTACATTGACCAATCTGACAGTTGTTTTGTTCAAAAGAGTTACCAGCAGTATTCAGTAAGTAAGGTGTGTTGTATATTATCGCTCATATTTGTGTAGGCAAACACAAACACAACTTAAATTGGAGCTGTGTGGAAATACTAAATGACATGTAAGCTCGAAAGCTGCAAACATATTCCCTAAACCCCGGTACTTTACCATAAGGATAACCGATAGGCATGTGGAAATAAACTGAATATACAGATGACCACAAAGTCACCATGTAACTGAAAAAGAACCAAACAACTAGAGAATTTAACGTCTGATTAACAATAGGAGTAATATTGTGACACTGACAAGATCTCATTCTCGCACTATGAATTGATGAAAACTAAGGCCAGATAGTTTATTGTGCAATCGGAGAATCACCCCACCTAGGATTTAATAGCTCTCATTTTGATACATCTCATCCAAATATTGAGCTGTCTTCGGAATGTTTGAATTATTTTTGAACGTTTATACTGATCAAGCCAACTAGTATGGCGGCCAAATGTCCAAGGTCAACACTCAGAAAATACTAAAATTTCTACTGAATTTTGGATGTATATCTTACCTACTATTGTAAAGTCCATTTGTTATTTTTCGATGCGCACAGTCTGTTTAGCTAATAGTTGTGTACTTTTGTGTTGTACACGTACCAGGAGAGAAATAATCAGCTATGGAAACCTTTGGAAGGACAGCAAAGTGGTTATGTTTCAGATGGAGTCATTCCTCCAGGTAAAAATTGTACCATTTTACAACTAAATGCTGATAAGAATATAAGAGCAAGTAAATATTATTTATTCTCTTCATCTATAGTGTTTTTTTCTGACAAAGCAATCCAAAATTTAGCTTTTGTTCCATACTGGTTTTGTTCTTAAATGTATTATTTCGCATTGATTTACTGTAAACAGCTTCTGCATACAATTTGTTAAGTTGAGAAATCTTTGTGTAAAGAGGGAACAAGATATATAAGCGAATATTATTGTTTTCAATTAGATCCTCTTCTGGCTTTACTCTAATATAAAAGGCTGAATATATACAAACATTAAACCAAACATATAGATTTGTCGGTCAATGTGACAACTGATTTAAAATAATGATAGTGATGGTTTGAGGTTCTCATAAACATACCAAATGGTACTTGGCTTCGAATCCTTTAGACTACAGAAGCAGTAACAATCAGGGTCAAACAACTGGAGGTATGTATTCAGAACAACAAAAGTTGCCGCTACAACTACCGTGGCTCTATTCGGAACACACAAAACTATTTACATCCTACTCTGGATAATTTATTTTTTCACTTCCATACTGCAGATACCTCTTCACTCATAGTCTGAAATGAATTTAACCTATTTTGTCCCCCTACATCAGTAGTATTCTATCAACTTCTTATTACTCAAATTATCTTTCTTTGTTTATTTCATCCAGCTCTCATAAACAGCTTTCTATTATTTTATAAAACAGTCATCACCTCATAGCACTACTAACACAAACGATTATTTTGAGTTGAATCCCAGTAACAACTGATTCTATCATTAACGTTCACGCAAGACTTTTCTAAAGAAAATTCCACTAACCAATATCTTAATATCGTTGACGTGTAACTCCTAAATATGTACACATAACTGCAGAACCTGAAGAAGACGTTATCGAACAGAATATTCTCTGTTTACTCAAATGGCTTTTGAATTATAATGGAAATTTTTAATACTCATAACGTTGACAGTTATAATGACGCAGTTGTAATATACACGATAATGATGAGAAGAACCAAGAAAACACTATGAAAGTGTAGTCACCCTGATAATCAAAATAAGTCAAAAGCTTGGAAAAATACTAAAGCGGATGACTGAAGTCAAAAAGAATATGATAATTATCTGAAAGGGGTGAAGAATAAGAAATGGATAGGAAAAAATTCAATGATAACCTCAAAATACATTGATGTATAGTGCTCATTAGTAACATGCTTCCAGATGGATGCCACGAATTTTAATGAGAAGCTGTGACCTGAGGGGTCAACCAGTCGGAAGGTAAGCGGATGCCAAATGAAGATCTTGGGTGACAATCACTTCACATATCGTGAATTGACAGAAGTTGGAAACTGTAAACCACCGAACTCTGACCCAGCGTCTGAATGGTAAAAGCGTTCGTAGCGAAAGCTGAAGGTTCTGAGTTCGATCCATGACCTCGGTCGTGGATACGTACTTTTGAGAAGTCTCATACTGGGATGAAACAGCTGTCCAGTGATCTTCAGTTTTTAATGGTTCTCCAAATGATGTCAGTTCGTGATGAATGGTACCTTATAAAGTTATTTATTTATTATTCACTGACCAGTGGAAAGATAAGGGATGCATAAACTTCTGGACAAAAAGACTTAGATTAGTATCTGGAATTCACACAGCTGCTGCTATATGTGAAAGATGAGTTCGAATACTTTTTGATTATGTCCGTGTCTAAATCTTCATGCCACTTTCTTGGTTCTATATTACAACTGCCTTAGTCAACACTGTCATTATACCGGTCAACGTTATTATTATTGTCATTATTATTATCACTATCGTTATTTTTAAATCATTTATCACATTGACCAACAAATTTACATGACCGGTATAACGTTTATTTATATTTGGCCGTTTAGATTACAGTAAAGCCAGAAGAGAATCTAACTGAAAGCAATATTATTCTGTATTGATTGGTCACAGGAGTGCAGCCAATTTGATGTTGTCTAGCCCTGAGTGCAGACCGAATTTTATCGATCATATTTGCAATTTGACAACCAAGCTAGGAAGCCTAGCATTGTAGTGCACATTAGTAGACGATAGTTGGTTGGAGGCAATCGGTAGAAAGCCCTGAACCTAGGTTTCGTGCTTTTTGGCACTCGTCAGCCTCGATGGAACTGGTGTCCCGCCTGAGATTCGAACCCACGTCACCCAGCGTTGTAGTCAGCGACTTTACCACTGAGCTATTCGGGCCGTGAAACCTAGGTCCAGGGCTTCCTGCCGATTGCCTCCAACCAACTAACACAATATTATTCTGTTATACGGCTTACTCTAGTTTACATGATGGGAACTTCTAAAACCATTAAACGAAGAACAGCAAGCATCGTAGAATGGAGAAACTTCCTTTCATTTCATGTGCTCTAAATTCTCCGCATATTCAATTTGGATATGTAGCTTGATGGAATTATATGCTAAGTAGGTCAATAAAGTTCGATGATTAAAGTATTAATTTAGTTGTTAATTTATGTTACTTAATAGAATTGGATTACTTCGCATTTAATTTTGACGAGCTAAGTTGTATATAAAATTGGATGTTAGTGCATATGTGAAAGATTTAGAAAACATGAAATTAAATAAATTTGCTTCATTCAACAACTGATGTTTTTCCTACGTTGTAAATATTTTTCCCGGTTGGTGTTCATCACAGACTGACATCAATTAGAGAAGCATTGATAATCTAGGGGCACTGGGAAGCTGTTTCGTCTTAATATGGTACTTCTCAGCAGTGCACAGCCACGACTCCAGCGGGGATCAGACTCAGGACCTTCAGGTTCCCTGGCTAGAACTTTACCACTGAGCCACTGGGTCAGGATCCGGTGGTCCAGATTTCCAACTTCGGTCAGTTTACAATATACCATGACCTCCGTTCAGTACCGCAAGTGAGTAACTGTTCTCATGTTCCATTTGGTTGGTCTGACCAGTCATGAGTTCTTATAAGGACGTTTAGAATCACCTCTCGAAGATAATCATCAATGAGCACTAGATTCGTTCAACTGTGAGGTAAATGGTAATTATTTGGTAAATAATGCAATCTTTTGACGATAAGATTAAATATGAACTACATTACCGTGAATTTTGCACAGTTACAATTATTATGTTGTCATTCTTGTGGTAAAGTTCTAAAAAAAGCCTGAATTAAACTGCGAACAAACGATTGGATATGGTTTTGAAATAACTAGCACCAATATTATGAGAGGAATCTCAAACTCAAACGAAGTTAACCTTAGACGAAATTCAGTTTGAAGAGCTTGAAAATGATTGGTTCGGAAGTAATCTTTCAATTCATATGTCTGTAGAAGTAGTTAGAGCTCAACTAAACACTGATACTGAATTCATCCTGAACTACGCTACTTACTGAACAAATCATGTTGAAAATGTAGTTAGTGTTAAACTCTGAGGTTTTCAAGCTTCAAGATAAAATATATGCACAAACATTAGATGTAGCAATGGTACGCCTTTATCCCCATTAGTTGAAGGTATATATACTGGCACTTAGGAAAGTACTTCCCCAAGCATCTAATCCTATCGTGAAAGATATCTGGATGAGAAGATATGATTTAATCTCACGTTAGAAGATGAACAAAGAGAATAAGCAGGTTGTCGCCTGCGCGGTTGCCTCGATGTTGCCTCTTTCAATTATATATTAGTGATGTATAGTAGGTAACGGTGGGATCCAGGATACGCGTTCCATCCTATTGGGGACTTGTCAACTGGATATACCTGCCTGTCACTGGGCCGGTGTTCCCCTCGGGACTCCAACCAAGGATCGATGACTTCAAACGCCAGAGCGTTAGTCACTATCCCATTGAAGCACAATCGCCATTTTTTGTGCGATGATTATAGTTTATATGATGTTGCTTGTATTATCTCGTTGCTGACTGGACTGAATTGATTGGCATAAGGACTGATTTCTACGCATATACCTCGATATTACCTGTCGTTGCAATTTTGATATTAATGATGTTTGGTGGCTAGCAATGGAATCAAAAGTATGCCATTTATTTTAGTCTTACTCCTAATACCACTTGTAAATTTTGTCTTTTTTAAATATAAAAAAGAAGCCATTCCATTCAACAAATATTTTCATTCTTGCTTGCTTAAAAAATTATCAACAGAACAAAAAGTATATAATCCTGGGAGGTTTTATTGACCCTTCTGTAAATTGCCTCATAATTTGTTTTCGGTAAAGATCGATAAGAAAAGTTGCTGTCTCTTGTCTAAACAAATGCATAGCACTTTGTAATCTGCCTGCTTTGATAACTAGCAGGGAAATCAACAAAATTAACACAAATCCAGCATAATTTTCTTTCAATACAAAGGGATTACTCGGTAAAAGTTATTGGTCATTCGGATAACGAAGAACAATAAATGAAGACAATATCTGCAACTTAAATTTTGCTTGCATGCCACACCTCAACTATGTGGCTTATAATTGTCTGCATGACTCAGATCAAATGGTTATTTCCTTGTGGATTGTGATCGTGTATTCGCCTTGTAGATGGTGGACGGATAAACAGATAAGCTCCGAATCTGACGCCGGAGTGTGCTAGTTTAAGTTGTCACACCATCGTAGTATGCAGAAATAAGTAGATAAAAGATTATTATTATTTGTCCCCTGAGTTCCTAGTGGAACATAGGGCTTCAGTAACACGTCACCATTTCACTCTCTTCTCTGCAGTCTTTTGGACCTGGCTCCACGACTGCCCATCTTCTCGCTCCTCATAGCTGTTTCTTGTATGATCCAGTCCAGTCCATTATGATTTTAAAGATCATCAGAGATAGTAGGCAACCTTGTCTTGCTCTTGTCTCCACTTCAAAGGCATTACTGAGCTTCCCATTGTAGCGTTGAAGCAACTTCCTGCCAAATTACTTCTCGGTTGATGCTGTCGAAGGCCTTTTCAAAACCGATGAAGTTGAGGTGAACAGTTGACTGCCGTTCTATGCTGTATTCTATAATGATGTGCTGCGTTACGTTGCAATATGATGCGCACATGATTTGTTTTTCCTGAAGCCAGCAGTCTGTTTCGGTCCTAATTTTGAACCTATCGAATCCATTGAAATGGTCAGCCCATCTTTTCCTTTGTTTCTTTTCTTTGGTAACTGAGTTTCCTTCACTATCTCTCATTGCTTTCATCTGTTCTCATCTCCTCCCATATAGTAACCTGGTTGTTTGATATGATCTTGTCAGATCTCTTTTACCTACAGCTTATTCTGCTTCACTTGCCAGTTTGTCATAGAAGTGTCTTTTGTCTTTCCGTGCACTGTTCTTCACTTCTTTGTCCAGTGTTTTATACGTTTTGTTCAGCTCCTCTTTTCATTTTTCATTCTTGCACTGGTTCCTCTCCTACTTCACTATCTTCCTCTCCCTGCTCTTTCAGCTTCCATGTGTCCATGGAGATCCCTTCCTTATCTTCTTTCTTCTTCCTTCCTGCCACGATTATGCAGGTTCCCTTCCACGTCGCTTTCAAAGAGTTCCAGTGTTTTCCCACGCAGAATTCCTCGGAGACTAATGACCTAAAATTAGGCAAATGTGTATGAGAAGAGATAAAATAAATATTAGAGGCTTGCTGAAAATATGTAAGATATCTATAGTAACAAAAAGATAGCCTAATTGCTAATTTATGGCCCAGGCCAACAGTTACAGGCGTCATGGACTAGTATCGAGTGCTAGTTTAGCTATGTCCTACCTTTTTACTAACCTTATCCTATTTCAGGATGGAATTCATCATAGACTGACATCAATTGTAAGATATGGACCATTGGATTCCAACCCAGTGGCTCAATGGTAATGTCCTGGCCGTGGAACCTGGAGGTCCTGGGTTCGATCCCTGGACAGCCGGGGTCATGGGTACACACTGCAGAGGAGTGCCACACTAGTAAGACAAAACAGCTGTCCAGTGCTCTCAGGTTTGATGTCAACCTGTGATGAATTCCAACCTGAAATCAATTAATAAACCTCCACAAACCTCCAGATTGAACTAATCCTATTTCACCTAACATCATCTGTTTAGTTAGACTATGTCTCAAAATGTGGAGGATAAGTCAAAGCCACCTTAGTGCATCAGAAAAAATCGTAAAACCAGTATGTTCACGAAAAATATGAATTTCGAAGAGTACATATTTTACCAACCGATGCCCCTAGATAAGTTTAGAGGGATCTGGCTTGTATATCGATATGATTCATAGCTTCATATCTAGTTATTTTAATTATGGCATGTTTGTTGTAAAATTTATTTCAGTTCGTCATTTTCCTTGAGTTCTTTTTAGTGGTAGCCTATTTCCTAATTTTTAGGTAACAAAAATACCAAATGTAGCTAAAATCTACCTGAATTTTGACTGAATCAAATTCGTAATCCATCATAAATCACTAGACTGACAGCACAGAATCAGCTATTATTTTATACTTTCTAATGTACCTTTATAAAAGGTCACTTAACAGTATGTCGAGTTTGATTTGTCTGAATGCTGTATAAATTAAGTAATAGCCACTTTTTGAACTTAAGTGATAAGGTTATGTTAACAGAAGTATATTGTTATTCCTTAGTAGACTATCAGTAACATCATAAACCACAGTCAGATAGGCAATCATTATCAATGGATCTCATAAAAATATTGCAATAAATAATCTCAATATGGGAATAGTGAGTGGCTGATGACACTTTAGTACTTTTACTTTTAGACCTGATTTCCCTCAAACCGTATTATGATGACATAAACAAAGCGGACCATTGTGTCGGTATTCCAGTCTATCAATATTCAGCATCATCATATGGGACATTAAATCGAGGTCATTCAGGTAGTAAGTATCAAGTAAGTGTGATAAACTATTCTATGGTTTCTGATTATATAGAAGCTTTTAGTGAAACTGTATTTTCTGTTTAAACTTTAATTACTGGCATTAGTTGTGAAACTGTAAAAATTTGCTAATATTTGTTGCCATCGAGATCTGTAACCGCATATGTAGGAGAGCATACTTTGCGAACATGTGCCCAGCTCAATGGTGATGTCTCTGACTGTAGCACTGAATGACACGAGTTCTAATCTTTCAAAAGATATCGGTTTTCTCGAGTTTTCAGATACGCCTTAATGACTAGTGCCAACAAGCATTAAATCCTGGTCAAGTTTGGTTTACTGCCGTTTTCTTCTAACCATCTGTAACATATTGAAATGTTTCTAGCTAGAAGTGTATAACAAGGCTTACACCAAAAACATGTACACCTGCAAAATGATACCGTAATAAATGTGGTGCTATTCACAATAACCTACTTGGTATTATCAAAAATATTGGCATCATAAATTACAAATGTGGATTTGAATTCAAAAAAGGCTCCTTGAAAAAATACTTATGCTGCAAGTATACAGTAAGTCACATATTTTGCCTCTACATGACTGGATTGCATAACAACACTGGGCCAATAAAAATTTCATTGACGTAATAATCTTTAGTTAACTTACTTTTATTTGATTCCAGGCCGACCAAAATTAGGTGACCTCTCCTCCCACTTGCATTTGGATCATATGACCTTGAAATGGTCTGTGTTTTCAATATTCAATCGCTTTTGAGTTCCATATGTATCAATAAAATGTTGTACAAACTCAACTGGTGACTGGTTAAGGTTTTCTTATTCTATCATTTGTATCTGAATGACTTCTAAATTTAGATGTTTTCGGCAAGTGTGTAACTCAAAAAGGTTGATTTCTTTTCGACAGAAGCCATGCTACAAATATCAGTTTTACCGTTAGCAAAGGGAATTGATAAAGTTTCATGCCTTTTTCAACATATGAAAAAATGAATAAATTAACCAGCTCCCACTTCTGAAGCGGTTTTCTGTATGTGCATATATGAAGGAACTCAGTGGAAAAGCGAATTCTGGTTCTTATTTCTCTTCTGAGGCGAAGTTTTTATGTATCATGCGAATAAGAAGCCTTATCTAGGTCGAGTTCTGAGCGATAAATGAAAAACTTATCCCACAGGTGTCTTCTTTAGAACTAGAAATCCATAGTACCCAGGCTTAGCTCAATGCGTCAGGCATAAAATCGATTTCCTGTCTTCTTGCGTTTGGACGTCACGATTCTTCTAAGCAGTTACAAATCGGAATCATAGTAGGTATTTATCACATCTTCAATTCCTAGTTGCAGCACGACTGGGTATAGTCTAAATGTGAGATTCAATTATCACTTTATTCAGAAACCAGAATTTTCAAAGTGTCAGCTGTGATATATTCGACAACAAAAATGATGTCAGAAACGAGAGTGAGAACTGTAAGGTAAATACTTCTGATCAATATGAGTGGCCGAATACCTGTCACATATGTATAATTCGGTCACATCTATTTGTGTCATTCTCATCTTTAGATGAGAATATTGTGGACACTTGCTGTCACTCCGCACTATTGCTAGTCCTCTTTGACAGCTGTTCAATTTTAGGGTGGTTTGATAAGTTCAGCTGTCTCAGTTAAGTCATTCCATATATATCAGTGGTGATTTCGACTGAGTTTCTGTAGTTTAGTTATTAACCTTGGAGCTACTAACCCTGTTTTTTCTAATCTTCGTGATATCGAAAGCCAGTTTATTTCTTTTTTATGTGTCACTGCTCGAATAGCTGAGTGGTTACGTCTCTGACTGCAATACTGGGTGATGTGGGTTCGAATCTCAGGCGGGATATCAGTTCTGTCGAGTTTGAATATACGCCTTGCTGACAAGTACCAACAAGCACGAAATCTAGGTCCAGGGCTTCATGTCGATTGCCTCCAACCAACCAACAATTATAAACTCTATATTAAGTCAACTTTGCTGGTATTACTGAGAAGAAAAATGAAAGCAATTATTGAGCATATAGGACTCAGATGTACTGATTCTATGTTTGGGTTCACTGACTTTTGCTATGAAAGCAGTTTTATCTACACTGCCTTGTGAATGTTGTTCAGCCGTAAACTAAGCGGCTTACTATAATTTACTTGGTGGTGGCTATCAATCTAATCCAAAATGCATGTTTTATCCTGTTTGAGATTTGTCAGTATACTAACGGATATGCACACAAAGTTCTAACAACTCGATCCAGCATAACAGTAGATAATAACTGATACTCTTTATGCAAAAGTTGACTTTTTTGCCTCAGTGTTTGGGTCGATAACGCTTTGTCGTTTGAAGTGATGGGTGCTGGATCCGAATCTTAGTGGGAACACCACCCCTCACCAAGTTGAGGTAAATTCATCTGATGAGTCTCAAATAAGATGAGACATGAGTCGTAACTTCCTCTGTTAGTTACAACCAAGTTAATTATAACCTGAGAAATATTCCGGTAATATCGAGTCATCCATATAGAAATGCATATACCAACAGAGATCGATCAATTCGACCCATTATCATGATGGAAATTACAACCTTTAATAAAACAAATGACTTACTGATCGGACTTTTAAAAAACCACTGAAATTATGTTTCCTTTGTTTTCACTGATTGTGAAAAACAGTCTTAATATTTCAAGTAGACGAGGACTATATTATCGCTTCATTTCTACAATTTTTGAATTATCTGTCTAGGTATGCGAAAAATTTAATCGATCGATAACGGATTTTAATTTTTTTCTTCATTCAAGAAGTTAAACTTTAAATAAATCCATTAGTATGAATGATATAGAACAAGGGTTTTGGCCACTTTATGGGTCAAAATAGGTATTGGACTAACAGATAAGTATAGACTAAGCCTAGTAACCAGATGTAAATTATCAAATTAAGGTTTTGTTTCAGAGCGCAAGTTGGCAAAGTAAATAATGCCAGAAGTTGAACAATTCGGCCCTGTATAAAAACAAGAAATTACAATTATCATTACAACACCTCATATCCGTTGCACAAGAGGTGACTGTCGTAGTTTAGTGGATAACACTGTGGCGCTTGAAGGGAAGGGTACTGGGTTCGAGCCTCAGTGAGAATAAAATCACTCACTGGAGTACAAGTACATCCGGCTGATGAGTCCTAAATGGGACGAAATGCACGTTCTAGATTCTTCTGCTAGTCACCAAGACCAATATAAACGATACCATTTTGAATGGCATTTTTCTCCTTTATGTTTGGTAAAGCTTCTAGACGAATGAAGTAAGAACGAGCAAAATGATTGCATCGAGATTTTTCAGTAGATTCTTTAAGAGTGAATTGGTTGTAACAAAATGAGATCTTTACACATAAGTATAATGATTGCGGTTAAATGAAAGTTTTGTATAACGATATGATTCGAACCCTGCAGTTGCTGGTTCAAAGATAAGGTACTAAATGATCAGTCATCTTATAAATAACAGTAATTTAGATCAACTATATTACTGAATTGAAATGACGTATATTCGAACATCATCAACATAGGACCAGGCATTACTGCGTAACGGTCCGAGTTGCCACACCTCACGTCAGTTCATCAAGTAGAAAGTTAGTGAGGTTAAGAATGAAGATAAGTGAATGCAGTCAAAAGAAATATAAAGTACGAGAAGAAAGGAAAGAGCAGTGACAAAATGGTGAGATTCGGTATAGTGTTGTTAAGATGAGGATAATGTGTGTGTACATATGCGCCACTGACATCGGTTCTCACCCATATCACCTAGGGTCTCCAACCACTGGTTCCTCTTGTCCCGCCGACCCCAACCACCTAGTCTACATCGTCCTACATGGCTTAAACCAACAGTCAGAGACTTCATACACTGGTGCCATGTTTTAGTCTGGCCACCTCGGGCCTTCTTCCAGCCTGGACCCACCTCAGCCAACATTGTGTGACGAGGCAACTGATTTACCTCTTCTCCCAAAACTCTACACCTGACTTCTGCATTACTCATGTGGTGACACCACGGAATACGTCCTATACTACGAAGGCAACGGTGGTCAAACACCTGAAGCCTTCTCATATCTTCCACCTTCAATGGCCATGTTTCACAGCCATACAGTAGAACAGACCGGACTGCTGTGCAGTACACACGACCCTTAATAGACAAACCGATATCACGGTGGCGCCATAGGTGGCGTAAATTGGCAAAAGCCAATCGAGCCTTTTGTATCCATGCAGAGATTTCATCGGCAACTAACCCACCAGGGTTGGTCCTACTTCCCAGGTAAGTGAAGTGGTCAACACACTCAACCACTTCACTCTATTGTTAGCCGCGGTGGGGCACCGTTGAAGACCAGTCCTGGAGCAAAAATTTGCATTTGGGTGGTGAAAATCGCATCCCAAACATTCTCAAATTCCCACTCAAAGTGTTCAGAAGACTCTGCATCTTGTCAGTGTCTTCACCTAACAGGACTATGTCATCTGCATATTCTAGATCTAAAGAAAATTCACCTGTGGTCCGGTCAACGTTTGTGTAATTAGGTGACGAGAGGGAAACCTCCATAAGAATATCTATGATAAAATTAAATAAGAATGGAGATAGTGGGTATCCTTGACGGACACCACTTGATGAGTATAGCTCCCTGGACAAGTCGCCATAGGCTCTAACATGCCCACAAGTGTTCGAGTAGAGAGCTTTCAATAACGTGATGTACTCACTAGGCACGCCTTTCAGTGAGAGACATTGTCATAAGACTTCTCGATCAATGGAGTCAGGTCGAGAAATACAGCTATTGTGGGGCGTCTGTAAGCATGCCTATGTTCCAGGACCTGGCGCAGCGCGCCAGCGCTTTGTTTATCATCTACTTACAGAAGTGACTTGTACTTTTAATATTTCAGTTGGCGAAATATCTTTCTAGGTAATGCAATAAGCTTACTTCATATATAATGTTTCTAAATTATGCAATATTTTTTTATGATGAAAACGAATGAAACCATTGAATATTTCCTTATCCTAATTCCTATTTTCATTGATTTTTAGAAATTCAAAAGAAAAGAAAATCTTAAACATGTATATGATTTTACTTATCAAAATTTAGAATTACCTAAAATTGATATTGGAAGTGAATGTTTTACAAATCGATTAATTCATGTAAGAAGAGCACGTTCTGCACCTTCTGAGCACATTTTGATCACTAATAAAAGATTTGATTTGCCTCATTTTAACACGGATGGAGAGAGTGTTCATTTTAATTCATATGGGAATAGAATTATTTCAACAGAAGATACTAATGGTTATATTAGTGGTTTTCCTAATCTGTCAGATGTATATTTCAAGGATCAGCTAACTTCTTCGCATATCCCTACAATCAAAAACTCTTGCAGTCATCGAAAATGTATGTAACTTAATAATATTTAATGAAATTGTTCTTACTTAAAATTAGTCATCATAAAAGTCTCACTCTCAATCGAAACAGTTGATGTGCTTAGGATTGTATTAAATTTCTTTACCGATACCTAAATGAGGAAAATAATGAAATCGCTTGTTTTCTCATATCATTTTACTACTACTTTTAAGTAGTCACATATGAATAAGCCTTTTTTGGAATCTTGGAGATTGTCGAGCAAATGATCAGTAAACATTTAACAACATACAGTTACTAAAATATCACTGCCTTGTCTGTTTGAATAAAAGTATCTCATATTCGCTGGGTTAATGTCTCATATTTCATCAGCTACCTGTTAAAATCCTAGTTAATAGTAATAATAATAATATTCACTTTATTCTAAAGGATATGTATGATATAGTATGAAATTCTTAGTATATGATATTTCAAAAAATTCATTCCTTTTTTCAATATTTTTAAATGAAATAATTTTTGCATATTAGCCTCGAGTGAAATTTCGGTGGTGGTAGTTTAATGATACATTACAAAAATCTACAATATGACATAGGCATCCTAGGAATACTAATATGCTGTATTTTCATGTGTTTATAAGTTCATTGCTTATAGGCGTAACCTTTCTCCTTTGTTTTATTTTTGGTTTGAAAAACTACAGTTTGAAAATATGCGAGACTACATGATATTGTTAAAAGATATATTTCGACGAATAAAAGAATTGAAAGGAAAGAAATTGATGATCTTCTTTGGAGAATTTTCGCCAGCTCAATGTTTAACCAGGCTGCCGTCAAACAGTTGATTCAAGCCATTATTCCTTTTATTCTGAAAAGAGAGAGTGATATGCGTACATCAGGGTATTTTGTAGTTTAGAAACAACTCCTATTGAAATATTCAAAACACAAGTTGATTCAGTGAAGAAAATTTTTGTTTTGACGAATCATTTTCAGTTACTGTATAATCGCATTCATGGTAAAAAAAAACAACAAATAGATTGGTCTACTGCTGGTTGATAGGTTAACACTAGGTCAATAAAATGGGATATTTTAGTTGCAGTTTAGCGTCTTTATTAAAAATGTCGCATAGTGAAACAGTATCATTTACTGAATAACAATTTGGACACCATTAATTACCTATATTCATGTCAAGCAACTCCACAACTTTTAGATAGTTTATGTAGTCCTGATATTCTCGTCCTTATGATGGGACCAACAAACACCAATCACCATTAACTGGAGAAACATAGAGGAAATAGTCTCTTTCACCTACCAACTAGACAGCATCCTTTCAACTAAAGGTAGCACTGGCACAGATGAGGATGTCAAAACCAGGATAGAAAAAGCAAGACAGGCGTTCATTAATTTGAAGTCGGTGTGGAGATCTACTGCACTCCACTCAGCATAAAACATGAACAAAATCCAGATTTCCACCACTAATTCGGTCAAGTCAGTGCTGCTATACGCTTCAGAAAGTTGGCGCGTCACGAAAAGCACCTCCAACAAAGTAGTGATATTCATGAACAGCTGCCCCCTACGCTGGCTCAATACTGACACTGAAGATCAGATGGGAAGGCAAGAAAGAATATGCAACAAGGAACTCTGGCTGGTAACGAACCAACCAACAACCTATCACCCAACAAATATGCAGAGGAAGGAAGTGGAGATGGATTGGATTCGATTGGACTTACACTGAGATGACCATTCGAGTACATCACATGCCAGGATGGACAAGGCCATCGAGTGGAACCCAGATGGGAAACGACGAGTTGGGTGTTTAAGGTGAGGGTGACATGGAGAAGATGGTGTGAGGAAGAAATGAGAGCTTATGGGCAGTCATGGAGCCAGGTTTTGAAGACTGTAGAGAAGAGAGTGCAATGGAGACGTGCTACTAAAGCCCTGTGTTCCTCCTGGATCCCAAAAGAAAAATAATAATTTAATGACCTTGCAATCAGTTCATGGAATTTATTAGATTATATTATTCTGCTGAATTTGTTTTATCGCATCATCAAGATGACAAGACTTATCTTTGAGTGAGTTTGTGGGTTTAAATGCCACCCTAATCCCAGCTTTGTTAAGAATTCAACGTACAATTTCCCATTCGCCTTCTTTATAAGGCAACACTGCTGAGTATTTGAATTCCATCTTAGACATGTTGAAGTCAACACTAGCATTATCACTCTTTCTCTTATCAGTCCTTATAAACGTTTTAATAAATTTCGAAAAAGCTATTAGAAGAAGAAGATTATCTGAAAAATGTGATGTATTTGTGTAATACCTTTCAAACAATCTGATCACACATTTACTTGTCAGGTCAATTTATGTATGAATATGAGAGGAAAAATGAAAGGTCAAATGTAATGTGAATATGAAAAGGTTGTGACACTAGTCTTTGTAATATAATCAGATAAGGATTACCAAGGTAAATTAAGTGGAACGACAAATTATTTTAGTGCGCACAGTGGAGGCTTAAGTTTACGAATGGCTAACGCTTCGGCAAATTTTATTATCCTCCCTCGACTGGTCCTGGATAATATCTTGCAGGCTGTTTTCGTATTAACCTTATGATTCAGTTGATGATATGTTTTGCTATTGATGAGAATGGATGTCTGTCACCTGCAATTATCAAAGTTTGTGTGTTGAATTGTTTTTCAGGACACTTAGGTATATGTTCCTTTACCCTTAGTCTGCATTGAGCGATTACTCCTCCTAATGAATGTCTGCCCACACATACATGTAAATTGGTAAACATAGTGGGGTGTGACATAATTTTTCTTTTCATTTTCATATATAAATTGACGTGATCAGACTTTTCGACACAAATACATCACATTTTTTCGATAATCTTCATCTTCTAATGACCTTGTCGAAGGATTCGGTTATCAAACTCTTCCTCCACCCAACTAAGTTAATTTAACACTATGGCTCTACCCTTTACCTACTGTATGTTTGTGTGTAATTGTATACAGAGCTATAGATGAACCTTTTTCTAAACTTCTTATAGTCATCTACTAATCTTGATTTAGCTCATTTTTGTGCTGTTTTCCTAATTGGCCCACGTTGACTACTTTGATGAATGTATTTGACCTTTCAATCATTGCAAAGGATTTGGTAAACCAAATTATTTTTCTTAATTGCATCAGTCGAATCTTCTAACCTACAAAGCTTGTTTCTGAGAGAGTTTATTAGTTTAAATACCACTGTAATCACAGCCTTATTTAGAATTCTTTGTAACGCTTCTTAGGTGTCGTCTTTGCATGGTAACACAGCATAGGCTTTGAATTCTCCCGCCTCTATGTGCATCTACCAGTTCACCTGCTCTTGTGGAGCAAGGTACATCGGCCGTAGCCAGAGAATGCTTTCTACACGTATACGAGAACATGTTCCTGCTTGGTTTTATAAAGGTGAAAGAAAGTCTGTTAGGAGTTCGATTCTAGTACATTTGATTGATTTCCATCACACAACAAATCCAGACGATGACTTTGAAACTATTTATCAAATTCGCCCAAACCTCCCACGTTCTCTTCGTTTTCAACTCCTTAAAACAGCGGAAGCTTTAGCTATTCATGAACTAAGACCTGATCTGTGTGTACAAAAGAAGTATGTGCAGTCACTGTCTTTATCATGGCCATAACATTTTCCCACCCTATTAGCTCCCCCTCCCACTTTGTTAATTTAACCTTTGTATCCTTCCTGTATCACTATTATTGTTATTATAATCGCCTTCACTTCAACTAGTTTCCGGTGTTGTTTCACTTAATTGTCTTAATCCTTTTAGAAAACATTGACTTCATCTTGTCCAATTTGTCTAATGCCATTACATAATACTTAATTGATTTACCATTTTCAACAATTTTTTCACCCTCTTCTGAGTTATATACTCTCTATGTACCATTCCATATATTACATAATCTATTTGTTATCATTCGCACTTCAATTGTTATTATAATCAAAAATGCCTATGTCATCACCCGCTCTATTATTATTGTCATCACCATATAGTGTTTAGTTTTCCTCACAGGATATAATTTTTTCCAAATACCATATATAAACGATTGTACAGCTTGAAAATAAATTCGTTGAAAACAGTCTCTTCGCTGAATATCTTGTTCTTACCATTATTTTTACCGTCATTACAGTTATTAGTAGAATTATTATTGATAGCACTTTTATTACTACTACTAATGCTGGTACTTTTCATTCTATTTCTTATGAATTTATTTGTAAATTCAGGTGGATAATTATTAGACGTAAGATATTCTTGATGTATCTAATTTCTTGTCGTAGATTTTCGATCCTACTTGTAAACGTTTTCGCCGAAGCTTACTATAACTGAGATGGGCTGAGATAATTCGAATTCTCGGTAGCGACTTGAAGGTTTCCTATAGACACCAGTCTTTAAACTTCCGTGTTTTTTTTTGCTGAACTTTGCAATCCAACATAGCTAGCTCACCTTCGTCACTTTCTAATTCACCTGTTACCTGTGACTTGCCTGTGACGTGATGACCAATAAGTTAAAAAAACGTTAATACTAATAATTATAATCAATAATTTGATTGAAATAACGTTAGAATTTTTTGTGATAGATTGGAGCCATAGTGTTAAGACTTAGGAAGGTAAACCGTAAACTAAAAATAAACATTAATGATCATCAACCAGTAAAAGTAAGAAAATGCTGAAGTAATAAAGTAACTCAAGAAAGGATTATGACCACGACAAAATAAGAAAATGGACGTAACTCTTCTGCACGCAGAGCTCAAGCTTTAATTGTTGTATTACTAACACTTCTGCTATACATAAGTGAGAAAACCGTACTCTTTCGGACCGTTTTCCTTCACTTTGTATAAGATTTCGATAGAAGACTGTAGGGAAGTGACTCAGAGTTTAATTTTCTCTATGTCTCGTTGAAAATGGGACTTGATAGCTCTTCAAAAATTTCAGTCTATAGAAAACCAACTATTAATGGACACTACAATCATTTCCAAAGTTGGGTACCACTGATTTGAAAAGGAAACTTGTACCTTCACTCTGCACCACAATCAGAAGAACATGCACAAATGATGCATTAGACGATAAGCTGGAATGCCTTCAAAAAGTTCTTCAGAATAGATATCACCCAAGGTTTGTCGAAAAAACCTTGAAGCCAAAACAATGATAAGAACAAGTTCTTACTGCCCCTAAGAAGATCTTATTCATGAATATTGAATTTGAATGCAGAAATCGTATTAGAAATGCTGAAGGATCGTTTTTTTAAAGCATTCAAAAAAGATTCTATACAGCCGAGCTGTGACTGGTTTCCCATAGCTGACAGTTGATTCAAAGTACTGTGAAAGACAGACTACCGCTTTTGGTCACAGCTCTGTGTACCTCTCACTTAATCTGCTATTGTTTTGCAGGTTCTGTAAGACGTACTCAGCACAGCCTTCCCAAATGCATCTCTGAGCAATATCGTGCATGGCTATCCAGAGGCTAAAGCAAGTCAAGCAACAGTTGCATCTCCGACCATTTGGTCAACTCCGGTTAAATCCCCTCCCCCAAAGTCTTCTATCACAACCCTATACAAAGTCAAACCAAACAGCTCAAAGGAGTTCATATTCATCACTTATGTATAGCAGAGGCGTTGACAATCTAGCAATCAAGGCCTGAGCTCTGCTCATAGACGAGGTACACTAATCCTCTTATTTTGCCGTGGTCATAATCCTTTCTTCAGTTTCTTTATTGCTTCAATATTCATCTTACTCTTACCGACTGATAATCATTACGTGTTACCTTTTATTTTTACGTTGCGGTTTACTTTACCACATCTTAGCATGTTAGCTCCGATCTCTGACTAAAATTCTCAAAATGATTCACTCTGATTATGATTATAATTTTCATTATTTGTCCCTTGGGTTCCTAATGGAACAAAGGGCTTCAGTACCACGTCACCACTGCACTCTCTTCTCTACAGTCTTCAAAACCTGGCTCCACGACTGCCCACAAGTTCTCATTTCTTCCTCACACCATCCTCCAACATGTCACCCTCGCCATAAACACCCAACTCACCGTTTCCCATCTGGGTTCCACTCGATGGCCTTGTCCATCCTGGCATGTGATGTACTCAAATGGTCATCTCAGTGTATGTCCAACCCAATCCAATCCATCTCACTTTCTTCCTCTGCATATTTGTTGGGTGATAGGTTGTTGGTTGGTTCGTTACTAGGCCAGAGTTTCTTTGTTGCATATTCTTTCTTGCCTTCTCATCTGATCTTCAGTGTCAGTATTGAGCCAGCGTAGGGGGCAGCTGTTGATGGTGTATGTGTGGAAATCCTTTTCGTAACACATCAAGTCTCTGAACCATATAGAAGCAATGACTTACCTGACATTATTGTTGGAAATCTGGATTTTGTGCTGAGTGGAGTGCAGTAGATCTATACACTGACTTCAGATTATTAAAGGCCTGTTTTGCTTTTCTGATCCAGGCTTTGACATCCTCATCTGCGCTGCCTGTAGTTGAAAGGATGTTGTCTAGTTGATAGGTAAAAGAGATAACATCCTTTAGGTTTCTCCTGTTGATGATGATTGGTGTTTGTTGTTGGTGGTGGTTGGGTATCTTCATCACCTCTGTCTTCTCTACATTCATTCGAAGTCCTGTTTTCGCTGCCCTTATCCTTCTGTCGACATTTTTAATTTAACTGGTTTTTATCATAGTCCAACTACCCTGAGGATAACACACCTTCGTGTCCATAAGTATATGCGCTATTGATTCAGTATCTTCTATTATGTTAATTTGTTAAGGTGATTCTAACTTCAATGAAGACCTTCTGATATTTCAGGATTTATCTGCTTGACATAACGGAGCCAAGAAGCAGGGATATCTTCGGAGTTTTGTTTTTGAACCTGAAATAAATATTCTGAATACGTATCAATTGAACTGTTGCTATAAGCGATTCTTATACTTCGGAGATACAAGACATATATGTCACTTTTATGGTTGTCACTCTATTTATGTATTTCTTCCATTTTTAATACTAAAGGCACAAATCATTGTAAATCGGTAAATCAAAGAAAAACTTTCCACTATCTATTTTTATAATAATTTGTACAGAAAATTAATTCGTTGGGATATAGAAAGATGAAGAATAGCTCAACAATTTTTCTAACTTGTGTATATAGTTTATATCACATATGCTGCCAAATAAAAGGAGACTTTTTAGTTTGACAAAATTAGTATTTCATTGGTAAAAACAAGTAACTAAACTATTTTCTGCATTTTCTTAATATTGTGGTCCTATTTTTAAAGCTCAAACAAACTGCCTTCAAGATGAAAGCCCATCACAGCTTTTTGACAGGAAACAACTCATCTCAAATAAGCTATTCATGAACAGACCTCCTTTGAGAGTTTCAAAATCCTTCTCTTCAAAGTATGAAGATTACAATAAACGAAAATCTATCTTCAATGAATTTAAATATCATTCAATGGAAAAAACAGTTCCAATGAGATCAAATGAAAATAACTCATCATATCATATACGCAAAGAATTGCATAGAATGAATGTTACAAATAGCAGCAGTCATTTCCGATGTGCTACTCTAATCCCAAAATCGAACATCATTTCTCCACAGAATTCACATAAGAAGGCGAAGGTAAGTAAACATTTTACACCAATAGAAAATGAATTATTAAAATGTTATATATTTACGGGGATTCCTAATTTTCCAAATTCGAGAGCTAAACACTTTATTCAGCATCTTTATAGGTTAATATTTGTCTAAAACCCCAGTAAGCACATCACAGCTGCTATAAAATTGCTGTGATTCTACAACTTGTGTAAATCCATTTTAGAATTTAAAATAAAAGCTAAGTAGTTATGATATTTGTAATTTCCCGTCGTTATACATAACCGAATCGCTCGATTTCTGTTAGCAGATGGACTCCCATGTTGATAATTCGGTTTTGCCGATCGCCAGGCTGCAAACCTTTTAGCAGGTGTACTGATCAGATCTTCCTCACAATCAGATCTTGGAAGACAAATACACTTTCCGGTGTCTGACACTACCTGTATTTCTTGACCTGATGGAGAGATTCGACCATCTCTACCAAGGAGTTTTAAGCCATTATCTCTCTCTTAAATCAATGCTAGAATTCCTATTCGAACACTCGTGGGTGTATCAGAGGCCATGGTGAGTTATCGACTGAGTTGTGCACGTCAGTCGGCGTCCATCAAGGAAGTTCACTCTCTCTATTCATATTCAGCTTTGTCACAGATGTACTCATCGAGATCTACCTCTCGTCGTGTGACTTCACAAAACTTATTCTTATTACAGGAGAATCCTCGTAGATCTAGATAATGAAGATGACATAGACCTGTTTGGTAACGTTGCTGATAAGATGCAGGGTCTTCAGCGAATCTTGACTCAGTATTTAAGGATGTTTCAGATGTCACTTAAGGACTGGTTTGGGTTAGTTCTTTGTCTAATAACAGAGTATGGTTGACTGAATGTATTAACCACTTCACCTACTATGAAAGTTGCCTCAGCTTTTAAGGGTTAGGGGCCGATGAAATCTTTGCGCAGATATATACGGCTTACTGTGCTTCAGCTAAATTATACCATCCATGACCCTGACATTATTTTTGATTGCCTATTAGGGGTTGAGTGTACTATCCTACTCCATGACTGTGAAACACAGTCGTCCTAGAGGGGAAACGTGAGTATTCACCAGGTGTTGAACCACCGTTGCCTTTGTGATGTGTAGGCTGTGCCATGTGACCTATGCCTTAATGATGAAGGGATTAAGCGTTGGGTATTTTGTTAAAAATGTCTGTTAGATGGTGATGTTATGAGCCTTTATTGACTGAGATGGTTGGGACAGGTGTTACACGCGCTTAGTCGTGGCCTACCTTGTCCTTTTATGTTATCTGAAGTTGAGAAAAGGTGGCAAAGCTGAAATCTAGTAAAGAGTTATGAAGCCTCTGACTGTTGAGTTGAGTTTTTTGTGGGGGAATTTAGACTTTCTAGTTGGGGTAAGCATGACAACCAAATCCAATGGTTGAAACACGGTTCATACACACACAAATCTTCTTCTTGAGCGTTACACTAAACTTCATCATTGTTTGATCAACCCTTTCTCTCTTTTTACCACTTCCTACTACTTCTGATTACTTTTTTCTAACATTCTTATTCACACTGATACCTTCTACGTTGATTTACTGATTTCATATGTGACAACGTGGACCACTCCTCAGTAAATTCGGGTTTTGCGTTGATACTTATGGACTGACTGACTGAATAATTCTTCAAATGCATGTTTATTACACACAGATTCACTTCACGCGTACTTTGTGCTGAAGTAATTAACAAATCTTCTAACTAAACTTCCCTCTATTTCTGTTCGCTATGCGTAAATTGTACTGTAAAAGTAAGTTCAGGAGCAGCAATTCTTAAGAACTAGACTGTTTTCAGGCCTAATCGTAGATGTGTAGGGAAACTGGATGCGTTACTATTATGTAACGCCTGACCAACCCTACTTAACTGCATGTGCTCTAGTTCCTGCTTAATCAGTACCTCATCTAACGTGTAAGTGATGATAGCGGAACACAAATCAGAAGAACTGAGATTCAGGAATATATTCTAAGGGGCAGTATATTCAAAAAGAATAAATTTGATAGGGATTATTAGGGGTAAAGTTTATCAGACTTATCTGGTTAATATACCTGAGCTAGGGACTTTGAGGATGTGCGCGTTAACCAACACAAAGTGAGTGCAAAATGGAGTCGAAGACAGCTCGGATGCATGCTCGTTAAAACAAAAATTAAAACACTTTAAGCACCTGGAGGTGAGTTTGAAGGTTATCCAGTTAATTGAATTTAATTTATTCGTCTTAGCCCTGGTTGCATTTTGGTACCAGGAAGGTGCACTACATATGTACTGACCAGATTTCAACCTAAATACATATGGTGTAACACAGGTATATTTATTGTTCCCTGATAATAAATTAGCACATTAATTCCAGTTTGAGACTCGACTTCATTGATTAACAATTTTCAAGGACTATTCAGGAGACAATTCCTCATGAGTAGGAGTGCTTCATGCCTTATCATGAGGGGTGGTAAATCATAACCTTTAAAGATAGAAGTGTTGTAACAGTTTCTTTTAATCGACCATTGTTGGCTTAGTTGTATATTTTCCTCGTAACAGCCAATGAAGGTACTAGAAGTCGATTAGGCAAAGTGATTCCTCATTTATGTTACAAATCCTAACTGGTTGAAGTTTTCAACGCATATCTTTCATCGTCTCATGCATTAAGTTACTGTGTTTCAACGGAAATAGACTTGACTGTTGCGCAATTAAATCACGCTATATTTCTAGTGGTGGTTGTTTATCTATCTATAGAATGAATAATTAACAGTATAAAGTTCGAAATGAAATAAACCTTCTAAAGTTGAGTAACATTTATTCAACCAATCCATTCATTGATGTGATTTGACTGTTAATCAGATAAAATACCAATTTACACAAATATATTTTATTTTTATTACAGATATGTGCTATGCGAAGACTAAGTTGTGGGCTGAAAAATCAGGGTGAAAGTAAGTTAACCTGTTTCACTTACTGCCTGCCAAAAAGTAACTCATTCATTTATGTTTGTTATCAAGATCCAGATGAATAAAATCAAGAAAGAAACATTTAATGAAGTAGCTTTTAGTAAGAATATTTTAACTAAAGGGTATAGTCCAACTGGAAAGTATTTAAGATGATAAATCATTCTTGTCGAAAACGTGGCCGAAACTCGAACCCGGGACTGACCACTTCAAATGACTGAACGTTGTCCACTATGCCACCAAGTCGCGACGATTATAGTTTATAAGATGCTGCTTGAATTATCTTGTCGTTGATTGGTCCAAATTGGCTCCTGCTCGGATGGCTCAATACTACCTGTGGTCTAGAGGACAACCTTCTCACGTTCGAAGTGATCGGTCCATGGTCCAAGTCTTAGTGGGGACAACATCGCTCACTGTGATGCAGGTTCATCCGGCTGATGAGTCCCATATAGGACGAAACGCACTTCCTGGATTCCGCAACTACCCACTATCCATCATTACTGTGATACCGAACTGATAGATAATATCGAGGCATCCGCGCAGGGACCTATATTGCAATAGAGACCGGTCGACTCGGTTGAACCAACGACGGGAAAACACAAACATCAAAAAAGCCCCATTATTCTTCTGATCACTCTACTCATGAACATAGAATCCAGGAAGTGTGACGCTAAAGAATTATCAACAACAACCAGAATGAACTTCCTTGCTGCCAAACAGTAGACTTTCTTCTTCATATGGTTTTTTAATTGAGGATATATGAAGAATAGGCTACTCCTTTAAGCTATATTAATATGTTTAGCAGTTCATCTGTTAGTGTGGAGATGATTTCGTAGGCCACACCAAGTATGTCTTTTCTAATTAAGAGTCAGTAATCAGTTTGTTTACCTAGAGATGAATGTTGAATGATGAAGCATTCGATCTTTGAACATTATAGTAACAAACAGTTTGATAAATAAAATATTTTTGACGACTGATAAATTTTGAGGTTCCATATTGATGAGGTATTAGAAATGAAGCTTATGTCAAGAATACGAAAGATCGTATGTTAGTAGATAGTTTTCGAATGACGGTGGGCAGCTGCGGATCAGGTAGATTGTCTTGATTATGCTGCATTTTCTGAGCTGAACGGTTTAATCGTAAAGCCGTCTTTCTAGACAACATCAGCACCAACTTCACCATAAAGTGAGCTATTAATTTCTCTCTGTTAGTGGTTGAATGGCTTTCCCTGGAGGAGTGGTTTGTGATCTGTTGTTTCCCTTGATTGCTGCGTCATTGACTGCATAGGTTCTCGTGTAAACTCTTTCTCTGCCTGACCTCTGACCTTGTTTTTGAGTATCACTTTCCTTATTGGTTGATAGATTGGGTCTATGTCTATACATCTGTGTTGATTGCTGACCAAGCTGAATCCCAAGCTCCTTGGGATTTTCTGGTGTTCCTTAGGTTCCCTTTGCCCACTATCTCTACATTTGCTCAATCGAAATCATGTCCATAGATGTGTACATGGATTGATATGTGAAATGAAATGTTGTGAAGTTTAATAGCCAGTTGGTGTTTGTGTAAACCAAGTCAAAGAGGACGACCACTGTGTCCAGTGCAGTGCTGGTTGTACTTGTTGTAGTTGAGTTTGTAAATGATATTTGGTATTCCTTCTCTAGCTGTTGCATCCTTCGGTCTGTATCATATGCCATGAAATGAATTGTTGGTTTATGGACCGAATTAACTCCAAATGCCCTCAGTGGTCTCGTTTCTAGTCCATTCGCTGACTTCTTT
Organism: Heterobilharzia americana; assembly: GCA_944470555.2. Classification (NCBI taxonomy): domain Eukaryota; kingdom Metazoa; phylum Platyhelminthes; class Trematoda; order Strigeidida; family Schistosomatidae; genus Heterobilharzia; species Heterobilharzia americana. The sequence continues at coordinate 57,114,197 of OX104129.1, read as the reverse complement.
GAGTGACTTTATCACTAATGATGAACTTATTAGGCATTTTTCGATAAAGTTGTATGAATTAACCAACTTCCTTTAGGATAAACACAGTAATTTCAGTCGTTTCTGAACTGCAGTGTGTTTTCGCTTTCTTGAATACGGTCTGTACGCAACTGCTTTTATGAGTTATTCGGTGTTTGCTACTGCAGTTGAGAACCCAATCGGTAAGCATAGTTCGAATCACTCAATCAATCATGGAATTCGCTCTCATATATAGACACGAGTGAATGGTCATGTTTAAATTCCCATGTACATAGAGTTCAACCTCCTGGCTGTTCACACCATGGAAGGCCAGTTCTTTCTTAGAGAGAGAGCAAAAGAGTTGTGTGATCACAAAGTCGATGAGACATCTGCTTGAGGCCTGTCACATATAGCCTTCTGCGAGTTGTTTAATATGTCGTTGTTGTAACTCTGGATACGGGAGAGTCATACAGCCGGCATCGGAAGACCGTGGGGTAAATGATGATATTATTCACAAATTAAACGGTTGCTTTCCTTGAATACATATGAAGAAGTTCATGCATTTGGTAGCCGTTTAGTATGCTACCAATGCGTTCATAACCTCAATGAAATTATCTCGTTGAACCAGTTTGTCACACATTTCTCAAACTCTACAAGGTATGATAGCAGATAAGGTTTCGAACAAAATCGTTAACAGACTAAACACCCTATTGATTCGTAAATATATTTATTGTCTTGTTAAAAGTGGTAATGGCAAGGGCTTCAGTCAGAAGTTGTAGTAGTAGTAGCGCTCTCTTGAAAAGATAATATCTTGTAAGCTGAATGTTCTAACGTGTTTCGTTCTTTAGATTTCTTCCAATACCTGTAGTACCACTGGTGAATTAGTCTTCTTTAACCCTAAAGTGAAGTGTACTCAGGTTGAGATTTCTGATACAGTAAACCAGTTAAACTGCTTCCAGAAATACTACACTCAGCCTTTCGCATTCTTTATTAGTGGTTCACCTAACTCAAGAAGTGTTTTACTGTCACTAGTTTTGATATGGAATAGCATTTTTGTATTATTTTCTGGGAAAAAACCTATTATTTTCATTTGTTTATACTGACTATTGTTTCAATTAATGATGGATTGTGGCTAGCAGTGGGATCCAGTTAACGATGGTATGATATAAAAACAGTTATACTGACTATTGTTTCATCGTAAAATAAAAGGTGAATTCAGTGAAAACAACGTCATGATAAGAAACGTTTTGCAAAATGAATGAGTCCCAGTTCCATATACACTCGTACATACTGTGACCGATTGCAGTGAGATTCAGTTGAGCCTAAGCGTCATCAAGTAACAATATCATATTTATAATGTTGCTAATTGATTATGTAAAGGTCGAATGATAAACAAAAGGGTGAAGTAAGAGTTTCAAACTCTTTATAAGGTGCATATAGATTAAAAATGGTAAGAACGTTAATGAACAATCAAAGGATCAGGTAATATGAGTGAGACAAGTTAATTGGAGTGAATTGAAAATGTTTTGTTAAAAGTTGCGATGTATGTATACCAGTTCACCTGTTCCTGTGGAGCAAGGTACATCGGCCGTAGTCAGAGATTGCTGTCAACACGTGTACGAGAACGCATTCCGACCTGCTTTTATAAGGGTGAAAGGAAATAAACATTTGGTGGGAGGGGGTAGACGTCTAAAATAAATAATTGCTAAGACTACTACTACAACTGTGCTCAGACAAATACAATGGGACGTGACATTATCTTTCACTTATTTAAAGAGCTTTGATGGGTATATACGCTTCGACTTTTCAATTATTCAAACCGTAGCTATATATTAGATAGTTATCATTCTACGTTCTACACTTTTTACCGATCTAATATTCTGCAATGCATTCATTCGGTCGATAAGTGAAGCATTTAAGTATGAATAATCACTTCTTATTCATTTAAAAGAAAGAAAGAAGTCATTGAAATCACATTTTTGGATGACCCTGAGAATGACCTTCGTTCGTTCACTTCTCGTCATGAAGTAAAAATTCACTTCTGGTTCAGTTTGTCTCCACCTGAAATGTAAAAGTGAAGTGGGTACAGCTGTGGGAGTCAAGGATGTGAACTACCTTTTTTTACGAAAATCCCTGTAACTGTCATCGACATTACCCTCCTTCGAGGGATTGCCTCCACATGCAGGGCATTCTGGACAAAAGCTACTTTGATGTGGATCCCATGAGCAGGATATATGGAATGTTGCATGACAACGACATGCTATCCATGTGCCGGTATGTGGAATGGAGGTTAGTGCATCACATTGGAAGCGAACCTCGCAAACTCCTCTGTGGATATAATCCTCCTCTTCGTTTACATCTACATGGTCCATCTCCTCAGAGTACCGAGTGACCAACTCCATAACCCCTCTTTGATGGTTGACACTGGTGTCTAGGTTCATGGTTAAGCTATTGCCTAGGTGAGTAATGGCTGTTATAGGTGACTGCGAAATTGTTTCAAATGAAGTTATTGGTCTTCCACCGTCTGCCACCGTGATCATACTCACAGCCACAGCCGTCAATTCCATTTCTTCTTCAGAACCACCTAAAACACTGTTTCCTGCTAGATTTTCTGTACTTGCATCTACCGGAATGGGTGTCCTACCATCTAAAATTTCTCGTACAAATCGGAGGACAGTGCGGAATTTCTGTTCATCGTTGAAGAATGGTAAGACTGCCATCGAAAGTTGGGCTCTTGATGGGAGGAGGGATGTGGTTGATTGTGGAATGTAGTTTTGCACAGGTACACTGTGCTACTCATTCTCCCTTATCAGCCAACGGAGAGAAACGTTAAGTGAGTCTAAAGGGATATTTCGTTGCATGTAGTACTTAATTATATGCCTGCATGGCAAGTTGTACTCCACTTGAAATCCGCAGTTACACGTTGTACCTGTTCGCACTACACTTCGCCTCGTCTCATCTCATCTTGTCTCGTCGCTGCGCATCGCGTCGCGTCTCATTAGGTCTCGTGTGGTCTCGTCTGGTGTGATCTCCTCATCTCATCTCACGTCACCTCAACCCACCCCATCCCACCCTACACAACCTTGACTGGCATTCCATTCCTGCCATCTGATCACTGTGACCCCTCAGTTCTCGACGTCATGTTCAACATCCTACCGCCTGGAATAAAGAAGTTGGTCAGGCGGGTTGTTCACTTGGCGTGTCCGAATGGGAAGTCCGGCGCTGGTGTTAGTTTGGCAGGGGGCGGGGCTCCTGATGTGACCACGATGAATAAGATAACGAAGACAGTCAGTGAGGATAGGAAGTAGATGTTTGTTGTAGAAGTTGGCCAATATCTGTGTGTTTACGTGTACTGTATGTGATGATTTGTGTTGAGTTCTCTTTGTTTCTCAAAATTTGTTGTTAGCGACTAGTTATATGAATACAAGAAGCAGTTTCGTCGATGAATGTCTTGTTTTCTACCGATCTGACTCGTTCATGATAGAGCATTAGAGACTGTATTGGGACTCTCTTGTCCTCACCCTCTAAATGTCAGCAGTGATACCTGCCTAAGCTTAGCAGAATATTTTTCACTAAACTCATACTTACCTTGTATTTATCGTGGAGTTCGATTGGTTTTGGGTTTCTCAACACCGGCCGTCAAGTACAGTGTTTTCCAACATACAAAAATGCATCAGTATGGTATGATTTCTCACCAGCATTGTGTTTCCTACGTTTTTACTGAGCGATCGAGTGTATCAATGCTACATGGTTACACTGATATTTTTGCCACTCATTTTCAAGATATTCTTCAGGGCTCACCTCGAGTAATAACAATAATTTGGTCAGTATGTCGTGTTTCGGAGAACTTTTTATATATAATTATAGCAACTGATTGCGATAATTCATAGTTTTTCTTAGTTTCCTACGGTAATCGAAACACTTTATCACACACCCATCTGTCTTGATATTTCGGTTTGCATGTTTGTGGAAACTGGGAATACCCCTGTGATGTCTCATGCATTGAATTCTTCTGAATGACTGTCAGCAGAAACTGCAATTCGCATGTTCCTTTTAACAAGTGAACATGCAGCAGGCGTTAGGTTACTGAGTAGCGAGGCGAAGATAACATGATCACCCAGCTCACATTTATTGTTACAATCCCGCAGCAGTTTCTTAATGTGCCGCTGAATCCAGTAACCGCTACGCAGCATAAGGCCTAGCATTGCACGACGTACTGGCATTTTCCTCGGTCGGCATATGCAGCTTCAACGTATGATGTGTAGTGTTCCAAAAGAATGCCTAGTGGACGGTAAGCAGCAGCCCACTTGTGCTTACGAGGTAAGAGGTAGGAGACTAAGTACCTATGAATTGCTGTATCCATACTTTCTGTTTGAACAAGACAACTTTCGAAGCTACAAAAAATTTATGCATTAAAAGATACTAACCTCTCCATATCTTTTGTGTACAACATTCGAAAGAAGTATTGCAGCACCTCCTGTTTTAATCTCTGTAAGCATTAACATTTTCGCTATTATTTTGTACACATGTTTACCCTTTTGATCACGCTGTGAATGATGTGCACACGGCATAGGAGGTGATGTGAGTGCGGAAATACTTGGCATAATCCAGACGAAATTGCAGGACAGTCATCTGTTATGAAAGCGCCCACTCTGTGGCTTCCAATAATATTAATAATAAACCTCAGAAACGCACCAATCAGTTCTGACGTCTCACTGACTATGAAAGCCAAAGCTATGGGAATAGTCATGAAGTTGATGTCGATGGCTACAAACTCGTAGAGAAAAGGTTCTCATCATTAGTCTTGAACACATCTTGACTATTTATTCGTTTACCATAGTGTGCATAAACGAAATCAACAACATTAAATGCAGTCGTTCCAGATATTGGCAATGGCCTTATGCTCTCCAATTCAGCTCCTGTCAACTTCCACGTCCAAGCACTATTGTCATAAAGCAGTGAATTGCATAGATGATTATAAGTTAACAGCCACCAAGTGACTGTCTAGAAACCTTCTAAAAACTTCGTGAGCACGAACGCTCAACAAGAACATTTCAGGGATATTCTACAAAGTAAATAATGAAAACAAACAGAACTGACCTTCTTGTCATTACACCACCTATTGACCGGCGTTCACTAGCCTTAAAGCAAATAAACTTAACGTAAGCTCTTCGGTCACTTTGCAAATGTGAATCCCGCACAACGTAGTGTATGCACATCTGTTTCTGATACTCCTTCAGATTGACCTAAAAACACTCGAAGGACGGAAACGCGGAGAGACAGAAACGCTCCATAAAGATTGATTCCTTTTCAGTGACAACGCTTTAGACGGTTTCGTTGCTCATCGTGAAAACGAAGCGACCGGTCCTCAATTTGCTCCATTTTATAGCACTTTTTGATTCTGAGCAACCAGTAATATGGGATATTTCATCGTCTATTTCAATTGGACAACAAGTGACACAGGGAGTGAGGTGGAAGGGGTAGAAAATAACAATTAAAAAAAATTATTACCGTGGACCAAATGTATTTCAGCCTTTTGAGTACGACCTATATAACTAGGTCCACAGGAGCAGTTGAATTAACAAATGCACATTGAAGTAGCCATCATAGGTAACCTATCCTTAGTTCGTTGTATCAGTAATGTTTTGGTTGAGAAGCTGACAAAAAGTTTCACTGCATTGAATATCCTTTCGACTGATCTACTTAATCGATGTGTTAAGATATCCGCGACAATATTACCTTTAAAACTTAGTTTAAGATATATAGGCTTCTTAGCAACATTGTCTTTCTTTATCTTCTCTCTACGTTTCAACATGTGTTTATTTAAAAAGTTTATCGGATAAAATTTTTGCTGAAGTGTTATCTTCAGCTTATTCATTTCTTCTTCAACACAGTTATCAGAACAAATGTTTCTTATTCTGTAACTCAGGCATTTGACCAGATTTCTTTAAAATTGAATCGATATGAAGCTATGAAAGTGAATATATTGACCAGTTCATGTGTTCTTTCGAAAAATATTCCTTTGCTATTGTTCTCTATTATCTTATGCTCAAATTAACTATCGACTTGATTTATTTCATAAATGATGTTAAAAAAAACATTTATTTTATTTACTTTATTCTAGATATGCTAAATACCATTTCACTTGATGTAAAGCCAATTCCAATCTTTAAGAAAAGAAATCCATAATCTTTTTTATCGATTAAAAGGAACAGATTAGTACTTGTATTTTACAATCACTTATAACGTTTATAACAAATGATTTCTAGTTTGCTTAATTATTTTTGAATAAAAATATTTTTCTTTACACTGATTTGATTTGATTATTATCTTGACATTAATACAAACTAATTGGACTATGAGGAGATTATTTTTTCACTTAACCATTCTTTGAAACAATGTTCATATTTATCACAGAAATAAGATGATAATTTCTATCAGGAGGTTTGTGGAGATTTATTAATTGATTTTAGGTTGGGATTTATCATGGACTGACATCATTTGGAGGAACATTGGGAACCTGAGAGCAGTGGACAGCTGTTTTATCCTAGTACGGGACTCCTCGGCAGGGCTCACCCATGACCCCGCCACGGACAGAACCCAGGACCATCAGATTCTGTAGCCAGCACGTTACCACTAAGCTGCTGGGTTACAATCCAATGGTTTATACTCCTTACTTGAATCGGCTCACGATATAGTGGGACCTACATTCGATTTCGTCGTTGAGTAACTGTCTTCTTGTTCAACTTGGTTGACTCTTATACTCATGACTTCTTATTGGAACTTCATGAATCACTCCTTTTAAAGCTAGTTACCAGTGAGCGCTAGATTAGTTCTGTCTGGAGATTTGGGGAGATTTAATCAGTGATTTTAGGTTGGAATTCACCATGGGCTGAGGAGTCTCATACTAGGATGAAACAGCTGTCCAGAGCTCCCAGGTTTCCAATGTTCCTCTAACTGGTGTCAGTCCACGATGAATTCCAACCTAAAAAGATAATTTTTTGATGTAAGCAGTTATCATCAACAGTGTTTAAGAACACCGAGTGAATGCGATGAAGAAAAATAGTGAGAGTAGTCTGACACTAGATTGCTTATTTGAAATAGCACACAGTGATTCAGTATAATTTACTGGATGACATTTCGAGCATAATTTGTTGATCATATTCATATCAAAGTAATCAAAAGGCTTTCAAACTTCCTTTATATAGTCCAACAGTTCATTCATTTATTTTAATAGTAGTAAGATTTCTCCACATATCTGCAATATACGATGAACCATTCCTGTTACATATGCTGGGTGTGGATCCAACAAGCGAAGATTCAGTAAACAATCTCTCTTTCCACCGAATCGTATTGGACTTAAGTACACTGGTTTTATTCCACCATATTGTGAATTTATGTAGGCTGGAGTCGGAGACACAAAGTGACCCCGGTTGGTGAAAGCCTTCAGGAAGCCAGTCGACCGTTATGTCTTCTCTCGATGAAAGCGAAAGTAAACATGGAGACATGAAATGCCCGCACCATTTATAAACCTAACAAGGCTGCCCAGATTGCAAAAGAGATGAGAATGTATAGCATAGAAGTGCTAGGATTCTGCAAAAGCAGATAGAATGGAAGTGGACTCTCCAAACCGTCAACTAAAGAGGAGTCAATAATCTACTCCGATATTGTCACCCAGATGACAACCACGAGCACACTGAGTTTCGGAGTGGCTATCATGATGTCCCCAACAGCACCGAAGGCTCTCTCTCATGCAGTGGGAACCGATCACCTCCTGCAGAATCATGATAGCAAGATTCAACAAGAATAAAGAACTGTTTGCAGATTTCTGTGCATTCAATGATTTCGTGATTGGAGGCATTGTGTTCAAGCACAAGCATATCCACAAAGCGACATGGACTTCACCAGATGGACACACTAAAAATCAGATCGACTTCATCACAATGTGAAGAAAGTGGAGATGCAGCCTACTTGGCACAAGGTCAAGAAGGGGAGCAGATGTAGGCTTACACCACTCACTATCTAGTGCAAGGAACTTTCCAAATCAAGTTAAAAGCCTTTAAAGAAGCTGGTGACAGACCACAGTTGAAGTTCAACACCCAGAACAGAAACTTAATGATGGACGAAACTACAAAGGAAATCATCACGTCAGCCATCAGAACAAAATGGGAGATATGGAGGAACATCCCTGAAGGAACCTGTGTGGAAGAACACTGGAAGAACACTGAAAGAGATGTGGAAAGAAACCTGCATAACCCTATTAGAAAGGAAGATGAAGAGTAAACAAGACAAGGAATGGATCTCGACGGACACTTGGAAGCTGATAGAGCAGGGAGAGGGAGATGCTGATAGTAAAACAGAAGATGAACCAAAACAGTGCAATGCAGTGCAGGGATGCACAACGAAAAGGAGAACTGAGTACAACGTATAAAACACTGGACAAGGAAGTGACGAAGAATGCGCGCAAGAACGAAAGACACTTCTATGACACACTGTCAAGTGAAGCAGAGCGGGCTGTAGGTAGGAGAGACCTGACAATATTGTATCAAATAACCAAGTTACTATCTGAGAAAAGATCAATGCAGACGAAACCAATGAAAGCTAGTTACCGAAGCGGAGAAACAATGGGCTGACCACTTCACAAAGCTCTTGAACTGACCACCACCTGCAGCTTTCCCAGAAATACCATCTGTGACGGCAGAACTACCAGTAAACACAGGCCCTCCGACAAAAGCAGAAGTCCTGAATGCCATAAAACTGCTGAAATTCGGGAAAGCAGCAGGACCAGATGGAATTCCGCAGGAAGCACTGAAAACAGACGCTGAGACAACAGCGGACATGCTGACACCACTATTGCAGGTGTGGAAGGAAGGAAAGGTACATGACAGTCTCTTGGAAGAAGGGCTACCTTGTCAAACTCCTAAAGAAGGAAGACCTAAATCTTCACAGGAACTGTCGCAGAATCATACTCCTGTTCATACCAAGCGAAATACCAAGCAGCATCATCCCGCAGAGACCAAAAAATGTTCTCCATTCAAAAATACCACCGAAACAGGTTGGGTGGCTTTGGGAAAAACAAATCATTTGCGGATAAAATTGCAACGCTACGCATCATCGTAGAACAGAGCATAGAGTAGCAGTCAACTCTCTACCTCAACTTCATCGACTTTGAAAAGACCTTTGACAGTGTCGACCGACAAGTAATTTGGCAACTGCCTCAACACTACGGAGTGCCCTAAGCATATATCAACCATATTCAACAACAACTATATGCTATATGATGCTACATGCCAACCGATTCACAATAGAAAGCTGAGTGTTTATGCCTTTGAATTGAAGACAGAAGTAAGACTAGGCTGCCTACTTTCACTGATGACCTTCCTGATTCTGGTGGATTGGATCATGCATAAAACCGTGAAGAACGAGAAGATGGGTATACGCTGGGTGGATCAATGAAAAGACCATAGAAGACTTGGATTTTGCCAAAGACTTGTGTCTAATATCGCACAAACTCGAAGATCTACAGGCAAAAACCAACAAGTTGACAGAAGAAGTAGAGCAGCGAAACAGGACTTCAAGTGAACGTAGAGAAGACAGAGGTGATGAAGATACCCAGCCAACAACAGCATCAACAACAAGCACCAATCACCATTAACTGGAGAAACACAGAGGAAATAGTCTCTTTCACCTACCAACTAGACAGCATCCTTTCAACTAAAGGTAGCAATGGCGCAGATGAGCATGTCAAAACCAGGATAGAAAAAGCAAGACAGGCGTTCAATAATTTGAAATCAGTGGGGAGATCTACCGCACTCCACTCAGCATAAAGCATGAACAAAATCCAGATTTCCAACACTAAGTCGGTCAAGTCAGTGCTGCTATACGGTTCAGAAAGTTGGCGCGTCACGAAAAGCACCTCCAACAAAGTAGTGATATTCATCAACGGCTGCCCCCTACGCTGGCTAGATACAGACACTGAAGATCAGATGAGAAGACAAGAAAGAATATGCAACAAAGAAACTCTGGCTGGTAACGAACCAACCAACAACCTATCACCCAACAAATATGCAGAGGAAGAAAGTGAGATGGATTGGATTGGATTGGACATACACTGAGATGACCATTCGAGTACATCACATGCCAGGATGGACGAGGCCGTGGATTGGAACCCAAATGGGAAACGGTGAGTTGGGTGTTTATGGCGAGGGTGACATGTTGGAGGATGGTGTGATGAAGAAATGAGAACTTGTGGGCAGTCGTGGAGCCAGGTTTTGAAGAAAAATAATAACATAATGACGTTGCAATCAGTTCATGGAATTTGTTAGATTATATTATTCTGCTGAATTTGTTTTATCGGATCATCAAGATGACAAGACTTATCTCTGAGTGAGTTTGCGGGTTGAAATTCAACCCTAATCCCAGGTTTGTTAAGAATTCAACGCACAATTTCCCATTCGCCTTCTTTATAATGCAACACTGCTGAGTATTTGAATTCCATCTTAGACATGTTGAAATCAACACTAGCATTATCACTCTTTCTGTTATCAGTCCTTATAAACTTTTTAATAAATTTCGATAAAGCTATTAGCAGAAGAAGATTATCTGAAAAATGTGATGTATTTGTGTAATACCTTTCAAACAATCTGATCACACATTTACTTGTCAGGTCAATTTATATATGAAAATGAAAGGAAAAATGAAAGGTCAAATGTAATGAGAATATGAAAAGGTTGTGACACTAGTCTTTGTAATATAATCAGATAAGGATTACCAAGGTAAATTAAGTGGAACGACAAATTATTTTTGTGCGCACAGCGGAGGCTTTAGTTTACGAATGGCTAACGCTTCGGCAAACTTTAGTATGCGCCCCTGATTATTCTTCTATAATATCTTGGAGGCTGTTTCGTGTTAACCCTGTGATTCATTTCAGTATTCATTTTCATATATAAATTGACTTGACAAGTAAACTTGTGATCAGATTGTTCGAAATGTATTGCGCAAATACACCACATTTTTCAGATAATCTTCTAATAGCTTTATCGAAATTTATTAAAGGGACTAATTGTTTTGAGTTTTAGTAAATCCCGAAGGATACTGAGGGGAGGGTGTGAAACGCAGTAAGAATGATAGCTTTTTTCAGCGATGTATCAGGAATATATTATGTTTGCAACAGACAGATCTCCAAAAGCAAAGAATCTACTGACAGAGGGATATCTCTGAATGGCTGTGTAATACCAGTGAATCAAAAAGAATAAACTAAGAAATAAGAAAGAAACGGAATTTTATAAATTTGTTGTGTTGTTCCCGTACATACCGTTTAGGCATAAGTTCATAAGCTTCCATTTTGCCTGTTATGCATTTATAAATAACTAACTGGGAATGCAGGGTGTGGGTTTCATCCAGCTCTCAAAATGTCAGTTGCACTGCCCAAATGGTAATGTGCTGCTATTTACACTGAGATTCTAAGCCAGCAATCGTCGCTGTAAATGTCAAACTGCTATAACAGTAAGCTATTTGGAAATATAACCTACATCTTTTACAATAGTAATCAGCATGCCAATTATTTCTGTTGTCATTTCATGGGATCAAATTCATCAGTCTAAACATATGAACTCCTTGTACAGACGCCTCAGTATTGCTGGTATTCAAATCTTGGTTACATATTTATTTTTTTGAGCTTGAATAGAGAATCTGTGGCGTATTTGAGCCACGTGTCCTTACTTTATGGATTATTTTGATTGGGCCGCTTTGATGGTGTTCGTTGATCAAGTTTGTCTAGACATTCAAAGATCGAACCATCAACTAACTTATTTTATCTTGCAATCCAATAAATGTCCCACAGCGAAACAGTATCCTTAAGAGCCCGGGTGCGCGTCTTCGTGGCGCTATGGGATAGCGCGTTCATCCATTAACCGGAAGGCTGATGGTTCGAGCCCACCCGGAGACAGGGTGGATCTTAACGCCACAGCTGTTCAAAGTTACAGCCGCCACCGACTGCACATGACTTCATCAGTGCAAGTAGATCTACAGGTATGTTTTTAGGTGGTTCAAAGTTACACTTCATGCTTTCAGAAATAAATGCAGGTCAAAGATTGAAATCTAAAACAGTAGAACTTTTTGTCAATACGTCGTCTACGGCAACTATACTGAAACCAAAGTTTATTAGCAAGATTTTTTTTATGAAATTCGAGACATATTTCATGATCTAAGAAACAGGTAAGTAGCCGTCCCGTATAGGCCTAGAAAACTGACTTCGCTTTCAGTATTATCGTTTTACTTCAATAAAACATCGAGTAAATAAAATCTTAGACGCCTTTTCAGTCTGATACCTAGTGTTGCTTTTCTATTAATAAAATCTGTGATTCATCTGATATACTGCTGCAGCTGACTATGAAGCAATCTAAGAGAAGATTTAGCGTAAAGATGCTACACTTTCACTGAATCCTTATCCGTATTGAGTTTTTTTCGAAGTTGTTACCCATTTGATTAGGATCTTAGCTGTTAAACATAAGGGGATGGTCACAGGTTTCCAGCCTCTCCCACATTCTAGGGTTTTATCAGTTGCTTTGTACCTTCTATCCTTATCCCAGGGCGCGCAAAGCTGCATATAATTTTGTATTTTCCTATGAAATACCGTAAAATTCATCTCAGAAATAGTACCGCTTATTGATGTTTTCTGAAATTTTCATTTTCAAAACTATTGCAATTCCTAAAGCCAAATAGGAAAGAAAGTGGCTCCTGGAAACCTGATATTTTACCATATTATTTAGTTATGTGATGCAATTACGTTAGTTAATGTCTCCACAAAGTAAAAGGAATCTAACCTCTTTTATGTTTAAGTGCTTTTTAAATTTTGAGGGGGTTGTGGAGATTTGGAATTATTTCAAGTTGTTATTCATCGTAGACTGACATCAGTTGGAGGAACAAAGGAAACCTGGGAGCACTGGACAGCTGTTTCGTCCTAATATGGGACTCCTCAGCAGTGCGCACCCACGATCCCACCAGCAGGGATCGAACCCGCGACCTTCAGGTTCCGCTGCCAGCACGTTACCAATGAGCCACTGGGTGAGAATCCAATGCTCCATATTTCCAACTTCTGTTAGCTCACGATATATAGCGCAACCGCCACCCAATGTCAACGCTGAGTGCTTTTTCATGGATTGAAAGATTTCAGCTAGCTTTTTTTCATCAAGAACAAGCTGTAATGAGTACAACACTGAAAGTGACATCACATTTTTCCCTTCCTGACTAAATCATGACCAGAAAGGAAGAATGCTTTGAGAAATTATATGAATAAGTATTTTTGGCAAACAAATGAATTGAAATAGTTGTGGAGTTGTGAGAATCTGACATTAAGTTTTCGTTTATCTTAAAACATCGGAATGCAGCTCTGGTGAACAGCTGACATGTATATAGATCGCTGTGAAAGAAACCTGAATAAGTTATTTTTTTTATTATTTTTTTCTTCGCACCAAATATTCCTAATCAGTCTAAACATCAATTTTTAGTTGAATATTATTCAATATATATTGTCTTTATCAATTTTATACTTTACATGATTCTAGTTGATTAATCTGACTGTTTTGGTTTTCGGATGAAAACCTTAGCCAGTTAATCTACAATGAAATTACACAGAACGAAAATCGTTAAAACCTTTCTGATTCTTCAGATACACATCTGGATTTCAAAAATGACTAACTGCTGAAAATTTTAAACAGTCTTCATACCGTAAATCATTACTGATTCTGAAACTATTTAAAACGTTTATTTCTGAAGTGTGTAAATTATCTTACAAACGAAAAATCACAGATATTGGGATTTTTTAACTGACAAGATATACCCATTTATTCATGAATAAGAAGAACATGATATATACCAGGGCGGTAACATTTACTTTCTACTACTTCGTTTTCAAGCTATACAGTCATACTTATAATCGGTAACTGTCAGATAAATGTACTAAGAGGTTACTCAGTCAATGTATGTAAAATACAATTGGTGTTAGTGGATGGATTTGTTCACGTGGAAGAAATAAAAAATGATTCACTGAATAAGGGACGAAATAGCAACAAATGATGAAATGAGGGTCAAGCGCTGTTGAAGAAATGTGAAATGATAATTTAACTTAAGTATACAAAGTGAAATGAAATTGATAAACTTACGAAAATGAATTGTTAAGACCAAGATAGAGAAAGTGGTTTCACAAAACTTCTTCTGAACGTAAAGTTTCGGTTTTTGTTCATGTATAGCTAATGATTCAACTCTGGACAATTTGTGGAAACGTAGAGCTTTGGAGCAGTTCAATTCAACTTTGCAAATTATCTTCAAGGATAAATCTCGTAGAGCCTAATGATCTAACTCCACTAGGTGTTAATATATGGATGAAGTTGCTTTTCTTTGCTCGCTTTCAAAAAGCCTAGCCGGGTAATGTTTTGTAACGCGTTTTCAGAAGGCCCGCCCACAATGTCCAATATAGTTAGCTTCACGGGAGCTTGTAAACTTACAGATACACAGGGACGCGGACATACTTTGTCGAATCAGACGACAGCTCTAGAATATCAATCTCAATGTAGCAGAATAAAAGATACTACTGATACACTTCGATAGACGGCTTTTCAACACTTTGGCTATGGTGTCGCCTCTTAATTCTAATTTCATCAATTTTTTTTGGAACTGCCTGTTTAACAGTAAATCTTCCACTATTCAGTAGTGTTGTTCTAAGAGTTTAGTACAGTTATCTGATATTTTACTGATTATAAATATCACTGTACAGCTTGATGATGAAGTTGTTGAAAAGAAATATTTCTTCACAAATGTATATCTTGTTCCTTTACAGTTATTTTAAAAGTTAAAGTTGTTCACTGAATCTTGTTGAAAGCGAACAGAAAGCCTCCTAAGCATAGTACCCAAATCATCTGTTTGTCAGTAGTCAGGTACTCAGAAAAAGGATAGTTAGTGGCTGTGAACATGACCTGTTGAAAATACTTAATAAAAAGCATACGTCATATCGGCCTTGTAGAGATTGTTGCAAGCAATCATTAGGCATCAATGCAAAGACTGTAGTGATATTACTTTCAGCCAATCGCTAAAACTAGAAAAATAAGTGAAAAATATTATTTGAAGCCTTATTCATTTAGAGCTTCTATGACTTCCCAGGAAGTATGAAACCTATATCCAGAGCTTTCAGCCAATTACCACTAACTGTCGACCGTCAATATATGTACCAATGATATCCCTTTTTTTCTGATCAAATAAACAACATCCACACTCTCTGTATATTTTCCTATTTAAAGGAAGATGATTTTACACTGAAGATAAATCTGTCTATACAGCCATTGTTCAGTGAATATTTATTTTCACCTTCAAAATAATTTCTATAGTAGTTCTTCAACAATGGTCACCACTGTCTATTAATGCAAAACAGATGCAACTGTCAAAGTGGAATGTCTGTTCTTTGTGGAAAAGATTTCAGTTTTATTGTCAGTTATACTTTATGCAACAACGATGCAACAGCATCCTGACCAATTTTTCATAAAAACTACCGGAGAAATGTACAATCGATTAGGGTTTTCAACTAAAATACATTTCAGCCCAAAGTCTTTTTCAACTTGGTTAGGAGTTTGTGGGGTTTAACAGATTTTAGGATGGTAATCATCATTAACTGACCCAGGACTCTTCGGTTTTTAGCACCATTTGAACTCAAAGCAAATTGAAAGTTTCAGAAAAAGCTACAATAAATGTCACTGTTTCCAGTCACTTACTCAGCAAAAATAAATACATGGCTCGTTTTAAAAAGGAACACTGAATAAGTGCCAAAAAATACTATTCAACTAAGTCTCTCTATCCGAACTTTCAACACCAACGTCAAGTCAGTGCTGCTATACGCTTCAGAAAGTCGGCGCATCCCGAAAAGCACCTCCAACAAAGTAGTGATATTCATCAACGGCTGCCGCCTACGCTGGCTAGATACAGACACTGAAGATCAGATGAGAAGGCAAGAAATAATATACAACAAAGAAACTCTGGCTGGCAACGAACCAACCAACAACCTATCACCCAACAAATATGCAGAGGAAGGAAGTGGAGATGGATTGGATTGGACATACACTGAGATGACCATTTGAGTACATCACATGCCAGGATGGACGAAGCCGTCGAGTGGAACCCAAATGGGAAACGGTGAGTTGGGTGTTTAAGGCGAGGGTGACATGGGGGAGGATGGTGTGAGGAAGAAATGAGAACTTGTGGGCAGTTGTGGAGCCAGGTTTTGGAGACTGTAGAGAAGTGAGTGTAATGGTGACGTGCTACTGAAGCCCTATGTTGTATTAGGAATCCAAGGGAAAAATAATAATAATCATACACTTGAGAATACTGGGTTGTATCATGCTCACTAAAATTCTTGGTAACAAATAAAAAACGTTTGTCAATTTAACCCAAATAACTGCAAATAATAACCAAGTTCTTCGTTCTTTCAAGGAATCACTAGAAATAATGTCAATATTTTTGCAAATCTTCGACTAAAATTTCATGCCTTATTGTCAAGTTTTAAGAATACCCAAAAGTTAAAGCTATCAGCTTATACACTATGCGTAAATCATTCAGTTGATAGACTTGCAAATAAACGATGGGTTTCACAGTAGTTTTCGCAAACTGATATCAGCTGGAGAAAAAAGATCACAGGATAACTGTCTTTTTTATTTGAGACTCCTCATCAATGTACGCCGTCATTCTTCACATGAACTGAGCACAGGACATCCAGATCCTGCCCCCAACGAATTGTCATATAGTAGTTTGGTGCGTAACTGACCGACTTGGATATTATCCATTCCACTCACCATTCCTTGACACTAAATAGCAATTCTTCTCACTTCTACCTTGACTCTAGAGGTTACAACTTCGTGTTACGTCTTTCAGATGCCCATCTATAAATCTGTCATCCACTGACGAGGATTTTATATTTCCTGTTGTTCCACTCACTAATATAGAAAATCCTAAGAAGAGTTTTCGCTGAAATTGAGTGCAATCAAAGTACTACTCAATAGTACTCAAATGTACTAAAAAAAACTAAGTATTAGGATTTACTCGATTTTATTTCGATTGTCTTAAGTAGACTGTAGAAAACAGTATATTTTCACACCCTGTTTTTGTTAGACTTAATCCACAGAAAAACTGTTGTACTATTATTAGCTCGTTTTGTCATCATAGCTATTTTCGGTATAAACAGTAGTATTAGTAGGTTACTTTTACCATTTGTCTCATTGAATTCTGCAGATAAGATTACTGCTGATAGGTTTCAATGAATCATAAGTCATCTGTACCAGAAGTACAACTGGAAAGCCAAATCTCGTATAACCATTCGTTTCGTACAGACTTAGAAATCAATATTTACATTCGTCTACTATCCAGAAACCTTAAAAAACAGATGCAGGCTTACTAAGATGTATTATTTGCAGTTAATCTCCTATTGTGGAAGAACAAACAGTGATGCCATTTGTCAACGAGAATCATATATTCAAAGTACAATGGATGACAAAAATCCTGGTCTTGTAAGTTTCCATTTAAAAATCTTCTGTTCACTAGAATGCTGAATAATGGAGGTCATAGCTCCCTTCACATTCAAACAACCTGTTTGATAAAACTGTCTTTATTATTTTGACTTTCTGATATATCCGTGGTTTAGCAGACTAGTATTTATACCGGGTTAGGACTGGAGGTAAAATGAAAATGTGGACAGTGGATGTATTGGAACCAGCTACCTCTAGGTTACCGCCCCAGTGCTCCCCCTCTCTAATTTAATTAGATTTGGATTTGGATGAAAAGTCCTGACTAGGCAGTCAGTTTGAGCATGATAAAGAGGTAGTAACGTACCATGAATTCACATGATAGTTAGATAAATCTTCGCTTGTGATTGAAGTGAAATAAAAATCAGGTCAGCAATCCGGTTTCATATCTCACTCAGTAGAGCGCAGGGTCGGTAACCCAGTGGTTGCTGGTTCGAATGCCTCTACGGTCCGAATTTTCATTTTACCTTCAGCCAACATTCAGTATAAAATTGTCTTTCCCAAATTTCTTCATTTGATTCCATATTTTTCACGAAATGTTTCTTACAAATGAAATCAGTTCAATGACTTCATGTCTAGTAAAATGCGAACTAGATAGATACGACTGTTTTAATGAAAACACACTATTATCTACGATGTTAAAAAAGTTAAAACCTTCAAGAAATATAAAATATAAAGGACTCTGTTTACACCTAGATAAGTAAATATTTATATAACATTTACCAATCTTCAACACTTCTGACGTATACTGGTGAAAGATGTTTAGGGTTAACTTACTGAGAGCTTCAGATCAATTTTTTTTGTGCTCTTTGTCATACATCATAAAAGCATGTCTAAGAATTTGAAGAAACCTTCTTCTAGGGATTGTAAACTTTTGTTACTGTGTTCTTAACTCATGACCTCTATCGACAATGACTTGAAACTGTATTAGTGACCATCTGTCTACTCTTTCATACACAGATTACTCGTAATTTGTAAAGCTTAGTTATATATATGATTAGTGATGCAACTCACTGGCAAGTATAGATAATCATTAAACCTGTGTCAAGCATTGCATCCTGTTATTCAGTTTTAAAATACAAACTTAGTACACTTTAGTGTCTCTCTACTTAGCTAGTACTTATAACAGGTGTTTGAATGATTGATTTTGATGAGTGAGTACTCAGTACTTGAAAGTTTCATAAGTCACCAATGGATGGTTTGTTTGTGTAAGCTGATGGAAGCCAGCTTTTTTTGGTTCTGAGCACTAAAAGTTGCTTAGCTTTTGAAATCTAACTTCATTTTCAATAAGGTATTGTCATTCGAACTAGAAATTAGAAATACAAAATCATTCAGTTCCTTTTCATAATTTTATTCATAAAAGTATTACTCTAAAATGCTCACAGAATTAATCTTGCTTAGACAACAAGACTGTATGATCTGAATGTTTGTAATTTTGCACTAAGTTGTCGTTACTTATTTCCTTTATTATAACCGTTACCATTAGAAGCTAATTATAACTTCCGGTAATTACATGGAAAGAATATGAAAAATTATTTGATATTATCCCTATCTATTTCATTTTATCATGTTGTGTTGAAATGATGATGAATATGATAACATCAACAGCCTAGTATCTCTTATAACATTCTGTAAACGTTACACATCGTAAGTAAGACTTGGCAAATAGTAAACACTATAACAAGAACAAAGACTATGAAATAAATATAAGCGAACTATATTAATTCTTTTGACACTGTAATCTTTTGAAGCAAACAGTTTCATGTTGAATATTGGATATTTATAGAAGATAAACAAAATCTTCGTTGGTTTTTCAAATCTCTTTTGAATAATATCAATGATAAAAAACATTCCTTTCATGAGTAAAGATTCACTTAAAAAATGAATATAGTATTTATCATTCTAATTTGTATTATTTCCTGTCATTTATCAAATAGTCATTTAGTTCACGTTGATGAAGATATTGCAGATTGGTGTATAGAATATCGTCAATCATCACATCAATCATTAAACAGAGCATTTGATGTTCCACACTTGATAATACACTTGAATGAATATCTGAATGCAGTAAGTAACCTTACATTGTTTTTAAAAAAACACTTTTATTATATTTAATTTGCTTTTTTAGTTGCTTTCCATCATTGCGTATAAAACCGTCTTGTTAGCAACATGTATTCATTTAATTAATTATCTATTCGCCGGGAGAAACTGTGAATTAATGTTTGAAACACATTAGTATGCATACACTGAAAAGAAGTACAATTTGGGTATTTGGGAATGAGTATTCACCACAATAAAATCTGAAATTCTTGCGTAAACTAAAACTCATTATCAATCCGGCATGCCAGCGTTTCAAACCCTTTTATAGGTTGGTTTGTCAGGTCAAATATGTAAGTTAGCAAGGCAGAAAATTGCTAAAACCTTCAAAGAAATCGATGATATGTAAATAGTTGCATCCTTCTAATAAATAGTATACACTTCAGTCTGTCTATTAGAAATATCATACAACAGTAGCTGGGAACGGATGGACCTTCAAATATTTAGTTCTACTCCAAATATATATATACTTTCGATATATAAATGCCACACTTACACACTACTGAAATAGGAACATATCAAAAGGTTCTTGACACAAATTCAGTACTGAATACAATCCGATTTACTCGTGGCTTACAAAGTAATGAAGGCAAGCTAGCCATGTTGGATTGCAACGTTAAACGAACAGAAGATGGAAATTTATAGATAGTAGTAGTAGTAATAATGGTGACAAGGTTGAAGGAGAATCTAAAGCCTCTGCTGTGTTACCATACAAAGAAGGCAAAGCAGAAGCATTACGAAGAATTCTCAATAAGGCTGGGATTAAAGCGGCATATAAGCCAACAGACTCACTTAGGAACAAACTTTGTATGTTGAAACATCCTACTGATGCAGTGAAGTGAAATAATCTGGTTTACCAAGTCCCTTACAATGATTGCGAGGTCAAGTACATAGGTCAAAGCAGTCAACCAGAGTGGATTAGAATAACAGAGCACAAAAGCTGAACCAAGATTGGTAGATCCTAATAAGTTCGGGATTCTTGAGGAAAGCTTGCTTTTAGATATACGCTCGGCTGTGCACTGTGCGATAGAGCGACAGTATTAAAAGTTAATTTATTTGGATGGAGGGAGAGATTAATGACCAAACCTTTGTTTTTCGAATCAAGAGCAAGTATATGCAATAAATGGAAATGATTCCGTACATATCCCAGATATTTGAAAAATTCTACTACCCTTATCACGAAGAAAGAGAGGTTAGAGTTAAAAAAAAGCATTTCTCAATGTTATGGAGTTACCTGATATGAATATGAACATTATTCAGTTAAAGATACCGTTTCACTATGTGACATTTCTAAAAACACGGACTAAAATTCAATTACGATCTTCCACAATACTTCTTTTACTCCTACAAAGACTATACAGTTTTAACTTCATGATACGATAAGAACTATTAGGTGGTTGATCAGCAACAACCACCAAATTTGTAGTTGGCTTATGGTGTGATATGTCCAATTAACAGTTTCGTATTTGTATTAAAGTTAAAGAAGAAATGTTGACAATTGTTTAGTGATCAAGGAAACACGAACTAAGCCTTAAATCAATTAAACTTGTACAGTCCCATTAACCCATATTAGCTCTAAATCCCTTTGTATGTATTTTTAAGAATATCATCAAACTCATTTTTACACATACAAACAACAGTTTAAATCTTATGTTGTTACAAATGGATACAAATTTTCAAAATAAATTATAAAAAAGAGTTTTTTCATTAAAGAATTTCAAAGAAATGACATTTTCACTGTCTACACAGAGTGATACATACATATCCTTACATATATAGCACAATGGTTATTTATCTTGAATTTATGCACTGGAAACATTTATCATCACAGGTCATTTCGATGAGATTCAAGTACATCATTTAATCATTTGAATTAAATCATGAAAATATTCATCAAATAACTTCGTGTTTAGCATCAAAATGTAAATTAGTTTACAGATAATAATCAACATAATTGTGAGAAAATTTTAGTGATCACTGTGAACATATTTAGTCATAAAGTTTAGTTCAAGGGTACAGTTGCGAAGTCAAACACAGTTTCTAGACGAACTATAAAATTGTGTTACTAATTGTCTCCATTATGATAATAAACAGACTTACCCGAATTATTGGTAAGGAATGGCTTTATCAACCAAATTAGCTGCTTTCCTAGATTCGCTTGAAAATAAATTGTTTTTTTACTATTTTAAGCTTCAACTGATTGAGGTTTGGAAGGAGTGCTTTTCTTCAATTACACACTTCTTGGAGTTAAATAGCTTCCAAATATGAATTTGTACGACCAACCCCTATAAAACATTATATTCGTTTAACTTTAAAAAAGATGCCTTTGATGAGTTTACAGTTTACAGGGATTCACTGATGGAAATATTATGAAGTTTACTGTCTAATTCATGCAGTAAAATTACTCTGATATTCTATGCCATGTCATTATGCGTATGCCAAACTACCTAGTGTTTTGTCGTATTTTCACAGCATTTGGTATTTTATTCTTCCTTATTTTTCTTCTTTCATGCATTCATATAGTTTCATAGGAGACAAAAAAAGGATCTTGTTATCCCTACAATCTTTCAAAGCTATGGCAAACTGAAGCTTACGGAATGAACTTTGTCGTCAGAGGACATTTGTTCAGTTAACAAGCTCGTAATAACCATAATGCATCTAGAAATTGAATCCTTAGATTCTTTTCAGTTAAGTTATTGCTACAATTTCGCCGTTTTCCTGAAACACCTTGAACTTGTTAGTCTTATCCTTCAGCATTCCATTTTTAGTTGCGTTCTGCTCAATAATTTTCAATAAACTGTTGAACCATGTGCCTTAAGATATATATATCTTATAACCACACCGATTTCCATATAAATTATCACTTACTGCCGCTTCAACCTTGACATCAACAAAATTTTCACCAGTATAATCTACAAAATATCACCTCACATTGTAAAATGAATTTGTTTATCATGTAACAGTACAAATTTCTAAAGACGCCATTAAAAAGAGAACCTTACTGCTGAATGTTTTCATGGGCGACTTTAAATGCTACCCTGGCAACTGCTGAAATAACCAATCAGGTTTCGTTATTCCAGCTAGGAAGGTAGTTTTCCACAAAATAAAGCAGCCTAGTAGGCTATCCCAACATCACTTGACTATGCTTCAGTTTTCCGAGATGAACTCAAACAAGAATCAGTAACTGAGATTACTATGAAGGTGGCTTCAATATAACCTCAGCTATTTAGAAATCACCCACTGGTCCAAGTGATACAGTGGTAAGACCTCTGGTTCCAACCTTAGTTAACAATGAGACAGCATTACCTCATATGATATTACAAAACTTTCCGCATACTATTTGTGTTGGTAGTGCGTAATAAAAGGGTATATGTAATCCTATAAAATCTCATTCAAAATTATAAATTAATCTTTGAGTCATTTAGTAAAAAGTAGTTGGGCAACAATATTTTTACCACAAGAATAAATGCTTCAGTTTTGACTTCCCAGTGTAACAGGACTTTCCATCATATTTCAGTTGTGATTGCCTTATAAGTGTTAATAAGCGTCCAACGAAGGTTCTAGGATCATTTTGTATAAGGATTCCATTCCCAAGTACCGCCTTTTTATCCTAATAGTTTCACTGACTTTTTTGATGAATAACATTCTCCCTACACCCTGTTTATCATTAGATGACTGGTAGCCTACTGTTACGTTTAGGGTGAAAATGAACCATTATAGTGGAGGAAAATGTAAGAAAATTTTTAAAAAAACCCTAGAAATTAGAACTACTGGTTACATAAACTTTATTAGCGTGCGTACATACATATCTACTAGTTCACTTCACTTCAATTCGTGGTATACCGCCCTTTGAAAATACAAAACTACGATTTTTTTTTCAGTCACCTGATATATGAAATATATAAGCGTGTCAATCGATAGATGAAATAAATGAGAAATTTTGTGAAAATAAATTAAAATTTTGTGATAAAAATTTCCTTCTCTCTTGTCAATCATCGCAGTGGAATCACACATATATATATATATATATATATATAAATATATATGATCAGAATATTCCATTTATAAATAATGTGCTTCATAATGCACATGTAAAGTGTATATCGAGTTGTAAACAGTATTTTTTGAAAATTGGATTCTAGTATGACTGTTTATTTCCTTATTACAAACTTTGAATATTAACCTGGGAAGGTATATTTATTTAAACATTTTAATGAACAAAGTTAACCTGAATATATATGTTATCATCTTGATGGCTGAAAAGGTAAGATTTCCTTAAATTCTAATATTTTATACATCATATATAATAATGACCATGGAGTTATAAATTAGATGACTTTCAATAGAAATTCCTTTTATATCGTGTAGTATATGCAAATTTTTCAGGTTCTAATTTTTTTTTCAATAACCTTTAGTGTTTCTAAATGGTTTGTTGACCGTTAAATACACTTCACGAATTATCAATTAGTCCCATTGTATTAACTGATTGCATGAAGTATGAGTAATTTGTCAAATCTTTTATGAACTTGCAGTTGTTCAATATTGAAAACAATTAACAGTATTTGATAAGATATTTTATTGATTCTCATGGAGAACTTTTACAGATTCTAATCGTTCAACTATGTGTTATTTAGAAGATATATAAGCGAACAATATCGTTTTCAACTAGCTGTCATCAAGTCTTAACATACATAAATTTTGTCATGTATACAACATTGAACGAATAACAGTGAACTCTTTAGACTGTGGTAACGAGAAAATGAGGTATATAAATGGTAAATATCCAAATAATAATACTGGTAGTAATAATATTTATTTCAGTGATAATAAAAATAAGGGGAACAGCATGGTACTACAAACATTCAAACAATCAGTGTGGGTCAAAACTGAAAGTTACCCAATACTAAACGATGAAGTGTGTACGTAATCAAAGGGTAAATAAAGAAGTATGTCGTGATCGGTGAGGTCGAATAAGTCGAGCATGACGACAATTACTCAACAACGACACTGGATGTAGGTCATTGCTATATTGTGAGCCGATACAAGTAGGGAGTATAGACCATTGGATTCTGACCCAGTGGCTCAATGGTAATGAGCTGGACATGGAACCTCAAAGACTTAGGTTTGATTCCCGGTGGTCTCATGGGTGCGCACTGCTGAGGGGTCTCATACAAGGACGAAACAGGTCTCCATTGCTCTCAGGCTTCCAATGGTTCTCGAACTTATGTCAATCCATGATGAACACCAACCTGAAATTAGTAAGTCCCCACAAACCTCCAGATCGAAATAAGCATGTGTATGAAAGGGTTGAAGAAAAGGGAGGGATGAAGAACTAAATTCATCTTTATGTGCTATATATCGTGTATTTTCTTAAAATGCAAATGTATTTGACAGTCTCTTAGTTTTATTAGTCCCCGTAGTCTTATTTCAGCCATTTTGTTGTTATACCGTACTCTCGTACATTACGTTCCAGTTGTCAATCTTAAATTAGTGTATTAAATAATTATTTAAAAAAACTCCCCTCTATTTTTAAGTGTTCTCGTCAACAGAATATCTGGGAGAAATCGTTGCATTTAAGTCTCGTCTCAATTACTATCTGTCACGTGCATCTTTCTATTTGCAAACTTTATTTTTAACAGATTGATCACAATGTGCCAAATAGTCTACAAACGTTTTAAGGGATTCATACTGTGTTTTCAACACTATTACATAATTTTAACATTAGACATCAGTATACTGAAATCAGTCTTCTTTGAGTTTGCAAAAATTATATTTTGGATTTTTAATAAAGAATACATATTTATCTTTCAAAATTAGAGCATTTCTCCAGTCTCTTCATAATATATACTGCCGACTGACATTAGCAGATACAAACCAATTTGACTTATCATCGGTGCTTAGTAAGTATATGGAAATAATCTGAACATCATATGAGTTTTTCCCTTCTATGGAATAGAGATCATTAACAGAAGATCTAATGGTTTACACAACCTGATAAATTACTAATTTAGTTGACTACGATCTCACAGTTTAAAATCAAATTAGATTATTCCAAGATACTCAGCGAAAATGTTAATTATTTTAAGCTTCATTAGAATTTTTATTGCAAATGAATCTAATCAGATTATAAATTGTGATCTGCTAATATAGAAATAACCTAATTCACAGAATATTTCCTCCTCAAATCTGGATTAAGGATCATCTTGAAACATTCAGACAACGGCATTCAGTTAGAGAAAGACATTTCTAAATAGACATCCTGTTTAACAGCACTTTCAGTACTTTCGCCACATAATATGTTGAATAAAATATACAGATCCGTTTTTCTGAACTATTAGGTAGTACTTTCTTGAGCCTCTGTTTTATATCGCTAAATCCTGCAAAACACCTCCATCAAAATAGAACTAATATTATAAGACTGCATGGTTTTCTCCAAATGCTTTAATAATGATCATTTTATTCCGAACAATGTTTTACTGCCATAAGGATTTTTCGGCATGATACAATGTAATGAAAAACAGTATGTGTATACATACTCCTTTACAACATTTCGAATAGTGCTAATATAAGTATTTATGAAAAGAATATTAATAACGAGGAAAATTTCACATTGTTAGTTATACTTTTGATCAGAGATCATTTATTGTTGCGAAGTTGATAAATAGGTTCTGTAAGTTCTGCAATAGGCATGCGCTTGATAGTCATCAACTTGTAGAGCGATAGGTCTCAACAATTTTTAAAATGTGCGGGAGTAAGTGATACGATAAGATTACATAACTGACTGTTTAAAACAATGTAGAAAGGAAAAATTTGGTGTAATATACTCAGTGATAAAATGACATAGCTCGAAGTTCGAGCAGACCAAAACATATGTAAGAAACCGTTTCCCAGTTAGAAAATTGAAATTACTATTCCTGGTTAGTTTTACTTTTCTATATGAATGTCGAACATGACTACTGTAATGAAAGGGAATCAATTCATTAAAACTTTTCAGCTACGTGTATTCTACCCTTATTTCTTCCAAATTCTTGAATTATGGTAAGGAAATACACTGGACATCTGTATAGATTGATCAATGGAAAAATCAGTCGGTTCAACCATTTAAGGAGTTCTCAGTACTCTAGCTTTCACACATCTAATGAACATACTTCGTGAGCTAGTAGAAAATGAGACTAAACCATAAGACAGCACAAGTCAAACAGCAATCGCATCTTCTACCATTTGGTAAACATGGGACATATCACTTCCCCCAAAGTCTTCTATCAAAATCCTATACAAAGTCAAGCCAAACATCTCGAAGGAGTACGGATTCATTACTTATGCACAGCAAAAGCGTTGGCAATCCAGCTACTAAAGCCTGAGTTCTGCGTGAACAAGAGGTACATCCATCCTCTTATTTTACCACAGTCATAATCCTTTCTTGAGTTTTCTTACTGCTTCAATACTCATGTTACTCTTACTGACTGATTATCATAACTCTATTTTTAATTTTTACCTTGTGGTTTACTTTGCCACACGTTGGTTGCAATCTTCCACTAAAATTCTCACGGTAATTCACTGTGATTATAATTAGTATTAGTATTATCATTTTTCACGTGGTTATTTTTTAACCTATTAGTCATGACGTTATTTTCTATTATATGTTTTCCTTATATACGCTTGATTGTGTAATCGATCTCTAACTCTAGAATCGATCTACTATTTCACTTCAGAAGATTCTATCTCGATGACCTAATGCCGACCTGTGAGCACAACAATGGACTCATTTGCTTTTTTGGTTTGTAATTAATATAAATATACAGCAGCTGAAAATGCATCCTCAAAAAGAAAATTTTCTACGCTGAATAAATTTGTGTTTTTTAAATAAGTACAACGCTGTGATAGTTACTTCCACCCATATTATTTGAACTAAACAGTGACCATGATGCTCTTAAATTAGTAAAATGGCTTAGTTAAAATGCTTAAATAGTGAACTATGACCAACCTATACTGATATGGTTTATTCACTCATCAGTAAAGTAGTTATCACCAACAGCGATATCTTCTGCTTATGTTATGAATTCATTTACATAAGGTTTACAGAGTCTAACTGTTGCTCTATGAAATGTAGCAAATATGTCTGTTTTTCAGTTTGTTGAAATGCCATAGCTTGGCAACCCAATTTCAAGCTATTTGACATTTATGGACTGAATTTCACATTGAAAACAAGTCTTCCAAACTATCCATAAACACTTTTGTAACATTATTCGAGGAGTCAGCACTCACTGAATTACTCTTTCAATTTGGAGGTTTGTAAAGACTTATTAACCATTGAATTTCGACCCAATGGCTCAATAATAACATGCAGGCCACAAAACATCAAGGTCCTAGGTTCGATCGGGGTCATAGGTGCACACTGCCAGGGAGTCTTTTACTAGGACGAAACAACTACCCAGTACTCCTAGGTTTTCATTGTTCCTCTAACTGATGTCAGTCCATGACGACTTATTCCTTGTTGAACAATGTAACCAATCAAGTATAGTTTGTCAATAAAAGTGGAGACGTTGCTTTAAGCTGATATAAGTTAGTGCTGTAGATATTATTGATTCTGCTATTTACCATGAAAGATATCTGAAACTCTATGCGAAATTCAAATCCTATTACAGTGGCATCTGGCTTTTATCCAGTGGAATGCAGCATACATAATCCATGAGAAACTTGTTTGCTATATTCATCTTTCTCTCTGCATAAGCACCAAAAGCATTTCACTCAGTAAGTACTGCTTCAGTGAACAGAGTATTTGGGAAAAGAATTGTTGCTTACTTATTTAGGAAAGCAAAAAATGTATCTGATTATTATTTTAATCAATCCAGAGAGTATAGTTAAACCACTGCTACGAAGCAGGAATAAATTTAGCACCTGGTCTCAAAAATAGCTTAATATTAGAAGTCTTGTTTGTGGTGTAAGTCTTTTAGTGCATAAAATATTGATTCTAGAATTCATTTCAGGTAGATTTTTCAATTTTAAGTACCATTTATGACAGGCTACTATTAGATCTAATAAACAAAAGAGTTCAATATTTTTAACATCAGTGAATAACGTGATCAAAAACTTGATGTATTCCAGTGAACAGTGGACATGAATCATATAGCTATCGTAAGGTACATGAAAAATAAACTTACCTTTCAATCACAAAATTATGATGAATTCAGCTAACGAGAATCGATTATTAGCCATAAATAGAAATGATTTTCGGAAAAAATGGGATTAAGTCAATTATAGAATGTTACATTACCATTTGCTATTCATGAAGACTTTGTATCCAAGGTTTAGGGTCTTTACTGACATGAAAATATTCCAGTTTTTACTAAACAACAATTCAGTCTGCAAAGATATTCTAACTCACTTTCTATATGAGTTCTTTTCACCATAGATACACCCTTTGATATCGGCTTAGCACTTATTTGCTTCCAAGATTATTCAGAGGATAACAGTTAAATGTTATTTCATAAAGTCATAAGCTTAAACTAAACAAACTTTCGATGTTTAAGTTTATGTGTACTTGAATATCACTTTATTTGTTCTGGCTGTAATAAAATTTCTTCTTGGATGCTGCATTACTGAACTTTTCATCAACAACTCCTATGGCCATTCAATCTATTTTTCTGTGTTTACTAAAGTTGCTAATGTCTAAGAGTGACCATACCAGCAGAAGGCATAAATGTACCCGGGCTCTGATATTTTATCCGGGCTATGAATGAATGAATGACGTAATGTAAAATATCCCATAATTATACCACCATAACTTTGTCGGAATTCGGTGATGCCTTTTGGCTAGCAGTTGGATTCAGAACGTGCGTTTCATCATATCTGGGTCTCATCAAAAAGGTGTTCCTGTCTAACAGATAGAGCCCTGTGTTCAAGTTTTGATGTGATAGTTTGTGAAGCTTCGTCGCTGATTGGAGCAAGCTGATTGGCAGTTTTCGCCATTTGGGCTTCTGTGCAATTGCCTAGACATTGCTGGTATTTTCATTCTTAATGTTAACGATGGATAGTGAAATCACAGCCGAATGTTTGGTCTTTTTGGAGGCTCGGCAGCCAGCTGTTTCTCTTTTCCAGGGAGCGATGTTGTTGTTGTCTTGGTGAGAACATCGCTCCCTGGAAAACAGAAACAGCTGGCTGCCGAGCCTCCAAAAAGACCAAACATTCGGCTGTGATTTCACTATCCATCGTTAATATTAAGAATGAAAATACCGGCAATGTCTAGGCATTTGCACAGAAGCCCAAATGGCGAAAACTGCCAATCAGCTTGCTCCAATCAGCGACGAAGCTTCACAAACTATTACATCAAAACTACTTTGTAGGAAATCTCCGACTAGAGTTTCTACATTTAATGGTAGGGATTACTCTAAATTATCAACTAACCTGTTGGCTGAAAACTACCTTGTACAGATTACTAATTTAAGTGAATATTATGATATATATACACTAACGTTATACGATTACGAATGACCTAAGTGTTAAAGTGAGCACTGTTTACTTTCCGTTGATTTTTGTTGTCACATATATTTGTTTGCATTTTCCTTTTCTGTGCAGACATTTTCAGCACTACCCAGTCTAGATGGATATGATAACATAAAGATGTATCTTGAAAACAAAACTGAGCAAAACTTTAAGTTGATGTGTATGGAATTGTATAGAACAGTTGCTGAGTCGAAGAATACTTCACAAAGTCGACCTGAAGTAAGTTTAATTGATGAAAATATCTACTTTGAAAGCTTAATGATATCTATGCAGATTATAACCACTAACTTGAATAATACAGTCCTAGAGTTGCTGAGTTATGTAACCTGTTGATGAACCCAAAGCTACCTGACGGCAGTAGGGGGAGAAAATTATGCTTATGATAAAATTTTACAGCGCTAAATGAATGAAGAGATTTTTCCACTTGAATATACTTTGGAGGAGGTACGCGAAATCTAATAAAACTGGTAATATCTAAATTTCTAGGAACGAAATGTATTAAATCCAGGAATCCAAGACATTCGTTTCGTCAGCTGGATTTACCCCCACCCCAGTGAATGATGCTGTCCCCAAATAAGCCAATAGAGGTCGACCAATTCCGTCCAGCACAACAACACAGAATTACAAGTATCACAAAAATAGTTATAATAAAATTCATGCAAATATCTGTGAAATATCCAGTCATTTATATTTTTAGAAGTATTTTACCGAAATTATATACCATCAAACTATACTAACATACTGGGTAACAGGAATAAAGCATACACTAAGATAAAGGCCTAATCACTTCAACCTAAGTACTGCCATTTTCACCAAACTAGGAGTACAGAACAAAAGATGCAATAACTTCAACTAAATGACTTTGAAAGTTTCACAAAGTAAGCTGAGAAATGTGTGCATAAGTTTGATTGATGAACTGTCTTTTCAGTCGAATGCGTGACACTAGATTGACTTAATTTGAAATTTGTCCAATAACACAGCTTTCATAGTAATGCTGACAGACAGAAAATATATAACTATGCTATGTGCAGATGCTACGATCGAATTTAATCAAATTAATTTAATCAAATTAATTAGGACTATGTTAAACATAAGTGTTTCCATTTGGAACTTTGTTGGAACTTATCGATTTCAAGGTAGTACTCATCACGAATTAACATCAGTTGGAGGACAATTTAAAACCTACAGGAAATAAACAGCTACTTTGTCCTAGTATAGGACTACTCATTAGTGTGTACCAACTGTCTATTATGAATCGAACCTAAGATCTTTAATTCTCAGGCAATGTGTCTACAGTTTCCTACTTTTGTCGATTCACGATACAGCGCATCATCCAACGCTATCATTGAGTATCTGTTCTCACACAGAATTTGTGTAACCCCTCAGGCCATGGTTTCATATTAGACTTTGAGAAACACATCTTGAACAGTGTTACTAGTGAAAAACAGACAGTAATTCAGTTTGAAGGTTGTGGGGACTGGCTGAGGTGTTCTACACAAGGAGGAAACGGTTGTTCGGGGTTCTCAGTGATTCTCGAACTAATTTCAATCGGTGATGAATACTACCATGACATAAACACTTCTTAGATCATTCAAGTGTCACTTAAGTCAAAACCAAGTTTTCGTAACCCGTTATTTGAACTGAATAGAAGACAAGGTCATGTAAGAACAACAAGTGTGTAGTATGTAACTAAGCAAAAACAGACATTTTCATTCGGTTTAGAAAACGTTCAATATTTCTTATGGTAAAAATAGTGTTACCTTAAATCAGTAAGGCGTAGAACAATAATTAGTGGATCCATAGAAAGTTTTTCAAAGTAGTGACTAAGCATAAAATGTCATCTACAATATATGTATTGCGATCGTCCAAAGTTTACTGCACCAAATTTTCTCTATTATTGCTTAACCTCTATGATACACATTAAGCGACTGCATCTTTATAGACTCAATTGAATGGTTAGTGAGATTATTACTGCCATGATAGTATTAACCTCACGACTGAAAGCTCAAAGTAAACGATTAATTCAGATGTCACACAGTTATTTCCTCCATTTCATATGTCACTCGTAATCAATGTTGCTACAAAACACTCTCTGACCTTTATGGCTGACTCTTCATTCTCATTCATAACCCACTCCATATTTCTGTTGATGCGAACTGATTGAATTCTCTAGGAGTAAGAGGGAAGATCTTGTTTCATGAACGTTTTTATGTTACCGATGCCATGAAACATTTTTTTTGTAATTGACTCCTTTTTGATTATCTATTACTTTACTTAGTCCATTCTGATATATTTAACAACAACAGCTAGAAAAGATCAAAAAAAACTTCTTCGTATGTGAAACAGAATAATGTTGATTTCAATGTTTTATCGAGACTTCAGTTTACTAAACACTGTTGTTAGTGTTGCTAAGCGTTAGTAAACATGCAACCTAGTTCTACAGCTGTCGTAATTATACTTGTAATTTCCAGTTGCAATAAAGGCTGAATTGTTGGACCTCTGCTAGCAGATGGGCTCCTATACGGATGCCTCTATATTGTCAGATGCTCATGATGTTATAATGATCTTGTTGACTGGCAGAAGAATCCAGGGCATCATGAATATCCGGTAGCATTGATGTATCCTCATAAGCGCCCATTTGCCAATTGAGGTCCAGCAATTAGCTTCGGTATAGCAACGGGAAATTACAAGTATCATTACAACAAGTGACAACTGTTGTACAAGAGGTGGTTGTCGTGCTTCAGTGGCTCTGGCTTTTGAAGCGAAGGAAACTAAGTTGAAGCCTTAGTGGGAACAACATAACCAACTAGAGTGCAGATATATCCAGCTTACGGGTCTCAAGTGGGATGAGACTCGCGTTCTGAACTACTCTGCTAGTCATCAAGATCAATAGTTTTACAGTTGTTTGTTGATTAACATAAGACGAACAAAATGGAGAGTATTGCTATCTCCAAACTTCGAGATACGCCTTAGGCAATGGTTATTTCATGGTAAGACAATAAAATAGTACACTTTGAGAAGAAGGAGTTTTTATAGTGCATGGACAGTATGATGAGCGTTAACAATAATGACATTATATGCTTTTACAATCTACTGTAATTGCTTGACCATGCGGTTACATTAGAATGCCTGAGTGAGGCTATCTTTGAAACAACTTTTTCCGTTGATTATCTGTATTAAAGATAAAAGGAAGTTGAAAACATTTGTTCCCCCATATAAATTTAAAACAAGCAACAAGTGTGAAAAAAGCAGGATTTAATAAATTCATAAACTCGTCACCTGGATACTCTGCATACTTCATTATGTATACCGTTAAGCCATGGACTGGAGCATACATACATATATAACGTAGACTGAGACAGATTTAGGTGTAACAACATAGAAGTGAATAGTTTTTACAGGTCAAATGGTAATCCAGAGGATAGAAATGGATATTCAAAACTGTTGACATAGGAGTGAGGACTAAATCGACTGAGCGTCGATCACGCCATTGAAAACAATATATACATATAATCAAGTATGTAGAGTATCCAGATGACGAGTACTACTGAAATTTATGAATCCATTAAACTCTGCTTTTTTCACACTTGTTGCTTGTTCTATATTAAAGGAAGTCTTCTTTGAAAATATTCTTGAAAAGGACACATCCAGCTGCTGAATTAATTGCATTCTACCGAATAAACTGCTCACTAAGACAACCAAAGGTTGACAAGTCCCCTCTTCATGTCCCTTCCAACTGCATCTATCAGTTCACAAGTACATGCCAAAGCACATATATAGGACGAACAGAAAGAGAGGTTTATGACCTGATGTCTAGGCATTTTCCAAGGAATTCGCAACTGAGATGTGTGAAAGTTTTCAATAGGGCTATTGCTCCCCACCTTATTGATAGTGGACATGAAGTTGATGTTCAGAAAACATTCAAAATAACTAATGAACAAATGAATTCGAATTTATTTCGTCTCGCTTAAGCGTTAGTCATTAAACGATTAAAATCAAACTTACGTGTTCAGAAAGAAACAGTTATCAGTCTGTTTACAATGATGTTGATAATCATCATGCTTTTTACATTTCACTGTCGATTCATATAACTTGGTTTTATTTTTGTTACTTTACATTTTACACTCTTGGCCCAGTTATTTGAATTCTACTCACATCAGTTCTTAGTTAACATAACTCTCGTGACCTTTCACACATTTTGTGTAACCTTTCTTAACATACTGAATACAATTGTCTCCCCCTCTAATCCAACTTCTGCTCTAGAAAACTTGCTTATTCCTTCCATATATTGACAGACACGCTAGCTTCGCATATTTATCCCCTCAATTCGCGTGTTTCCAATTTCTTAATATTGATATTACTTTTAAATCAAGCCGACAATTTTCTACCAAAAGATCCATGTATATAAATTTTAGGTTGGAATTCATCACAGAGAGACATCAAGTGGAGGAACGTTGAGAACCTGGGAGCAATGGATAGCCGTTTTGTCATAGTATGTGACTCCTCAGCAGTGTGCACCCATGACCGCGCTCAATGGTAGCGTGCTGTCCACGGAACCTAAAGGTTCTACTCGATCCCCAGCGGGATCTTCGGTTCGCACTTATGAGGAGTCTCATACAAGGACGAAAAAGTTGTCCAGTGCTTTCAGGTTTGATGTCAGTCTATGGTGAATTCCCAATCTGAAATCAACTAATAAATCTCTACAAACCTCTAGATAGACTTATGGAAATTGATAGCAAAATTGTTTTAGGTTGCAAGCACCTGGTGAGAAACAGCAAAATAAAACATATTTATGTTTTTCTGCTAAAGCTGTTGTTTTTGCTCTATTCAAGTTTGTGAAGCGAAAAACATTTATGAACCACCCTTCACCCTCTCTCCAAATACTATTCTGCATGTTTTTTTCAGATGCAGTTGATTTGATCATAAGGTGCTAGAGACTGTCAAGAAAATATTTGTTTCCTGTGTGTAATTATGTGATTTCATCAAGTTAGAAGCTAAAATGAAGTGATATTTACCTAGACTCATGTTAATCACTCTTGGTTAAATGGAAAATACTAGGTAAAAGTTTAGGTTTCTGCAAATGATAATAGTCACATATGTTTATTTATAGTAGAACAATTAAGAACCTTTATGCATTTCTTTCCAATTTACAGGCTTCGAACTTTTACAGTTTCTGGAATATAAGACCTAAAGGTTAGTTGACTGATAACTTACTCTTTTTTAATCAGTATTGATTAATTATTAACTGGTCTTCCAACAGAAAGATCATATGTTGCATTAATATAGGAGTTAAATTTGAGCACTGTGGTAGGTTGTAATTCCATTTTAGTCTGTTTACTAGAAATGTCTTACAGTTAAACAGTATCATTTACTGGATCATTAATAGGAAAGTAAAATTTGAGCACTGTGGTAGGTTGTGATTCCACTCCAGTTTGCTAATTAGGAATGTCACACAGTGAAACGGCATCATTTACTGGATACAGAAACACGGTAAATGATACTGCTTCACTGTGTGGAATTTCTGATAAATAAACTAAAACGAAATTGATTAATTATGTTGATGGCATTTTATTTAGAATGCAATGCACCAATAAATGCTTATTCTTGAAGTATGTCGGTTTCATTTTCTTTTTACTATGAATGGTAATGTGACCTAGCAGTCTGAATGCAATATGAACCTAACGCTCAAAAGAATCTACTTTAATCTCTTATCAAGACGTAAATGACCACAACAACAAGACTGCCGGGATACGAAGACAAGAAGAGAAGACGAACAGTCGATAGAGAACTTCTACTATTTTAACAACAGTTGAGGGTGATTCTGAATATATACATCATGAACGACCTTGAAAACACAAAATTCACTGATAAGTTAAAAGAGTTAACAACCAATGAGGGTTCAGTCTTCAGAAGCAGTGGAAAAAACAAAAGCTAGCAGTGGCATAAAGAGGGCGTGAAAACACCAGTAATAAAGTTATTTTAAGGCTATAGGCAAATATCACACTCAAGTTAGGCATAATTAAGGGGTACATAACACTGTTTTATCGTTCTCGTCAGTTGAGTGGTAAATTAGCACTGATTATCAGAAATCAATTGCTTCACATTTCCTACTTCAAGCTTCTCTGATATAAATGTGGTGGCCAGCACACTGGATGGGGTTGAATAATTTGTTAAAATTATAAGTTCTGTTCAATCTCAGTGCTAAATGTTACAAACTTCGGAAGGCAGAATATACTCATTTCATCAAAGAAGAAGACAAAGCGCGACTGAAGTGAAGAAAAACTACAAATAGATAACCTTATTTGCTTACTGGAATTTGCGTTTTCCAACTCTAGAAAGAAATTATTTTCTAGTACTAAGTATAAACAATGCTTATTTTAAAAACTTTTTTAAAACCAACTTGCTGATGACATCAATGATACGGAATGGCTACCCAATGAAATTTGTCAACAAGTACAAAAGTTATATAGCAGTTTAAACTATTCAGTGTTCTTTTCCTAAGACATGTTTACATCTCATTACCATCTAGAGGTGATTCATACTGCTTTATTATGGAAAAAGGGTTACATCTGCCATGTTTAAAGCATATTATGCACCCAAGGTCATTACTGTAGGGAAGACAAGGCCTGTGATACAACATCAACCAAAACAGCATATAAACGACTGTATCACATCGCAGTGTTTACGTGAATGTCTGGGTACACGTAAAGGTAGGAATAATCGTGATATGGAATTAAGGATGACTGAACACTAGTAACAGGAATGATTCAATACCAATCCTAAATGTACGGGAAATCCATTTATCAACAGGATAAAAGTAGCAGCTGTAGAAGAATTATAGGAAGTGGTGGAACTACTTTAGTATAATTATGAGCAGTAAGTTGTGCTTCTAATGTCATCCAGTCAGTAATACTGAGCCAGTGTTTGCTATAACAAATAAACTGCCAAACAGCCCATATTCCGTGCTCATTATAATACAGCTGGGCCTTGTTATGCCTTTCTCTCCTCAAAGTGTGACATTTGATGCCACGTCATATGATTGTAATTTTTTTAACTTGAACAATTTGAAGTAGATGACGATGATGATTGGTCAGCTGTACTGTTTCTTTCTTATCTTTCTAGTTTGGATCGCTTCAATAATATCAGTTTTTGTGATCAGTGCAGTTGGACTATTAGGTGTCGGTGTGGTACCATTAGTACAAAAAGTATTTTACAATCAAGTTATACAATATCTGGTGGCATTAGCTGTTGGGACATTAACTGGTGACGCAATGCTACATTTATTACCTCATGTGAGTTTACATAAAGCGTCGCAGATGATACTTCCAAAATGCCTTTAAAATATTAACCAATTATCAAACAATTCCTTGATCAAACTCATTGAAAATGAAAACAGTAATGTCGGATCACTCTTATATGTAGCCTGTCTAAAAATATATATGTTAATGCCAGGTCATGGTCAGGGAAATCCTAAGCTTAGTCACTTCATCAGCCAAACAGTCCTAACCAGACTTCTTATGCAAGACTTTTTCAACAGTAATCGACTGATAATTCATGTGTATTCATTGTTTTGACATTTTTTCATGAGACTATCTAAGAAACCAGCGACTCAGTACTGATGCTATTCACATGGTGTGATGAACTCAGGTAAAATGGAAACCTACGTCAAATTGGGAATCAGACCATCAACCTCTGAAGTACTGACTCATCACTATGCAGATTCTCCTATGAGACTCAGCCGCTCGCCAGGTCTTAGCTTCATTTCAAAAACACTAAATGTGTCATCCAGTTTCATAATTTTACTTGCTAATGAGTAAAACAACAAATCATGGTTCTCTTTAACTATCTGTTTATTAACTAGTACTAACAGTGTTATCAGAGTTGTGTTAGGCTGGAGTTTACAGTGACAAAGTTCTTCTTCGCAGACGATACTGCGTTGTACAGTAGTTGAAAAAATTGACGAACATCTGTAGTACGCCAGGTGTAATGAGTCTACGAACCAGACATTTAACTTTGCATCTCAACAAGTAATCATTTTTTCAATCACAAAGGTATTGATTATTCTGGTCTACTGAATTGGATTGTGATATGCTCAGATTAGAGTGCATAATACAAGTCGATGCTGAGTAATCGATTAGTGCTACAATAAAAAGAACCCAATGTTTTCCCAACTTATTTCAGTCCCGTGATGAAAACCAACTTGAAATCAATAAACCCCCACAAACCTCTAAACTCAATTACTGTTCAGTGCTCATTGGTGACTTGCTTCGAAATGAGATTCCGTGAAGTTCTAATGAGAAATCGTAACCACTGAGGCAAACTAAGTCGGACATGAGGACAAACACTCAGTGATGGCGTTGGATGAAGATCATACTATATCATGAATTGACAGAATTAGGAAGCTGTTGACCAGTGCCTGGGTAGCAGCTTGTTGACAGCGAAAGACTAGGTCCTGGGTTCCAGCCCTAGCAAGTTTGTATGCACACAGCTGAAGAGTCCCTTACTAGGACGAGACAGCCATCCAATCCTCTCAGCTTCTCAGTAGTTTTCCAACATATTTTAGTCCGTGATGAATGCTAACTTGATAAAGGACCCACAAAAACATTAGACCTGTCTTTAATGTAGCCACTAACTTGTTAGAGTAAAACCAAGTCGGAAGAAAGTGAACCTGGTTATCCTTGATCCGAAGTGATGATAATCCAGGTAAATCCTTGGGTGTGTGTGCATTTGTCTGAACAAGATGTTCATGCGAGTTAGTCAATAAAAAAGCTAGTTGGCGCTGCAAGATATGGAATTTCCATGGTGTTGAAATTTTTGTAACTAATACGATTAAAAATGAGTGAAATTTTTGAGAAAAAGACAGAGATATTTCCCAGAAGGTTGAAACTGACTTCAGCTTTATTTTATTCCCTCATTTGTATTCAGACAATGTTTAATTCTGTTTTCCGTGAAGAGACTCAGTATCACTATACTCAAATTCGTCACCTGGTATTAACTGGAGTTCTGAATTTCTGATCATTTATAAAATATTTTGTGTTGACTTTCCAGTTAATCACGTAGGTCAAACATTTTGATCTTTCAGAATCGAGAGAAATGAACGCCGAGGACTTACTAAACGCCAGTCTACAGGGACATAAGGATATAAAAATTCCCATTACACCTTCAGTCATCACCTAGTATTACTACTACTCTGTCAAACTACGGCTGTCTCAGACAGTCAAAATGATAACCAGTATGATCCTCTCCCTCTCTAACTCAGTTACATTTGGATTGAAATTAGAAGTCTTGACTAGGCAGCCAGTGTGAATACGGTCAAGCGGTAGTAACGCGTCACGAATTCACATGGTAGTTGAGGAAATCTCTTGATGGTTGAAGTGAAATAAAAATGTGGTCAGCAGTCAGGCCTTGTATCTCATTTGGTAGAGCATGGAGCAGGAAACCTGATGGTCACTGACTCGAATCCACCTGAGGTTCATGAATAAAAACTGGAACAACTAGTGTAATCACGAGTAGTAATCTTGGCCGAGATATTTCCAAAATAAAGTAATTATTCAGTGTGTAGATATTCATTACAAATATATTGTTGACAAACTGATTCTCTACATGGATTCTTCATGGATATGACTCACTGATAATGTAGAGCTAAGTTCCGATGGACAGCATTACTCTTTAATGACTCGATCACTCAGTGAATTTATCAGAGTAGGATCCCAGATGTATAAGTCTTCATGTAAAGTTTCTGGCTCTAAGTTATCTATCTCACTCAATGTTTGGGTAATCTATAGATGACACTGAAAAGGGAGCAAAAATGTAAAATCTTATTTGTAAGTGCTTTCATTGCAACCCAAGGATTAGCGAAAGAACCAAACTTTTGTTGCACATTGTTGTTTAGAGGTAACCTGTACTTTGAATTGTCGTTAAACTATATACATATAAACAGGGCTGGTGTTATTGTAATGTGATAATATTTTATCTTTACCTACCATAACAACAGGCTATCAGCGGTGGTCAAGGTCATACTCATGAATCTGAATTATCCGATGGAGGAGACACTGAACGTACAGCTATCATGAAGGGTCTAGTGGCCTTAGGTGGTGTTTATTTCTTTTTTATGGCAGAGAAGATTTTGGGTTTAACTTCTGATTATCGGGCCGAGAAGAAACTTGAAAAGGTGAGCTTCAATTTGATTTCGAATATTTGTCTCATGATACTTACATAACCATGATCAATGACCCTGTTTTAGAAATTTCCTGCTCTGATTAACGAATCAATTGTTAAATCTGGATAATTACCCTAAAATGTTTGTTACCATA
This sequence comes from Heterobilharzia americana, assembly GCA_944470555.2. Taxonomy (NCBI): domain Eukaryota; kingdom Metazoa; phylum Platyhelminthes; class Trematoda; order Strigeidida; family Schistosomatidae; genus Heterobilharzia; species Heterobilharzia americana. The sequence continues at coordinate 57,073,726 of OX104129.1, read as the reverse complement.
TATGAAAAATATCATTATTCTATGGCAGAATAAGCCTACTTGAAAAAATATTAGCCTAACAGTTAGAAGTTATGCACTCTGAAGTAAATTAAAACCGCAAATTGGTAATAAAAAATAGTTGTAAATAATCTGTAATATCTAACCAGCGACTAAATTGACCTTGTTAAGTACTTGAAAATGGTACTGACTACCATTTGATAGAACATTCTCGTGCACTATTCTACTGGTTCCAGATATGAAACCTCAAACCAGCTTCATGCAATAAGAATTAACTATAAATCTTGAAAAATGATCGACAATGTAGACGTTATAACTCGAATCCTTCCACAAATCAGATGTCTAGAACACTCATAAGCAGTCATTACTCCTTTTTTAATCTCAGAGGTTCTTCTGAAGCAAAAGATGCATTTGTTATAGTGTGCTGAAACATTGCCAAAATCTTTTTAGTAAACCTCAGTTGCTTAAAGCCTTTTTCAATCAATCGCTTTGCTGTTAAGTTTTGGAAAAAAACATGTTAACCAAGGAGTAAGCATTAGGTCGGTCGAAGTGATGAAAAATTCATAGAATTCAAATCTAGTAGGCCTGTAAAGAGCCTAGGTTATTGCAATATATGTCTTGTACTTTGTAAACATTGTTGTCGTTGCCTTTGACGTTGTAAATAGATTTTCTGTTCTATTACCGTCTGCTGCATTATAGAAGAACTAAATGACCAATAAGGGTGGAATCTGAAGGTATGTGCACGTGTGCCCACATTTACATAATTCCAGCTCTATCAAGTCACTGTAAAGATATACAAAAAAAGTGTCAATTAAAGCTACATAAAAACTGGCGACTGAAGCTATATAAAAGTGGCGACTGTAGTATACAAAAGCATTTCCTTCTTAATTTTATTAGACAGATATTTAACTTTTCACTAGTTTAGTGTCTTTTACAAAACTCTCCAAAATTGCAACGTATCTTTGGTTATCTTAGGGAAATATCAGTGAAGTGAAGACTTTTTGTCATAGATTCAAACGCTTGTTGGTATTAGCACTGATAAGTTAGACAGTTTTCTAATTTTCTTTGATTTCATTACTCACAGATAAGGATGGGATGGTCTCCACTAGGTGACTTGAGCCTACGTCACTCAGTGCTGTTTTAGTAGATTTAACTACTAAGGAATTCAAACTACGACTGACCCTCTGAAAGACTAGATCATGTACACGAATTCATCAACAGTCGGCATGAGATGTAGCTATCTAGTCCTTACTGTTAAGTACTGATGGAAGTCTATCGGTCAAGTTTTGTGATGTGGCTACTCAACGAACTAACACAATACTGCGGTGCATTGTATTTTGGTTTTACATAGTAGAAGTCATTTTGTAACAACTTACTGTTCACAATCATATCAGAAGTGACTCCATAATTTTCATGCTCACTAGTATTAGTTTTATTTCTTCTCCTGCCTTTATAGTAAAAATTAATATGACTATGAACGTACTTGAGAAGTAACTCAGCTAAAGAGTCACGGTAAAGATGAAGAAGTCTTTCCGGAGGACAATTACGTCTGACTTATACAGTCTTCAAGTTCCTAAGAATGGTACACCGAAAAGCAGAAGAGTTTGGAATGCGACAGCAAATATGTCTAACAGTGACAGATATACTGTAGAACATTTAGGAACGGGTAACTCTTGGGAAAGTTACTCGTGTCTCGAAAATGTGTTGGAGATATATATTGATAGCATAATTGTTTTGTCAAACTCAAAACATACCGACAGAATTTTTACATGCGCACACAAAAGTTTGGTTGCAGATGCAATCCAATTTGTTTAAAAGTCAGACAGTGATAAAGGAAAGTGATCTATTTTAAACTGCAGAATACATTGGGCGCAAGATAGCTGCTTAGACACTAGTGGCGATAAAATATCTACACATTCGAATGGGCACTTGAACTGTCAGCTATCTCATTTAATTTCAGCAGAAGTGGGTTTTGTTGGTGTTTAAATAATAGGGGGGGGGGTGGGGATCTTCCCAACCAGATGAAAATAAATTATATTGAAAAATAAAACATTAGGAAGAAACCTTAGTACTGAATAATTATCCTCATAAATTAATCTATATATGCATAGGAAACTATGACAAAAAGATCACCGACATGAACGCAGTTAACAGTAAGAAGTAAAGATAAGAAACAGAAATTGAAAACATCTACAACGTAACAATACAGAAGCACAAGGGCTTCATAAAGTTCGCACTGAATTCACAACAGGGCTTGAATTACGGTTGGTGCTTAGACCTAAAACGTGAGTAAGAAATGGGTTGCATTAGTTGAAGGATCCTATAGTAAAATAACCATCTGAAAGTTTTTGGTAACTTTGATGTGATTACAAGCAATAGATCATGCTCAAAACTTTATCCAATATTGCTGTTTTTGCTATGTGAAATAAACGATGAGATATGAAGTTAGACTGTGCCGAAGTTTTACTTCTATATTTGATCTATCGAATTTCATACAATGAATAAACGGTCAAATACCAAACTTAAAAAAAGTCGGATGTCATCAGTTAAACTAAAATAATACTAAAGCTTGGCCAAACACCATTAAAATAGAAAAGTTAAAGAAAAGCTAAAATATAGTGATATATGTAATCATGAATAATAAGACATTGAAGTAGGACAAAGTGACAGTCATAAAAACTAGTTTAGCAAGATAGAGGAAGGGATTGATGACTGAAGCCTTGTCTATCGAATTAAAATCAATCATATGCAGCACAAGAGTGACTCATCACCTTTACCAGACACCAAAACAATCCCATTTGATCATAAAAAAGCACACGAGACGGCTGTTTTCGACAAAATCATTTTCTTCGCTGTATGTATATTAAAATGGGTAGAACATTCCAGAGTAATACAGGTCTTATCTCTCAACCCGAAATTCTGAGAAACAACTTCCAGAGTTGATTAGTTCACCGAAAAGTACAGTTCGAGAATTCGATCGACAAAACGAAAGACCTAGTTCTGATTTCTAATGACCCTGACCATTTTAAATAAACTTTTCTAAATTTCTATGTAAAATAAATAAATAGGAAATCCAGCATTCAACACATTCTATTAAGGAAACATCGGAATCAGTTAAGGGATCTTCAGAAAGATAACAGCAGCCATGATACGTCCTGACAAAGGTGCTGAAATAAAGCTTCTAAGTAAATCTGACTACATAGATAAGCTTTTAATCATTGCATCAGGTAGGGAAAATTTTCAAAACGGACAGTTAAGAAAGACCTTACCTATGAAACAGAGCAATAGTTGTTCAAGACGTTGAAGAAGATGAAAAATGAAGCATTATTAGCACTGAACTCTACGAACAACTTTGTACATCGGGTTCCTCGTTGCTTTGACCATATGGTCTACTCAAAGTGCACAGAAAAGATATTCCCCTTCGTCCGATACTAGACATGACCGATTCTCCTCACTATCCAGTTGAAAAACAGCTCATCACTACACTGGATCCAGTGAAGTAGGAAATTTTCAAACATGGTCCGTGTGACACATCTCACTTTGGTAATTTAATCAAGAATCTAGGGTTTGTGTCCAGTGCTCATTATTAATCAAGAATGTAAATCTGTTAGGAAAGGGAATGATTTCTTTGGATATCATCTCCCTACTTACAAATGTTTTACTAACGGAAGCCATTTGTTTTCTGTGTAGCTTCATTCAGTCCCATACATTAAGCAGTGGTATCCTAAATCATTATTTAAAGCAACTTCTCAGATGAAATCTCAACGTACCCTTCAGATTTAACAACGAAGTCTGCAGACAGATGGACAGCGTGGCAATGAGATCCACTCTAGGACCCATTCTATATGGCTGCTTATGGCAAGTCTGGAAAACACGACACTATCGAAAGTAATCAGCGAGCCTTATTTCTAAATAGATGCTCAAATGATATCTTTATTATATGTGATGAGATTATGAATCTCGAAAACTTACTTGAAGCCTTAGACAGTACTCATCCCTTTATCAAATTCGCTCTAAAAGCAGAATCAAACTCGGAATCCTACTTTCGTGATTTTCGACTCCAAAGAAAGATGACAATTCAGTCCAGAGATCTATTTACAGAAAGTCCAGTAGGAAAGGATAGCCTATTAATTTTCCAAGCTATGAGCAGAAAGAGGAGTTTTATCAAATCGCTCTCCTCAAAACAAAAAGAATATACATGAAGAATGCCATCGAAGGTAAACCAGAAAACGTGCTAGAAATCCTGATGAAAGTAAATACCCACTGAAATTTATAAATGAGAACCTAAAGCCAAAAGATACCACGGAAAGCTTGATACTGCTCCGCAAAATATTTTACGGTCAAACTACTAATTCAAGGGAGATAATTATGTAGATATACCTAGAAAAAGACTATCAACGTCCGTAAACGAAACATTCTTTGCCGACAATAGTAGAATCAAAGTCTGCTGTCAGAAAGATATCCGTCGGTACCTAAAGCATTGGGTTGCATCAGTGTGTGCGTATATCATTTTAATTGCTCCTATGAAGCTGAGTAAATCGACTTCATCATGAACCAGTTTACACAACACGTTTTCAGACACTATCCAACTTGGCTTATATACACCCAACTCTGTAACAGGACATTTAGTAAACTCAAGACATTTGGCATCTTTTCGCAAATCCTTTGAAATTCTGTACAAAGTGTAACCAGACCACCCAAAGGGAGTGAAGCTAAAACATTTAGGTATAGCTGAAGCATCAATGATTCAAAAGTCCAAGCCATGATTACACATCCAAAAGAAGTAAATGAAACCTCTTCTTCACCATAACCATCATAGGGTATCGATTACTCTAGACAACTCACACATTATGTAACTATTTTTATTTCGTAGCCCTTCTGCTTACTTCCTCATTATGCAACTTTCCTTTGTGATGCAACGAATGTTAACCTTTGATCAGAAGTTAATCTGGAATGATCTATCCTTTTTACTAAATATTCACTAATATACAGCAAAAAATATTTCATCGAAATAAAAATGTTTTCTTTGTTTTGATCGCCTCATGTGCCTTCAAAATACCCAAGAAGTTCTTCTATCTAACCACAAGGGAAGGAGAGGAAAAAGGACTTTTTAGATGGAATATTAAGGCTATGGACATTACTATGAACCGCAAATTGTTTGAAATAGTACTCTATCATCATGTAAATTTTTCAGCAAACTTATATATATTTATGTTTACTTCAGTGGCACGTCGCCATTTCACTCTCTTCTCTGCAGTCTTTGAGATGACTGATGCCTTTGAACTTGGAAACTATAGTATTACCACTAGGTCTGACTATTGTTTCATGATGAACTGAGGCAGGAAAACTTAAGCAGAGTTGGAAGGCAGTAGATAGATAGGTAAAGATATCTTCAGCTTCAAAAGACAAAACTTTTTGGCTGAAAATGTCCTGTCAATGTACATATTTACAGTCAATTATGCCTTTGAAAGAACTAGTACGTTTAATAAGCACCTACGTATTCATATTTTTTCCCTGATTGAGCTCTGTTTACAAAATATTTATTGACTCCAATAAATAACCAGAGGTTCATTCAATGGAAAGAAATGTATGATAAACCTATTCTATTCCATTAATACAGAATTTATCTATTCATTCTAAACTCAGGAAGATCGTGAAAGAGCCTTACAGAACCTACCTGTAGCGCCAGGAACTCGACGTCTCAGCTCAATAAGAACATCTTTAGTGCCCGGTGGACATCTGTCGGTACCCGGACAAGCAAGACGTTTTTCACAGTTTGATCCAAACATGTGTAGGAGAGCATCACGTGCTATGTCTATGGCAAACGAAGATATACTTGTTACAGGACTAAGCAGTAAAGGTAAGATATAACATTTAAGTTGACTGTAAGTATTAATTTCAGTTCTAAGTGTTTAGAGATTAGGAAATAGGACTGAATGATTCATACTGATGCTTGAGGTTTTCAGTGGACTGGATACTTCAGCTTCCTTTTTGAGTAAAACAGAGAGATTTTGAAACAATATATTTTATTCTTATCTTCACTAAAATCTGTGAATCTAGAGAGGAAAAAAGCATTAAATGATCAAATTGACAACCAAAATACTTTCCTTTTTAATGTAGTTTTGGAAACATTTTGATCGAACAAAGATAGTTTAGTAAAGTTGCTCAAGTCACTGATTTCATGAATCCTTTTTCGGTATTTAACAAAAATTAGTTCTCACTTTGTAATCCCTATCAGAAATGAAGTTAACCTTTATATTGATTGGTAATGAGAGAGCAACCAATTCCATGTTTTCTAGTCCTGAGTGCAGACCGAATCCTATTGATCATATTTACAACGCGGCCATCAAGCTAGGAGGCTTAGCATCATGGTGCATATTAATCGATATTAGTTGATTGGAGGCAATCGGCAGGAAGTCCTGGACCTAGGTTTCGTGCTTCTTGGTACTCATCAGCAAGGCGTATCCGCAACCTCGACAAGACTAATGTCTTGCCTGAGATTCGAACCCACGTTACCCAGTGTTGCAGTCAGCAGCGTTACCACTGAGCAATTTGGGTCGAGATTGGCCTCTTGTAGGTCTGGGTTACATACACTGATTGGTCACCGGGGAGCAACCAATCTCGTATCGTCTTGTTCTAAGTGCAGACCGAATCCTATCGATCATATTCGCAGCGTAACCATCAAGCTAGGAGGCCTCTATTTCTCCTAAACAATCATAAGACTATGCTATACACATGCCAATATCCAGCATGTTACGATGTAAGCTATGTGCAGCGTGACTGACATTAGTAGTTATTATTCCTTTCAAACAATCTGAGAAATGATTAATTTTAAAAACGTTTGTTTCCCGACACAAATTTAAAATAAGCAACGAATATGAAAAATCAGGATTTAATGAATTCATAAATTCCAGTAGTACTCGTCAGTTGGATACTCTACATACTTCATCGTATATACCTTTAACCAATGCAAAAGAACATGCATGCATACACATGTAACGTAGACTGAGACAGATTCAGGTGTAACAACATAAATATAAACAGCTTTTACAGTTCAAGTTATAATGCAAGGGGTAGAATTGGATATTCAGATTTGATTGGGTTGAGGATAGGTTACGTGATAAACTATGAGTTCGGACAATGGTAGATTTCAGGTAGCAAATGATTATAAAAATAATAATTTGAGCGCTTTTAGTCTTGTTTGGGACTCGTCACCTAAGTGTACATGTACCTAGTGAGTGATGTTGTTACCACTAAGACCTGAACCTCGTACCCATCGCTTCAAACGCTAAGGTGTTCTGAGGCATGATAGGCACTTCTTGTACAATAGGTATTAGTCATTACTATTTACTGATATGCTTGTAATTCTGCGCTGTTTGACTGGATAAAACTGTTCGATCTGTGTTGGCATATGGGCTCCTACATACTAGACTAATAACAATAATAATGTTGACATAGGGATGAGAACTGAATAGATTAAGTGTAGAATATGTCATCCAAAACAAGATACTTGATAGTACTTATGCAGACATAATAAGAAATCCAGGTGTACATTGAGATGATTAATAGTGATAATAATCGTAACAGGAATAAGGTTAATTAGGCCAAATAAATCAAGGAAGGAAAACAAAATATGATAATTAAGAGCGAAGAGCAAATAAGAAAGATTGAACATGATTAGACGGTGCTGTAATTCCTACCATGTCAGCTTCAAACTGACTACCATTTCATTCTGAATGCAGAGGCCTGGTTGTCTCAGTCTATGTTATATATGCATGCATATATGTTCTTTTGCATTTTTTAAAGGTATATACAATCAAGTATAAAAAGTATTCAGCTGACGAGTACTACTGAAACTCATAAATTCCTTAAATTCTGCTTTTTCTACATTTGTTTCTTGTTTTAAATTAATTTGAAGCTTAATTTTAATTGATTTTTTAATCTGGCGTGCCACATTACACTCACATGGTAATATACAGGATATCGAAAAAGCGCCGTCATGCTTTTACGACGATGAATCATTGTAAGAGCATTAATTTTCATTTTTTTTATGACTTTTCTAAGAACAACTTTACCAGTACTTCAGAAATATTTAAACAGCTTATACAGTCATATACATTACAGTTCATATCACTATTTTACTGTTGAAATAAATGAAACCCGAAAAGTCTATATGATTTTGATTCTAATCGGGAAAAGTAGCAAAACAACAGAAATAAAAATTTGGTCAGCAGTAGGACTTCCTAACTCAGTTGGTAGAGCACGGGGCAGGAAACCTAGTGGTCATTAATTCGAATCTCACCGTGGTTCAAATTTTCATTTAACTTTTAATCATCACCCAAAATCAAAGTAGAAAAGAACTTATTCCGATTAAAATGATATAACCATCAAAACGAAATCCTCTGTCAATGCACATATTTGTACAAAGAAATGACCATTTATTTGATCCAAACCAATTGCGGTTTTTCTGTTCACTGAATAGTTATTTTACATGTATAGTGTAGGAACAATTCATAGATGTTCAAGCAAGTTTGAAACATACTTCTTATACTGTGATGTATTTGAATGGCCCAAGCAACTGACTTTAACCTGATAGTCTCATGGTTCAAATCGTGATCCACTGACTTTGACATGAGCAATCAAGTTACTTCAGAGACCGTCAGAGAATGCATGTAGTTCACGAACCAGTCCACAAAGCCTCTATCAAACAGTTGAGTTACACTCCACTTATGAGATTTACATGCTTCCTTGTTGGAATAGAAACTTACGCTGTGTTCAACTTCTTAGCTTGTAAGATGATTTTTATTTCTACAATGCAGTATAGTATATATACAGAAACATGTAAAGTATTTAGCTGAGGATTTCGAGGGAAAATCACGAATCCACTAAATCTTTCTTTCTCTACCCTTACTGTTTATGTGTACGTGAAAGCATATGAATCATGAGACCGTATGGAATATTATTTTTTACATATTTCTGCATGAAGATTACAACATAACTCGATACTAGACTAACTAGATTTATTCGTTATCTCACTGAATCTAATATTTGATCAAGAAACTGCACTATTAATGAATCGATATTTTATCACATAAACACTAAGTTGATGATCGGTAAATGATGATATCGGTAAATTCATTTCACAGATATATATATATATATATATATATATATATATATATATATATATATATATATATATAGACGGACTTCCCCTTTATATACACGCTTCCTACAGATTAGATGTACTAATCATGCCTTCAGATGTATGAGCTACTGAGATATGCTAAATATCCTAGGAAATTATCATTCTGTTAGAATTGTTTGTTCTGAAATACAAATTATAAAGATGAAAGAATCATTGTTATTTATTGTTATACTTGTAATTCTGCGCTGTATTAAATGGATTGGATTGTTCGCCATCTATTAACAAATGGGCTCCCATGTGGATGCTTCGGTATTGCCTGAATGTTAACTATGGTAAATATGCTTGCTTGTGGCTAACGAAAAAATCCAGGACGCACGTTTCGTCCAATTTGAGACCAAGTAAAATTACCATAGATAAAAGAATTTATTATTATTATTTGTCCCTTGGATTCCTAGTTGAATATACGGCTTCAGTAGCACGTCTCCATTGCACTCTCTTCTCTACAGTCTCTTGAACCTGGCTCCACGACTTCCTCACACAATATCCTCCATGTCATTCTCGCTTAAAACATCCAACTCATCGTTTCCCATTTGGATTCCACTCGACCGCCTGGCCTGGCCTGGCCCGGTCTGGCCTGGCGCGTAATCACCCCAATCGGCCTTCTCAGTGTATGCCCATTCCAATCCATCTCCACTTTCTTCCTCTGCATATTTGTTGGGTGATAGGTTGTTGGTTGGTTCGTTACCAGGCCAGAGTTCCTTGTTGCTTATTCTTTCTGGCCTTCTCATCTGATCTTCAGTGTCAGTATCGAGCCAGCCTAGGTAGCTGTTGATGAATGTCTGTAGTTTGTTGGAAATAATTTTCGTAACGCGCCAAGTCTCTCAACTATCACATAACAGTACTGACTTGACTGACTTGGTGTTCAAAATTCGGATCTTGTTCATGCTTTATGCTGAGTGCAGTAGATCTCCACGCTGATTTCGGGTTAATGAAAGTCTGTCTTGCTGTCTTTCCGACCCCGGTTTTGACATCCTCATCTGCACCGTCGCCACCGGTAGTTGAGACGATGCTGCCTAGTTGTTAGATAAAAGAGACTATTTCCTTTAGGTTTCTTCCGTTGATGGTGATTGGTGTTTGTTGTTGTTGTTGATTGGGTATCTTCATCACCTCTGTCTTCTCTACATTCACTTGAAGTCCCGTCTTCCTTCGCTGCCTCTTTAGCCAACTTGTTGATTTTGCCTCTAGATTTCCGAGTTTGTGCCACAAGACATTAGATATAAATCATGATCGGCGAAATCCAAATCTTCTTACCTGGTCTTTTCATCGATCCACCCAGCTTATGCCCATCATCTTCCTTCTCACAGCTGGCTGTTCCATGATACAGTCCAGTCCAGTCCACCACAATCAGGAAGATCATCAGTGATAGTAGGCAACATTGTCTTAATCGTGTCTTCACTTCAAAGGCATCACTGAGCTTTCCATTGTGAACAACTTGGCATGTGGCGTCTTCATATAGTTGTTGAATGAGGTTAATAAAGATTTGTGGTACTCTGTAGTGCTGAAGCAGTTGCCAAATTACTTCTCGTTCGATGCCTCGATCGAAGGCTTTTTCAATTTCGATGAAGTTGAAACAGAGAGTTGATTGCTATTATATGCTCTGTTCTATGATGATGTGTAGTGGTGTAGCGTTGCAACTTGGTCTGCACATGATTTGTTCTTCCTGAAGCCAGCCAGCCTGTTCCGGTCGTAACTTTGAATCCAGTGCATCCTTTAGTCTCTCCAGGATGATTTGGCACAATATTTCGCTTGGGGTGGACAGCAGAACGGTTCCTCACCAGCTCTTGGGAAAGCTTAGGTCTCCCTTGTTTGGGAGTTTGACATGGTAGCCCTTCTTCCAATCAATCGGTAAGTACCTTTCCTTCCTTCAACACCTTCTGCTATAGTGGTGTGAGCGTGTTCACTGTTGTCTCTGCGTCTGTTTTCAGTGCTTCTGGTGGAATTCCATTTGGTCCTGCTGCCCTCCAGGATTTCAGCAACTTTATGGCGTTCAGGACTTTACTTCTGCCTTTGCTAGAGGCCTTGTGTTCACTGGTAATTCTTCCGTTGCTGGTGGTACTTCTGGAAGAGTTGCAGGAGGTGGTGGTGATGGTGGTGACCGATTCCAGAGTTTTTTGAAGTGGTTAGCCCATCGTTTCCTTTGATTCTCCTCCTTGGTAAATAGATTTCCTTCACTGTGCTTCATTGGTTTCGTCTGGGTTAATCTCTTCCCAGATAGTAACATGTTTATTTGACATAGTGTTGTTAGGTCTCTATCACTCTTACCTGCAGCCCGTCCTGCTTCACTTGATAGTATGTCGTGGAAGTAAGTGTTTTTTGTCTTTTTGCTCACTGGTCTTCACTTCTTTGTCCAGTGTAGTGTTTTTTATGTTGTGTTCAGTTCCTCGTTTCGTTGTTCATCCTTGCACCGCACTGGTTTATCTTCTGCTTCACCATCTTCTTCTCCCTGCTCTTTCAGCTTCCATGTATCTGTGGAGTTCCATTCTTGTCTTGTTTCTTCTTTCCTCCTAACATGGTTATGCAGGTTTCTCTCCACATCTCTTTCAAAGAGTTTCAGTGTTTTTCCACTCAGGTTCCTTCAGGGATGTTGCTCAATGTCTTCCATTTTGTCCTGATGACTTACTGACGTGGAGATATCCTTTGTAGTTTCGTGCTTCAGTTTCTGTTCTGGGTGTTAAACTTGAACTGTAGTCTATCATCATCAGCTTCTTTGAAGGCTTTCAACTTGATTTTGGAGGTAGGTTGCTTGCAGTAAACAGTAAGTGGTGTAAACCTACATCTGCTCCTCTTCTTGATCTTGTGTCCAGTGGTCTGAGTCTCCAATTTCTTCGGATTGAGATGAGGTCGATCTGATTTTTGAATGAAAGAATCGTTCCCACAATCTTGTTAATTACAGAAACACAAATTTTTAAGGAATAAAGATGTACAGTGAATGTTTAACGGCTTATGTTTACAGCTACATAGTACTTGGAAGGATATTAGTGGGCAGACTATGGCATTTTTAGATAGTAGAGATTTATTGTTCAGTAAGAGAACAAGAAAATGGTCTAATGTCCTCTGGAATATGATATTTGAAGGCGTGCCATAAATTTTTTATTGTCTGGTTATAGTTTTTTCCCCTTTATCAGATAGTGACATCACAATCATTTATTCAGTCATTAACGACTTCTTTTCTATGCTGAAAAGACTTTAGTCCCCTTTGATTTACGTCAAAGGTATAGGTGATCTACACAACTTTCAATACCACTCAATGTTTAATCACATGGTTTTCATTGAAGGCTGCAAAACTATGCAAAGATCTGCAGTTCAGTTCTTTCTGAAGCAGATTGTAAACTGTAATAAACAGTGGTCATTTTGAAAGACTCCTCACAGAAATCCCCTTTTTTATTTCTTTTCTATCCAGCTAAGTATTATGGATGTGTGTTGTTTACTTACTTATCGCTTCTGCTCAAACGATAATACGTTTTTTCTTGAGCTCATTAAGAATTCCTATTATGATATACATATATTCTTTGACTAACCTGCATGTATATATAACCACAAAAATCTGAGGAGCAAGTTATTGGAAAGAATAACCTTTGCTCACAAAATTTGTTGAGTTGTAATTACACTTTTATATTTGGTTGTCTGTTGTATCCAGTTCAGATCACTAGTCACACGGTCTTCTTCCCGCTTTGTTGTACAGTCTTCCATCCATTTAGACAATTGGTAGGCGATTCATGTCTATAACTCTATGCTAAAATATTCTGCTGTATATATGCTCGTAAAGAGAAAAAAACTGTGTTTGATGTAATATTCACACACTAATGAAGTTTTGTCGTTTCTGAACTGACTGACGCCAGTTTTTTTACTCATCAAAGATTCTGATATAATGAAGACAATTTGTGACCCAAGCTGAGGACAGCAAACAATCACTATTCTTTTGCTTTCAACTTCACACAGATAAATCCATTTTATTACAATTATAGTTGTAGAAATTTTCTCCTTGTGAATATTTTGACAGCAATGAAGTCAATCGATATACTTTATAGTTATGCAGAAGAATATGATGAGCTTGCAAGAAAAGCTTCACAAGATATTAGTGTAGAACAACCACTACTGAAAGATGAACTACAAATAACCAATCGAAGAATGAAATCCGAGCAAATCAATGATGAAACAGATTATTCGAATAAAGATAAACAGCATCACCAACTACAAGCGAAACAGGTGAACTCTACAGTGAATGTCCCAAAAATCACAATTGAAGAAGACGAGGAAAAACAACCAGAATCAACAGTAACAAAAGTTGAAAAACAGGTGAACCTATTCATTTTTATGCATTTAACCTTAATGGCGTTCTTTAGAACAAAATAATAAACCCTTGGATGAGCATTTTATCCTACTCAGAAGTCAACAGTTAGATTTACCTGCTTATAGTTTCGAATCATTTTAATAAGGAAGCATTGTGTCATATAGGACCTATGAACCAAGTTCAATATATACCGATTGATGATATGAATTTGTAATGACGACCGAAACTGACTGCACTCTGTTGTTTAGTGGATAATATTGTGATAATTGAGATGACGAACGTCGAAATCAAGTTTTAGGATGAACACTAGCATACCATGACTCAGGACTTTGACATGTCTGAATAACTTCAAACTTTCAAATCTTAGTTATTGTTGTCAAGCAGCACCAATAACTCGTTAATATTAACGAAATAGTTGTACTATTCCACCGAAGTTCTGTTCCACCTGTCTAAGAACAGGTGGAACAAATGCCCTGTCCTACCTCCAGGTTTCTCAGTAAGTTACACCTTCCATATCGTTCCAAAGTTAAGAAAACCCGATAGGAAGAAGAATATACATTGGTGTCAAAGAGTAGTGTTTGCAAAATATTTTGAAGTGACTGCAGATATGAAATGCCGAACATTAGATGTCAAATGATTGGTTTTAAAACAACCTACCCGCTTCAAGATGCAGAGATCCTCAAACTAACGACAACTAGCTGTGCAGTCTCCCCTGTTTTTCCGCAATCCTGCATGTCATATTAGTCCATAAAGAGAACTTTCATCAAAGTTCTTATTAAAGAATCTCTCTATGTCGATCTAAATGAAATAGTTCAAGTTATGTCTGTATCTCATAAACACTAGCCATTCAGTTAACTTGATATTTGTGTGCGACACACATTTACCTAATGGCTTTAACATTGTCTCAGTAGCAACTTAACAGTTTATATTTTGATATTTTTGACTGATTTTGTTCAGTCTAGACGTTTTGATATATTATTGTATCTCATGTTTAATTTTCACCCGATCTATCTTAGATTATTTTAATAGCTATGTAATACATAACTCCAGAACACATGAGCATTAATCCATTAATTATGCTTAACTGTTGTGTATACAAATGAAACTACAAAGCTTCATGAACAACTTTTTCTATTGTTTTTAAAATCATAACTAACTGGAAGAGGAGTAATGTGTATGATTTTACCTTTCATTCATCCAGTTGCCAACCGATTTATCTGATCAGCATAACGAAGAAGAAAAATCTCACGATCGAGGACATAGTCATGGTCATGGTCACTCACATGAGGTGAGAAGTCGTTCTTTATCATTTTGTGTTGCATGAAACTAAATAGGCATGTAAAATTCAGTGTATAAATATGTAAGAGTTGAATTTTTACCCTATGGAAGTATACAATTTCATAATATATTACTCCATTTGGAGTAGGTCACAGCGATGCAGTATTTTTTTAATGGATGCTGTAACTAAAAAAATTTATTTTCTGGAAATATATTGAGGTAATTACACAACTTTCAACCTTTTTCATAGTCTAAAAGCGTCATGAGATATCTTCGCTCTCATCAATACACACGGACAACCACGAACACGAATTTAACTGGGAAAATCTAGAAATCCTCGATAGAACATATACGAAGAATGACAGAGAAGTTTTAGAAGCTTCGCGTTCAGGTTAGTCAACAGTCAACAGACACATTGACGTTGACCCAATCTATCAAGCAATGAGAAACAACAGGACTGTCAAACTCCACATTTGCAGGACAACCAATCGAAATAAATGTGGAGACAGTGACTTGAGGTTGGTAGGAATAACCAATTACACATATGGGTATCAGGACAAGGTAGTAAGCGGTTTGTGGGGAGAAGGCTGTGGCTCACTTCTTTTTGAAGTTTTTGCTTACGGTGTTGTGCAGAATGACAGTGAATCCTTCTATATTAGGCCATTCAGGTAAAAAAACACAACGCCATCAAAATAGTCCAAAAGCAAATTAGTCTTTATTGTTGCTGATTGTATAGTTTTCTAAATATCTACTGATTAGGTGTAAAAGAATTCGGTAATCAATATCTCATTTTTGTTTGGCTATATACCATTTAAGAATTGCTGCCATGTCCTACCTTATCATGTGACCATGCATCAGTGTGTACGCAACAAAATTTGAACTATTCTCCTGGTAGTTTGTTTTAGTATGGTCTGCCGTACTATATTCCACAAAATTCTTGTTCTGTGATATCTTTGTTGACCGTGAAAGGTTACCTTGACCTGTCTGCTTGACTGTCTAATCTTTGAAAGGCATTTGTGAACTGGGCTTAGAGAATGCTTTCGTTCATTATGAAGCTATCCTCTAACTTTGTAGGCTTGAATACTTCCTAAATCCCAGAACTCTAAAGGATCCCCCGTGAAGTTTCTCGCCTCTTCTTTATAACAGGAAACATCATAGTGGCTTTGAATTATCACCCAGTTGTATTGAACTTACTGCTGATACTACTACTACTACCACTTCTATTTCTGCTATATTGTACTAATTCTGGTAGTTATAACTAAAACAGGTGAGTTATATGACCCGATGAACAACGGTTAATTGTTCTGGTTGCTGTCGTACCTGCCAACGAGTCTAATCTTATCTGAAGTCAAATCAGCTGGTTTATGTTTGTACGTAAATCGGCTAACAATACACTGAATTGCATCTAAAAGCCTTGGCACTGATATGATGCATTGCATTAAATGTATTTTCTTTCTGTGATCCCGATGTGGTTTACTAGGACAAACAAAGCTAGATAAATATTTTATATCATTCAGTTGGCACTACAATGATAGCTGACTGGTAATAGGATGTTGGTTCCTACTCCAGAAGTTGAAATGTTATATACGTGTGAGCATTAAAGGACCATATAAATTGTCTTTTGGGAATATTGGAAATGGTTAGCTAGTAAGCTTAACCACTCTTACCTGTTAACTACATAAACTTTATACTCAGAACTTGTATGCATTTCATAGTTAAATCATAGGAATTTCATTGATTATTCTCTTTCCACACTACTTTTGTTAGATGATAACAATAATAGTAATCGCGTTATTCCAAACAATATATATGATACAGTATGGGATTCTCAGTATGGAATTTTTCAACAAAGTCACTCTCAGAACAATATTTTCACACAAAATGCTTATGGCATCTGAATGACGTTGATAATAACAGTATTCAAGGGAATAACGTGAAACAGCCAACTGGTTTTGGATTGGCATCCGGTCTAGAATGAATAATAAAATGAAAAGGAGAGCGTAAGTTTGGCGGTGACGGTTCATTCAGCCACTATAAGAGTCTGCAACTCTAAGTATACGAGGGATAAAAATATACACATTGCTCACTACAAACTTCACTTCAATAAAAAGTGACATTTTTTCTCTATTTTGCTATTAACTCGAGAAACGGCGAGTTGAAAGCATTTTAAAATGTGCAAGAGTACATGATACGTTCAGAGGAAATATTTGAATGATTAAAACAAACTGAAAGGAAAAAATTTGTTCAATGGGAAGTTTTGACTTCTCAAGATTCAAGCACGCTGTCGAGAAAACGATTTATGCAAACTACTATGGCTGCCTAAGTGTAAATAAGTTTATTTATGAACTTGTTATCATAAGGTTGCATGAAGTGTTTGGATTGGCTGATTGATTTATTCTCCGAGATTTAAAATGAAATTGTGAACCATTCTTCACTGGTTTACTCTTATACATTCGACCACCTACTCTTTTGGTTTGCCTCTCTTTCAAAATGATTATTCTTCGTGGCTGCCAAGCCGTGGGTGTATCGCGTACTTTTTGAAATCTTTAGATTCATGGTTTCGTTAACTCTACAAGCACAGGAACAGTATTCATCGAATTTAAATGAATTTCAGAAACATTCTTCACCGATTTTTCAAATAAATTTAAATCATCGTTAAATATAGCATTCTCAAATCTTGCCGTTATAATAGAACTGTTTGGTACATATAACTGATACCAAACAGTATTGAAACAGTATATTTTGAATTGTTATACAGTGGGATTCAGGCATTCTAGGATAAAATAAATTTATTATTATTTGTCCCTTGGGTCTTCACTTCACTCTCTTCTTTGTGGTCTCCGAAACCTGGCTTCACGACTGCCCATAGGCTTTCATTTCTTCCTCACACAATCTCCTCCATGTCACCCTCGCCTTAAACACCCAACTCATCGTTTCCCATTTGGATTCCACTCGACCGCCTGGCCTCGTCTGGCGCGTAATCACCCCAATCGGCCTTCTCAGTGTATGCCCAATCCAATCCATCTCCACTTTCTTCCTCTGCATATTTGTTGGGTAATAGGTTGTTGGTTGGTTCGTTACCAGGCCAGAGTTCCTTGTTGCTTATTCTTTCTGGCCTTCTCATCTGATCTTCAGTGTCAGTATCGAGCCAGCCTAGGTAGTTGTTGATGAATGTCTGTAGTTTGTTGGAAATACTTTTCGTAACGCGCCAAGTCCATGTCATCCTTAATTTCTCTATACCTACTTTTAATATACAATTCCTCTAATAGACTTCATAGTTTTGTTCTAACCGTTTTCAAACATTTTTGTAATATAGAATTATGAAGTGTAGCTAGAACTGGTAATTCTTAGTAACTTGAACTCCTAGATCCACGCAAGGATAACAGAGATTGCACCTGTAATACTTTCAAGAATAAGTTTCTTTTTCAGTGACATTTAACTTACTATAATTACTGGCTTGTTTGGAATTCAAATTTCTAACCTATTCCCCTAAAAATTTGTATTACGGCAACCTATTACGGGTTTCTTCTGCAGCGTGTCCTTGTTTTTCGATTACTTAACAGTAATATCAACATACATGAGAAGCTGGTCCCATCTAAAAAACTGTAGATGCAATCTAAGATCATAAATGCTGAGTTGGTTGAATCAAACTTTTGTGATGTTGACTGAAATGTGAACGCATTTTCTCACTCAATTGTTAGTCAGTGTAGTTGGCATTTCCTCAGAACTGATCGTAGTGTCTCACCAAAGTTATTATTATTATTAACATTATTATTGCTAGAACACAAACATGGCACACCAAGGTCACCAAGAAACGCGCCATACAAAATAATGTGACAGCATTATAAAGACTTAAAGCGAAAGATATTAAACATAAAGAAAACATAATAAGAACGAAATATTTAAAAGGGCAGTCCAGTAAGATGCATTCAAAACGAAACATTCATTACTTTGCAGCAGCAGAAGATAGAAGGAAGCTACAGCATCACCGCCACTGATTTAGATTCTGGTCCATATCTGATAACGTTTCGAGCCTCTGAGTTGCGTGATCTCTCAGACCCCACCCAGTAAGTCGCGATGCACCAACAGACGCTAACGCGATACAACTATCCTTCAACCCACGTCAACACCTCATACGCTGACCACCCCTCCGCTTCTTCCATCCAGTCTCAGGGTTAGCAAACAATGAACGGTGTCAAAGCCGTTAAGGCGACATGCCTAACACATGTCCAAGCCACTGAAGTCGGTGTTTTCACTTCAATTATTTAATGACGGTCTCTATGGATGACCACCAATGATGTTGTATGTTGGTCGTGTAACATACCAAACTGACAATTCAAAGAATGAGATCCGCTGAGTTGAAAGACAGTAACTAAACTATGCCATCTCCGCCAAGAGACCGCACTGTTTTATGCTCAGTTTATCCCATACTTACATTTTTCTCTGGATTGTCAATTTCACCTTGAATTGGTCCACAACAGTAATTATAAAAATATAGTAGTTTTCCTTGGTAATAAATCCAGCTTTTCTTCTTTATTTTTTTAGGTTCCAGAATCTGTAGCTGCTGTGGCCTGGATGGTTATCATGGGTGACGGTTTACACAACTTCACAGACGGAATGGCTATCGGTTAGTAACGTATATATATATATATATATATATATATATATATATATATATATATATATATATATATATATATATATATATATATATCAAAAGTCAGGATTCTGTGGATTGGCGACATAGTATTTGCTCAGACAAAATCAAAATAAATAGCTTCACATTTTCATTATTTAAACCATAGAAGAAGGATTTTGTTAGGTGTTTCTTTTAACTGAGGGAAATTTGCTGCTGACTGCAGCTTTCAAATTCTGATTGACACCGTTTATGACTTGATCTTCCTTGAAGTCAAGTCTAATGTAAGTACATTTTTTCTCAGATCTCTTCTGTTCTTCTCTAGCATGAATTTCATTAGCGTACTTCTTCATAACTCTCTGAGAATAAACACTTTTTGATAATTGAGTACTCTTCTATCGTATCCGTAGAGCAGATTTTTATGACCCTACGACAGACTAATCTTACCACACTATGTTTGTAACTTAATCAAGTAACTATGTGAACCGTAATGTATGTCATACTTCAGTTTCTGTGCAGATAAATAATTTTTGACAAATGCTTTTAATTCGTCATACTAAGCACTTAACCGGGAACTGGAAAACACCTTCATGCTTCCCTTCTGTTGTGAATCGTGTATTCGGATGTAGTTTCTTAAGTGCTTGTGATTTACTTATCGCATGACTTACGTTGATACTTGAAATGTGAGTAGTTTCAATAGAATATGGTTTTTCTCATTACGGATACCAGTTTTGTTTTACGTATACTGATGGAGATTAATTACTATGTACCACTCATAGCCACATCAAATTAACAGCAACATTTGCCGATAAAGTGAAAGTTTGCAAACTGCTACCTTGGAAACTATCTTTGCTGTAATTTCCGAACAGAAATCACATCTGAATACTGGCTTACGATAACGATTGTTTCTTTATGAAGTATTGCCCGTAAATAATGAACGTAAAGCGAACGAAATCAACATTTTATGAGACATATCTAGTTTAACTATCTGAGATAGCCGTGGTTTAACAGACTAGTATTTATACTGGCTGATAAACGAAGGTGAGATGAAAATTTGGTCTGTCAAACCACGACCATCTCAGAAAATCAATATGATGCTCTACCACTGTAATTCACTTAGATTTGGATTTGGATGAGAAGTCCTGACTGTGCAGCCAGTGTGGGTACGATCAGGTGGTAGTAACGTATCCCAAATTCACATGTAGTTCGGAAAAACCTTGGTGATTGAAGTGAAACAAAAATCGGGTAAGCAGTCAGACCTCGTTGCCCAGTTGGTAGGGCACGGGGCTGGAAACCCGATGGTCGTTGGTGTGAATCCAGTCTAAATTTTCATTTCACCTTCAGTTATTACCCAGTACACATATATAGTTGTTTTATTCCCTCCACAGACTGATTGGTATCTTTTAAGCTGTTAATAGATTATTCTATTCGAAAATGTTTAGGTTTCTTCGCTAGCTAGATAGCTAGCTTTCAATGAAGGGAGTGAATGGTATGTAATTTATGCTTTCAAATGTGAATAGTTTCGGTTGCACATAAGCAATAAGAAAAAACATGATTCTCATGTTTTAGGTTGTAATGTGCCTGAAGATTTACAATCAGTGGAATGGAAATTCTGTGAACACAGTAATAAAATAGGATTAATCTTTAGTAAGTGTAAGCAGAGAGATATAATTAGTATTAATAATCCCAATGACAAAAAGTACCTAAGGTAATAGTGGGATGATGGTATTCATAGTGAATTACATTACAACAAATCACAAACTTTCTCGGGGTAGATTTAGGGAGAAGTTTTCATAAAGTAGTAAACTGGACTGCTTTTTCAGCATTATAGTATCGACCAAATTCTAAGCAAAAAGACATTTATGTGTTAGACTCTTCTCAACAGTTTTTTGAAGTATATATACATATATATATAATCTACCAAATTCCATGTAATGACTGTGAGGTCAAATACATAGGTCAAACTAGCCGGTCGGGGTCAGTTAGATTAGCAGAACATAGGAATTTAGCTAAACATAGAACAACAGACCCCAATAGGATCAATAATCTAGAAAAACACTCGGCCATTACATTACATTCGTTAACACACAACCACACAATAGGTTGTGACAAAACCACTGTACTTGAGTCTAATATAGCTAGGTGGAGAGAGAGATTAATTACTGAATCTTTGTTCATCGAATTCACACCCAACACACGTAATAGGAATGACACAACACCTATACCAGAGATATGGAAAACTTTACTACCAATAAAAAAGACAAAGAAAAATCAGGTGACAAGACTATAAAATCAGATATCGAAAGAAGTGTGATTACATTGATATGATTATGAGCAATAATTCATGCTCGAAACGTAATCAAGTAAATAATACTGTATCACTGTGCGCTATATATCAAACAAACAAATCCAATATGAAATTACATTCTACCACAGTGCCCAAGTTTTACACTTATATTATTGAAATATTCTTGTTTTTTCAGGTGCTGCATTTGCTCAAAGCATCTCAGGTGGTCTTAGTACAAGTGTTGCAGTCTTCTGTCATGAACTACCACATGAACTAGGTATGTGACTAACTTTTGACACTATTTTCCTTCATTATTGAACAAGATCATGTAAATTTCATTTTTTCGCCCATGACAATAACGATAGCTCCTCTGGGCCGAGTTTTATTGTTTTATCATAAAAGAAACATTGCTTGGCTAGATGAATTAACCTATTAAAACTCGCATCTGTATCCCTTTTCAGCTTTCGAAGTAATCTGACAGTAAGATCTGAATTATCTCTGTCACATGTTCAGCTCTGTAGTCGTATTTATTATTGGATCGGACTCAAATATTCCTTGTTGGCATGATATGTCAAGGTGTTAACTTCTGCTAGTATCACTTAAACAACATCATTTTGGGGGGCTCATTCATCTATTAATTTGCAAACATGATTTCGAAGTTTTATTGTAGAGACTGACTACCTCACTATAAACATATCGTTGAAAACTGTTAGCTCATATAAGTCCTTCGCACTATCTAAATTTAGACGATCCTAACTAGTTTTAATATCATATGACATCAGCGATGTTAAGCACTTTATATTATTCACTGGGGGACAAAATCTAACATTAAAACTGTCTGCGTGTTATTGCTCGTATTACACCGTCGTTGATTGAACCGAATCGGTCGGTCTCTATTGGCATATGGGCTCCTGTGCGGATACCTCGATATTGCCTGCGTTCTAATTATGTATAGTAATGATGGGCAGGGGCTAGCAGTGGAATCCAGGATGCGCACTTCATCCTGTTTGGGGCTCGTCAGCTGGATGTACCTGCCTCCCAATGAGTGATGTTGTTCCCACCGTGATTCTAACACGAGAGCGATCGCTTCAAATACTAGAGCATTATGCACTACACCACGATCCACCATTAATATAGTTAGAACTCAGGCAATATCGAGGCATCCACATAGGAGCCCGAATGCCAATGGAGACCGATCAATCCGGTCCAATCAACGACGGTGTAACACAAGCAATAACATTAAAACTATACCCGTCGTATAAGAAGTGGCTATAGTGGCTCGGTGGTGTAGTGGGTAACGCTCTCGAGTTTGAAGCGATCGCTCACGAGTCCGAGTCACGGTGGGAACAACATCGCTTACTGGGAGGCAGGTACATCCAGCTGATGAGTCCCGAACAGGATGAAATGCGCATCCTGGATTCCACTGCTAGCCACGATCCACCATTAATAAAACTGTTTGCGATGTGAAGTTATGTGGGTTTGATGGTTCGATATTCAATGAGACAGATGGTTTCATGCATAGAAATTTTAGAGCTGAAAGCAGCTTCATGAAGATGTTTTGATAAACTTGAGTCAGTAGTTACTTTTAAGCAATAATTTAGTCTATGGAACAGAATCGTAGTTGTCTATTTTCTCTGTTTTCGTTTGCAATAAACAAGGTGAATTTCACAGCGTTTGTTGGTTGCTTTCTAACTTGAATATGACACTTGAAAATTCTTTGATTATGTGAAAATTTTCGGTTCCACGTCAATTCTTAAAGATTGGCTAACTTAGGCTTTAATCACCCACCAACTAAGTTACTTCTTCGTAAAGCCAGCTTTTAACATAAAAAATCATATCATTTGCAGACATTTAAATAATGAAACGTTTACTGGACGCTTGACAGAATCTTCTACAATATCTAAGTGCTGATACCTTCGAACAAACAAAATATATTAAAAATATCACAATAAACTGTAAACTGTTAGTTTATATTTAGTGGTGGTTTTCAGGGGAATCCAAGATATTTGTTTCATGCTTTCTTGAACTTATCAGCTGAATGTTGCCGTATCCAAGCATTGAAGTTTGCCCTTTCAGACTTAAACCTCGTACATATTGTTTCAAACTTAAGAGCATAATCAACTAATCTACTGAGTTACAATGACCAAATCCTGTCCAAGGGGTGTAATGGTTCTGAATGCAGCTCGCACCCCAACGGAGAATGATTAGTTCAATCCTGTTCATCAACTATGGCCAATACTAAAACTTTCGATCATCTCTGTTGATTTTCTTAAAAGGAACGACTAGCAACGTTTGGTGCATACCCCCTGTGTATGTACGCTTTACTACTGTCACTAATCATATTTTCACATAGTTTTATGATAGCTTAGACCTAGGTTCAGAAAATGTCTTTGAAGATAGATCAATGTAGAACCTGTTGCAGAACTTCGAAATTATAGCAGTTCACAATATTACACATAGAGTTGGATGGTAAAAATTATTTATGTTAGGAAAGTATGTGGGAGAAGAGAACAATTTAATGAATAGTATTAAACAGTGCCTGGCTGGGGGTCCTCGAGACGACAGGACTCTTGATGATAGATTTAGCTAAAAATCAGCCACACTGACGCAGATGTATTCACTTTTTGATGTCTTTTAAAGGTTGAATGTTCAGGCCAATCTTAATTTTAAATTCTCTCTCCTCCCACTAACCTTTGGCTGCTTTAATATCAGTCCTTCCTATCAACTCGTTCTATGTATACCACTACAAAGTGTGGTAACTTGAACGAATGCAGCTGTGTGCGAGGTTCTACGTTGATTTTGTCTATCTGTCTGGTTGGGACCGATTTCGAGGCATGCCTTCAACATTTTCTAAACACTGATTCATAATAACTCAAAAACCTTAACCAGGCAGTCTAGATTTCACAATACAGCTTAGACAAACAGCTGAAAATCCTTCGCTCCAGTACTCCTTCATCTAGAAATACTATTGATGTGACTCAGTCTATGATTCAGCATCCTTCTCTACAGACACTATATTTATTCTGATAAGTTTAACTACTCAATGTTCAAGTTATGAGTAACAGCTCATATAATGGTTCTTTATTCCTTTTTCCCGACTGTACTACATCAAAGTCATTCCAAACTATAACTGTTAAAGGTATTAAGCAACGGACAGTTGTTTTACCCAATTTCGGTACCCCTCTTAACTGTTTCAACACAACCCCGTACAACATCTATTCCAGAATCAGTCGAATAAATCAAATTAATTGACTACTTCTGGAGCATAGGTTTATCAATATTCAACTAACCAACAAAAACACACTGAAGATATTCAAAAGCGTAGAGTAATTCACTCAAGAACACTTTTGGATAGGGAATTTTTCTAACTCAGGAAGATAATTTGGATGTTATTATGTTCGCTCAGCTAGATAGCTTAATAGTAAAGCTTTCTTTGTCATTCTCGACAACATCATCAGCACAAACTTCAAAAAGAAGTGAGCCACAGCCTTCTCCCCACAAACCGCTTACTACCTTGTCCTGATACCCATATGTGTAATTGGTTATTCCTACCAACCTCAAGTCACTGTCTCCACATTTATTTCGATTGGTTGTCCTGCAAATGTGGAGTTTGACAGTCCTGTTGTTTCTCATTGCTTGATAGATTGGGTCAACGTCAATGTGTCTGTTGACTGTTGACTAACCTGAACGCGAAGCTTCTAAAACTTCTCTGTCATTCTTCGTATATGTTCTATCGAGGATTTCTAGATTTTCCCAGTTAAATTCGTGTTCGTGGTTGTCCGTGTGTATTGATGAGAGCGAAGATATCTCATGACGCTTCACTGCTAGCTGATGTCCATGTAGACGGATAGGAAGAGGGCAATCAATCTGGCCAATGTAATGTTTGTCGCAGTTTCTGCAGTTTATTTTATCGACAATGTTTGATTTGCCTTCCTTTGCTGTTGGATCTTTTGGCTTGTAATAACAAAAAATGAAGAGATTTTGTGGGCTTGTGAGACACACCGCTTCCAAAGGGCTTCAATAATCTAGTCTTGATTTCGGAGGCATTCTTCATGTAGGATAAGATAATCCGTTTTTGAGGCTGAATTCTTGGTCGAGGACGAATTACCTTCCATATGGATGGAACCGATTTATACTTAGATGTAGTACAGGGTTTTCCAAATGAGTTATGAGATATTCTGCTAAAACAGGACCCAGTGATCACCCCATGGCTACTCCTTCTTTTTGTTGCTACAGTTTGTTACAGAACTTGAATTGTACATTAAAAGTGGAACATAGGAGTAATTTCTTCAGATGGTGAATTGGAATACCGACTTCTAAGTAGTTAGTGTTGATTTATTCATATAGGAAACAACTAGCCTCCATAAATAGAACATTTGCGAAGTCTTCAGTGACTTTCAAATACAGCATTCGTTTTCCAGATAAACTGAGTTTACTTATTCCGTCGACAAGTGAAGTGTATCTGCTAGTCTGACTTCTCATCGGTTGAGAAATTTAGTCAGCCACTTAGCAGTCGCACAGTATTGGCAATTATTTGTATCTAGAAATGAATGGAAATGAATATCTTTATTGCGTACCTTCGGCATGCGAGAGAGTCGTCGAACCATAGAGGCTGAAGGTTTTAAATGTTTGAATAGATCACTGCCAATGATGGACTCGTTTCCATGCTTCTAGGGATTTTGGTCAACTTCTACTCAGTTTGTTCAATTGTATCTTTCTGGACATTTTCTTCAAGAAATTTTTTTTGTCTAGTAAAATGAAAGACATCTCATCAACATAGGTATGCCGTTCCATGAGGATGATACCGAAACCCTTGTAGGGACGAACTAATAACTCCTTTTTTGTGAAGAGCACTTTCAGTTCGAATATTATCCTTCTGGTATTCGATTTTGCATTAGTATCCGGATGAAAGATGTTTACAAGAAAAACTTCGGTTGTTCTAGACATTTGTTGGAAATTAGAAGATTATTCGTTTGACCAATTAGACCCTTAAACTGGATTTCGATACAGAGGTTATTAACAGATAATGAAATGTCGCAGAATTCCAAGCCTAGTGGTAATGCTTGCATTGCGATAGCAGATAGTGAAATACTAGAGTAGCTAAACACATATTTGAAAGAAGAACAGGTATTTCAGCGAAAGTCTCTTTACGATGATTTCATTTTCAAAGCTGTACACTCACAAATTTATATATTTTCCTAGTGTAAGGATTTGATAGTTAAAAATGATTTGTCAAGCATGGCAACACAAATAGTGTCCATAAATGAGCTATCAATAAAATAAAAAACAACCAAGAGCTGATGAATAGTGAACATTAATCAAAATAAGTTTGGACAAGAAGTTTCGTAGCATGATTGGGAACTGAATTGTGATCGGGCAGAGCATGGTAACAAGAATGAGTAGCAAATTACTTAAGAAGAGAATAGTGTCAGAACAGAAAAATCAAAATAAAAACGGGGGATTAGAGGACACTAAAATCAAAGACCATGAAAAGAGAAGGGGCTGAACAACTTTCTTTTGCGTACACAGTCCAGGTTTCTCCATGGGGATAGAAAGAGCTTCGGCGACGCAGAGAATATGAAGACATGTAGCCTTTGGAAGGTTTCTTTTCACTTTATTGGTGACTTTGAACTGGAAGGTTCTTGAGATAGCGTGATTCGTGTTCACTATGTGTTCAATTATATTGCTGCTTATCGCTCGATTGTTAACTCTTTGTAACCAAGCGGGACAGTGTTCTTGAACTCTTTTGGATAATAGTCACATCGAACGACCTATATGTTTGACTCTAAAAGAGCAGGTGAACTGAAGCTTTGAAAATGAAATCGTCGAAAAGAAACTCTTTGCTGAAATACTTGTTCTTCTTTCATATCCTGATGGGTATATTTCACACAAACACGTATTTTTCCTGCTCTTCAACAAAAAACTTTAGTGGCAATCTATAGCTTTCAAACTTCTAATAATTTCCATTTTTTCATCCTCCAAAAGTCGAAAGATATGATATATTCAACAGTTTCCATCTGATAATTATCACCATTGATAACCTAGACGACTATTTCATAAGTCCTAGACGATTTAACTGATGAGCACAATTAGTTTTTACGTACCACTAGGAATACTAACATCGGAAAAGACAATTACATACAACTGAATGCTTTAAATTTGTACAGGAAAGGAAATCTATGTTTCATTATTAACAACAACAATATCTCCATCGTTTATAATTATTTTTTTTCCTTATGATGATTTTCCTCTTCTTATTTAATTTACTAAACTCATCCACAATATCCAGGTGATTTTGCTGTACTCTTAAAAACTGGTATGCGAATTAAAGAAGCTATGTTGTTCAATATTGTGTCATCAATTCTTTGTTTATTCGGTATGGTAGTCGGTATAGCAGTTGGGAATATAGAATCAGCAAGCTATTGGATATTTGCTATCACTGCTGGAACATTTATTTACATTGCACTCGTTGATATGGTAAGCAAAAGATATTTATTGATGTTAGCCTTATTTATAGTTGTTTATATTTACAATATGAGGTGTACAAACTTACTGAAGATATCATTTTTAACTGTCAGCTATTCAAATAACAAACAAGGCATAGAATAAATCATTATATTCCAAATTTATTATTTTGTATGATGAATTCAGAACATTTTGTGTATTAGTTCTAAACTCTTTTGTAAACAATTGATAATGATTAGTAGTTGAATCAAGGACACTCACTTCATCTTATTTCAGACTCATCAGTTGAATGTGCTTAAATATTTCCCTCCACATCAAGACATTAACTTACTATCCACTGCTTCAGATAGTAAAGCCTTATCAATTAAGATACTCAGTTACAATATCCACTACATCTCGTTCAATAAGTATCAGTTTATTACCAGATCTTTAATGCTTTTAGTAGTGAATTGGCATAGTTGAGTTAGTCAGCTTGTTTTGGTATACTGGCATTCATAAAAAGATTTAATATGGTGACAGGTTGACTAGTTCAGCCTAATAGGTCCACACCAGGAAGCACCAAAAAAAACCCAGTGACAAATTCGCCTAAAATGCCTGGTTTAACAGTTTTTAAAATTGCTCTCACCTAACTTAAGGTGACGTATTTCATTCAGTTACTAGTAGAATTGTGCTGTCAGTTAAGAATGCCCTTGTAAACTGCCTTTCCAACCAACGTCAATAATGGCAGGCACTAAATGCATATAAGGCAGAGATTCCTACCGATTGTATCCATCCATCTAGATGTAAGTTATGACTATATTTCTTGATGGTCGATAGGAAGTTCGTATTCATCATTGACTGACATCAGTCAGATGACAACAAAACTGAACGAATCTAGTGCTTATTGGTGACTAGCTTTGGGAGGTGATTCCTGAAGTTTCAATGAGAAGTCGTAACCAGTGCACCCAACCAATTTGAACATGAGCATAGTTACTCAACGATGGCACTGGATAGAGGTCGCGCTATATCGTGAACCGACAGAAGTAGAAAATATGCACCAACGAATTCCAACCCAGTGGCTCGATGGTAACGTGCTGGACGCGGAACCAGAAGGTCATGGGTTCGATCCTTGCGGAGGTCATGGGTGCGCCCTGCTTAGGAGTCCCATACTAGAGCGAAACAGCTTTCCAGTGCTCTCAGCTTCGCAATGGTTCCCTAGTTGATGTTGGTATATGATGAAGACCAAAGTAAAGTCAATAAATCCCCACAAACCCCAAAATCGATAAAAAGTTCACGAACAGTAAAAATTCATTGTCGAATCGCCATTCTCATTAACTTTAACGGGTGACGCGATAACAGAGTTTCAATATATCTAAAAAACAGTATTCAGTAGAAAAATGCATTAGCTGATTTTAACTTCCAACTGTAAACGTTCTTTCCTGAAATGAAATTAAAATTTCTACTTATATAATCAAGTTTTAGTTTTCGTTAATAATTTCAGCTACCGGAACTTAATACAGTAGAATTGAGACCAGGTCAAACACGCATTGGACAGTTGGTTATTCAAGTGGCTGGTTTAACGACAGGAGTTGGTATCATGTTGGTTATAGCTTTATTTGAAGATTCTATACGTGTAATAGTTGACTGATTGAAACACATTTACAACAGAAGACGATAGCATTCAAATAAAAGTATTCTGTGTCGTAGCATATTCCAAGAGTTACCATTGAGTTTACCTGTGTTAATATTATTTTTAATGCGACGCATACAGGAATACTTAGACAACTTATCTTTTGGTTGTGTAGTCTCTTGAACAGCGTCTACACACATCAATGGTACTGAAAACTATATGAACACTACCATTTAGTAATTAATTTAGCTGCTTAGTTTACACTTCGGGATTCTTATTTTCTCATTAGGTGTTTGCCAAATAAAAAATGCATAATTAAACATAATCACTAAATTCTTCAAAATATATAACTTCCTTATGAGTAACCATTATCATTTATGAACAAGCATATTTCTTTTTGTTTTATGTTGCTTTACACTTATAGCACTTTCATCATCTGCATTTTATACAACTCTAACTATAATATATCGGTTAAATTTTATGAAAGAACTGGTGTTTTATACTGAACAATAGTAAGGGTCAGCACACATAGTCTTAGAATGTTATTCAATACTTTCCATTCGCCTCTTACAAAAAAGATATGTATCGTTTGGAGCTGAGATACTAAAGATTAAGACTTATTGTATAAGTTATATCATCTAGAAATATTCAGCAGTATTCATATATGACTTCTTTGTGTAGGTATTTAAGAGCTGTTCTAGTCAGGCAAGTTGACTATCGAGTCAATGGATCAATTCTTAGTGAGTAAAAAGTCTTCAATCAATCTACTCCTGGCTAACCTCTTAATTAAAAAAGTATTTAGCGTTTAGAAGAAATAGATGGTTCAGTCGAAATTAATATCCCATAGTGACTAAGTAGTCAATAAGTAAAAACTTTCTGCACTACATGACGTATCTATAACCATGGAAGAGTTCGCGTTGTTCAGAAGGCCAGTCACTTTTCTTTAGTACAGTGTCTTACCATTTGGTTAAGAGGTACTACTGCACAATGAACTGATACTCTTTAATAGACGAGTTATTCGTCACTCCTTGTAGAATTTAGAACCAATTATAGCCTGAATAGTCTAATGGTGAAGTCTCTGGGATAAGTATACTGAGGTTCGAATCTCTGAAAAGACACGAATTTTGTCAACGTTGCAAATTCGATTTGTCAATGGATGCAAAACTTGGATAGACAGGGTTTCCTAACTTCATTCACTTTTATTAGTGTGATAAACATGTAGCTGTGATAAGGTTATGCATAAAACTTTCATGAACATTTCTTTTGTCAAGGTAGTATTTCATCAACATAAATGGTACCATAATCCTTAAGAACTATAGACGGAGTTGTATAGGGCTATTAATTGTCGTTACCAACAGGATGTCTCTGATAAACAGATGGAAATCAGTTGTGTAGTCCCGTAGCTAGTTTGTCACTCTTGCAACAGACTGCATATGATATGACTCCTATCTTGATTGTAGGCAGAATAATATGTCCTGAAGTGATTATTCTAAACGACATGATGCAGATTTAGCTGACTTTTAAAATATTTTTCGCAATAGTTTTAAAATAGCAATACTAGTTCATCAAAGACATTTATTTAAGATCTAACTAGGGTAAATCATGTAATGATCTTAAATCATACTAATTTTGGTGTGATAAAAAGCAGATACTCATGAAAAACGTTTATCTGCAAACATGAGGATTTGAACCGGCGTCACTGAGTTCCGAAGTAGGAGAATTAGCCGCCAGTATATTTACATTCAACTGACTTCCATAAGGACTGACTTATGTATACTAAGCATTTACTGAATGTTAACTAGCATACTGACTAAATTCTGCCGATCATGTATGTAGTTTGGTCACTTAATCAAGCTTGACTAGCTTATAAGTAGTCTTTCAGTTTGAAACTGTATTGCGCAAATATAAATCTTTAACAGGATACGAGTTTCCTCAAGATTTTGGCTGCAGCTTGTCGCTGAGTGTCAAAAAAGACATAAAACCTAAATAAAACAGGTCTTTCCATGATATACTCCGAAAACGCAGTGAAAGAAGAAGTATAACAGCTTAGCTCAATTGTCACATTAAACATTTGGTTGACCTGAAAAGTATATTTATTACCATCCAGAAAGCATAAATACTGATCCACACTAAATTAGTTTATCAAACAAACTGATCGAGTGAAATCGAACACAGTTCATGATGATGATGGATAGTGACTTACAGCGTAATCCAGGATGCACGTTTCGTCCTATTTGGGACTCGTTAGCTGGATGTACCTGCTTCCAAGTGAACGATGTTGTTCCCACTAAGACTAGAACTCGGGATCCATCACTTCAAACGCCAGAGCGTAATTTACTAGGCCACCGAGTTACGATAGCCATTTCTTGTGCAACGGGTATAGTTTTAATGTTGTTACTTGTATCATCCCGTCGTTGGCCGGACCGAATTTAATCAGTCTGTATCGGCATTTGGGGTCCTGTGAGGATGTCTCGATATTGCCCATGTATTCATCATTAATATAAAAATTAAAATACAGGCAATATCCAGGCGTCCGTGCAGGAGCTCATATGCGAATAGAGACCGATCAAATTAGGTCCAATCAATAATAGGATAATACAAGTAACAACATTAAGAGTTCATAATGATTTCAAATGCCTTAATCAGCACAATACAAACATAAGGACTGAATAAAACTATATCATTACCTTCTGGTGATCAGTTAACGGAAGTCTACAACTCTTCATGTGGATAAGCAAATCAAAGAAGGAGGTGGCGCAGAAGTATACTAGACTATACTAGACTTCACAGTAGCATACAAAGAAGTGGACAGGACAAGAATAATACTAATAAAAAGCGAATGAGACAGAGAGCAAATAGACAGATAAAGGTACATGAAATAACCAAGACTTCAAACATGACAGTGTGTACATCTCCACTACTGTAATCAATTTTGATTGATATTACAAAGAATAGACGACCACTGATTTTTATCATCTCCAAGAGTTTAACTAGGTAGCCTCCATTTCAGTAGGAGGTTGGGATTAACAGTTGGAGACCTTATGGCTCACTTTGACCACTCTCAGCTTTCTTCTGATCTAATCACACTTATACTAACATAGCACGTAAAAGTAGGCAGTAGCTCTGCAAGCAAAACATGCTTAAGTCACCACAGTTGGTGATGTTTCATGATCTCATTGTTTGCCACCCTATTTTTCCTTGGCAGTCTGGACCTCAATCTCAACATTTGTCACACAATGAATGCACCAAATGAAGACAATGTTGCTAGGATGCCTGCGGTCAAAAAACCGCAGTTGCTGCATATCATCTACTTCCAACGACTGTAGAACAGAAAGAGATATAAACAGTATACTTGTCCTTTGATAAGTAATCGGATAACTTGCGAGCAGCACAGATGAAGTAGGTTGGCAAATGCTGAACGGCATTTTTGCACGAAAGCTGAGATTTTGTCAATAACCTACCCATTTGAGCTGATGCAACTTCCCAGGTAAATGAAGTGGTCAGTGCATCCCACTACTTCACCACCTATACCTATAACAAGGATTTTATGCAGTAAACCCTAGAGCATCATCTTTCATACGACAGGCGCGGTAAGTATCCTGAACAAAATCGGATTTCTGCTCATGGCTTTAAAAGACCTTGCTTTTAGTCAGCCTCTATGACTAACAAGACTATGTTGCAGGCGTACTCCAAGTAGGCCAAGTTCCCATACGGGAGTAAGTCAATCGCTGAAAAGTCGGAGATGCATAGGATTATATCCAGTATTCAGTAAGGATATTTCTCAGTCAATCAATAGCAGCAACAGACCTGATATTAAAGCATAACAGTCTAAGTCGTCAAACCTCATATCAGTACACCTAGCGTGAACGCACGAAAAGGAAAGGTAAAGAGATACGAAAAAATGTCAAAAACGGTAAGAAGTCATGATAGACAACAAGGAGGAATAAGATAATACTGAATTTCAGTATAATGATTAGAATAAAGACAATGTGTAGATATATCTGCACTGGTGAGACCGATTCAAAAGCATGTTGTCCAGGGTTTCCAAGCGCCGATTCCGGTGGTTACGTGGACCCCTACCGGCTCAGGACAGCAGTCAAGGACTTTATGTAATGATGTCATGTTTTAGTCTGCCCATCACTAACTTTTTTCCAGCCTAATCCTACTTCAGCTAACATTGTGGAACTTGGCAGACGGTGATTACGCACATGAAGCATGTCCCTCAGGCGCCTGAGTCGATGAAGGTTCACAACCTCGTCAACTGACTTACCTCTTCCGTTGAAAACTCCGCACCTGATTTATAGGTTAATCACATGATAACACCGTGACTCACGGCCTATGCTGCGAACGCAACAATGGTCAAACACCTGAAGTTTTCTCAAACTTTATAACCTTAAAAACTAAG
The DNA here is from genome assembly GCA_944470555.2 of Heterobilharzia americana. NCBI lineage: Eukaryota > Metazoa > Platyhelminthes > Trematoda > Strigeidida > Schistosomatidae > Heterobilharzia > Heterobilharzia americana. The sequence goes on along the minus strand of OX104129.1, from coordinate 57,039,550 downwards.
TCCCGTGGCTACAAAGTGGAATAGAATGAAGTGGAGGGCAGTACACTCGGTCTTTAATAAGCAATCAGGTGTCATAGCGGCGCCACAGATGGAGTAAGGCAGCAAAATCCAATCTAGCTTTTTGTATCTAGGTAAATATTTCGATGATCACTGACTATCAGATTGGCAGTTCATATTTGTGATGCAGTTTTGGTTTATTTATGTTACATTTACCTGTTATAATCTTAGTTCTAGCACTGGTAAGAATGAATATATGTTTAGTCGTCATTATGATTATGGAACAGCACATCAGTGTCAGATAGTGAAGATTTTCGCCAAGACTTTACAGTTCCCAATTATACATTGATAGTGATATATTCCCATATCAACTACATGCTTGTGAGCGACATCTAATCAAATCTCGGTATGTGCAATGGAGTTCAAATCTACGACTACCTGTGGAAAATAAGCTCCTGATGTACAATAATCTGATTCTATCACAGAGTTAAATGCTTAACACCTTCTAAAGTGAAAAATTAAACTAGACCCCCCAACAGATGGTTAACAAAGTAAACAGGGTACTGACAAATAAAATATAATCAAAAAGGCACAAGTATTCAGAAAATGTCTGTTCAGTCTACAATTTCACTAGGTAATCAACTGACATTAAATGCTTCCAAGTGACTAGACGCCTCAAACTATCAACGCTAATGAGTCTATTGTGTGTATCATACACATTCATTGCTTCTCATTGCTGGTGAATCAATCAATTTCACTCTGTTTAGTTTTAATGACAGCTCTTGAGTAACAACTATTTGATATGAATGTATCAATGATCTCATAAATTATCGAATACAGTGACATATAAATAGCTATATGTAATGCTATATGATCACAAAATAATAACTATTTCATCCTTCTTTCAGACTCAGTGAGTAATAAATTTACATATGATCATTTGGTTGACTTGTATCTGTCTAACAAACAAATAAACAAACAAACTCTTCATATCAAGCATAAGTTAAAATTTGAAGTAAAATAACAATCGATTATTCAAAATATTTATCTCTATTTCATTCATTTTTCATCATTAGTGACAGAAAAACTGTTCAAGATTTCCAATTATGGCATCACTTTAGCCTGAGAATTCTATAAAATAGAATGCGTTAAGAAAATATTGAAATGTTAGTTCATTTAACAAATTAGGTCAATCCATAATTATATTTAAAAATACTTCCAGTGAAATCATATAAGAAGTTAGACTTCAAGTAAAACATACTTCTTTTCTACAATTTTATCCTTAGAAGCTGAACAGTTACATTCAAGTATAACTCATAGGCATATTTATGAGAGAAAGAAACGTAAAAACATTTGACAATAGAAATAATTATAAGTGACTAGAAATTACAAATTGAAACATTCATGAAAAAGTTAGTATAAAGTTGTCAGTAAGGAACGGGGTTAGAAATTAATTACTTGGGCTTAAAATGTTTTCATAATTATAAAATGAAACTCATGAAAGGTTAGTTAGACTTAACGAATTGATTAAAAGCAACAATTTGAAGTAGAAATATTCTTTTCAATAAATTCACATCAGGTTCTACAATTATAAAATGCACTTGTACAATTTGAAATCGAGCCATTTTCAAATGGTGTGAGATTTAGGTGACGGCCTCCGCTATGTTGAGCAAGCGTTGGTAAGCTAAATGTGGTATTGTTTTTGGAATACAGAGGATGCCAATGAAAGCTTCATTAACATATATGTGATGCCGTGTGTCTATTAAGTGCGCTAGAATGGAACTTTTCATCACTTTCACTTCTCCCCTTCCGAACCAAGCCGCTGAATGATCTCTTATCCGAAGAAGCACCTGCCTAATTGCACCCCAAATGTTACTAGTTCCACAGTTAAAATGATATATGCATGACGAAGAAGTGGACAACAAAAGTGACTGGCAAAGTTATTTCTGCTCCTGCTTCATTACCTGACTTCAAGTGGAGTAACTCGAAAGGTGACCCTAACACCTACTGAAGTAACCGATTCGAGTTCTGTATTTTATGAAAAACTACTTTTCCAGCAGAAAACTAGAAACCTAGTTGGTTACTTAAGTTTTTGCTACGGACGTCGATAAAGTCACTCTACAACTCACACTTCCTCATTCATAACGTCAAGTATTTTCACGTTTCTGCCGTAACATTCATCGTCATATTTTCTCGGCCACAACATAGGAAGAATTATTGACTGGTAAATACCGACATTCTTACCAATAAATACATACACCTAATATATATGAATGCAGCGGCTCAGCTTCTGAGGATGATATCATCCCAAAAGAAACTGTTTTGCTTGAAGTCTATCTTTGATGGGTCTATGAGAATATTTTACTAAAAGCATGCCAGAACTCTGTAACCTCTCTTCATATCATTTTTCAGCAACAAATCTCTCGACAGTATATTGTGACAGTTCAAACTCAAGTGCAGCACACTCATCGTTTAGTACTTAGTCGAATATCTCCTCAGCGCCACAGAAGACCTCGTTTGACAGATATCAAACGAACCTTTCGTTTCCGAACTCGATAACGTTCAAAAGCAACTTACCTAACTGAGGTATGCACTAGAGCAACAGTCTCACTACAAAATATATCATGAAAAAACAAACCCTGAAAACGACATGCCAATAAGGGAGGAAACCAGTATCAAAGAAATATGTAACCCAGTCGTTGCAAGCAGCCCTATGAAAATAACCAGAAGGAAACCAGTCTGACAAGCATAGTACATACGATTCCTATTACTGCGAAAGGTCTATGTAGAGATCGGAAACAATGAATCCGAGAAAACCTGACAACTATAAGACAGAATCATGGATGTATCAGTCAGATGCTTACCCTCCGTCAGGTTCTCGGACACTGGCACACTTAATAACACCCAGCAGTCGTATAAAAGGACAGGACGAACCGCAGTGCACCACACCTGTCCATTCAGAGATAGTCAGATATCTGGCCAGTCGGCTACACAGATGACGTAAGTTAACAAATACCAAACAGGCCTACTATATTCCAGCTCAAATTTCGTCAGCAACCAACCAGTTCGGACTGATGCAACTCCCCGAGTAAATGAAGTGGTCGACGCACTCCATTACTCAACACCACATCCTTAAACAGAGCAGTTGCACACTGGTCCTGGAGTATCATCCTTTATTTGACAGCTGCGAGATGCGGACTGCAGTATGGTATACTCATCATTTAATACGTAGTAGGACAACTCCCCAACACCACAGAAGACATCATTTGACAAATATCAAACGGATCTTTCATCTCCAAGTTCAAAACATACATCCTTCGCTAACTTTCAAAATCGAAATCCAGAATGAACCACTGCGACAGTCTCAATACAAAATATATCATGAGAGAAACAAATCCTAAGAACAACATGCTAATAAAGAGATGCACACAATCAGGGAAGCATCCTGAACAGTTCAATGAAGATAACCACAGGGGAATCAGCCTGACGAATACAGTACATACGATGCAAGCTCCCATTACCTATGTGGAGGTGGGAAACAATGAATCCGAGAAAACCTGACAACTATCAGACCAAACCATGCATGTATCAGTCAGATACTTACCCTCCCTCAGGTTCCCGAACACTACCACACACTTAACGACACCCGATACTGGCTGTATTCATCGACCTGAAGGCACCATTCGACTCCAACGATCAACAGTTCTCATCCCAGTGTCTTTCACTTAAAGGTGTGCCCAGTAAGTACATCAACCTATTGAACGCTTTTAACTCAAACACCCGTAGGCGCACCACAACCTATCGAAAACTGTGTACGTCAAGTGGTGTCCGTCAAGAATGTCTCCTCTATCCAGTCTCATTCAATTCCATCATACACGTACTTATCCAGGTCTCCCTCTCGTCGTCTGATTTCACACCGATTGGTGTCATCACAGAAGAAATCTCGGTAGATCTAGAGTACGCAGATAACACCTTCGATAGCGACCTGAGAGTACTCAGGATACGTTCCTCCTCACACAAGTGCAAGTTTTTACTCCAGGACTGGTCTTAAACAGTACCCCAACTAACAATAGAGAGTGAAGTGGTTGAGCGCGTTGAACACTTCACTCACCTGAGAAGTCGGATAAGCCACCGTGGCTCAGAGACCAACGAATTCTCTCCACACCTACAAAAGGCTTGATTGTCTTTCGCCACCTTACGCCATCTGTGGAGCCACCACGACATCCGAGTGTTTATTGAGAGTCGAGTGCACTGTGCTGTAGTTCCCTCTGTCCAACTGTGACTGTAAAACATGGCCATTTAAAGTAGAGAGCATGGCGAGGCCTCAGGTGTTTGACCACCACTGCCTTCGCATCACAGGCCGTGTGTCGTAGCGTCACCATGTTAATAATCCATAAGTTTGGTGTGGAGTTTTAGGGAGAAGAGGAAAGGCAATTTATGAGGCTGTTAACCTTCATCAACTCAGGTAACTGGGATGCGTTACACATGCTTAGTTATCATCTACCTCATCGCACAATCTTACCTGAAGTAGGTCATCTCATCCTACATCATTAACTGTAGGTTCGGTTAAATGTTTCAGCAATCGAGTCGCGAGTCTATGCAGTAAGTTAAAATATTCGAATAACAAATGAAACACATAACACAGGCTCTACTTCCTAATATTCATCCTCTCAAATTCATTCAAAAATACACAAGGACGCATATAAAAGGAAAAAGTAGTGTTGTGAACAATGATTGTCACACAGCTGGGAAGGAATTCAAAGCTTTTATGGTGTTTCTGAATGAGCAAAAGAATTAGGAACCCTACATAGGACTCTCAATGTAGCTAGAATTAGAGCGACAGTTAAACCTACAAATCAACTCGGAGATAAACCTTGTCCGTTTAAGCTTTATATTGATCCAATACGACAGAATTCGACTTGCCAAATAACTGATAATGAATATAAGGTCAAGTACGTGGGTCAAACTAGTTAAATAAGGTCAGTCAAGTTAGCAGAACGTAAGAACCTAAGTTTAAATTGATACACCCTTATAAGATGAGTAATACAGAGAAGAATTCATGCATAGCCATACATGCAATAAAACACAATAGGATGGGACAGTAACAGTCCTAAAGACCAATATAGTTGAGAAAGGTTGGTCGCTGAATCCCTATTCACCGATTCAACGCCCACTACGTGTAGTAGGAGTGATTCAACACTAATTCCAGTGCACCCGGATTTTCAGTGGTTCCCCAATTGATGTCAAACAGTGATGAATGCTACCTCTAAATTAAAAATCCCCATTCATCTCAAAAATAAATTCCAGATATGTTTAAAAATCTTATTATTAATCAACTAAAATAAGGAAAAAGTAGTAGAACTATTAAAAAAAGACAAGAGGTTCTGTGATTATCTTACTCTGAATGTAAGGAACTATTTGTACTGGAAACGTCATTCATAAAATAATATTATATCATCGTGCGCCATGTGGAATAAACCAATTTAATACAGAGTTAGTTCTGAACGCTGATTGATACACCTACAAATAACGTTCGCAGTGTCAATAAACCAGGTGATATGGAAGTGTAGAACATTGTGCTTCAGTCTTTCGAGTTAATCGGTTGAAATTTCTTGACGTCTCATTGTTGACAGATGGTATTCAACACCAAGGAGCACCTGCAACCTTGAGGAAGCTGGCTTTCCTTCAGAGATCCAAAACGGCGTCACTCGATGCTGAACTAATAGGCCTATCCATTAAGCTAAGGAAGTAAAGATTAACTGAATGTTGGAATGGATTATGCAGACGAATAGACCACCAGAAGGTAAACGTTTTTATCGAAATCCATCCATCCTAGTTTCAGATACCCTTGGCTGAAAAGTCTCAAAAAGCGTAAAACCTAGGTTTATGGATTTCTGCTTGTTGACGCCTAACACAGTTAACCGTAGTGCCACACTACTTGACTTGGTTTCCACATAGCAAACTTAATGAATGAACTTTTATCCATGATAAAGGATATTTGACCTAAAAACTAATGAACCAGGGACCTTCCTTTCAATTATCAACTATGAGACTACTCACAAGCATACCAAGTTACAATAACTCTGGAAATGAATGGGACACAGGAAAGCAGTTCTTTTACTGGAAACATTGGTAATTTATTCTGCAGTAGGACTGTCAGTAGCTCATCTTTAAATACACACTTCAACGAAGGAGCTTTAAGAATAACAGCAAGAATATGAAGCTATTTTGTGCACATGTGATTCGTCGGTTACTTGTGAGTTATTAAGGGTTAGAATTCTTCCCAGCGATAGACTGGTATGTATATCTGATTTTCTTTCGTGGTGTTTGTAGATTCTTTTTTCCTAGTATGATATTGAATGAATAACTATCACGTAAGCGGTGACGAAGAAAATGAATGGATTCTATTCCTCATTACTATCAGTCTCCGCTAATTTCTTAGTACAATTGTACCTTAGGAATAAGAAGATCTGTTGGAACGACATTCATGTAGTCAATTAGAAAGAAGATGATGAAAGCTGGTATGCAGAGTGAAAATTAAGGTTTCGAAATCAGGTTTTGATATTGGAGTTAATATAGAAATTTAAGTTAGGAACTACGCAAATACCCTACTGATAACTGCTGTTATCTCTAGTGTAAACCGAATCAAACAGTTAGTGAAAAAGATTATGAACTCCTGGTCGATAACTTCAACAAAATGAGATCACCTGCTTTCAGAAAATCAAAGAATACTCAAACAGAGAAGTTCAGAAAGCTGATGGAAGAAAAGCATCCAGTAGATAGTAATGAAATTCCCAGTTTCACATACCCAATAACAAAACAAAGTCGGTTTTCAATTTTTCAACTAGGGTTTTAAGCTTAACAGAAGGTACTGAAGAAGAGACTTGACTTCAGTGTAGCAGTTAATGAAGTGAAATCTGAGGATGTCATTCCTAAAATGGAAATAGTATTAAGTTCAGTAGATAAAGCAGTAGCAGATGAGGCCTAAGCATAACGTGCTCTAACAATTAAGCGACAGAAGATTACAAAGCAGAATTTACCAAAAGCAGAAAAAGAAGCTTTGAAGAACCTTAGAAATGACAATAACATAGTAGTAGCTCAATCAGACAAAGATAACTCAGCAGTACTGTTAAAGAAATCTGATTACTTCAAGTTGTTATTCATCGTAGACTGACATCAGTTGGAGGAACAAAGGAAACGTGGGAGCACTGGACAGCTATTTCGTCCTAGTATGGGACTCCTCAACAGTGCGCACCCACGACCCCGCCAGGGATCGTGCTGGCCACAGAACCTGAAGGTCGCGGGTTAGATCCCTGGCGGGGTTGTGGGTGCGCACTGTTGAGGAGTCCCATACTAGGACGAAATAGCTGTCCAGTGCTCCCACGTTTCCTTGTTCCTCCAACTGATGTCAGTCTATGATGAATAACAACTTGAAATATTTCCAAATCCCCACAACTCCCTCGAAAATGTGATTACGTTTAGAAAAGTAAGGAACATATAGAAACAGGACCAGAGGAGGAAATTAAGAAACTAGCGGACACATTTATGAATAAGGTTGAAAGACCACAGCAGATCCAATACGCCGAGTGAAGACGTTTCTAGGTGAGTCGAAATGGTTGAATTTAATCCTGAAAACTAATAATCCCAGTGGGACTTATGGTACTATTAAAATTCATAAGTCAGGCTATCTTATTAGACCCAAAGTAGACTTAAGAAACACCTCTATTTATGACATCCAAATATTTAGTGATGGTACTAGTTCCAGTTAGAAACCGTTCTAAATCGAGACTTACTAACTCATATAACTTGAAGCTTAAATTAAATAACAATGAGAAAATGGTTAGTTTTGATGTAGTTCGTTTGTATACTAACATACCGATTGGCGAAGCTCTGGAAGCAGTCAAAAATGAGCTCAGTAATGACCATGAGTTTACACTATGAACTAAGGTACCATTAAGTGTCATGCTAGGAGTACGGATATGCTCAACTTCCATAATCTTTAACTTTGAGAATAAAATATAAAAATAAACATAAGAAGTTGCCACAGGAACATTAATATCCCCTATTTTGGCTGATATATTTATGGATAATTGGGAACGTATAAGAACGGTATCAGACAAGCAACAATGCTAAAAGTATACCCGTCGCACAAAAAGCGGCTATCGTGGTCTAGTGGATAACGCTCTGACCTTTGAAGCAGTCGGTCCCTAGTTCGGATCCCGGCGAGGACAACACCACTCACTGGTAGGCATGTTTACTCCGCTGACGAGTCCCAAATAGGACCAAATGTGCATCCTGCATTCCACTGCCAGCCACTACCCATCACTACTAAAATAATCAATAGTTTAGGAGTAAAAGAAGTATTACGGAATAATAAAATTAGAAAGATATTCATACTATATGAGTGAAAAATTCCATTACAGACCTTACTATTGAAAAAGAGAATAACTATCACTAAAGGTTGATCTAAAATGACATAGATAAAGCAACTAAGGTGAACGCAGTTGTAATGCTCAAGATATTGTCCAGTTTACTAAAATAAACTGCATCAGAAGCAACAAGGTACACCAGAATACAAGTTATGGTCAAATGATTTGAAACATTGATTAGTTTTCATTTCCTCAACAACAAAGTATATATATATATATATATATATATATGCACTTTCTCAATGACCTTATTTTCCAACAACTCAAACAAAGAACATTTTTTTGCAAGATATCACATAAAAAATGAGATATTTTTTGTATTCAATGATAAATTAGGATTAAGTTGGTTGAATCTATCGCTTTAAAGATTTACTGTTGATTTTACTACCATAAGAAATCTTCTAATCAGTAACACTGATCGATGTGCTGTGTTGAAGAACGTTTGTAGCTCAGGTGGATGATCTTGATTGTATTGTGTTCCCTAAGCTGGGTTGTTTAATCGTGAAGTTTTCATCATTTTTCTAGACAACAGCATTAGTAAATTTCACCGCTCATTTCAATGCACATGGATAACTATATACATGAATCCAACTTGAGAATGTAGATATCCTGAACAGAAGAAATACAAAGAATATCAGAGAATTCCTAGAAGCTTGGCATTCACGTCAGTCAGTAATCAATAGATAGGCGTATAGACATAGACCCAATCAATCAACCAATAAGAAAAATGATAAACAACAAAAGGGTCAGGTGTCTAGCAGAACAACGGCCAACAAGATAATCTATGCAGTCAATGACATAACAATCAAAAGGAAACAACCAATCACAAACCAGTTCTTCAAGGTAAGCTAATGAATCCCTCATGGAAAGTTAATGACAGCTCACTTCATACTAAAGTCAGTACTTATGATGTTGTCTAGAAAGACGATGAAAGCTCCACGACTAAACAGCCCAGCTCAGAGAACACAATACAACCAAGATGTCCTGTGTATGCAAACTCTTTATGCAAAACTGGGATGGATTCAAAACCCTCAGAGAAAGCTTGATATCTGAGAGAGAAGTTCAACATTCATAGTTAATTCAACCTAAACATACAAGGCATAAGAGGGTCTCATAGAATGTGTATAAGCTCCTTCTGTTGTGACACCAACTGGTCATTGCATTCTTAAAATCATCATCAGTTTACACAACCTTCAATGTACAAAATCTGTTAAACTGAAGGGTTATTCATATGAATATCTCAATGCCATCTATGATCACTTGCTGGTTATATAACCGTTGAGCTACAATAACTCAGTAGGCTAGTAAATGACCTCATGATGCTCGAAATACTGGGTACTAATGGTTTAAAGTAACAACTGAGACACCGATTTAAATATCTAGGTATATCAAGCTGAAACTGTTTCAAACAAGAGGAAACGTGGAATCTCAACTTCTCTACCAGGTACTATCAATATTCTGCTTTTATATGTTGGTAGTATTGCTGGCTTTAGTCAAATAAAATAGTCTAAACGGTTAGTTCGTACCAACTTCAAACCTGGAAATACTGCCTATCAAACCAAGATGCCACACTTCATGTAGCCACATCAAGATACAAGTCAAGTAAATTAAATATCATATTTGTCCTTCCCCCAATTCCAGTTTTCATATATAATGAATGCCTTAACAAGTAAATATGTGATCAGATTGTTCGAAATGTATAGCGCTAAAACATCACATTTTTCAGATAATCTACGTCTTCTAATTACATCATCCAAATTCATAAAAGGGACTAATTGTTTCAAATTCTTGAAAAAAAGGCTCCCACCAAACACTATCAAAAGGTTAAATGAACTTGTTAGCCTCAAGTGTAAAATAGCATCTGAAAAGGTGAATTTGGAGTTTTACAAATCTTGTATTTCAAGTCACATTTTTCTCAGACATCTTTATAAAACCTTACGTTTCACAAATTGCAACCAAATGTCTCAAACCTCGTTCCACTCGCTAATCTCATATTGATAGTTGCAGTCAGAAGTTAAATGGATTAATCGAACTTCATGTTCATTCTTCAAGTGTACTATCTGATATTTCATTAATTTATCATATCAAGTTCGTCAATTTTTGTAGTCCTCTCATCATTAAATCGAAGAGGAGAAGACAAAACAGAAGCTGTCAAAATCTTGTACTAATGAATCTCATATTACCTCATTTCCAATCAATCCAGGTAATTATGTGACTAATGTATAGTCTATTCAACTTTCGACGTGTGAGGAGCAAGCGTTTTCCCTTGGATTCCGTTTTTCGGTTCCCTACACAAAAGTTTCGAATTTGGCTATTGATTCCCAGTTTGAAAGTCTTTATGATCAGTTATTTCCCTTGTTCCAACCTCCTCAGATAATCAGAGTTGGTTTAAGGCTAAGCTAGTGGGTATTGCCCATCAGTTCCATAGTTCAGGCCCAAGACAGCGAAGTATCCTAACTTCACAACATTTCAAAACCCTAAAAGGACTTCGAAATAGATCTGATAATCATTCTCAAACCCGATAAAGGGTTGGGTGTGGTTGTGATGGACAAATGTGATTACAAAAACAAGATGATGTCCATCCTTAGCGATGAAAGTAAATTTATGGCTGATGTTCCATCAGACGACCTTAGAAAATTAGAATGCAAAGTAACATCTAGTCTAGTAAAACTCCTGAATATCAATGTTATCAGCAAGGAAGAATTCGCTTCCCTCAAACCAATGGGGTCTGAGCTACCTAATCTGTATGGATTGCCTAAAATTCATAAAACAGATAATCCTTTACGTCCTATACTCTCCATGTTCCGTTCACCTACACATAAAGTGGCGAAATGGTTGGTAAAAACTCTAATTCCTATTCGAAATGAATTATGTAAGTTTTCTTTAAAAGATACTTTTGAACTTGTTAATTATGTCAGTGATATTAATATCAAAGATAAGAGATTGTATTCATTTGATGTCAACTCCTTATTTACTAATGTACCCCTAATTAAAACCATTGACATTCTTTGTGACCATATATCTTCCAGTAATCCTTCTTTCCCTATACCCTCAACGTGTTTGAGAGAGCTGTTATTATTGTGTACCGATAAAGTTCATTTCACATTTGAAGGTGAACATTTTCGACAAATAGATGGTGTGGCTATGGGAAGTCCCTTAGGACCATTGCTAGCTGATATTTACATGTCACACATTGAAGGCTCGACCGGCGATCTCATCAATAAAGTTACTCTCTATAAAAGATATGCTGATGATATAATCGTGATATGTGATAAGCATGAAGATGCGACATGTTTGTTAGAAAGACTTAACAACGTACAAAACAACATAAGCCTAACAAGTGAAGAAGAGAAAGAAAACCGCCTGCCATTCTTGGATATACTTCTAAGTCGTAGAAATGATGGTTCAATAAAACGGTCGATCTACAGGAAACCTACTTGGACAGGTCAGTATTTAAGTTTCCACCGCTTTTGTCCAACCCAATACAAGTGAGGTTTGGTAACTTGACTATTTAAAAGGATCCAGAGTATTTGTACGGAAGACTCAATGGGAACATTAGTGGGAAATGGATATCCATTGAAGTTCATAAACCACTGCAAAAATCAGTCAGGATCGAAACCTAATCTGTACTCTGTTTCCAAGAAATGCGTTTACATCGCGTTACCATACAGAGGAGAGTCTAACAGCAGAATATTAAAGTGAAGGTTAAGGTCTGCTGTTAGCAAAACGTACTATGCAGCTAAGCTTATCGTAGTTGAGAAGACCAAACACCTGCTGCAACCTAGATCTCAACGTTGTATAAACAATTGCATCACATCCTACTGCGTTTATAAACTTACATGTGTGTATGGACAAACATACATAGGGAGTACTAATCGTGATATGCACTTGAGGGTAGGGGAACATGCTCCAAAATGGCTACGAAAGCAGCTGGATTCACAAACATTCATAAGCGCAGATGGCAGACAACCATCATCATCCATTGCAAAACGTATCATTGATAAGTGTCACAGGATTGATATCAAAACAGCCTTTACAATTTTGTACAGAAACTGTCAGGGGCGTATACTTAAGTTTGTTGAGGCGCTAGCCATAAAGAAATTTAACCCCCCATTGTGTATGCAAAAACAGTTTGTCTTACATTAAGCCTACCTTGGTAATGCTTATTTTATCGTATTACCAAGATTGTCTTCAAATCTTATCTTTTTTTCCGCTCATTATCCTTCTTATCATTGAATTCCTTTATGTCATATTTGTCCTTCCCCCACTTCCAGTTTTCATATATAATGCCTTAACAAGTAAATGTGTGATCAGATTTAGTACAATTGTTTTTATATGATATCGTTGTTGCTTGGACTGAATAGAACGAAATGCTCATCCTGGATTCCACTGCTAGCCACGATCCATCATTAATAGTGTGATCAGATTGTTCGAAATTTATAGCGCTAATACATCACTATAAAAGTAAAATTTGGGCACTGTGGTCCATTGTAATTCCATTTTAGTCTGTTTATTAGAAATATCACACAGTGAAACAGTAGCATTTACTGGATAACGTTTCGGACACAATTTATTGTCCATATTCATATCAGGTGGGAATAAGGACAATAAATTGTGTCCGAAACGTTATCCAGTAAATGCTACTGTTTCACTGTTTGATATTTCTAATAAACAGACTAAAATGGAACTAATACATCACATTTTTCAGATAATCTACGACCTCTAATTACATTATCCAAATGAAAGATAAATAAAGTAAAATTAACACCAGCAACTGTACAAAGTTATAAGAACATAAACAGCTGACAAAACAGTAAAAACAAAAGCGATATGACGATTAGAAACAAGATGATGTGTGGATGCCTCTACACCAATAAGATTGATTTTGAGCTATTCACATATATCAGTAAGTCTTCAATTACTGTTTTCGGTTGGCAAGCAGATACTCCGCCGAGAAGTCTACATTCCTTCACACAGCTTAAACTAGCAGTCAGAGGTTTTATGGACTAATCTCATCCTCTCTAGTCTATTCCCAGTTTACACCCAGTTAGAATATACAGGCAGTCAACGATGACGTGAAACCTGGTATGAATGAATAAAGGCAAGTACAAACAAACAAATCAATAGTAGGAACTGGTGTAAAAGCGAAGCAGTTCAAGTAGTAACAATCTACTGGACTATGCAAAGAAGTGGACAAGGAAAGAATCCCATTATTGTCGTCGAAAGTGCATGAGAAGAAAAATAGATAAAGGTCAATGAAAATATCCAAAACTTTGAAGATAGCATTTATCTGCCCAATTGTGATCAATTTTTAGCCATACTGTCAAGTCTCTAGACACGGATTTCTGTCACTTAGAAGAGCACTAATGTGAAGCATGAAGCTATGTATAATACAATAGACAATATGTTAGTGAAATATCTACAAGCGACAAACTTCATGATACATTTCGATTTGGATAATCATAAACTGAACTATAAAAATGTAAAACCACTTATCTAATTTTAAGACTAAAATATGAAACAAACATGGGGATATCAATGTCAGGAAATCAAATAATTTAGCATAAAGACTTAGCACTACAGAATAAGTAAATAATTCCTCCAACTTTTCACATTAAATAGAGCGAGAACGATAGCTTAAGCAGAATAGTATGGACCAACTTTATTTCGAGGTTTCTCATCAGCTTATGACAACCGAAAACAATTTGAACACCAATTTATGCAGAATTTTTATATATTCGAATCAGTTTGGTAGAAATTTGTCGGCTTGAACTAAAGACGACATTGATATGAAGTACTGTATATATCCAATCAACAATTCCACAATCCAAAGTCTCGTCAGAAATTTAATGGATAATGAGACAATAGTATTACCTCGATCACAGAAGGGTTCTGGTATAGTCATTATGGACAAGGATGGATATGTACATGAAAATAAAATGAATCCTAGGTGATTCATCAAAATTTATAATTGATAGTTCCGACAAAGATATGACTGAGGCTACAGAGAGGCGGATTACAAGGAAGAATTTTATCGACAACTCGCCCTATGATGAACTCAAACCACGAGGGTCTCGCCTATCATATTTATATGGCTTGCCAAAGTTACACAAACCTAGTATCCCGATGTTGTCTATGGTAAACTCACCCTTTAACAAGCCCACTCGTTGGTTAGCAAAGCAGTTGAAACCAATTCCTGAAAAGTCGGCAATCCATGCGGTAAAAAATAGATTTGAATTTGCTCGGAAACTGGGAGGTTTAAATATTTCTGATAAATTCATGGTGTCTAATTGATGTGTCTTCGCTGTCTACAAGGAAACTCATGGAAGAAACTGTAGAAATTATATTTCAGGACTCTGATCCTCTGCCTCTACCTGAAGAAGAACTCAAGCACCTTGTACTCATGTGGACTAAGAATGTCCAATTTGAATTCAACAACGTCTGTCGTCGAAATGATGGAGTTGCGATGAGCAGTCCCTTGGGTCCGATACTAGTTGTTATCTTTATAGGGAACCTTGAACGTACGAGTATGATGTAACAGATGAGAAAACCTTATACAGTACATATGTTGATGATACACTCGTTGTTTGCAATAACCTCAAATATGCCTCAGATTTGCTTAGTCTACTCAAGCAAAACATCGAATTTACACTGGAATATGAACAGAATGATAAATTTCACGTTGTTGATCTTGGAATTCAATGAACTACGAAGCTAATATACTTAGATGTATCCATCGTAAAAATTCTTGGAGCGGAATGTATCTTAACTCCAACAGCTTTTGTCCTATTAGCCATAAAAAAGAGTCGGTAAAAACACTCTTCAACCGTATAGGACATTTTTGTTCGAAAGAGACACCAGAAGAGGGAATGAGTGTTTTGGAAAATTGCAACTAGAGTAACCAATATCTACAGAAATCCATCAATAAGCAGAAAAATGTATCGACCGAAACCGTAAGCTGTGATACAGTTGAGAAGAAGCGTTTTCCTAAATCTTGTTTTCAAAGGTGACGGTTCTGGTAGAACTAGTTATAGAGTAAATGCTACCTTGAGAAGGACCTATCCAGCTAATAGGTTAATCGCACTCTACCGAACAAATTGCTTACTGAGACAACCAAAGGTTGACAAGTCCCCTCTTCATGTTATCTTCAACCACATCTACCAATTCACACGTACGTGCCGAAGCATATACATTGGACGAACAGAAAGAAGAGTTTGAGACCCCATGTCTGAGCATATTCCAAGGGATTTGAGACTGAGAGGTGGAAGAGTTTTCAACAGCGCTATTGCTCGTTACCTTATCGATAGTGGATAGCAGACTTCAGAAAAAAAAGTTATCAGTCTGTGTCTATCACGGTAAACACTTGCTTTATTGATAATCATCATGCTTTTTACATATCATTGTCAATTCACAAAAGTTGGTTTTATTTTTGCTAATTTACATTTCACACCGTTGATCCAGTTTATCTGAATTCTACTCACATTAGCTCTTAGTTAACATAAATCTCATGACCTTTCACACATTTTGTGTAACCTTTCTTAACATACTGAATACAATTGTCTCCCCCTCTAATCCAACTTACGCTCTAGAATACTTGCCTATCTCCTTCTATATATCGGCAAACTTAGTTCTGCATATTCATTCACTCAATTCGTGTTACCTTTAATTCAAGCTAACAATTTTCTACCAAACTTATTCGAGTGTGAACATTTTTGTATAAATTGATCCTCAAATTGTTTTACGCTATAAGACAGTTGATGCGAAACCACCAAATAAAATGGATCCATGATATTCTAGTGTTCTCGTTGTTTAAATTTGTGAAGGGAAAGAATGGTGTGGAATTTTCACATTACCTATTAAATAATATAGACTGCACCTAGGACAATGCTTACCACTACATTACCAGTTCGCGTGAAACGAAAAAATACATTAGTAGTCACTTTAAAGTTTGTGCCAGCCGATACCCTCTACCTTGATGCCATGGTCTGGCTTGTATATCGCAAAGACACAACGAGCTTTGCTCTCAAGGTTCTACCAAGCCAGAAATGTCCGTTGGTTAGTGGTAAGATGAAAAGCAGTTACCATTGTAGTGTACATTACCATACTATGATAGGGGTTTGAGGGCGAAGTCGTACTGGTGCTAGTTGGATGGGATGTGACAGCAGCAAGGTGTTCCCCTTGGATGACTAGTAGTGCCAGGTAGATGCTGCCTTCCCAACGGGAAGAGGGGATTAGGAAAGGTCGGTACCAAAAACAATACATTCACCCTGCGCCACTGTTTTCCGGTTCCGGAGGTATAAGTACGCTGTTAGAACAACTTCCTACAAAAAGCCATGTGTGACATGTCTCAAGTAGATGTCCCCTGGGCTCTGTGCCCACAAACTTTTTCTCTTTCAGGTACCTTAAGAAGAAATAGCCTTCCGCGGTGCGGGTAGCTGGAAAGTGTCAACCGCCCGCATGCTTCCAATAGTACACAAGACCTAACTATACATAACCTATCCTCCTCAACTCTGTCTCCTTCTTTGCCTTCCCCTCGTGATATTAATATTAAGCCCCTTACACCTTAATAAACCTACCATTGTGAACGATCAAAGCCATCGAAACCTCATTCAGAGCCTCCTAAGGCCCTACCCGCCATCAATTTCATGTAGGCGCTCCCAACTTGCGAACTCTATGTGGAATCACACAGCAAGCGCCGCTCACCAAAACTATGGAATCTCCAGCCATGGTAGTTAGTATGTTGTGTTTCTGAGATAGATACACAGGAGTCGACTGTGGTTATTAAGTTGACCTCACATGGCCATAGAGGTGAATCTTCAAAATTCACCTAAAGAGTATCCGGAGACAATTGCTAGCGCTCCTGGACTTGCTGGTGTAGACATAGCACTGAAATGTATAGTATTAAGTGCGCTTCTCGACTGGATTCCAATAAACACCCACCTATGCGCTGTTCGACTGAAGGATCTGTAAGGACTAGAAAGGCTTGTGAGACTAACCGATGCCTATTCCAAATCTCCGCCTACGCACCCTAAGACTGAAGTTCGTAAGACAAGGCATTTGGAAGTAGAATACATGCAATGATTACAAGGTTTTGACCACAGATGTTTTCATAGCATTGGTCGCGTGTGAGAAATGTTAAGATCAAGCGACGAGTACTACGCAAGACAAGCAAGTCGGTTAGTGAGGTTGTGAACCTTAGTCGACTGAAATGGCTTGGACATGTACTGCATATCCTAAGCCTCTACTTACCTCGACGTGCGATGCTAGGGGAAGTTGGATTGGGTTGGAAGAGGATCAGGGATGACCAGACTAAAAGATGTCACCAGTGCATGAAGTCCCTTACTGTTGATCTGAATTGTATGAGATGTAGACTGTCTGGTTAGGGTGGGTGAAACGGAAGGAGTCAGTGGTTGAGAGGTCTCAGTGATATGGCTGGAAATCGGTCACAACAGCGCAGATGCATTCACTCTTTGACTTCTTCTAATACTTGAATATTCACACTAACCTTTATCTTTAGATTGGTTACTCTGTCACATAACTTTGTATAATTAGGGATCACTCTTTTTCTATCCATCTGTTCTCTGTGCACTACTGTGAAGTGTGACAACTTCAGCCGATGCACCTATGTGCGAGGTCCTACGTTGACTTTGTCAGCTAACCAGTTAAATTTTGTGCGTTAAGCAACCAATTACACATTATCCGAGGGTTAATGTTACTACCTAGATGCCCAAACCTTGTTAGATCCAGCGGACTTTGGTCACTTGGTTGAGGCATGACCAGAATAACTTGTTTAGCTTCAGGACTAAGTAACCTAAGCTTCAAAATTCCAAAGAACATAGGTTTCCTTAGGGTTATTAGTACGGAAAACTTAGATCAGGCAGGGTTACTTGTTGCCTAACTATTAACTTTTAACACCGACAACATAACAAACAGACTCTAAAATAACAATATACAACTGAATCAACATGAAGAAATCATGATAAATATAAATCTACCATACCGTGAAAAAAAAATAAGACAAGAAAGCAAAATGTCTATATAAATCACTGAGAATTTGTGAATGTAAAGAATTCCTGATCAATAGTAATGTTCAGTAAACAGGTGAAAAAGAGTATTTTAGCAAATATTAAGATCATTAGTAAGATATTGTTTTTATACACCAAGTATTATGTAGATTAGTCTGTCAACTTAGGTAGTTATATTGCCCTACCCAGGTAATATGAAAATACAAAATTTCATGGAATTCAATTCAGTGGTGCTCTTGAAAGTTCACTACCTATTTGATATGTGATAATCTTATTCCAATCTAGCTTCGATCGAGTTAACGGAAGTTGCCTACGAAGCGCTTTGAAGGTTGTATCGGACATTGTTTTAAAATTTTCTCCAACAGCAACCTATAAATAAAACAATAGAAATCATTCTCAAGGATTTAGAGACAAACAGTAGGGTATAAGTAACAACAGAGGAGTTAAATAAATGGGAATACAAATATGGATAGACAGATACATTTGACAGAACTAAAAAGTTGCAAAAGAATTACGAAGAAATTCATTGTGATTATATTAATTATTACTTATCCCTTGGGTTCCTAGTGGAATATACGGCTTCAGTAGCACGTCTCCATTGCACTCTCTTCTCTACAGCCTCTTGAACCTGGCTCCACGACTTCCTCACAAAATCTCCTCCATGTCACCCTCACCTTAAACACCCAACTCATCGTTTCCCATTTGGATTCCACTCGACCGCCTGGCCTGGCCTGGTCTGGCCTGGCGCGTAATCACCCCATTCGGCCTTCTCAGTGTATGCCCAATCCAATCCATCTCCACTTTCTTCCTCTACATATTTGTTGGGTAATAGGTTGTTGGTTGGTTCGTTACCAGGCCAGAGTTCCTTGTTGCTTATTCTTTCTGACCTTCTCATCTGATGTTCAGTGTCAGTATCGAGCCAGCCTAGGTAGCTGTTGATGAATGTCTGTAGTTTGTTGGAAATACTTTTCGTAACGCGCCAAGTCTCTCAACTATCACATAACAGTACTGACTTGACTGACTTGGTGTTCAAAATTCGGATTCTGTTCATGCTTTATGCTGAGTGCAGTAGATCTCCACACTGATTTCGGGTTAATGAAAGTCTGTCTTGCTGTCTTTCCGATCCTGGTTTTGATATCCTCATCTGGGCCATCGCCGCCGGTAGTTGAGACGATGCTGCCTAGTTGTTAGATAAAAGAGACTATTTCCTTTAGGTTGATGGTGATTGGTGTTTGTTGTTGTTGTTGTTGATTGGGTATCTTCATCACCTCTGTCTTCTCTACATTCACTTGAAGTCCCGTCTTCCTTCGCTGCCTCTTTAGCCAACTTGTTGGTTTTGCCTCTAGATCTTCGAGTTTGTGCCACAAGACATTAGATTTAAATCATGATCGGCGAAATCCAAATCCTCTCCTGGGGTATTTCCATCGGTCAAACAGCGTATGCCCATCTTCTCACTCTTCACGGTTTGCTGCATGATCCAGTCCACCACAATCAGGAAGATGATCAGTGATAGTAAGCAGCCTTATCTTACTCCTGTCTTAACTTCAAAGGCATCACTGAGCTTTCCATTGTGAACAACTTGGCATGTGGCGTCTTCATATAGTTGTTGAATGAGGTTGATAAAGGTTTGTGGTACTCTGTAGTGTTGAAGCAGTATCCAAATTACTTGTCGGTCGACGCTATCGAAGACCTTTTCAAAGTCGGTAAAGTTTTCATATACCTGCTGTGATTAGTTAAGTACTATTTAGTATCCAATTAACGTAGTCTAATAAACTTGGTTAGAAGCTGAAAATACAAAGACAAGCGTCAATTTTTTATCTGTAACCTCCACAGGGATACACTTTAGTGCAGCTAATGTGTAAAGCCAAACTTACTTTCTCTTTTAATTGACTGGAGACAGTCGGCACTAAGTCTTACCGAAATGCAGAATGATCTATAGAATTCGGTCAATTCTAAGGACTAGACAAATGAAATTGATTGCCCTCCAGTGACCAGTCAATTTCAATATCTCTTTCAGCAACTACATGCAATTTTATATGCTAGTCAATCAACTCCATCGATTTATGTGACGGGTACCTGGCTACCTAAACCTCAGTAGGTTATGTACGGTTCGAACCCGGTATACATTTGTTGAAAACCAACTCCTTAACCCGATGAGCCACATTCTCATATAGCTACAGTAAACTTTAACCCAAATCCTGAACATTAGGTTAGTTGATAAGGCCCCGATATGAGCCTAACAGTTGATACAGACAATATTGCAGATAGCCGCTACCTAGATACGTTAGCTAACCGTTACAGTTCGTTTCCGCGTATACGCTTGAGTCAGCTGAATTGCCCACAGAATCTAGTAATTCTCTATCAACATACACAAGAGACGAACACCCAGAAAAATTTCTTCGTATTAAACTCAAAGATTATTGTAAAAGTTTCAAGCTAGAAATAGCTCGGTAAAAAACAATCAATGACATGAAACTCATGGCGATGTAGACTGAAAGTGAATTCCAGAAAAGAAAATTAAAGGTTCAACAAAAGGTCAGAAAGATAACAAACTCTAGTAACACTGTATAAAACTGAACTGAAACAGCAACAAATCCAAACTAGCTACCAAAAACATGGAATTATTTGCTAAACCAACTCAAGTTCGGTTTGAAAGTGTTTTTTTAAAAATCGATCAATAATAAACAAAACATTTCCTTTTATAACCTCAAAGCAGTTAGTCTGACCTATATAGCTTGATGGAGATGGATTGGGCATACACTGAGAAGGCCAACTGGAGACATCACGCGTCAGGCCCTCGAGTGGAATCCCCATGGGAAGCGACGAGTTGGACGTCCGAGGGTGACATGGAGGAGATCGTGCGAGGAGGAAATGAGGGCTCCTGGGCTGTCGTGGAGCCAGGTTAAAAAGATTTCAGAGAACAGAGTTTACTGGAGACGTGCTACTGAAGCCCTATATTCCATTAAGAACCCAAGGAACTAATAATAATAATATAGCTTGATAAATCTAAGGATCCATAAGCCTCTGACACTTCGTTGACTCTTAGGATCTATGAATGCATCTCGCATGTAATGGCCTCAGACCCGGTAAATGATATATTATTCAACCTTTGCTAAGTGCTATTCATTCAAACGTTCACAACCAAAATATTTGTTCAAAAGTATGCTTACCTGATATGCATAGTCAGCATCTTTTATTCGCTTCATCGACTCTCTGGCAAATTCTTTTGGTACGGACCCCGAGACAACAAAATCAACCTCTTTAGATGAAATCAACTGAACATTACCCTCCTCGTATAAGTGTGTCTATATCAAACAAAAAGTTGAGAGAAACATTTGAAACAAAAATTCAGGAAATGAATATTACTAACTTTAATCTACTGATATCAGTTGAATAAATATTAAGTTCAGGGGACTGCTATAAACTGAATAAAAGCTGCTATACTGAAATTGACAGTAGAAACCTTGTGATGAACAGAGATGGCAGCTAATTCTTGTAAAAAAAAACTTTGTATCTCATGTTTTGTTAGTTACTCAGATCTTAATGTTCCTCTTTGCACACAGTGAGGATAGATACGTTTATAGCTACGAATAAAACATCTCTTTAGACCGTTTATCGCCGCCATTTAAAAGTTCTGTAAATCAAATCCTTTTCAATGAAAAAATTTTTAAATTGATTTTTTTAAATTTAGCCCCCCGCTTTTCTATATCACTAGTTAACATATCATCAGAACTTATTTTCTAAGTTTCACTGATTAAGCAATTCACCAAATTTTTTTTCTACCGGAAATATACCAATAAATGGACTATCCTGTCCAGGTACAAAGTTTGTATTCTAAGTTGCAAAGCTCCTATGTTTCTAATTAGCAAGGCATTTAAGAGTCAGTCTAAAAAAAATTATTTATGGCCTTCTGCTACAAAGGATTTCAGAGGCTTGATAAACAACTCACAGAAAAAACTATACAATATTTTCTGTCACCATATTGAAAGTAGAATTTACAATCAGAATCATTCCACCTGCTAAGTAAAATGGAGGACTCTATTTTACTTAGCAGGTGGAATGATTCTGATTGTAAATTCTATTTTCAATATGGTGACAGAATATATATATATATATATATATATATATATATATATATATATATATATATATATTATTGCAACTGCACTTGGGGAGAAAGTTACATCAGCTGCCAGTACTAACGTTTTTTAGTACTGACTGATTAAAAAGTAATGACAATGATCACTAGCTTTACATTACACAAACGCATCTCATCAGTTGTTCATTAGATCCCGAGTCCAACTACCAAACATAGTCTATATTCTCTAGATGGTTAAAGTTGTAGTTAAAAAAGATGAATCCAGAGTAAGACAAAACTAGACTCTCCAAGCAACCATGTCCATATTCATGCACTGTGCACTGAACTATACTTATTATTTGAGAGCTTATGATACTATTTGGTTAGTGAAACCTCGCTATTTGGAGCACGGTTCTAACCTGCGATGTCAGAGTTTTGTGTGCACAATAGACTTATCCGAACTCCCAGTCTTCTATGACCTTTAAGTAACATAAATATAATATTATTTCGACTTATTCTCTGTGCATATTTGTATTTTTTTTCTGACAATATTTTACTTATGTAATCCACTGGTCCCACTACACATATCTGCCCCCAAAACGCCCCGATATGGATTCGGCTGTGATAATTCTAGTCATCCCTTCTCGTATGACCCACGTCCTTAGCCTATACTGGGAAAGTCTTCATGAGTCAGAGGGTGTTTCCACAAAAGTGAGAGGATGGAAGTAAACGTTCGGTGCTATAACCGAATTAGTGTACTCGGATAGTGCACCTAGGAAAGTTAAAAGAAACTTGATTTTAAACAAGTGGTGCATGGGCGCCACCATCGAGAATAGAGGAATGGAGTATAAGCCATGGGAATGAAGCACCCTATGCTGCTGCGCTGCTATGAAAATCTGACTTCAAGTAAAAGGCTCGGAACTGGTCCTTTAAGATAACGACCTGCTTCAGTATTGGCGTCCGCACAGTATCACGACTCACGTGCAATTTATGAATTAATATTAACAATGAAGAAAACCAAATGCTCAGTAAATTTTACTCCACAAAGAAAAGATTTACGGCGTGATGAACTGTCTGTCCAATCACTGCATTTTCCCCCATATTGTCGTTATTCTTACTTATGAACTATGGGTTTTCCGTCATTATTTTCAAATTCGTAATCATAGTAACTCAGCTTCATTCAATCGCTTGCTACTGACTAAAAGCCTTAGTTGTCAGCGTCGCTTTAAGTCGCCAAACAATGGCTTCCAGAAAGCTATCCTTCAGAGCTATATCTGATACAGCCATTGAGAAATCGCACGCACCGCTCAAAATGGTCAGCTTCGACGTTCATACCCGTGATGGAGACCGGACAATACACAGGTTTGGTTAGGAACCAGAAAAGTCTTTCTCTTGACGTACACTGTAATTCAAAGAACCACATACAAGATCCGAATGAAGCACTTTGAATAACTTCGCCTTCTATCACTTCGAAAAGCGTATTCACAATGCGCTTATGGGGGGACACTGCAACACCAACAGCTTCCACAAAGTTTCCTAGAGCCTGCACTTGCACTTATCATTATCGGTGAGTTGTTAGAAGTTTTCAAAAATTTTGTGAACCTGAATGGTTGCGTGAGTGCTGGTAGTGTGACCGATGAGATTTCCAACTATATATTTAAAACCAGGGTGGTGTACGCCAATCTGAACCACCTTTGGAGTCACCGTGATGTTAACCTTGCGGTAAAAGGTAAGGTATACGACGCGTCGGTGAGGACAGTTTTGCTCTATGCCTGTGAAACGTGGACCCTTTCGGTTGAGGAGGTCCACTGGCTGCGTTTTTGATCTTCTCTGTCACCATAGAAATGTTCGCATCCCGTGGAAATACCACGTATGCGAGGCGGCGTGTTTGGGTGTGATGGAGATTGTCACTCACTGAGTATGGTCATCTTAAAACACTAACTTCAGCGACTCGGACACGTGTTACCCATTTCGCCTCAGCGACTCCCACACCGCTTACTTGTCATGGAACTGGTTAGAAGAGAGATTATCAGAGTGTGATGTGATGCCGTCAGTGAGGGATGCTTGGGCTGGGTTGACATCTGTAGGTGTCTCACAACTCCCTGGATGAGGTCTGAGGGCTCTTGAAGCTCAATGACTGAGATAATAGTAGGCAGTGTTCAGAATCGAAACCAGTCGCGGCCATGCTGTAGTTTCCTAGTTCCTATAACTGAAAAGCAAAAAGACAGTAATCAATGCTTATCCAACTTTATCTTTGAGGCCACTTATGGTTTTCTTGTCTTCACAATGCTGCTTATTATTTTGTATGGAGCATCTGATGCCCATATTGTGCTAAGTTTGTGTTCTAACAATAAAAATACTGAGTACTACACATATTTTCTGTTCTAATTTCATCTCCCTTATTTTCAACTGCCTTCCCATTTGTTTACCAATTTCAACTGTACTTAACACTACCACAACTAATACAATCCGCACCCGTAGCACAATAAAACCCACTTATTACCACTCGATAATTTGAAGACACGTTGTATTGATGGATAATAGTTTCAGCTTATTGTTGATCGAAAAGTCACCAACGGGAAAATCAAAAAACCGTGTAATTTAAGAGATTTACGAGACTTTTCAATTCGGATGTTTTCTATTTGAAACACCAAGTTTCCACGACCAAAATCTGCGATTTTCGATTCACTAACATATGGTAAACTAACACAACTGCTCTTCAACACGGCAACATATCATCAACTATTTGGCTTTACAAACCAGTCCCACCAGAATTTGCTACTCATTGACCTAATTAATTGACTCCAATGGATCCCGGGTGAAAAATCCTGAGACACCGTGACCCGATAACCCTTCTTATAGTAAATATGTTTTATAGCTTAGTAAATTAAATATATATCGAGGTGCTGCACCACCATTTGCATGTAAGTCACTTGCATTACATGTTTACGATTAGTTCACATTCCCAAAGTAGGTACTAAAGGATGATCACTTGCCAAACAACAATACTGATACAACTAGATACCTTAGAATTGTATATACGGCACTGACAGAGATAATTGGTTGAAAAGTCTTGAATGGAAAAGATATACCGTAAAACGATAACAAACCTGAACTTTAATAACTCCATGAACTGAGAACTCCGTTGACGGTGATTGCCCAAGTAGCTTGAACGTCCACTCTGATCTCCATCGTCCTGTTCTACAACAAGTAACAAAATAAGCCATTTAAGCGCGTCCATCAGTAAACTGAATCGTTCGTACCAAGAAAAGAAAGGAATTATAAATTTATCATCTACCCTGAATATAACACATTCATACTTCAGGCACCATGTGGCTCTTCAAGTTTCGACTGAAACAAGTGGAAATACGGATGCCTGTTTCTGTATATAAAGCTCTCATTACTATGAACAACAATCAGTTGATCCAATAGTTAGGCAGTTAGTTCTACTATGATAGGAGTGGATTCAATGGAAAAGTTCGAGTTGAAATGAAATAGGTTTATAGAGATCGTCGGTCGTCACAACGAACTTATGCATGGCACACATACTATCACAGAATTATGTATGACTTGACAAACCTAAATCTGGTGTGGAGTAGTTAACCAAGGGAATTTACTAGTTTCCTTACTAAGGATTAATAATATCTCCACTTACACCCATTGTTTCAATTTACAGACTAGCTTACATCAAAACTTTCAAGAAATACATCATCTGACTACAGATACAAACAAGCAGACAAAATTAACGTACAACCTTGCAAAGAAATGTGTCAGCTAGAGTTACCCTACTTCACAGCAACACGTAATCAACAAGTGGATAAAGAAAAGAATGACATTTAAGTAGACAAAAGTACATGAGAAGAGAAAGAATTCGAAAAATGAAGGTTATTGACAAGGTTTAAACATTGAAATGGAAAAAGATTTGTAGCTCAGGATGAGGATGATGGTCGTTTGGTGTTCTATGAGCTTTGAAATTCGTCGTTCATACTTAAAAATGAGCCTCAAAAAGTGAATAAATCTGCACCACAGTCAACGATTTTCAGTCAGATAGCAAAGCGTTTGCAAACATTGATTCCTATAATTTCGAAGACCCTAAGCAAACACTACACCTCCCTACACTAGACTTCGTGGACTAGTGCTATGTCTTGATCTGGTTACTCTGAGCTTTCTTTTAAACTAATCCCACCTCGACTGACACTGTATACCGAAACAGTTGGTGGCTTGGCATGTGCAACACACGTTCAAGATATCTCAGTCTGTGAAGGTTCACAACCTCATCAACTGACTTAAATGCGTCACCTAGTAGCCTTTTCCAAACTTTGATATAGCTCACATGGTGATCCACCTATAAATCAGTAGTGCTGAGATGACAACGGTGGTGAAAAAGCTGTATCCTCTCATCATATCACCTTTTTTCAGTAACAATTTTCTAAACAATACAATGAGACAGTTCGGAATGCGGCTAAACAAAGACAAAATCAACATAGAACCTCGTACACGAGTGCATCAGCTCAGGTTGCCACACTTCACAGTAGTACACAAAGAACAGATGGATAGAAAAAGAGTGATCCCTAATTATACAAAGTTAAGTGACAGAGTAACCAATCTAAAGATGAAGGTTAATGCGAATATTCAAGTATTAGAAGAAGTCAAAGAGTGAATGCATCTGCGCTGTTGTGACCGATTTCGAGCCATGTCACCAAGACCCCTAAACTACTGACTCCTTTCGTTTCACCCACCCTAACCAGACAGTCTACATCTCTTCATACGACTCAGACTAACAGTAAGAGACTTAATCAAATGGTGCCAGTGGTTGAGGGAGATGACTACCAACCACTGAGTCATGGATGTAACCCATGCTACACCTACCGAGGTTAAGGTAACCAGGTAGTATTAATAGCCCTCACACAGGTGTGGCTCATTGCCTACTGCACAGATGTGCACAAGGTAGCTGAGTCCGCACGTGCGCAGTGTCACGTGTCACACCCTGAACCCTCCTTCAACCTAATCCAACTTTCCTTAGCATGGTGCGTCGAAGTAGGCGATGGCTAGGCATCCCCAACACATGCCCAAGCAATCTCAGTCGAGTAAGGTTCATAAGCCCCACTAAACAGCTTTTCGGTCCTGCCCAGTATTCATCACCTGACCCCAATATTTCCCACACAGTGATCCCACCAAACGTGAACAGTGTTACGAAGATATCTGTGACCAAACACCTGTAACCACTTCGTGTCTTCTACTTCTAAAGGCACCGACTCTCAGTCATAAAAAGACAGGACGAACCGCAGTGCACCACACCTGTCCATTCAGAGATAGTCAGATATCTGGCCAGTCGGCTACACAGATGACGTAAGTTAACAAATACCAAACAAGCCTACTATATTCCAGCTCAAATTTCGTCAGCAACCAACCAGTTCCGACTGATGCAACTCCCCGAGTAAATGAAGTGGTCGACGCACTCCATTACTCAACACCACATCCTTAAACAGAGCAGTTGCACACTGGTCCTGGAGTATCATCCTTTATTTGACAGCTGCGAGATGCGGACTGCAGTATGGCATACTCATCATTCATTACGTAGTAGGACAACTCCCCAACACCACAGAAGACATCATTTGACAAATATCAAATGGATCTTTCATCTCCAAGTTCAAAACATACATCCTTCGCTAACTTTCAAAATCGAAATCCAGAATGAACTACTGCGACAGTCTCAACACAAAATATATCATGAGAGAAACAAATCCTAAGAACAACATGCTAATAAAGAGATGCACACAATCAGGGAAGCATCCTGAACAGTTCAATGAAGATAACCACAGGGGAATCAGCCTGACGAATACAGTACATACGATGCAAGCTCCCATTACCTATGTGGAGGTGGGAAACAATAAATCCGAGAAAACCTGACAACTATCAGACCAAACCATGCATGTATCAGTCAGATACTTACCCTCCCTCAGGTTCCCGAACACTACCACACACTTAACGACATCCGACACTGGCTGTATTCATCGACCTGAAGGCACCATTCGACTCCAACGATCAACAGTTCTCATTGCAGTGTCTTCCACTTAAAGGTGTGCCCAGTAAGTACATCAACCTATTGAACGCTTTTAACTCAAACACCCATAGGCGCACCACAACCTATCGAAGACTGTGTACGTCAAGTGGTGTCCGTCAAGAATGTCTCCTCTATCCAGTCTCATTCAATTCCATCATACACGTACTTATCCAGGTCTCCCTCTCGTCGTCTGATTTCACACCGATTGGTGTCATCACAGAAGAAATCTCGGTAGATCTAGAGTACGCAGATAACACCTTCGATAGCGATCTGAGAGTACTCAGGATACGTTCCTCCTCACACAAGTGCAAGTTTTTACTCCAGGACTGGCCTTAAACAGTACCCCAACTAACAATAGAAAGTGAAGTGGTTGAGCGCGTTGAACACTTCACTCACCTGGGAAGTCGGATAAGCCACCGTGGCTCAGTGACCAACGAATTCTCTCCACACCTACAAAAGGCTTGATTGTCTTTCGCCACCTTACGCCATCTGTGGAGCCACCACGACATCCGAGTGTTTACTGAGAGTCGAGTGCACTGTGCTGTAGTTCTCTCTGTCCAACTGTGACTGTAAAACATGGCCATTAAAAGTAGAGAGCATGACGAGGCCTCAGGTGTTTGACCACCACTGCCTTCGTAGCATAGCCCGTGTTTCCTGGTGTCACCATGTGACTAATGCAGAAGTCAGACGTAGAGTTTTAGGCAGGAGAGGTAAGACACTTGATGCTGTTGTGAACCTTTATCGACCGAGATGACTGGGACATGTGTTACGTATGCCTAGCCACCATCTGCCCCGTCACTCAATGTTGACTGAAGTAGACTCAGGTTGGAAAAAGGCTCGGGTCAGCCAGACTAAAAGATGGCATCAATGGATGAAGTCGTTGACTGTTCAGTGAAACCATGTAGGGCGATGCAGACTAGCCGGTTGGGGTCGGCAGGACAAGAAAAACTAGTTGTTGGAGACTAAGTGATATGACTCAGAACCGATATCAGTGGTGCAGATGTATACACAAATTATCCTCATCTCAACCACTGTCCTGAATTCAACATCTGATTTCTCCTTCCTCTCTTTTACTACTTCCTACTTCTGTTAACCAATTTTCCTTTCCTTTTCCACTTTCTATTTTATTGCCTTGTTACATGATATGCTGATATGCAGTGAAGCAACTTGGACCATTACGCAGAAGTGCCTGGTCCTATGTTGATCTTGAGGATGATGGTGATGATGATTTAAGTCAACTTCTAGGAAGGTAGTTAACATAAGGGTGGTAGACTAAGCCTTAGGATATCATTGTACGCCTACCAGAAGCGATCAGGAAGTTGAACGTAAAAATGCAGTTCAAACCTACTAGACAAAAAAATACCAATGGCTAAGTATTACCTATGAACTGAGAACCTAGTGTATGGGAAGCAATACTCATGTGTACTAGGTTAGTCTACATTTAATTAACTAGGAATTTTTCCCTCATAGAGAACTGAATAAAATGAAAACTGAAATTCATATTCCTGGTTTTTAAAACAACAAATTAAAACTACGAAACTACCTGTTTGGATACAAAGTAAAACCTAGACTATTTCTAACTAGTTTCTCCCGACTTCAGAACTAGAGCTGATTTAGTGCTGAACCCGCTCAACCCCTAACGAGTGGTATAGGTACGAATTCCACTACAAAACAAGTTCAAATTAATCAGCAGTTTCAATGGACTATATAACATGCAATCTTCCACTTAGTATATGAATTTGTAAGTAGTTGCCGATCTGCGTCATTTTAACTGTATACCGAAAACGCCTTGGAAACAATCTCAAACTTCGAGTACATCAACCACCGATACCAAAAACGCCTGCACAGACAAGTAATTACGTAATTACGGACAGAGAACTATTGAAGTGGAAAATTACGTGAAGTAGATTAATGAAAATATTGAAAAATGAACATATCACTTACGATTGATGTTTAGAAAAGTGAGATTCGATGCATAAGACAAGACTTCTTGCACCGTCGTGCAGCCTCAAAGCATAAACGGAAACAGCTCCATCAGGGAAATGTTCGTTTACGTAAACAGTAGCGCATTCTTCTAGGGCACGTCTCCAATTCTCGAGATCATAATCCATATTCTCAACGCCGTTGCGATCAAGACTTTTGACATCACTGACTATATGCTTAAGGTGGTCAAAATGAAACGACACTTGTGATCGTGGACACATGAAATATCCGTTCCCTAAGTCTGCAAATGCAGTAATCAAAGTTGGATATTCGGAATCCGGTAGCTTCACATGGATCATTTGATCCTTGTTATATTGAGCTATTGCACTAAAAGAAAGTTTAGATTATAAAATAACACGTACGCCGCTAATTTTTTTTGAACCTGATGGTCATCTCCTGAGATACAACGAACATCTGTGTGGGAATGTGAGAAGTACTTACATCTTACCGTCTAATACTTCGTTGAATTCACAAGGAGGGGCAAGCAAAACCAATCTGGCACATAAAGTAGCCTTGCAATTCAAAGAAGAGATCGAAAATAAGACAAACGGCGGTGTACCTTTTCCTCAGGTGTAGCATATTCATCCACCATTCCGAACAACAGATGACGCGCATGCAATCAAATTGCGTACCAAAGATCCAAGCAATGCAAATGGTTGTTAACGGGATAGAAGCTTTCGTTTAACTGGCTCCAGCATCTAGAATTTGTGGATCACTACTTCTTGTGGTTGTTAGCCTCTGCACAAGTAAAGAGAGAGCAAAATGTGGTGGTTAAAACGTGAAGATTCAGTTAATTCCCATCCACATCTCAAGTAAGTATCAACCTCATGTTTAAAGGATTCAGACGAAGCAGCCTCCATTACTTCTATAGGGAGAACGTTTCAGACTTTAACACCTCTCAGGGAACTGACGCTCTGTCTGGTATCTAACCCGCTATGTTCTAGGCTTAGTCTCCATGTGTCTCTCCTAAGATTGATTCTACATCTGAGACTCAGTGAGTCTCTAGAAGGGCTGAAGATATTGTGGACCACTATCGAGTACCCTCTTAATCTTTTACATCCCAGAGGGTGTCGATAAAGTGCAACCTGTTGTTCTTCACGTTTTAGACCTATATCCACGAACAGATTTAGTTGATCGTGTCTGGATGCGTTTTAAGCCTGATTTTTCTTTTTGCAGAGAAAGGGAAGACTATTATCCCGAATTATAGATGACGCTGTATAAAGCTGTTGAAAGCTTGGTGAAAACATCTACGACTGAGGTGTCTGAAAGTTCGTCCAAGAATAACTAATGCCGAATTTACAGGGAATATATCTGCGTCACAGTTGGTATAGGATTTGAAGTCTTGGGGTACTAAAACACCTAAAGCCTCCTCCTCCTACGGCGCTTCAAGCCTCGTGCAGCTGAGGCTTTATACATGACATGCAGCATGTTTCACGTGAACAACCTTTCATTTTTCAAAATTAAGTGCCAGCCTACCACTGACTGTCCACTTTTGAAGCTGCGTTGTCTTCCTGCAGAGAAATATTATCTTCCTCTTTTTTATTTCTCTCCACAGTTTCACGTCATTAGCAGAAGAAGGGTTTCGGAAGAAACCTGATGGGGCAAGTCTTTTATGTATATTAGAAAGGAGAGAGGCCTCAGCACTGAGCCCCAGGAGAACTCCACCGGGACATTCTGTTTTTTCAGACACAAAAACTCACTGCAGTAGAGAGGGAAACGCAGGAGCTACATCAGGGATATTACAACTAGAAATAGTGATGTTTGTAGTTGCATGGCAATCGAAGACGTCTACTGGGGAGGTAAAGGTTGAGTCAACTTCATGATAATAGTGGCAGCACAAGGGAATGTGTACGGAGGTAGTTGTGTTGGAGTCCTACGGAATCAGTTAGTTGTTTGTGCCCAGACAGTATCTTGACCGGCTGACCGCGAGTCAAGTGTCGCTGTATAGCAGTCTAAAGATTCCTGAAGCCGTTGGTAGACAGAACGTTGGCTGCCTCACCAGCTAATGTCTTACAGTAGCTGTGACTTGGGAGAAAGATAAACTGTAAGGGAAAACTGCCTTTCGCCTTTGGTGGGTGGCCCGCAGGAAGACTGATATGGTGACCTTTCCGTAGCATTTCACTGTTTGGTTGGCTCAGATCACTTAGTATCCTGTAGGCCGTTTTCGACTAACCATATAAGCCGTGGTGACCAAGATAGCAAAGGCCTTGATCCTTTAGCCTACCCTATGTGTGGTTTTCGCTGCATCCTCACAACACCCGTATGGGCCCGCCTCTAGGCAGTTCGTATCTCCTTTTGATCATGGTGGTGCAATGATGTTGTGCTCCCCGAATGAAGAATTTGTGGGACTTCTCCCCCAACAGGGTGGGAAAATGTACGTGAATTTAAGAGAGATAGGGTGAGGAAGTCTCGCCATGACAAATACGAGGTCATCAAATTCCAAAAATGCTGAGGTGGTTGATAATATTGATAACAACAATATTATTTATTCCTGAATATACAGGCACATACCATTTTCACAGGCACGAATAAGTTACCATACAGACCACATATTTCTTCATGGAAAGTACTCTGAATCCCCACCTGCTGTCACTGGAAGATATAAGTGCTGCATGTTCATGCAATGGGACATCCCAGCATAATAGGTATGCAGAACTTTACAAGACGGACAAGTGGAAGTATTGTCTCCGCTTTAACAAAGCACCAGGTTTGTGCCTCGAAATGACGTACTTCCTGGAGAACGATAGAGCTTCAAGCTAGCACTTCCATTATAACAGTTTGTGCCTTTCGCTTAGGATAATGGTGAAAAGTCTACGAGGAACGCATACACAAGTTGTTTATCTACTATACTTCATTGATGATACCAGAAACGTATAATTCACGCAGGTTAATGCCACTTCACATCAGAGACTCATAATCCTGTTGAATGTTACGACTGAGAGCCAAATATCTTCATCAGTTGTGCCCTAGTGAATGCAGATAGTGCACTCGCTCTGTGATCTGTCACCTCCCAGTGCCGAAACGTCGTCGGCACAGATATTCATGCCACAGGTGTTGCACATGGTCTGGACCCACCTGACCACTGTCTTGGATTGATTGCACCTCCAGTATAAGTGTTTGCTCCTATTTGCTGCCTACAAAGCGAGCGTAATAGGACAAGACCAGAGTGCCTCGAGGTTTTGAAGCCACTTGTCTCTGTCTTGAAAACTGCCCCGGTGGTTTGAATCCGTTCACATAGCCCCACATCATTATCGTTCCTGTTTCATACACCTGGCCAACAGGGAAAGAAGGATTCACCGTTTGTAGATGGTGACAATAAAATTCCAGCTCCCCCGGGCGGGCTGAGGTGTTTGTCACAAGGTGATTGATATGAGCGTTGTTGACCAAGGTTAAGTGTGTATGTTTTGAAGTCACCTGTACCACCTGAGTTACCACCAGCATTGCAAATGCATGCCATCCAGAATGTTTTGATTGTGAGATGTGGTAGCAACCGGCAGATCACAGGACGTGCTTGTTTTTATGTAGTGTAGTGATAGCCAACATTATATCCGGCTGATTCACAGTCGTGAGATCTGGCGCCACCTTGCTGTAGTGTGGCGAAAAACTTGCCACCTTAAGACCAATTAGGACGAGATATAGGCCGGATAAAGACCAACTGACTTGGTGACCAGTGGGTGTAAGTGACGCCAGGGAGAGTGGATAATTGCCAGGTACTGCCCAGGATTTTAAGGTTGAACTTGAGTGCGGATGAGCTGAACAATCGCTATTTGGTCTTGCTATGAGGCAGGCTGAAGAACAACGCCCTATATTCTTCTAAGTGCGACTGGATGAGTTTTGGGCCGGCACTAACTCCTACACAGTACTCTTGCACCTACTGCCCAGCGATTTACTTAACCTGGGTCGATGTCTAAAGGAGCCCATATTATGGCTGTTGATGACATGTATATTGTCTGCCACCTGCAGATTTGAAACGGGCATGTGACGCATAAGCTGGCACAGGTGAGGGATTAAGCTGGTTCCACCTTAGACATTCCATAGGTCATGTTGAGATAAGAGTTTGGTGGAGTCGATAGGGTCATGGAGAATGCGGCTTCTGCAGAAGATATAGTAACGTCTCGAAAACTATGTTCGGTCGTCGATAAAGCATTTCAAGTGGTGGTAAAGTCTACAAGTGAGAGGATTCGGGCAGGATCTCAACTCCTGAAATTTGTTACGGCATGCCTATAGGATAATATGTTTCCATATGACTGAGTGTTGCAGGTTTATCGAAGTCCAGTGTTGTAGTACCAGCAGCGATGCGGCTAAAGGTTCATGGTCTTCAACTAATATTGGGATAGTCTCTTTTCGATGTTCGTGCGCATCAGCCGGCCAATTTGCAGATTTTTCCACAGCTGAGGTTGTGGACTTCACACGAGAAGGGGTAGTGGCTGTTTTTGTTATCTTACACAAATATGATTTTGGCAAGATGCTAAGCCTCGTGCTAAACTCACGTCGTCATAAGGTGTGGATATACCGAAATGCGTACCACCCGATAGAAACTGTTTGTCATATTTGGGGTCACTGGATTTGAACAGCTTGAGAAACGTAACCTTCCCCGATTTCTAGTAAAGACAAACAGATAAGACGCCTGCAGCTCAACGCTACCTTTCTTTTCCGTCTTTTATTTGGAAGACCTAAGACGAATTGTGCTATTGCTTTTAAACCAACACCGGCATACAGTCACCGTAATAGCGAACACACCACTCCAACAAATAAGTATCGCTCAAAACTTCGGTGTAGGTTTTTCAAAACGTAATATAGTACGCTGAGGAACAAACTTCCCGCTTTTATACGAGAGCGTCGATCTCTCGGCCAGCTCCAAAGCTCACTTAGTGGATTCCTTCTATCTAACGATTCCCACCAATTCTTTGACGGCCGAATCACAAACGGTGATACCATGTGCAGCGGTGCTGCTGGTACCTGGACCCATGGGAGACTGGCATACCAAAGACAACGTCGAAAGACAAGCGCATAAGTTAAGCTAAAATCTGATAAAACTACTGACTTGGAGTAGACAACAAGCAGGGCGTGATGCGACTTGCAACACTTAACTGCGTAGTAACCCCGATTTGACCTCCATTTCTTCGTAGCCTAACTGATCTCTCGATTTATCACCTATTAATTCTGAACCACGAAAAATAAATATTTTACTCCCTATTTCAAGTAAATAAACTTAGCTTGTCACAACTATGGCTCACATTTCTGACTTTCATCTCACTCTAGACAAATGTTGTAGGTCAACCACCCACCTACCCCCACCGTACAATATCAGTGAACGGTTAGCAGAAGGAAAAGAGGTTTCTTTAAAGGAAATTTTATGATACCATATGTTACAAGATCATTGGTGACAGGTCGTAAGATAACTCAAAATGTAAAGAAAGCCTGACAACATGGGATGGCGGATCTAATCGTGGGGGCTTATGGAAGCCATCCTTATCTGTGAGATACAGAAGAGTGATTGAGGCCCTTGAATGCCAGAAAGCAGGGTACAACAAACACTACGAACGACGCCGAGTACGTGATAACCAGTGCAACGACCTCTAACCTCCTTCATGTCAGCCATACCACTATGGCTGAGAGGGTAGAGGCTAGGGGGGAAGAAGGTAGAACATGGTACAGGTTAAGTAGCAACAGACTAAAAAGCTACAGAAAAAACAAGACAACACGAGACGGCAGACCTGACGGTGGGGGCTCATGGAAACCACCCTTAACTAAGGCCATTAGACCCAATATACGCCCCTCACCCTACCTTCCCTTGAGACTGTAGCAACCACCTTCCCCTGACCCTGCATGTGCATATCAAAGCTCTTACTGGTACACAAATGCAAAACAAAGTCATCATCCTGGAGCATTTATAATGCAGTTTGGACTAAGACGTGAGAAATGTACCACAAAAACTGTCTCAGGTGGAATGTAGAACTATATAGCCCCTCACACCTCGTGTCCCCTTTAGATACTCTAATCTTCAATGTTGCTTCCCCAAATTCTAAGACAACTATCTTCACTTCTCATGCCTCTACGTCTCTCTCATCCAATGTGCAGATTATGACCGCTGATCACACCAAAGCACGCTGAGCACTGGGATGCACCTCGGACTACTATTCAACACGAGAGAGCCATCACATGTAGATGCAAAATCACCAGGAGCTACACGATTCATCCTAGACTACAATCTCTGCCGAACTCATGGCTCTGATTGA
Organism: Heterobilharzia americana; assembly: GCA_944470555.2. Classification (NCBI taxonomy): domain Eukaryota; kingdom Metazoa; phylum Platyhelminthes; class Trematoda; order Strigeidida; family Schistosomatidae; genus Heterobilharzia; species Heterobilharzia americana. The sequence goes on along the minus strand of OX104129.1, from coordinate 57,002,735 downwards.
GAGGGCACACAGAAACGTCGGTACTAAATGCCGTTTGTATCCAAACATGCGAGTTCTTCCACTCCTGACAACCACCCACCTGGAAACGAAGCCAACCGAAAGTGACGCATTGAGCGGTTTGATGGTGAAACCTCTCACATTCTCCGCCGTAATATGACAACAGAAGCTGGATAAGACTGCATCCTTGGCCTCATTTATTCAAATAACTCTTTTCAAAATTATAGATCTAAACAATCGCCACGCTCTGCATGACACCATATAATACCGGATCCAAAGTTGTCCCACCATCCATCCTATTACGTAACTCTAGATTCACTTGCCATCCGTAGACAGTACAAACTTGCTGAATACTGATATATCTTCAGATTCACTTGTTCTGAACGTTGAGTATCCAATATAGTGTTATACATCGCATGACTTGCTATCGCCAGGATGCTTCTCATTAGTTTTCACCACTGCTGTTTAACGACATTGCTTTTATCTAACATTTGTGACCAGCAATATCTAAACAATCGTTTATCCAGAAGACTTTGTATGACAGGATGATTAGTTTCTTTCTGAACTTTTTCAGCCTCATTGATGAAGTAAGATTTAGCTAGTGCCCGTGAAACTGGCATGCGTTGGCGTAACTCGCCATTCGAAATATTGTATTATTGTTATGGCGAAGACGCATCACATACATTGAAGACGCAAACCCTTCACTAGTTTGACTGGGATAAAATGCAGAAGATTGCACAGTAGAATGTCACAAAAGGAAGGTTGTTTTACTGCTCTCCATGGTTAGTAAATCCAGTGCGCACCCAGGTTTCAGTAGACCATAGAAATTAGCTTCAGGATTGGGTTGGGAAGTTACCGTCCGCTAAAGTCATGGAGCCTTTAAATATCCGGGATTTTTCAGATTTATCGCTCACATAAAGAATGGTACTTTCGCCAAAGAGTGTGCCTCTTCCTTATTTACCTTCGTGGTCCTTTTTAAATGATACTTCACGCATAAATACCGTATAAAAAGCTTATGTGTTTAACCTAATGTTTGATCCCTGCTGTCATACATATTCCCGAATGTACATGTAGATGCCGCTTTTATGGGTGTGAATTAGTTTATATGTAGGTTGTATATTGTTTTACGGCAAGTAATCTTAATTACCGGAGTACTTACCTGGCGTGTCAACAAAACTTAGAATGTCAACACAACAAGTATGCGCAACTTGTCATTAAGGTAACTCAATCAGTTCTGGCATCATCTTTACGACCAGGCTCATTAACATAATTAGCTTTCTTTTCTCACTTAATTCTTTGCCCAAATTAATTTGCGGCAAGGTTTTCAGTTGGAGGTGGATGTCAGTGATGAGCTTCGGCTGTTAACAACAAAGCGGTGGTTATCATTTGGTAGTTACGAAACCTTATACGGTGTGCTCCCAATACATGCACACATTCCATCCATTTTTGCAAAGTTGTCTGATTCAGGGCTTAATTCGGTGCCTATCGCCCCGGTGATTTAAACACCAATGATAGCTACCCAGTCATAAACTGTTTCTTACCTACTGGGTCCATTATCATTATGTACATCGCTAAACAGTGAGGTGAACGGAATGTGACGCTACAGTTTGAGTTGATAGTGGGGGATGAAAAGATGTGCTGATATATTCAGAAGGTCTCCGAACTGAATTCGAGACTACAGACTTTGTAGTGGAAAGAGAGATCTAACACTTGGTTGGGTTCAACAACATGACAAAAGTTATTACGTGATGACGTTCACGAAGCTGTGTATAGGCTCATGCTTAAAAAGCCTGGTCACTAGGTTGGGACATGATGCAAATACTCAAGGCTGTGAGAAGTCAAATGTAAATGGTAGGTTGAATTTATCTATCCTAAAAGTACTCCCGGGTCTTCAGATGGAAAAACTTGCCAGAAAGGCGATACGACAGGTTCTAAAGTTTAACAACGAATATGGTGTCAAGGGCTCTGCGTAAATGCAGGGATAATTTTGTAACATCCAGAGTGGAAAATAACGCGATCCCTGTTTTACCACCCCACCGAGACTCTTGCAACCGCAATTTCAGCAAGGAAGGAACCACATGGGCTGCTCTGAGGGGAAAGCGAATTAACGAATCTTCACGACGTCGAAGGTAGACAGAACAAGCTGCTGTGTGAAGACAGTGTAACTAAGCCATTCACCGAGCCGGAAAGATTTGATAGAAAGTGGCCTAATTTAAATCGGCGTTGAAGCCAGTGACTAGTCATGTAGGAATTCCTGAGCTTCAAGTTTGATCGAAGTTGTCACGCAGTCAAGATAGGCGTCACTCTTTAATTTCACGCTTCGCGAAGCGTGTTAATCAGGATGAGTTGGTTATCTTTGACCTAGCATATTTTTGTCCCCGTGAAAGCTGTATATGTGTGTACGCTTTTACCCAATGAAGTCGCCGCTGCAGTCACAGACCAGCGTTTTTCTTCTCATGTTTTCCAGGCCTAGTGAACGGTCGCTATCGTACCCACTCCAAGCGTCTCGTTCTGTTTTTGCATTCATTGCTTCAGCGTATAACCTCAATCGTTTACTTCAAGTGTGAACTATATGGGCATGCATAAGCAACCAAATCCTCTAACGTATTTTCCTTCTACATTGAATGATGCTCTCACATCTGAAATCATTATGACTTCCCCCATCTGCAGTTTTGTTAAGCAGTAGCCTTCATAGTTCCGTGCCGAGTTTTACAATGCTTAAAAACGGTGCAAAGAAAGGAAAAAATACTTGTCATAAAAGTACGGGTGACCGTACTTTGGGTATTTGTGGCAAGTCAACGTACTGTTAGCTGCTGCGAGAAGCGAAGCGAACGAGAAGCGGTGTGTAAGATTCTTCGCTGTGGAACTGTCTGAACAAACAGTTACTGCCAACTCTGAACTGAAGATTGTATGGAAATCCAGCGAGAATCATATATCGAAGAGTTTTTACTGCGGTCACAGCTAACGTCTCCTTGCTAATAGTAGACGACTATCAGAAGGCCATGTAACGGACGGAGTAATGGCCTCCTCATGATATCTTTGAGAAAACTATGTGACATGTAAGCTAAGGTGTATCATTTGCTGCTGTTCCACTCAGAAGGTCCTAGATTTTACCGACCCGCAGCTTGACTTTAAACTCATCGCAAAATTGGCTCGGTATCCTTTTATCATTTTCTCATTGTCCACGCCCGGGCGAGAAACAACAGTATCATACAGTTTGTCTTCCTTCCCTTCTAACAATTATAATGTTTCCTTGCTTCTTTTTGTCAGTTGCCTGAGTTACCGCTATGCTTATGATCTTGGGGACCCAAAAACTGAAACTGAGAAAGACTGGTCGACCTTTACTGCAGAACCGAATTTATTCTACTTACTAACTGCGCAGTGTGAAGAGGAAATTATCCGGCACAGCCTGCAAGAACAACAGGAAATAAGTTTGGGAGAATGAAAAGGATGAATAATTGCCACTGCGCCGCCTGTCGACTACCTCAAGAAGCGGTTGGGCAGCTGCGCAGTGACAGACGGCTGGTGCCCATCCAGCTAAGATACAAACTATGCGACAGCAGCCAAATTACTCTGCATCATTCCGACACAGTCATCTACATGCGACTCCTTTGTAGAGCCACCGATGTCATGAAGTTGGACCGATCCTCTGCCTCCCCGATGTATATCCCACCTGCAGCTACCTTACCCCACCAATAACATTATCATTTCTATTCCCATTACCTCAATTATAACTTGGCCCGTTCCTTATCCTCCCTCTGACTCCCTGAGACTTCACTCTACCTATTATGGTTCTTCTTATCATTGTTTCCTTCTAGATCTTCCCTGAATCCTCCTAAGTTTCTCTACTCCTTTCGTTTGGCTTCTTTTCGACTCGTTTCTTTCACTTTCTCTCCCTCATTTTCAGTGGATGTCTTTTCATTCTTTTTACCTTCATTTTGCAACCAGTCCGCACAACTGTCTGCTCATACAACCCCCTAAATGTTTGACCAATACCCATCCACCTGTCAGATGTAACGTAGCTACGCAGGCAAGTCTGTAGGCCTACCGCACTGGAATCCCCCAAAGACCCGGAACCGTCCCACAAGGCCTGGGATTAAGCACAAGGGAGTCAGTCGGTTTATGCAAGCTTGTGAAAGGACACTAACTGTTAAGAAACCACTTAAAAAGCAGATATTAAAATTCCAAATTCGCCAGTTTCTTGCGCTTCTGGCTGGAATAACAGAAAACCAGTGCACGTTATTTTAATCTACCTAGCAGGAGCCTTCGACGGTGCCCCGTCCACAATCCTACATGATAAGATCGGGTCAGCCGGCACAAGCAAACCTCAGTTCTTTTGTTCCAAAGCGTATGGAAAAGCTGGGCAGTTCTGCGACAAGTAGACGAAACGCGGTTGTGGTGTGGGCTAGCAGTGTCAGGGGTATCCAAAGGCCCAATCCCGGGACCACTTCTGTTTCTCTAGTTCGTCGACGATCTACCGCACAAAATCTAGCCCATCCTTCTCTTCGCTGGTGACATTAAAATTTAGACAGCACTGAACAAAAGCGGATTGTACAGCACCCGAAAATAATCTGCACCTACTAGAACTTTGGCCATCAGGAAACGGCTCGAGCTCCAACCTGGAAAAGTGCAAAGTAGTGTACGGCAGCACACGAAAAGCTGTGGCGCCGAATTCCAATGAAGGTTGAACAACCGTGCTTTCATCGAGACGTCCATGGAAAAAAATTAGATCTCAACTTCCTGGGTACCCCGAATACCAGCTGTGACTGAATGAAAACAGCAGTGACAGCGAACACCAGTTTACATTCCCTGCATAGACAGTTTGTCGCTCTCACCCCTAAGACGTTTGTCACTTTTCGCAGATCAGGCGTGCAGCCGAGCCCTCAATATGGTAGCACCCCGAACACTGAGGAAACTCTGGTCTTCCTTGGAAAACCCAAAGATCTGCAACAAAATTGGCTGTGAGACTAGGGAGATGGAACATGATGAAGGACTGAAACATCTAAATCTGTTCATTTTGGGCTATCGCATAAGCAGGGATGACCTTAGTATGGCCTGCGAGACCACCCATTAGTCAAGTCCCGCAAACAAACTAACCTTGACCGCAAAATGGCGGTCGTCGTGAGGGAACCCCATCAGGATGGAAGATCAGAGAGCCAATATCAGGCTGAGGTCCAACGTTTTTCCCTATAGTGTATGCATTCTTGAATGCTTTCTGCGCGGTGTAGTTACAACCTCATCAATAGATTCATTCAAAAGACAATTAATCAGGCACGTCATTGTGTATGAGTTGCCAGTGACGTACTCAGGGCATTACTGACCTCACCAGGCCCTTACCACTACTTTTCTGTTTACCACTCCATTTCTGTTGCTGATGCACCTACCTTATCCAGTAACCAGACCCATACTACCGAGTTTGGCCTTAGGGGGTGTTTACCATGTACCTTTTTCCACTGTCTTGCTGTTCCTTTTCAGGCCTGTATACGGACGAGAGCCATGAAAACCCCCCAATTTAAGACTTTTCGTGATTAGTCATCCTAGCAACCCGTGGCTCCCTAAAATACCTACAAAGTACAATGACCAATCCACAAAAACACTCATCTTAGCGGAGCTAAAAACAAGAGGGCAGAGGGTACTTACTTTCCCACTGCAGGAGAAAACAAAGCAACAAGGGCCAAGCCCTAAGAGCCAGAATCGAGAAATAAAAGCTATCAGTTTCCTACGCTAGACTATTGATCTTGGATATCAGATGCTTACTTGGCGATAAGTAGGTGGTAAAAATATTCCTATAAAATGTACTACTACATGAATGTGTCTCCATAAAAATGCATTACAGCTCAGAGGGTTTAAATTTGTTTATACTAGTCAAAGTATACTGCTTCCAACTAGTCTGAGAAACGGTGTTATTTGATTGTGTGCCTATGGTGAGTATCATTTGTTATTATTGTTCAATCGGACAGTCATCAGCTACTAAAAGACTTTCTCAGCAGCCACTGACAAAGAAAAAAAATGACACCACTGGCCGAGCTGTAAAACATGAACTCACAGAAGATCAAAAACAAGAAATACGCGAGGCATTTGAACTTTTCGATACTGACAAATCAGGAACAATAGATGTCAAGGAGTTAAAGGTTGCTATGCGAGCATTGGGTTTTGAGCCGAAAAAGGAAGAGATAAGAAAGCTTTTATCTGAATTTGAGTGTGACAATAAAGGTAGTTTTTTGTTAACATATATGTGGATATGTATTCTTGATAATTCATTTCATAGAATTCATTGAATTTTCCGATTTCTTAAAGATGATGTCCCTAAAAATGCAAGATAAAGATGCGAAAGAGGAGATGCTGAAAGCTTTTCGCCTTTTCGATGATGATGAAACTGGCAAAATATCTTTCAAGAACCTTAAGCGTGTTGCGAAGGAATTGGGAGAAAACCTGACTGATGAAGAGTTGCAAGTAACTAATTGTAAAGATCCATTTACATTCTAGGAAATGATTGATGAGGCTGATCGTGATGGAGATGGAGAAGTCAATGAACAAGAGTTCTTACGGATTATGAAAAAGACCAGTTTGTATTAAGTCTGTTTTCCATTTCTGTATATACATTTCTACCTATTACAATTTTCTTGTGCAACAAATTGTAACCGTCTTTCTCGCTGTTATCAGGCGTGACATGGTATGAAGCCATATATGGGTCATCACTTTTTCAGCGAAAACAAAAAATGGTTACCTAAAGCCAATGGCTTATCAAACAACTTTGAACTACATATCAGAACCGACGGGCGTTAACAAATCCCATTCTTATTAATGAATAATTTCTCTATACTCTCATTTGTCACTATTAACACGCATCCACTCTATTATAACCTTAAAGTTCGTAGACCCGGTTACTGAAATGCATACGAAATACCTAGTTTTATATTACTTTTTCTATTCTTTTTTGTATACTACTGTGAAGTGTGGTAACTTGAAACGATGTACCTGTGTACAAAGTCCTGCTTTGATTTTGTCAGTCAAATAGAAAAGTACTGTGTCGATCCATGAGAAAAAATGGGACCTTGACACCGAGAAGCTGCTAATAGTGTTATGTCACAGATGATAGTCTTCTGGATGGTACATTGTACTTGATCCTAAATCTCCTGATACACTTTATTTATTATCCAAGGTTCCGGAGTGTGACAATCTATCGTTGTCTGAGCGAGTTTTTATATAGAAGTCTGTTATAGCTTCGCAACAGTTACCCCAATGAACAACTAGAACAAGTTTCCACTTTATGTCCCGAAAATTCTTCCTGTGTAGTCGCGTGGTATATTATTTATATGCATTTCATACCCTTAAAATTTCCTTTTTTAAAGATTTTATTGCAATGTCATTAATTGTTCAGGGTCATTCGTGTATTTCCTGGTTGTGATCGCTATCGCCTAACTTCACCGTTTGATGTATCATGCTCATGACACATGACTTCCGAAGACCATAATCTTCGTGATACTTTTTTCGCTGCTCTAACATTTATGATATTTGAAGTTGACTGATATCAAAAGAATTTTTAGTTTGTACTTCCTCAAATTGTTCGTTGCTTCGAATGATGATAAGTGAAAAATAAAGTCGCTTTCACATGGTTGCTTTTTGTTGCTAGTTTACATCAGATATCAGATGAAAAGCCAGAGCTATTTTTATATACATTGAAGGGTTTGTAATATTCATCACTGAACGTAAGCATCTTAGCTTATACAGATGTGCCGTCTCGCGGGTTGGTTTATTTCGTGTACCTAGAACTCAACATTGCTTATTTGGCAGTTCCTGTGTGCGCCGATGAAAATCACATAGACTTAACTAACAACCTGTTATTCATATATTTTGTAGTAATGCCAGTTAAGTGTTTTAAACCTAGTTCTTCGCCGAACATAGTAGATAGTGCATAAACTGTCACATGTCATTAATGTGATTTTCGAGACTCAAAATCACTGGCTTGGTAAAGCTGAAAAAATTCAAAACTCTTCCAAGTAACCTTTTTGTTACCGTAGTTAGTTATTTCAACTTAACGTTAATCTTCAAGTGTTAATTCCATATGTTGTAGTATCGAGACCTTTTTCTACACCAACAAATTAGTACGGGTTTCATTCTTACTTGAAGTAAGTCAATTGAGCATACAGTTGTAGGCTTTCCAAATCGATAAATTAGGGTGCTATTTGAATACCCTCTTTAAGTATTGTAATTCCAAAAGCAAAACTGATGTAATACGGTTGGTGACATTATTCAAACCACACTTACTACTGTGTTAGATGACGAGATCCTTAATACAGAGGACTATAAAAGAGTTGACAGTTTAGTGGAAAAACAGGCTTCAAGTGGGTGTGGATAGTAGCCTCGTCATTGTCTAGTATGAAGTTACGGAATCAATGTTTTGTATAATACTAATCTTAAAATATCATGTAAATGGAGTTAACATATAAGTCGACTTAGGGAGGTTGTACTTCTTCATCGCAAGACTGACTATCTATCAGAAGATGAATATAATGTAATGCTGCCCGTTCTGTCCTATTGTACGGCTGATGTGGCCGTTGAAAGTAGAAGACATGAAGCGGTTGCAGGGTTTTGATCACAGGTGTCTTTATAGCATTGCTTGCATCTGATGGGATGATCGTGTGAGCGATGTTGAGGTCCACCGAAAGATACCAAGCAAGTCAATTGATGAGGTTGTGAACTTTAATCGACTGAGATGACTTAAACGTGTACTGCGCATGCCTAGCTATCGCTTGCCTTGATGTGCCATGCCAGGGGAAGTTGGATTAGGTTCAAAGAGGGTTCAGGGTGGCCAGACCTATCAACAGTTGATAAGGTCTTTTACCGTTGGTCTGAGTCGTATGGGAAGATGTAGACTGCCTGGTTGTGGTGGGGGAGGCGAAAGGAGTCAGTAGTTTAGGGGTCTTGGTGACATGACTGGAAATCGGTCACAATGGCGCAGATGTATTCATTCTTTAACATCTAGAAGATATCAAAAGCTTGAGTATTCGCACTAACCTTTATCTTTAGATTGTTTGTTCTGTCTATTTAGGGATCACTCTTTTTCAATCCATCTGTTTTTTGTGTACTACTGTGAAGTGTAGCAACCTGAGCAAATGCTCCTGTATGCGAGATTCCACATTGGTTTCGTCAATCAGTTTATGAATAAAACTGGTTTTGTAGACAAATTAATTATGACTGGTAGTCAGCTGTTCGTTTCACTTTCTTGAATCGCAGGGGTTCTAGTTGTCATTCGAACAGCATATTTTAAATAGCGCATTGGAACTGCAGAACACGACAACTAAGTGGCTATTCAGGCTTTTGTAGCTGAGTAGTATTATTAATTCTCATGTATGTGGACTTTCAAACGTTAATTATCTCTTAAATTCTCTTCTTAACAGTTAGAAACTGCTAACAATTGAAGTTTTGGGTACTTGTGATAATTGACTGGTTAAGCGTATACTCTTCACAACCAGAATATCAGTATGTATAAATACCAGGATGTGTTAACAAAAGCCAGACAATATTTTGTTCTGAGCGCTGAATGACATAGTAAATTTAAGGAGGTATGTGAGGGGTGTACAAATGCACAAACAGCAACGCAGATTTACACGTACAAGTATATCACTACGTTTCTACACTTCGCAACAACACAAAGAGAAAATCAACACAAGTAGAAAGTTATGTAGATAACGGATAAGAACTACCTGAATTAAGGCTAAATAGATGGACAGTAGGATATTCTAGATTTTGAGCAGGATGCAGATTAGGTACATGTGACACTATGGTAGATTGTAAACCATATCACTGAAGATCTCTTAGCGTTTATTCCTAGCCGACATGGTTCAGAAAAAACAGCCAGTAACTTCAAAAATTGATATCATCTTCTGATCTGGTTATTCAGACCTTCATTCCTACTTAATTTTGCCTTAAATACCATCACAAATTATTGTATGCTGTTTCAGCATGAGTTGAATTCTTCTTCTTGATAACTTCTTCAGATCCTACAGTTATATTGTGTAATTTCGCATCAATAATATTGCGATTTCGTTTTACAGTTTTTTAATAATACTATGGTCGGCGCTGCTGATCGGAATGGATATAAATAGTATGTGTTGACTGGGTGGCAAAAATCATAGAGACTTACCAGCAATGGTTAAAGATTCTGCCCAGAGAAATGCAAGAGACAAGGTGGGTATATTAAGATCAAATCGAGATAGAAGCAGAAAAAATGAAGTACATTGTACAAATGACTGTTTTGGCGGGAAGTGTACAATATTTCATCACTACGGTGCAAGATGTCAATAATATAATAAACATTCTCGTTTCCTACAATATTATACAGTTGAGGAATTCTCTTCAGGAAAGCCTTGTGTAAACGTTTGTGTCAGAATCAAAATAGTTAATTATGTAAACGATATTGCTCATATGTTATTAAAGGTGATAGTTCAATCAAACAATTCGAGTATATTCATGGAAGTAGAGTCCAATAAACGAAGATAGATAACACAAGGAATAATGGCTTAGTAAGATGTTACTCATATCTCGGGGAGCAAAATAAGTTTAGAAAATGTGATAAAATTATTTCATATTATAGGGATGAGGAGATGTATACAATTTGAAAGCTGGAAATGAGGTTATACGGGGTGGAATGTTAAGGAATTTGTGAATCCTGAATGGCATCAAAGTTGTAGTGGCAACACATGCTTCATCTGAATATCTAAGTCGGGTTGTTTAGACTTGATTTTCACTACTTCTGCAGTGGGATGGATTTGGAACCAGTAGCATTTTTGGAAAGTTGATGGGAACCCGGTAAATAATGGAAAATAGCTTATTCATACCCTCCGTGCAGTTTGTTTGAAGTATTTGCGTTAATATAGAGCCGTTAGTGGTCTTTTTCAAACCTCTGCTCAACCATGCTATCAGGTGTTCGCGAGAATGGACGTGCCTGGCTCCACGGGAGTAGTCGAACTTATGAACACAACAGGAGTCTACATCACAAGCCGTATTGCCTTTTAAGTGATCATTTATTTTGAATTGAATCCTATCAATAATTGATTCTGACGTTACCGTCCCTGAAGAAAATTCCTTAGTTGTATGGTGTTGTTAACAAACTATTAGACAAAATCTCAGTATTGGTGACACGAAATAACATAATATGAACAGAAAAGTGTAGGACTTGGAGAAGTTAACGAGAAGGATATTTTCTGCTCATTCACACCTAACCCTAACATTTTTTTGTTCAATGTGGTAACCTTCAGGTCTACTGATCATCTGGAGCATTCAATAATTAACTGTAATCTAGTGTACAATATTTAAATGCAAACGCGAAATACTGGCAGTAACGGATTTTATAAGGAATTATTATTTTCACACCTTTCAAACAAGAGATATACGTACAGTTTTTGGTGAGAATGAATAATCGTTAACACTGATAATGTAAACTGAAGTTTTCTGTGGTAACACATTTTGCTTCTCATTTGAATGGAAACATTGAAGTATCAAGATTAGTAGATTTCGAAACGTGTACTAACAATCTCATGAATATTCTTTGGAATGGGTTGGATTTCTTATGTTCAACTTATTCAAGAAAAGTATTATTTTCTGGAAACTTTCATAATTTGTTGAGTCCTATTGAGTTTGTATGACTTGGATATGATAAAAATCCGTTCTTATGGTATAAAAACGAACTTCTTCACCTCAGGAACCAATTATGTGTTTCGACGTCATTTGTTTGATGGTGGCTCATCAGTCTTAAGTAAAACAAAACGTACATCCTAGATTCTACTGAAAACTACAATCAAGTAAATGACATGAGAATGAAACTTAAGGTATTTATTCGTTATTATGTATAGCTCAAAATCTGAGTTATTTTTATTATGTACACAAAATAGGGGCCTAGACGGTATGTTATTCTGCTTACATACATATTTCAGTACAAATGTAAAATGAGAATTTTCCTGTATTATTGGTTAACTGAAATCAATTTTGTCCTTTACCTTAGACATAACTGTACACAATCCCCTTTCATTTTAGTTTCAGTATCTTATTATGAACAGAAATCTGCAAACGGTGCATTTTAAGGTAATTTCCATCACTTCTAAAACGTATTTCAACCAAATAATATAGTCACTATTGTTAGTAATCATTTGCATGATATAACTTAAATACTGTCGCCTTAGCAGTTAATGTCTTTGCCTTCTGCAAAGTCAGCGGTCTCACAGTTATATTGAGATAATAAAACTGCAAGTATATGCCTACTTCTGAAAAACAAATAGGTCCTGATAATTGGCATAATGAAACAAAAAATATCATAAAGTCTGTTATACTTCTGAAGTATTCTATTGCTTATAAATTCAGTGTAATGAATTTTTAAATAAGTTTGCATTTTGTTTTGAATCAACATAACAAATGGAAATTTGGTATTCCATAGTATGTGTAGAAATGTTATCCTGAAGAAAGTTTCGTATGTTAAAATACTGATCTGTGTATGATAGTGCAATTAAACAGACTTATTTAGACTTGTTTAAACAATGGATTCAGTTGTGTTTTTTTCTACTTAAAGGTAAGCTGAAAAAAATTATTTTCTCATAAGGAAATCTTCAAACACCTATATGATAAATGAAGTCAAAGCAGTTATCACGCTTGGATTTTTTCACAACAGCAGATTCTGTGACATTTCAGATAAATATGTATATTTTATTTACTCTCAAGAATCTTGTAGTAAAACTTATCTCAAAAAGTATTCTTGTGAAATATCCGTTCAACTGGACATCTTAAATTCGTTCTCAGAAAATTGTTAAGTCATATTGTGTAGAAGACATAGAAATTTTCTGTAGTGAAATAATCTTTTGTTCTTCTTGATCTCCGTCAATGAAGCGTCTGCTTTCTTTTCAAACCTGTATTCATCAGCTGTTTTTGGTGGTTCTGTGTTCCCCGAGCTGAATGAGTTAATCGTAGAGCTTTTGTTATCATTCTAGATAACACCATCAGCAAAAACTTCAGAAAGAAGTGAGCTATCGGGTTTTCTCCACAAATTGGTTACTAGCTTGTCCTGAAGGCCTTGTATCTGATGGGTTGTTTCTGCGAAAGTCTTGTCATTGTCTCCATATTTATTTTGATCGGTTGTCCCGCTGACCGGATCTTTGACCTTTTTGTTTTTTCTTATTGCTTGATAGATTGGATCAATGTCAATATGCCTATTGATTGCTGACTGACGTGAATATCAGCTCGTAAAAATCCTCTGGGATTCTTTGTATTTTCTCTATCCAGGATTTCCATATTCTCTCGGTCAAATTCATGTCCACAGTTGTCTATATCCATTGATATTAGCTGCACTGCTAGTTGATGTCGTTGTAGATGGATACGAAGAGGGTGACCACTCTGTCCGATGTAGTGTTTTCTGCAGTTTATTTTGTAGATAACGTTTGGTTTGCCTTCCTTTGCTATTTCATCTTTTGGCCTGCATAACAGAGAGTAAAGAGATTATGTGGGCTTATGAACTACGGCAATTCCAAAAGGCTTCAACAATCTAGTCATGATCTCCAAGACGTTCTTCATTTAGGGTAGGACACTCCTTTGTTGGTTTACGAGTTTGGCTTCTTGGTGGGTGACGAATTATTTAGACGTCTTTTGAAGAAGTTGTGCGGATAGTCGTTCTTTTAAAAAACAGTTGTTAAATAGTTTTCTTCGCAGGGTTGATGTACTACTAAGGTGTCTTCACTCTTTTGAACTATGTTTTTAAGTGACTGATTTTGTGAGCCATTTGGTTGTTGCTATTGTAGTTGAGGGTTTGATCTGTATGAGTTGATTTTCTGCATAATTCAGTTTCCAATTTTCCCGAATCCCTTCTAGTGAGCAAAACACCTTAAAATGCAATTTTGTTACTTGATTTCCCTTCGATTGTGAATTTGATGTCAAAATGTTTCTGATTAAATTGTAAACATTTTCTAATTCGGTTCTTTTAATGGTGACAAACACGTCATCTACATATACGACCCGAAATTTTAGTTTGACCAACGACAATACCAGTTTCCTATCTTTCATCAGCTGTTCTAGTTTCTTTTATAAACCCAAACCGTCATAAATTATTAACTTCTCAGTACAGTTTTAAGCTAATACTTGGCGCCTTTTTTCCAAGCTTTTGGATAACTTGACAGTTATCCAGGAAAAGAAGAAGCTTGTTCTTTTTCTTTAATGTGTGAAATCAAGTGAATTCCTGATAATCTTTAAGTTATTATTGATTTGATCTGCTTAACCTGATCAATGAAAGCGTTATGCATGCACGTGAGATGAGCAGATGATTCCGCACATTATCATCATTATCGTACTTCGTTATTGCCTTACTCCTCTTTTCCTCTCGCCTTACGGTTTTCAAACACTTTCGATTACATTTTTTCGTATTGCTTTACCCCTTCATCTTGGTGCTTTATTGCTTGATGTTCTGATATGAGTTGTATCAAGATCCATTTTGATATTGACTGAAATACATATGGTAAACAAAACGCTAGTCTCATAAAACCGTAAATACAAATGCTTTTCTATGCTACAGTTTTGTTACTCAAGTGAAATCGTCAGCTCTCGTTTTTATCAGGTTAGTAAAAGAAATCAGATGGGTGTAATACTGAGTTACTTAGTGCTGAATGAATCTTCATTTTCTAGTTCAGAAGATAGTTATCAGATTTGTTAAAGGAAAATGATTCTGTTTGATATCAGTCCATAATAATAATCAGGAATGAATGACTGTCAGAACCATATATGTGAGTGTCACTAGCTTAAACAAGTGTGTTCAAAGGTTATAAACCAAGGAACTGTGAAAGAGTTGGCCTATTCTGTGGTAGTATATGCATTTCAATAAAATTGCATTACGATAAAGTGAAGCATAATAGCCGGAACTTGGAGATGTAGACGATAAGATACACATTTTTTAGGTTTCAACTTCAACCAGTTAGCCAAAGACACCAGAGTTTACTCATTACAATATCAGTAGTAGAACTAATTTGTTTATCTGGATCTGTGCATCTCACAAATCTTAAATGGAAGAATTAGTGGGATGAGGACAAACTTCAGATGGAATTTTTTTTAACTCTGAGGATGCTTACATAAACATCTTTGTTGAACATAGGTTAAAACACAAATGAACAAACGTTGAATGTATGGAAATTAAAATTATTGATGTTGAACTATGCCTAAATCCTACTGAAGGATTTGCAAAGTATGAGAACAAGATAGCTACACTTACATCACTGTAATTTAGCTAGTTTTATATTATTGGTAAATTTAATAATGGAGCGAAGTTGGAAACCCTTTCAAAAACGGAAGTTTGCTGTCTACATCTAGGCCATATGAAATATTTCAAACCACACCTAACAAGGCGTTAATGACTTGATCGGACAATGTAAAAGCTGATAATTACTGTGTACTTTCGTCACTTGCTATTGAAGGACTTTGAAAGAACAACCACTACTATTGACCGGTAGATTATTAGTTCAGAAAACTATGGTGAATGACCCGTGAACCGTAAAGAAGTAATAGTTATTAGTACAAGTACTTTTTCACTTTCAAATGCACTGTGTTTTCAAAAGGTGTAGACCATTTCAACTGAAGAACAAAGTTACATGTACGAAAAACTATCGATTTTCAGTGAGATTCGAAAAATTCAAATCAGAAGAGAATTATCATTTCAAGAAATAAATGGTAAAATCAACATTATATCCATATTGTTTGCAATCATATTAGTTAGAATCAAATCCCTACAACAATGAACACAAATATTATTTGATGTCAAAGACAAAGTTGAATATACATTCCCGAAACCTATCGCTTTATAATTAGTTACTGATGTCGCAAGTGACTGCTGACTTCGAATGTTAAGATACAATTCGCTGCAGCTCTATGTCACTTAGCTTAACGGCTAAATTGTGAATTTGTTCCGTAGACTTTAGTCAGCGCTAAGTACCAAACAGTTTTTATCCCATAAAGGTTTCATGTAGTAAAACTCCAAGCGAAAAAAACCAGTACCTAAATGCAATATTGAAATTAGAAAAACTAAGTAAGAATACCATTTGCCTATCTGAGATAGCCGTAGTTTGGCAGACTAGTATTTATACCGGGTGATGATTGAAGGTGAGATGAAAATCCGGCCGCGGTCCAAATTTTCATCTCACCTTCAATCATCACAGTATAAATAAGAATACTCAAATTTCGAAAAGTCCTCAAGTCACCATGGTGGACAACAGATCTCTCTACCATTCATAAGTTCAAATGAGGCTACTGATTCCATTCTCAACATGAATCAAATTTTCCTTCAACTGTAATCAATAATCTCTTGTCTTTATACTGCATGTTTAAAATGCTTCAAGTAGTCTTGGTTAAAGGTTGTGAAGAAATTAGTGGCCACAAATCAAAATCAGTACCATGTTTCCCTTCCATGTTTGACACTGGGATTTGTTCAGCAGGAAGGCTAGCCTGACCTAGATTTTGCGGTTGTTGGGACACATCAGAAATACCTAAAAAAATTATTATTACAGTAAATAGAATCTTTCACATCAGATTAAAACAATGAATGGGTAAACTATGGTGGTGAAATATCCTAACTGCTTATTGAAAAAGCATTGATAGCGCATGATGTACTATTACGACTTAATGGATTCAGTGAGAAATAGCACTCATTAAATGAGATTACTCATGCATATTCTGTGGATGCTAACCATACAACCTCGATTTCAAGACCACTATAGGCTTGCGGATTAACCAAAGTGCTCGACAGTAATTTCATTGATGTAATTATATAGCAAAGAAAATGTAAACAACATTATGGATTAATTATCACCTGTACAGCTTGTATGTTCCACTAGTGAGCATTTTAACACAAATCTGGTTCATAATAAAACTTGGCTTAGAATGTCAGAAGAATTAGAAAGATTTTTCGAGCCTATTTTAATAGAGGTCGCGTCCATTAACACACAACGATGTGATAGGTTATCTTGAAAAGAACTAATGTATTTGATGTCCGTTTTGTCATAGAATAAGTAAATTATACACTTCTTGGGAATCTTGAAAAAGGCATTCGAGGACTAGAAAATAAGAATTATTACCATTTACCTGAAATGACAACCCAAATCTATCAATTTTGTTTTGGAGTACAGTCATTAACCAAAGTAAATGATGAGAAAGTTCACTGTGTCTGCCAGTGAACCATCATAAGAGATGTGAAAGATGTCCACCATATGCATTTTGAATCCACAGGATCTCCTAAGTAAGGTGTATGCACCATTTAAATGGACCCGTAATCCTTCTAGGCTTCAGCTTGAAGCCCCCTTTATGTCTATAACCAAAGACATTTTCATCAGTTCACAAAATATTTAACTATTTGGTTGTTTAAAATATTCACCAAGAACGATTTTTTCTTCCACACACCAACAATGCTTTCATAAAATTTGCAGTGTCATGAAAAGGTATTTAACTTCATGGAAAGAAAGTGATTTCACATGTTTTGGTTAAATGTCTAACTGATATCAGTTGGTTTTATCAAACTACTCAAACAATTTCTACTGTATTGGTGTAAATTTAATTTTCGAGTGGTATGATTACTTCAAAAGCATTGCAGTTACATTCTCGTGGAGAATGATTGAATAAAATCATATAGAACTGGAAGTTTGTTATAATTTTGAGAAATAAGGCATTCAGTAATTGCTACAAACGACCCGGGTAAAGTTTAAAACGCATAAACTAAACTGACGTAGCACTTTGAGTAGACTAGTACACATTTCAAGTTGAGTAGTTGAGCTGTTAAACTTCATATATCTTTATTAATTACCGAAATTCACATAACACTGAACACTTGATCATCATTTCCCGCTACTTTGTAACAGTTTTTACAAATAACCAACATTAAGACTGTCAAAGTCACTTTGGTTGTATATAGAATTGTCATGGACTAGCATACATATCAGTTTCTTTGTGAAAGACAACAGTATCTTTTACCATGCTTTGGTCGATGCATAGTCAGAGTGAAAATAGATCTTTTCATGAAAAACAAAGGTGTAATTTTACATCTACTTTGATGGCGTTTCAACTACAAGACGTCAAATCCAAGGCCTCTGCTGTCAATATACCACTGTCAACCATCAAAAACCAAATTGAAACAGTTTATGAACACTACCAGATAGATCTACTAGAATCTTGAAGGAAACGAGTGTTAGTCAGACCGTTAATTTTAGCCTCAGGCATAAACAAGACTTATGTGAGCTGTTTAGATATCATGACGCCTGCTGTATCAATGGTATTTCTGCAGAAAGTAAATCGAGTGTGAACTATCTTGGGTTGCGTTTTACTTTTGACCTTTGTTAGTCGTCCCATATTTTATTGACTTGCAAAAAAATCTTTCGTCTAACTTATTACGTAAAGAAATTAAGGCTCTCTGGTATAACTCAACTGCTTCTTTTACAATTTATTAATTCCTGCATTTTACCTATTCTTCTATATTGTTCCCCACTAATCTTTCCTGGTCTTCTTCAAAAGGACTATGTTATGTTGCGTAAGGCTTTGAATACCGTCAGCAGGGTGAGTGGTGTGTCTCTGGCTCAACTGATTAACACTGTAGTTGATCGACATATAAATTCCTGCAAGCTACTAGCTACAGAAATTTTAACTGACAATGAGCATCCACTTCACTCATAGCTCTCCCCATGTATCTCCTCAGGGAGGACAAGGAGAAACTACATAAGACTGTATGCTCGTACAGCTAAGTATAAGAATTCGACTGTACCTTACCTTGCACGCATATTTTGTGAGGAAAAAAGTGTTAGAACAGAAATCACACATCAACTTTGCTACAGCTAAAAATCTGATTTTAATAATTTAACTTACAATGCAAAATTTTCTCGTTTTTAATATTCTTCACATAAATTTTTAGAATAAAACAATTCGAGAGGCTGCAAAGTAGTATGTATATACTTATATTTTGTTGTTATTGCAATATATATTACGCTAAGAATTCTAAATTGTACCACAAATTGTTTGGAGTAAAGTGAATTATTGTTATTATTATTATTATTATTACTCCGTTCATTTGCCCATCAAACTAAAATAAGGCAGCAATCATCAAGAGATGTGTCTAAGTTCATATCTAGCTGAATATAAGTCACTTTTTCCCAATTAAACAAGCTAACATTTTGAACATGCTATGCATATTTCAAAAAGGATATCTTACAGATGTTTGTTTCCGTATATCATCTTTAGGTAATAAAACTGTTCGCTCTAAATACGTAAATTATATTAAACTCTACAGAATGGAAGAAAGCTCAGTTTAATATCTGCGCATACTTCTGAAACTTAGTTATTATTAAAAATAATAATAACCAATGTATTCCAGACCTTAAAGTTTTTTGTACAGTTTGGAATTCTCAGTGTGAAATTTCAAAAC
Organism: Heterobilharzia americana; assembly: GCA_944470555.2. Lineage (NCBI taxonomy): Eukaryota > Metazoa > Platyhelminthes > Trematoda > Strigeidida > Schistosomatidae > Heterobilharzia > Heterobilharzia americana. The sequence goes on along the minus strand of OX104129.1, from coordinate 56,983,312 downwards.
ATTTACTACTTATAAAATATTTTTAGTAGGAGTCAAATAATGTTAATAATAACACTATAGTAGCCAGCATTGCACAACGACCAGTAGTTTTTAGGTCATCAACTAGTTGATATGTTGTTGCACGTCAGTTGGATAGAAAAGTACAGACAAGTTTGGTGGTGGAGGCTTACTCATACAGTGCAAAAATTTGTTGTTTCAGCTACATGTTCCCATAATTGCTATATGATGCACTGTTTTGTGTCCAGGATCCAACTGCTGTCTGTTGTGGAGTTTTCTCATCATCTTGTTGTTAACCCGTTTAACGATAAGTTGAAGACATTTCAAAACTATGCGACAGCATGTCTTGCAATTTTTTTTATATTTGAATGGTTAAAACAAGTAAAAAAGGATCAATTCGATTAATTATATCCAATGAAATAGTTTTGGTAGCTCAAAATTTAAACAGGCCGCCAATGGTCAACGGTTGACATTTCATCATTGATGGAAAAAGCGAAATTTTTAAATCCGTTGAACTAATCTAATTTGTATTCTCTGTCTTCATAAAAAACTCGATAGTTATAAAAACTTTGGTGTTGCAATAAGCAAACTGAACATAGCTGTTGATGGTTCAAGGTTTTGAGTAACTGAAAACAGGATATTTAACTACCTGGTTTACTGAATCACACTGAAAGTGAGTATCTTGATTTATTGGTTTCACTTTGAAAGATGCATTTTACACATTTTTTGTGTGACCTGAAAATCTCGCCTAATAAATTTTCCAATAACTTCAGCTAATATCATAAAATTGATATTAGCTTTATGAGTTGTGTATTGATCAACCAATGTTGTCTTGTCATTCACTTCAATATCTACACGTCTATACCTGGAACACTGAGGTAAATCAAATTATTACTTAGTTTAAATCTATTCAGATAAACAATAATATGATTGTTTAAAAAAAGCGATCTAGGTAATAAAGTATTACAGAAAAGGCCATGACTTGATCATCGAAAAAAACTAATTCACAAACAGAATTCAAAAGTTGATCACATTCCCTTATTATTTAAAGTGTATTGATCTATTTCTCATGTCTTTCAGTCATGTGATGAAAAGTGTGTCATTATAATAGATTAATGAGACGGGTGTACCCTCTTCAATGTAAAAGTGAAGTCTCTCAAAATTATGATGAATTACTTTTGTTTCCTCAAAACGTTCGAAGTAAGTAAGTAATAATTTAAACTCAAGCAAATTAAAGTTGATTAGGTGGGCATTGGTTATTTTAGTACTTCTATTTCCTTATGAATGGAAAACAAAACAATGGCTACTTTTGGTGATGCTTTCATATTTAAATACTAACAGCTTTAGGTTGGAATTCATCATGAACTGATATCAGGCGGAACAACACTTGAAACCTGGGAGCACTGGGAAGCTGTTTCGCTTTAGTATGGGACTACTCAGTAGCGTGCACCTATGACCTTACCAGGGATCGAACAGTTACTCAACGAAGACTTTGGATATAGGTCGCGCTATATCGTGAACTAACAAAAGTAGGAAATGTGGACTATTGGATTCCGACGCATTGGTTCAATGGTAACGTGTTGGTTACGGGAGCTGAAGGTCCCTGGCAGGGTCATTGGTGCGCACTTCTGTCCAGTTCTCCAAGGTCTCCAACATTCCTCCGTGATTAATTCCAATCTAAAATTAATTCATAAACCTCCACAAACCTCCAGATAGAACTAACAGCTTTATCAAGGTAATAGTCAGTATCAAGCTTCGAAGAAATGAACACCAAACAATCTAGGAGAACTGAAAAGAGCTTGAAAAATCTGCAGTGCTAGCTCTAAATGCCACAATATCAGGTTAAAAAGTTTGCTTCGATGATACTGAAAAATCTAAAGAGGCGTCTTATTGCAGAATCTCTATTGATTGGGGATTTAAAAAGGAAATTTTGATGGCAAAATTCAACAGGTAATGTTTAATATCTTCCCTTTCCTCCCATCAATTTGAGATGTTTATCAAGTACCTCTTAGTTTCAGTATGATCATCAATTGGTTTGTATCACTATGCGTCTTCGGTCTTATCCAAAAATTATGTTGTGCCAAGAAACAGTTAGCAAAATATGATTTTAATTTGTGCACACATTAGTTTGTCTACTTATAAGTAGTATATTTTCTTGTCAGAAGGTTTTCAGCTGGGAGAAAATTTTACATTTTTCACTGCATATAAAAGAGTAAGACAGGATTTCCAAGAAATATTTGTGCACTGTGGAATGGACTGACACGTTATAAAAGGATTTTATTGAAGTCTTGAAATGAATGAAAATATTTACTGTCAGAAATACAATCATGGTGGGTTTCTACATCACTTTTGTTACTTGTCACCAGCCCTAGAAAGGAGAATACCTACTGCCTGTGTAGTAAAAATATTTTTTCTAAAAGCGAAACTCTTCTAAATTTCGTACTCACTTCAATTCCCTTTATCATTCGATCAACTATTTTAACTGAATTTTGAGGGAGTTGTGGAGATTTGGAAATATTTCAAGTTGTTATTCATCGTAGACTGACATCAGTTGGAGGAACAAAGGAAACCTAGGAGCACTGGACAGCTGTTCCGTCCTAGCATGGCGCTCCTCAGCAGTGCGCACCCACGACCCCACCCTGCCAGGGATCGAACCCGCGATCACCGGGTTCTGCGGCCAGTGCCTTACCATTGAGCCACTGGGTCGAAACCCAATGCTCCATATTTCCGACTTCTGTTAGCTCACGATATAGCGCAACCGCCACCCAATGTCATCGTTGAGTAATTGTCCTCGCGACCATGAGGGTTTGACTCCACCGGTCACGACTTCTCATTGGAACTTCGGGAATACTTCTCGAAGCCAGTCACCAATGAGCACCAGTTCAATAACTTGAAATATTTCTAAATCTCCACAACTTCCTCAAAATTCAATTGAACTGGTGCTCATTGGTGACTGGCTTCGAGAAGTATTCCCGAAGTTCCAATGAGAAGTCGTGACCGGTGGAGTCAAACCCTCATGGTCGCGAGGACAATTACTCAACGATGACATTGGGTGGCGGTTGCACTATATCGTGAGCTAACAGAAGTCGGAAATATGGAGCATTGGGTTTCGACCCAGTGGCTCAATGGTAAGGCACTGGCCGCAGAACCCGGTGATCGCGGGTTCGATCCCTGGCAGGGTGGGGTCGTGGGTGCGCACTGCTGAGGAGTGCCATGCTAGGACGGAACAGCTGTCCAGTGCTCCTAGGTTTCCTTTGTTCCTCCAACTGATGTCAGTTTGACTATTTTAAGTAACCAGTTCGCAAAATAACCTTTCCTAATATAAAAAGCATATGTAAATGATTACTAATTCATTGACTGGTTACTGAAGAGTAGTTCGTCTCATGTTGTCGAGTCCTGAGTGCTGACCAACTTCTGTCAGTGATTTTGTAATGTGATCACAAAACTAAGAGGCTCAGGATTATAATACACTTTGGTTGATAGCAAATAGTTGGAGGTAATCGTCAGGAAGCCATGGACTTTGTGTTCTTGCTTTTTGGCCCGCATCAGCAGGGAGTATCTGCAATCCTAAAAAAATCGATACCCCGATTCTTCATTCATCGATTCGCTGTTACAAAGTAATATATTCAGGATTGAAAAAGTTCAGGCAGGCGTTTTTTTCTGGCATTTTGATATCCTTAAATATCAAGGGGCTGACAGGTAGGCGAATAAAACTATAAGTGAAATAATAATAAATGAAAAGAATAAAATATTTACGAAATATCAAGTATAGTAGGAAGGCGAATTAGATTGAAACATTCTAACATCTGTGTACACATCCTGTCTTCTGACGAATTCAGTAAATCCACTGAATATGTCAAGTATAATGTCATTCCATTATAATACAGTAATTGTCAATGAATCATACGCTTCCAGTGAATTTTTAAGTCTTTCATACAATTCTTTGTACAGCAGATTACTATAGATTAAACTGCATCAAGTTATACTATTTATGTAGGTATCACGTTGTAATTGTCTACTGAAAGCTACAATAAGTAGATGTTAAGTTGATAATTCCATCATATTTAGTTAATCAGATGTATCGCACAGTATTATTTAGTGGATAACGTTACATATACAATTTACTATCCATATTTCAAGTTGTTATTCATCGTAGACTGACATCAGTTGGAGGAACAAAGGAAACCTAGGAGCACTGGACAGCTGTTCCGTCCTAGTATGGCACTCCTCAGCAGTGCGCACCCACGACCCCACCAGCAGGGATCGAACCAGCGACCTTCAGGTTCTGCGGCCAGCGCGTCCCAGTGCTCCCAGGTTTCCTTTGTTCCTCCAACTGATGTCAGTCTACGATGAATAACAACTTGAAATAATTCCAAGTCTCCATAACTCCCTCAAAATTTACTATCCATATTCTTTCTTATCATGATAACTGCACATGTCATGCATGGTTTATGTAGTTCTAAGCCTTTTCCCCTTTTTTGTAACATGACTAGCAAAAATTTTCAAATATCTAGAAGAAGTGTGTTACATATAGTTAAGCTGTTTGATTACTCGAATGGTTGTGATGTATTGAAGATTTTTGTATTGCTATGAAATTATCAGGCAAATAAAAATGTATAGACATTATGTGTTTTCAAATCAATCCTTTGTTAACCATGAGATTCATAACTATAGTGAAACATTCGAATAGTACAAGTTCAAAGACATTTGCAGTATATGGTGTGCTCATTTTATTTCATGACGTTTCATCAACTGCAAGCAGCCTGCAATTGAAATGACGTATTAGTAGTAATAATGGCATAACATACTTGAAATATATAGAAATAAATAGGGATTCGAAATCCAGTATTAACAATAAGATAGTAAGTCAAAGAAATACAGGATGATCAACGAACAAATAACGTTATGTTTATTACGGTTTGTGGAAGCTTTTGATACCAAACACTTTCAACCTTACTTATGTATTCACAAATAGACTGTAATTAACCTTTCTTTATCTTGATAACTGTGTAGGTAAATGGTCTTCCCTGTTTTGATGACATCATCTCTTCATTAACTACTTACTGACTGTTAGTCACTCGACAATTTTCTAGTTTTTCATGTGATTACATAACCTATTAGCTCTTGACCAGTTCCCTCTTTTACACTGGTTTTCGTTTGTTGTCTCCCCCCCACTCCAAGTCTTCAGAATTTTCTATCTCATCAGATATAAACCGCCATTGACTTTGACCAGGACTTGCAATTATTAATCCTGTGTTTCTTTGTCTCTACCATTTTGTTAATCCTGGATTTCAAACCTCTATTTATTTCTACATATTTTAAGTGTGTTATGCCATTATTGCTACTAATACTTCATTTTAATTGTAGGCTGTTTGCAGCTGATGAAACGTTGTGAAATAAAATGATCTCATTATATTCTGCAAATGCCTTTGTTCTTGCAATATTCAAATTTGTCAAGGGAACTAAGCGTTTGATGAAAGACATCAAATGTAACATAGGTGAACTTTATGGTGAACGTACACATCATTCAAATTATCTATTAGCTATTAGTATATTGCCTTTACAGTGAAATCCTTAAGGATAGATTTATCTGTGGGAAAATTTCCATGAATGTTTTTAAAGGCTGTTTATGCAATGTCAAATCTGCAACTCCGTACCGGCTTTTTCAGTTAGCATGTATTTATAGTCAACCCGACTAGCTCAGTAGTACTGTCTCTGAGCCCAGCACTGGTTTGGATTCGTGAGGGGATACCAGTCCCAAAGAAATGACAGATACACTTTGGGACAATTGCCAACAAGCATGAGACCTGGGTTCATAACTTCCATCTGACGGTCTTTAACCGCTCAAATACTTACGTTGTATTCTTCAAGCCAAAATTAACTAGGAAATTTTATTGGGGATTCAGTACAGACAGTGAACACAAATCCTGGATGTCACTTAACCTCTATACTTTCATGCTCACTTCTTTTAGTCTCTATTGGAAGGATTTATGAAGAATCACTTGATTTAAAAAACAGGATTCTTCATGGATTGACATCAGTTAATTTACCAATTTCATTATAATAAATCCATAAAAACTTAACTCACTTTTGTCAATCAAATATCCTTGATAAGGAAGACGGATGACAACGAAATGCATGTCGATTACATAGTGTACCTTTTTCAATTAGTCCACCAAAATGGTTAGTCATGAAAAGCCTTGATGTGCTGTGAGTGTCTGTTTCTCAATTTTAAATATCAGTGAAAAAATAAGCACTATATGATATCAAGACATTATTGATGATTCTATTCGGAATCTTCTTGTCTCTTTTTATATATCACGCATTTTAAAACATGTGTAAACAGTTTCCCTGGTTAGGCAACCAAAAAATAAATGCGGTGAAGAATTGTGACTTCTACATAAAATCAGTAGAAGGATTTTCAATAGCTTACTCATCTCAATAATCACTTCTAATCACTGAAACGTAGAATTCTTGAAATATGTATGAAATATAAAAATACTATTTACCTAATGGAAGAATTTCAACTTTTACGCTCTCAGGATAACTACCTCGTTCAGTATTCATTCTTAGGTGTTTAAGATGACCTTTGTTGATCAGTTTTTGGTCAGCTGAAGTTTGTTTCGTGACTGAACCTCTAGAGGTTGAAAACCAAAGCTACAAAGGCATACATAGACATGCCCCTCTAACTAAAGTATAGATAACTTATTAAACATTTAAGTAGCTTTTAGACTGGCTTTCAAGTCACTCCTCTAAAGGTCACCTTCCAACTATCGAAACAGACAATACATTTTCAGTAACTTTATTGGTCAACATAGCAACTGTTGAAATAACCAATCAGGTTTCTGTAATTCAGATTGGAAGGTAGTCATTTGATAAAATAGAGAAAATCTATTGGTCATTTGAGCAATTTTTAGGATGACGTTTAAAGTCACTCCTATTTGAATGCAAACTTTCTCATTTGTGCTTTCCACTCAATTTTGAGTCATAGACTAAGTTGAAAACAAGACAAACATTTCGCAAAGCGTTTACTGACAGTCTCGTTTGAGATTCACAGCAAATGTAGCCGAAAAATATGTCCAGAAAACATTCAGAAATGAAAAATATACTACAAAGGCATTTAGGCTATAAATTGTAAGAAATACACTTGCAGCTAGTTTTTATTACCTCTTAACAATCAGGTTTGAAACTACTTTTTAGTGAAGCTTGTAAAAATGCTGATAAAACTGTGATAACTTCCCCCCAAATATTTTATTCAAAATAAAGCATAATATTTGACGAAATATGCTTGACTCTTTTCATTTCGTTGGTTCATTATAACACTATACTTGATGAAAAATAAATGAAACTACCTGTACTTAATTCTATTCAAAATACCTCTGTTTGGGTTCTTTACTCGAAATTTATGGGCACATGATGCATGCTACAGTTAATTAAGGATGTCTTCTCTTCGAAAATTTGAAACAGTTAGTCCCTTTTATGAATTTCGATAGCGTAATTAGAAGACGAAGTTTATCTGAGCAATATGATATATTTGCGCAATACATTTCAAACAATCTGTTCACACACTTACTTATCAAGTCAATATATATTAAACAGAGGAATGGGAGGGGGGATAAATCCAACAATTAACACAATAGGGGATTAAAATTAAGAAAGATGAGAACAAACAGCAAGTGACATAGTTAGTCCTAATCTTGGTAAGAAAACAAAGTTTACCAAGGTAGGTGTAGTGTAATAACAAACTGTTTTTGTACACATAAAGGTGGTTTAAATTTGTGTATGGCTATGGCTTCCGCAAATCTCCGAATACGTCCCTGACTGTTTCTACGTAAAACTTTGAAAGCTGTTTGAACATTAACTTTGTGACCTGACCAACTATGTCACTTGCTGTTTGTTCTCATCTTTCTTAATTTTAATCCCCTATTGTGTTAACTGTTGTATTTATCCCCCCTCACAGTCCTCGGTTTAATATATATTGACTTGACAAGTAAATGTGTGAACAGATTGTTTGAAATGTATTGCGCAAATATATCACATTGCTCCGATAAATTTCGTCTTCTAATTACACTATCGAAATTAGGAATATCTTCATTCGATAGATGCATGGGATTATTTCCTCAAAACTCCTTCTGAAAGGAAACCACTACTGATATCTTGCATATTGTCATGTAAGCCGACATTAATGGACATTATTCCGTTCAGAAAGTGTATGTAGTCAGTAACTTTAAGCGTAATTTTGATTAACCACTCCATTCATTGTAATATTTTTAAACTAAAGTTACACATTAAGCTTATGTAGCAACATGCCGGATACCAGGAGTCAAGAAAACACTGCTAGAATTGTATCAAAAACAAGTGGAACTAACACAGCATGTAGACATTTTTGACAGGTATTATTCTAAGAAGATACGTTAACTAGAAGTCAACAAAATTCATCACTGATCACCGCAGTACTTATGAATGCACTTCCCTTATAACACATTAGATATTTCCTACAGAATAAATAATTTTCTTAGAAACAAGACAGTAGTTGCAGACTGGTTTTGGAAATGATAATTTCTGACTTTTACAAACTTTTATCATCATTACGTTAACTGAATCTATAGTTAAAAAAATTGCTGAGTAGATGGCTTACATACAGATAACTGACGATCTACAAAGAAACCCGCCATAAGAAGTAGGGGAGATCAGGTTCTGAAAAGAGTGTATCATTTTTATACAATGGTTAGGTCAAGTTCAGTTTATGTAGTTACAGGGGATATTGTGTGCATTTCAGAAGTGAATCATGTAAAATAGACACAAAAAAGCTTGATATGTATACTTAAAACGCCTATTCCTTTTTTTAGGAGCCTTCTAGTAGACTTCAAATGAACGTCAAACTGATATGTCAGTCCGCAATATTAAATGCTGACGTACATAATATGAAATGCTCCGCTTTTGTACTTATCTACATATTTGCATGATCAACCCTTATCATTTTACAACATGAATATCCTGGTTACGTATACATAATCCTAATCTGTTAATGATGTAATCCCAAAGGAAATTCTCTATTCTGTGTACATAAGCGTTTTGTTCAAAGACTTTTGTTCCCATGGCCTTAGTTTTACAATCATTTGGTTTAAGCTTAATAATTTTCTCTTCAATCTATTTTCATTCCCTTCGTTACAGTCTAACTTTGTTGATTAAAATCCTTCCTGTTTACTTGTGTATAAAACTCCTATTCCCCTAGGTCATCTTAACAAACAAAGACAAACACTTCCAATCTATATTCACCATTTTATGTCTGCATATCTTTGTTGCGTAAGATTGACCTATGCCCTACATTATACTATTTTTGTCCTCTGATTCACAGTTCAATAGGTTTTGTTACCAATTGACGTTAACCTTTGACCCTTACTGGCACAATTCATGATATCTTCAAACTACCATATAATTATATATCATACAGCCATTATTATTTATGAAAATAGTCCACTTTGATGATCGATGTCTTTTTAATTTAAATTAATAAAGAATATCTTAGGAGCTACCCGGTATAAGTATACTTACTAGTCTGTGAGCCACACTTCATATGTAAAGGCTTATGATATAAACTGAATCCACAAGTCGAAGTAAATGAGGAATAGCTTGCACCTGCAACCCGTTGCCTGAAGGTTGAATTCCGAAGCCAGTTAGTCATATGTCAAAACAAATAGTAAATGTGATAATAATCACTCAATAAGTGCAACCGATGACAAGTATAATTCGGTCTGCACTCAGGAGTAGACAACATGAAATTGGTAGCACTCCCGTGACCAATCAATACATATAAGCCAGTCCTACAGGAAGTCAATCGTAGCATGAATAGCTCAGTGGTAAAGTCGCTGACTACAGCACTGAGTGAAGTGGGTTCGAATCTCAGGCGGGACATCAGTTCCGTCGAGGTTGTAGATATGCCTTGCTGACCAGTGTCAAAAGGCATGAAACCTAGGTCCAGGGCTTGCTGCCGACTGCCTCCAACCAACTAATATAATTCCATATCTTGTAACACTTATTATTTAAACCTACGCATCACATTTTACTCATCTGTGACTGTCAATCAGGGGTAAATAATGTTTTCTAGTTCGTCAGCAATTAATTTCTACGGTGTCTATAATCAGTTCTCAGTTATATAACCTTCAAAGCTCATTGGGTGGAGAGTACGTATTAGAACTGATTATATATATATATATATATATATATATATATATATATATATATATATATATATATATATATATATATATATATATATATGGCTGGACTCTTGGACAATAACCTTACACTTCACCCTTGAGGATCACTGAGTTCCTCGGAAATGAAAACAGGCGGCGAAAACGATAGAAATTTATAGTCAATTCAAATATGTACAAAAAGTTACGGATTATATAGATTTATTGATGGTTTTGGTATGTTCTACGCTTTTCTAGGAATTCCTCTACCCAGTTTGAGACTTACACGTCTGATCATTTGGTTTTTTGCGGACGTTTAACATGGCTGTGGAGGCTTTCCAGAAGATTTCATGCTTCTTTAGGGAATTTAGATGTCACACTCCATAACAAGAATGCAACACGCATATATCACCACTGATATTCCACTAGTGTTTAGTGTTGTGCTATCACAAATGCTTTTATTATCCTGATACTTTCCTAAATATGGACAGGAAATTGTCTCTTTTCCTCTGTAATATGTGGTTGAAGAGATTCGACATAAAGTTGTGGTTACTTGCCTGTTTTGCAACTCATAGTAGTAAACTATATCAGAGTTAGGATTAATGATATCTGTCGAAAAATAAATTTGAAGAAATATGATTTCAATCTATGATCTAAACCAACATAGTGCAACTACATTAGTATGATATCACCACTAGATGATAATCAGTGCCAAGGTAAGAGCATGTCAGAGTTTTTTACACAGTGCCCAACGAATCTACTTGACTCCGTTATTAGGAAGTTGGGTGACAGCATGAACATCTCTGCTGTTTTTCTTAGAAATATGACCCAAGATTAAAACCGTTTGATTCTCAAAAATTGTGTTATTATAGATATAACTTGATAGTAATATCTAGAAAGCATGAAACACAAAGACAGAATGCTTCTCAACAACTGCTTCATACACCCATTTACTTAGCCATCAAAAAACATGTTAGTTACTGCATAGCATTTCAGCTACTCACCCTAAGACTAAGATGATTGCACTCGTATGTGAAAAGTTCTATTGACTCACTTGTTCCCATGTTCCCACTTATTATTCACGTCTTTTTATCTTCAAGGAGGTAGATCAACAACCATACTTCCAGGGAAACAGAATAACAGTCAAGACTTACATATCTTTGAGCACGGTTAGTATATTTTAGAACATTTTCACTGGGTTGGACCAAAATCAGCCAGAATTAACAATCCATAGGTGACATACATAAAAGAGATTATACCTTCTGAATTCCAGAGAAAATATACTAGACCGAAAAATTTTGTATATGTCCCAGTTACCGTATGTAAGGGTCATAAGTTGACAGTCAGGTTATACACTATTGCATGGTTGTCATTCTCTTCATCAGGATGCGTAGTTGTTCATCTAATTAACTGGAGATAAAACAAACATATATTTGTAAATAGACTTGAGGAAGCACATGAACAAGTCACCGGCAACATTTTTATGTTATAAAGTTCGTCTCTCCGATAAGTTCGTTCTTGAAGTTTTCCTATTTAACAGTGGGCAGTTAATTTATTCTGAGCTAGGACATTCCTAAAAAATGTTAGTAAATAATATAGGTTATTTAAGGTTGATAGTTTTAAGAAAGTTCGTTACGCTAGCCCAACCACTGTGAGGATAGATACCAAATGTTAATAAAAGAAAGAAACTAACGTGATTTAATCTAGACTTGGGATCAATATGCAAAGTCTGGTTGTTAGCGTACCCAAGTGACGGCTTAGAGGATTTTCAGTCAGGATACAGTCGGGTAATCAGAAATTCGTTAATTCAGCTCCCCAACACAGAAAAACTTTCATGAAAAAAATAAGTTCCCAGAAGTTGTTTGGTACTTGTATTTTCCCGCTGCTACGCAGGGTTGAGTTGCTCGACCTCTATTGGCAGATAGGCTCCCATGTGGATATTTCGATACTGTCAAGTATTCATCACGTTCAAATCATTTTAGTGAATGGCAGTGAAATCCCAGACTCACTTTTCGTCCTTTTTGATATTCGTTGACTGGATGTACCTGCACTCCAGTGAGTGATGTTGTTCCCACACACTCAAACCCAGTACCCATTGTTTCAAATCCTTAAGCGTTATCTAGTAAGTCATTCGGAGGTACAAGAGCCATCTCTTGTGCGTTTAAAGTAGTGGGTACTAGCTTCGAGTCTGAGTGGTAAAAATATCACTCACTGGGGTGCAGATATATCCAGCTGAGGAGTCCCGGACAGGACGAAACAAGCGCCCAGGATTCCATTGCAACTCCCCAAGATGATTGCACCATAAGTTCCTAGAAGTTGCAAAAAGAAACTACTGTATAATGAGGGCAGTAGGACAAGAATAGAAATTTATTCTCACAAATTACAGTGCAGGCATGACTCTATAGCTTAAGCACCCTACTTTCAAGTAATGAATCTTGGATTTAGACTCTGTTCCACACACGTCTGTTTAGGCATCTAGATATTACGACAATCTGTCACGTGCTGAGTTTGATTCGTAATCTAGTTCAAAACATGTACCGGGTTGGCTTGCATTATTCCGACGTCCTACTGTAATCATATCACGAATCGAATGAAGTTATAAATCCAATATCACTTGTTTTTCGATAAATAGTCAACTTGTGACTGGGTTATAGAGTGGTTTAAAGGTCATAGGTTAAACTTCAGCGTAATTCAAGCAGTTTCAAGTCACAATGACAGCATATTCGCACAGTTCATCATAGTTACCACAGTTTCTTTATTCGGTTTAGAGTGGTAATTTTTAGAATATAACATTACATCAGAATAACAACTCAAGATATAAAGGTTTCAATTGAGTAATGAAAGATATTTTGATGAAACTTCAAATGACTGAGGATTGATTAGAGTGGTATAGAATACGACCAACTTTTGACAATATGTTCATAAAGTAGCATTAGTAATTGACTGAATTCAGTCAATACAACGGATAACGTAATTTTAGATTAAATTCATACTAGTATCGCAGTCCATAAATGTTTACTGATTACTGAACATTAACTTGTGTAGCTCATGAACTCTCTAGAGAAGCTTGCCGTTTATCTCCTGTTGCAGAACATCTTAATTTATTACCATTGAAATAAAGTAGTACAATCCACATTCCCAGTCAAACTGCATTTGGAACCTACTGAAAGCCCTAAAATGGAAGAAAATCGTACAAACTGAGAAAATGTCTTCTACTATGTCGTTAGTTGATAGGTGTTTTGAATCTAAATCCCACTACCTGAAGGCTAAATTGATGATTGTAGAATTTAACGGTTCGTCATTCAGTTGTCTAACAAAATGATTGGCATATACTATTTAAAATGTGCAGTGTGAAGTTAGACAAATAACGAAGTAATCACCATCTTTTCAATTATGTTGAACTGATATCAACTTCAAATTCTTAATAGTTTTGATCTAAATTGAACAACTTTATTATGTATAGGTGACAAGACAAAAAATATGCGACATTTGAACTTGAATGTGCTCCAAATATTTAACCTTTATATTGGTGACAATACAATTGAATCAGACAGTAATTGTTCTAGTACAATGAATAAATCAAAATTAATTGTTCTTTGAACAACGAATGATAAAAGTAGGACAAAAGTGAAATCAACTATATGAAGGTCATTTAGGCGTTTAACTTTCAGTATACACAATGCAGGCAGCACACATAAACTTATATGATATAAAATCACTATTATTAGCCTAATGTAAATTGTGTCAATTTACATAAATAAAATATTTTGTATGACTAGAAAACAATCTATGTATATTATGTTTCATTCTGTCTTTAGCATTAATGATTATTAATGAAGACTAACTGTGATCTTTAACTATCAAGATACTTGCAAAACTCAATGAATATTAAATGAAAACCGTTTAGTATGGTGAAAGCCTTAGTCAATATCATGAACTTCATGAAATCTTTGGAATAAAATATCAGTATTATCTTATTTCGCATTATTAATGAAGATATTATTGTATCATGATGTTTGTTATGATTTACGGCTCGTACATCTAAGTAATGACAATTAGTATTAATACTACTCGTAGAAATTATGAAAGATTGATTCATTAGCCTAAAGTTGATTAACATATTCAAAACTTAAACTTGTGGATGAATTTTGGTAGAGTGAAAAAGCCTGTTACTTGTAGTAGATGTTCAGTGGTAAGGTCAAAGGTCATAAACCATAAAGGTTAGAATGCATAAAACTCTTAAAGACTAGTTGACCAATGACTTCTATCTTCTATATAGGTGGGTTAAATAATCCTGATTGTTTATAAAGCCCTAAACTGTAACCGATTCGGTCTTTACTGGCCTAATATCACTACAATGGCTTTAAGAGAGATTTTTTTAAAAATTAAGTTAGTTTCATCCACACAGAATAATCTGTACACTTTAGAAAAATATGATGGAAAATGCTTACATCTTAAATTATAGATAATCTACAAGCCTGACATTTTCTCAGGATATGAACTAGTGTGGGCTTACATTTTCCAGTCATTATTTTCTTTGACGGAGATAATTAGTGATAGCAGTCCAAGGCCCCAATGGAGATTAAAAATTAATTGATAAGGAAGTAAGTAAACTAAAGTCATAAGTTACAGTTAACTTGACGGATAGCAATGGATTCTAAGACTGACTCTTTGTCCTATCTGGGACTTATGAGCTGGATGTACCTGGACCTCAGTGAGTGTTTGTGTTCTCACTGAGACGCATATCCAATATCAGTCGCTTCAAACGCCAAAGCGTTATCCACTACGCCACTAAGACAAGAGTGTTACCTGTTGTACTACTACTACTACTACTACTACTACTACTACTACTACTACTACTACTACTACTACTACTACTACTACTACTACTACTACTACTACTACTACTACTACTACTACGGGTATCAGATGTTATTTATTGATACATGAAATATCCTATTATTGAGCTGGATCAAACTGTTCCACTTCGATGAACAGTCACCTAGTGGAAAAATTGTTACTGAATTTCATAAAATACTTAACAGTGTCCATCTGAACTGTATAATGCAGTTTTTCGCTGTTTTGTTTATTTAAGAGCCACATGCCATATAACCTTGTAAAGTGGTATGTATGCTATTTGACCTAACTTCACTGATTTATGTTTACATGAATGAATATATAAACCTTTGAAATATATTTAGAAATCATGAGTAGTTATTTTCAGATTTTATTCGTTATAATGTTTACCAAAGAAATTTCAGTGATGAACGTACAATTTGTAAATGATTTACTAACTGTTTGTTGATTATTTCTAACTTTTCTTACACCACAATGACAGGCGGCAGTCTAAATCGAAACCAGCGTTCAAGGTTATCAGCTGCCAAGGTAGAAGTTTTGGACTTCAACTTTCGTTTCGTGTTACTTATATGAACAATTTCGTTCTTCAGCTGACCAATGAAAATAAGCACTCAACTCTTGACCTAGTGGCCTCATTTTCTGAAGGGAAAGTGTATTTAAAAATGCTTTTTTGTGAAATAAAGTTGTCTTCCTTAAAGTCACAGGTCTATCTTCGTCTTCCAATTTTCACAGCTCAAGTCTGAGGAAGAACAGTCACTGTTCGTATCCAGTAGAAATACAGCATAGGCTTAATGGCCTCCTGTTATCTCATACTACCCAGTCAGTCAATCAATTCATGTCTCTAAGAAAAGGATAGTTTATAGAATGTATCAAAACAATAAACAGAAAACTAGTTTGACTTTATATAAGAACTAGGCATATCACTTGATATGGGGATCATTAATACCCTCAATCGTTTTCATAACACTCACTGGATAAGCTATACCTTTTTCGTACAGAGTTTTTCACAAAACCAAATATTTCCTATTTTCGTCTTGTACCGTAAGCAGGTAAAAGTAGCAGGTGATTTGATATCTATAAAATTTATATCAAAAAATGTCTTTCATAATATTGCATCATGACTGATTTTCAGTTTGCGTTTATTTCCACTCGCTTTGTTGGTATTTTCACTAGTTAAATCCAACATTACATTTCATTATTATAGCTAAGACTCGGTGCTAAATTCCATATAACTGAAGTTAAAGTGAGCTTTTTATAATTTGTAATTTGTGTTAGCTAATGGTGGCCAGTCACCAGGAAATCCTTAGGTTTCCTGCTTGTTTCCGCAAATTTGCTTTTTGATAACCATGATGAAATTAATATTCCCTCGGTGGTTCAAACTTGCTTCACACAGTGCTGAGATCATAAAATTTTCCACGAAGCTATCTTAACCATT
Organism: Heterobilharzia americana; assembly: GCA_944470555.2. Lineage (NCBI taxonomy): Eukaryota > Metazoa > Platyhelminthes > Trematoda > Strigeidida > Schistosomatidae > Heterobilharzia > Heterobilharzia americana. The sequence goes on along the minus strand of OX104129.1, from coordinate 56,966,827 downwards.
ACTGACCCCTTGTAGAACTGGATTATGTACATGAGTTGTTCATCAATGAGTAGCCGATATGGCTGTCCAGTTCTCAGTGCAAAACACTGGTCGACATTTTTCAATCGCGTTTTACAATGTGGTCAGTAAGTTAAGTAACGCGATACTGCAGGTCACTGTGTTCTCACGTTAGATGTTGAAAGTCAGCCAGTAGAGAGGGAGCTCTAGATATGATTATTAGACTTCAATCAGTGCTGAATACTAAAAACTAGACAAATGAATCTTTTCCTCATAGCTGACCGGTTCATGTGTAGCAATTTATGTTAGCTATCAAAATGATCAGTCGGTATTCGAAGTGAGTAAACGCTACTTGTCTTAATTAATAAGGTGAAATCTCTAGAAGTCTTCTTACAGATACTTCTGATTGGCTGGCATGAATGGGATGCTGATCTTTAAAGTCCAGTTTACACCGAATACCTAATAGTATGATATTCAGAACAGATTGGCGTTCATAGCCATTATCAAATCAGAGCTAGTGAATTTCATGCAGGTTTAATATTAAGCGTTTCAAATAACGGTTACATTTTACTTCACATCCAATTAAATCGTGTAGAATGATGAGTTTATTCTTGAAAACTGCTTTATATTCAAGCCTGACAATACTTTAAGTAGCAGTTGCCTGAGTATTCTAAATACTACAAATGAAGATATGCAATACCGTGGAAAACGGTCGTAACAGGCTGACTGAATAGACTGAAGTAGAGACACTCGGTGAAGAACACCTAATTTTTCAAAATTTGTTATGACTCAATGTTTCTGATGATGTTATCGCATGGTTCAGTGGACCGAGTTGATCGGTCTCAGTTGGCATATGGGTTCCTGCTTGGATGCCTCGATATTCCCTATGTTTGAATTGTATATTAATGATTGATAATGGCTAGCAGTGTAATCCAGGACACACGTTTTATCATATACCTGTCATGACTCAGTAATCTAGTGGATAATGCTCTGACGTTTGAAGAGGTCGGTTCCAAGTCGCAATCCTAGTAGGAACAACATGGCTCACTGGAAGACAGGTTCATCCAGCTGATAAGTCCCAAATAGAGCAAAACATCAGTCCTGGACTCCACTACTAGCCAGTATCCATCACTTATTATCATTTTCCAAAAACTAAACTTCATAATCAGTAATCGCTTAGCAATTCGATTTTACTATGCAATCAGTGAATCCATCAATGTTTTTATCAGTTCTAGTATCAGTCATTTTGAGTTGACTTATGGAAGTAAAATTTTCAACTTCATTCAAAAGAAAACAGTTTACTTACATAGCCTGGAATTTATGTAAATGCTTGAATGGCGTTCAGATACAGATTCACAAACGTTCTGTCATGAATGACCTACTGAATTTTTGAATGACACTAGATTTTTCTTAACTGACAAATAACAATATATTCCTGCAATATGCTGAAGTTTGTGGGTATGAAAAGAAACGTCAAATAGACAGAGCTCATTATGGCATTAACTTCAGTGGAGTTTATTGTGATACTGTTCTTTGTCCTACTGTTAATATTCATGTTCAGCTTATTCTGTACTTAATTTAATGGAAAGTTTTTTTTCAAAACCAATTCATTTCTTTGATGATTTTTTTACTTTTATTGTTGAACAGCTCTTAAGGTGACTTTGTTTGCTTTATTCATAGTAATGTTGTTTATCTGACTAGATTTTAGCCACTTGTCCATCCTATCCAACGTGTCATCTGTCTACTTGACCTCTGGTTTTGCTATATACTAATTGTTGTTTCAGTTGATAAACTGATTTTATCGTCTTTTACTAAATCTAAATCAATATAACAGTCTATCTTGAGTATATAGATAAAATGTCCAATGAAAATATGTTGATTTTTCACAGAAATTCTTCTCTTTTTAGCATTCTTCATTTATTCACTGTTGAAAATTGAATTGGAAATCCAAATATACACAGCAACCTTGTACACCGTGCACTAAGTAGTGTACCACATCCATTATGTGAGGCTTAATAATACTACCTTGATTCGTGAACCTCGGTATGTGGAGCTGTGTTCAAAACCGTAACCCATTTGTTGAAAGTCATCTCCCTAAACAAATGACCCACAACTCCACTCACTGTTGAAAGGTATAAGAAGTGTGAACCCCAATATGCAGGTAACGTTTGATTTTATTGTTAATATCAAATTGACAGTGAAGAAGTAGGTTGAAAGAGAACCGCAGTTTTCTACTGTTAACTCTATAAAGTCTCATAGTCTGAGAAAGGAGAAGAAACTATATGACCAATTTTATCCACATACCGTCCAGTGTTATCTAGTTTCTAATGCCTCTCTAAGTTACGTCAATTTTGTGATAAAAACTATTTTTAAATCATCCAACTAATTCAGAATTGTGATACATTACTCACTGTTGATTTACCTTGAAATTATTTTTATTATTAGTCCCTTGGGTTCCTAGTGGAACATGGGGCTTCAGTAGCACGCCTTCTTTGCACTCTGTTCTCCCCAGTCTTTTGAACCTGGCTCCACCACAGCCCACAAGCCCCCATTTCTTCCTCACACGATCTCCTCCATGTCACCTTTACCATGGAAGCCTAACTTGTCGTTTCCCATTTGGGTTCCACTCGAGGGCCAGGTGCGTGAAGTCCCAGAATGGTCTTCTCAGTCCATGCCCAATCCATCTCCACATCCTTCTGCATATTTGTTGAGTGATAGGTTCTTGGTTGGTTCGTTGCCAGCTACAGTTCCTTGTTGCTTATTCTTTCTGGCCATCTGATCTTCAGTAATGGGCGTAGGCAGTTGTTGATGAAAATCATTACACATTACTCAGCTTTAATTTTTATGTTCATTTTATTTTAAAGTAATGTTGAGTAGATAGATACGCTCAATTTATTCGGTGAACTTTTACTACAGATTATAAACAACCATTTCGAGGTAACCTCGTTGGTTAACTAGTTCACTAGTTACTAGCCGGTCCTAAGCCCGGGTAAAGAGGGGATGTTGGGCATAGGGCTAGCAATCATACCCCGCAAAACAAATCCAACTGCAACAGAAACTTCAAAGCTGGAATCGAAAAGGCGAAATGACACCGGTTGGTGAAAGCCTTCAGGAAGCCAACTGGACGATGTGTCTTCTCCTCTCTCTATGAAAGCGAAAGTAAATAAGGGGACATGGAATGTCCACACCATGTTTGAACCTAGCAAGGCTAACCACATTGCAAAAGAGATGAGAAGGTATGGGATAGAAGTGCTAGGAATTTGCGAAAGCAGATGGAACAGAAGTGGACTCTCCAAACTGTCAACTGGAGAGTCAATAATCTACTCCAATATTGTCATCCAGACAACCACGAGCACACTGAGTTTTGGAGTGGCTATCATGATTTCCCCAAGAAGATCGAAGCCTCTCTCTCATGCAGCGGGAACCAATCTCCTCCTGCAGAATCATGACAGCAAGGTTCAAGTCAAAAGGAAGGAAAGTCACAACCATACAATGCCAATGCTACGCACCTACGAATAATGCAGATCAAGAGAGTAAGGAGGAATTCTACAGACAACTGCACTCAGTAATGCACGAGACCCCACTCCAGATGACGACATCAAAATTCGTTCTAATGGGTGACATGAATGCCAAACTAGGAGCATGGGTTGACAGGCACTCGTTGAAATGATGAATGAGAATGGAGAACTGCTTGCAGACTTCTGCGCATTCAACGATTTGGTGACTGGGAGTAGTGTGTTCAAGCACAAGGATATTCACAAAGCAACATGGACTTCACCAGATGGACACACTGAAAATCAGATCGACTTCATCTCAATATGAAGAAAGTGGAGACGCAGCCTACTGGACACAAGATCAGATCAAAGAGAGGAGCTGATGTGGGTTCACATCACTTACTATCTAGTGCAAGCAACCTACCTGCAGAGTCAAGCTAAAAGCTTTCAAAGAAGCTGGTGATGATAGACCACAGTTCAAGTTTAACACCCAGAAATGAAACTGAACTGAAGAACGAAACTACAAAGGACATCTTCACGTTACCCAGCCGTCAGGAAAAAATGGGAGATATTAAGCAACATCTCCGAGGAAACCTGCATGGAAAAACACTAGAATCCAGTGAAAGCAACGTGGAAAGAAACTTGCATAACCGTGTTAGGAAGGAAGAAGGAACAAGACAATGAATGGATCTCAACGGACAAACGGAGGCTGATAGAGGAGAGGAAGATGGTGAAGTACAAGACAAACCAATCCAGTGCAGGGATGAACAAAGAAAAGAGGAACTGAACACAACCTAAAAAACACTACACTAGACAAAGAAGTGAAGAAGAGTGTGCGCAAAGACAAAAGACACTTCCACAACACACTTGCAAGTTAAGCAGGACAGGGTGCAGGTAGGAGAGACCTGACAACATTATATCAAATAACCAGGTCACTATCTAAGAAGAGATCAACTCAGACGAAACCAATGGAAGGTGATAGGAAACTTAGTTACCAAAGAGGAGAAACAAAGAAACAATGGACTGACCACCTCAAGAAGCTTTTGAATCGACCACCACCTGCGACTCGTGCAGCCGTACCACCAAAAATCGCAGAATTACCAGTGAACACAAGCCCTCCGACAAAAGCCGAAAACCTGAACGCCATAAAGTTGCTGAAACGCAAGCAGGCAGCAGGACCAGATGAAATTCCTCCAGAAGCACTGAAAACAGACTCAGAGACAACAGCGGACATGCTCACACCACTATTGCAGAAGGTCTGGAAGGAAGGAAAGGTACCTACTGATTAACTGGAAGAAGGGTTACCTTGTCCAACTCCCGAAGAAGGGCGACCTAAGTCTTTGCAAGAACTGGCGCGGAATCATGCTCTTGTCCATCCCAACCAAAATATTAAGCAGCATCATCTTGGAGAGACTAAAGGATGCACCGGATTGAAAACTACGACCGGAGCAGGCTAGCTGGCTGGCTTCAGGAAGAACAAATCATGTGCGGATAAAATTGCAACACTACGCATCATCATAGAACAGAGAATAGAATGGCAGTCAACTCTCTACCTCAACTTCATCTACTTTGAAAAGGTCTTCGACAGCATCGACCAAGAAGTAATTTGGAAACTCCAACTCTGCGGTTTTAGTGCCACACACCTTTATCAACACCATTCAACAGCAGCTGTATGCTATATGATGGTACATGACAAGTGATTCACAATGGACAGCTGAGTGGTGATGCCTTTGAAGTGAAGGCAGGAGTAAGACAAGGCTGCCACCTACTATCACCAATGATCTTCCTGATTGTGGTCGACTGGCCTGGACTGGATCACGTAACAAACTGTGGCGAACGAGAAGATGGTCATACGCTGGCTGGATTGATGAAAAGACCACATAGGAAGATTTGGATTCCACCGATAATGATTTGTGTCTAATTTCGCACAAGCTTGAAGATCTACAGGCAAAATCCAACAAGTTGACAGAAGAGGTAGCGAAGGAAGACGGGACTTCAAGTGGACGTAAAGAAGACAGAAGTGATGAAGGTACCGAACCAACAAGTACCAATCATTATGAACAGGAGAAATCTAAAGGAAGTAGTCTCTTCCACCTACCTAGGCAGCATGTTTCAACCACTGGTGGCACAGTTGAGGACATAAATCCAAGGTCGGAAAAGCAAGAAAGGCGTCCATTAACCTGAAATCATTGTGCAGATCAACTTCACTCAACGCAGCACAAAGAAGAAGATCCGCATTTTCAACACTAATCTCAATTTAGTGCTTCTATGTGATGGTTCAGTGACTTGACGTGTTAGGAAAAGCATTCTCAAAAAACTACAGACATTCATCAACAGCTGCCACCTACGCTCACTCGATACTGAAGATCAGATCAGATGGCCAGAAAGAATAAGCAACAACCAACTCTGGCCTGGGAACGAACCAACCAACAACCTATCACCCAACAAATATGCAGACGAAGAAAGTGGAGTGTGTCTTCTGTTTCTTCACAGAATGATAAGGATCAGGAGGTGAAGTTGCTATGTTGACTGGATGCGGTATGACAGCAGTAGGGTGTTTCCACTGAATGAACAACAGTACTAAGCTAACGCTGCCTTCCTTATGAGAAGTCACAATTAGAACAGGTCCCTAACGTTAACTGGCATCAAGCAGATTCCCCCTGGGTTCTGTGCTCACTCTCGAATCCTTCCTTTTGAGGTACCTCAAGAAGAAATAGCCTTCCGTGATGTGAGCAGCCTCAAATTGTGTGAACCACGCTCACAACTACATTGATACTCTATAAAATCTTCTACTTAGGCAGCAAATGACACCAACTCAATGCATAGTAGCATTGTACGAATTAGCTTAGTGGTTACACAGTACAAGCTTTTAACAACAGACTTAGATTAGTGCTGAATGACCAACTATGCTGGTTACTATCTTTTGATCGATGTATGTGCAATCATACTCTTCAAGAAAATGATGTTTATGCATTTCATACCTCTATGATTACACAATTATTATCGTTATTTTCATACTTCATATTAAGTAAGTCCGAGCATTTTTCATACTAGATTTATTGAATAAGTGGATTGATTCAAAAAGTATAAAACCGATTAACCGGAATAAAGCAGATTATAGCAAATGATTCAGGTAACTAAATCAATCATTTAAAGCACGCCTGTCACATCTACAAAATATAAAGTAGAAAATGTTAGTCCAACAGAGAAATGATTGAATAATTAATCCTATGTTTATCAAAAACTTCAATAAAGTGTTTTGACGAATGTACACCTTACTTCATTCAGAAATGAACTGGCAAATAATATGTGTGTATTAGAAGTTTGGTTCAGAGATTTGGTGTATTAGGAAAAGCATTCTCAACAAACTACAGACATTCATCAACAGCTGCCACCTACGCTCACTCGATACTGAAGATCAGATCAGATGGCCAGAAAGAATAAGCAACAACCAACTCTGGCCTGGGAACGAACCAACTAACAACCTATCACCCAACAAATATGCAGACAAAGAAAGTGGAGATGGATTGAATTGAACATACACTGAGAAGACCTTTTGGGGACATCATGCCCCAGGCCTGGCTCTCGAGTGGAACCCAAATGGGAGACGACGAGTTAGGCGTCTGAGTAGAGAGTGACATGGAAGAGATGGTGTGAGGAAGAAATGAAAGCTTAAAGGCAGTTGTGGGGCCAAGTTGAAAAGACTGAAGAGAATAGAGTGCAAAGAAGGCGTGCTACTGAAGCCCTATGCTCCACTAGGAACCCAAAAGACAAAATAAAACAAATAATAATAGAAGCTTTGTATTCTAGTTTTACAGTTATTCAGTTTACTTCCTTTGATGTCTTGCACATATGATTTCAGTAACATTGTGTTATAAAGTACTCTGTGAAAGAAGTACTGTTTTACTGTGAAGCTATACTGTTTCATCAAATCTAAATAGCTCTACTTATCTACACTTTTGTGAGTTATTCAGAAACTGTTTTCACAACCAAAGCTATGTTGCAGTAATATTCCATTTTTAAAGTATATAAACTATGTAGATGGAGATTGACAATATAAAAAGAACTAGAAACTGATAAATGCCAAACACTCGTTTCTATCATAATTTTGAGCTCATCCACTTTTGATATTATCAACTTATGTCTATGAGTGAGATTGGAGGAGAAATGGGCCCAATGATATTATTTGAGGTAGTCAACACTTCACTAGTTTCTACGAAGATGAAACTCAATTGATACTTATTCTATATCTTCTAATTAAAAGGAAAGTGTTGAATCTAGTTCCTAAATATATCATTAATCACAAAGCATTTCACACTTTTCTTGAGACCTAGTTAAGACACTTTATCAAATCTTTTACTGAACTCAACTAATATTATGTCACTTGGAACATTTAATTCACTGATGTTTACCTTGGTTTCTCTTAAAGTGATGAAGTTTATTAAACATGCGTGGTCAACCCTAAATGAAGGTTGTCCCATAGATAAAAACTTGTTCATTTTTATGTGGTTAAGAATCAAACTGCGAATACTCTTTTTTCATAAGATTAAAAATGAAACTGGTTAGGTTAACAAGTTGACAGTCAGCTACAAAACACCTGTCACCAGTTTAATAAACTGAACTGACTACGTCAACCTTCCGATTCTTAGGTGATTCTGACTTACTTAGTGACACAGTGAACAGCTAAGATAACGGTTTGGCGATTGCATCAGTTATTGCTAACAATACGTGGATATAGCTCACCTGAACTAGTAGAGCTGACAGGGTTGAGGTTCTGGAGTAGTCTTAAGATAAAGTCCTTCGTATCGTTTTCTGTTTCCATTCATAGACGTCACCAGTGGAAAAACTTTCTGTACACAGAGAATACTTAGTTAAGAAAAACTGTGAAAAACTCCAACCATGCTAGTATTATCCCAAACCACTTACAGTGAGTCTTGATGTAGTATCAGTATTAGTTACCATGGTTCCTCTAGGTTCTCTTAATTTAAGAGTTTACTCACTTAGGAAGGCGTTGGCCATCTTGGACGAGCTTTTTCTGGTCTGCTAACTTTGATCTTCAAATCACACTTTCATAAAAACTACTAGATTCACAGTAACTTAATGTAGAATGATAAAGGCCCATAGTTATAAATAGGTTCTACAATCCTTTACCACGATGAACTGCTCTCTTAGCTAGCCTGGTTACCCACGGAGAACATCTATTAGGCCTGCATGGAAGTAACCTAAATGTATTAGGACATGTATTAGGTATGTTCTAAAATTTACTCTACGAAATATCAATCGATGAGCTCATTTCAACTGACTATTTCTCAGATAAACATCTTCCATAGCGGTAATGTTCATCTACCAGGCTTTTGGGCGGGATCGAATAAGAGTCATAGACCATATCACAAGCTCTCCATGAGAATATTATTACCTGTTAATGAAGGATGAATATGTAGGCTGGATATGCCATCCACCTCATCTGTAAATATAAGAACTAACAAGGAAGATCATTTTTTGTACGAAGGCATTTGGCACTGCCCATTTAATATATCACGGAATGTTCCATCAAGGAGAAAAGCAACCTAACATCGAATGGATTACATAGTCGAACTGAAATTATTTTAACTCACTTTATACTAGGTTCACTAAAACCTTCCACTAGGAAACAGTGCTTGTTTCTTTTCCAAGAAGTGACAGACTGTATGTAGTGTGAAGTCATCGACCTGGAAAACTGAACCGTGACATATCGAACCAATAATATACGTTCATTCTTGTAAGAAGACTTGACAACCAATTACCTCACAAGTTCAGCGTTCATATGCTGTAAGAGTATCGAATTGCACTTGGATATCATTCTCAGAGACAGCACCATTTCATCTCACTTGCTGTCTTTCGTTATACCACTGAGAAGCATTTTGTATAGAGACAACTTCAGCGTTTTATTTAGACCAACAACTAAGCCACATCTCTTTGACTATTGTCATGACCGGTCAAAGTTTGTCTACCAAAAATCTTAGTTGATGGATTTAATTTCCGATGTCATTAGCTTTGGCATAACAAAACTTCGGAGTTTTCAGTTCGTATGATTCGTTTACCCAAATCTTAGGATTATTCCCTTCCAAGGCCTATCTCTTCGGAAACTCACCAATATAAAGTTGCTTTCACAATTCTGATATCTGGTTTTAAGTTCAAATGACACCTCTCTTCTTTTGACTATCTTATAACAGCCAGTCATGCTTAATTATCAGAACTGAGTCAAAGATTGTACACTCTCTAAACAGAAACTCATTACAACTGCAAAGGGCGCTAAATGAGAACTGCTTTCACCAAAGACTCTCTTGCCTTTCTAACAAGCTTTCTAATATTTATACCAGGGGCATTTGTAGGGAGAAATTTCCCCTAAGGTGTTCCTACTACGTATTAGTCATGAAAATGTGGTCGTTTAGGATCAAAATTTCATTAACAATCAGGATCAAATTGTATTGAGCTTGTCTTATTCCATTGGAGTGTTTACACTTATCAACAATACCCGTATATTTATAGCCAATTTTTCATTCAAAATTACCGGGTTTTGTCACTTGGCTGACTACAAACAGTACTGGCTGTATGTCGTTCACACCATCACATCACATTGTGAATGCATTTGAACTTCAATTATAAAGTTTCTTAACAATTTCATCAAGGTCATTAAAAACCTTTTGTTTGACTTTTGACTCATCTAAAACTTACTTATAGCACTGAACAAGATGTCACCCCTCTTTGAGGCCTGTGCGTTTAGTCCACTTAGTTCGTCTGATGATTTAAAAATAGGCTTCAATGTGGTCCGTTTCTGGATTGAAAGCATCCAGTTTCATATTACTACCCAACCATAAAAACGTACATAATCTCAGGTAATTCCACACTAGATTCGTCTATTTGATATATGACTGTGTGCTTTATCAGATAGATTAATAATAATATGGAAGAATACAATGACAGTGCCCAAATTCTATGCTACATTAAGAATTCCAGATATATTTACTAGTCAATACTGGTAGGGAATGTCATCAAGAGAAATTCCTCATACTGAAATATTGATGATCATTAATTGACACTGTGATGATTGAATGTCATATGAAAACCTGATTCGTGACAGGATTACAATACAGCGAACTCCAAGTTACTAGCCTAACCATATAGTAACTGAGCTAATAGACCCAACTGATGAAAATGTCTTATAATTATATACCACTGGCTTACAAATGTATGTGTTCTTCCCAACATTAGTAAACACCACAGACACTCATTTTCTTCCCCAACCTTTCTATCTTCTATATCTCTCCTTCCCGCTCTTCCTCTTTTTCACTTAAGGCTTCAATTCACGCATTTTGGTAACCGATTTACAGGAAGTCTATCCTCATTAACGTTATAACTATTATCATCACATTTATGATTTCTAAATGACACCTAGTAAACCAGTTACAAAGACAAGAAAAGAGAAAGAAAAGAAGTCAGAGTAATGAGGTCAGGTCAATCCTTCTTCTTTTTCAAATGTCTGTCTTTTTAGTAATTACACGCATGGAAATAGAAAAACCATTTGTCCATCTGTTGAGATAATGAAAAGAGGCTAGACTTTCACAAAAAGAGCCATAGAAAAAACCTAGACAGTATATCAATAAGAAAAGGTTGTCTAGAAAAATAGAAAAAGACTGCAAGACAAGCGAAACAACTTTTCAAATGGTTGACTTTCAATGAAGGAAATCTGCTAAAGGTGCCTATCTCATTTATAATCAGTACCTTAGTGTCTACTTTCAATAACTTCAATTCACTTTTTTTCTTATTCCATCATAACACAATGCTTTTAACAGTTAAAATAATATCGAAGTGTTTGCACAACAGCCCATATGTCAATAGTAGTAGCCTGTCGGTTCAGTTCAAATAAATCAGTTTTGTGGGGATTTATTGATTTCAGCTTGGTATTCATCATGGACAGACATCAGTTGGAGCAACGTCAGAAACCTGGAAACACTGTCTCGTCTTCATATAGGACCGCTCAGCGGTGCAAACCCACGACCCCTCCAGGAGCCGAAACCAGGACCTTCAGGTCCTATGGCCAACACGTTATCGTTGAGCCACTGGGTGGGAATCCAGTGCTCAATATGTCCTACTTCTGTTAGTTCACGATATAGCGCGACCATCAGCCAATGTTATCGTTGAGTATTTGTCCTCACAGCCACCAGGTTTCCCCCACCGGTCACGACCTTCATTGAAACTTCAGGAATCACCTCTCAAAACCAGTCACCAATGAGCGCTAGATTCAATTTGGGGGTTTTGGGTGATGTTCATGCTATATCGTAGATTTAACAGAGGTAGGAAGTATGGAGTATTGGATTCCAACCCACTGGCTCAATGGTAACATGCCGGCCGCGGGACCTGGAGGTCCCAAGTTCGATCCCTGATACGGTCATGGGTGTGCACTGATGAGGAGTCCTATACTAGGACGAGATGGCCGTTCAGTGCTCACGGTCTCTAGTGATTCTCCAACTGATATCTATTCATGAGGAATACCAACTTGAAATCAAATAAATCAACAAAGGTAAGTTAAAGGCCAGAATATATCATATCATACCATTAAACAAGCAGTGGCCATCGTTTTCTATCGTTTGAGACGACTGTTGCTGGGTTCTAATTTTACGTGAAACAATAATACAAATGCAAGCGCATTCAGATGAAAAACCCTGTCAGCGAGCGAACATAAATCCAAGACTCCACTGCTAACCATTATTAATGCTTATGCTGAAGTGTCAGTTAAAGGAAGATATTTGGATAATTATCTTTCCTTGGCTGAGAGCTTTTCCAAAGCCAGATGTATGGAATAGAACACATAGCTTTTGAAATTTATTGTTTCATAAGTGAGGATTAAACCAGAAGTAGTAGCAACAATTACGTATGATCAACTAATTGGAAAGTCATTATGATTATTTTTGTTTATTAGGATGTTCCATAGGCTATAAAATAACTGATTGGAACTGAATTGAGAGGCTTCCAGTTGTAGTCAACCTTTTGTGTCAGTTTAGCCTGATAATTTCAAAATCTTGGAGAAATATGATTCCAATGTCTTTTTAAAACTGGATTGGATTATTTCAGTCAAGGAATAAAAGTTAATTCTGAAATAAATTTAGCTAAAATGAATAATAATAATATAATAAAGTACTACTTTTTCATTTCTGTTTGAAAGATGAACAGAAGAGACATCCTGCTTTGTAGAACAGTTATACTTTTAGCATACGATCAAAAAGTTGTTGGGATCTCTACAGGATATTGCAGTCTATTTAGTGACTAACAGTGGTATCCAGGATGCGTGTTATGTCCTATTTGAGACTCTTCAACTAGATTTACATGCACCTTAGTGAGTGGTGTTTTTCCCGCTGGGACTCGAACCAAGTACCCACCGCTACAGGATGACCATTGTAAGGAATCTGTTGTTTTGCATTTCATCTGATCAGCTTGTATCAGACTTGAATTCTAATATAAAGTAGCATTCAGTTTGAGACTTATATCATTTTAGAAATCGTGAAATCTATGCATGAATAATCGATTTTAACAAGTGACCTGGTAAAAAAAATAAACATGGAACCTGGATAATCAAATTTTAATCCATCACTTCTCATGCAGTGAAGATCCTTTTACAACATAACTTACAGCAGTATTTTTCATAAGTCATATTTATTAGCTATATGCCTTTTATTTACTAACTATCGTTAAACGTTTTATTATTGAAAAGTGGCAGTCGCGAAAAAGTCAGTAAGATAACCAAGTGAAGAGTTGCTAACAGTCATCTTTTTACTTGGTCGTGGCTAGCACAGGAATCCAGGACGCGCTTTTTGTCTCATTTAGGACTCGTTAGCTGGATGTTCGTGCACCCCAGTAAGTGTTGTTCTAAGTAATTCTCGAACCAAGTACCCGTCACTACAAACGTCAAAGCGTTATCCAGTAGGCCACTGAGGTACGATAGCCATTTCTTATACAAAGGGGATTAGTTATAACTATTTTACATCTACACAGGAGCCCATCTATTAGCAGAGGTCGGACGACTCAATCCAGTATAACAACGGAGAATTACAAGTATATCAACAAATAGTCAGTCATCTTTTGTCAAATAAGTGATCGGCTAGAGTGGGATTTCATTACACAAATAAGGTATAGTTGTGACTGGTGCCTATAAGACAACTACTTAACGTTTTAAGCTGAAAGTTGTTTTTGTAATTGTATCAAGTCATCATGAGGGCTCATTTTTAGACGGAAAAATATGGTAAAAGACTATCTTTAATAACTAGCCTAGAAATTGCTTGTTTTCTTCTCATTTTTGGTTGGTTTGAACGGAATTCATTGACTTCTGTTGGCATATGGACTCCTGTTAGGATAGTTCGATATAGCCATAAGTTTCATTCCGATAGTTACGTAATCCTTGATCTATGATAGCATTACAATACAAGCGATTTCATAGGCAATGAGATTTTGGTATTTTCGTTTTTGCTGTTGTATTCTACGTAAAAGTTGAATGGGTATACCTTAATTTACGTCTATTTCAGGCGACTTTAAAGCCACTGTTTTAGTCTCAATGATGATCTTTACAGTTGTCCGGCTGAATGTTAGTTTTTCGTTTGCAGGTGATGATAAAGATGTAATGTATTTTAGATCTGATAATGATAACCGCATGAAATATAAGCGAGATAGAAACTGAATTTGATTTCTCATTAATTATCATTACCATGTATGATAGTATAAACACCGCTAATTAATATAAAAATTAGCAGGAATTATCCCGACAAATTAGCAGAACTCATTATCCAAACTGATATTATATCAACATCAAACAACTGTTTTAATTGTGTAAAATTGAACTCATCCATCGTGTACCGAAACATATCCAGCTAACAAAATGTTAGATTATTCAAATCCGTTGAATCTGGATACACTGCTTGGATAGACTAGTACACCACAAAAAAGATGATCAATTTGTAAATTATTTTTGGCTTTCTTGGTTTATTTTGGGATTACTGACAACTGAATGGCTTTTCAACTACTTAACTGTGGCGTCCGTAGGTTTTCTTTGGAAATCAACCAACCAGCATCATAAATATTAATGAACTGATGAAAAATACTCCTGAACAATACAAACAAATAAAAAAAGCTGTTCATGCTAATCTGAAGATTTCGTTAACCAGGTTAGGTTAATTCAAATACAAGACAATCATTTCAAGTCTATCGTATGAACGATAAACCTAGACTGATTTTATTCATACAGCCAATTAGTCAAAATTATTCTACAACTGCTCACTTACTTGCTACCGTTCTTGGTAGTGAGTAGATCACAATCTGTATGTAGTTTGTAGAAGAAACTATGATAGTAATGCAAAGTCGGGTTACACCTAGTTGTTTCTTTCTTATGGCGAACTCAAATTCTTCCACTTACTTTATTTCAATTGGTAATATCAAGGTTTTCGGTAAGATCAGTTATTTTGAGAATTACATGTTATTTATTCACACCTACGAAGTTGTTTCACACCGAATTACATAGGAAACACTTGTATGCCCATATATTCAATAAACACCCAGTAGAAAAGTTTAGATCAAATAATACAGCTTACTTAGTTCAACCACTCAATTTAGTGAACATGACACTTCAAAAGAAAAACGATCCTACTCTAAAGCTACATTAGATAGATAACTGAAATCTGTACAACAAATAAAAGCCACATCTCTGAGGATTGAGTATGCAGTTCATTTTCTAAGCTATAATCTATGTTCAATGAAAAGTTAAATTACGAGGTAGTTTTAAACAACTCTATCCACATTAGCTATTACCAGTCAAGTGTTTCCATTTCTTATTGTTGATCAAATTTCAACATTTTCTTAAAGCACACTAATATTTACTTATACTTATACACACTAAATATCTCATTAGTTTGAGGTCATATTTAAGCGAACACAGTTCAAAACAATGAGCAATGGAGTCCAAATTGCATACGAGGTTAAAAGAATAAATCGATTATTAACTTATATTTTTCTTTTATATAAATCCTGCTCCCTAAAAGAATTTACCTCAGCTGCAAAAAATATCTCATGAATTACTGAAGGTATAACTTCGGAGTAGTGATAAAGTGATTTGAATTCTGGGAAAAATCATGTTGATGGGTGTAAGAAAAGATGAAGCTTAGATTGAATTATTCTCTGCTTACACATTTAATCTGAAATGAAAGTAATATTACAAGTTTTATTTACTTTATAAAGATTTATATCCTTACGGAGGATTCCTTAATCAGTCTACAGTATGCAAGTAACATGGTTATATTAGGTGAAGATGCTAACAAAATGTAGTCTATCCCAAACATTGAGTAAAAACATGAAAATGCTTGTGGAGTACTTCTCATTTATAATTACGAACGTTCTCTTCATGATTTCTTACTTGAAAGCAGATTACTTAAAGGCGTTTAGCATTCACCTTACTTCGAAGGTTACATCTGCAGCGATATGCCAGTCAAAGCTTCGTGTGCTTTCTGCCAACTTTATTGCCAGTAAAACATCCACAAGCTCATGAAAGGTTTGGTATGGAACATGAACATTAAAGTTTATGGATTTCTGAAGTCTGCAGCTGCGTTGATCATAATTGCCCTTGTAGGGTCACTATTTAGAGCATTACAAAGTCATGCATGCAATAGTAGGTAAAGCAAACAATTCAGGTTTTAAATCTTCGTTGACTAAGATGATTACAAAATGTGTTAGACGTCTGGTAACCCTGTCTAATAATTTAATCGCATAAGGTTGGGGGTTTACTGTATAAAGATATGACACCATTCCATGAAGCCTTTAAATGCTGATGTTAGCCGCGTTGAAGGTGATAACTAGAATCTTCACTTCTAACATTAACATTTTAGAAAAAACTTCTACCTGGTTACGTCGACTTGCTAGTTAAAAGAATAAGAGATAAGACATTAAATACAATAACACTCAGTAGACTAGAGGGGTAAGAGGATCCATAGTTTAGCCTAATCTAGATAGTGAAAATATCATAGTACGTATTTATTGACTCATATCTTTATTCTTTTTGCAACTTTTAATTACTGTTGGATTTTCTTGCCTCTGTTTGCTTTTTTGTTGAATTCCATCTAGGTAGAGTGACATGAAAGTCTGAGAATCTAAACCACTGTACGATTATACCATATTTTATATGATTTATATTTTCTGTCGAGTTTAGTAGCTTCATGGATGATAGAGTGACCAGAAGAATGCTGAATGAGACAAGCTCATGGTAATTAGGATGACATCATTCCGATACTAGTATTATTCAGCTTTCCAAAAGGCAATAGATTAATCTGGAAGTGGAAATCAAACAATAATGAAGAGAAAACAAAGCCATCAAAAAGTCAAACACTAAAAACTCGAATTAAACTTACAGATATCTAAAGTAAGTTGCAATTTGACTGTTGAAATTAAACAATAATTTAAAGCATGGGACAGATGGTAAGTTGATACCGTGCACTAAAATTTACTTGGGGTTTTAAGAATCAAATCGATACAAAGTAGTACATTAAATAACATCGGTTATTCCTGTTTTATACATGTGACAACTAGCTGCGCGAAAGGATACTGACATTTGAAACATAAGTCTTTATTGTCATAAAACTGTTGACCACAATTAAAATTCGGTAGGTCAGTCGAATCCATGTAATCTAGGTCTACTGAGGCATCTTCTGTCGCAAGACTAATCCATGTGAAGTCAAATGAGAAGAAAGCGGCATTCGTTAGTGTCTATGACAAGATTGAATAAACATGGAAGGAATGAATATTTTTGACGGATACACCACCCACCTGAGACCTCACTATAGGCTCTAAGACAAACACAGATGTTCAGATATAAGGTTCTCAACAGCCTGATGTGTTTATCAGCGTCCTTTTCAGTGAGTCGTTCCCGTGGGATGTCTGTCGACGGATTTGAATGCTATCTTGAGGTGGAGAAATACAGTTAGTATTATGTGGTTGTGTGTCTGTTTTCGGAGCCCTGGGTGGGTGGAGTGTGAAGATATGATCAAAACTCCCCAGGATCAAGATTAAAGCCCATCTGGTCTTCTTGGTTTAGTTGCCATAGAGCTTCACTTGGATGTCTAACGATTGTAGGGCCTAGAATCTTCGACAGTGTTCATTAAATTGTTTCCCCTAATAGGATTTCTCTCGCATCATGAAGACTGCGAAAATCAGGGACTCACATCAGTTAGAGAAGATAAAATCCGATTTCCATACACTGGCTAACACTTAGCCTGACCAATTTACACTGACCACCGTCCCTATATACTTCCAATACTACCCTATCTGCTCTCCAACATCTGAAGTTACTTATAGTCTTCTCAACTTCTGTAAGTGCTGGAGGTCTTTTTTTCAGCGTTTCATTTAAGATCCAACTGAATAGAGGGTAACAAAATAGTAGTTGCAGGCCAGTGTTCCAATTGTGTCACCTGTGAGTAAATCGTAAATCCATCTTACTCCACTAGAGTCTAAGCATTAACTTTTTCAACGCAATGTAAATAGCTGCTTATTGTTAACTGTCACCGCTGTCTTTCACGCCCCTTTAGCCTTTGTAAGCCAAAACTACTCATGTTCATTTCCCAGACTCTTCGTCATTTTACGTCTGATTTGCCTCTGCTCCCCACTGTGATCGGGGCCTGTAGGAATGCGTTAACAAATATTCATCTCAATTCTGAAGAAACTAGTGAGATCCACTGAGACTTTCGACTGTTTGTGCTAACCAGTTACGGTCTTCAGCGTAGTTTTGATAACCCACTGGAAATGACATCAGGCTTCTTTCGGATGATTTATCTATTCCGACTCGTCTAGTCAGTTTCTCGCCGAAAGCAGTCTTGGTAATCTAATCGTCGAGCAGCTCCCATAATAGTCCTGTTGCTATAGTTTTTCCACGTTCATTTAGGCGCAAATATACGCGTACTAGAATATATGTGGTTACTGTCTGAACACGTGTTCCAGATGACAACCGGACACCGACCGGCCCCAGCAACAACTGAAACTAGCGATTTAGTCTGTGCCCATCGTGGAGTTGCGGTCAGTGGGTGTCACAGAAGTCAATATCACGCTTTTCGCCCGAAGTTCATGCAAACCAGAAATAGACAGTCTTCTGAGCAAAGTTGTATCAGGTGGCTGTCATCATCTAACCTTTCAGCTGGCATCCTGCAAGTACCACCTAATTGCTTTTCTTTGCTTACCTAACTTATCCTCCTGTGGATTGAAATCACCTTCAACATCAACACCTGAGCATTTGGCATTTAGGAGGTGAGACAGCTTTCGGTAGAACTCATCTACCACTTCATCCAAAACGCAGTCAGTGAGCGCGTAAGCACAGATAACAAGGAGACAGCAATAAGTTTCATTGTCCTCCTTACTACACTGCTCAGTCGAACAGCACACAAGCGACTGTTAAACTTAGATCCTATCGAGCTCGATTCCAAACGATCAAAACAACTGTCCGATGATTAGATCACCTTGAAGTGACAAGCGGTCACTACTTACCGGGAATGAGTGGTCTACTCACGTTAGTCAGTAGTATATTTTTTGCAGCCGAGTTGCGTATTTCTGCTTCATTATCGCCTTAAAATGTGGACTGAATTTCTTGGTTACATTGTATTCTCTGAGCTGGATGCTTTAATCATGAAGCTTTCATTGTCTTTCTAAGTAACGTTCTAGCACTAACTTCATCCTGAAGTTAGTGTTGGTGTGTGCTTCTGTGACCGGGTGTTGTTACTAAGACACTTTAATTGTAAAAGTTTTCAAGCTCATAAGAGGTACGTTTGACAATATTTAGGCTGCAAATGAGATATTTTAATAGCTTCAACAGACTTATGGACGAATGTATATGATAGGCTGTTCAAACAAGCATTCTACGGCCTAATGTAACCGCAAATCAAATATTACTTGATACAGTAGAACAAACTATATCAATATCTTTCCGAAGCAAAAACAACAAACACTGTGGGATGAATAGAATTCTTTTCGTGTGCTCTAAATCTTCCATATACCCATTAAGTTTAAAATTGTATACAGTAAGCAATCAGTGTCCATTGTAAGTCATTTGACACATCTCAACAGTAAAATCAACACCAAATACAACTTTCAAATATAGACATACATCAATATATACACATAACAAGGTTCACGACCTAACCAACCAATACAAGGAACAAGTAACATAACAAATCTAGCTATGAAATCGACCAGCTAACGTAACGAAAACAATACGATGTAATAGTAGTAATGCACGAATATGATTACAGCTCAAGGTGGTAGGAATTTTGATAAAAGGAAGAGAATATGGAAGATGGTGTGAATAGTGTATGAATTAATGGTAAAGGAAATGGAAAAAGACGTGCCTAAGATATAATAGGTTAAAGTAAATCGAAAATAATGGGAATAGAAATAATGTTTGAGAATAATATGTAAGACAATAAGACGGAAGAATAAAATAGTAAGCAAAGCAGTAGGAAAAGGACAACTCACCAAGGCAATGCAAGGTGAACCACAAACCCCTTTTCCACGCATAAGTTTGGTTTCAGTCGATGGATAGCTGATGCTTTTGCATAACGTAGCAATCTACTATTTCTTTGTCTACTGATCACCTTAAAAGCTGTTTGAGTAGACGACATGACCTGTATCGAGGATATGTTTACCAATGGTGCTACTTCGTAGCCTTCCACCACTCAATGGCAGGCTTTTTAGTACATGTTCATAGATTCATTTAATATGGACCCTCTCCGTTCTTCCGAAATACACCCTACTGCAAGTACGGGTAGATAAATAAGTACAACTGAAGGTAACATGAGGAAGTCTCACATCTAAACTACTTTCTCTGATCATATTCTTCGCGTCATAGAAAACCGTCAATTTCGCAGCTGGATAAGTTAGTGCGATGAAAGCATTAAGTCGGTGATCATTTTGTGAACACAATTCATCGCCTTTGGATCGTAGTCAAATGAGCACGTTCTTTTCCAACATCATTAAATTCAGATATTTTACTGAGTAAAAGGAATAGTTTTCAGTAGGGTAAGTAGTAATCAACATATTATTGAAAATGTGTTATTTAGGTTAACGGAATTTATTGAATTACTCAATGAATATCAAGTGATATTACTTAGTAGGCATCAGATTTTGAGAAGGCAATGTATCTGCTGTAAGAAATTACAGACACAGTAAGAAAGCCGAAGATTGTTGACAGTTCCCGAGGAAAACGTGGTTGAAGTTCACTCTTACCATCCAGAGAATAAATTAGTAACTTACCTTTTGAGTATCCTAGAAAACTCAAAAACTGTTAAATTCCAGATAGCGTGGATGAGGAAGCTTTTCTCACTAATCAAAACTACAAAATACTTTACACCGCTATGGAGACAGGACGACCGACTTTGAATCTTATGCTTCATAATCCAAGGGAGTGTATGGCAGTCACCGACTGTTTCTGCAGAGACAAGCGCCACCTACCAAGCAGACTGAAATCCACTTACAATGAGGCAGTATTCAGAGATGCTTATTGGTTGAAATGAATAGATATGTTTGGTCAAATAAAGAATCAATCAATATCAACATACGACCAGGCATTACTGCGTAACCGTCCGAGTTGCTACACCTCATATCACTACATCAAGTAGAAAGATAGTGAGGTGAATATAAGAGAATGCAGTCAAAAGAAATATAAAGTACGAGAAGTAAAAAAAGAGGAGTGACAAAATGGTGAGATTCGGTATAGCGTCGTTAAGATGAGGATAATGTGTGTATACATATGCGCCACTGACTTCGGTTCTCACCCATATCACCTAGTCTCCAATCACTGGTTCCTCTTGTCCCGTGAATCCCAACCACCTAGTCTGCATCGCCCTACATGGCTCAAACCAACAGTCAAACACTTCATACACTGATACCATGTTTTAGTCTGGCCACCTCGGGCCTTCGTCCAGTCTGAACCTACTTCAGCCAACATTATGTGACGAGGGAATCGGTGACTGGGCATACATAGTACGTGTCCTAACCATCTCAGTCGATGAAGGTTCATAACCTCGTCAACTGACTTACCTCTTCTCCCTAAAACTCTACACCTGACTTCTGCATTACTCACATAGTGACACCATGGAATACGTCCTATACTACGAAGGCAACGGTTGTCAAACACTTGAAGCCTTCTTATATCTTCCACTTTCAATGGCCATGTTTCACAGCCATACAGTAGAACAGAGCGGACTGCTGTGCAGT
The DNA here is from genome assembly GCA_944470555.2 of Heterobilharzia americana. Lineage (NCBI taxonomy): Eukaryota > Metazoa > Platyhelminthes > Trematoda > Strigeidida > Schistosomatidae > Heterobilharzia > Heterobilharzia americana. Next base: position 56,945,069 of record OX104129.1, on the reverse strand, counting down.
ACACGCGACCCTTAATAGACAAACGGATATCACGGCGTCGCCATAAGTGGCGTAAATTGGCAAAAGCCAATCGAGCCTTTTGTGTGCGTACAGAGATTTCACCGGCCACTGAGCCATCAGTGTTGATCCTACTTCCCAGGTAAGTGAAGTGGTCGACACTATTGGTCAAATAAAGACCTATTAGCAGTTGGGAATTCTTGGTAATATAGCTAAAAATCGGTCAGTGCTGTAGATGCTATCTGTGAAGTCTTAAATATTTTGATTAGGCTCCATTTATTTATCCTCCACATTCAGACACTTTTATTAACCTGAATAACACCCGCTGCTTAGAATGCTGCTGTGAAATATGGTAGTTTAAACTGATACACTTTTGTGGAAGGTTTTACGTTGGCATATGTATGGTTTAATACTCTAGTATCTTAACTTGTGCTTACTATTTTATTGCCAGAATTAATATTGACTACTATGGGAGTAAGCAGATACTTGATTGTCATTAATAAAAACTTCTAAACTACTAGGTATTAATTTTTCGACAGCTATTGAACTGAACTTTTAAGATCTAGTATTAACCCGCAACGATATTCATTGTGTAAAAATAAAACAAGACGACCTTTAACGACTAAACTCCCACTTTAACCTCAAAAAAAACAAACGTTTCATGTATCTTTCCTCCCAACTAGTTTGAGTCACTAATCATTCTAGAAGACTCGAAAGTCTAACCAGATACTGAAGAAGTCTTACACCCTGCAGTTATCCAACAGTTCACCAAGATAGAAATAAACGAATGAGAGATCCGACTATAAGTATACATCCGTCTGATTTCCAGCAGCCTGTGAATTAAAGACTACATCCTAACGTTTGATCATGATTACATGTCTAAATAAGCATCTGACTGCAAAGATCAGAAGATTCTTGGTGAAAAGCATTACACAATTTATTGAACATACCATAGGTCTTCAGTTTGTGCCCTAAACAACTCATTTTCAGTAACCACAAAAGGTGTTTGTATTTAGGTTGTAAATATATTAGGAGTGAAATTCTCAATAAAACCCACTAAATACTGATCATGAGAGTATGTTTTGATTACTTCCAAATAAAAAAACAACGCAACTAGACCAGATACATGTGCTTATGAACTACGTCATAAACATACTATGTTAGGATTTACAATGCTAACCCAATACCCAGGTTGAAGTAGGGTGGTGCTGAGTTTAAACCCAGGAGCCAATAGTCGAAAGATAATTGTTAAGCTATCAACCATATTTAATATATGAAGACTTATAACACTAGTCAAACTGTCTCTTACCCTTAAGATTTAGTCTGTCTGACCTTTCATCAGTCAGACCGATATGCATGCGTACGTCTTTATACAAATGCAAGGTCGTCAATACCCTGATCAGTTCATTTCCCGTTGTTAATACCATAATTTCGCATACTAAGGTCGCATAGTGAATATAGGTCAATTCGACACTGACTTCAATGATGGCATATTCATATGTAACACAATCTATTCACACAATATCAACTAGTAAGTAGAGGTTTTCATGAGATCCTATGTAAAGGGCGACTAGTAGAAATACAGGGAATTCGGACAAAACGTGGTAAGTCAATTTACATTCTCAAGGGATTCAAAAAGGTTCATCAAGGTTTTCAAAAATGGGAATATCCAAACAACTGATACGAAATACCTCGATACACGAAATAAAAATCCTCAAATAAAGTTTAGTCTCCTAAAATAACACTAGGTGTCCATTGCATGCAAAATGATGAAACTACCTCTTACTGAGGAACGCATTAAATAATTACAAGTTCAGAGGGCTTTGGCTTTAAAAGAGTTTATATTTCGTGAGTCCTGAAATTTTTACCGGTCCAAGTTTTGAAAAGAATAGGTGACACTCATTAAGCATGCTCAAATACTTTGCTGTGTATCCATTATGTGCGGGTAATCAATAATATCTTCATAAGAAGACCTAAGTAGTTAAAGAAGATTCAAACTTATAACTCGCTACTTGAAGATAAAGCGACTAAAACGATGAGCTAAAATCTCAAACAATTAAAACTTACATATCCACAGCTTCCCGTATGCAGGGAAAAAACTGCTATCAAGTCTTCCCCTCGAACATAAAAACTACGCACTAGTGTATCCTTTTCTGAATTAAATTATACAGACATTTTGATAACGAATAAAAAAATCACTGATTGGAAGTCGATGAAACGTGGAGTATAGTTCATCTGGTGGCATTATATCGTTCGACATTAAAAATCAAACACCATTTGAACAAATTTTCAACTTTTGTTCAACCGTAAAATTCTAAGAAAAGGATACGCATAGCTTCAAACTGAGAATATATTTCAATGAGAATAGACTTCAGATTCCAAAATAAAAGTATAAACGGAGTCGGTAAACATCACTGGGACATAGCTGAGGTAGAGGAAGGATTAAACAAAACAAAAACAAACTTTTGGTAGTGGATTGTATGTCACACTATATATTCTCATTCGTTAAATAAAACAATTAGCAAGAAACAAAGTATCTATGCTTTTGGTAAGATGCAAATAAATAAAGGAAAGAGAAAGCACAAGTTTTGTGCTAAAAAATCCCTGAGTACTTAACACATCTACACATAAGACTTTTTTAAATAGAAATCTGTTTTACAAAAGAGGGAAACATTTTCATATAAACTTGCATATAGACTGAAACTTGATTATTTACGAAAAGGATACAGTCAAGAAAATATAAAAAATAACTTTTATTTTAATCACCACCGGTTTCCGGAGAGAAAATTAGAATGAGTACTCTGAATGTGAAATTGGAATAAATGTTCTATTTTATGTAAGTTCAGTATAAATATGACTAAGGCTGATGTGCCATTAAAATGAGCAGAAAATGAATAGAAACTAAATGCACAATAAACCTAAACATACATACAAAGATTACGGAAGTTATTATTTTAAATTACTATGTTAGATTGAGAAATAGGAATGGTGTGAGAATCAGATATATTTTGTGTCTGATTTGTGAAGTGCTTTCTTCGATAGAAAACGTCAGATTCGTCAACAGACTGTAGCCCTGACTCATTACAACAACGGAGTGGCAGGATAGAAACTGATGAAGATTGATTACCATGTGAAATTACAATGAGACCCTTAGTGGTCCCATAAAGAATACTACCGTTAGCATTCCAAACAATGGTGTTCAAAGAAAGACCGTTTGGAGCGGATAGTAACAACCGATGCCAACGATCCAACTTCTCGGATGTGTTAGAGTTTTCGAAATATCTTGATGACATAGGTTCCGACAGTGCAGGATGTTTAATGTTCCGTATATCACGTAAGCATCGACGAACATGTCCATTTTCATGCGTTTTAGAGCGTTGTAGATGAAAAACACATGCTAAAGTAGAAATATGTAAGGAAAATAATAGTGATACAATTGTAATAGTACTAAAAATAAAAATACACCCCATTCTTTATACCTAAAACTCCGCTTGGTAATAAGATCCTACGGTAAAAAACAATCACTTTTCTGAACATTAAGTACACCTACACTAAAAGAGAAACTGGACATTCAAAACTCCCTTGAAAATTTGTCATATCATATACCAATGTAATTCAACACCCACTTATACATGAATACTACATGAGTAGTCATCAACACATATTAGGAAAATATAACAATGATCACCTGCTACAAGGATGTGTAAACAACCACTTATATCTGACCAGCACAAACTTCAACATTGTCTAACGTGGCGGCCACCGACGTCACACTCAACAGTATGAGCAACACATGTCCAAACCACCTAACTCGCCGACAGTTCACACCCTCGTTCCAAATACAGCTTAGTGATGAGGACTTTGAGGTTGCTTTGAACGAAGACATTTATTGGAACAGGAAGCCACTCATCCGTAAGAAACACAGGGCTTCTCCCAGTGTTTTAAAATAAACATTAAAGACTGTAATTAACCTCAAGGAAAAGTTGACAAGGGGTCAGTGGATTTCAGCAGCTTTTTTCTGAATTAATGATTTCATATGAACTCATTGCTGCAGATTACGAGCAGATGAGGAGCGAAAACGACTCAAAAGTCGACTGTCTACATAATGACTAAGATCAGAAGAGGGGAAGCGAAGATGAAAGAGGGAGAAAAGTAGCGGCGACAAGTAACAGTATAGTATTTTAAACTGAGAAGAGAAAATGTATAGCCAAAGAAACAACAGACGGAAAAGTCAAAGAATCACTCGAAGGGGACACTACCAGGACGACGGATAAGACACTTAAGAGAATAGTTAAACCAGCTATTAGCTCCCTTTTGGCTGCGCACTAACTTGTAGCAAATATATTAAGGGATGGCGTTTAAGAACTAGTCAGATCAACTAAATTGTAAGCTCACGTCGTGAAAAGATATGACTTTCACTGACTGATTTCTCCGGCCCATAGTAGCTACTTTGAAGTGATGGCCGGGCTTGCATGCCACAATGAACGACGGGCTACCGTGGCTGGAAAGCCTGATCCTTGAGGTCCTACCGTGCCAGAAGAATCTGTTGGGTACTGATAAGACAAAAAACATCTACCGTCATAATGTAAATGACTACGTTACAATAAGAATCAAAGTGTGAAGTTGCATAACTGACTGGATGAAGTGTGGGAGCAGTAAGGTGTTCCGTGTAGATGATCAGTAGTTCATGCTACTTTCCCTAAAACAAAGATTGGTTAAAAACGTTGGCACTTCTCGGATGGACATCAGTTAACAACCACCTGTGTCCTGCTTGACTGAATGGATGTGTAAGAACTAGGAATGATCAGGAGACTACCCAACGTCTATTCGTAATCTCCGTCTCTACACAACCCACCTACTGCAGTTCGGATGATGCAAAGGATGACTTATTTCAGAAGTTGTCGATTTTGCTACAGAAAGCAAAACTTTCACACATAGCCATAATAGTGGGTGACTTTAACGCTGAAGTAGGAAAGCTCAGCCAGTCGGAAAATTAGCTGGGAGGTACTAACGGAATCCCTTGTCAACGAACCGATAACACTGACCACCTCTTGCAATTTTGTCCCAACAATCACTTGTTTCTGACCAGCGCAAAATTCAAGCATAAGGAGAGACACCGTTTCATACGGCGTACGCCGATATCAAACAAACAACGGACACAGATAAATCATATCGCTATGCACCAGCATCGGAGAGGATCGGTGGAGAGTTACTACGGCTGCCGGAATGCCTGTATGGACTCCGATCATGCGTTAGCAAGAACATATGTTGCGGATGTTTTAATTAGCATAAGAAATAGACAGAGGGGAAGTATGTACGTGATCGACAGAAAGGTTATAGATATAGGTAAGATGACAATTGGTGAAAGGACCACTGAAAAGGATGGGTCCGTGATAACCTCTCGGGACAGGGAGCTAAAAGGTTAGGCGAACACTCAAAAGAACAGTTCAACCGAGCCACAGAAATGCTTCAATTCCCTAGCATCCAGTCCGAACCCGAATGGGAAGTAGAAGTCGATCCTTCACAACTCTAATCAAAGTTGAGAAAGCTGTTTAAAACCTGAAAGCCACAGCACCTGACTGCTTGTCATCGGTAATTTTTAAGGAAGGGGGTTGGAGGTGGATGGGCATCGGACGTACTAGGTGGCGTACGAAAATCATAGATAGCGCCGTCAAACTGGTCTAATTAACGAATCCTTCAAGTCTATAAGAAGAGACGTCTTATTATCGTAACCATGGAGGTATCAGTCTGACGAATAGAAAGTCTAAGATCCTACCCAAAGTTCGAAAACAATAAACATAACCCTGTATCCTACGGAGTGTTGACCATATCTTCACACTCCACCCACCCAGGGCTCCGAAAACAGACACACAACCACATAATACTAACTGTATTTCTCCACCTCAAGATAGCATTCAAATCCGTCGACAGACATCCCACGGGAACGACTCACTGAAAAGGACGCTGATAAACACATCAGGCTGTTGAGAACCTTATATCTGAACATCTGTGTTTGTCTTAGAGCCTATAGTGAGGTCTCAGGTGGGTGGTGTATCCGTCAAAAATATTCATTCCTTCCATGTTTATTCAATCTTGTCATAGACACTAACGAATGTCGCTTTCTTCTCATTTGACTTCACATGGATTGGTCTTGCGACAGAAGATGCCTCAGTAGACCTAGAGTACGTGGACGGCATAGCCTTGTGAGGCGAAGGCACCGATACGATGCAGTCTACTTCATTGGTAATTTGCGGACGTTTAGGATCCATTTCTTACCTCCAAAATGCAATTTTTTGATTCAGGACTGTTCTCCGTCAATACCTCACTCGACAACATGAGGTGAAATGGTTGGGTGCGCTGACCAGTTTACTCAACTGGGATGTCAGATTAACCCTTGTGGGCGAGTCAATGATGAAGAGTCAATACACGGATACAAAATGCTCACTTGGCTTTCGATAGCCTAGTCCGTTATGATGCAGCCATATCTGATTGTCTATCAAGGATTGACTGTACTGAGCTGCAGTTCGTTTCATCCTACCACATGACTGGGAAACATGCTCATTAATATTCGAAGATACGAGGTTTCTGGTGTTCGACCACCGTTGCCTTCGTAGTATAGGCCATGTCGTGGTGCTACCAAGTTATTAATGCAGAAGTCAGACTGATTTTTTAGCAGGACGAGTTAGTCAGTCGTCGATGAGGCCGTAAACTATCATCGATTCATGGCTTGAACACGTGTAACACATGCCTAGTCACCGTCTGTTCCTTCGCACAGTGTTAACTAAAGTAGCTTCAGGCTCCAAAAACAAAAGGCGCCCAGACTTAGACATGGCATAAGTCCTCGAAGTATCTGACTATAAGCTGAGAAACTTCGACTTCCCGGTTGGGGTCCGTATGACAACCTAAACTGCAACCAGAAACTAGGTAATATGGCTTAGAATCTATCTCAGTAGTGTAGATGCATCTATGAATTACCTTTGTCCTAGGCATAATATCACATTTCCTTATTATTTTAACCCTACTGTTCAATCCTCTGGGACATTTTATTGTTATTTAAATATTTCTCTATTGTTCATCGTGTTGTCATGTATATTGGTGTGCTGATACAAGGGGCAGCAACTTGGATCGTTGCGCAGTATTTTCACTTCTTATATTGATTCTGACTGGTATTATCCGTCTGGGAAAAGCAAAGCCAAAAAATGGAACCAAATTGTCATTTTATTGAGATAATTATCAGTTTTCCAAAACGATTCCCCTGATATTTCTATAATCCAATAACAGTTGGTACTTACCGACAGAAGTTTGTTTCTGACATGAACACTTGGAACTTGATTGTACAGGACTTTGTGACTCAGAAACAGAATCTCCATAACTTATAAGATCTCTATTAGTAGTTGACTGCCGCATGGAGGGGTAGGATTCTGAAGGTATACGCGTTGTTGCGAAACCTACTGCCAAATAGTCTCCCAAAGGACTGAAGTCAAGACACACTGGACTCATTGATGTAAAATTGTGAGCGAAAAGACACTGACCACGATTATGCTCTGGTTGCAGACGATATACAGCTAGAAGTGTTCTGAGTACGGTTGAAGACGACTGAGAAGACTGTAATGCACAGTGTGATGTTTCTTGAGGAATAACGAATGCAGCTAGAAGACGCCCATCTGGGGAAACACAGACAGAGGAATCGTTGAACAAACGGGCATGAGGAACAACAAGGCTGTTGTTATTGTACGACACAGCGACATTCGTAGGCATTGGCAAACAAGCAGCATCAGTTCCATCGTACTCGCCAAAAGCTTCATGATTCCTGCCAGACACAGTATATCCCTGAGAAATGGAGTGAGTAGGGCTACACAAACTTAACTCCCAACGACAGATACGGTATGTTACATCCTAAAAATGGGAAACATTTTGAAGTTCAAAGTAAAGGTATATATATCCAATAGTTGTGATATTTCGTAAATAAAGAAAAAAATCATTCGGGTGAACTGGAAAATGTTAAATGTGAAAATGAAGTGAAGTAGAAAAGCGGAATTCGACGATGCTTTCTGTAACGATAACGAAAGTTTCGAGATTGGCTTGTGTAGCCCGAAGTGTGCAATGACATCAAAAACATTTGTCTGAGCAACAAATTGTCTTCATCACTATCTAATTAATAATGAGGCTTATATCCATAAACAACTTCAGCCAAACTCTATGCTCAAGATGCAATCACCAAGCAAATTGAAATATATCCTTCAGACGTATGAAAAAAAGATCAGCGATCGTATGGCAAAATCTCTTCGATCTAATCACATAACTCCATTGGTAATCGCGTGACAATTAGAAATGGTCAGTACACTAGGTTGTGTTTACATAAAGTCACACTACTATCGGCTTAACTTTCTTAGGAAGCCAACTTATCTGAAAATGCTTGCGAGTGAAACCTTAGCTATAATCTTATCTTCAAGAGCACTAAAGCAACATTCGAAGAATCGACACCGATAACAACGCTCTACGCTTAGGTAGTGAGAGATATATTGAATATACTAAGATTTATATTCGAGCTTTTTAAGAACTACAGGCTTTCACAAGACCCTAGCAATCAAACTAAAGGTTTGATACAGCTTACCTCTTAATTCTAAAGCATTGTTATGAGATAATCTATATTAAGCACGAAGTTTGGTTGCTAGAGGCTTATGAAAGCCTGTAGATCTTAAAAAGCTCGAATATAAATCTTAGTATATTCAATATAACTCTCACTACCTAAGCGTGAAGTGTTATCGGTGTCGATATGTAGAATGATGGCTTAATGATCTCAGAGATAGCATTAAGGTTGAGGCTTAGTGGTTTAGAGAGATGACTACCAACCGTTGGGTCACAGGTCCAAGCCCCGCCCCACCTACCGAAGTTTGGACGACCAGATAGTATCACTAGCCCTCACACAATAGGTGTAAATCATTGCCTGCTGCTCAGACGTGCACAAGGTAATTGAGTGCATTTCGTTTCGAAATATTGTTATACAGGAAATATAGAAAATAAAATCCACGACTGATAACAGAGACTAAAAATGAAACTTATTACAAATTAACACGAGTACAACCATCACCTTTTTAGTCGGATATTCCTAAAATACTACTGCAAATAAGGGTTCATGAAAAAGCTTGGAGGAACATGTAGATATAAGTACTTATTAAACGAAATACTATACAGAATGGCTATGAAACTTCAGTGGCGTCATTAAGAAATTCAATTTGATAGTATTAACAGTCCAGATTTCTGGCCACTTGCGTAGGTTGTTTTATCTCTCAAGCCCACAAAGAGGATAATTTTCAGAATCTTTAATTATTAATGAGGCGATCTGGGAATGCCGTATTTTTGAAGTGCTGTTATTCATACTAGGTGATGACTGAAGATGAAATTAAATCCTGGGTTGCAGCAGGATTCAAACCAGTTGGTTCTGAGTTTCTAGCCTAGTGCCTCACCAAGTGAGCGACGAGACTTATCTGCTTACCAGATCTTAACTTTACTTAATCACTGATTATTTGAACCATATGACAACGATATCTGACTAATTACCGAATAAAGCAATCAATAGATTTCGTTTGGTTATGATAATGTACTTAGTTCATACACAACCTACATGTAGTAAATGGTAAAAACATCCTTAAAGTATCATACAATACAGAAAGTATTACACTCGAAAGACTCACCTGAAGACTAGATGCAGAGCCATATTCGCCCATGTCCACAAACAGACCTGTTATAACTTCGGTTATACTACGGTTCACTGCGTTTAATATAGTTCCAGTGTTATCAGTAAGATTAAATGTGCCACTCAGTGATCTTGTAGCAGATTCTGACATACCAGCTTGAACTCTCCTACAGTAATTAGATAGAGGTGCCGGACCAAATGAGTGAGGGAGTGAAAATGATACATTAGATTGAAGTGACGACTGATGTGATGGAGTAGCAGAGGAAATGCCTGAATCAGCTGAAAACTGTGAATAGATAGTACCACTCCGGTTAGTGAGAGAGCCAGTGGACATACATTGGTTTTCGGAACAAACTAGTTTTTCACATACCACTGCACTCATGTTGGAATGTGGGTCAACTGGAAATGTTTGAAGGACAATATGACCACAACGACAACACGCTGTCATTGAGCTTCGATCATTAGCTGAAACCAAATATGATGACCACATATAAGTACAGGAATATCGATTGGTGAATTCATTATACGCAAATGCTGAATCAGATTACTGATGAATTCCTTCAATTTGATAGTTTATCAGACGGTCACCAATGTACGATTACAATTCACTGTTGAATATACAAAAAGTTCAACTCAAAGTGCTAGTTGAAAGCAAAATGTTTCCCATATGAAAACAAGATGTCGTTGCACCAAGTAAAAGCTGACTGGTAGTCAATACAAGCGACTACTGAAACCTAACACCTTTTGTGTTTGAAGCTTTCCACAAGTTCCAGACTGTTTATCAGCCATTTCTTCCCTTTTACGGAATATCTTTCATCCAAGCTAAAAGGTATTTTACCAAGCATGAGTTGGTATGCTTTACTTTTTGGAATTAATTTAAAATGTAAAAAGCACAACCTAACCAACTTCAATTGTAGAGGTGATAAACAGTACTTAATTTAAAAAGCCGCTAAATTGAAGACTGACACTTTATGCCTGCGAACGGATCGCACACTAACAGCTGTTTTGAAGCCCAGTGGTGATAGTTGACCACAACAACAAAACGTTAAGCGGGGTACTGGCTGAGTTTCCGAAATAAATCAAGCTAGTCCAGTGAATCCAGTTTCATACAAAAAAAACTGGCTACGTGAAGTTGCGACCACATTTGCCCCTTGCTTCGTCCACATCAAACACCTACGACCAAGGATGCTGGGTTTTTCGCTTGTTTCATATTCACTTGGAACAGTATGAGGAAGCTGTTAAGTGATAGTCAGCGTGGTGGCAGTAGATAAGTTTAAAAAAGGAGCGACATTTGAAGAAACAAGATAAACTAGTGGTTGAAATTGGCGAAGGTGGTCAGTAAGAATGTATGCGTTGTCAGTTTACAGGCTCACGAATTCCTTTAATTTTTTTTCCCGCTTCTCGAAAAACTCAACCATGCTTTCGTTATCGTTCTTTCTGTCTGGTTATGCACTACGTTTTCGTCTTCTTAGTGTCTATATATATATATATATATATATATATATATATATATATATATATATATATATATATATATATAAATTAGCTAGCACCATCAAAAATGCAATGCTCCATACCTTCATCATAGTCTGTGTCACAAACTTCAGTATTTGTTAAGTTTTCAGGTTTTTCACTTGAAGTTGAGGCCCGTAAACCATAATTCGTCAATACTACTTTCGATGAGGAGCTAGTGAAGTGACGAGGTGATCGTAGTAGAGAAGCTCCAGTCTGAACGTAAGGAAAAATTAATGATGGTGTTCGAGATGAGATACTAGAAGCACGATTCACAGTAACAGGGCATGGATGATTCCAATTATTATCAGGGTTATCACGTATGTATGTGCCAAAATCCGAGGCTTCCTGAGGTAGGCAAGGTTCAGAAGCTTCAGATGTACTTGGAAGATTATTGGATTCTAAAAGTTTACATGTTGCATCAGAATCACTGTCAAGTAGTCTTAAGTTCAAGTGGTTGTTCAACGACGAATATTCTCCAGAGTGGTTTAATAAAAATTGAATATGAGTGGGTCGCCCATCAACTTTTCGACGCTGAAAGGTTAAAATTGATAAACTAAAAAGTAGTCATCCGAAAAGACGATTATATGTACTTAGTATTACGAAATAAAAGACCATAGACGTAGTAAATATACAATGATTTTAAAAAAGGAGTATGAATCAAGGTAAACCGATAGATAGAACAAAGTGGGGACATCCACAGGAGCAAATGGCGTTATTACTACACTGCACGATAGTACCAAGTAAAAGCCAACAAAAATAGAAATATATTAAGGTATGTAATAAAGATTTGAGAGTATAGAGTCCAGATAAATCAACTGTAATAAGATGTTCATCACAGTGAGTTGTATCACTTAGGCCCATTATTACCATTACATACCAAAAACTAATGATGCAATATGATAGCTAAATAAGTCAGCTTGTCCCGTTTCTTCTAACAACAATTAGTAATGAAGACTAAAAGACGGGTCAACATAAAAAACTTTATCAACCTACCATGGTGATGAACAACAATGAAAAATACATTGTGTCCATATATATATATATATATATATATATATATATATATATAATATGTGGCCTCGGTTATCTTCAGACCTTTCTATAATAGGATTTTTTTACTGGTTTCGTTTCATTTACCAACCTGCTATACACATGCATGATCACGAGATTGCTCCCGAAAATCTAGTGCGTTAGCTGATTGTCAAGATTTTCAGGGATTTTTGGCTTGTTTGACGGATCGAAACAAAAATACGTCACAACGTAACAGATATGGCATTGATAAATCAGTCATTAAAGTGACTCAAACTGATTAGCAGTAAATCGACGGGTTATATTAATGGTACCATCTGAATAAATGATATTCTTAGTACCAAAAATGACCATCATCATCAAGATTAACATGGGATCAGGCGTTACTGCATAATGCTCGAAGTTGTCACATCTCATACATCAGCATATCAAGTGACAAGGCAATAAAATGGAAGATGAAGAAGGAAAGGGAAATCGGCCAAAGGAAGTAGAAGTAGAAATTAGTAAAAGAGAGGAAGGAGAAATCAGATGTTGAATTCAGGACAGTGGTTGAGATGAGGATAATTTATGTATACATCTGCACCACTGATTTCGGTTCTGAGTCATATCACTTAGTCTCCAACAACTAGTTTTTCTTGTCCTGCCGACCCCAACCGGCTAGTCTGCATCGCCCTACATGGTTTCACTGAACAGTCAACGACTTCATCCATTGATGCCATCTTTTAGTCTGGCTGACCCGAGCCTTTTTCCAACCTGAGTCTACTTCAGTCAACATTGTGTGACGGGGCAGATGGTGGCTAGGCATACGTAACACATGTCCCAGTCATCTCGGTCGATAAAGGTTCACAACAGCATCAAGTGTCTTACCTCTCCTGCCTAAAACTCTACGTCTGACTTCTGCATTAGTCACATGGTGACACCAGGAAACACGGGCTAGGCGACGAAGGCAGTGGTGGTCAAACACTTGAAGCCTTCTCATTTCTTTTATCTTTAATGGCCATGTTTAACAGCCATACAACAGAACAGGGCGGACTGCTGTGCAGTACACTCAACCCTCAATATACAATCGAATATCGCAGCGGCGCCACAGATGACGTAATGATAATAACAAGGCAACAGGTTTTCCAGGAAATAATTGTATTCCTCAACACTTATCACTATTTTTTTGCAACTTGTTGGTCACCAGCCAAATAACTTACACTTTCATACACAACACTGGCTAGTAACCGATGTCTTAATGAACTCATGTCAATTACTAGCCTGACCATTTCTGATCTTTTTCCCACACGATTTTACTCCAACTAGTGTCAAACAACAGAAAGGAAAGTGCATGTGCAATAAACTTCCCAATTACCCCAATCAGTCGATATTCATAACCTTGGCGGGTAATCAGTGCACAACTCTGTCTTACCTTAAACACGACATGCGGTTGAAGTTCGACTACAAACGATCGGTTTACCGAGAGCTATGGCTCAATGCACATACTTTTATATCTTTCTATTTGATAGCTTTTTCATAGTCGAAAGCCACAGAAAATATCAAAGCGATTGCCCTATTGTTAACAGCTGAACACAGATAATGTAAGTTATTAGAATTGACTACAATAACAGTTATATTTGATTGCTTGTGGTTGCTACTAAGAGTTAAGATGTTCTTATCGTCAGATAAGATGTTGAGTTGGTTATTGAAAAGTTCAGTGGTCAAGGTCAGTCTAATAATTTGAGGTGGACGATCGCAGAGTTAAGTGAAGTGTGTGATAAAAAAAATCTACCCTGCTTGATCAAGAAAACTTGGGTACATAAACAAAGTGGTTTTTACTACGCAAGGAATAGTTTGGTCAGGTCAAGAAACTCAATCGAGGCATAGTGATGTGGACTTTATCATAAGGCAGACGATATAGGAGAATTAGGCTCATTCCCAACTTTCTTTTCTACTAGGGATGTGCGTGTACCGTCGTAACTCGATTTGGGTATATTGGTATCTGGTACAGTCATTAAACAGTTTCAAATTTAAATTTGACAAAAACTTTTAAACCACATAACATGAAATGACAATGTTTGAGGAATGGCTGGACAGGTTTTGGAGATGTGCTCAGTGAAATTGAGGTTATCATAGTATAACCCGGGGTCTCGTATAAACTGCAGTTGAAACAGTCTAACTCCATAAAATGCTAAGGATACACCTTCTCATTATACGTCAAAGTACATCCAACAACTTTTATCACAAATGAACTGTATTCGCCAGAGTTTATCCACACACCTCTAAGCAATTAAGGTCACTTAAAGGTATCTCCTGTGCAAAAAGCTTTTTTGTAAAGCTAGGTAACGTTAAGGTCACCAGAGAATAAGAATGATATTCGATATCGAAAGTAAACAGATATATCGTTGGTAATCAATCAGAAATAGTAATGGTCCAAGGACACTCTTGAATAACTCCACTGTGGATGCTTTCCAGAGACAAAGTAGTGAAGTCTAGCTCAAGATAATGAGATCAATCACTTAGAAAAGGATGAAACCACTCTCATAATGAGTCATATATACATCGAGCTTGAAGTATTTTTAACAAGAGGGAATGAGGGGCTTAATCATAAGCTTTAGTGATGTCAAAGTATAGGACTTGCACAGCTAACCTACAATCTCTATCTAAATTTGTTTTTTAAAACAACCTTGTTTTGTCCATTCGGAAATACAAATGACATAATAAAAAACGTGTAAAATCAGTTTGCTTATAATGCAAATGTGTGATAGACTGATTGACTGACAAAATCAATTTACAACCTCGCATACAGGTGCATCGGCTCAAGTTGCTACATTACGGTAGTAAACGAAGAACAAGTGGATGGAAAAAAAGTGATGTCAAAGTAGACAATTGTGTGAAAAAATAAACAATCTGAAGATAAAGATTAGTAATTGATTTAAATGTATTTTTTGACATGCACATTCTAATCGCAGAATCTCAAGGTAGATGGGTGTTAGTAAGTGAATGTGGTTCAACGTAGAAATGATGTGCAAGTTAGTGCATGAAAGTTGTAATACTATTGGACCTCGGGTTCGAGCCCATGATTCACCAATTGTAAATCGAGTATCTGATCCAATAAACAGCAGTCGTATGCTTTGGAAACTAGTAATCGCGGCTGGTTGATGCATTGGCTTTGAGTTGGGAACTTATCTCTCACCCTGAATGAATAATATTGTTTGATGACTACATATTTTGAAGCCATGAAAAATCAACTTGGCTTTGTTTTAAAATTGAATACAAATTTGCCATCTACCCCTTTTGATACATTTTACTGCTTTTTTCACAGCTGATCATTTGTTGTAGACAGACAGATTAAAGTAGAAAGTCCCAAAGAAGTACATCGGTTCAACTTACCACAGTTTACATCAGCATGTAAGGAGGAAGTGCACAGCAAAAGTTATATTAATGTATATAACGTATATGACGAACGGAATAAATAGATGGATGTTAATAAAATGTTTAAAATTTGAGAGTAACAGAGATTATATACATCTGCGGCAGTCACAGATTTCTAACCATATGAACAGATCTTTTACTGCTGGTTCCTACTGTTTCAAGGACCTCAGCTAGACAGTGTACACCTCCTTACGTGAGTGAGACGAACATTCAGAGACTTCATGGACAGCAGCTTAGTCCTGATCCGATCATCCTTAGCATATATTTCTAACCCAATCCTACTTTTGATCACATTGCACGTTGAGGTAGGCGGTAAGTCGTCCTGTACAACAGATGCACTAAGCACCTCAGTTGGTAAAGGTTCACAGTCTATCGACTAAACAGCTTTCCTTGCCTAGTACTCCACCTAATCTCGACATTACTCATGTGGTGATTTAAACATGTATGGGAAACGCTAAAAAGACACCTGTGATCAAAATTTAGTTTCAAACGTATTGGTTATTCAACATATTACTGTCGTTATAAGTAGAATCTAGTCACTTCATTTTATAAATGAAGTTTGAAGCGACAAGAAGCGTCTAAAGCCAAAATATGAAAAATTGAATATATCTATGGAAAACTATCGCATACCTTGGATGCAGAAGAAACACAAACAGTATTGTGCTCCACTTCGCTGCAAGAAATCTTGGAGTTCCGGAGACCTTCAGCTGAATGAACGCTGGTATTCAAAAGATTTTTGATGTGTTGACTGAGAAGGTAATCATTGATCAAATCTGTAGCCACATAAGTTATTGGAGTCACTTCATGGGCATTACTCAACCTTGAGCGCAAAAGATCCAATGCTGCAAGAGGGACTAAGAGGTGAGATTTTGAAGGCATTTCACTAAGTGATGAGACTGTGCAGTTACTAGATTCAAAGGGTACAAGACTAATCCCATGTGATGAAGTGTTAGGTGGACTGTGACTCGATAGCACATTCGACGGCAATTGTAGTTGCATAGACATCTTGGCTCGGCACCGAATGCAAATACCAACAGGGGGCATAACATCAGCAGACTTTTTGAACGTGCCTGATTTCTGTCGCATATATAAATAGAGAAACAATAAAAACTTATGTCGTAATAAATAAGCAAACGAACCGTGCAAACAAGCAATTATGCGAACGCTAAGTCTCAGTAACAAGTGGCAGAACTCAACAACCGAACACAGATTCGTGTACAAGGTTGAGTCAAACTTGTATGATGGCTGAGAACAGATGGAACGGGACCTGAAACTGCCACACCTACTAGTTGAATCATGTCCTCAAAGCCAACCAACCACAACTTTATGCACTACACAGGATGAATGAAACATCAGCATGGGACGGATAAACTAGGTGCAAAACCTAATACGATAATGCGTCGGTCTCATACACAAGGAGAATCTGGTACAGAAGCGCATCAGTTCGATTTATCAAATGAGTGAAAATAATAATAGTACTGATATCACCAAATACAGTCAACGTGAATCGCTGTGATGCTCTAAAGCAAGTGATATAAACATATGAAACAAATACAACACAAAACATATCTTAAGTCAGTGTTACGAGTAATGAAGGTAGATCGGAGTTTTGAGCTTATCTCTTAAAATTACCATCTACCAAATACATGAATATAATTTTCACTACCAATTTTCGTCCAGTCCAAGATTATGAAAGGTGGATCTGAGTTGATGATAACGAGGCACCGAAACCTAATGATAAAATGAATTGTTAAAAGTAGTTAAAGAAAGTCTAGTTTTCCAGTAATGTACTACTACTACTACTACTGAGAAATGGAGTAGTTTATGTACATTCAAAGAATGAAAACATCGACTGCGGCGCTAGTGTGTTTGTTTAACTGAAGATATCGAAAACCAGAAACAGCAAGAAGACAGCTACCAGGTATTATAAATTTATTTCAGCAATAAACTAGTCAATAATCCACTAGTGAGTCCAGTGGTCATAATTTTACCGAATAGCTTGTCGTGAATGACAAGTCAAGCAGTGATACGGAAAATATTATGACAAGAATCAAACGTCAACACTTAGCCGTATCTATGAGTAAGCAGAATTCGGTTAAATAACAAGGCTTACATTTTGAAAAAAGGCAAATGCATAGTATTATTATATCCCTTCTTTAGAAACTAATTATTTCTTCATTCACTTGAAACTTACCATGGATTGTGAAGTACGCATTTTATTGCTATCGGTCGAAGTAGAATTCAAAGGTTGTTCAGCACTTGAAGGAAATGACCAACGCCACCAAGCCACATGTTTACTAGCCCAGTGCCAAAACGAGGAGAGGCAAGGTCGACATAAAGAATGACGCATTAATTCACGATGAGTTATAACTAGATCACAAGCATGACCACCACAGCATATGCCACCATTTGGGACCGCAACATTCGGAAACTCACAATAATTGCCTCTCGAAAGGAGGAATTCACGTACAGGCATGTCTTCAATTATAGCTACAGCGGCTGGGTTAGCGTCACGACACAGACGCTCAAATACCTCAGAACAATGATTCGGATTAGCCAGGTTTAATAGTTCCCGAACATGTGATGGGAACATGCTTGGTTGAGTAGTAGCAGCAACCGCGGCCGCTGCTTGCTGAGCTACTGATATTCCAAGGCGAATATCCGTTGTCACCGCTGGGAACTTTGGTCCAAGTGTCCCAGCCCATCGACATAAACGAACTGAACAGACGGAGCAGATACCAAGGTTTTGAAACCAGGAGTCAGTACATTTAGCAAGATATTCCAGAAGAGCATCACGAGGAACTAAAGTATCAAACATGTTTTTAGTGGTATCACTTGTGTTACCTAAAGAAGAAAAAGTTGAAAAGTAGTGATCACTGAAAAAATGTATCACTAAATATATTAACGTCCTATCGACAACAGAATTTACAATCAGTTCTTGTTAAGAGTCATCCAAGTAATATCCTTTGAGTAATTCCGGACCAACTTCGGTCTTTTAGTAATAATACAGTTGCAATGCTTGACTTTATTTTGCCTTCAGTTTTTTCGTAAACAGAGGATGCAAAAACGAGAAAGGAATGAAAAATCTTGTATTGTAAATTACATCTTTGTGTCCGGCCACAAATATCCAAGCAATGCACATATTAACTTGTTTATACTACAAATACCTTCAAAATAACGTTACCGCCAACTATTAAAGTCATTACACAAATATATACCGTTATGTCACAACAAAATCAAAACAAATACTGAGGAATTAGATAAAATACTACATACCAATACCCATTAATGCTTTTCCAGATGTTTTAGTATGTTCTACCTTTGTTGGACTGCTGAATACTGATTTATTAGGTGACTTATGTACGTAGGTTGGTTCACCGCTGGATGGATTGGCAGTTGCCGTGTATAAGACAGTACCATCAGGAGCGAATTTAACCCACCTGACACGTGAGTGGTTTGACACAAAACGCCAAACTGAAAGCATTCGACCAGATACCCAATCATAAAAGACCACTTCTTGAGTCCTATAAGTAAAGAAGTTCAATTTTAAAACCAACACGAAGTTGATTGGCACAAGAAAAAAACTCATAACCATAATATGATTGTGATAAATTGAGATTAGAAAAGTCATTTAACAAGAAATACCAAGTACTAAATAAACCCATAGAATGTCTAATTATCATCTAAAGGTACCCAGATTCTCCTACCTACCATACAGAATCAGCCAAGAATATGGCTAATCAGAGTTCGTCTGTCACAACTTTTGGACAGAATGATGATAATGATGTAACACAGCAACTAAAGACAATAATGAACAGTGCAACTCAACCTGATATAGATTTATGTACTGGACACCAAGTCACGAATTTTGTGTGGAGGCCTAAGACTTTGAACAGTTGCACAAGCCTCAGAATCATCTTGTAACCTACTTATCACAATTCGAGTGTCTAGACCGGAAATTATGAACACTGTTATACAATCATGTGTTCAGAACCTATCAAAAAAATTCTATTCGATGCCTTCAGGTGGAACCAACACTTCGACTAAACCCGAAACGTGAAGGTAAGTTCATGATCCCTGAGCCGGATCTGCCTAAAGTGTTCATCAAAAAGGATTCAAAAACCATAAATCCAAACCACCAATGCAAAAAGGTTCCAGAGTTTTGAAGTCCCAAAGGAAGGTATGACATGTCCACTTATTCTGATTACTATCAACCCACTGAGATGCAATTTTTGACGCCACTCTACTGACAGATCTCAAGCCAAAGGCTTCAAAACTGACTCCCCATCTGCTTCAGTTTTTTGTCGGTTCAAGTATGTGCATAGTATTTCACTCCTCTTAATATAATACTTCACAATAAGTTCTTACACAATTTTACTGAGACTACTGCTTACCAAATTACATTCAGTTGGCAATCTTATGGTTAAAGTTACACATGTATTGCATTTTTTTTAAAAACATCTTGATTTTCAAACCAACCAGACACTTAGTGCTTATGGTACTTTTGCTGAACAGTTATACTCAATGAATAAAGGAAATCTTTAACCAGTAAAACACACGATTAAGTAAATGATTTGATATACTCACCAAGCAGCAACTAGTATAGAGTGAACGGGATGAAAACTCAGGGATGCAATTGCTCCTGTCTGTTTCCAAACACATACAGAAGACATCTCAGTTACGCGTTCGTTTTTGTCGTCACCAACTTTTGCTAAATAATCCAAGTTCCACAGCCTCACACTGCCACCAAGGCATCCACTAGCAAGTAGGTAGGGTTGTGTGGGATGGAACTTGGTAGAAAACGATGAAAAACACCACAATGAATACATGATAAAGAGATCACATTCGATTTTGGTTAAATGAAGAATAAAAGCAAGTGCCTGAAATTTATAACTATAATTAAGGCTAGACATGAATAACACGGTGAATACGCTACATATATTATGCTTTCTGGACTGTATCATATACGATGTAATAAATCTCGACTTTTAACCAATCATTTTCTGATATCTATAAAATGAAAAACTATGTCACTGTTTATAAACTGCCCAGCTACTCGAAGAGGCTGGTCTAGTCAACGACTTGCTTTACCGAATTATCCTGAGTAGTTTGAATATATATTAATGCAATTCAGACCGACTAGACAATAAATAGTACAAGCATAAGATAGAATCGCTACAACCATTAAAAGTCTTAAGTATCTATTACTACATTGTTGTAGTAGTCTAACAACGACTTTGTTGACAGGATCACAATCACACCACTACTATCAACCATACTAAGAATTCCATACCAACAATCTACCTTCGACCACATTGCTTAAGCCAGTGATCAGGCTTTTTCAAAAGAATGTTTTGGTTTGATGATTCTGACCTCCGCATTTGCTCGCGTGTACTAACCAATACCACTTACTAAGGAAAATAGCTGCAAAAAGCAAAAATGTGGTCGATTTTAATCTGTTGAACAGTCACATCTCACAGTGGAATAGTCTCACATAAGTCGGTAGCAGGACATAACTCAGTAATCGCGCGCAGGTTTTCTGCTAAGTGACGGATTTCATCCAATGTGAATAAGAATGAAAATACCTGACTTGCAAGCTTCAGTAGGCGATAGAGTTCAAACCTGAGATTCGTTGCACGAACGTTTACCGCACAGACTAGTGTGACATTTTTAAGCTACTAAGTATTAACACAGAAGCTCGTAACACCGCATAACAGCCCAAAATCCGGATAGCAACATATACGGTAAGATGGAATACATAATTGGAATTATGCTTCAGAAATTGCAAAGAGCTAAAATGCAACATCCGATATAACAATGAAATGAGATGTGATAATTCGAAAAAACAAAACTAAATCTTCGCCACAGCACATTTAGCAAACCCAAAATTGTCTCGAATGTAGTGGTAAGGCTATAATAGACTAATCAATAGAATCACCGTCAGCATCCAGTGCTGTGGGTACTTCTAGTGACCGTTATGTACGATAACATAAACAATGCTTCTGGAATTTATTTTGACGCCTTTGCTGCTCTTGGGCTTCATGTGCAGTTGTGGCTCATCTGTGAGTAGTGAACTTCCATCCATTCAGTCGTGTCCAACCTCTGTCTTATCTACTAAGGATTATGCTTTCAGTGAGCATGGTACGTCGTCTCACTCTGTTTGATTGTTCGACCGCGGTCAACTTCAAGATTTGTTAGGGCAGGGATACGTCCTGTTAACAAGCGCCAATACACATGATTTTAACTCAGGGTTTCTTACTAACTGCCTCTAGCCACCTAATATTTTACGAGCTGCGTTTTCCAAGTTGATTGTTGTGCCTATCCCAAGAAATATTTCTGCAGTGGTATGTTTCATCTGGTTGGAGAGTGGAGAGGGCCGAAGCGCGTGATTTTTTCGTGTTTCATTCTCTTACTCCTAGATGTCGGCCTAGCAAACAATCTCGTTTCCCAGCAGGTCTTCGGCAGCAACAGACAGACAAAGGTGACAACATGGATGACTACGTAAGTTCTATGTCCGATTCTCAACACCCTACAACGATAGTTACTTTTCGTCACAACACTATCCGAACACTGCAATCGTTGATGCAGATTTAAATCGAAAAGCTGAGGGTTGGAATAACAACAATAGTAGTTATGATAATAGTGTTGCTAGTTGATGACGTAAAGGTGGAATAGCAACCAAAAAGGGTTGTAAGACTTTTTTAGTCTTCCACAAGATGCATGTAGGCTACAAAGAGGTGAAAACATGGTGAAGTTAATGAACAATCAAAGAATTCGGTAATATGAACGAGAAAAGGTGGAAGAAATCGAAAATGTTTTGTTAAGAGTTTTAATTATTGGGAAGATCAAATGAAGTAGTATCGGAAATTATTGAATGTAAAGATAAGAATGATAACGACGACATACGAGCACAAAGATTAATTTAGCAAAGGGGGAAGTTGAAAAAACAAAACGAAATTATGTTTAGACCAAGGTAGGGACAAAGACTGTACATACTTCTTTTGCATATAAAGGTCAGCTTCAGCTCATGGGTAGCCAAGGCCTCTTCTGTTTTAGAAGTTGAATACGGAGGAAACGTAAAATGTTTGAGCGAATTCGGTAGACAACCTTAAAGTCATTGTTTGGGTCGGTTGAATGGTTGGAATCAATTAGATGTTCAAGGATAGTTTTCCTTTCACGCTTATAAAACTAGGCAGGAATATGTTCTCGTATACATAGACAGCAATCTCCGACTACAGCCGACGTACCTCGCTCCGCAGGAGCAGGTGAACTGGTAGATAAACATGGAGGTGGCCCGTCGAGGGTTGTTGTCTTGTATCGCTCAGTGGTTAGCTGAAATAATGGAATCAGTCAGATGCCAAGTGTCGCGTTCTGCTATCAGTGATATATTTCAGTTTACTGATACCATTAAGGTTGTCGACACTACCGGTTAAGTTGTTTTCCTTAGACGTCACTTCACTGCTCACCAGTGTACCACTCACTAAAGCTGTTCATTGTGTGATTTGGTTACAGTTAACGATGCCTTCGAAATGATTCAAAGAAATTCGCCACTCTATGCCATCTGAGCCACCAGGAAAGAATTCAGAAACCTAGTAACAATGAAGTGGACTGTGTAGTCAACAAGTCAATAACTTAGGCATTTATTTGTGGGTGAGCAAGGTTATTTTTAACTGTTGTGTTTTTGACAGAAAAGTTGGACTAGCAAACCTGAAAAGCGAGGTCAGTTGGGAAAATATCGCACGCGATGAGCAATCAGCTTTCCAGCCACACCGATGCTGAGTATCTTGAAAATTAAGTTTCGTGATGTTGAAGTTAGTCGTGTGAGTTGACGTTTGGCATGAGAGAAGCTTAAAATTGTCGTACAGTGACACCTACCTGTCCATGAGGATATCAATTTTTGGCTAAGCGTAACACCAAACAATAGTCACTGGACGGTAAGCTATGAGTGAGTCAACTTCGGCATACATTCGCCAAGTATGTAAACGCTAAACACTGCGGACACAGACATACCTACGTCTCCAAGCTCAAGCTTTATTGTCGTTTTTGGTTGTTTGAATTCAGCTATCGTTATGTGACGTGAACTACTGTTTGTGTGTAAATTCCATGTTGTTTATTGTGGGAAAACAAAATACCAAAAGTCACCTTATATTTAAGCCAGCAAAACTGTAGTTAACTGCTTCCAGGCAGGTATGCTAATTGAATCTATCACTGATGCTGATCTAGGGTTTTGGAGTGTGAACGCCAATATCTTGCTGATAGAGCTGTTTTTATGACATAAATGAGCTAGCAGAGCAAAGAGACAACCACCTTGGGTCTTCAGATATTGACGCACATCAAACGGAGTGCTGAAAAAGCATTTTAACTAAGACACGAGTACGGGCAGTAGTGTAAACGTACCAACAGCAGGTTTACGGACTAGACTTTAGATTATGTAGCGACCGGTAGATGAAATGTTCCCGGTAATCACGTATTGTCGAAAATTTTGCAGATTCAGAACGTCCTTGAAATGTCTGTTAGAGATGCTTCGAGTGCATTTTATGAAGGAAGAATTTAAATTCTCATAGTAGCACATTTCTCCACCTGATGTATTATAGTAACGACACTACTTCGTCTGAATGATGAACAATCTAAGGGTATGCATTACTTGCAGTTTATACATCGCAAAATGTGGTTCTCCATGTCGTCCAGAAAAGGTATGTCAACTTGCGGACGCTGAGAAATGAACTCACCTGAACCGAAGTTACCTCGTCAAATTGGTTCTCTCTAGTTTGGAGTTTCAAAATACAGAAGCCCGGATTGGACCTAGAGCAAGTGTGCTCCGGCAAATCTTAACTTTCAACAGGTATTTTAGATCGGAGTGAGAAACAACAAATGTTTAGAACAAAAACACGATGTCTGCTTTAGGACTCGGAAAAAAAAAGGGCAGCCTGAATACTTCATGAGGTATGATAGTACTGATGACCTTACAAAACATCCAAATTTATTCACAAAAGGCAAATAACATTTTTTTGTAGCTGAAATAACTACTTACGGTCAGAGTCCAGGGAGATCTTTCGTGGCCAGTGCATCGCAGCAACAACCGGCCGTTGGATACACAGTATATACAAACAGAGCGATCGCCATGGGCAGCAGCAACGAGTTCACCCGAGCAATTAAGTCGGAGAAGATAAACTGAACGGCAGTTGACTGGTGTGTCAGCTATTAGAGCTTTTGCACATCGCTGAGCTGTAAGTCTGTCTGACAAGCGCTGATGTTCATGACCCGCAGTCCTGCCAAATTCCCTTCGGTTAGTATAATCCACAAGAGATTGTAATTCTTTAGAGCCACTCCAAAAATAATGAATATCAAACATGCACAAATGTAAAATTAATACATCCAAGGCTTAGAAACAATCATAGTTAGCGAAAAACTTTGCCGTAATGGAGGTTAATGTAAATCTCACTGATTGATTAAAACACTTACGTACAATATTGTAGTCTTCTGAATTCATTAACAAGGATTCTATGTGAACTTGACTCTTTTTATTCCTTGTAACAAGTTACTTTTCCAAGATCTGGTTTCATCTTGGTTGTGCTGACCGAATGAGTTGACACAACTTTCTTGTGTAGGGAGTTCCTGTTTTCGGTGAGAGAAAGGCAGGGTTAGGTTAAGTTGACGCAAACGTTGCTTTTCGAGTTCATTGCAGCTATCTACGGGGCAATCGGTATTTTATGGAAATGGAAATGGGATGTTAATTTAATATGCAGCGCCTTGAACACATAATGCAAATAATGCGTAACCCTTCTTGTCAGGCAAGAGTGTTGACAGGTTTAGTCGTTCTAAGGGTTGTTACAGGATAAGTCAAAGATTCCAGCCATTCATCCATTACTCACCCCCTGAAAGCACTACCGAGCCGTGGGGCCGTTTGTAAAGCAGTGACTGGTCGCTTGAATCTGGTCTTCCGGTCAGGGTAGCATGAACTTGAAATAGAATGTCCGAAACATGGGTTCACTGTAGCACTAAAAAGCCACACAACCCGAAATGCAACCGGTGAGGCTTCAGCGAAGTGTCCAGGCATCTTCAAATCACAGCCAACAGTCACTCCCAAATCTTTAATTTCTTGGGCATTTGTTACCATTACTAGAACCACGTTTGTGGTTCAAATGAAATCATTGCAGTGATACTTGTGATTTCTGGTTGCTAAACAGGGCCGAATTGCCTGATCTCTGTTGGCAGATGGGTTTCCGTGACGATGCCTCGGTACCGCCGGGTATTCGTGTTATATTGACGTGGTCACTACCAAAGGAACCCAGGGCTAGTGTTTCGTTTTGTCTGCGACCAGTCAGCTAGGTGCATGTGTACCCCAGTGCGGAGTGATGTTGATCCCAATGGGGCTGGGACCCACTACTCTTGTCTTCAAACGCCATGTCGCTATCCACTAAGCCACTAGGGCATGATATCCATCCCTTTCACAACAAGTGTCGGGCGATTCGGTTGCGTATAGCAACGAGAAATAACAAATATCATCACAACGACTGACACCCGTTGCGCAAGAGGTGGGTGTCACGCCCAAGTAGCTTAGTGGATAACGACCTGACGTGGAAAGCGGGGTACTGTGCCTACCCCCGGTGGGAACTACATCAGTCTGCACTGGGGTGCTGGTGCGTCCAGCTGACAAGCCGCAAATAGAACGAAGCGCGCGTTCTGGATCCCTCTGCTAACCACCAAGGTCAATATCGAATCATTAGTTATACGATATGAACCCTGGTAGATTGCCTCCGATTTTCGCTGCATCCTCAACCTATTTGTGGTGGAAGCCTGTAAACTTTTACGTACCACGTTCGAGCTCTTCCCCGTCAGTTGATCTTTTATTTAGATCGCCTCAAGTGCAATACGGAACTCCTGAACATTACAACACCATGTTCTATCCTCAGTGATACGGTGGTACCCAGTGATGAGAAAAGAATCACTTTGATCATTTAAGAGCCATGCTTTCGCTACAGTAACCAATTCAAGCCTTGCTTCATCCAGTGCAGCATACAGCCCAGAAGTTCTAACAAGCAAGCGGTCAGGTTTATTACACGGATGCAATAATCCTTCAAAGTTCTACCTCTTCAGAGGTTATTCAGAAAAAGGTCAGTTTGGAAACTATTTCTTGAAGAGAGGGGCTTATCATTTCCATGACGTTATTCCCCCAACGATTTTTCAAACTCCCCGGCATTTGGCCTCAGCCGTTGCCTGCAAATTTCGCGATTTATATGAAATGTCAGTCTGGCCCAAACAACCAGCATACCTCCCTGTTGCTGTAGGTTTCACTAGTTGTTTGTGGCCCGTTTGCTAGCAGACCAAACTAAAATAAACGACTCGAATGCTTAAATCATCAAGTGCGCAAACTTTGTCCTGAACAAAGAAGTCCGGAATAGATTTGGTAAAGTCTTAGACTTCTACACAAAACCGTTTGAATATTTAAGGACAAAACCGAAGTCATAAACACACACACTTGTGTAGCTACGAGTGTCCGAGAGTGAGGGAGCACATGGCCTGTCATGATCATCATAAGGTAGTATTCCAATGAAATCGTAGCGAATTTGGAAAATCAACACAGAAATTCAAGACCCTTTGGTTTGAGAAAATAGAAAGAGAATCATTTTTCGTTTTCCAGCTGAAGCACTGCAAGTCCAACTGCTAACTGTTTCAGTCTGGCAGCACCAACTCGCTGTCACAGCAACTCCAGCATTTCCAGTTAAATGTGGGGCGTCACAGATGCCCTCTGACAGACGTCCTCGCTTTGCGACGAGATAGAGGTTTACAGTGAAGAGAAATGTTGACCTGTTTTTCTTAAACTTTAGAGGAATTACATCCCGCGGTTAAATCAAAATGGAAAAAGGTATTAATTAGTGCCAATTTTCTCAAAACTTGCATTCTGCCCTAAATTCTTTCCAACGGTTGCATTCTTTCCTGATGCTTCCACCAAAATTGCGCGCGCTCCACAAGAATTCTCTTAAAATCATACATAAATACTCAGATTTCCCCCCCCAAAATGCTGCGTGCCTCCCATACTCTCCTGGTAAACTGATTGGGATGCCTCTTTACCTTCCCAAATTAAACCTACCTCTGCCTAAGTTCGTTTTAATAATGATCCCCTGCTATCAGTTTCTTGGGAGATGTGGTATAATAATTGATGCTCGGCGCGTTCTCACCTCGTAAGCAGAGTAAATAACCGCCGAGGAGAAACATGTACAAGCTCTCGCGAACAATATCATGACATATTTTGCATATGATTACAAAACCTGACCACGTTGACCTTTGACTTTGCATAATGAGGTCAGCAATACGATCTGCGTTGATACATAACCTAATGTTTAGTGACCAGCACAAGAGTGTTTAACCCTGAAGTTGGACAAAGCCGAACCGAACTCAATTACCAGCTCCGGCATAAAATAAGATTGGGTGGAATACAGCAGAGTATTATGATAACCACCCTAGTTAGGCTGAAAGACTGGGACTGCGGAAAAAATACCAGAATAAGTAGGTGGTTTTTGCAAGCAGCAATTAGGATGATGCTAATGATAAGGAAGTAATAATCAGTAGTTTTATCTCAAGTAGTTATGATGATAACAATTATAATTAATGACTTCCGTCACGAGACCAACCCGTGGATCATGTAGGTATTCCTGGGAAGACGAGTCTAATTCATGATCTGCTTCCCTTCTGTCCATATTTTATTTGACAATCGCGACTTAACTGTCGCTGGAATGGGCGGCCCTAAGTTAGTCAAACTACATCACGTTGTCTTATAGTTACGGTGTTTTAGAAAGAGTGGCATCGCATGCGTTTCAAGCAAATCATACTGAAATGCTGTCCACTTTTTCAAGACCGCCCGTAGCATACACCATATGAGCTGCTTTTGGTCATCCATTATGGAATTTTTCAATGATTACCTCGAGAGACACTAAACTTGCTTCCCTTTATTGATGTCTCTAGGGTGAACACCTTGTCCGCTTGATCCAGTAGGAAGCTGAACTCAAAGGAATTTACGGACAAGGCATTCTAAGAGAACACGTCATTAGATCTTACTCGAATACAGTCGTCAAACTATATTTTTCATGATGACGTCTTTTATTAGACCGCTTAAATGGTGGATAAATGTATGCAGCAGTCACAGAAGTCTTCCGTGATACCCCAATGGCATCACCATGCGCCTACACACTACCTTCTCCAAAAATGTAGCAACTTCCGTGGTTTCAGCATGATATTCAGCCATGACTATGTTGCAAGGCGGGAGCTGGTAATGGGATTAGTTGCCAGATTCCTTGTGTGGTTGAAATCGTGGGCGATTCTCTTCAGGAATTCCAGCTGTTTAGGCCCAGCCTAACTCTGAGAATGGACACAATATATGGATCGTTGGCAGTTAGCTAGTATGTGCCACATGTTGTATTGGTGTTCCTGATACACAGCGACAAAAGGCGGCCGATAGGGGAATTGTTTTCAAGTTGTGATCGGATCGTGTTCACGTCGTGATTTTTGCATGCACTGATATGAGAACCTGATTGGAGAAGTTCGACCTCACGCAGGAAATCGGATTGATTCATTTATGGATTCACTTTCTGAGAGTTTTGTAAATACACATATGCCATGTATTTGCCCAATAAAAGTTGTCACTGTTCTTACGGTCACAGGCCATCCTTGTCTTCTGATTTTCTCCACGGCTCAGTGAAGTAGAAGGTACTAAGGGAGGTCAGTAGCAAAGGTATTCGGTTGAGGTGTCTATTGAGTCTCACTATCATTATACCTTCGAGCGAAACCCACCAATCGGAAACAACAGTTCTGTACGTCTGATGTTGCACAGCCGCAGTATGTGAAGGTAACAGGTTCATTGACTGGTTCTTCTTCTTTGGCAGTCTGGCTACGATCTAGCTACAATTTTCGCCTGCAAATTGAAGCATCTACTATTACCATCGTCTTCTCCGCAACTATTGTTGCATATCTCTGATTTTTGTCTTTACATGAATTTTGGAATAACAGCGTACTTCGCCATTTGAGGGGAAGCTGTGGTGTTTTGCTTCTTTATACACCAGTTTACTACTAAAGCTGAGGTTGAAAGACAACCAGCAGCTTCAATCTGTTCCGCGGCTAAGTTTCTGACCTTGCTATTTTACTGTTAGACAATAAATTTTTGTTGTTGTTTGATGTTTGTGCCTTGTAACCCTAACATTAGTAACGTTATCGTTGCAGTAAGTAAACCGATCCATAAAGCTAGGAGATCAAAAGTTTCGAATGCGTCACTAGGGTCCGAAAATAGTTTGTTTGCTAACGGTCCCTCTGTCGATCCATCAAACGTCATGACTGAGGTATATAATGGTGTTATTGCGAACAAGCGTAATGCCTTGGACAATGGTGATGCAGCTGCTGATCTGCAGCATGAATTAGATTGTCTTACACCTCTGATTCGCGTACTGAACTCTGTAACAGACCTACCGTTGGATATTTTTACCAAGTGTGGGACATTAGTTAAATTTGTAGACACTGAAGCCAGCAAACAACTGACTTCGTAGCACAACTCTGTCGTCCTCAACGCTTCCCGTAGTTTTTCGCTAAAACATGTTAAAAATGATCCCCTCCAAGCCTGTGGTTCGCATGAATCTGTTTGCGCAGCCCGACTTTTTAGGAATGGGACTGGTAAAGACGCCTGTCCAATATTATTCCAGTCCAACTCACCCCTTGATGAGAGACACTTATGCGGTTCACAGAAATGTGTAAGACCTAAAATTCTGAGAGAAGGTTAAGATGCCTCCAGTTCTTACCCCCTGTCAACGACACACACGTGATACGAAACCTTTTGAAGCCCTTCTGGAAACGTCATCCGAACCAACGGCCACCCGGGGCATACTGACTCCTGGGAGTCAGCTCACCGCACCCGACAACGCTGTAAGTGTAGATCAAAAAAGGCTGGCCGAGCACATAGTTGCAAGTACATCAGTTGCTGCTATTTCATCTGCCAACATGGCACTAACCACTGAAACTGAAGGTGAAATCTTCGCCAGCTTTGCAGGTTTATTCGCAGTTTGTGTTGATTTCGATGGCAACGGTAATGTTGTAGCTGATTCGTACCTCATCCTTCTGAATTTACCGACGATACCCTCACTACAATATGCAATTAAGCTGATGAGACTTTACGAGGGGTTAGGTCTCAAGGCTTAAGGGGATTAAGCCTCTCACGTACGATGATGACCTCTGGGTATAGTGACAATGCACAGTCAAGATACCGTGTTTTGGAGATGCAAACCTGAAAACGCTGGTTCTGGTATATCGTCAAAGCCCATGGCACAGAAGCGACTTAGTCATCCTCGAAACAATGGCTTCCAGTCTGTCAAACCTAGTAGTTATAACACCATTCAAAGACTGATCCCGCTTCCCAAGGCAGGCACATTCACGACGCTCATTGGTATGACACCAGACACTACAGCACTTTCATTAACTAACAGAAAGGCAGGATTCATAAACCAAGGTGGTAAAAAGAAAGGGTACATTTATGAGAATGTTCACAACGCTAATGCCACCCATAGTCAAGTGAACAAGGGCTACATGAGAAATAACAGGTTTTTCTCCCCACAATCATCTATGCAACATTCAGCCCCAATGTGTGCTCACTCCATCACATCGTGATCACCTCCTAATTGGAAGCCTGCCGTTCAGATGAAGCCTGTGATACTGGCCGTCCAACATAATGCACCCTACCCTTTCCCATGGAGAAGTGAAACAACTGATTTACGTGGCTCATTTCCACAGACATCCGCGCCCTGGGCTCACAGTGAAAGTCTTAATTTTCACTGACCTCAAGAATTATCGGTGCCTTTTGCCGCTCAGAGGATGACGCTTTCGATCCAGCCGCTTTCAACCCTAACTCACAATCGCTACAGTGCCAAGAAAGATGTTATTCCGACCTATCATCCCCTGGCTCACATACAGTAGGTCGACACCTGACACAATAAAGGATAATATTATTAGCGACCCAAGAATATCTTATTCCCTTAGTATGCCCAGAGATTAAAGTCCACCCCGTGTTTCCCATCACTACAGTTTAACATAACCTACGATAACAAGCCTTCCGAAAACGGATTTAAGTACTACTGCCCACCCAATTCTTGACTTTCTGTTTGATCAACGCTCATTCCATACGCAAAAAATAAGTGAGATCACTATGTTTTCGATTATGTCCAACCCCTACCTGATATTTATCGCTGAGGCAAGGTGTACTTCAGATATTCCCGACAGTGATGTCAATGCCAACAATTATACTTTATTTAGGGGAGATAGATATAATGGTGGAGGTGGTGGTTGCATCATCTATATATCATGTCCAACACTGCTGTGATAGATCGCAGTACTTCACCGCTTAATTTGCCCGGTGACAACGTGGGATGCGGCGAAGTCTTTGAATGCTATAACTATCCCCTTAAGGTGTATCTACCGTCCCCCTTGCCCTATTGTAGATTGTGATGACAGGCTTATAGAAGTCTTCACCCATCTGACGACACTACCCTACCGCACGAAACTTGTATGCAGAGACTTTCATATGCCTGACATCAAGTGGCAGTCACTTACTTCCCCTAGGCGTTCGATAACTTTTTAACGTTTAGATTCTGGAGGATGGCGCCAGCAAGCAATGCAACCAGCTAGACACCATAGCATACTTGAACCTGTTTTCACCAACGGATTGTTGCCTTTCACCCTTCAAGTCGGTCCAGAAGTCCCGAGCAGCGATTAGACAGTAGTGTTTGGTGACTTCCGACTATCTTCCAGCACTACCCCAGCTCCCAGATCAAAAACAACGGTAATTAGACCAAATAAAAATGTTACCTGGGAAGAGATACAGTGCATGTTGAGATGCTTGGACTGGGGTTCTTACTTCACCAGTAGCTCAACCCATGAACTAAGCAATCCCTTCCGTAGGTCCGTGAGTGCAATTCGCGACCGTATTGCTCCGGTGGTATCGGCGGTAATTAGAAACCCGCAAGTGAACTTCAACCCGGAAAACGTATTTATCACAGTGCGTAGACACGCCGGAAATCTCTATCGATCTAATGGGGTTTCATCCTTCGTCCCATGAAAACTACTTGTGAGAACTTCAAATCAAATAGGTTACTGAGGGTAGTCAAGCGAGAAACTAGCTACAACGCGCAAACAGGCAATGCTCAACAACTCGTGAGAATTCTAAAATCCCGTGCAAACTTATCTAGAGCAATTCTTAGTGGTCCGATCATTAGTGGGAACGTCCTTCACGACAAACCAAATGAGATCTGTGAGGCGTTTAGTAATCATTACGCAGGCTGCTTCACGCAAGAAGATAGCGTGCTAGAAATACAAATGACCACTGCACCATACCATACGCCTGGTAATGTTTCTTTTACACAGGAGAAGATAGCTGATGCAGTTGCCTCACTAAAGAACTCGTACACTGCCGGACTCGATGGGACCCAATATGTTCTCCTAGGGGGGGTGGTGAAGACATTATTGATCCTTACCAGCTATTCTCAATATCCTTTACTGGGGCATGCTATCCTAACCGCTGGAAGCCGTAATGCATGTCCCCGACGTACAAACTTGACCCAGTGTCAAATATTAGAAACCACGGCCCCATAAAATTAATTTTGTAGTCTCTCGTATTACGGGGAAGGTGGCTGTGCAAGAAATTACCGATTATATGGTCACGCATCAGCTACTTTTCCCTATGCGGCATGGTTTCTTAAAAGATCGTCCATGAAGTACTTGCTTACTGGATTATTTTGAGGAAGTCGCCTGGAAGCGAGATGAAGGTCCTTTCGTAACTGCCGTTTTTTGACCCCAAGAAAGCATCTGATAAAACGCCTCATGATCGGTTAACTCTGAAGCCTGAATCATTTGGAATTAGTGACCCCCTATTATCGTGGATAAGCTCACTCCTTAGACAGAATATTAAAATAGTAAGGTTCAGTCACACATATTCCTCCCCGGAGCCTATTTTGAGTGGCGTCATCCAAGGTAGTGTGTTACGGCCCTTACTCTTCCCCCTTTACACAAATGATATTTCTAACATAATAAAACATGGTAACCCTACCTGTTTGCTGAAGACTTAAAAATTTTGTATAGCCTCCCCCACTCGTCATTAAGTGAGGGTTTTAACAGTCCAGGAAGACCTGACGCAGTTGTTCGCCTGGAGTAAAATATGGCAACTTCCACTCAACTCCGGTAAATGAGGGATTCTCCGTTTCGATAACTCCCCCCAAACGCCAGTTTACACCTTGGTGATTCTGTGCTGCAACCATATAACTCATTATATGATTTAAGTACTGTGTGTTCTTGGAACTTAGCCTTTACGGAGCCTGCTCAGTTGCTTGTATTCAAATACAGGCACTTTTGCTTAAACTCGTATACACCACTGAGGCTAGACCGCTTTCATCCAAAGTAATGATCAACCCAGTACTTGAATATGACACAATCATCGTGAACAATATGCATGCTTCGGATGGGATATGCATTGAGAATGTCCAAAGAAAGTTTGCCTGCTATGTGCTGGGCCGTCATGAAGAACCTGATTATGAAGGAAGGTGTAAGAAGCTGAAGATTGACCTGTCGTGGCTAAGAGGCCATTAGCTCAACCTTAAGCTATTTTCCCGCCTTTCGCGTGGCACCGCTCATGCCTGTTGTTCTCCTACTTTTAAGCCTATGTTCTCATACAGTCTACACAATCGTGGGTGCACTGCACCTGTCGAAAAATACCGCCTTAAACTTAGGTCATGGACCCTCACGATACACCACGGCAAGTTGTGCAATAAGCTCCCACATCATGTTCGCACTTGCATATCTCCATTTCAGTTTCAACGTCTACTCAACGAGTTCCTCCAGCTCACAGATGTCTATAAATTTCTTGACATTCATATGACATCCACAAATACGAAGTATAATGGGGCAATCAGTCGTGCCGTGGTAGAGCCAGTGCGTCCACGGTGAACGTACTTGGACCCCTAAATGTATGTATGAGTTGTTGAAATCCTTGAGTTCTTATTACATTGATGAGTTTACGATTGCACACAGGGGTGTGAGTACCGGCTCTCCTTCGTATAATGAACTTAATGAACACTGTTATCCCCTCAAGGTCACTACGATACACCCAGTTTATAGAAAATTTTAAGAGCTCCATAGCGGGAAAACTATGTAGTTGACTTTACATTCATTCGTAAAAATATAGATAAAGTTCCACTAGGTCCGAAAGAATAGGGACTTCCGCCTTCAATTTAAATAGCGTGGTAGTTCCCTTTTCCATATCTATTTGTGCCTCTTCTTTCTTCTTCCAGTGGCGGCGACGGCTCCGTGACGACATTTGACGCTGAATCTCAATATGGACACAATTACTTAGTAGAAATAATACCAGCTGGTCGACTCCAATAATTACTGAACTGCTCCCACTCTTTTTTTGCGATTTCTGGACCATCTTTACGATTAACTCATCTACCGGTTGGGGTTCTTTCCGCGGTGCACCGTCTTAGCTGTCATAACAGTTATTGTTGCATGAACATTCTGAACAAATGAATAATCCAGAGACCAATTTACACATTGGCTCGGAGCTTGGCGTAATTGCAGTAGCTCCACACCACACTTTTTCTAGTACTTTGTATCAAGCGGTCTTTTCAAATGAAATTTAACATGTATCGAATACACTTCCCGAATGATGCTGCCTACGTTAGCGCAAAGGATACCCGAAGTCTACGTATTTGGACGATTAACCGTTTCAACGTCTATTCCCATCCACTACAACAAGCATTCCCACTGGAATCGATCTACATCACTTTTAAACGTAACATGGTGGCCTGGAAATGCATTAGTTTTGACGCCCACCGTAGTTATACAACTGCGGGTGCTTTACCGATACTTCAGATAGTATAAATGGTTCCTCTGTAGTTAGTAAAGCTAAATACTGAAGAACTGTGTAACGAACGGATGGTTATATTACTACCAGGTGGAATAGCCGAACAGGTTCAAGAGGTGCTGCAAATGGACTAACAACGTCGGCTGGTTACAGCCCAAACTTCGAACTTCGCGCGCTTTCGTTCTCAATACTGGAACCTATCTGTGTGGTAGGGGACGAAAATCCATTCCCGTATCATGAACTGCAGCAACTTTTATTAAGATTATACACATCACTGACCTGAAATGTGAGTTATTTAACACCAAATACTATTTTGTAAATTCTCTAGAATTATCAGTTTGACCATGCTTGTAAACTGGTATCTCATATGAAATCCATTACATGAAGATAAGAGTTACCGTCGTCTAACCTTCAGCGCTCAGTATATGCTTAAAGGTGATATTTTTCTTGTTCGTCTCGCAAATAGCAGGATCTTCTGATGTTTTAATAGTTTGATGACATCATTTAGCATAACCAGCCCCTGATACAGCAAACATGGTTTGAATTCAGTTACTTCCTACGTCAGTATATACACATATAACATCTATCTCTGAATATACAGGCACACTCCATTTTTGTGCGCATGGATAAATTTACATGGAAGTCATATGTTACCTCACGGCAAATAATTTCAAATACTGCTATGTTTGTGCTGGATGCCAATAAAACGTAGGACGTCAGAAGAACAAGTGCGCACAAACTGACGCTATGTTCAACTAGAAGTATTTTCTCCGCATTGAAAAAAAAGAGGGGTTGCATCACAGTAGTGCAACGATTGTCTTGAGAAACAAAGTGAAACTTGAAGCCAACACTTCCTTTGTTTAGTCTTTCGTATTTCGCTGCCTATTGGTGATGAAAAGCTTGAACGTGAGCATATGCATATGGTTTGTTATCTGCCGTTCTTTAGTGAGTGCAGAACCATGGATTACGTCCATTCATGCACGGTTTACGGTCAGAGACTGATAATCTTACTGAACATTACAGCTGAAAGCCAAACGTCTACTTTTTTCAGGTCCAGCACGAACTGTGGTGAGTCCGTTTTAGTACATCAAGTGGACTTCCGGAAACTTTTATCTGCTGGTTTTCCCATGGCCATAACAACCTTTTGGCTGGCAAGGGTAGCATAGTCCTGTTCACTTTCGTGATGAATTCCAAGTCTTGATGATCGAAAATTTGTGGTTCCGAGAATACTGTTCATTCTGCCACATTTTATTTTGCTGTTGCGAATGGAGCGAATATATATTCCAAAACGGGTGGTTTCAACACAGGTTTGTCCCCTCAAGAATTTAATTTCAATGATAACCAAAGTGACCTTCAAGGCTGGGGAGTTTTATCATGACGAGAAAGAAAGAAAGACATGGCAGAAGACAGAGGAGCGAAGACAGAAGTATAACAAGGGAACTGTTTTCCAAATGCATGTTTTCTCCTACCTGACTTCTCTTGCTACCCCATTGGTTGTATATGGTTCGTCTAGCAAATATTTAAAAATTTGTTTTTATGCTTTTCGACAGATTAAGATGTCCTTGTATGTTCACTATTGTGGGGGGATGTGGCTGTATGTCTTGAGCAAGGGGTGCTTAGTTATGAGAGTGTCCTTTGGGTTGCGGATAGGAGTTCACAACAGATGTAGGAGTTTTGTTCAGAAGCCAGGATGGCTTAGTATGTGGAGTGTCATAGATGATAATGGTGGCGCACTCAGTAAGCTGAATAAGTTGCAGATGATAAGAATTTAGTTAGTAACCGACCAAATTTCGAGGTTGATCTGGAGACGTTCACTTCAACTGGCAGTCGGTTGCAAATCAGAGAGAATCTAACGGTGAAATTCACACGCAAGCGGGATTTAAACTGGTTCATAATGACTCTGTAAGCTTGGTTGCGCAGGCCGTAGTGGCTACTGCGTTTGAACTGAAACTCATTACTGGCTGTAAAAGGGAATTTGAGCAGCACGTCGAAGTGTCAGGTTAACTTTGAGCTGTCTGGTCCAAAGTGGCCCTAGATTTAGGGTCCCGGATCTGCAGTTGTAGTCCTGTGTGCGATCGTATCCTGGTAGCCTGGCTGCAAAATACCTTTGTTCTCCCTCTTTTTCTAGGTTGACTTCATTGCAAATGCCGCTCAGTATAAATGGACAATGTTCCAATGGTGAACGTACGCAAGTTTTATGAAGCAATAACTTGGCGTCTCCAGGGTGAAATCTGAGGATTATGCATCTCAATGAGTCCCAAGGTCTGTGAGTCTGTGATGCAACCTGTTCAGAAAATGCGAGGTCACCTGGATATCTTAGCCAAAGGTCACAAAACTTTAAATAACAGGCATTTTCATGGACTGAAGATGCATTCGCTTGTCTATCGAGAGAACACTAAAAAATATTTACTTATGTTGAAATGAAGTTTCCGAGCAGTAGACGAAGTAGAAGTTGTATCAAACTCCTTCTGTACTAATGTTCAAGAGTGGGATAAGTCGGCATAAGAGAACATGTATACAACTTTTGGGTCATCAGTGAACAAGACCAGTTTACCCCCTGTAAAGCGGCCGTAAATGTCACTGGCGTTTAAAGTAGAGGGAAGGGTGTGATGGATAAGATGATTTGAAAG
The DNA here is from genome assembly GCA_944470555.2 of Heterobilharzia americana. Lineage (NCBI taxonomy): Eukaryota > Metazoa > Platyhelminthes > Trematoda > Strigeidida > Schistosomatidae > Heterobilharzia > Heterobilharzia americana. Next base: position 56,906,902 of record OX104129.1, on the reverse strand, counting down.
CCCCTCCAGATGGCAATTTGATAGTTTTGACATTCATGTGAACATTTTCACCCTAGCTGTGAATATTGTGCCTTTGACCCTGGTCGATGTAATGTTAATTCATCATCTGACTGTCTTCTTTGACCTTACACTTATCATGAATGCCTCACTTTCCTGTTGTATGACGCTGGACTGTTAACAACGTGACGTTGTTTTACTACACCCGACATTTTTGCCTTGGTTGAACTTGCGGTTGTGCCATGACTTGACTGCTTACCTTCTGACTGGCCACTGGAAACTTTTATATGTTGATTTGATTCTTGTAGATTGTTTTTGATCCTCTTTTATCGGGGATATTCTTATTGGCTCTCAGGTATTTAACAGATGTATTTGTTTAACCAATTTTTGCCGTATAGTACGTATTTATGCACAAGAACGTTTGGACTGTACAGTTACCCCATGGCACTGTCGTAGCATTTTTGCAATTCTGATACAGCTTATTGTTGCTTTGATAATATCACAGATTTTTTACGAATCCACAACTGATTTACTACAAGCCACGTTTTTGATACTGTTGATCCAACCTTTCAGCTGTGCATCACCCGCCAAAGTTCGGAAGCCATATAGTAGAGCGTAGGAACTTGACAGGTTCACATTAGTTTGGCACCGCTCAGTTGTTTTCTGCTTTCAGGCCAAAATAATTGGATTTTGGTCGTCACCTACTACGTCAGAGACAACTGGCCTAGGTTCTGGAATATGCGAGCCCACTTTTGCCACTTGAGTGCGATTACTGGGGAGATATTTAATCCATCCTAACAATGGATAGTCAACCTCTGGAGACTTCAACTTACTAACAGCATGTGGTCAACTGCATCAAGTGCCCTTGAAGCGTGTAAATAAAACATAAGGACTAATTGGTGTCGGTCACGCGTGGTAGACCTTAAATAAGACAAGATAAAAGTTATGCAGGACCTTTACTTTGGGACCTCATGCTGACCGGATACGATAATGTCGTTACCAAGCATTTGCTGAAGAACGCTTTCCTTAACAACTTTACCCATAACTGCAGACAACACAAATGTAACATTTATTAATCCACAGCTATCAGCCAATGTTTCTGAACCGGATTTATGTCTAGGTAGGGTAAATGATGTTTCCCAGACATCAGGGCAAGCGGAAGATTCTAGGGACATAGAAAATATCTTAAGCAATGGTAATGGACTGTCAGAGCCACCGTACTTAAGGCAGTATTATATTAGTCCGTCTTTACCAGCCCTACTGGAGAATTTTAGCATCCTGATGGCTTGGTTATTGCTAGCGTATGTAAATTCAACTGTACCTATTGACGCTACTGTGAGCGAGGAATGGTTTTTACGGGACAGACCATATTAGTATTACAGAGGAGTGCTGTAGGATCTAGGTAACTAGCTGCACATATGTCGCCGAATACTTCACAAATACCTGCCGGATTATTGTAGGGTTTAGTGCCATGAATAAGGAGAGGAATGTTACGCAGTTCAGTCCCTTCCTGAAGAGTGCCAGGACACCTTTAATTATGGTGAGCTAGGTAGTGCATTACTCCCTTCACTTTTCATACGCATATCGTGGTTATGCGAGAGGGAGTTAAGAACACTAAAAATCAACCGGTGCGCCGAAATTATGGTGCCGGTAGTATCCCGTCGAAAATTTTCGTAACTTCACACGAGCACTAAGAGGTATGAATGGCTCGTTGTTTGGAAGGATTTTCGAAGTCTTTCATGGGGACGGCAGCGTCGACACAGGTGTTGGAATTGTGGTAAAATATATTTGGTACTAGTTTCAGACCTGCGGTGGTGAATAACAATCACCAGTCAATGTATCTAATCAGTGGACACGGCCTCCAGTCGCTCGCGTTGTGGGTGATCCTTAGGACCATATCGCAAAAGCAACAAGCATTTTAGAACCACAACCTGTATAATTTCCTCACCCGAACCTCTCACATACATTATTCCAATAAAATAATCAGTTTATGCCACGTTCACATCACATTAACAGAACCCTGACACCAGAGGGAGTTGGTAAGTTATTATGAACTTTGAAACTCAAAATATTACACTTTGGTTGCCCGTTGAACACTCTTCTATCTGCTGAGGGAGTTACGTTCGAACGCACAATCGAAATTGTTGATACACACTTTCTTCCCCCACTAGTTTCTCCATTACTGACAGGAGGGAAACTTCTTCGTGATGATATGTAAGATGATTTAATAACAACAACATGGATATCATATATATCTTCTTGCAGCAAGATCTTCTGAGATGTTGAGTTACTCTTGATTATTAATATATTTCTATCTGCACAGTGAAGTAAGCCGTGGACGTAAATCCTTTGAACATAGAGTTCGAAACACGTTTATAGGGGCAAAACTTATAGAGAAAGTTTAGGAAAGCATCAGATGGGTGTTAGAGGAAAGAGGATCTCAAACTCACTGTGCCCTAACACTGTGTCCCAAAGCCCATCCCTGGACGAAAACGATCACGCTTCGGTGAGATCTTCCTTGTTAACCGAGGAGAGACAACCAGTGGTGGAGCCAGAAGCGTTCTGCTGTTTCCGAAAGCGGGTGAAGGTAAAGATTCCGTCAAACCAAGTGTTTGCGTGGTTTCAAACACTGAGAATGAGGGGATCTCCTGGCTGTGACGAAAGAGAACCGGTGGTCCAATGGAATTGCGTTGAAGCTCTGAGCGTACGTATATCCAATCTGTTTACGCACTCGTTGAAAGTAAACCAACTCCCCAAGGAATGGAGATGTAGTATCCTTTCACCAACCTTCAAGAGAGCAAACCTAAAAAGTCCGTGCAATTACAGGCCAATAGCATAACTTCGCATACTATCCAAGGCACTGGAAAGCCTGACTGCAGATGCCGTTTGGGACTACCTGAACGGAACCGACATCGTTCATCTCACCCATTGCGGCTTCAGAAACGGACGGTCATGTGTCACGAACGTGATGACCGCTTGGAATGACTGGACCACCAGATGGGGCAACAGGCGATCAGTACACGTTATCTTTCTGGACTTTATCAAAGCTTTCGACAGCGTCCCTCACTGCACCATGCTAGCTAAAGTTGGAAGAGTGGGTATCACTGAACCACTCTTAGCATGGTTTACAGCATATCTAGGGGACATAAAACTCTGTGCGAAAGTAAACAGAATTCGATTAGCCAGGATGAGCACAAGAACAGGAGTTTCTCAGGGAGCGATCCTCCGGTCACCGCTATTTTTACTATTCATAAGTGACCTTCCCATTAAAACCACATTGTCTATCCTCCTATTTGACGACAACATTAAAAATGGAGGACAACAGGTGGAGAAGAGGATTTTAGGGTGCTCAAGGACTGCCTGCTGCAACTAGAGTCCTGGTCGACAGTATTAGCCCATAACTAACTTTCTCGCGGGGGCCCCGTTGGCATAACCCACCATAGGGCAAAGACAAGAGTAAGATCAAACCTCTTCTCATGTGGACTGTGCACATAATGGAACGCTCTGCCGAAAGAAGTAACCACAACCACCTCACTTGGTAAAAAGAACGAGGTTGCCAAAAGAAAAAAGTCCGCCAGGTCTACAAGCTAGGCCTACTCTGCACCATCATACTGTCTCCATAGCCGTGATGTGATGACACTCAACAGGCAGCACCATGGTCATCTCACCCCCATGGCTGTATAAAGCGTGGTTGCCATCTTGGCAAAAATCATGAATTTTATTCAAATGTTTATAACTTCACGAAACTTTTGAACGTAGGTTTTCTACACATAAGAGAATACCTGGTCCAAAATCCTCTATTCTCTCCATTCCACGTTGATATCTTCGGCTTCAGTCTAGTTTCCGCTACTTTCGTATGCGCCCTTATCTTATTCCCCATAAGCTTACCTCCAAACAGTTGGTTTTGGATACTTCTTCAAGCAACTTTGTAGGCAGTACAATGAACTCACCTTCATGTGTCGTGGTTGATATACTTCTGCGTAGTATTTTTGTGCTCCTGCCGCTTGCTTTTGTTATTCATTTGTTCAGGTTTACCTAACCCGTCCTTCATCCGTATGGAATCCTAGTAATCGCATTTGTCAGCGTACACCACGCCATCGAAACTTTATGACAAATGCATACAATTCAAGGTGATGGCTGTACTACCTGCCCTACCTTCGAGAATATTGGAAGTTCCGAACAATAGCCGAACAATTCCTGTCTTCGAACTGAGTTTGCTTCAGTCTGAAGAACAGTTATGTTGGTGACTATCTGCTTTGTTCTTTGCTGTCTGCGAAGCATTAATGTTCTTCCTTTAGACGCATCTCTTATGTGCCGTAAATAACAGTATCTAATGCATAGCTTGACATTATACATAACGGTCAGTCTACATTACCAAATTGATCATACATGTGGACTGGTTTATTTTCATGTAACTTACGTTGTATGAAATATATCATTATTACTGATTCATTCAAAAGACTGGTGGATAAGCACACGGGCACGAACTGCTCACCACGGACATTCATAGGTAGGAGCTCAGGGTTTCCTCATCTACGTTTGTATTCCCCAACCCTGGTATCTGAAATAAAACGCATCTCTTCTTCATCTCATTGCCAGCATCACTTGTTTCCCCATAAATGCCTTTTGGTACTCTTTTTCTCGTTCCGCATCCGCAAAAGGTCATTTGATCTTGTCGATAGCTCCGTTGTCCCCCAAAGCAAACCAAGTAACAATTTCTGAGAAAAAATGATTTCAAATAGACAGTCACCACTACCAAAGCTGTGAGCGGGAAATACGTGAAGACTTCTGCGACCACCGAAGAAGTATAACCGAACAGAAAAACCAAGCATCATGACCTAGGTGTAGGAGCTCAAAAACTACAAGTTTCTTCTACTCTCGCCGTTGGTGGCTTTGTTCTTTGACTGTGGAAAGGCCGCTGGGTGGCATTTTGTGAACACCACACGACGAAAAACTGTGACCAGTATTCATGTCCTGGTAGTTCCTGTTGCATATCCATAATAATACCATTATCTCCAGAGTGAGACGGCCAGCGTTGTGAAGCTAGTTATCGAGCGTTTGAAAACTCACCAGTAAGGTGATCAAACTTTTAGTGGGTATAGCTCTTGAGACTTAACGGATGGTAACTTTCCTTATCATTTGCTATGAACAGTTACTTCCTTTAACACCAACAGTAACTAAATAAATTTACGAACGAATTACTGGTTAGTGGATTTTGTAGTTACATTGACCGTTGAGTATATGTATTGTCGATACTAGAATACGTAATTGAATGTATGATAAAAATGAATCAAGCGATATATGAGAATCAGCCCAAACTGGGTTTAGCAGTCACGAAACCTGAAGATTTTGTTGAACATGAATCATTGGACATACAGTTTTGCTCCATCGAGGTTCTTTAAAGAGAAACCCCACTTCATGTAACTGTCTTTCCTTGAGTTTCCAGCGTTGTGTTATTAGTGGTTTTTTATAAGAGATTGAAGTTTACATAGGTAAAAAGTTCTTTCTATACATGTCATAAGAGTTTCTGAATTTCATACAGTGGTTAGTGAACAATACCACCTGGAATGCTAGAGTAAATGAAGTAATGAGAGTGGGTTGAACCTATTATCCATTTGTTTATACTTTGTGTATCCTGATATCCATAGCTTTTACTGCTATTGGGATATAAATGGTTGGGGAGTGTTTTGGTCTTCAGGATGAAGGAACTAAGCAGACTATTACATCCTACCAGCCCAAAACGCATGCAGACGCTGCAGTGTCTGGAGTTTGCCCAAATTGTCTGCAGTGCACCCACAGTTGTCGGCATATATACCTTCAGAAAGCGGGATATAAGATAAAAATTTACATCTCTAGACGCTTAGTCGTGGAATATGATTCGCACAAGTTTGGTGACCTTCTGGAGACTGAAATTTCGTGAAGCGCAACCAACTTCGGAGACGCACACGAAAATCCCAAAGTGCGCCCAAATTCGGTTTTGCGGATGACGCAAAAGTCTCAAACCACCCAAAGTGTTAGCCGACTTGATAGTTTAATAAACAAGTTGATTCTTTCGTGTCGAGGACCCCAATGAGTTAATCTACATCTCACTATACAGCTCAGACCAATGGTAATGGACTTCGTCCACTGGTGCCAAGTTTTGGTCTGACCATGCTGAACTCTCCCAGCTTAATCCAACTTCCCCTGCATCGCGCATCTAGGTAGGCGTGGATCGGGATGCGCAGTACATATCGAAGCCATCTCATTTGACTGAGGTTCACAACCTCATCAGTCGACTTGGCTGTCTTGTCCAATACCCTTCGCCTCACCTCAACATTGTTCACATGATTCCGTCAAACTTGAGCAGTGCTGCGAATACATCTGTAATCGAAACTCTGTAGTTGCTTCATGTCTTCTACTTCTAACGGACATGTTTCACAGCCATATATCAGGACAAAATGGATTGCTGCACAGTTTACTCGTTCTTTGGTAGATAATCAGGTATCTTGTCAGCGTTACAAGTGACATAAGTTGGCAAATGCCAAACGGGGTTTCGATATCCGAGCTGAGATCTCGTCAGCAACCTGCGCATTCGGGCCGATGCGACTTCCCAAGCAAATGGAATGGTTGATACATCCCACTACTTCACTCACTACCATCAAACTGAGAATACTTGCAGCAGACCAGTTCTGGAGCATCATCTTGCATCTGGCAAGTAAAACGCATGCCAAACACACTCAGATTTCTCCTGAACACGTTTGCGAGACTGTATTGTGTTAGCGCCTTCGCCTAGCAGGAAGGTATCGTCTGCATACTGCAGGTCAATCAGATGACCTTCAGAGAGCAAGTCACTCTCTGTGAAGTCAGACAACGGACAACTCTTCATAAACCGCCTCACGCCTACCTGGGTTCGAGTATAGGACGTTGGTTAGCGTTATTTACTTGCTTGGTGCTCCGTTCCCAGCCAGATACTGCCACAGCTTCCGGTCAACAAAGTCAAGTGCCACCTTCAGATCGAGAAATATGTGTTCCAGAACCTGTCAGAGGGTGAACATTTGGTCGATGCACCTTCGTGAAGTTGTCTGAAATCTGCATTGCTTTCTTGAGTTTACTGTTCTCGCGCTCGATTTAGGCGTCGGATAACTATAGATCCAGGGTGGTGGACATAATATTGGTCGAACTGATTCCGCTAGGTTTGTCACATGAATATTTCTCTCCCTTATATTTTGGGATGACCAGAGAAGTAAGCCAATCTGACGGCACTACCTTTGATTCTCGTACACTACCTAGAACTTCCATCACTTTAGTCAGCAATTTCCTACCTCCATCCTTGCAAACCTCAGGTGGCAAACTGTTAAACCCTGCTACTTCGCATCATTTCAGGTTCGATACAGCTTTTTCAAATTCAAGGATAGTTTGAGGACCGAGATCTACATCCCTTTCAGGTCCAGACTGGATGGTCGGCAACTGAAGCATTGTTGAACTGGGCTTCAAAGCGTTCTACTGAAGTTCCCAGCCGCCTGTCCTGGAAGGTTATCAGCATTCCATCCTTTTAGTTGGTGGTTGCACTAACCATCGTCTTCTTCCGGGTATCCTTCATAAGCCTAAAATATTACCAAGTGTTGCCTACCACTGCTCGTGGTCATTACGAAGACTCTTAATCAATTTGTGTTTCATTTGCTTTCGCTGTTCATTGTGGTCAGAGCCAGCTGGAATTATTTCTCGCATCGATCAGCTTGAATAACGTTTCGTAAATTTAGTGACGTCTGCTAACTTTCGGGTGTAGGTTACCAATTGTCTTTACCATTGTTTCTACAGCAAACTTAATATCACACCAGGTTTCTTCAGGATGAGCACTGCTGTCACGTTCAGGTAAGTGCGTAGCTGACTCCTGCCTTGACACGTACTTTGCATCTTCGGGCATAGACAAGCTTTTCTGTGATGTTTCCCATAACCAGTAAGACGCAGACATACACGAACACGTACTAGCGTGTGATGGGAGTCCAAGATGTTACTCTAGAAAGAGCGGCAATCCTCCACTGACCCTCTCCAAAGATGGTTTACAGCAATGTGATCTATCTGTGTCCGTCGTTGATTCGAATTTGGCGGACACCATACGAGACTGTCTCTCCTTTTGCCTAAAAGAGATTGTTGGAACAAAAGTGCAACACAATCACTGCTATCGGTTCGTTGGTATCTGACTCCGTAAATGCCTCCAAGATGCTTCACGGAATGGCTCAGCGTCTCACTTCACAGCCCTCTAAAGCACCATTATTTTCACTCCATGTGTCATGATAAATTTCATATCCTATTTTTAAGTTTCAGAGCAGTTAATAAGTTGTATAGTTTAGAAATTTTAGATACTGCTGGTTGCACGAAACTTTTTATCATAGTATTGGCGTTCATGTTTATGACCAGCAAAGCTGTTTCAAGGTTCCATCTTATTTACTTAAAAGATTATTTATGCATTCATTAGACTACGCTAAAACTTGGTATTAGCACATGCAAGTTGAGGTCTTGTAGACCCACGGTGTTCCATTTGCTGAATTGTGTGATCTCCATTCTACCACCTTCAAATCAGCATAGAAGGATGAAATCAGCAAGGAAAAAGGCAACGACTGAAAAGTTTCACTATTCTCAGCATTTAAAGTCTTTATTACGAGTTATTGTAAGTATTCAATTCTTAATGTTAAAAAGGGTTTTGGCTAGCATTATTTCACAGGAAAAATGTAAATGACATTAAGGTTTGCAAGACTTGGATAGACGTATGGTTTTGCTACATTTGCTCTACTGAAATCAATTTCCAGATACAAACACTTGTATTATTTTTACACCACATTAAAGTTATTAATTGGAATCATTTCGATTCAACATGTGGGACCAATCCATATTAGTCCAATTCGTTATTTGCAGTATTCTATGAGGCAAAGGATGTAGACATTCACTGGTTTGTTTTTCAACTTATTAGCATGAAGTTGTAGAGAAAGACTTTGTCTCAAAGTTTGGCAACCGGGTAGTATGACTTATCCAGATATTATTGGTATGAATCGTGCAATACATGGTTGTCTACGTGATTCGTGATGTATTTTCTCATCATGAGGTAAAGGATCTGTTACTGAGGATGCTGAAGTTGGAAGTGACTTAGCCATCTTGTGTGATCAAGTTTCTGTGCATCATTTTCCCTCACTAGTTAGGGGTTAGACCTTACAAAAGCGACATTTTTCTTATTCTAATGTAAGATTTGCGTAACTATAACTTAAATTGCCTCTTCGATATGATGGTCATTTACAGTTCCTGTTGTCATTCTCTTTAATAATGTTTCCACTACTTATAGGAATATTCCTGAGTCACGAGTCAAGCACCTCATTACTTTGTACTTTAACCAGCTTATTCATGGATGTCGTAATGTGGATTGCCAGAACCGGAACTGTGCATCATCTGCTCGCTTTGCACATCCGAGTATTACACCCAATCAGGCTGCCGCACTAGCAATAGAACTAACGGTCAATCGTGCTGATCTTTGTTTGCCTACCAGTTCAAGCTTATCATATACCCAAATGAGCAGCCCGTCAAACTCAAATTCGACAGAGCATGGAGCTAGTAATGAAAATTCCAGTGGTGAAAAGTCTGCTGGAAATAACGAAGTAATGTGCACTTGCTTCTTATTCTCATTTTTTACAGTCTTCCAGTTATAGTTTTCAAGTCGCTTCTACTTCTCTAACTGACAATGACCAGTCAACACACCCTTCTGTTACTCATTCTGATGCACTAGCAACAGGTTCTGAGGAAATAGAAGATTCGTTTCGTTCTCTTATGACACCTGCTGAGGTTACTCGACTAATCATGTTTTTGTTCGATGCATCAGAAAATGATGAGTTGAATTCCTCTCAGCTAAACGAACCAGCCTCTGGGATTATTACGGAAGATTATTCTACGGATCATGATAACTCTCTAAGTTCAGCCCTCCATGGGCGTAATCCTCTGTTTAGTAAGCTTATAGGGCTTCCCTTTTTACTTTAACCATTACTTTTATGCATCACTTCTATTTGTTGAAAATTAAAGTTTTTTTCAGGCAAATCGTACCAACTATTCTACTCAGTTTACTGCTCGTACATTGCTCTTTTTCATTATAGGTACATCTAGGGCTTCAAGTTCAGGCTCACATGCTTTAAAAGCTCTTAAGGCACCAGCAAATCAAACCAACCCAACAGTTTCTACTTCAAACATATCTCTAGAACGTGAATCTCGTAAAATGGGTTTGTCATTAACAGAATTACAGAAAGCTATTGAGGTGGGGAAGAAAAACGGGGAGTGGTCTTGTCTCATTAGCTTGCTGAACTCTGTTTTCAGTTCGTACGATGCACTATCAAGCAGCTTTCTGGATACGTCTGATTCAAATGTATCTGAAGAACGATCCTCAAATGATGAGAATACGCTTGATATTTCTAATTCCTCACTATGCATAACTAGTGCCAAAAAGTTAAAACATGACAATGAACGTACTCAACCTACTTTAAATAATGATGATAATGACTCATTTGATAATGTGATCAGATCTCCTAGTGATATAAACGTAATCCGTAATTCGACTTGTTGCATAACAGATCCTATTCCTATGGAACAAGATGGTAAGTAATATGTTCCATTATCCATCATGTTATCGTGACAAATTTAATCTTTATTAGTTTCCTATTTTTTAACGGTAGTTGCCTAAAAAGTTGTTCACACTTCAGTATCACTGGGTATCAGTTTCACTGTCATTTCCCTAGGTCATTTGGTGTTCAAGAAATATGCAGTCGTGCGTTTTTATGGTTTGTCAAGATAAAACGGGTTTATTTTTATTCCACTTCTCTTCAGCTGAAAACAGCTAAGAATATACAAGGAATCACTATGCGGTAGAAACTAACATACTTTACTTTTAATATAAAAAAGATTATCATATAAAGTGTTTAGAACAACAATGGACTAGATGGTTTGGAAAAACCTGGTCACCAAGTTAGTATGATTTATCCTATAAGGTGTATAAATTCTGAAAAAGATAGTCCCTTCTAAAAACAGAAGAACACAATTGTGTGTTGTATTATGCATATATTTTCTTTTATGAACCTCAAAAGTAAGAACAACAAAATACGCAAAATGATGTGATACCATTTTACTTCGGGCTTTTTTAAGTTGCTTAAAATTTGGAAAAATAGTGTGATGCCATTTTGCTACTTTGTTCTTATTCTTATCATATTTATATTTATTTGGGGGTCAGACAGCGTAAATTGAAAAGGAACGAAAAAGCAGTCGGAATTTTAGTTTCTTTTTATAACGGTAGAAGCGTATGGGAACAAGAAAAGTGGTGGGTGGTGTACTATGAAAGGCATACAAGGGCGTGAAGGGGATAGTTGCGCAACAACAAAAAGAGTTATCAGAGTGAATTCCTCCTGAACATGATATGATATCTGCAGCTAGTTCAGTTCACCAGAACGATTCCATTTTTTTAGTGCTTTCCTGCTCGTTTGAGAGTGATCATTTTTCATATCCAAATGGTCAAGAGGTAGTTTACTGTAAGTATAATAAAACGCTGTGCCTCATTGATGTAGGTAGTTGACCAGTGGTCCACGAATCTCGCTCTACCTACTGAGGTTCAGGTAACCAGGTGGTATCATTAGCACTTATACAATGGGTTTGGCTCATTTCCTACTGCCCGAATGCATATACAGCTGCTGAGTGCGTATAGAATTCTAGTCTACCTCAATTTTACTAGGTTTGTTAACAACAGATAGTTTGGGGGTAGCCTGTCAGGAAGGCAAACATTGTACATCTTGGTTTGATTCAACTTCATTTGCAATTGGTTACGATAAGGGATACTGTTCGACATAATTTTCATTAAATGTTTCTGATACATAAACGTGATCAAATCAGTATAGTTTTTTTGTTTAATTGGTTGATACAATTTTTGATATCTTGTTGTGAAGTCGTGTTATACAGCAATCTCAATACAATTTTCTCAGTGCTAGCAAATACTGTTTACGGAACTGATGCCTCTTAGCTTAATAGTGAAGATAATATCATCACTGAATTATCTATCATATATTGATCTCATTTTCTGAATAATTTCCATTTAGGTTTATTGATGTCTTTTTGAAGTCTCAGTTTGCATTCCCATCTGTAGAAGCAGTTGTCTGTTTTGAGCAGTAAATAAATATAATCATTTGAAATGTTTGGCTTCTTTAACTGTGACCTGGTCTGTAGGGTGAATACTTTTCACGGGTTTTTTGCGAAGTTGTAGGATGGCAGCTTTCTTTCCAACTTATTCGAAATTCATCTTCACAGTTTAAATATTCATTCCTAGAAACCGATTAACTTAATCTTACTGTGGTCACTTTCCATAATAATTATGAGGAATTGGTTAGTACATTTGGAGGCTTCAGTCAAATTATGACTTCTTTTATTTAATCTGTTTAGCACCTAAAGAGGATTCACTACCGAAAGTGCCTTTGCTACATTCTCTTAGTCACTTCGGAAACTGGTTCTAAATCATCATTGCTGTGGAGGCACACAAAATTGGAGAGTTTAGTGGCTGTGGACGTCCCGTTTTTTCCAGCATTGCTTGTTTACCATGAATACCTAAATAGTGAGTGTGGGATCAGCAGTCAGAAAGATATAAACGTTAAGCCTCGCACAGAAATGCGTCGATTCAGGTTGCCACACTTAGCTGAATGTGAAGAAAAAGTGGATAGAAAAAGGTTGATATCAAAGCATACAAACTTTCGAAGAGCTGTTTTTAACCATGTCACTAAGATTCTCCAACCATTTATTCCTATTATCTTGAGGACCTCAGACAAACAGTCTCTATCTTCCTACATGACTCATAACAACATTCAAAGACTGAATGAATAGATTGGTGGCATGTCTTGCTTTGATCACGCTTAGCTTTCCTCTAACCCAATCATACCTTGGCTAACCTTTCACACTGAGTTAAGCGGTAGCTGGGCATGCGCATCATAAATTTGAAGATACTGACAGTTTATTCTTCAGCTTGAAATAGCTAGGACCTGGAAGTCACAAAGCTATAACCCATCTTGTTGTGGTGTACAAGTGCAAGTGTTTTGGAGATTGTACACAACTAAATGTTTCTGATTTGTTGCCATGTAACCGATACGGCTTATGTGGAAATCCGAACAATTATCGATAATGTATATCATATTTGCGACCAGAGTTGATTGCAGAGGAGAATATAACTTCCTTTTTCACCAGCCCACCAATCCATTAAATTCTGATCTACAGTTATAAAGTTTAGATTTCTTCAGATAACTAAGGCTTCTATAATTTAAAATATTCATTTTCCATGTACACAGTATTTTAAATGAGGAAGTAGTGGGATATTAGCGGATATGGAAAACATTCATTTGTTTCGTTGGTTTCTTTAATATTTGACACTATAAGTTAAGTTATTTTGGCTAACGCTGTTGTAGATAATAATTGATGCCACCATAGTGAGTAATGTGAAAGCATCTGTTGTTATACCATGAAATCTCGTTTACAAGTTCACCTACTTGTCATCAGTGTTGAACATTTTTTTCTTCATAACTAATCATTACTTATGAAATATTTCCTGTTTTGCGTGTCAACTATTAAGACTCAATTTGAAACCTATTCTTTCACCTTATTTCTAATCCTCTTGATTATTGCATATCCATAGTACAGATGTATTCATAATGTTGTGTTTCTCTGAAATGGATGGTGTGATGGTGAAGCTTTCATTTTCTCTCTAGAAAATATCATCAGCACTAGCTCTAGTGTAGTACTCAAGCTACAAATATTTTCCATCATTTCATAGTGCGGATGTCACTGTTATCTTCATACTGAAACTTTCACTCTGTTGCTACTCTGGATAGGAATGAATGAATATTACATGCACGGTTCATCGTAGTGAAGTAATTTCTAAATGTGACTCTCCGAACATTGGGATCTGATACCTTCGGAATGCTTTTATAGTCGTAAATATAATCAGTTTTGTGCTTAAGGCCCAAATGTGATCAGTCAAAGTGTAACAGTCTAAAGACGTGCAATTCAGTGACTTGTTACGTTTACTGAACAATGTTACAGTGTACCTAGGGAGATGAATATTTAGAAAAACCTAAGTTGATGAGGAATCCATTTTTTAAAAGATTGTGAATAACACTAACTGGTCAGCGGTATTAACAAGACATCCAAGCTTATGGGTTTTTATTTGTTGCCTTCTCTTATGTAGCAACAAGTTTGTACTTTTTGCTTACGCAACTGTTTTACTTCTCTAGTTTTCAGAAATAAGAGATTGTCAAATCTTTCCTGCTTTTAAACTAAGTTTTTACCGATAAGTAAATGTTTGTTTTCAGATATAGATCTGGATACTCAAGAAGTGATCACCCTAGATCCAGTCAAAAACATAAATAACTCAACAGATAATGGATACTGGCCACCTGTTAATCTTAATGATTTACGCCAGGCTTGGTCTTTAATTGTATCTATTCCTGAACGCCAAAATATTGTTGACACATTAATGAGAGCTGTACGGCGTTTGGTTGTGATCAGCTTACATCAACTATTGGTAATTCAACCTCCTGATGGTTTGGATGACAGTCAACCAACTTCTGAAATAGCTATCATTCGACAGAAGCTTGTGAATCTTTTCATTATTCTTTATGAATGTCCATTTGCAACGGATCCCTTACACTTTGAGGTTAGTAGACTTGTTACAGATACAAACTTATCGTATTCTTAATTTGTTTTAGGTAGTAGTACCTATACTTTCTGCTCGGTTTTCCATATTTTACCGACTTCTAGTTGTATGGAAGTTATTGTAGTCATGACATTGTCTGTATTCTGAGTGTCTAGGGTTGTCTTGGAGCAAATAGAAGCATATATGACTCCTATCAAGGGCACATAAACCTACACTTTATCGTCACTTCTATCATCGTACTGGACTTCATTATGGTTTCATTTCTTGTTGTTGTTTTTTTCACGACTTTTTACCATTTTCGGTTACTTCTTTCCTCACTTCTATATCACCCATTTTGGTGCCTCCTGCCTTAATGCACTGATATGAGATGTGGTAACTCGAACCATTACGCCGTAATGCCAGGTCCTAACTTGCTGACGACTATCAGGTAATCATTCACTTTTGAATGATTCTTTCAATTTATCACCTTAATAATAGTTTTTCCCATCACTCTGTCTTTAAAAATTCATTTGACTTGATCTTTGTGTAACGTTCTTCATAGTAGCAGTACTGTAGATAGCAATGTCGTGGTCAAGAATACACTATTAAGTGTTACGAGTTACAGTATTCGAAATAATCTAATTTGGTTGGGAAAGAGTGGCCAGAGGACCCAGCATAGTTCACGAGATTACACTGTATAGGTTCAAGTAGCTGGATTAATGTGTTAGATACTTCTACAAAAAGTGTTCTGGTTTGTTTCATTCTGCTCTATTGAAATACCTTTTAATGTATGTAGCGCGGTTTTTCTGGAAGTCAAGAATCCCTATTTTGCTGTAAAGACCAATGCTGTTAAACGGGTACATTTGTTTACTGTGGTTAGCAAACAACAACTAACCTGCCCATCGACTACATATACGTCACTTGGAAAGAAGTGCTAATACTTAGTTTACCTAAGCTTTCAGCATAAATTCAAAAGTATTGGTCATGTTTTAATAAATGTTAAAGTAAAACCTTTAGTTGTAACCGAAGAAGCTTTAAAATGAACTTCTAGAACTAGTAAATGAAAAAAGGTCGAAATGAACTCAGTAACCAATTTCACACGCATTCAATAGGCAACGAATCGCATCTATTTTCTGAAGGATAATGTTTGGCCCCGAAGATCTCTGTAAGTAATGCGAACCCGTGACCCAATGGAGAAAAGTTCAATACCTAGACCAATTTAGTAATCTTGAGAGTTGGTCAGTGTGAAAACAGCCAGCAAATAGCAAAGTGAAGATTTCCGGTTCATGATAAAGTATAGTTTTGTGCCAGTATACTTATTAGGGATGTAAATTCTGTTTAGAACTGGTATAGTAGAGCAATATTTATGTGTTTATTTACCTTTCAAAAGTCAAATGAGCATGGTTAACCACGCACATTTTCACCGAAATTTATGTAGTAAATCTAAATGCAGAAATGAAAAGGAGTGTAATAAGAACATTTATGTTTTCATTCACCCCAATATTTAGATGATAGACTTATCATGCCTATGTAAGGAAAAGTTGTGGCTTACCGTTATACGAATTTTAGCCAATTAGCCATGGTTTCAGTTCGAATTGCACTGCATCTACTTCGATTGACTGAATGCAGCTAGTATTGTAATGAGCGTTGCTGATCAGAATGGATATAAGTAGCATATGTTGAGAGAGTGGCAGAAATTATGGGGAATTATCAGGAATGGGTAAAGATTCTGCCAAGAGAAATGCAAAAGACGGTGTGGGTGTATTAAGAGCGAATCAAGATAGAAGCAGAAGGGGAAATAAAACACATTGCGCAAATGACTTAGTGGGTGTATAATATTTGATGACTACTGTACAAAATGTCAATAATAAACATTCCTTCCTTCGTTTCCGTCTTGTCGTTTCTACAATTCTCTCCCCAGTCTCCTTCCCATTCACACGTTCCACGCCGTCTTATGCTGCTTTTGCTCTACGCCTTAGCAACCTGCCAAGCACCACGACCTTCGCTCCTGGATCCTGGACACCCACCAGCTTCGCGACCGACTCGACACTCCCAGAGAAAGACCTTGATGTCTCTATCCTCGAACACTGCAGGCCACTGAATCACGTCCAGAAGCAGTGACACCATCCTTAATATGACTTTGCTCAAATTACAGTACACAACTGATAACTTGGTTACTAAGCTGCCTTGGTGATAATTTCTATCATTTGAATTTCACTTTATTTTAGTTGGATTGACTTTTGACAATACGTTTATTCATTAAACGCATTATTTAAGTCCTCGGATAAAATTAATGCGATGAAGTTATGAAATACATCGAGTTTGAAATTAGATTCTACTTCTTTTACGTGGTTTAGAACAGCTTGTCAGAGTAGTTTTGCACTTAAATATTGATGAGTATTTCAAAATGAGTATTTACCGTGACTACAGAATAGTTCACTCCTTAATTGATAGGAGGAATAAATTAATGAGGATATGTGGCTACAGTGACAAAAAGTGAGCATGTTTGTGCCAGTTCAATCGACTCTGAACAATTTCAGTGAAAGTCTCAAACCACTACTTCTCAACACTTTTAAGACTCTGGAAATGCGATGTAAACTTTCTTACAGGTCTAGGATCGATAGTGAACGACTCCATGGGTCGTTTCTCATGTCTTGGTCTGCTTACTATTAATGTACTTTCAACCTAATCCCACTTAGAACAAAATTGCTCGTTGAGGTAGGCGGTGACCTTAGAGTGTACAACACAAATCAAAGCTACTTGAATCGCTGCAATTTTCCAGCCTTGTCTACTGACCGCTCTTCCTTATCTAGTACTGATAAGACCATTCTGAGCTCAGATTGAGAATGAAAACCTTAAGGTTGCTTTCATTGAGGGACTGGCTAAACATTTATCGTAATAGAACGATGACACTAATCCGGAAAAATTCGGATACCCCTCTCAAGTTTACTGTAAAAACAGCATTAAAATACCGTAACTGATTTTTACAAAGATGTGTAACCGACACTCAAAGAGAAGTGGTTAGAAAAACCCGTTGAATTTCAGCAGCTTCTTCTGAAAGCTCCGGACACTTTAAGGAGTGAAAGAAACTGAAATGTAGGCTGGCAAACAGTCCACTCAATGCCGATGGGAACTGGTAGGCAACAATGACCTAGCAGATGGGAAACACGGGTAACAACTAACAGTAAACAATTATTTAGGCTAACCAAAGTAACGAGCTAATTTGTCGTTGGTTGGTGAGATAATAGCAAAGAAGGATGGGTCCGCGAGTCACCCGCAAGGGAGATGTCTAGAACGACTTGCGGAAAATTCCGAAGAACAGTTCAGCTGACCTCCAGCTACTATTTAGTTACTCATTATCCAGTCGAATCATGATTGGAACAGGAAAGGTCTGCTGTTGCTCCCAGTTTTAAGACAAGGAGGAAAGTGATGGGATGGGTCGACCACTTCACCCACTTGAAGAGTTGCATCAACCTGAAAGGACTGGTCGCTGACCCAGTCTCAACTCGGAAACAGAAGGCCCGTTTGACATTTGTCAATTCGCGTCATCTTCAGCGCCGACTGGTGAGATATCCGACTACTTATTAAATGATGAGTATACTACGCCGCAGTTCGTTCTGTCCTGTTGTAGGGTTGTGAGAAGTGACCGTTGAAAGTAGAATAAATGAAGCGGTTACCAGTCTTTGATCACAGGTGTCTTCATAGCATTGCTCATACGTGGCGAGATCACCGTGTTAGGAATGTAAAGGAGGTTCGGGGAAGGTTATTAGGCAAGACAAGTAAGTCCGTCGATGAGTTTGTGAACCTTCAGGGGCTGAGGTGCTTTGGGCATGTGTTACGCATCCCGAGCCACCGCCCGCCTTGACTTGCAATGCTGGTGGAAGTTTTCAGAGGGCTCACGGAGGTCAGACGAAGAACTGTCACCAGTTGATGAAGTTCCTGACTGTTGGTATGAGCCATACAGGAAGGTCCAGATTGCCTGCCTGGGGTTCTCAAGATTATAGACGTCAGTGGTTGGGAACCGTTCGTGAAATGGCTAAAAGTCTGTGACAGTGGCGCATATGTATTCACTGTTTGACATTTTTTAAGCTTTAGTATTTTCACTAACTTTCACCTTCAAATTGTTTCTCCTCGTATACGTCTTTGTCTACTTTATCAGTCCTTTTCTGTTCACTTTGGCTTTATTTGCTTCTGTGAAGTGTGACAACTTGAACCGATGCACTTCTGTGCAAGGCTCTACGTTGATTGTGTCTGTCTTTCTGCTTTTTTCACGTTATATGTCTATCCATACCTTACTTCTACATTGGCTGCGCAACTAATGCGATGCAGACACTCTTGGTGAAAAATTTGTAACTTTTACTTTTCGTCAGACTGCCATGCTACAACACAGTGGTACAGTAGGATAACGTTCACGTTTGTGCATTACATTTGTCTTTTGATTTTCAGTCGAATATCTGACCAATGCCTCCAGTGGTCCAATTCGGAAAAGGTCCAAGCAGATTTAGTTCCCAACTGGTTTGTAAACTCTAATGCGAATTTCTAAGTGACTGAAGTAGTCAACGCATTTCGTCACTTCGTTTTTTGTCTTGAAACTGGAAGTTGGTGCAGACCTGTCCTGAAGCATCAATTCACATTTGACGGTTGTAAAACTCATACTACGCGTACTCAGATGTTTGTTCAGGGTTTTCCGAAGACTGCATTTTGTTAGCATTTTCGCCTGACAGGAGTATTATGTTGTTCGCTTACTGTAAGTCAACTAGATGCTCTTCAGGCAGGGAATCGACCCATGAAACGTGGTATGTGCAGCCTCCTCTGTCAGTATAGCTATAACAGAGTTGAATAGAAGTGTTGACACTGGACATCATCGGCATACGCCACTTCGTTTTCACTTCATCTTACATCTTTCTGTAAGTCCTTGTATGACTTTATGGGTCCAAACGGAGAAACGTTAGTATTATTCACTTTCCCAGTACTCACGGAGTCAGACATTCCCACAAAACCTCTACGTCAATAAAATCTAGTGCCATCTTCATGTCAACAAATTTTGCAAGTCTTTAGTTAAGAGAAGGGTTAATTGCTAATCAAATAATCTGATAACTGCGTTATGTATTACCCTCTATAAAAATGAACTTTTGAATAGTATATGTGATTATTTTCTTTTTATTTAACTTACTCTTTCTCATTCGCGTAATTGTTTGTTGATAATTACATTTTAAAGATCACTAAAACACAAAAATATCTGATCGTAGTTCATATAAACAAAAATAGCTGCCGACATAGATGGTTTTAATAGTTCATTTATATTTTGTTTTCATTGATAATTATTAGTAAGAAAGTAAATAACATATATACACGGTTAAACACCAATAGATAGTAGTGATTTTCACCACTAGTAGGTCAATGAAACCCTAGGAAACTACAGATGTATTCTTTTGGTTCGAGTCCTTAATTTTGCTGTCATTAGTCCAAAATCTGTTGGAATAAAATTCCGTTATGGTGATGATAATTTTACCATTAGCTGAGATCATTCAACAGATCATGAAGTCTGGGGTTCCCACTGGTAGACGCTGTCAGCCTCCTTTTGAATAAAACTTATGACGTCAAGGTCTTGCAAAGAAGTAAAAAGTTAATCTAGCCTCCGTAAATGACTTATTATGGCTTAATTACTAAGCTTAATTAACTCATTTCAAATATGGTATTCTGTAGCGTATCTTCGTGAGGGATCTGCATTTGAAAAAAGCTTGTTAGAATATCCTTCACCTTTGGTTTTTGTTCGTGTTTTTTCTCACTGTCATGACGTATCTTTTACTCTTTTGTCAGCAGCATTTAGTTTCACCATGAACAGAAATACCTAGATTAGAAGTCACTAATTTATTGAAGTTAGGCATACCGTTTTGTGTTGCATTGTTGGATGTAGGTAGCAGGAAACTTTCATCCTGTATCTTCTGACTTATCGATACCTATGTTACCTTATGAAATCGAACCTGCGTCAGTCAGCACCACAACAAAAGCCTTTGCCAATAGTACGATACTGATTGCGTTAATTAGTCTTCTCACTTCATGAGTTGCTTGATAGGTGGGATCTCATTCCATGGTGACTTTACCATGCGTAACATTACTAATCTGTCTAAGTTAGCGGTGCAGTTTTATATGGTCGAACCAACCTAAGTATTCTCCACTATGTATCTAACCTTCAAGTGAGCAAAATGATTGTCTAGTGTTTATCTGACATTGATGGGACTACTATCTTTGTATGATTGATGTATTCGATCTCGAACTACACATCTCTTTCAGTAGTGGATTCTCTTCATGTATACAGTACTTATTCTCTTTGTAGTTCCATCCTTTTTAAAGAAGCTTGCTTTCTAATATCTTTTGTCGTTCATTTACAGCTTTTATTGTTAAACATAAATCGTGCTGTTACTTGGCTTCCGATTAGTATACAAATTATGTTATGCCGAGCGTGGGCTAATTCTGTACATATACCACTAGCTAATCGTATACAGCCACCGAATCCAGAACAAACAAATTTATGGTGCCTACAAAAAATTCTGTTACATCATATAACTTTGCGTTGCTTAACTACAGATCATGGGTTACCAAATGAAGATAAACAGATATGTGAAGCTGCGCTTGTACTGCGTATTGTTTACTATGCCAGTCTATTAGCTGGTCAAATGGATTCACCAGAACTGTTAGAAATGGAAGCAGAAGACAACAGATCCTTTGAGCTTGAAATGCGTGCCTATATAGGACCTGTAAGCTCCATTAATATCTTCATCATTATTTAATCTCTTTTCAAAATATTTGTTGTTTCCCATCTATTTTCGTTGTTAAATAACATATTTATGTTGAAGAAAGCTTCTAAAGCGATTTATAATCTTTCCAGCTGAACGTATTAGTTCGTGCAGAATCAAAATGCTATTTATATGACCTTTACTTTAAGGGTGGTTAAATTTGATTTCAAACAACTGTACTCGAAAAAATAAAGAATCGAAATGCACTTAGCAACCACAGACACTTTTATGCAGTAGGCAATCAACTAAATCTATTGTGTAGTTTATAATGATACTACCTGACTACTTAGACCTTGGTAGGTGGATGTAACCTCAAATTCATGACCCATTGGGGGAAAGTTGAGTCCCTTAATCCAATGAGCTGCAACTGATTTGGTATTACTATCAGCTACCTGACGTTCAGGTTCTCCGAATTTAAATGTCAAAGAAAATCTGTTCCTTTTGACTTATTTCATTTTAGCTAACAAGTATTAGTTATCATGTGCATCTCTTTCCGTAGTGGAAGCGACCACATGACACTCTGTGTGAAATATCATACTAGCGAATATATAGATTACATTACATTTACCCTTTTCTTATTCATTTATGCAAGTCCAGGATGCTGACACGTAATCTAAAAAGCATCATGAGATACTTAGGTCTTAGGAGTACTATTTTTTTACTTCTTGGTTTCAGATATCGAATTAGTTGTATACTCTTAGGATTCAGTGAAGGATATAACTACAACTAATAGATAGCATACCTGGATTCGTCAATATGAGAGTAAAACTGTGTTAAAAAGAAAGTCCTGTATTTGGTTTGTTTATCTGATATATTCGATATATTGAGGTGGTATGATTATAGGCGGTAAATTGTACCCGAAACTTTGTTCATCTTAAGAATAATTCTTTCAGTTATTTTGTCGGTATACCATTGTCAGTTGCATCGAATGATAACATTTGATATTACTTCGTTATTCACAAATAAATGTTACATTAACTGAGACGTTTTTGATTCATATTTGACTATATTGACTCAAATGCAATCCACATCGGTATACTGACAAAATATCTGAAAGAAGTACTGTCAATTCGATGAGCAGTTCAAGTCTAGAAACCTTCAGTAAATAATAGTGTTATCTTTTTAAATGTATTCTGCATCAAATATATAAATTTAACGTGGAATTACTTTGTACTTGTTTCTTATTTCTATTAAAGAGCTGGTGAGTATCATGGAACTAATAATATTTTTTTTCATTATCCACATGCATGTAGACGTAATCGTAATAACATCCATTTATTTAATCGCTTTAAAAAAAGAGGGTTATCAGGCATAAATGTATACTCATTGTGTTATGATGCGGAGTTGTGAGAACGAAGGAAAATACTTAACGATTGATATTTGAAGGATGAGACGATTCAATTCGAATGATTCGCAAAGAGAAATCAGAAGAGTTTATAGTATCTCGAACTGAAAACGTTTATTAGTGAAAACGGATCCTATTTATAGAGTTTACAGTAACCTTGAAAGCCAAGGAATAATTGGTACATTCAAAGAGGCAGGGGGCAATCAGAACGCCAGTGGATCGTGTGAAATAAGCCCCATGCATAGGATAAAAGGTGTGAAGTAAAACTTCAAATATACCCAAACTGTGAGTATGGAATATAGGGGATAGAGGCATCCCTAACACATCAGTTTTTGTTTGACGTTTCTTCTAAATACATGGGAATACACTGCTTTTATCTTTGTAGCGTAATTGTGTGTCAAATTGAATGATTAGTTATCTTGCCTAATTATCATTTCAGACTTATGAAAGGCGTTCACGAACCCACTTACCTGAAGATCCATTCGCTAAAGCACTAAATATTTCTCCTAATGACTGTCGAAAACCATTCATTCCAGCTAAAGACTTTGTAAATGAAACTCTCAATGATGGACTACAAGTATGTTTAACACTTTTTAGCATTTTTTATTTTTGATTTACTTAGACAAACAGCATAGCATAGAACCTTATACAAAACCGTATAGGCTCAAAATCAGTGTAGAAACACAAGGTATTCAAAATGTTTTGGAGAACAAAATTTAAATACACTCACTGCATTGTGTCTTATTTTATACTATGCCATTCTGTGCCTAGAAGAGTAAATTTCTAAGCATCTCAATAGTTCATCCCCATCAAACCTACACTTTTCTGATCAGACAATATCAACATAGGACCTGGAACTACATAGTAACGGTCCAAGTTGCCGTACCTGTGATTGACCCAGATCATCACTCGTCATTTGTTCAGTGTACCATTTTCGATTGTTTTCCGTTCTAATTTTATTCTGATTATCATTGCTCATTGGAATAAGGAGTCTGTTGAAGTTCTGGACTTTATCCGAAAACTAGTCTTTCTTACATAGAACTCTGCTTTTAACTTCAACATTACTCACTAAATTTTTGCATCATATGCCTATTATCCACTGTAGACTGTTGATAAAAGTTTTTCCTATCTATTTACTACGTGTTTATATTTACAAACTGATTGAGTTCCTACTAAGTGGATTGCGTTTTTGATACAGGCTCGTAGTTCTCGAATGGAGGTCTACTCATTTCGCCTACGTGGTTTGAACACATTTTCTTAAAAGGGGCTACGGCTCGTGGGTTTAAGTATGTAACTAGGATTACTTGTTCAAATGATACTTCACCCACCCAATTTCGGCAGTTAAATGGAATGGTAAATTCTTTGAATAAATGTAATTTATGGGTAAGAACGTAAGGTTGAACTACATATGCACTTCTATCAACCTCGAATATAGTGACCAAGCGATCTGAAATTCACTTTCGTTGTTACATTTATTGCCAACATTGTGGATTGTTCACCTCCAATAATTGAAAGCGAGTCAAATCCATAACCCACTCGTTGACCAAGAATTAAAAGAATAGCACCCGGTCTATTTTAAGTTGAAGCGGCATTATAAAATAGATCACTAACCATTTCATTCCTTTTTTGCTTACCTTTGCATACAGTTGGGGCTCAGTATTCAGTCGATACTTACGTGACCAAATAGTATTCTTTGTTTTCACATAGCTTGACATTTGTGGATTATTATCCACAATGCCTACGTGTTATTTGCCATTTGAGCGTCATGTAATTGAGGTAGTCACTCAAAGTTAAACATATTCGTCTTCTTCACTTACCTGTTTATAAGATGTATTTCAGTCGAAGGGATAGGGTTCTGAAATTTTTCGTTTAGAATGACTGTTCGTTTGCTTTTTCTAAAAGGGGTTCCGATTACTGCATTAAAGCAAAATGCTTATACTGTTTGCTGAGGAAATTATTTTATAGAAAAGGTCTTCTGAAGCCTGCATTTTATAAAGAGAACCATCAGATACAATGCACTGGTGTAGAGATATATTCAGCAGTCATTATAGACGATAGTATTGTTGAGGCATATCTTTAATGCAACCTATACTAATCACATGGTTAATCAACCAGCTAGTCAGCAAATAATTAGATTTGTTTATTCCTTATGCTCAATAGCATAGAGCTATGATTTGACTGCTGATTGACTGATATGATCATCGTAGAACCTCGCAAGCAAGTGTGACGGCCCAGGTGGATAGAAAAAGGCTGATATCAGAATAGACAAAGTTGTGTGAGAGAATAAACAATCTGAAGATAAAGGTTAGTGTAAATATTCAAGCTTTAGATGTCAGTGAGTGAATTCATCTGCACCATTGTGACCGATTTTCAGTGATTTCACCAGGAGTCCTCAACCGTTGATTCCTTTCGTCGTAAGGACCTCAACTATGCAGTATACATCTCCCCACACAGCTCAGACCAAGAGTTAGAGACTTCATCGACTGGTGCCAGGTCTTGGTCTGGCCTCCTTGAATCCCCTTTCAACTTAATTCAACTTCCCTGACATGTTACATGGGCATAGGTAGTGTCTCGGCATTCACAGTACATGTCCAAGCCATACCAGACGATGAGAATTCACAACGTCATCAATCAACTTGCCTGTCTTGCCTAGTACTCTTCGCCTGACCTCAACATTGCTCACACGGTGGTTCCACCAAACGGGAGCATTGCTACGAAGACACCTATGATTAAAACTCTGTCATCGTTTCATATCTTCTACTTTTAACGGCCATGTCTCACATCCGTACAAGGGGACAGGACGGATTGTGGCGCATGATTTAGTGATCTGCAGAATCAATTGTGATCCTTTTTGTTAAAATTTTTAATTACACACCATGTTTATTGGTTCGAACAGTTGATCACTATCCTCAGCTAGTTCTATATTAAATACTTTGTATTACTTACAGTACTGAGCCCAAATAGGTGTTTATTAAACAGATGAACCGCAGTTTGGATTTTCTGGTAAGAGTGGTTATCATTATCTTATATATATATATATATATATATATATATATATATATATATATATATATATATGTATATATATATATAACTTTGGTTCATTTCTTAATTGATTTTTTGTTACGGTATTTTTCGTACAGCCAAAGAAAGATTATATATACTATCGTTCGAAAGGTATATCAAATGAACTAAGTTTTATGAAATTACCATTTCTACTTCAAACAAGTTCAAAATCTGTTCTACTTTATTACGATAATCGTATGCGTATGTTAGATGAACGTCGAGGTGTTCTAATGCACACCTTTTCATGGATACACCTGAAGTGCCATTTTTCAAACTGCGTGTTAACCGTGATCGAATTGTTGAAGATGCTCTGTTAATTGTAAGTTCTCTCTATTCTACTTCGAATTTCGTTTATTACTTTGTTATTAATATTATTATTATTCCCCGTCTAATGGTTGCTAGTTTTCATGCATCTAGATATTTCAATAGTTATGGAAATCGACTAGTGTTCGGCTGTGAGACATACTTCTTGTAAATAGAAGCTATGAAAAGGTTGCAGGTTTTCGATCGTAAGTGTCTTCTTAACGTTGATCACGTGTTGTAAAACCACCGTAGGAGCAATATCAAAGTTCTATATAGAGTACGTAGCAAGGAAAGCTAGGGAGTTGATGACGTTGTAAACCTGTACCAACTGAAGTCTCCCGGATATGGGTTGCTCATGCTAAACCATCGCCTACCTCGATGCTCGGTGTTACTCAAAGTGCGATTGAATTGCGAGGCTAAAGAAGGCCGAACCTAGATATTCCAATGGTTGTTGAAGTCTCCGACTATCGGTCTAAGTCGTGTAGGGAGGCTCAAGCTTCCTGGATGGGGTCTTCTGAAGAAGACAGGAATCGTTAGTTGAAGACTTTTGGTTATATGACTCAAAATCAGTCACAGTAGAGCAGATTTACACAATCCCGACCGATAAATGCTACACCAACGTGGTGGTCGAGCTTGTTTATCGCGACCTAAAAAGCTATGCTGATGAAACGCTTGTTCCTTCCAGGTTTTACCATACCAGAAAGGTCTGTCGGATAGTGGTTAAACGAAAAGCGGTTACCATTATATTGTAAATTGCTACGCTATGATGCGGGGGGGGAGTTGAGTGCGAAAACGTGCTGCTGTTTGGACGGGAGTATGACAGTTAGGTGTTTTCCTTGGATGGCTAGCAGTGCCATACTGATGTTGCTTTCTCTATGGGAATGGGAGCTTAAAATAAATTAGCCCCAGAAACTGTGCACTTCTGTCACCCCATAGCATACCGATCCCTTCGACAGGGATTCATTGTCGGATTCGAATGCAACAAAATAAAATGTCAATCTTACAAAAAGGCCGTTTGTGACCGTCCTCAAGCAGATATTCCATGGGCTCTGGATTCGCAAATCTTTTTCTCTTTCAGGTACTTCAAGAAAAACTAGCCTTCCACAGTATACGCAACCGGGAAGTGTCAACTACCCTCACAACTGTCAACACCCAAGCTTCTTCAGATAACTGTCTACTCCCCACATTCTTACCTTCTAATCTTCTTTCACGTCCCTCAGTCAATTAACCCACATCGTCTTTAGTTTCTCTCAGCTCTGCAGCTCTCAACAACGACTAGAGCTCACAGAACTGCATCCTTGGTCTTCTGTAACCACACTCCAAACTGCATATTTGAGCTTCCAATGTCGGAACCCTCCGTCAAGTCGGTCAACAAGCTTCACTAGCCAAAATCCCAGCATCTTGACCAATATATGTGTGCTATACTTGTGAGACATGCATACAGGGCTGACGTGCAGTCATTCACTTAACCTCACCCAGCAGTTATGGCGAATCCGCGAAATTCACCCTTCGAGTTTCTGGGAATTCGATTACCAGTCTTCGGTGCAGGTATATGGCTGAGTACCAGCGTACAAAGTTCACTACTCGACTGGATTCCAGTTGGCAGTCACCTAAACGCAGTTTGATTGAACGGCACAATGAGGAAAAAATGGGATAGTGAAACTCGCTGTTGTCTCTTTGTAATCTCTGCTTATGCACCTACTGATTGCTGTTCGGATGAGATAAAGAATGAGTTCTACTGAAAACTGTCTATTCTCCTACTGAAAACCAAACGCTCAGAAGTGGTGGTTATTGCAGATGGTTTTAATGGACATTTGGGTAGGCTGAGCCAGGCAGAGGGAAAGTTATGCGGCATTTTTAGAATCCCAGCCGAACGAACAGGTAACGACGACTGCTTATTACAACTGTTTTCAGATAACCATCTATTTTTCAACACAAATTGCCTACAAAAAGAAAGATGGTGTCTAAAATGGTAATCACCGAGCTCAACCCATTAATGAACGGAGATGGGCAGCATTGCTGTCAGTCGTCGTTTTAAAGTGTCGATGGGAGACTTCCGCTCCTTGTAGACCACGTGTCACTTCGGGTGCGTCTATGTTTGCATCTCAATGAACGTAAAAAAACGTTCGTAACAAGACCACTGCGACTACAGCTTAACAAGGAGAGCACTAAGGCCGCTTCCAGTGAGAAACATGCTTGTCAATTCTCGGAATGGAACAAAAGAACAATATCCCAAATCCAGAAGAAACTCGGCACCATCTTCAGTCTGCTGTAAAAGCTGTCTTGAAGACTGTATCCAGCTCATAGAGTGGTTAAAAAGAACCAATGGATCTCAGGAGCTTCTTCTGAATTAACAAATGCGCGCGAACGCATCTCTGCTGGCTCTGAGTACAATGAGGAGCGAATGCAACTCAGATGCAGACTGATAAGAAGTCTATACAGTGACTGCAAACAGTCATAAGCAAAGAAGTCTAAAGACATGGAAAAGGCAGTGGCGATGGATAACCGTAGACAGTTATTGAAACCTATTAACGAAACTGGAGCGAAAAGGTCAATGATTAGTGTGAGACGATAGAGAAGGATTGGTCTAGGATTCACTCATAGGAAAAGTGACTAGAACAATGGGCGGAACACTTTAAGGAACAGTTCAGATGGCCTCCAGTTATTATTTCTTTGCCCACTATCCAGCTGGAACCTCAGTGGAACATTGAGATAAGGCTCAACATTTACAGAAGTCGAGAGAGCTGTAGGTAACCTGAAACGAGGAAAAGCAGATGGGCTATTACCGGAGATGTTTAAAAATGGTGGTCGAGGTTTATTGGTAACACTAACTGAAGTGTTTGATAGCGCATAGAATTCGGATATGATCCCCTCTGACTGGCGTCAAGTGGTATTCTCATTTTAGGCAGAGACACTAACAGTATGCAGTGTCTACTGGACACTGACTGAAAATTTGAGAATGTTCAATATATATTTATTAGTGTCCCAAACTAAATTGATGCTCCAACAATCATCCTTAGTGCTCGGTCTGATAACAGAAAGTGAAGTGGTTTATAACGGTGACCATATCACGTACCTGGGAAGTCGGATCATTCCCAGTGAGTCAGTGTCGGATGAAATCCTTGCACGGACAAAAATGGCTCACTTGTCTTTCGCTATATTACCCCATTTATGGTGTCGCTGTGATATCTGATTATCTCTTAAGGACTGAGTGTACTGCTCTGCAGTTATCTCTTTCTATTGTATGGATATGAAACATGACCATTAAAGGTAGAGGACATGAGTAGACTTCGGGTATTGGACGACCATTACCGTATGTTATGGTGTCACAACGTCAGTAAATTACATGTCAAGTGTAGAGTTTTAGAAAGTAAAGTCAGTTGATGGATGAGGCTCTGAGCGTTCATCGAGTGAACTGGGTGGGACATGTATTACACATGCCTAGTCACCATATGCGTTTTTGTGCAATGTTGGTTTAAGTAGATTCAGACTAGAAAATGGATACTAGTGGCCAGATTAAAACATAGCAATATTCCCTGAAATCTTTATCTGTTAGCCTGAGCTGTATGGCGAAATGCAAACTTCGTGTTTGTTGTCCACGCGACAACCGAAATTGATGGTTGGAAACTGAAGGTGACATGCCCCAGAATCGATGTCAGTGGCACAGATGTATCCAGACTTTATTTTCATATTAAATGCTATTCTGAATTCATCATTTACTCATTCCTCCATCCTGTCTTTTAGTACTTTTTGATGTCTTTGATCGATTTTTCTTTCTTTCTTCATCTTTCATCTTACTACTTCGTTACTTGTTATACTGTTACAAGATGTGGCAACCTGGACCGTTAAACAGTAATGCTTGGTCATACGTGGATGTTGATTTTTTTTTCAATTTTTTTCTAATGGATACAATCTTTGTTATTTTCGTAGCCTTAAGTATTCTCATTAACCTCTTCTTTACCAAAGCTTTCTTTTTAGCTGTTGTGAAGCGTTTTGATATACTTCTGTGCGAGATTTTACGCTGATTTGTTTGTGTTGTGAAACACCTAGCATTTCCAGAGATTTTTTCTACCTAACACTCATATCAAGCAGCCAGAAGGTTTTGGTTAATTTAAAAAATATTATGCATAGTTTTTTAACTAGCAATAATTATTCAGCGTTCCTGTGGCTTTATTTTAAACCTTAAGGTTTTTCTAGCTGCAGTTGCTGACGATATTAATTTTAGTCAACTACCAAGCTATCTTACAATATCATACTATTCGGTTGATGTCGAAAACCACTGTTCTTTTTAAGAACTTCTCAAGGTGGTGCATTACTATCATTACTGTTGCACTCTCACTTTGCTGATCACTATTATAAGTTAACCAGTGATTCATAGTCACTCCACTGTGTGCAAGGAGAACGTAGGATTCCCCCACGAAGTCTATGCATACTGTACCATATAAGAAGCATTTTAAAAGAGACAGAAAACTCAACTTTCCTAAATCACTATTATAGTGCATCTGGGGTCTTCTGTATCACTAATAATTTGAACGTGCTTTGTTCAATCTGTCACACAGGCGTTACTATGTGACCAATGTTTTTAGCCATCAGTGTCCTGTTTCATTTCTACCCTTAAATAGATTATTTCTGAAGTTGTTAATTATTTACTGTTCTCTTGTGTTTATTTTTTAACCGCATATATATTTCACTGAAAGTTGGAAATCGCATGTTTGGAAAACCCTGGTGATTTTAAAAAACAACTACTTGTCGAATTTGAAGGTGAACAAGGTATTGATGAAGGCGGACTTAGTAAGGAGTTCTTCCAACTTATTATTGAACGAATCTTTAACCCAGACTATGGTATGTTAACTGTTCGTCTTTAGGATGTTACAACTTCTGTATAGAGTGTTTATCATATTAGCGTTAAATATTATGTCAAAAACTCGATTGAAAAAAAGCAACTCAACAATCGAGCGGCACCTATGAAGAATAAAATATGATAGCGTATTACTTGAATTCTCTGGAATGAGGTAACAACTTTAAATGAAGTATAAATAATGGTATTAGCATTCAGACATATGAAGAAACAAAATTTCAAGTCTCATGAATCTCTTCACTTTGTAGCACCAATGGCCCTGAAGTATACTTCGAATTTATTGTTTATTAGAGACCTGTAATTCAGCTGTATAACTGCATTAATTATAAACTTAAAAAAGAACCGCTGCTAAAATGATTGAGAATATCTTCTTTTGTATTTGCTTCAACTAATGACTTAAAGTTGAGAAAACATAAGCAGAATAACTCTAAAGGTTATCTTGGTAACTGCTGGAAAGAAATTAAACTATCCAGCCCAAATTAACAAAATTAGTAACTCAACTCAAAAGTTGCTAGGATGTTCTTTATTGTCACTTGTTAAAGCTTTATTTAGAGATATCAATTCATCTACATGATATAAGCCTAGCAGTTTCTTCGCAATCAACAACAAATTAGCATCCAAGATACCCGTTCTGTACATTGAATAGAGAAAAAAGAAATGAACAGAATTAGATAGATTCCTTGCGATGAATGGATATATATTTATTTCAGTTGAAAGCATCAAGTCAATTCTTTTATGAAGATGTGCACAATTTCTTCAGTTACAGTATTCAGGGGATTGCGTTACGAGAATGCCACCATTGGGTATCGAGAATATTATCACCAAGGGAGTCAGAAGTGCAGTTTGTCAGTTTAGTTTTGAGATCAGTGGTGACTGCACAATTGACAATTTTACTAACTAATTTGCGGTTGACTTAGGTATAACCAGTAATAAGTAGTTTGGAAATCGATTTGAATCCTAGCTCTTATAATCTTACCAAAGTTTTTGTGAGACAATTATGTACTAAAATTGAACCACAAACCGTGCAGAAACAAGTTCAAGGTAAACTGTCTTGAATAAAATAATTCGACTAGTCATACCTATCTAAAGTTCAGATTTTTCCCTTTTTTGGTTGGTATAACGCCTCCCTCTTTTTGAAGTCACGCATACGATTGTTTGTATGAGTTAGCAGCCAATCACTTCAATTTCCTTTCGTTTTCTGTTCATTCATTTTAGGGGAGGTCCATGTTTTTTTTCCGGTGATGTTCTTATCTTCTGGAAATTCATGATTTCGTTTCTGTCATCAAATCTTAACCCATATTTTGGTTTTATCTACTGTCTTCCAGACATTTATAGGGAGTGATTTTAAGATAATTTGCATGTCTTATCTATATCACACATTAGAGTCTCAGTTTATGGATACTATTTCCACTCTTGTCTTAAGTAACTTCAAGCACACAAATTCTGGATTAGATACAGAAATCTGAATGTATCTAAGTCGTTGATTGAAGTGTTTGGAAAATCTTGGAAATCCCTTACCACTAGCCACTTTATTAAACTAACTTTCCATTTTATATGATCCCTTACAACATCATCTTGTATTGTTAAAGATCATAATCAGTAATGATGGTCGATAATTCTTTAGAATCAGTATCCACTTCTACGTGCGAATAGATGTTTGAGAGATCAAGTTTTACAAATTAACGTCCACCATTTATTTTAAAAAAACTATTTCTTGAGTACAGGGAATGCATTAGAATGGAATAGAATGCATAAAGATTGTAGGATGTAGCAAATTCAGTACAAAATAAATGGTTTCAATTTCTTTCCAAACTTCTAAAGTAAAAACAAATGCACTGAAACCATTTGAGTATACTGTTCATGATATTAAGGTTGCATTGTTGTAACATAGTCACCTGGATACTGCTGAAGATGACTATCTGAAAATTGTTCTCGCCTTGTTTGATGACAGAAGTGTTAGGTAGGATGTTTTGGCGGATCATCTTCGCACAAGTAACTTTTAGGTTGACAGTTACCTGAAACTGAGCTGTCTCATTGCTCTAGACGCTTGACTTTCAATCAGTGAGCTGCGGTTTGGAACTTCTCCACCTAGCAAGGTTTGAACAACCAGTTGGTACTATTAGTCCTCACACAATAGGTATGGCTCATAGTTCACTTCACGAAAGTATACGCGATCTCTGACTGCATTATTTTAGCTGAGGATAAGTTTTGTCCTTTTCCTAATGAAACTCATATTAATTTACTAGCTGCGGAATACAGAAGTTTTTCACCAATTATAAATGACTTCTAAACTAATCAGTAGAATTTTCAAGTCACTGAAATTTTCTTCTTTTGTCTGGGGTTTATAGAAGTTTCCCAGTGAAATATCAAGAGGTATTTTTATTTTAGTGTTTAGACAATTGTCGTGTGGAGTTTGAATCGGTTATGGCTTTTTGTAAATACTCGCACACATTTGAATCCCTAGCATTAGCACTAAGCTTTGTTAATAAGCGGTAACTAGAACAAAACTCAAACCTAAGGCTTTATGTCATCAGATGCCACAATGTAATTAATATCAAAGACTCACTATTATATGCCAATCGGTGATCTAGATCAAATTATGTAGCCATTTTGATCTCAACTTTAATCATTATTGCAGTCAACCTAGGGTATCTTAAGTAGCAGTTTAGTTAGTTAACTTTTTTCCGTCTTCACAGTAATTTAATCTTTTTTTCTCTGCTTTTTTCTATCTTCATTAGGCATGTTTGTATTAGATGATGAAACTCAAAACTATTGGTTCAATCCAGTCCCCATAGACGATATGGAACGTGAATACTGTCTGATTGGTACTTTACTAGGTTTAGCAATTTATAATGATGTAATACTGGACATAAATTTTCCATCAGTGTTATATCGGAAGCTAGTCGGAAAATTGGGTACATTCGAGGACCTTTTTGATGCTAGACCTGTAAGATCAAAAAACATTGTGTACCAGTTTATCTATCTGCCTGTCTATTATAATAGTAACTTTAACTTTGTAGTGATATTTTCCATTAGAAGTTTTTTGTTTCAGTCTCCTCTTTCAGAGTCGAAGCAGGTCTCATTAACTTATAATTTAACGATGAAATCATTGATACACAATTTTCGATGATAATGCTGAAATCCAGGAGGTGCATTTTATACTGTTTGAAATTTGTTAGTTTTTCTGGAGCTGCATTTCATCGATTCGAAATATCGGTACCTACAAAATGTTTTGGATCATTATTAATATGAGATTAAAACTTGTGCACTGTGGTAGAATGTAATTCCATAGTCATATGACTATGAAGAATGAATTATGTCCGAAACGTCATCCAGTAAACAATACTGTTACACTGTGATAAATCTAATAAATCAATTAAAATGTCTTTGATCATTGTTAGAAGTTCTTCATACTACCAATCAATATTAATAACAAGATGTTCGTACAATGAGTAAATGAATCCATGAATACCGGTCTGATTGATATTGCTAATCATTAGTAGGGGAAATAACACTTCTTATTTAAGTATCCCGTTAGTGATATGATTCGTATATATTTGTCTTGTCAATTAATTCATACAACTACTTTTTCTTTGAAGTATTTTGCAGGCAAACTGCTGAGTTGCTAACACTTTTTCTGTCTGTTTAGATCATAGATATGTATCATCTTTTTAAACATATTTACTACTGATGCTGTTCATTACTCTTATAATTTGGAATCAATTTTTGAAAGTATATGTGTACCATAATCCGTCAAAACCCTGTTTTCAAGGGTTTTTAAACAACCAATACTTGTGCAAACGGATTAACCTGTAGTAAGTGTATTTTAGTGATGGAAAAGTTTCACTTTCTCACTTTTCGTGGACGATTTCAGCGATATCACAACCGGTACCAGCCCATCTTTTAATTTTCACATATGGCGTATACTAGTCGTTTTATGCGCAACCAGGGCGTGAAGCGTATTGATTTACCTGCTTCCGTACTTACAATAACTCGCCTATTATTTTCGATATGCTCACATTGTTTATCGATTTTATTGTCTGCTTATCTCTGTAGTACTTACACTTGTCGGTCTAATCGTTTTTAATCGGTATCGTTTTTCTGAATTCCACTATCAGTGCTTTGGTCTACGACGTATTTGTATAAGGATTGTAAACGATAATGGCATAATTCTGACTGCATACTCGATTTCACCAGGATAATATATCACGTTTTTATTTCTATTCAACTATGCATTTCTAGACTGATAATAGCACTAGTGACTTCTACAAGATTTTATTTTAGTGTAACAAAGTGATAAAATGTTCTCAATTAGATTATTCGCAAATTGGGTGTTGTTTAACAGTTGTAAACAGAAAAGTGTTATCTTTTGAGGTGCAAAGTTGAGGTCCTATTCAAACCAGTTAATATAACGGTTAGTAAAAAGTGAAAACCTCTTGATCATGGATTTTATACTACCATAATAAAATATGAGTAAGTTTGCCGTGGTGACACTGAGTAAAATTCATATTCATGCTGGTGTATGATCACTTTCGAAGTATTGTTACTTGACAGCGTATCTGGATGAGCATTTTTTTTTTTATCTTGAGAAAGCCTTTATTTTTCGGTTGCCTAGATGCATCTTTTAGTTAGAGTTTTTATCTTAATTTCTTTCAAATTATATTGCTTACTGCAACACTTGAAATGCTCAGCAGAATATTCTTTCTGAATGTTTAACTGTTCTGACATTCTCTTTTCATTTGAATGGGTAAGACTAAAAGTTATCTCCAGGTGTTATAGGATTCTGTCTGAAAATATGTATTTTATATTTTTTGTATGTACATATTTCTGAAGTGAAAACTCCTATCCTAAATCCTTTTCAATGTAATTCGAAGCCTCAACTAACTCACTGTGGTCTGTGAACATCATTTATCCTGAGTAACTTTGCTTACTTTCGCCTAAGAAGTGGAAGTGCAGCCAACACTGCACATGAATTAACAGTTTGAAACACGATTCATTGGCAGATGGCATTGTAAAAACTATCCAAATAGATAAAATATTCATACGGAACACGGTAAATATTCGTATTCTCACAACTCTACAACCTATGGCGAGCATGACAACACCTGGGGATAACATTTAGTCCCCTCTAGATTATTTACAGTGGTTGACATGATCATCGTAAGGAGCCTTGAAATGTTATCTTGACTGAAAAAGTTGTCTCTGACATTGAAGTGCCAGCGTTAACTATTTCCAGAAAATCGTGATAATTATTAAAGAGTTTTATTCAGCTATATAACGTTGTATAAAGGTGATCAATTCAAGAAAACATATCTCGTGAAGAATTTCACCACATCAAGGAACCAAGGGATACTAGTCAGTTGCTTCGTTGTAATTCGGGATACTTCGACGATTGGGATAAAGAATTGAATTTATCAGATTCCTTCCTATACATTGAACTATAAGGCTTCGATACTTTGCTTAGTTAGAGATGTGTAACAGCGAAAAGTTATTAATTTTGAAAACGATGTTTGTCTGCTACAGCGTTGTAAAGTTACACTATCTCAGCTTCAAATACCAAATCAGTGGAAATCATAGAAAGCCATTCAACTGAGAGAAGAAAAGTCTAAGCAAATGGCGAAATGTAATATGATGGCAAGGATAAAGGAAAATACAGATGCATCGGTGATGTATATTTGATGACTAATCAGTTGTTATACCTCCCTAGTTGAGTCGAACTATTCACATCTATTCTTTTCGAAGCTTTGAAAACTAAAATCCATTCACCTCAAAGCACATCTTAAGAGAAGATCTACTGTTTTTGTCAAACCACAATGAATGGTAGGCGGGTTTGGAAACACTTGCAACGGTTGTAATTCATAGTCGTAACGGTCTAAGGTTTATTTCTTAGACAAGCGATTTGAAAAAAAAGGTAGTCTGTGGTACTTGAGACTTCGTCATTACAGAAGCATTTTAAGAGAGAAACCCTAATGTTTTAATACTATGACAATAAACTTCAACCCTTTCAACTGTCTGTGAACTCATGCTACAATGAATAATAACCTATGATTGAAACTAGAAAGGAAACGTTAAAAGTCAAAAAATCGTAAATGGCCTAGTCAAATTACAGTGAAAGAGAATTATTGACTGACAGGCTAAATCCATACACCACTGACTGGACCGTCGTTCACTTCCTTTGAATGCGTGAAAATTGTCATAAGTACCTGAGGCTATAAAACATTGTATGATGGAGGTATGATGATCTAAATAACCAACTCTTCATAAAGTACTCATTCAAACTCTCTGTAACTATGATATCAGCAACATATCATCTAACTTTTTAACTGCCTGTCATATATATTTATTTCCTTTTACAAAGAGTTTAGCCAATGGACTGAAAGCTCTTCTGGAACATAAGAATGATGATATCGAAGAAGTGTTTGGCTGTTCATTTGTTGTCAATTATCTTGATCCATTTGGAAATGTGGTAACACATGAATTAAAACCAAATGGTGCTGCAATCCCAGTTACAAAACATAATCGTAAGGTAATTCATCTCTTGTTGTCTGATACTTGTAATATCCTGTGGCTATACAGAGTCCAATTGCTCAATCTCTGTTAGCAAATGGGTTCATTTTTTTAAATCTATGTTTTTGTTCATGTCACTTAGGTATTAATTCGTGACTGTTTACTTTTGTTCTTAATCACCCTTATTTATATTGTGTTTTGTATTTAACTGAAGTTTTGATAAAACTTGAAAGCGCATGTTAGTCTCAATGTTATGAATTTACTGCTTGACCAACTGGTATCTTTGCTTCTCTTATTGAGTAATAGATTTAGCTGTTATTTCACCAGTAAAAGTGAAGTTATTGATGAAATATAAACATTGTAAAATACCAAACAGGTGGAAAATCCATTTTCTGACATCTTGTGCTGTGATAGAGGTCACTTCAATGAATGGAACTCGTTCAAGTTATAAAGTGTTGGAATTGTAAATAGAACAAATAATTTGCTTGGTTATAGCTAGCAGAAGAATCCAGGACGCGCGTTTCGTCCTATTTGGGACTCGTTGACTGAATGTACCTGCACCCCAGTGAGCGATGTTCCCACTGAGACTTGAAACTCTTACGCATTGTTTCGAAAGCCAAAACCTTATCCAATATACCGCAATGGCACGATAGCCACTTCTTGTACGGCGGGTATTAGTTATTACTATTTGTTGATATACTTGTAATTATCATTTAACTATCTGAGATAGCTGTAGTTTGGCAGACTAGTATTTATACTGAGTGATGATTGAAGGTGAGATGAAAATTTGAACGGTGACTGGATTCGACCACCCGGTGATCGCCGGTTTGAATCCTGCTGCAGTCCAAATTTTCATCTCACCTTCAATCATCCCCTAGTATAAATACCTGTAATCCCCCATTGTTTTATTGGATCGAATTGTTCGACCTCTATTGGTACATAGGCTCCTGTGCGGATGCCTCGATATTATCTGAATGTTAATCATGATAATTTAGAACAAATAAGACTGAATTATTCATACTTGGTCACAAGAAAGCAGGATTAATTGTTATCCTCACTACCTACTGCTGATGTATGAGTTCAAGGTGAAAGTATAAGTCCTTAATACATGTATGTGTGTCTCATATAAGTATTTGTGAAAAAGCTTCATAAATATAAAATCCAGTTTGTATGTTTGCGTTTGTACTTTTAAGAAGGATTTGGTTAGGATTAATACGCACATGTTTTTCGTGAAATTTTGTAGTATTAATCCCCATAAACCATCAATTGAATGTTGCGAAATCGATAGACTTCAGAGTAAGTTGTAGTCGGAACTAGAGAACAGCTCTGATTATCCACATCCCCTGAGTTGCTACCGTTTGCCACTATCTACGATTTTTCCTTCCTTTCTAACAAGTGTATTAGTATTAAATAGTATGAAAACGTTAACCGTCGTTCTATGCAGTTTGAACATCCTTGTTCGCTTTGATAGCAAGCCAGGAGAAACACACTATACATGTTTATTACAAGTTCGTACTATCACCTTGAACTTCATGATTACTTATTTACGATAATATTTGATCCTTCCTTCTTATATGCATGTCTGAACAATGTAATCTTATTTATTCTATTTAACATTTAAACATGGTAAATTGAACTATTTTCATCCCCTGATGAAGTAATTTCTACATGGTTAAAAATCGTTAGAAATTGGTTTTTCTACCCCATTTGACATTTCATAAACATATTACTTTTATAAATTATCTATCTAATGCTCAATAAATTTAATTGTCTGGTCAAAATTTGATCCGGTTGACCTACAAACCATGCGTGTATTGGTTTTTCACTGCACTGACTAACCGAGTCAAATGTTTTTTCTTCGTATAAACTCAAATAATTTGGTAAAAATGAATACGGTTGTTTATTAAACTCAATGAAATCTAATATATCCAAATTTTATCTTTGTAATTTGGTGATATTTTTGTGTTTAGTACATACTAAATAATGAGCAATCAACGATTTCAGCTAATAAACTACACGTTTGTTTTTCATGTAGTGTATAAAAGTTGTGACAGTTACCATTGTTTGTTACTCACAGTTTAAGAATTTGCCTTTGTACGACGTGTTTAGTAGATTATTTTGCATAGGTATCATTTTCAAGTAGATGGTTTTCTGTGCTAATATAACAACACAGCCTGGCAAGTCTTTTGTTTCTCGTGTCTCTCAGTCACAGTAATTCGACGCACGAAATCTTACTGAATATTCTTCATTTGCAATATTTTTTGTCGGCGAATGCATCTGTTTCATTCAGTTAGTCCATGTGAACAAAGGACCTAGTGATACTGTGTAACAGCCTTAATCACCGCACCTTACATCAAGATACAAGGCATCAAGGTGAAAGACAAAGAAATGCAAATTCAAATCGTAGAAAGTCACTAAACGAAAGCAAGCTAAATAATAGCATATAATGAAGTGTCACTTGACGATCAAGATAAGTATGAAATGTGAATGCGTATGCACTGCTGAGATTAATTCTGACTCATATCATCTAGAGTCTACAATCCTGGGTTTCGGTTGTCGCGCGAACCACAACTTGAATGTCTGCATCTCCCTCTGTAGCTCAGATCTATAGTTAAGAGACTTTACGGACTGGTGCCACGTTTTAGTCTGGTCACTTTTAACCTTCCTTTTATTCTAATTCTATTTCAGCTACAATCACGTATTGAAGTAGACATTAAATAAGCATGCGTAACACATATTCCAGTCACCTGAATCACTGACTGTTAACAGTCTCATCAAGTGAATTGCCTCTTTTACCTAAAGAATATGCCTAACCTCTACATTAATAATGTAATTGTTTCTGGATACGAGGGTGATGCAGTGAGGAAAACAATGGTTTAGCACCCGAAGCTTTTCCATGTCCTCCACTTTGATGACCGCGTTTCACAACCGAAGACCAGTATTAGAACTGAGTGAACTGTTTTACATCAAACTCGTCTCTTAGTACGTAATTGGATATTTTATCGATGTTACAAGTGGC
Source organism: Heterobilharzia americana (assembly GCA_944470555.2). Taxonomy (NCBI): domain Eukaryota; kingdom Metazoa; phylum Platyhelminthes; class Trematoda; order Strigeidida; family Schistosomatidae; genus Heterobilharzia; species Heterobilharzia americana. The sequence goes on along the minus strand of OX104129.1, from coordinate 56,866,342 downwards.
CTAGACTGGTGAAAGTTACTTTAACTTTTTGTATCCGTACCAAGATTTCATCAGCCAAATGACCCATATCAAGACTGACCCTGCCTTCCCAGTAAAGTGAGTAGGTAAGTAAGCGCCCAACTACTCTATCATCAGATAGGTTGCCAACACGGACTAGTCCTAAAGCAGCAGTTTTGAACTTATTATTAAAGGCATCCCAAACATTCTCAAATAAATAATCTATTCAGTGATATTACTGTTCTGACGAACATCTTCGACATGGGACAATGTTATTCAGTTGATGCCTCTGGTAAGACTGTATCTGATTTTATGTATCCTTTACTTTGTTGGTTGTTTCATCAAGTTGCGGTTTATTTAGAGTTTTGCTATTCATTATCGACCAACCAGGAAGGCTCAGTAGAAGTTGTGACAGCTTAGTTCTTGAATTTTGTCGTCATTCAGTTAACTAATATGTTTGAAACAATTTAGTCCTGAAGTGTATTTGTGCATATATTATCTATTTAACAAGTTTGTAAGGCATTCGTAGTGTTAAAAATCATACAATCTAGATCATTCTTGTAACTGTTGTTTTTCGTTTGTGTCATTATTAAACCGATGGAAAAGAGTACAAACGCAGAAATGTGGTGACTTTATGTTGCACTGTCATACTGAATTCAGTTTTTTCGTATTCCTCATTCCTCTTTTTATCCACTTCCTACTACTTTTGACCGATTCTTTATTTCTATATCCTTCGTTGCATAGTGTTCTGATATGAGGTGTAGCGACTTGGATAGTTATACAGTACTGCCTGGTCCTATGTTGATTTTATTGATGATGGTGATGCATTGCATAGCTGACTTATTGATACGAAAATCTTTGCGGTTCACTTTCTGTGTTTAATCACTTGTTAGTGTTTATCATAATACTGCATCAGACTTCATGCTTTTATGCTAGGAATAGATTAACGTTATTGTTATTATTATTCGGTGTACGTTAAAGTAAATAACTGGTTCATAATGGAATGACTTTAATGGCCATTTAAGCAACCATTAAAACGACCATTTAAGTTTCGAAATTCTTTCCAGTAAGTTAGTGTCTTGTAGAATAGAAAAACCCAATTGATTGAGTAGTAGTAGCCTTTAAGGTTGCTCTTATTATGACGAATGATTGTGATTGAAGCTTAATACTAAATTCCATTCAATTTGATGATATCAAGGTAATCTGCTGATGAGTAATAAATCCTGCTGGAAACATCGTCAGTAAATAATGTTGTTTCACTGTCTAATACATATGGAACTTCAGCTGAAATTCACTCTACCACAGCTCGAATTTTACTCCTCTTATACTGGCAAGTTTTTAACCTTGCTAGTATTTCAAGCAAGATGACTACCCGTGATCAAACCAAATATTATCAAAATTAGTAACTTGCTACTATGTAAATACTCATCAAAACGAGAAAAAAGGTTACTTTGCCTCAAGACTATTTTCTACACGAAAATTCTCTTACTTATTGTGATACATTAAACCTGATAAGTATCTTCAACCTGTCGATGTTGCTTCCATGAAGGATTAATTTATCCTGCATATATTGACCGTAAAATGGGAATTCTCAGACAAACTGGTCAAGCAGATCATCTTCTTGTTTAGCAAGAAAAGTTCCCGCTAAATGTGAGATTCGATGAAGAACTTATTTGCGACGATGTTGCCGATTACTTCAGTCGGTGCTCGAGGGATTTAATTTTTTGTGCTCGTGAGCACTTCAAATGTACTTAGGTAAAGATGTCTTGAAGACTAATAATAGCTTCATACTAACCCATTTAATCCAACCTAACCGTAAGGAGGATATCAAAATGTTATTTCCTATTATTTACCGGGTTCCCATCGACTTGCTTATGAGCTCCCAGCTAAAAATCCTCTAAACTGTTGGACTGGTGGCAATTCGAATGGAAAGACGTTATGTTCAGAAAAAATAGGTACTCCAACTACAGCTGCTTAATTTATTTTAGGATTAATAATTTCCTCAGTGTTCTGTTGCATGAAAGAAACCTAATTTTCAACTTCCCTATTGTACATATCCACTCATCTCTATAATCAAACAAATCATATTCATGGAGCCTATTTTTTAGTCCTTATGTATATACCATTTTACCTAAACTAGTATTCCTAAAATTATCTACAGTTTTTTATCGAACCCTACTTTCATACACACATATAATTCATTACACGCCATTTCCTCTACGAAACAACTTCTGACCTCTAGTGTTGTCGATGTTTTTGCAGTAAGTTCATAGAATTCAGTTTCAAATCTCAATCAAAATCATTCGTCATTATAAATTTGCCATTAACATCATTTTAAACTGAATAAAATTCACTTAAACATTTGATATCCATCATCTGTTATGACTATTCTATAATAGTGATAAGTTTTCCATTCAGCAGTCCATAATTGATAGTGATCCAATTTTTTCCTATCCACTTTCACATTGTAATTTTTTACTATCTTGTTTTCTATTGTTTGTAAAATGTAAAGGAATATGTAGATTTATATGCCGGATTCCTATTGAATGACTCTGTGAAAAAACAATTCAATGCTTTCCGTAGAGGATTTCAAATGGTAGTTGATGAAAGTCCATTAACATTTCTATTTCGCCCAGATGAATTAGAACTGCTTGTGCGTGGCAGTCCAGTAAGCGTATGATTTGTGTAAAATTGTTCTTTCTGTATAATATTGGTTACCATATATGTTAGTGGACTAAAACTCATCTGAACTTGTAACATTCAGAAAACTCGTGTTTTCTCGGAAATTTGAACCTGCATCATTTATAGCTGAAGTACTTGTCAGGAATACTGAATTTTGACCAACAATTAATGTGTATATATGTGTGTGTCTGAAAAGCCTAGTGCACCGCATATCGTTTTATGTCAGGAATATCTAAAAATTACTGGTACGTAGAAGAGGCAGTACGAATTATTTTTGTATTGTTTCCATGTATCTTTTTAAATAGGCCTCTGTTTGTGTTTGGTAAATTATATAGAAATACCTTATTGTCTTTGCCCGTTGCACTGTCTCATCTTTACATATTTCTCATGTCTCAGTGGACAGCTGTTTCGTCCCAGTATAGGACTCATCAGTTAGGCTAGGGATCGGATTCAGGACATACAGGTTTCCTGTAGAACCCGTCTCATATATATATATATATATATATATATATATATATATATATATATATATATATATATATATATATATATATATATATATATGATTAAACGAATGAATTCACTTATTTCTATTCAGCTCTTGAATCGACCACCACCTGCACTTCGTCCACAAATACCACCTGCAGCCGCTGAATTACAAGTGAACATAAATCCTCCAACGAAAATGGAAGTCCTGAATGCCATAAAGCTACTGAAATGCGGGAAAGCAGCAGGACCAGACGGGATACCACCAGAAGCACTGAGAACAGACGCAGAGACAACAGCAGACATGCTCACACCACTATTGCAGAAGGTGTGGAAGGAAGAGAAGGTACCTGACGATTGGAAGAAGGGTTACCTTGTCAAACTGCCGAAGAAATGAGACCTCAGTGTTTGCAAGAACTGGTGCGGAATCACTCTCCTGTCCACCTCAAGTAAAATATTAAGCCGCCTCATCCTGGAGAGGCTTAAAAATGCACTGGATTCAAAACTACGACCGGAACAGGCAGGCTTCAGAAAGTACAAATCATGTGCAGACCAAATTGCAACACTTCGCATCATCATAGAACAGAGCGTAGAATGGCAATCAGCTCTCTACCTCAACTTCATCGACTTTGAGAAGGCCTTTGACAGCGTCGACCGAGAAGTAATTTGGAAACTGCTTCACTACTACGGAGTACCGCAAACCTTTATCCGCCTCATTCAACAACTATATGAAGATGCCACATGCCAAGTAATCCACAATGGGAAGCTCAGTGATGATTTTGAAGTGAAGTGAAGTGAAGACAGGAGTGAAACAAGGTTGCCGTCTACTATCCCCCATGATATTCCTGATTGTGGTTGACTGGATTATGCAACAAACAGTGGGGAGCGAGAAGAGGGGGATACGCTGGCTGGACTGCGGAAAAGAACCTAGAAGACTTGGATTTCGCCGATGACTTATGCCTGATGTCACATAAACTTGAAGATCTACAGGCAAAATCCAACAAGTTGACAGAAGAGGCAGGGCAGCGAGGACGGGACTTCAGGTGAATATAGAGAAGACAGAAGTGATGAAGATACCGCACCACCACCACCAAACAACAACAAACTCCAATCACCATCAACGGGGGAAACTTAAAGGAAGTAACCTCCTTCACTTATCTAGGAAGCACTGTTTCAACTACAGGGGCTACAGGCACAGACGAGGATGTCAAAGTCAGAATCGGAAAAGCAAGACAGGCATTCATTAGCCTGAAACCAGTGTGGAGATCTTCTGCACTCAGCATGCGGAACAAGATACGGATTTTCAACACCAACGTCAAGTCAGTGCTTCTGTATGGTTCAGGGACTTGGCGCGTCACGAAAGGCATTTCCAACAAACTACAGACATTCATCAACAACTGCTTACGCTGGCTCGCTACTGAAGATCAGATGGATTGCCAGAAAGAATAAGCAACAAGGAGCTATGGGAACGAACCAACCAAGAACCTATCACGCAACAAATATGCAGGAGGAAGTGGAGGTGGATTGGGCATGCACTGAGAAGGCCGACTGAGGACATCACGCGTCAGGCCCTCGAGTGGAATCCCCATGGGAAGCGACGAGTTGGGTGTCCGAGGTGAGGGTGACATGGAGGAGATGGTGCGAGGAGGAAATGAGAGCTTGTGGGCTGTCGTGGAACCAGGTTCAAAAGATCTCAGAGAACAGAGGTCACTGGAGAGGTGCTACTGAAGTCCTATGTTCCACTAGGAACCCAAGGGACTAATAATAATAATAATATAGTATGCATGAGATATAGTGGTAGTACACTATTATAAAGATGGATAGTGGCTAGCAGTGGAATCCGGGATGCTCATTTCGTCCTATTTGGAACTTGTCAGCTGGATGTACACTATTATTAAGCGGTTTAGTCACCTATTTGTCAACCATTTTGCTACAGGTTCAAATCATTTTGTCAATTGCTGATTTTCTGTAAAGCTAATAGTTTAAGGATATAACTTTCCGTTAGTCGTTTCTATGCTTGAATGTTGTCTTATCTGTAGAGGTCTAGATATTCATGTACTACCAGCGGTTTTCAAATACAATACTTGTGGTGCAGGAGCCCAAAACAGTACCCGCTGTTTTTCAAAGCCTAGTAATCGGAACTGTTAATAGTCTTATGGTTGTTATTCTATGTAGCAATTGTTACACTCTTATAATATTTTGGAATCTGTACAATTCATTCGTTTTTTAAATATTTAATTGCATAGGTATACGATTTCAAGGAACTGGAGCGAGTGACCACCTATGAAGAGTACACAGTTAATTCACCTGTGATAAAGAATTTCTGGTCGGTGGTCCATTCAATGACTGAGGTTCAACAGAAACAACTGCTGCAATTCTCTACTGGATCTGATCGTGTACCTGTTGGTGGAATGTCTAAAATGAAGTTTACTATAGCACGGCAAGGTGCTGATACAAATAGGTAAATCCTTATCTCTGTGTGTATCTGTTTGTTTGAATTTACATTTAACATGCCATTCTCGACAATTAAGATGACTTGTCATTAAGACTGCCTTCGATTCATTGATAATTTCTCCTGTATCAATCAGATGAGGGGATACACCAGATGCTATTTGATAGTTCTTAGAAATTAGTCGAATCAAAATGTACAAGGTTAATATTCATCTGTCGCGTGATATATTGGCCCGAAATCAAGCCCCTATTGAATAAATTGTCATCCGGAGAAATACAGAGATATTCATGACTGCTATTGTCTTGTAAACAGATGGAAACCGGTACAAATTGGATATTAAGGCCAATGACTGACTGACAATGGTAAAATCAACGTAGAACCTCACGTACAGGTGCATCGGCTCAAGTTGCCACACTTTACAGTAGTATGCAAAGAACAGGTGGATAGAAAAGGAATGATATCATAGTAGACGAAGTAATTTGAAAGAATTCACAAGCTGAAGATAAAGGTTAGTACGAATATTCAAACCTTCGAAGATTTCAAAGAGTGAATACATCTGCGCTATTGTGACCGATTTTCAGCTGGGTCACCAAAGGTCATCAACCACTGATTCCTATCGTCTCGGTTACACCAACCATGCAGTGTACATCTCCCCGCATGATTGAAACCAACTATGAGAGATTTCATCGACTGGTATCAGGTTTTGGTCTGACAACCCTGAACTATTTTCTAACGTAATACAACTTTCTTGAGCATAGCACAGGGTGGGTAGGGTGTGGCTCAGCATGGACAGTGCATGTGGAATCCGTCTCAGTCGATGAAGGTTGACAACGTCATGAATCGACTTTCGTGTTTTGCCTAGTAGTCTTCGCCTGACCTTAATATTTATCACACGGTGGTTCCAGAAACGGGAGCGTTGCTACGGAGACACCTATAATTAAGACTCCGTAATCGTTTCATACCTTCTACTTTTAACGTCCATGTCTAATGGCGGTACAAGTGGACATAACGGATTACGGTGCATTATGCTTGTCATTTGATAAGTAGTTGGATATTCTGTAGGCGCCACTAACGACGCAAGTTGTGAGATATCAAGCAGGATTTCTGTATCCGAGATTTCGTCAGCAACTAGTAATTCTGCTTATACACTTCTTCGTGCTTGTCTGTCCTGATACAAATAACAAACAGTTTTGTTACCCTTAACGATTTTGAGTTAAGATCCATCAAATATATACAGCTGCGAAAATGGTTTAAAAGCGATGTCTGTCTCAAGTTAAACGTTAACCAGAGCTTTAGTTGTATGTTCTTTGAGTGAAAATAAACAAGCAAACTGGATGATCATTGTTTCTTAAATAATATTGTGGGAGTCATTGTGGTCACGACACATTTTGGGCAGTTCATTGTTGTCGCTATGGTTTATTCGAGTAGGTATTTAACATTTAATCACTTGGTTATATTTCCGAACCTCACTTCACTTATCCATGTTTGGACAGCTATTTAAGTTTCACAGTCTTCACATAGTATTTTGGTGAAGTTCACCACCTAGCAAACAAATCTGTACGTAATCGTTGGTTTTAATGATCAAAGTCGTAAACTGAATATTTTGCATAGTGCAGACTCTTGATTTACTGATAAAATGGATATTCTTAGAAGGATGAAGTGATACTTTTACTGGTACCTACTTAGATCAACTGGAATCTCTTGATGACTTACTCCAAAATTCAGTGCATTATGAAGTCATTTTGATTATGCCACTGTTCGAATTCTTCCCTGTTAAAATTCGTTCAGAAATCATAACGTTGATTACTACGTATAAAATAATGGTCACTGTGTGTTTGTGTGTGTTAGGAGAGATCATGACGAGAATTACTTTCATAATAATTTTCCTACTGTCATTTCTTCGATGTTTTGAATTTAATATTATTAATCCTATTTAAAAAATTATCTTTTCACCTCATAGGTTGCCATCTGCTCATACCTGCTTCAATATTCTCTTATTACCAGAATATGAAAGTTTAGAAAAGTTGAAACAATCTCTTTTACTCGCAATTATTCACTGCAAAGGATTTGGAATGTCGTGAATTGAAATGTCTATTGGTTTCCATACTCATATCTTCTGCATAATTATGCAGTTTATTCTCTTTCGCTACCTATCTAACTGTGTTTCACTTTTCTCTCTCTCTTTATTTCTCACATTTTTTTTGTGATTTGAACAATTGCACACAAGCGCACATAGATGAATCTTATGTGTACATATATACAAATGTGTGTGAGAAGTGTAAATTCCTCATATGCGGTTATTATCGTTATAATGATTCTTTGAAACTGTGGTATCCCTCCCCAACAGTAGTGTGTAATGTACTCCAAATTATGATAATTAGTGCACAATTATTGGCAGCACGTATTACGAATATTATTGTACTTCTATGACAATGACGATCATGCACCGTGCGCTATTCTTCTAACATACATATTTTTGTCACTGCTCAAGAATACATACAAAAGAAAAAGACTTACAGTAAATAACAAAGTGTAAAAATTAAGCGTTTGTTTCTTTTCTTTCCCTATCTTAATATTTTCATAAAACTCAAGCTGCAAAATAGTGAAGGTTGCATACAGACACTTAAACTCTTATTCGCGTATTAATGTTTTTGTCTGTATGATAAATGGTTGCAAAAATGCTTTTTTTTTTGCGTTTACAGTTTTTCTGGCTTTTATTTGACCCACCAGCTATTCTTCGCTGGACTACCTATCTTGATAGACGGAAGTTAGTAAGTCGGATTCAGCCATGTGTGTGTGTTTGAACATATACATATTAATCAGAACATGCTTCCTGATTGCGCAGTAATGTTACACTTTGGTCTCCCAATTTTTTCCCCCTCATGTTATGTATTGAGTTGTGTTTAAGACAGAAAGAATATGCTTTTCGTATGTGTTCAAACTTTTATTCTGTCGGGTTTCTTTCAAGTACTCTAGTATTAGGGCATTTTCTAGTGTTTCTTGTTTTTAAACTTATCTCTTACCTGAGTGAAAATTGTTCTTGTGAAGGAAAACGGAGTATTAAAGTGTTGTTTATCACCACTTCATATTTTATTTGATCTTTTTATTTTCTTTCAATTTTATCCTTTTCTCCTATTAGGTGTTTTTTGTTCACTGTTATCATCTGTGTGATTATACACACTGCTGTTATTACAGCTATCACCAGTAGTATACATATGTGTGTATTTATCGAAAGTTATTAGATTTACGAAAATAAAATACATTGCTGTTATGAATAATAAGTATTGGTTATCTTTTGCATTTTTCGACTCATTTACAATGTGAATTTATGAATTTAAAGTGATTTTTATGCTTCACTGTGTTTTGATATACTTTCATATAGATAATAATATCATTTGTAGTAATTGACTATAACTATGTTATATTCATCTTGGTGACTAGCAGTGAAATCCGGGACGCGTGTTTCCTTCTATTTATGACTCGTCAGCTGGATGTACCTGTTTTTGGAAAGTACCAGCAATATCATTACACATTTATTTGTAATGAGTCGATTCCTTTCACAGTCCATTAACCTTTCATGGATATAATTGATCATTTGAAGTGTTGGTTTACTTTTTGATAAGATTTCGATGATCAAATATTCTCGATCTCTCACAATCTACAAAGTGTAGTGATGGAGCCGAGATTTTATGCCATTATGAAATTCATGTTTGTTCATCAGTCTCTGAAGTATGAGTTCTACATTGACATTGGAATGAAATTTAGCGGTTTCGTTATTGACTATTCATCTGCACTATTCTAAAAGAAAAATCGGAATAAGTGATGAACTTTCATGTTTTGGGAGAATGTTTGTCATACACTTGGTGAAATATTTTTGAAATAGTGCTGGTTGCTATGGCTACAACGTTGATTTTCATTCTTCTGACTACTTTGACTTTGTCGATATGTAATCATTTTATCCTATATGTGTTTTATGTTAACGTCTACTACTTCATTGTATCGCGAACCGACTGTTGCACTGAATTCAGTACACAATGTTGGAAGGATTTCCCATTTTAGACAAAATTCTACTGAGTAGGGCAGATTCATTTTATTTCCTAACTTCTTGTTTTCTTTGATACAGACAAATGTTGCATTTTTGCGTAGGCACTAGGCAGTTGAGATGTCCAACGGATTTTCAGCAACGAGAAAGTATACCAGCAACCGCTGTTTGCCATCATGTCTACCTGCCTGGTCTGTAATACAGAAGCGACTGTGTATACCATAGTAACTTGATGTCATTGTATCTTCATCAGCTCGAATAAATTCATTTTTTAGTGCTTCTGACCCTTTTCTTTCATTTTGTGACCCCTTAGTTGTCATTGGTGATACAACTTGCTACCTTTGTTATCAACCTGTTTTATTCACCACTGGTTCCAAAGCGTTCAGTCATGAGAAATGTTGATGTAAAGCATGTACTTTCTGAATTATCAAGTGTTTACTTATATTACTACATACCAGCCAGCAAAAATCAAGACAATTTGACCAGTTTGACCATTTAAACTCTATATTTTCAGCGTGATCACAAAAGAGCGGAAATACCTTTCTCTGGGATTTGGATAGTTAATAAGAACTATGAGACATTTGATAGCCATTTATTGTTCGTTTAATACTCTCCAACCGTTTGTGTAACGAACTCCAAACATGATGATGCCATGGACCTATAGGTCCTTTTATTAGTATGTTAGTATTCAGCTATCTATTCGGGACGAAGTACATTATATTTTCCAGCGCCTATCGTATAGCTGTAGTCACATACTTCGAACTGGGCGGTCGAGAAATATCATGGGTCGTCATACTAAGTGTAAGTTGTAGTCTGGTGTATCAGCATTATTGAGGTTGAGTTATATTATGTTACTGATTTATTGCAGTAGCGTATATCCATCATATGATGTCGATGCTCAACTTCCACTGAACCCATAAATTCTGACTTAGGACACAACAGCTGTTCAGTGACATTCTAGTCGATGTGATGTATCCATTCAAGTTGTCTTCATACACAAATGTTGTATTCTAGGCACTTTATTGAAAAAGGAAACTGGTGGGTGATACATTAGGTTGAATAATTTTTGATCGGATGATGTATTTTTTTTCGCATTACCATGTATCTTCTTATCACTTACTAAAAGAATCAGAAAGTGTTTGCACTCTCAATCTAGTGCTCCCAGGTTTCCCATGGTTCTCCAAGTGATGTCAGAAAGTTATTGAATACCAACCTGAAGTCAATAAATAAATCTTCATCAACCTGCAAACTGAATTACTCTATAGTGCTCATTAGTGACTTGTTTCGAGATAAGATTTTCGAAGTTCTAATGAAAGTGGTGACCGATGGGGTGGTAAACCAAGTTAGGCGTGAGACCACTTACTCAACGATGGTATTGGATGGAGGGTCGCGCTATATAATTAACTGACAGAAGTAGGAAATGTGGATCATTGGGTTCTGACACAGTGGGTCAATAGTAACGTGCTGGCCGTGGAACCCGCAGGTCGTGAGTTCGATTCCCGGTGGGGTCATGGGCGTGCAATACCGAGAAGTCAAATACTAGGATGAGAGAGAGAGCTGTCCAGTGCGCATATTTTTTCAGTGATTCTTCAATTGATGTCAATTCATGATAAACACCAACCTGAAAGAGATCATTAGTTTCTAATTAAGATGTAGCTTATAGAATATTTATCCCACCTTATCTTGTAGAATAGCTTACGCATTTCACAACTTAACGTGCATTACATCCAATTTCCCATGTAGTGACTTTCTTTGAAATATATTTACTTTTTGACGCTATTATTAATAACAGGGGATATGCAAATGTCTTTTCAATTGGTTTCCAGTTATATATATATATATATATATATATATATATATATATATATATATATATATATATATATATATATATATATATAAGCATGATTATACGCTGTTAAACCTGAAGCAATATCCTATTTATTCTTATGATCAGTATTTTATTCTTTAATTTAAACTAGCACATAGTTATGTGTGTGTGTCAAATTCTAACTTGGATGCATTTGAGTAGATTTTCGGTATTTAAAATTTATCCTTTGCGAATTTCTTGTTCTCAAAAGTTAAATACTGTTCTTTAAACATAGTCACTTCTGTTGAACAACTTTTTGAATTAGCGCTAAACTCCAAAGCAGATAATCAATCAGTAAGTCTAGTACACGGTGAAACTAGTTTACTACTGGAATACAACAATATAAGCTCGTTATCAGTGTGAAAAGCTGATGTGTCCTTTGAATGTGTACTTTGCTTTAACGGTTTCCTACAGCTTATCACCTTGTTGTGTTACAAAACTAGACAGTATCACATGCAAAATTTGTACTTTTTTCTATTTCTTCTTTTAACTGGCATTTTAATACTGATCACTAGTGTGTAGTAATAGACTTCTGCTGGTTTTATTAAGAACCCACAAGTTTGAATCTGTATTCTAGTATATATTGTAGTATGCACAAGTATTGCCCAAAGCTATGTTTCTTGAATTTTTCTCCCTTTCTTCTGTTATGTAATCTAGATCTTACTATGGATTTCAAATCAGTGAATGATATATCAGACTCAAAATATGGAAAATTCGCATGTTATGATGTTCTGCGTCTAGCGACAGTTCGTGGAGCCGAATTAGCAGCATTTGAATCGAGTGTTGATGTTTTAACTGCTTCTGCACTGACAGGACTTCAGCGTCTTCCAGTTCGTTTACGAAGGCGTGCTGCAAGTCATCGGGTGAATAGATTACCTCGTCGTTTTCATAGACATTATCATCTTTCAACGTCGAATAATAATGGATCTCAATCTGAGGTAGAAATATCATTCCTCTTATTCGGTTGTTTAAATATCATTTGAAATTCAGTCTTATGAAGTAAATTCTAAAAGTTGATTTAGAGACTCGTGTAAATATCATTGAGAAGTATTTGAAATGGAATTATGGCCAATTAGCTTAGGCATTCTACCTGAAGGGAAGGGAACAAGATTCAAATTGTCACCCCACCTAATTTCGTCTGGGCAGTTAAGTGGTAACATAAGCCTATTAAAGAGGCCTCTATCGGGTGTACGAATTAGGTTATTATTGATTATATTTCAGTTTGACTGAATATTATTTGTTAGTCGCACGAAACGATGAAACAGGGAAATGTATGCATACGTGTCTTGACTTTCAACCGATGGGTCAAGGGTTTGAGCCCCACCCCACTTATCGAGGTTTAGGCAGCCATGTAGTCTCACTAGCCATCACACAATAGGTGTGGCTCATTACCTACTGTACGAATGTGCACAAGGCTGCCGAGTGCATTTTGATTCGACTTGTTTTGACAGTTTATTAGGCTGGTCGACTGCAAATAGGCGACCCAAGTACTGTTACTAATTCAGTATCCATTTGTTAGATTGACTATGAGAGATTAGTGTCACTGCAGTTACGTCTCTAAATCAGAAGATAATCCCTGAGTCATTAGTTTGCTTCTAAAAAAAAGAAGGAAAGTAACTGATAATATTGAAATGTGAAATTTGCTTCCCAGTAAATGACTACGAAATCTGATCATAGTACAAATAATGGATTTAGTTTGAATTTTCACTATTTCCGGGGATAATGCTTTGGAGGGTCTTTGCGCATTTTATTGTCTGTACTAAGTGATCTGTTTTTTACAAACACGTTTGGTTATTTACAAAAGTTAATCTTACAGTTCTCTGGGAGAATAGTATTTTGGTATTTGTTATTTTGTAATTGAATCAAGAAGTTTAGGTCGGTTAGGCATATATTGTCTGCATTGTAGACTTTTACAGGATAGCCCACTTATGTCATTGAATGACTGTTTACTAGTTACGTCATATCTTCAATCATGCTTTGAAAAACTCAGATATCTGGAAAAAGCGAAAATTTCGTTCAGGCCAGAAAAACCTAAAAACTAATTATGTGAACATTTTTAGACAACCATTTTAAATTTTAATATAGGAATAAAATTTGGTCACTGTGGCAGATTGTAATTCCATTTCTGTCTGTTTATTGATAATGTCAAACAGTGAAACATTATCATTTAATGGATAACTTTTCGGACACAATTATTGTTCACGTTCATATCAGGCGACTCCACAACTTTGAGACAGTTTAAATAGTTCTGATTTTCTCTTCTTTGTGATGAAAAGGGTAACAGAATTTTCTATATATCTGGGACAGTTGCAGAATCATTTCGGTTGCATGTTTTCGGTGTTTATTCGATAGACAAAGATTCGATTATCAGTCTCTCCCTCCACCCAATTTCGTTTTTATTGTTGCCGCCCTATCCCACCCTAATGTCTTATTGCGTGCAGAGGTATACCCAAGCTTTTCTCCAAATTTATCTTATTAGGATCTACTAATCTTGATTTAGCTAAGTTTTTGTTCTCTGTTATCCTTGTTCACCCTTGTCGACTACTTTCATCAATGTATTTGACCTCACAATCATTGCAAGGGATTTGGCAAGTCAGAATATTTTACTCAATTGCATCAATAGGATCTTTTAACCTACAAAGCTTGTTTCGAAGCGAGTTTGTTGGTTTAAATGCCTCTCTAATCCCAGCTTTATTGAGAATTTTTCGTAATGCTTCTGAGGTGCCTTCCTTATATGGTAATACAGCAGAGGCTTTGAATTCTCTGTCACCCCAGTTACCATTGTTACTATTAGTAGTAGAATTGTTATTAATAATACCTGCACTACTACTACTGCTAATACTTTTCTTTCGATTTATGAGTTTATTTATAAATTTAGGTGGGTAATTATTGAGATGCAAAGTGTTCTTAATGTATCTTATTTCTTGTCGTAGATTTTCTGGCCTACTAGTTAGCTTTTTCGCCCTATCACTCAGGCGTTTAACTAAGCCTACTTTAAGTGAAACCTGGTGAGGGGATTTGAAGTCTAAGTAGCGATTTGAATGTAAAGGTTTCCTATAGACACTAGTGTCTAAACTTCCATCTTGCGTTCGTTCAATCTTGTAATCCAACATTGCTAGCTCACCTTCATGAATTTCTAAGTCACTGTTAAAATGGATTGTATTCGCCACTGAATTTGTGTGCCAAGAACCTATTGATGTGTCCAGATGTCAGTACTGTGTATGTATCATCTACATATCGGAAGTATATCTTCGGAGTAGGACTAAATGTTTGAAGGGCCATCCGTCCCCAACTACCCAGAATATTTCTGCAACGATATGGGATATTAGTGATACTATATCAACCCCTTCAGTTTGTTTATATATTTTATTTTGAAACTCAAAAACTGTAGATGTTAGCCACAATCGTACTCCTAGCATGATTTCCTCGATCGGCGCCTTAGTTCGATATGTAAGTTCTTTGCCATCATTAAGCCCATTTCTAACTGCCTTTAAATTTTTGTAGAATGATGACTGTGTGACTCATTTATTTGTTAGATTTTAAAGTCTAACTTCTTTTTGTACTGAGTGGTTTAATCTGTCAATCGACATACACGTACGTACAACATTGTAGGTGAGCATTATGAAGAGTTTACAGAAGTTTGCTTGTAATCGTATCTAGTGTTAAGAAAGAAAACATAATAAAACCATTCTCCTAATTCGACAGCCGTTCAACGGTATTTGTCAATTTCCTTGTGATCTTCATTAAAAAACTTTTTAATCATTTCTTTCTGATACCTTCTGTCAACCTGCAGTTCAGTGATCTTGGTGTAAATTAGAGAAAAACTAAGGAACATCAAACTTAAACTTGACACCGATTCCTGAAGTCTCCAGCTGATTGGTCGGAACAGTGTAGAGGGGTGTATGTTTCCTAAATGCTATCCTCGTGAAAATCAGACTCAGTGGCTGTAGGCTAAGGTATTATGACTGGTATTCGCAATGGGGCAGATGGACCCACGCAATACATCTAACTACACAATAATATCACAACCCTTTTCTCTCGTATCTCATTTCCCTTTTTGTCTTAAACCTTCTCTCGAAGAACCATGGCGCCATCTTCAGTTTGCTAAAAAAGGGAGTGTAGAAGACCGTAGCTGACTCTCAGAGAGTTTAAAAAGAGCCAGTGGATCTCAAGAGCTTCTTCTGAATTAATGGATGCATACTAACGCATCCCTGCTGACTGCGACTACAGTGAGGTGCGAATACAACTCAAGCATAGACTAATAAAACGTCTACGTAATGACCGCGAACAGTGGTAGGTAGCAAAGGCTAGAGAGATGGAAAAGGCAGCGATGACACGTAACTTCAGACAGTTATGTAGACCTATCAAGGAAACCGGGGCGAAAATGTCAGTGGTTTGTGAGCATGTTGCAGAGGAGGAGGTGTTTATGATTCATATTCTGAGACGACTTGAACGGTGTGTGGAATACTGAGGAACAGTCCACCTGGCCTCCAGCTACTATTTCGTTGCTCATTACCGAGTTGGAGCCTGGATGGAACATCTAAATAGAACCCCCAAAACTTTCAAAAGCCAAGAAAGCTGTAGGTAGACTGATTTGAGAAAGAGCTATAGGAAGGACTAGGCGCAATAATACCCGACGGTGGCAGAGGATAATTAATCAGATAACTGGAGTATTAACTAGTGTATGGGAGTGAGATATGACCCCCCTTCGACTGGTCTCAATCATGTTTTTCTCATTCTTCAAGAATGGTTAGATGTCCTCTTGTGAGAACCACAGAGGAATCAACCTGACTAACGTAGTGTCTCAGTGTATAGTTTCTATAATTATCAGACCTCTGACTAGAGGTCAGGAACAAGGAACCTCGTTTTTATGGAGGTCTTTGTCCCATTTGACTTTGCAGGGATCGACCTTGTCACAAGAGAATGCTTGGTAGATCTGGAACATGCAAATATTAAGTTCTGTTAGGTGCAGACGCTGACAAGACAGTCTTTTGGATACCGTGAGTGGCAATTTCTGTTAGGGACTGAGTGTACTGCGCTGCACTTATTTCTGCTCTGCTGTGTGGATGTTAAACATGGCCACTAAAAGTAGAGGTTATGAGTAGACTTCAGGTATTCGACGACCATTGCCTTCGTAGCATAGGCAATGTTTCATAGTGTCACAACATCAGTAACGTACATGTCAAGTGCGGAGTTTTAGAGAGTAGAAGGAAGTCAGTCAGTGGATGAGGTCGTGAGGTGGGTGAGATATGTGCTGCTCCATGCCTAGTCACCATCTACGTTTTCGTGCAATGTTGGTTTAAGTAGGTTCAGACTAGAAAATGGATACAGGTGGTCAGATTAAAACATAGCAATATTCCCTGAAATCTTTATCTGTTAGCCTGAGGTGTATATAGAAACGAAGACTTTGTGGTTATTGTCCACGCGACAACCAAAATTGGTGGTCGGAGACTCAAGGTGACATGACTCAGAGTAGATATCAGTGGTGCAGATCTATCTACGCATTATTCCCATCTTAATTGTCATACTGTATCCAGTATTTTTAAATTCTTTCCTACCACGCTTGGCTACTTTCTTCTCCACTTTCTTACCGTTCATCTTATTGCTTTCTCGCTTGATGTGCTGATATGAGAATTGGAAACCTGAACAGTTACTCAGTGATACCTGATCCTTTATTAGTCTTGTGTGTGTGTTTTGTTTTGGTAAGAATGGTGAATGCCGAGATCGTTATTTGTTGATACCTATTCCCCTTTTGTTTGTCTACCTTTATTGAAGCACTGATCTAGGTTGGTTACACTCGTTTGATTTGTGAGTCAAGTTGACCTTTCGTATTTAGTGTTACTCTTAAGCTAATACTGTGACCCACACATGTAACATTTTACCACAGTTAACTCAAGTATATTCTTTTATTCTTCTCAAGTCATCAGTGTGTAAGCAGAAATTAAAATCTCGTCGTTATCGTCGCCGGAAATTACGTCTTTTGGCTTTACATAGTCGTTTCATGACAAATAGATGCCAAAACAGTTCACAAAATCTAAAGCCAGCATGGTTACCAACACATATTTGGCATGCGAAACGATTTCATATGATTACAAAATGGGGTTGGCGTTTACCGTATTCTCCGACAAATAAAATTTTCAAAGCATGTCATAAAGCATCCCATAAGTAAGTTAATCAAGTTATTGTTTACTTCACTGACTTATAGAAAACGACAGTAGCAAAATATTTTTTATTTGCATCTAGGTTAAGTGTCTTGTTATCAGGTCATTCTATTGAAGGGATGATGATCATCCTCAACTTGGCGCGCCTGGCAACTCAGTTTTTTCTTTTCCACTAGTTTGATGAATGATAATGGCTGTGATTTATTGGTCCCGGCAGTCAATTTCCATCTGATCACCACTTTGAATCCATTCCTACTTGTTAAAATATAGGCAGTTTTACAGCCTTCGCATTTTTGGCATGTCTTGTCTACTATTCCATGAATCAGCTCTTATTTACTGAAAGAGAGAAACAGAAGAGTGAATGGTTACCATTGTAGTGATTGGACCTCTTGTGGTATGGTAAATACAAATAGGTTGATAGGGGTTAATGGTGGTTAGGATTCCCATTCAGTATGGTGATACATGGTAGTAAACTGGTTGATCAGATATTTGGAATTCTTAGTCACAAGCTGTATTTGTCGAGCATCTAAAGTCTGTTTAGTTTTTCCGAGATGAAATCAATGAGAATGGGCAACCTAGTAGCTAAAGGTTGAACATGAAGTACACTGGGGCTGTATTACAAAACTCACGTATATAGATCAGACTAGGCGCACATTTTCTTCCAGGACATCCGTAACAACTTTGAACTGGATGTTTGTAATCGATATCGTTTCACTTCAATTCTTCGGAAAAGAGAGCGGTTGAGAAGCCTTAAAACTATTCAACTTTCACTATTTTTTGATTACTTTTAATCTCTAAGATCAACTGTGGATGCTGCTATTGAATTTATGTTGAATATTTTGATCGTCTTTATAAATTCACATTTTTCCGCTCTTTTCTTTAAAAATATAGTGGTTGTTTATTATTCGACTTCAGTTATTTAAACTGTTTTCAAGTATATGGACCTGAGGCCATGATATCCAATTGTTTAAATTGTATATTCCAATTAGATTGTCAGGTTGAGTCATTGCTTCCTGAATTGACGGAGTTGAAAACACCAGTTCAATCGTGTGAACAGACTGGGATTCTATATACAACTACTAAATGTGTGCAGCATATTTCTCGACCGGTACTTGGTCCTGTTCGCATTTTATGGGGTTCAAGAAATTCGGTATGTTTCCTGTTATCTTTATCAGTGTATATCTAATGTAGGAAAATATATTTGAAAAAAATCACAGTATCATCTATTGTAGGTTGATTATTTATGCATAAACTGATATACCTTCATCTTGGCATTCGTGTCACTAGTATGGACGAAGTATGCCAACCATAGTCGGTGTCGATTAGTTGCATCGTTGCATCATTTTAATACATCTACCTATACTTGGCTGTCGGGTGCTGTTTTTACTAGTGGTAATTGGACACTGGGATTTAATATCATCGGTTATCAATGCACTAGTTGACACCTACCGCAGTTTTTTATCTAAGATACTAAAGACTAGTTTAAATAGCTCCTTTAGAATAGTTTTTTCGGACCGCTTGAAGTGGAAATATTTCGTTATCCTTTATTGCAGAAAAGGTATGTTTACGTAATACTGTCATTTTGAGTGACATAAGAGTATTCGTAACCATCTATATCACGGCTTTACACCTTTTGTGTTGTTTCGGAAAGTGCTATGGCCGCTGACGATGCACGGATATCGACTGTCTACTACCAACATTCAACAAATTCCTAGTTGATTCCCGATCCAACTAACTAATGGAGAAGACACAACGGACTTGTATAAACGTGTACCGAGGTCGAAAGATTAAAGACCCAAAAGAAAGTACAACTAATATATAGATAGTTTGCTGTTTAAAATAATCCTATTGATTGGCTCATCCACCGTCTGTCTGTCTAGCCGTAGACGTGATAACACAGACTACATTTTGATTGGTCGCTCTCCAGACTAGGCTTTTCTGTTTATCCCAATATTACTCTGTTACTTTCACTGGTCATTTGAGTTTAAGTTATTGATAAGATACTCATTATTCAAGGTCTGCTAAAAGTAGATGAATTTCTGCCGCTATATTCTGGAACGTTACTGACCACAAGGTATCGAAATGGATTTACTCCATAAGATAATCAGTTTCACTTTTCTTATTTGAATAGTCTATTTCCTTCCTGTAAATGTAAGCTATAGATTCAGAAGAGGAAGATCGTTAGATATGGAGGGAAATAAACAAGTGTTGCAGAAAACTAGAAGGTGGTGACGTGATGACAGGCTTTTTGGCGTTTGTCACTGCATATCTGAAGATTACACTGCGCTGCAGTCCATTCCAACCTGTTGTACAGCTGTTAAAAGTAGGAGACATGAAGCAGTTAGAGGGTTTCGAAAACAGATGTCTTTGTAGCTTTGTTCGTGCTTGGTGGAATCAACCTGTGAGAGACGTTGAGATCAGACGAAGAGTTCTAAGCAAAACAGACAAGTCAGTCGATGAGGTTGTTAACCTTAGTCGACCAAAGTGTTTTCGACATGTATTACGCATGCCTAGCCACAGCCTATCTCGATGTCCCCATGCTAGAGGAAGTTGGACTACGTTGGAAGAGGGTTTCCATCTTGAATTTATTGGTTGTTAGAGCTCATTTGATATAAGTGCTTGCATTGCAGAGTGTAGGTTAACTTCTGTCTACAGATCTGCTTATGGGAGCTGTAGCTCATTTCTTTGAGCGGTCAACTGTCAAACGGTGGGACATAGGTTCTAGTCTCACTCCATTTGCCGAGGTTATAGCAGCCAGATTGTGACTTCAACCTTCATAAAATAGGTGTGGCCCATTGCCTATTGGACGAATCTGCATTTTTCTTTGTTGCTTCCGTCGATTTACTCCCTTGCTGTAGAGTAGAATAATCCAATCCAGAGGAGCTACAGTGCACCTATGAACTTCAAAATTGACAAAACGATTTCCCTATATTCTAATTTTTCCAGTATTCTACAAATAGACAATGAACTTATTCAGTAATTGTGGGCAGTCATCGATGAAGGCCAGTTTGAAATAACTTTATGTGACTTTGATGTATTAACCAGTACCTAGGACTATTTTGGGACTACTCATCCACTTTTGAATATCGGGGAATTATTCGACTTTGTTGCATTTACCTTTATAGTAACACAATTATACCTAACTAAACTTTCTTGACTGATTTCGCTGATTCGTGAAACTACCTACTTTTCCCCTCAAATTGGCATGACGAACAATACAATCATATGGTTTGAATAGTTTTTCTCATTATTAGCATCAATAGACATTGCTTTTCGAAAAATATTTAGTCAGATGTTTGTAGTCATTTGTCAGGAAACCCTGGTCCTAGGTTTCTCCATTGTTGACACTCATCAATAGAAAGTGTCTCTGTCTATCTGGAAACTGATGTTACAAATCTACTTTCAAGTTGTAGCACCAAAAATACAGTCTACTGCAGCGTAACGTGATTTAGCTAAGTACTTACATTGCAATTTCAGTCGGTAGACTTTAGTCAGTGCTGCACAACAAGGAGTAAGCAGTTATATCGGCTACCCACTGTTGATCGGTTCGTGATAGTACCTAGTGAACTCCAGTATCTTTCTCTGGTCTTTGAATTGGAGCTGTGGATCATTGGTTTAAACACTTGCCTTTGAACTGATGGCTTACAGCTTCGAAACCCACTCAACTTATCGAGATGACCCTTAACACTCAAGTAGGGAAGCTGAGCCGATCGGAAAGACATCTTGTAGGTATCTACGCAATCCTGTGCCAAAGAACAGACAACGGTGATCGTTCATTGCATTTTTTTCCCCGATAATTACTTGTTTCTGACTAGCACTCATTTCAAGCATAGGCACACTGTCCAAGCTGGCGTCCATCAACATCAAACCAACGATGGACACAGACAGATCATATTGCCATAAGCCATCGTTAGAGAGGATCACCACTATTTCTGGAGTACCTTTTTGGACTCCGATCGTGCGTTAGTACTGGCATTGGTATGTTTATGTTTCAAAAAGCACATGGCAGTGGGCCCTGTGTGTGCTCGATTGGACGATGAAGATGTCAAGTACTTATTTACGAAGATTACTAAACATTTATCTAAAGGCGATAGGAATGACCATCCGGAGGAAACCTGGTGTGATATTAAGTCTGCTGTAGAAACAGCGGTAAAGACGAATGGCAATCTACCTCCAAAAGTTAGCGAACGTCAATTAATTTCCACAATATCATCCGAAATGACTGACACGAAAAGACTGGCTCTGACCACAATGAGGAGCAAAAGCGACTTGAGCGTAAGTTGTCTAAGAGTCTTTCAATAATCACTAGAAATGATGAGTGGCGAAAGCAAAAGAGACGGAGTAGAGCGTCATCGTTTGGTAACACCCGCCAACTATTTAGGCTTATGAAGTACACCGGGAAGAGGAAGACGATGCTTAGCGAAATCATCATCGGAAAGTATGAAGCGCTGTTAACCTCTTAGGGTGGGCGGCCACAATGTTAGGCTAAACACTTTGAAATACAGTTCAACTGGTCTGCAAGAACACTTAAGTTGCCCAACGTGCAGCTTGAATCTGAATTACAAATAGATATCGGTCACCCAACCCTCCTTGAGGTTGAGAACGTTGTTTTGAACCTGAAATGATGGAAGGCACCAGGAACTGATGCATATTCCCACACGAGGTTTTTAAGGATGGGGTAGGGAATCACTGAGTAGGGCAGCGGATTCACTAGGTTGTATATGAAAACTCAAGGTAATGCTGTCAGATTGACCCACATCACTGATCATTCCAATTCACACCTATTAAATGTAGAATCATACTCCGAAAGTTGTTTGTAACTATTCCTAGTTCAATGATAGGCGGCAGTCAAGCGGTAGAATGCATCAACTACTTCATTTATTGGAGGAGTTGCATCAGCCTGATCTTGCTGGTTGCGGACGAGATCGCAGCTAGGGTACAGAAATTCCGTTTGGTATTTATCAACTTTCGTCACCTCTGGCACCGAATGGGAGACATCTGACTACCTAATGAGCGAATAGTATACTGCGCTGCAGTTCGTTTTGTTTTGTTATATGATCGTCAGCTATGGCCGTTAAATGCAGGAGCTATAGGCTGCCTGCCTGAGGTCCTCGGAAATTGGAATTACAAAGAATTTGGCGACGAAAACGTATTGACTAGAGAATACATCAATTATAACGCTGAACAAAGCTGGTTACTCAGCCATTTGATGTGTTTGACATAAGGCATGCGTTACAGAAAGATGAAGAGTGATGTGCAAAAGTAAACAAAACAACAAGCATGAAGGATGTAGAATATATGAGTATTTTATGCAAAGAAAGTCCCCAGTTAATATTATTGTAATACAGGTTTCACCAAACGAAGAGTTTATCGGCTATTCATTCCTTGATTGAGTATACCATAATGACAGCAATTTCTCCCCCTTTTGTTTGAAATGAACAGCAACATAATAGGGTTGATTATGTTCTGCATGTTCTCCATCTTTCTTGCTTTTGTCACCCACAGCTACTTGCTGAGTACATTTCGATTTTGAGTGTATATTGTTTTTACTCCTTAGTTTCGCCTTCACTGCTGCTCGCTTTCGTTGTACAATTTAGCGTTCATACTTGCTCTCGTCAAATTCCTCTCTGTTCGCCTACTGAGTTAATGGGCTGATGTTCAACATCGGTTTCTGTATCGTTGTGCCATTATCATGCTATGTCACTAGCGATAATTTGTCACTACTTTTAGTCCTGGTAATGTAGAAGATAAGAGCTTCTTATAAGAAAGCTATCAATCACCACAAAATGCGACTCCATTAATATCTGGGTTTGTTGGAGAGTTCACATTTGAAGGCAAACATTCACTTAAAACTGTCGTTGTCCTCTGTTGTGTGTGAAAACTCTGAATCGATTGATATATTGATTCTCTTCAATGCCTGTCTTCAATAATTATATTTTGTTATGTGCAACGTTGTCATAGTTTCCACTAGTATTCATTATCAATAAAAATCGAACCTACACCGGTAAGAATTAACTATTTTAGCAGACATATTTTGTTAGATTTGATGGATAGTAATTATTATTTGATGGGTATAAAACAAGTCACATTTTGACATTGATTTTCTTATCTTACAATGCGATTCTCAACACAACCCTTACAGTCCTCAAAAACTAATTAATAAGGACAGAAAGCAGACAGATATACCGACATAGAATGTGGCACAGAATTCCATCGGTTCTAGTTGTCTTGTTTCACAGGAGCATGAAGCCGATAGAAAAAGAATGACGTTGAAGTAGACAGAAGTATATGTATGAGACAGGTGTGCATAAATAAATAAAGACTTAGGAAAATTTATCAACTTTTGATGTTATAAGGTGTGTTTACATCTCCGCTGTTGTGCCAACTTTTGAGCTATGACACCAAGAATCTTCAGCCATTGATTTTCAGTCATCTGAAGGGTCCCAACCAAGCAGTCACCTACTCCCCACATACCTCAGACTAACAGTTACTAACTTCAAGGACTGATGCGGCATCTTCATTTGGCAACCCTTAGCTTTCTTCCGACCTAATCACCAATCACCTGACCTCTGGGCGAGGTAGAACATACTGATGACGAAGCGATGAAGTGAAAAAATTATCAGATTTATACGGAGCATATAGCCGAAGTTGAAAGAAGAAATGGTTTCAAGATTGGAGTTAAACAATCATCGTTTGGGTTTACCGTCACATTTTAACCACGCTCATAATCACTCAGCATTACGCCTACATTTAACAACAAAGAATGGTATTTACTTGTTCGTATTTCATGATAATGGTTGCACAGCTAGTCGCTTTAGTCTCAGTTTAGTTTGAATAACATAAGGTAGTAGGAACAACTGATGAAATTATTGTATTATTGTTATCTGTCCTGGGGTTCCTAGTTGAACATAGGGCTTCAGTAGCACGCCGCCATTGCACTCTCTTCTCTACAGTCTTTTGAACCTGGCTCCACGACTGCCCACAAGCTTTCATTTCTTCCTCACACGATCTCCTCTATGCAACCCTCGGACACCCAACTCGTCGTTTCCCATTTGAGTTCCACTCAAGGGCCTGGGACATGATGCATTCGAATGGCTTTCTCAGTGTATGCCCGGTCCAATCCATCTCCACTTTCTTCTGCATATTTGTTGGGCTATGGCTTCTTCGTTGGTTCGTTCCCAGAGTTTCCTCTTGCTTTTTATTCTCGGTTATCTGATCTTCAGTATCGAGCCAGGGTAGGCAACTCTTGATGTATGTCTGTACTTTCTTGGAAATGCATTCGACAAGGTAGTCCTTCTTCCAATCGCCAGGTAACTCTTCTTACTCACCTCCTTCCTCCCTTCCTTCCTTCCAAACATTATGCAACAGGGGTGTCAGCATGTCCACTGTTATCTCCACATCTATTTTCAGTACTTCCGCTGGAATTCCATCTCATCGTACTGCTTTCCTGACTTTCAGAAACTTTATGGTGTTCAGGTCTTCACTTCTGCTTTCGCCGGAGGGCTTGTGTTCACTGGTAATTCTGTCGCTCCTGGTGGTATTTCTAAACGAGTTGTAGATTGTGGTGGTGGTGTTAGTGGTAGTGGTGGACGATCCAAGAGTTTTTTGAAGTGGTCAGCCCATACTTTCCTTTGTTTCTCCTCTCCGACAACTAACTTTCCTTCACCATCATCTTTCATTGCTTTCACTTCGGTTTATCTCTTCCCAGATAGAAAGTAACCTGGTTATTTGATATGGTGTCGTCAGATATCTATCACTCCCACCTGCGGCCTGTTCTGCTTCACTTGCAAGTGTGTCGTAGAAGTGTCTATTGTCTTTCCGCGCATTCTTCTTCACTTCTTTCTCCAGTCTAGTGTTTTATATACTGTATTCAATTCCTCTTTTCATTATTCATCCCTGCACTGTACTGCACTGCACTACAATGCACTGCAATGCAATGCACTGGTTCATCTTCTGATTCACCTTCACCATCACCATCTTCTTCTCCCTGCTCTATCACCTTCCATGTGTCCGTCGACATCCACTCCTTGTCTTCTTTCTTCTTCCTTCCTAACACAGTTATGCAGGTTTCCTTCCACAGAGCTTTCACAGAGTTCCAGTCTTCTTCCATACAGGTTCCTTCACAGATGTTGCTCAATCTCTCCCACTTTGTCCTGATGGCTGGCTCACGTGAAGATGTCCTTTGTAGTTTCATCCTTCACTTCAGTTTCTGTTCTGGGTGTTGAACTTCAACTGTGGTCTGTCATCACCAGTTTCTTTGAAGGCTTCCAACTTGATTTTGGAGGTGGGTTGTTTGCACTGGATAGTGAGTGGTGTGAACCTACATCTACTCCTCTTCTTGATCTCATCTTGTGTCCAGTAGGCTGCGTCTCCACTGTGTTCACATTGAGATGAAGTTGATCTGATTTTCAGTGTGTCCATGCGAGTTAGGCATTCATGTCACCCTACCCATTAGAATTCTGATGTTGCCATTTGGGGTGAGGTCTTGCCCATTACAGATCGAAGTTGTCAATAGAATTCCTCCTTCTTCTCTTGATCTGCATTTCTTTGTAGGTGCGTAGCATTTGCATTGTTTTTTTGTGACTTTCCTTCCTTTTGATTTGAATCTTGCTGTCATGATCCTGATGCTGGAGGAGGTTGGATCCCACTGCATGAGAGAGAGCCTTCGATCTTCTTGGGGAAATCATGATAGCCACCCCAAAACTCAGTGTGCTCGTGATTGTCGTCTGGGTGACAATATCGGAGTAGATTATTAACTCTACAGTTGACAGTTTGGATAGTCCACTCCCATTCCATCGGCTTTCGCAAATTCCAAGCACTTCAATGTGGTACTTTCTCATCTCGTTTGCAATCTGGGCTGCCTTGCTGGGTTCAAACATGGTGTGGACATTCCATGTCCACGCGTTTACTTTCGCTTTCATCGAGAGAAGACACGTCGGCTATTTGGCTTCCTGAAGGCTTTCACCAACCGGTGTCATTTCATCTCTCCGATTCCAGCGAGGATTAATTTTGTTTTTATGTTTTATATTTTCTTTGTGCTTTGAAGTTTCTTTAACGGTTAGATTGGTTTTCCGGTGTATGTTTGCTCGCTTTTTACCCAACCTTCGCTGTTTATCCGGGCTTAGGACCGGCTAGTAACAAGTGAAATAGTAAACTAGGCGGTGTTTAATTATTAAATAATAGTGTAAATTTTCAATTTATTTTCGTTTCATATCGGGGTCAACTGTTGAGTGAGTGAATACCGCAGAGGATTGGATAATTTTCCTTCAGCTGACGTAAATCAGTCACTTGATTTTAACTCATTAATTTCGGAATCGAACCTTATGTAGGTTGGACTCGTTGATTGAGTCTCTGTTAATTAAATGATTCTATCTTACAAGATTCCTAATTATCACAGTCAATACCGACGACTCATTTTCTTCGTTTGTCTTCAGTTTAAATACAGACGACTTGTTTTTAAAATTTATTTGTCTCTAAACTTGACAAGTAATACTTTCATTACAGCCAAAACAGATAAACTGAGTATTATTTCGAAACGTAGTAAACACGCGAAACCGTACTGTTTTAAATAAAATTTCAGATCTGAGTCATTTTACGAATGCGTACTGGCAACAAATAACAATGTATCAAATTACCATAAGATAGTGGATGTTTAAACGAGAAATTCGACAGGTGAAATATCAAGTAGGTGGAGTTGTGACTCATACGTCTAGGTACTCGATTGGCAACCGATGAATTATGGGTTCAAAACTGGTTCCACCAAACGATATCTAGATAGCCAGCCAGACAGTTTCACAATAGGTGTGGCTCACTGCGTACTGCACGAATGTGTACGTGGTTGCTGAGGTCATGTTTTTCTCATTCATAATTGTAATCAATCCTACATACAACCACCAAACCACTGGATTGAATCCATCTTCTAAGCATCTTCACTGAATAAAATGATTCCATTCTGTAGGTAAGGTTTGTGAAGATTTATTGATTTCATGGTGTCATTTACCATTGACTGGTATGAGTTAGAGAACCACTGAAGCGCTAGTAACACCAGACATCTGTTTCGTCATAGTATGGGACAACTTGGCAGCTCACATCTACGACTCCGTGGCTGTATTGCCATCAATTTTCTTGCATACAGAAGGTATGAGATGTAAATTGTTGGCAGTCCATTAGTGCGGCAGATGTGACGTTTACCAACTGTTGATTAAGGATTTGAAATCTGTTTCATGTCCGTACCGCCAACAAAAACGGTTGTTATTATAAATATTCACACATATTGTGAATGTAATCTCCTGCTAAGTTGGATCGAAAAAGATTCAGTAGCAGACAAGTTTAATAAAATATCATTATTATTATTACCATTATTATTATTATTATTATTATTATTATTATTATTATTATTATTATTATTATTATTATCTCTCTTTTGAACAATATATTACAGCCAAAAGATAATTTTCGTCATATTTGGTTATGGCTTCATCCGTGCATATCTGAATCTGCTTGGAGATTACTACAGTCATATATTAAAGAAACCCATTTGAATAATAAAACAGAAGATATTCTTCATCTATCCGATTTAACTGGTTACTTTTGTCGTCTTCATACAATTGGACGTCAGTCTCATGGGTTAATCAGTGATATTTTAAAGGTCAGAGATGAAAATGATATTAAAGATGACAATTGGACATTTTGGAATCATCTTTCAACAAGTATACGAGAAGCTGTATGCATTCCCTCTGGATTAGTGATAAATTTGTCTAACTGTGAAGATTTTCGATCGAATAGGTAAGCCTAGTTGTTTGTTTTGAAGTTGGTGCAGTGTAGGATCTGACCTGGAACATTTTGACCTATTTTCAACTCACCACTTAGATCTACATGAATCCTAGTCAACTTTGGATCTTTTCAATGAGTCTAGAGCATAACACTAATCTTTTCAAATCTAACAAAGTTATCCACTAGGTCACTGAGTCACTAAAGATGTATCCTGTGTAATGATTTTGTTATCTGTACGCGGTAATTTTTCACTGTTTATTTTACTAAATGGAGTTAATTAGTTTCTCTTTATATGTAGGCGCATTGATTGGAAGCGTTGGAAATGATAATGAAGACACGTTTGAGGTACCCTATATTCAGTAATACAACGGGAAAAATAATTACGAAATTTTATTTTTACCATTTAAGAGTCCTCGTTCACTTTGTTGGGAATACTTTTTTCTCTTCTACTGAGTAAACCAGCTATCCGGTAAAAGTACAGAATAAATGTCATCTGTATAGATTATCTTGTCAACGTTAAAAAAAGAAGTGATATTATGTGATTTTACGATCACATGGCTACAATGTTATGACACAGTTACAAGAACATTTGAAAGTAGTTTTATGTATTGTTATACATAATATCCCTTTTAATCTTTTCTTATATATCAATGTACCATAAGCAGTAGTACAGAGCAGAAAAAGAATCACACTACATTACGCATATTTTGTCTTTTGTATAGACTGTCTTCTAAATCTGACGTTACTATCAAGTCGTTTAGAGTTGAAGTAGGTAAAGTGACTGTGGAAATTATTGTAGGATATTTACAGAGATTTTGACAAATAAAATTAATCAGTTGGTAATATTACAGATATACAGTTAAATATATATTAGTAGTAGTAGTAGTACCAAAATATCCCTATAATACTTACTACGATTACAGAATTTAGGTATTTGGACACTTCATGCATAGAATGAGGCATAGTTGGTTGATGCAAATTTCAACCGTCTATGCCACATTAATGTATGTGAGAAAGTGTACAGTGTAACTTCAATAAATTTTAACTACTGTGTTTTTCTTTAACCGTTCAACACTGATATAATTTAAAGCAACTCAACACACTGGGTATAGATTTTTCGTGCAATGGATTATCATACTATTCGGTCATTGAGGCTAAATATAAGCGGAGTGAGGTTAGAAGTGAGGACTCAAAGTTTGAAAATCAGTTGCTGTAAGTCAAGAAATTAAATCTTTAATTTACAACAGATCCTTTAAGACTGTTCTATCAACTTGTGAAGGAATTGAGAAAATTCAAATTGTAGTGTTACATGACTTTTGATTTCATCTAGTGCTACTCCTCTTTTAGAAGTTAGATCAGTAGACTGAATGATGAAATTAGTGTCTTACTGTCTGAGGAACTGGTTGAAGCGAGCACAGTGAGTGTCTACCGGTAAAGATATCTCGTTAATAATAGTTGAAATACCTCTGAGGAATTGAAAAATCGGATGAAAAACACATCTCAACTACACTGTGACTCATTGTATAATGACCACTAATACTTTAACAATATTTTATATCAACTGAATCGTAGTAGTTTGATTGACTATCTCATTGTTGTCAAAATGTGTATTTGTATTCCAGCTAGTCATGTAACTTTTCTATATATCTCATTCATTATTACTATAATAAGTAGCAAATGTATCTGTGTAAGAAAAATTTCATACATAGCCGTGGTTTGGGAGACTAGTATTGATACTGGGTGATGATTGAAAGGGAAGTTTCGGGTCTCTGTGGGATTCGAACCAGTGACTACTGGGTTTCCGGTTCGATGCTCTACCAGCTGAGCTGTGGGGTCCGACTGCTGACCAAATTTTTATTTCACTTCAATCACCATGAGTTTTTCCTGACTACCATGTTTAAAGTTGTTCAAACGAACGTATATTGGTTTATGTTCCGCTTGCTTGTCTTCCTTTTACTGCTAAAATACTTCATTTGATGTGTTACATATGAGAAATTTAAAAGGATCTGTCAAAGAGAATAGATACACACCTATTTAGTAAATTGTTTGATTTGTTGTGCCTACTTTCTAAATCTAGTGTTTTGCTGGGAATTGATTGTATTCAAGGTAGTCTTCATCACAAGTTGAGACCGGAACTTATCAAAGAAACCGAGAAACAAAAATCCAATGAAAGCGATTTCCTTCCATATATTGAAACTGTACAGTTGTTCCTATAACTGTAAACAGATAACGGTGTCTTATCGATCGGTAGTGTGGGTTTCATCAGTATTGTGTTGTTGTATTCAGAAATGGAATAATATGAAATTGTTTCTAAAAAAACAAAAATAGGTTGTATTATAATACTGAAGGTGATGAAAACAGTCATAAGTTTAAACGATTTAATAAGGATTGTTTCCAGATGTAAAGGGAAGTACTTAAGTGTCCACTTGACGGTTTTGTTCTAGTTGGCGTAAGTTTATAGCTTCATCAGCCGACCTACTTTACCTTATAATTACTTATATTCTAGTTCCATCCCGTGCACATACTGCTAAGATGCGTATGATAAAAACCATGTGACTTTCTTATACCTTCTATCTTCAGCAGTTATTTCTCACGGTCATACACTGAACAGAGTAGACATGTGCGCAGCACATTCATCTTTTTGTATACAGTTAAATGTTTATCTGACGGTGGGATCTTACTAATTGTTATCACCCTGCATGGAAACCATCTGTAAGCCCTTAAATGAAAGTGTGGTTCCAAGTTAGAAGTTTTGATCAGCTTCATATACTTTTTGAGGGCTTCCCAACAGTCTGACACTTTCGCAATGCCGTTCAATGAAGATAGTCGAATGTGGATTCTAAGTAAGATATGTGGCAAGTATCAGTCGCTAATTTGTATGTTTGTGTTGCAGTGCCTCTCATAGGTTACGAATCAGATTAGCGTTATCAAGTTTCCTGTTTTTCACTTATGGTTGAAAATATTACGTATGTTGTAATAGTAACTGAAGTGAGGTGGGTAGAGCGGATTCTATTTTTTTAATATGTCTGAATTAACTGTACATTCTACTTGTCGTCGAATCGTTTACTTTAGATCACGACTTTTAGTACGATTGATTCATTATGTTTATTCACAAATTAAAGTGAACAAAATCAAAAGACCGAACTTCAAGTTCACTGCATGTTTTAATTTTTAGCACTATTTAAGTTCAAGAATCACAACATTAATGAATTAGAACACTCAATTATAATTGAGTGTATATACAGAAATATGACTGGGGTGAAATAGTTGACATCCTACCTTCAAACAATGAATCTCCAACCACAAGTTATTTTCAGGTTTGTAAACAACTAATAAACTCTGAAAAATAAAATCAAGGCTTCACCTCTATGCGCCCTAATAACAGGTTCTTGGGTCTTCGATATAGTATTACCCACTGATTCTTCTGTAGTTGTATAAGCTGGAATGATCTATGGTCCAGACCAGTCTAGCAGGACTAACTCTGATTGTCATACCACTAGCTCGTACCTTAGTTATTCTGGTTGCTAATTTCACACCTTTCTTCCTGATGACTTCTGGTTGGTGATCAAGCTATTTCACAAAAGTCCAGGTATTGTGAAAAGTCTTCTGAACACCCTGAATGACAATATAAAAGCGTTTGGAATCCCTCTCTTGTTTCGCGTATGTAGTGGTCAACACCTAATTTGATCATACCAAATGAAGTGCTCGAGTTCGTTGTTCATTTCGCTTACCTAAGAAGTTACGTCATCTCCGACCGATAAGTTGTTGCTGAGCTGATTTCGATATGAGTACACCAATGTTCGTCTGTCTTTGCCAACTTACACCAAATAATATGTCGATGTGGTATCTTAGTAGTGATTATGAATCGATTTTGGTGTGCAGCATGACTATAGAACCCAGCATCAAGTGCGTGATCTGTTGTATTTCTCACGTGTGATTTTATTACCACATGAGTAACGTTGAAGTGAGGCACAGTTGTGGATAAGGTAGGTGAGTGATTGTTCTAATTAGTTATGCCACGTGACTGAAAGGATTTACAAATATTGAGTCACCTTTTATCTGAACGCTTACTTCTAGCTTGTATAAAATTAGGTTGGAGTAAATCTAAGGTTACTTTGAGCAATATTTAACACTATAATGTAAATAGCTTCTGACTATTGTTCTGAGCCGTGTAGGCTTGTTACCTGGAGTCTTTGAGGCAACCGAAGTAGATGTTTTAGTACTTTGGAAGATGAATGGAAAAAATTGTCTGTGCATCTTCATTTTAAAAATGTCACTTTCATATATCATTACTTCCTTATTATCACTTTTTTCTTGTCTGATATCTTCTAATGATTGATGATAGCCCTATCTTATTTTCATCATCTTCGCTCTTGCTGACTGGTGTAAATTGTGTATAGTGTACAGTTATTCTGAATCTTATTCTTATAATGTACTGTTTATAATTGGGTTAACCTCGCCTAGGTAATTAGTTCACTAGTTACTAGCCGGTCCTAAGACCGGATAAAGAGGGAAGGTTGGGCATAGAACTAGCAAATATACCTCGTAAAACCAATCTAACCACTAAGAAAACTTCAAAGCACAAAGGGAATATAAAACATAAAATTAAGCTTATTCCTAGCTGGAATCGGAAAGGTGGAATGACGCCAGATGGTGAGGGCCTTCGGGAAGCCAATTGGCCAATGTGTCTTCTCTTCTCTCGATGAAAGCAAAAGTAAGAATGAGAACATGGAATGTCCGAACAATGTTTTAACCCAGCAACGCTGCAGATCAAGAGAAGAAGAAGGAGTTCTATTGATAACTTCGATCTGTAATGGGCAAGACCTCACCCCAAATGGCAACATCAGAATTCTAATGGGTAGGGTGACATGAATGCCTAACTCGCATGGACACACTGAAAATCAGATCAACTTCATCTCAATGTGAACACAGTGGAGACGCAGCCTACTGGACACAAGATGAGATCAAGAAGAGGAGTAGATGTGGGTTCACACCACTCACTATCCAGTGCAAACAACCCACCTCCAAAATCAAGTTGGAAGCCTTCAAAGAAACTGGTGATGACAGACCACAGTTGAAGTTCAACACCCAGAACAGAAACTGAAGTGAAGGATGAAACTACAAAGGACATCTTCACGTGAGCCAGCCATCAGGACAAAGTGGGAGAGATTGAGCAACATCTGTGAAGGAACCTGTATGGAAGAAGACTGGAACTCTGTGAAAGCTCTGTGGAAGGAAACCTGCATAACTGTGTTAGGAAGGAAGAAGAAAGAAGACAAGGAGTGGATGTCGACGGACACATGGAAGGTGATAGAGCAGGGAGAGGAAGATGGTGATGGTGAAGGTGAATCAGAAGATGAACCAGTGCATTGCATTGCAGTGCATTGTAGTGCAGTACAGTACAGTGCAGGGATGAATAATGAAAAGAGGAATTGAATACAGTATATAAAACACTAGACTGGAGAAGGAAGTGAAGAAGAATGCGTGGAAAGACAATAGACACTTCTACGACACACTTGCAAGTGAAGCAGAACAGGCCGCAGGTGGGAGTGATAGATATCTGACGACACTATATCAAATAACCAGGTTACTTTCTATCTGGGAAGAGATAAACCGAAGTGAAAGCAATGAAAGATGATGGTGAAGGAAAGTTAGTTGTCGGAGAGGAGAAACAAAGGAAAGTATGGGCTGACCACTTCAAAAAACTCTTGGATCGTCCACCACTACCACTAACACCACCATCACAATCTACAACTCGTTTAGAAATACCACCAGGAGCGACAGAATTACCAGTGAACACAAGCCCTCTGGCGAAAGCAGAAGTGAAGACCTGAACACCATAAAGTTTCTGAAAGTCAGGAAAGCAGTACGATGAGATGGAATTCCAGCGGAAGTACTGAACATAGATGTGGAGATAACAGTGGACATGTTGACACCCCTGTTGCATAATGTTTGGAAGGAAGTAAGTGAGTAAGAAGAGTTACCTGGCGATTCGAAGAAGGACTACCTTGTCAGATGCGGAAAGAAGGGCGACTTAAGCCTTTGGAGTAACTGTCGTGGAATTATGATATTGTCCATCCCTAGCAAAAAGTGAGGTCGCATCATCGTGGAGAGATTGAAAGATGCTCTGGAATTACAGTTACTACCGGAGCAGCGTGGATTGAGGAAGAACAAATCATGTGCTTATCAAATTACAACAGTACGCGTGATCATAGAATAGAATACAGAATGGCATTCAACTCAACTAAATCTCAACTTCGTCGACTTTGTAAAGGCCTTCGACAGCGTCGACCGAGAAGTAATGTGGATACTGCTTCAATACTACGGTTTTAGTGCCACTAATCTTTATCGACCTCATTCAACAGCTATATGACGCCGCTACATGCCAAATAATTCACAACGGAAGGTTCAGGGACGCCTTTGAAGTTTAGGTTGCCTACTATCACCAGTGATCTTCCTGATTGTGCTCGATTCAACTGGACTGGACCATGCAACAAACTGTGAGGATCAAGAAGAGGGACATACGCTGGCTGAAACGATGAAACGAGCCTAGAAGATTTGGATTTCACCGATGGTGATTGATATCTAGTGTTGCACAAACTCGATGATCTGCAGGCAAAAACTAACAAATTGGCAGAAGATGCGAGGCGT
The DNA here is from genome assembly GCA_944470555.2 of Heterobilharzia americana. Taxonomy (NCBI): domain Eukaryota; kingdom Metazoa; phylum Platyhelminthes; class Trematoda; order Strigeidida; family Schistosomatidae; genus Heterobilharzia; species Heterobilharzia americana. Next base: position 56,831,228 of record OX104129.1, on the reverse strand, counting down.
CGAAGACGGAACTTCAAGTGAATGCAGAGGATACGGATGTGATGCAAATACCCAACCAACAACAGCATGAAAAATAAGCACCAACCAAGATCAACGGGGAAACCTGAAGGAAGTTGTCTCTTGCACTTACCTAGTTAGCATCGTTTCAACTACAGGCGGCGATGGCACAAATGAGGACGTCAAAGCCAGGATCGAAAAAGCAAGACAGGCTTTCACTAACCTGAAACAAGTGTTAGAATCTACTGCACTCAACTCAGCATAAAGAAGAAGATCCGGATTTTCAACACTAATGTCAGTAAAGTCAGTGCTGCTGTATGCTTCAGAGACTTGGTGCCTTACGAAAGGCGTTTCCAACAAACTATAGATACTTATCAACAGCTGCTTACTCTGGCTCCATACTGAAGATCAGATGAGAAGGCCAGAAAGAATAAGCAACAAAGAACTCTGGGAACGAACCAACCAAGAACCTATCACCCAACAAATATGCAGAAGAAAGTGGAGATGGATTGGATTAGGTATACACTGAGAAGGCCGACTGGGGACATCACGCACTAGGCCAGGCCGTCGAGTGGAATCCAAAGGGGGAACGACAAGTCGGGCTTCTGAGGGTGACATGGAGGAGATGGTTTGAGGAAGCCAAAGAGTCAATACATCTGCGCCGTTGTGACCGATTTCCAGCCATATCACTAATACCCTCTAACCACTGACTCCTTTCGTCTCGTGCGAGGAAGAAATGAATGCTTCTGGCTAGTCGTGGAGAGAGGTTCAAAAGACTGCAGAGAACAGAGTGCAATGGAGGCGTACTATTGAAGTCCTATGTTCCACTAGGAACCCAACGGGCATATAATAATTAATATTATTGGGTGAATGTGTCGTATATTACTCAATGACTAAATGTCTAACAAAATCAACTTCGCACCTCACACACTGATGCATTGGCTTAAGTTGCCACAGTAGTGTACAAAGTATAGGTGAATGGAAACAAACGGATATCAAAGTAGACCAGGTAGTGTGAGCAAATAAGCAGTCTGGTTAGTGCGAATATTCTTGCTTCAGGAGATGTCAACGATTGAATTCATCCACGTTGTTGTGACCGATTTTCAACTGGGCTGGGGTACCCCAACCATGCACTGTGCATCTCCTCGCATATCTGAGATCAACAGTGAGAGATTTCATCGATTGGTGTCAGGTTTTGGTCTGACCACCCTGAACTATCTTCCAACGTAATCCAACTTCCTTGGACCTAGCACAGGGAGGTAGGCTGTAGCTGTGCATGTGAAGTACATAACGCAGCTATCTCAATCGACTAAGGTTCACAACCTCATTAATCGACTTACCTAGTACCCTTCACCTGACGGTGATATTACTCATCCATTGATTACACCAAACACCATCATATTACTAGATTGTGTGAACTAGTTTTCACTCTAAATGTTCACTATAATTTGTGTAGTAGAGTTTACATAAGACTTCTATTGATCTTAGCTACAGTTCCTTATCCATACTGAATCTCATATCGAACAGCTGAACGAGTCTAACCACTTAAATATGTGCATTCACAGTAACTTTGTATTTATCATCATAGTACATTTGTTGGTAATAATCAGTTTGATGACAATCAACTGCACAGTTAACAGATGTATGTCTGGATAGTTGATTGGTAGATAGAGTCTTTGTTAGACACGCATTAAAGTGATGTCATCAGCACTTCATGAAGTAGTAAAAGATTTTATCAGTCTCGAAAGTATTACTTGGTTTTCGTCTGAAGATCAATTTTCTTGTCATATATTGATCTATCTGACCTCAGTATTTTGGTAATTTTTTTTCTCCTAGAGATAAGTTAGTTATTAACTTTTGATGTGTAGAGCTGATATACGGTCATCATATTGTTGCATTAATCGTACTACTTTTGCTTCAGGCCACGTTTAAAGATTCGCAATCAAAATTGGTGTGTAACACCAATCAAGCTAAGCGATAACAGATCTCAACAACAGCAAGTTACATGTGCTTCTTCAACAAATGAATCTCATTTTGTCCTTCCTTCTGGAAAGCAGCTGTCATGGTCAGATATTAAAAAATCCTATCCAAATATCTACCCTTCCCCTGATGAATTACTTTCAACAGAACTTAATCGAGTAAGTTGCTTGCTTATTGTTAAAACACTAAATGTTTCGGGGAATGCATTGTCGTATGTCGTAGAAAATTTGGTTCTTAAGTAATTGTGATTTTCGGCGTTAAGCTGGTGATAATGATACTCCTTATATCACTATGCCCATCATTCAGCACTGCATTTGAAGTAGTCACCATTGAGCTCTAGTTTTCGCAGCTAATAATCTCTAAAACCGAACTATGAACTGAACGTATTCACTACCAGTTGCTAAACTGGTTTCACTTTCTGATCAATGGGAATGTTTGTGTGTGCTTTCTAACTTAAGAAATCACCATTAGTGTATCAAGTTTACTGAAACATTGGATGAGGTGTGCGTACGAAATTAAGAACAACTTGAAGAGAGAAAGCTTGAAATATTTCTATCAGTGCTGATATAGACTGAAATGTTTTTCACTAAGTGTTTCAACAGTCCTTATCTTTTGATAGAACCATACAATTCACCTTTTGCTTTACAGTTAGTCTTCATCTCAGCAACTTTACTGGTGAACTAGGCAATTCATTTTTTCCTTAAGGAATTGTTGGAAATGTATAGTTTGTTTACACAGAAAGCTTTCAGCAGTCTACATAAGACCTGATTTAAACTGTTTATTCACAAGCTCAGCATTATTGTAGCACAATAGTGTATGAAAAACAAAGTAGCTTGGCAACGAGCACCTGTTCTGTTGAGTTGTGATACAATTGAGCAACAGTTCAATCACAAATGTCGACTATTGAGATGATTTTTGAAAACAGAACAAGAGAATAAGGATGAAATGAAATAAACTACCAATATAATGTAATGTATTATAGAAACCCACCATGATAAGGCTGTATTTCATGTATTACCAATATTGAACTGTAATAATTGAATATTTTCATTGACTGGCCAATTATTTTATGCGTGGGATACACAGCTTATTTTCTCGACACTATTTCAACTACAAAATACTCGTTAATAATCGGTCGGATGACAATTAGTCTTAAAATAGGTACGGAAATTACTCATCCTACATTACTTGATTATGACTAATATCTAGCTAGACAGACAGATCAGCAGCGGCCAATCAAAATCCTGTTTTCCTTCAACGCCCTTCGGTTTAGTCATATCACCTTTATTTGTTTGATGATTGGTCTAAACGATGGTCTAAAGAATTGGAGATAAGATAGTTCACAGGTTTCTGGCTTATCTGTTTCTGAGTTAGTTAGCTACTATTCATCCTGTATTTTTTAGATAGTTCCTTTGACAACTCAATTGAATTGGTTCAAGACCAAATCTATGCTGACGTGACTTTTAGGAAAAGAACACCTAATTAGCATAAGTAGTAAAAACATATTGGTAGTCATTTGAAGTGTCATAAGTCCTACCACTTATATTGTAGTTACTAAGGTGCCTGTCAAAGCCATTCAACCCTAGGTTTGTTCAGAGGCTTTGTTGACAATTATTGGATGTGCAGGCCAAGATACTTCTAGGTCAGATATAACATACATATACCGTGATGAGCGTGAATTTTATTTTTGGGTTATTATTTTGTCAGCTTGACTTTCCCACCTTTCCTGTATGATAGCTGTAACGTGTTGTTGTTATGATCTTTCATATTGTATTTCAGCTACTTTAAATTGCATTACTCTGCATAACATTTCAAAGGTCATTACGATTTAAATGATCATTCAGTGACTCATAATTTCTGCATTGCATCGTCAAAGCTTTTAGATTTCAGAAAGTTTATACTTTTCTTCTAGACTCCAGAGACGATTTATTGAAGTTTGCGCTCATAGATCGATCACTGAATAACAATTAAATGTACTCAACTCAAATTTGTTGCTTGTTTGCACCGGTTAGCAAGACTGGAAAGAATCAATGCACACTTTTTAGATTTTCGGAGTTATAGATATATCTTACTGACGAGTGCCAACAAGTACTGAACTTGAATCCAGAATTTCCTGCTGATTACTTCTAATTATCTCCCTTGCAGCAATCGTACATATCTGCCAACCAACTGAAGAATACAATTCTGTTATGAGTTATTAATTACAATTATTTGTTACCATAATCTACGCCATTTGTTTCAGTTTCATGTAAATTTTAGGGAAGGATTGTAATCAAATCTAAATCTACTCAGAAACCTTGTGAACATTCGTCCAGTAGGCGATTAGTCACACCTGTTGTGTGAGGGCTAATGATACTAATAACTGGCTGTCGATTCCTCGATAGGTGGAACAGTGTTCGAACTGGTGACCAACTGGTTGGAAGTCAACTGTCTAAACTGATGAACCACAACTCTACTTCGGGAAGTGTGCTGTATAGTTATTCTAAGTACAAATTATGATGTACTTCACCAGTCAAAGTAACTATAAAGTCATAAAATTAGTTTACTAACATAAATTTTAAAGAATTTTTTTGAAAAATGTCATTACTCTTTTCTCTCACCGTATAAGGACTCAGAAGAAAGTAAAACAGATATAATTTTAATACAAAATAGTACTCCATCATTGGTTCGTTTATCTCCTGAAAGTATCGGTTGGGATATCATTTTACGACGTAACTTTCCACAGTCAAAGAATGAACAAGCATTACTCCGTGGTTCCTTAGCTGCACGTGATTTCTTAATAGCCTGTGTTTACCGAGGCTCTGAAGTTGGTGGCTTACGAGATCTGTATCATTGGGCTGGACTTGGTACACGTGGAGGTGGACATTTTTATTCTTTCCCAGACACTTTGTGGCCTGATACACCAGCTGGTCAAGAATCTGCCCAAAGTGTAACTGAGGAAAAATTAAATCGTCTTAAGTGAGTAAAAGTATGGGTGATATATTTTCAAAAATGTTTGCTCATGAGACGATGATAAACTATGAATATTGTTAAAACGAATCACTGATGATAAAGTTATTTCTTTTTCTCTGTTTTAATGTTATGTAGCAGTTACTTACTTAAAGGCATTTGGTTTTCTGTTTTGAATCTCACTTTACCTATAGGGATTGTCATAAGCCATTATTTAATACGAACACCTTAATGCGCGATTTTGTACATGTTTGTCAACTTGAATTCGATAAAGATGAGTATAATCAGGCTTCTTAACTAAAATTTTTATTGACATCATAGTTGTTCAAATTATGTAATTCTTCAGGAAGTTCCGGGCCTAAACTTTGTGTATATTGACAGTTTTCAGAAATACCGACTCGTGATTGTCAGTCTAAAAGGTGTTCAGAAGATGTCTGTGTGACGACTGATATAATGCTTTGTAACTCGGACCAAATTCAATCATCTCAGGTCTTATGTTGCATTTTATCTGTATGTCTTTCTGCGAACCTGCAATGACGACCGAAACCAGTGGTTCAAGACTCCAGGTGATGTGCTTCAGAAACTGTCTTAGTTGTGGAGATGTATCCACATATTGTCTTCTTTTCAGTTATCATGCTGGATTCCATTATTGTTTTATTCCTCCTAGATCTCTTCATGATCTTCTATCCCTTTTTGACTACCTTCTTCCTCGTTCCTTCATCTTTTATCTTGATGCTTTTAGGTTTGATGTGCCGATATGAGGTGTGAAAATTCGAATTTTTACACAGTAATGTCATATCCCATGTTGATATTAGCTGGTCGACTGAAAAGCTCAATGATGTCCATCCTTACTGACCACCTCCAGCAAAGCGATATAATGGGGAGAGAGTTCACTGGTATTACTTTTGGATGACTCTGGTAACAAGGGAATGGTAAGGGTTGGTAAATGTTAAACGGGCTATCTTTATCGAAATTCTTTTAACAACAACTAAACAACCCAACAGGAATGTAACAATTTCCAGCATCTAATTTAAATTACCAGGAGATATATTTTATCGTTTGTTCGCCAACAACTCAATCCAATCTACTTTTCCCATCTTGCCTAGAAAAAGCAATCAATTCCACTCTGTAGACATTTCATGTACTTCTAGCTGTTTACACCCACTGGTCATAGGTATCCAATGAATAAATTTAGTAAATAGAATCTTTTCCATTCAATAACGCTACATATTTCCCATACATTTCTTTACTTTGCTAACCTTGACCTATTTTCACGTGACTTCTATACCGTATTGATATTTTCCAAAATTGTGTTCCCTTGGCTTTTTAATTAGTTAATTGAAAGTGTTTTACTCTACTATGCACATCATTATTTTTAAATTGACCACTAAAAGAAAGTGAATTCTTTAAGTAGGCCTTTTTAATGAATTAAAACTTGAAAAATTCATTGAATCTAAGATATACTACATAGCTGTTTACCCACCTAATTTATGCATCTATTCAGTTGGTGATATCCAAATTTGATCATTTATTATCTTTTGAGTAGAATTCCCATCATTCAATAGATAAAAATTTTCTAAAGATTTAAATCATTATATTCGTAAGCCATTCGAGTGAATAAAGAATGCTCTTTTCAATAACTTCTTCTTCAGATTCTACAGCTGATATGTGTACATATTGAAGAATTATCCATCAACAATAGTGAGATTTCGCCTATGAGTTTGTTAATAATAGTAGTAGGAAGTCAATTCAGAGAAGTCTTGTGTGAATATTAATGATGAAATCAATTTTTACTGGGATTCAACTCAAAATAATAGGAAGATGTTTATGAGAGCTGAATTCGTGCCTTGTTGTAGTGGCAACACTTACTTTCTGAACAGTACATATATAACTGTAGGACCTGAAAAAGAAGTTATCGAAAAGAATATTCATTGTCTACTCAAATGGTTTTCGAAGGTTAATGGGATTTTTTAGTGATATTTAAAAGCTTTAATTAATATTTTCATCAGTGTTGCATACATGTATCGCGAACTGACAGAAGTAGGGAATGTAGACTATTGAATTCTGATTCATTTGCTCAATGGTGATATCAATACTGCGGAACATGAAGGTCCTAAGTTTGATCTCTGGTAGGATCATGGTTGTGTGCTACTTACGATTCCTATACTAGGACGAAACAACTATCCAGTGGTCCCAGGTGTCTAATGTTTCGCCAACCGATGTCAGCCCATGATGGACTCCAACCTAAAGTATATTTCCAGCCATTTGTTCACGGTTTTTAATTCTATTCCACTCTACCTATGGAGGTCTAGATGATCAGGTAGAATTAAATTATAGACCCTTACACTAGGTATGGCTCATTGCCTGCATGCACGAACGTGCATATAGTCGATAATAGTCTTACTAATTTTTTTTCGATAGTTTTCTACAATACAACTGATTAATTAAAATTGTTTACAGGTGTGCACAAACTCGAAGTTATCTATTAGCCAGCGGCTAATAATAGATGTTGACATATTGAACGCTCAATTTAGTTTCATTAGTAAGATTAGTGAAAGTTTAGAAACAGCTGATAGAAATTTTCAATCTAGCTTGGGTTTTTCTCCCCATCCACTTCGTTGTCTACATCCAGGATCAAATCCAGCTTTGTTGTGCAACATCTAAAGCCTGAAGAGAACTAAAACTTTTGATTCATATTCAAACTGATTAAGCTGATGTAATCTGAAATGAATACCTCATAAAAAAATATATTTTTCTGTTGATTATCTGGTGTTTTAACTCAGAAAAAAACAATTTTTATGCCTTACTATTCTAAGTTATCGGACTGAAACCGAATCGCTCACTGTAATCATTTCTATGTAGTTGCACATTAAAATGAGATGGTTATTTATTTCTGTATGGATTTTCCTGGCTTGTCAATTTGAGATGACAAAAATATCTTGAAAGTAAACGTTTGGTTAGAATTATAATTTCTTCCATGGAAATAAATTACCTATTGAAAAATGTCAAAAGCTTGTGTGTAAGTTGTAAAAACAGTTGTGTTTAACAGCTGAGCTAATTCGCTAATAATGATCAAATAGGTAAGCCACATTTGCACATAATTTCATTTGTTTGATCCTAGTGACTAAATTCTTATATCAAACATTGATCAATACTTTCTGCTTGTTTAAGAGATGCATAAATTCTTTCGTTTATTTACCCTTTCCTAGTCATCTTCCAGGTAATCTACGTCCTGATTTCGTAAAATTCGGTGTATCTCAACCATTTATGTATCCTTGGTCCGAATTAATTAAGCAAAATTCGTCAGGGATACCAAAGCCTACAGATTCGAACACTACTCTGGGTATAACAACAGATATTACTCCTACTTCAGTTGTTCCCAGTAGCGATGAAATTACTACAAATACTACTGACTGGTTTGTTCTTCGTGAACCAGCACTACTTCGTTTAGTTGTACACAGAATGTTAGTTGGAGATCGTCGTGCTAAACTGTCATTACAACAACTGTATAACTACAATCCATCCCTTTTAAATGCACTAATTCTAGTAAGTAATCGATTGTGTATCATTCGATTTTTTATTTTGCTGTATGTTATCACATTGAATTGTTGCTGTAACCTCTATGTAAATCATAATACCATTTGAAGTTAGAAACCGTTGTCATTCATTACTATGGAGTTAAGGGTACTATCCAGTTGTTACTGAACATTTATAGCAATGAATTGTTTAAACGAATTCGTTACCTAGCGGTAACCCATATTATAGACCAATAATTGGTGCTGAGTAAACTTCTAAACCACCATTTGAGTGGTAACGTGTTTGCTCTGAGACTTCAGAATTCTAGGCTGAATCCCTCTCACTACTGCGCATTCAACGATTTGGTGATTGGAGGCAGCCTGTACAAACACAAGGATATTCACAAAGCATCATGCATTTGATTTCACTAGATGGACACACTGAAAATCAGATCGACTTCATCTCAATGTGAAGAAAGTGAAGACGCAGCCTACTGGACACAAGATGAGATCAAGAAGAGGAGTAGATGTAGGTTCAGATCACTACCTAGTGCAAGGAACCTTTAAAATCAAGTTGGAAGCCTTCAAAGAGACTGATGATGACAGACCACAGTTGAAGTTCAACACCCAGAACAGAAACTGAAGTGAAGGATGAAACTACAAAGGACATCTTCACGTGAGCCAGTCATCAGGACAAAATGGGAGAGATTGAGCAACATCTGTGAAGGAACCTGTATGGAAGAAGACTGGAACTCTGTGAAAGCTCTGTGGAAGGAAACCTGCATAACTGTGTTAGGAAGGAAGAAGAAAGAAGACAAGGAGTGGATGTCAACGGACACACAGAAGGTGATAGAGCAGGGAGAGGAAGATGGTGATGGTGAAGGTGAATCAGAAGATGAACCAGTGCAGTGAATTGCATTGCAGTGCAGTACAGTGCAGGGATGAATAATGAAAAGAGGAATTGAATACAGTATATAAAACACTAGACTGGAGAAAGAAGTGAAGAAGAATGCGCGGAAAGACAATAGACACTTCTACGAGACACTTGCAAGTGAAGCAGAACAGGCTGCAGGTGGGAGTGATAGATATCTGACGACACTATATCAAATAACCAGGTTACTTACTATCTGGGAAGAGATAAACCGAAGTGAAAGCAATGAAAGATGATAGTGAAGGAAAGTTAGTTGTGGAAGAGGAGAAACAAAGGAAACAATGGGCTGACCACTTCAAAAAACTCTTGGATCGTCCACCACTACCACTAACACCACCATCACAATCTACAACTCGTTTAGAAATACCACCAGGAGCGACAGAATCACCAGTGAACACAAGCCCTCCGGCGAAAGCAGAAGTGAAGACCTGAACACCATAAAGTTTCTGAAAGTCAGGAAAGCAGCACGATGAGATGGAATTCCAGTGGAAGTACTGAAAATAGATGTGGAGATAACAGTGGACATGCTGACACCCCTGTTGCATAATGTTTGGAAGGAAGGAAGGAAGGAAGGAGGTGAGTAAGAAGAGTTACCTGACGATTGGAAGAAGGACTACCTTGTGAGATGCGGAAAGAAGGGCGACTTAAGTGTTTGTAGTAACTGTCGCGGAATTATGGTATTGTCCACCCCTGGCAAAATATGAGGTCGCATCATCGTGGAGAGATTGAAAGATGCTCTGGATTTATAGTTACTACCGGAGCAGCCTGGATTGAGGAAGAACAAATCATGTGCTTATCAAATTGCAACAGTACGCATGATCATAGAATAGAATACAGAATGGCATTCAACTCAACTTAATCTCAACTTCATCGACTTTTTTTACACCTACAAAATCTTATCATTTCACTAGTAATCTTAGGGAAAATCAATTTTCACGCAGAACATTATGATAACTATATGAGGTGATCCAGCTATTGAATTACATTTCCATTTGATTGAGTTTTTGTCATTTTAAGTCTACGGCAGGAATATATTAGACTTGATTAATTGAAGATCATAAACTGACTGGTCTTTTCCGACCAACTAATTGGATTAACTACACGAATAATGTCAGTTTGATTTACAGTAACTTGTAAAATATAAGCTATATGTTATTAACTACTATCGGTAAAGACATTGAATTAAACAAATGACGTTTTATATTGAAGATTGATTAAGCTTCATTTTATTCAGTAAATGAAGATATTTGTTGATACATGTATAATCAAATGACTACAACAGATTTGTATATTTGTATCTTTCCTAAATTTTATTGAGATCTTCATATCCAACTATCAGTATGTTAGTTTAAGCCATGTGGGGCGATGCAGACTGGCCAGTTGGGGTTCACGTTACAAGAGAACCCAGTGGTTGGATACTCTAGGTGATGGGATGGCTCAGAACCGATGTCATTGTCGCAGATGTACACACACATTGTCCTCATCTTAACGTTACACCGAATCTTATCGTTTTCTCATTCTTCATTTCTCTCCTTTAGTACTTTATATTTGTTTTGACTGAATTTTCTTATCTTCATCTTCCTTCCACTTAATTGCCTTTTTACTTTATTTACTGATGTGAGATGTGGCAAATCGAACCGTTACGCAGTAATGCTCCGTCCTATAATGGTTTGGATGGATGGATGGAATTTGTTGTAGTTGACTTCGGTTGTTTAAGATATACTCTTGTTCACTGTGTTTATTCTAATTACATTTCACAAAAATCATATTCCAGGTGTATTTAAAGGCTGAACATCGAGGAGTACCGCAAACCTATGGTCATATTTATGCATTTTACAACAATTTGAAAAAACGAGACTTTCATAGTCTTCCTTTGGTTGACGAGGAAAAATCTAATCAACATCATCGTTTTCTTCTTGGTTATGTTCAAAACGGTGGTTATGGTCAATCAATTGGTCGAGGAATTGGTTTAGGTTTTATTAGTTTGAGTGCTTTATCGAATGCTTTAACTCAAAGTCATGATCGTGATAGTATAATAAAATATTGTATTAGAAATCCTACTTCAATGCACTACTATACAGTTAGATTGTCTGTAGTCATTTAAGGACAGAAATGCTCAGTTGTATATTCATTTTACTGTGTATCTATAGTGTAATAATAAAATATATCCTACGATCTGTAACACATATGGAAATTCTTATTCAAAAGTTATTCATAATTTAAATATCGTGAACGTCGATTTTGTGCAATGTCGCTAACGTTTGGATGATCGATTTCCACTGTCTTGGAAGCACATTTCAATTTATCACTTTTTTTACAGTTTTGTGATATGAACACTAGATCTAATGTCAACAATTCAGTTCCTTGTCATTGACTTGCATTCTAGCATTCATCACCCCTTTATAGATGGCCTAATCACCTCTGGTTTTAACGATGAGCAAGAACACGAGTTTTAATTTCTATAATTGGTAAGTTTTCACAATCCGGGACAGTTTCTATGCCGGTGCCCCATCCTCCCCCAAAGGAAATATGTATCTTTTCTATTAACGTTGGTGTACAGGGTCGCCATCTACTGTTATAAGTCTTCAAATAATTTGGCTTCCTTACCCCTACGGCCACTACTATTGTGCCCATCAGTTGTCGAGAGGTGTTCGCTGTCGAATGTTCATCAACTCAGCTGAGTCTATAAGCTTCAACTGTCGAGGAACGGCGACTGGCATGCACTCCATGAACTACGTTTCTAACATTTGTGCTCCTGATTAGTATTGAATAGTGCGTGATGGACACAACTGATGTGTTTCATCCCCAGCACTACTGGGTCTTCATCTGCACTCAGTCTCTTACCTCTGAACTCGTTTACTGGTCGCATCGTATCAGCTGAGCCAAACCTGTGAAACATATCACTCCACCTGACATGTTCACCTCGCCGAACGCTGATTTGTAGGTCGCCTTCATCTGGTTTCAGGTGTGTCTTGAATATCAGCAACTCCCTCAGGAATGTTCACACATCTCCATCCTATACTACTTATACGTATTTCTACAAGTAGCTCTCACTACTTCTCGTCAGTGTAAACTTTACTTACATGACTACTTAGACACGTTAATTTCGCCTGTAACTTTCACGAGGTTGGAACGCCGGCAAACGGAAAGTACTTAGGTTTGCATATAAGAGGAATCCGATTCTCTAAACTGAAGCGGTTCCGTGAACTATATATTATTTTCAAAAAGTAATTGTAACTGGTTTAATCATTAAGCTTTGTGTCCAAGTACGTGTTATTAAGTATCATTTACCGAAAATCATTACCCTCTTGATTAGATTGTATGACACGTTTTTCACAAAATTTCTGTTTTTCTGAATAACATTTTTCTATTTAAATGTATCTGACGTTGCCAGCTAAATGATTTAGATGATACCGAAATTCCTAACTATCTGATTCATTAGCTGAAAAACACTGTTTACAATTTGACCAGACCAGCCTGCTTATTCATCAGTCTTTAAAATCTATCGTTATATGTTTAGTGGAGTTATAGTTTTGTGTTAATAAATATTAATTGATGAGTGATAGTTAAATTTTGACCAAATATATGTCTAGCATAAAAACCTTATGAAAGTATTGATCTCATTTAGTTATCCGGTCTTCTTTACTCACAAACACCAAACTCACTCTGAACATGGTGTAATGAAACACGTAGTTTGTAAAATCACGATTGATGCCTTACTTTTTAGTGGTATAGAACAATAAACACTTCAAAATGATTGGGACAAAACAACAGTGGCACGTTTTTCAATTCGATAAGATATTAGTAGGATTCACAAAAAAAGAATACAAAATTACTATAGGCATATATTCTTTTGATCTGAGTTGCTTGCTAATAATGCCTTCACAAACCATTTTCTGATTTAAAACCTTTCAAGACAGCATATTCCTGTTGTCTACTGTGAAATACTCACATGAGACATATTTTATTTTAGACGTAGTATTCATCATGGCCTGACATCAGTTAGGGAACCATTGAAAATCTGGGAGCACTGGACCTGTGGGGTCAACCAGTCGGAAGTGAAGTGGATGCTAACTGAAGACCTTGGGTGATAGTCGCGTTATGTCGTGAACTGACAGAAGTTGGAAATTGTGAACCACTGGAAACCGACCCAGTGGCTGGAATGGTTAACGCGTTCGCCGTGAAACCTGAAGGTCCTGAGTTCGACCCCTAGCCGGGTTGTGGGTGCGTACTGCTGAGGCGTCCCATACTAGGACGAAACAGCTGTCCAGTGAACCCAGGTTTTCAATGGTTCCCTAACTGATGTCAGTCCATGATGAATACTACGTCTAAATTAAAAATCCCCATCTCAAAAATACATATTTTATTCACAGATGTTTACACTTTATGTTGGTCACATGGAATCTGAACGTAGCTATAGTCCAAACTAGAAACTTTATATTTTCAAAATCTAAATCCTTTGGTAAGAAAATCATATAAGAAGTGTTATTCGATGAAGACAAAAATACTAAACAGTATTAAAGTTGGAAATACATCATGTGACCTGGGTCAAATTTATGACCCTACGGAGCAGAATTAATAAAAAGTAGGTGATGGATGTTTTCATAAAAGGAAGGCCTGATTGATCAACTTCCAGCCTAGTTTCGAGTTACTGATCATCTCTTTTGGATCAATATTATGTGCTTTTAATTTATTCTCAAGGTTAATTAAGCTTATACTGCATAAGTGCTATAGTTGATAAGGCGTTTCTAAACTGTTAGTGACTGAAAACACCACAGTTTCTTCCTGAGGATATAAAAAGATGCTTGGCTATAGAAATCTTCAGAGCGCTGCACATTATGCCATCTCCCAGCAGTCTTTCTGTTGAAAACAATCAATATGTCTGAATTATGTGAATCCATTAAAGCGCAGAACTCCATAGTTTTCTTCATCATTTGCTCTTGAACTGTCAAAATAAATTGCAAATTAATTCAGAAGACAGTTAATCCATGGTATTGAAGCTTTGATTTCTGACTGTTTGTACTTATCACAATTAGAAACAAGATGCATAAATTTACAGACGGATAGAGCGTCACGAATACATGCAATGGGAAATAATGAAAAAGATTGATTAGGTTTAATGACCATTAAGTGACCACGAAAGCTGCTCACAGGTTATAATTACGCTCAAACTTGCCCCTAGTTTGGGGCTGTCGGAAATGTGATTCATTGATCTAGAAACTTGACTTCCAACCAAAAGGGTTGTAAATCTAAATCCCGTACCAAGATTTCGGCAGCTAGTATCATTGACCGTTACATAAAAAGTGTGGCTCATTGTTTACTGAACGAAACTGAATGTGGTTTTTAGATACATTTCTATCGGTTGTCAAAGTGAAATTGCTAATGATAAAACAATAGTTCTGTAGGCCACTTCGAAAATATGTATCTTGACTGAAATCTTGGCATCGTAACCGCTACTAAATTTTCAATATTGGGAATTAATGCTATTTCTGAATCATCTTCCTCAGTTTGACATGCAGGAAATACGAAAGAAGTTCTTATGTTGTTCAGAGTATCGCAATATATAGACTACGAAGTACCACATGCTAGAACACGGGAAAATTAAGACATAAATTCAAGGTCGAATCCATCTATTATATTACACAATAATTAATATTTCTCAAAGCCATTACCAGTGCTTCTCCTAGTAGTAGCAATAAAAGTCTTTTGAGACCATGCTAACTCATATCCTAGTTGCTATTTCTAGATCTCCTTTTCGTCTTGTCATTTATTGCTAAGTAGTCGATTTTCGTTTAGTACAAAACGCACGTACATTCCTTGTGATTGCTGATTGAACTACCATCAACCTCCCAGACACTCTTCTACTCGCCACCCTCATCCCTGCAACAAAGTACTCACAAGCTAGAAAAAAGCATAACAACGTCTAGTCGTTGCAGTAGCAGTTAAATACAATTTTAAAATTAAGGAGTAATAGTCAAAATGACAAGAGGCACGTACCGTTACAGTGAACAAAGGTGAAGAAAATTAGCTTCGAGATGATGGAAGTAGATCGTTCACAACATTCATCCCGTCTTCTTAATAATGAAAGCATGATGATATTAAATCAGTAAAAAATAGGCAAAACTGTCAGTGAGTTTAAAACTGGTAAATACTCCTTAAGTTAAGAAAAAATTAATTTGTGGTTTTGTGGCGATTTAGTGATTTTCCCCCACAAATCCACCAATTTAAATTGAATTAGTGCTCATTGGCGACTACCTTCGAGAGGTGATTTTTGAAGTTCCAATGAGAAGTAACCAGTGGGGCAAACCTGGTGGCTGCGAGGATAAATACTCAACGATGAAATTGGGGGATGGACGAGCTATGTCGTGAACTGACAGAAGTTAGAAATATGAAGGATTGGATTCCGACCCAGTGGCTCAATGTTAACATGCTATCCACGGAACTTGAAGATCTTGGGTGGGGTCATGAGCGCGTATCACTGAAGAGTCCCATGCTAGGACGAAACAGCTGTTCAATGCTCTCAGGTTCCCAATGTTCCTCCAACTGGTATCAATCCATGATGAACACCATTTTGAAAAATAAGAAAAATGATCAGACTATCTTGTTGTTAAGAACTGGTGATTTGAATTCAACTTCATGAATAATGTTGCATTGCTCGTAGAGCGATGAAACGTATTTTTCTTCTTAGTGTACTTCAAAAAAAGTCTGTTAGTAAACTTCGAGCTGGAGAACATGGTGCATGCGATCTACTGTAGATTCTACATAAGCGTAAAGCAAAACTCAAAGGGTGAATACACTTTTCGTCGTCTGATGTGGATGCACATTTTAAGTACATTATCCACCACTATACAATAGTAAGACAAAGAAATATGAGTGAAATTGGTAGTAGGTGTGCAATCTACTTTAATGGACCAAATGGTCGTGTTCAATTCCAAACTACTGAAATTCAATCAAAAGTAGTGAAAAAATAAACTGAA
Source organism: Heterobilharzia americana (assembly GCA_944470555.2). Classification (NCBI taxonomy): domain Eukaryota; kingdom Metazoa; phylum Platyhelminthes; class Trematoda; order Strigeidida; family Schistosomatidae; genus Heterobilharzia; species Heterobilharzia americana. The sequence continues at coordinate 56,814,879 of OX104129.1, read as the reverse complement.
GTTATCACTAGCGGTGTTTTCTTTGAAAATGCAAAAACCCTGTTTTTATTTGTACGTCTTGTATTTTTCTGTCATTTGTGATCAAAATTGTCAATACCGTACGTGTCCCACTTTATGTCTTGGGCAGACGTATTAGTATTCAATTAAACACAAGACCAAATGGTTCCCATCATAAGGATCAAATGAGACAAAACTTTTATCAATATGACAAGTGCATCGCTCTCAGAACGCACCACAGCTCACCTGATTTGCTTCAAAAAAGTAACATGTGATTCAAGAAGGGTTTCAGCCAACTTTTTGATTCATCACACAAATATGAAGTAGCGAAAACAATATTTGGAAAATTCCCCATTCGAAGTGTAACATTTAAGCAAAGTACCAGACTGGTAACTCAAAGGTAGATGATTAGGACGCATAAGGTCGCAGTACTGGGACATAAACCACAACTAATGCGGGGATGCGAATGATAACACCTGGTTGTCTAAATCACTCTTAGTATTTGAGTATATATCTGCAAGTCAATAGCCTATAAATATTCAGTTTGATCTTCAAAACATTAATTATCTTCAAAAAAACATCCTGTATACTCATAAGATCGAAAAACTAATTTACTGACTGACTGCACGACACTAGTCGTTTTGAGTTCTTGCAAACAAACACGTAGCTTTCAAGAGAGAAAGAACAAAGTAGAAATCAAATCAAAATACAACCATATAAATTAATGCGTATATCTCTTAGTAAACAAAAACATTGTATATAATATAGTGTATAAATCGTTCGTAATAAGCAGTTCCAAGCTCTTTTCTTCGAAAACTATCAACACTGAAACCGTAGAGATTAGTGGACCACTTACTTCATGGTGATCAGCATTACTGTGGAAATATCTGTGAATCAATGAAGACTCAGCAGCTGTTCAGTATAAAGATACACAATATCTACTTTCTAGTAGTTGTTGGGACCACTCACAAATAATGAGCATACTCCGAAACATCCCCCTACTTTCCCTAAACAGGCTAAATAATCGCCTAGTATTATCTGGTGTTGATGCCTTCTTCATCGTTTTCACTACCCACTACTGCCTGCAGCTACCGTGAGAATGTTTAGTCACCTTACCTCCAAGCTGGATTCTCTCTTCCGTATGGTCAGACCCAATTGGAATGAGTCTTCTCGTACCAATAATCTCGAAAGGCATTGCAGAAATCCACTGATTTGGATGCAGATTATAAACTCCCTTTGTTACTGTCTCTACAACAGATTGAATTTTATGCCAGGCTTCATTAGAAAGAGAATTATTACCTTGTTAAGATAAATGCTTTGGTACTTTTTACCCAAATACACTACCGTTTGATTGATTATACAGGCCTCATTGTTATGGGCGCTGCTCCAAGTAAAGTGCAAACATAGACGCGTGACCAGAGTTCAAGGGAGTAAACCAATTCTGCATCCATCGCCTAATGACAGCTTACAGTAATATTATATCTGTCTGTATTAACCGTTAGTTTTAAGTTGACAGGCTCTAAGTGAGGCAGTGTTTCTCTTTATGCTTGAACTTTCTGCTGACCAGAAACAAGTGATTGTCAGATCAAAATTGTAAGTGACGATCACTGTTGTCGGTACTTTGGGATGGATTACCATATCTACCTCTAAGGTGCCTTTCTAACTGGCTCAAAGCAGTAGTTTATCCTTACCCATCTCCTAATCGGTTGACTGGAGAAAACAATCCTAACCAACTATGAGAGATTTCACCGACTGGTGCCAGGTTTTAGTCTAACCACCCTGAATTGTCTTCCAACCTAATCCAACTTCCCTAAGCATTCTACCACCACCATGTGAGTAATGCAGACGTCAGGTGTAGATTTTTAGGGAGTAGAGGTAAGTCAGTTTACGAGGTTATGAACCTTCAGTGACTAAGATGGTTAGGACACGTATTATGTATGCGTAGTCGCCGATTACCTCGTCACACAATGTTGGCCGAAGTAGGTCCAGGCTGGAAAAAGGCCCGCGATGGCCAGACTAAAACATGTGTAGTGCACCTTTCTGGCACCAAAATATAACTAGTTTAAATTAAATTAACTAAATAAATCTCTAGCTTGCCTCCGGATGCTTAGGGTGTTTTAAGTTTTATTTTAACGAGCATGCATCCGAGCAGGCTTGGACGCCATTTTGCGCTCCATTGTGCTGATTACCACGCACGTACACCGAGTCCCTAGTTCAGCCTTACAAGCCAGATAAGTTGATTAAACTTTTCCCCCATTCATTATTATTACATTTACTTTAATTAAATACATAGCTCCTTCAAATACATTGCGTATCAGTTCTTTTGATTTGTGTTTTGTTATCAATACTTACACGTTAGGTAAAGTACTGGTTAAGCAGGTACTAGAGCACATCAAGTTAAGTAGGGTTGATCAAACGTTACGGAATTGTAACATGCACCCCTACACATGGCACCAATGTATGAAGTCTCTGACTGTTGGTTTGAGCCATGTGTGGCGATGCAGACCAGCCGGTCGGGGTTCGCAGGACAAGAGGAACCAGTGGTTGCAGACTCTAGATGATATGTCTGAGGAGCGCTGCCAGTGGCGCAGATGTATACATACATTATTCTCATCTTAACGACGCTATACGGTATCTCACCATTTTCTCATTTTTCCTTTCTCTCTTTTAGTACTTTATATTTCTTTTGACAAATTTCTTACCTTCATCTTGCACCTCACTGCCTTTTTACTTGATGTACTGGTATCAGGTGTAGCAACCCGGACCATTACGCAGCAATGCTTGGTTGTATGTTGATATGGATGATGATGAGCACACCACATTGAGGCAGTCCGTGACTCCACATACGCAGTACGTGTCAAAGCCATCTCAGTCGATGAAGGTTCACAACTTCATCAATCAAGTTTTCTGTCTTGCCAAGCACCTTCGCCTGACTTCCACGTCGCTCACACGGCGATTCCATCAAACGCAAGCAAAGCTACGAAGACGTCTGATGCAACTCCTCAAAGAAGACCAGTCCTGCGGCATCATCTTACATTTGACAGCGAAATGCATGTCAAATATACTCCGATTCCTGCTGAGCGAGTTCACAGGACCATACATTTCGACAGCATCATCTAGCATAGAAATATCGTCTGCTTACTTCAGGTGAACCAGATGACCTCCAGGAAGTAGGTCAATACCTGTGAAGTCTAACGTCCATCATTGTCTATGACGAAGTACAACCCATTAATGCGTGATGATTATCAGGCTAGATTATGGCATGAATGGAGGTATAACGGTCATAAATGCTGCCTGATGTACAATTCATACCAAGGGATGGTAGAGTCAATAATGCAAACACAGTCTTATCGAACTAATAATATTTTTTCCAGTTGTCAACCTTGAACGTAGCATAAAAATAGTTTAAAGACAAAGTAGAATGATAAGATGGTGATAACTGACTAGCACGCATATTGGCAGAGAGATAAACTCGAGCCACCTTTGCCTGTACGGCAGAATCTTCATGCAACCTACGGCTCTCGTATTTCTGGTGGTGTTTGAATGCAAAGCAGAAATGTCAGAAAAATAGTAGGACATAAAAAATGGGTGCGCTGAGAATGCCAATTTGCCTTCTCTACTACCTCAGCCCACCGTTACCACCGAGTTGTTTTTATAGCCCTAATAAGATAGCGTCCAACAGACAACACAAAGGTCATTTCCTCTTCTCATAACTATATTAATCATGTTTGTTACCATAGCAAAAGACAAGGCTTTTAGTGTAACATTTACAACTCTATTTTAGCTTGTATACATTAGTTTTCTGTACATAGGCGGATACCTAGTTTCATATATGGAACTCTTCTCTTCATCTCAGTCAGATTTCTTCGTTTTCACTACTTCCACGTAAAAATTTACCTTCTTCCCTAGAAGCTGACCTTTAAAAAGTTGGTTTGGGATACTGTATCGAGTAGCATTTTTGTAGCCAGTATAATTAACTCACCTATATGTGTATCATGATTGACGTACTCGCGGTTAGAATTTTCGTGTCTCCATTTCGAGCTTAGTCGCTACTTTTTATTCATTTTTCAGGTCAAACTGATCAGATTTTTACTGAAACGGGATCCTCGTAGTCATATCTGCCATTCCACTAAAATCTCATAAAGGCCACATACCATTTAAGGTCACGGCTGTACCTCTCGCCCTCTCTTCAAGGATATTCGACAGTTACAATGGTTGAAAAATACCTAATTTCGAAGTGAGCTCGCATTTATTTGCTGGATGGTGATGTTGGTGCTAACCTGTTATATTCTTTGTTGTCTCCGAAACAATGACGTCATAACATTAGATGTATTTTCTGTGTGCCTTAAATGGTCGAAGTGGTTATTAAAGGAAAAGAAACTTTCGCATACCTGGCCTCCGCATCTAAAATCCGTGGATCACTGCTTCCTGTGGTTGTTAACCTGTGCACGAGTAAAGAAACAGGAAAAAAGGCGGTTGAAATGAGAAAAATTCAATTACTTCCGGGTAGATCCCGGTTACATATCAAATAGGTATCCAGTCAGCGTTTAAAGGATTCAGGCGAAGTCACCTGAATCACATCTTCAGAAAGAGCACTCCGGACTTCAACAACTCTTAAGGAATAGCTGTACCTGATATTTAACCTGCGATGCTCCAGGCTTGGTTTCTGTATGCGTCCTGTACAAGTGATGCTACAGCAAAGATTCAGTAAGTAACGGAGTGGGTCTCCAGGGGTGCTCAGAATGTTGCGAGTCATTATCGAGTCTCCTCTTAACCTTTTATATTCCAGAAGGTACAAATACAGCGCAACCGGTCGTTTTTCATGTGCTTTAGACCTGAGTCCACGAACAGATTTCGTCGAGCACCTGTGGATGCCCTCTAAGCGTATGAAGCTGTTAAAAATTTGGTGGAAGCATCTACGATCGAAGTGCCCGAAAACTGACCTGAGGGTTACTAATACCAAGTTTCCGAGAAATGCGTTTCTGTCACAGTCGGGATGGGATTTTGATTCTTGAGGGACTAAAATGCTTAAATCCTTCTCCGTCATCGACGCTTCAAGTTCCATGCCGTTGAGGCTACGTACAAGAAATACATCTTGTTTTACACGTATCATCTTGCATTTCTCAGGATTAAACGCGGACCTGTCGTTGACTACCCAGCTTTGAATTTGAGTCAAACCTTCCCATAGAGAAGTACAGTCTTCCTTACTTTTGATTTCTCCCCATAGTTCCAAGTCGTCGGCAAAAAGAGGAATTTCGGAAGAAACCTGCTGAGGCAAGTCATTTACGTATATCGGGGAGAGAAGAGGCCCCATTTCTGAGCTTTGGGAAACGTCAGTATGACGTTCTCTCTCTTCAGGCACAAATAAACTGACTCTAACTGTGAATGGGCGCTCTCGCGGATATGAAAACAATCAGTCGATGAGCGAGGGTCTTACCCTGATTAATTTTAATTTGTCGATTAGATGGTCGTGATTAACACGGTCAAACGCCTTTGCAATGTCTGGGTAAATAACGTCATTTTGTCCTGGGAAGTAAACATTGCTAGTGCGTCTGTCTACTGCAGTAAGCACATTAGTAATTCAGGAGTACCTTTTCGAAATCCATGTTGTTGGGACGCAGAGAAATTTATCTTTGTGAGGTAGTCCCTCAGTCCATCGTATGTTAACGGTTCCATTACTTCGAAAGACATGAATAAAAGAGCCATCGGTCTCTGTTTCTTTGGATTCTTCGTCAGTCCTTTTTGAAGACTGGCGCTATGTGGACCAAACTTCAAGGGGCGGGTACCTCACCGTGATCTGGAGAACTGTGAAATTACCTAATTAGGGGCGCGGACAAGATTGATGCTCCTTACCGCAGTAATGCCGCAATGACTTTGTCTGGTGCCGGAGAGGTGTCTTTGGCGAACAGTAGCAGTTTGCGCCGTGCTGCTTTGATGCCTAGGTCGACGCCCGAGAGTCCTACGTCGTTAGCAGGGTGTTCGTAAACTCATGAGAAAGTGGACGACAGCGTAGCTTTTTAAATACTGGTTGGCCTGGAGCTAAGCTGCTTTAGTGTCGCTGCTAGTCAGTCTGTTGGTACCTGGTAGTTGACAGACCCCCTTTTTAGTCTGCCGGAACGAAGCAGCGTGGCGGAACGAACTTCTTGAGTTAGAAACAAACGTGTTTGTAGGCCCTACTTGATGTCACTGCCGATCTTCTCTCACTGCCCTCGGTGCCAGTTCTGTTGCGTTTTGTCCGGTGGTGACTTTTTAACCTAACAGTTTGCTAAAGTAGTTCTTATTTACCTCAGGCAACCTGAAACACTTCGGTCTTGAAAGCGGAACAGGCTGGCCGATCGCACACAAGATCTTGTCAAGTATGAATCTCCAACGGGTGCTCGTACCCCGGTATATACGGTTAACTTTTCAATCTATTTTTCCGGTGCCACCCAAATGGTTTGGATGTTAAGTCGTCTGAAGCCCCAACGACGATTATCGAAAAGCCTGGTTGAGTTGGTTTAGCAGGCAAAGTGGAACCCAATAACAACGTGGCCAGTTCTGCCCGAAGGAGGAATGGTCTCTGGGTTGTCAATAGACAGCTCTTCATTTGTGAAAATGTAGCCTAGGTGAGGTGGGGTTTGAGTCTCCCTCTACCACATTACTGCTCTGACACTTTTCATACGCCCTAGTTCCCCAATAAGATGAAAGCATCGGGCTTCAGTGGAGTCGTCATTCCCGCCAAACGTGTGATCAGCCATGCTAACCTCCGGTTGGTTGCAGTCGGCCAAAATCAGTATGTGTGTGCCCCAATTTAAAACACCAATTGATTGATTCTAGCATCTGATCTTCACAATGTAAGTCAGGGGATGGCTTCCTACAAATGACTCTCGCCAAGCACTTTACAGTCTTGGACAGCTTTGTGGTGCGGCAGACGGGATCCTCGAGGCACTAAAGCCCTTGAACATGGATTTGTTGGGCTAAGAGGGAAGAGCTGACGTAGAGCGCTGATCCCACGACCAACCTTCCCGTCATTTCGAAACACCATGATGGTAGCAGCTGCCAGCTACCGATTTGATATGTAACGAGAAACCCGCGTCCAAGCATCACCTATAGTATGAGTATGAGTGTCCTCATTTAGTTTCCGCAGCGTGTAGATTTTATTTGGTAAACTTTGTACATTCGTATACATGCGATTTATGCTACCTATCTTAAATACACTTCCTGAACCCCCTTTATTGTCCAGCTGGCCGTCCGAATTCTCAAGCGTGGGGGCTGGAAACATACCCAAGTGCTGCCTGCAAGTGCAGCGTTCCCCTTTCCCCCGTTGTTTGCATCCAAGCAGTCTTCCAGAGGTACAGTTATCTCCAATGTTTTCTGTTTTGTTGCAGCCTCTTATCAGACAGCATGCGGACTTCAGGCGGCAGGCGACTTCCGTTTTCCCAGAATGCCTCCATTGTGAATGCTGCCATTTGAGAGGTCGAAAAGGCCATTTTGGCCAGCATTGGTTTGGGGTCATCGTCTCTTTTGGATATCCGTGAAGGCTTTGAATTATTACTCACTTTGGGTTCATGGTGTTCTTCAGGAACTTCCGCTTACGGGAATCCCAGTGAATATATTCAGTGTCCGAGTTTTCAGATATGCCTTGTACTGTCAGGTTCCTCCCTCTAAAGTAAGCGTCACGACTGTTGCCCGACAGTCTCTTCACAGTTATTCTCTTAAAGCATGTGATACCTGGTGCAACCCCTACTCCCTATTCAGCTTTCAGCACGTGAGATGCTAACAACGCATACTCCTTAACACCTGGGTTGAAGAATATGGGCCATAAGAGTCTGATGTAGCCCTTGGTTATTGAACTGAAACCACCTGGGGGCCTGGTTGCAGCTACTGAATTTATTTGGCTTGACTTGAGTTTTCTGTTCTCCAACAGAACCCTGTCATTCTTGTCCTGAAGGCTGTATGGAGGATTAGGACTACCTGTCAGGTTTATGGCGATCAGAGAATCGTTCCGGACGGCGGCCTTTTCTGTTGACTCCTGACACTTGTACTTTTTTTGTTGGAATTTTCCCTAGTTAGTGAGTAATTCATTTGTTTGTTTGGCAAGCTTGTGAGTGACTCACATGGTCTGCTGTCCGTTCCACCTCCTTCCAGAGTCGGGTTTGGTCTCCCTAGTTTCCAGACCACCCTGTTTGAACTTGTTTCCGGCACCTTCCGCCTTCCTAGGCCTGGAGGTTTGACCAAAGTTTTAATCCGAATGTTCTTGTTTCGCACAATGGTTGTCCCCTGCCCATTTCCAGCATTTCTGCTCGGAATCACCGTTTTGTTTTGAGCCTCACCTGTTGACTACAAAATACTAGTGAAGGATTGTAAGAAAGATGATGTTATTGCACTGCTGAGGTGCATCGTGTCTCCCTTCAAACCGACCACTTGCCCTTGTCGAGTGACTTTGGCACCGTTTCGGCTAGTCGAGTCTCGAACTCCGAAGCCCCCGTGCTTTGGTACCGCTTTCAAATCTTCCGGCTTGCCCGTCTTCGATTTATCATCAGCATCTCTTGTTTCCTTTGTGACTTGTCGACGACATCCGCAAGACCATCGTCTACTTCAGATCTACGCCTGGTCTGGTGTATCCAGTGTGCATTATTTCTGTGCAAACGCCGTGGCACCACCCGTCGCAGGTATCACATTGCATATCTGCCTGAACAGTTTGACGACAGCCCTGTCTCCCGTACATCTGTTCAGCTGCTTTAATCATAGAAGGCATGATAAGGGGTAAAAAAATCGACACAAAACCTCTTGAAAGGGCTGAAAAGTGGTAAAACCCCCAGCATCATGCGATCAAGCCAGAACTGGAACCGGGGTAAAGCTTCGTTATTCTAGCACAAACAGGACTGCAAGCAAAATAAATACAGACTCATTGAACTTGAAGCTCGGGAGAGCGCTCTTGCTGAAAACCGGAGCTTTAGCTGCGTTTTTCAGAGAGAAAGCTGAAATGCTAAATCGCAGTAAGGTTACGCTCCCTTTCAAAAAGCGCGCATGTTATCGATCAGAAAAGTGAATTTCGAAAGGATCATATGTATAAATTGGTCCATTTGAATGTAACCCATGTAGCAAGAGGAATAAATATCATTGTTATTTTTGCCAACAGATGAGCGACATCCATGTCCAACGTCTTCTCAATCCAAATGCGATCGCGTGTCGGTTGGATTTTCCGTGACAACAAAGAAGGAATTGCCAATAACTGGACCGTGAGCCTTTTGGCGGCAAGTGAGAGACACACTGCTCGATCACGGAGAAAAAACTCCCCAGCGCACCAGGGCTACGCGAATGGCACTCCTGACTCACAGACGATCGTGAATAGACAACTACAACAAAACACGTTATCTGTGGTGCTATCGAAAAGGTTGTTGTGAAAAAAGGCGGATGACCGCCTCTCAAACGATCCTGGTAACTTGCCCAACTCAACGCGAATACATTCGAAAATGAGGGCGTAGCTTGAATGGCTTACACTGCGTATGGAACCAAAATGTTCTCGCTGGGAGGAGTTATGCGAGCTATGTGGCATAAGGGTTCTCAAGAACAGGTACGAATATCACATTAACTTGGCCAGACAGCCAAGCCACAACCCAAAGGAGCTTAAACCGCCTCAAGCCATAGCTGAAACCGACGAATAGGGTTTTAAACCACGTCATGGATTTGAAAGGGTGGGCCTTGAGTAGTAATGGGACGGTGAAATTGTTGAGCAGCGGGTTTGACGAGCAGTTGAATACGGTAATACGTCCACGACAAACTCCCAGTGCGTCAGGGAAAATCCAGGACTGTGATCCAAGGCGAATGAACGTAGGAGTTTCGTCAAACCAAGCGTTTGCGAAACCTTCTGCACTCGAACTAAGGAAATCTCTGGGCTATGATAACATAAGACTATTGGTAATGAAATGTGAAATATGCTCATGTGCAGTATGTTCAAGTACTTGGGAAATAATCCAACTCACCAAAGTATGAAAGTGTGGTGTCCATTCATCAGTCTTCGAGGGTGGAGACCGTAAAAACCTATGCAGTTACAGATAGAAGGTATTATTTCCCACACTATCCAAGAAACCGTAAAGACTGGTTGCAGATGTTGCTCGGGACTAACTAAAGTGAAGGAATATCATTCATCCTATCTAGCAAGGTTTCAGAACCTAGTGGTCACGTTCCGCAAACTGGATGACCGCTAGGAATGATTTGACCAGGGGGTGGGACAAAAAGTAATAAGTCTAATTTATCTTTCTGGACTTGGCAACAGCTTCTGGTAGCGCCTCATGCTACAACATGTCCGCAGAGCCTGTGTGATTGGGCATCATTGAGCTACTCACAGCCTGGATAATAGCACATCCGGGGGACAAAGAATTCGTGGCTGAAGCAACGTGAACTCGGTCATCCCGGAGGGGTAAAAGAATAAATGTTTTTCAGCGGGCGATCCTTAGGCCACTACCAATTCTTATCATCCATAAATGATCCACCCGTTTGGAGCTTTTGTCTGCCCTCCTATTTGCTAACGCCATCAAAATATAGGAGAAAATGAGTGGGAAGGAGGATCCCAGGGTACGCCGCGGTTATCTGTTGAAGTTGGAGTCCTAGCCAGCTGAGTAATGTTTGAGCTTTAACCCGGAAAACTGCAATGTGACGTATCTTCGGTCTCTGAAAGCTTTATAAAATAGCCACACCCAAAAAAGTATGGAATCTCTGTGGTATTCATGGAGTGGGACTTAGGACTGAAGTTCTCTGACACACTAGGTACCAACGATAACTATGAGGGGATGACGGAACAGCTGAAACCCGTCGTACATTTCTTGGAAAGGCAACTCCGAACCCTAACTTCTAGACCATTCCTCACAATGATAAAGACTTATGATAAACCACATTCGGTAGCATCATAAGTGATAGCCCCTCTTCTGCTAACAAGAGGCACAGACGCTCTCGAGAAGGTGCAGAAGGGGGTAAGGAGGTCACTTGCTGAACGAACAGACAAGACTTATGCTCGACGCCTTGGACATTGCAGATTTTTCACCCTAAACCAGCGAAGACAAACGGGCAACTTAATGACGGCCTGAAAGATTATTCATCATCCGAACCACTCCAAAAGGAAGACATTTACGGTCCGAAATGGACGGTCTCATGACAACATCACTGGCGTACCCCACCAGAGGGTGATGATGACAGTAAGATCTAGCTTCTCTTACAGTGTGTTTTATGGAACGCTCTGTCGAAAGGAGAATACACGGCCGCCTCGGTTGACCCTCCCAAACGAATTCCGGGCACGTGCTCAGGCTTAAACGGCTAAACATCAATATTCACCGATCGGTGTATTCATCCATCCCTGTGTTCATTAACCCTAGTATCTGTGTCACGGTTCATAACCTCTCCGTATCATTGCTGGTAACGCTAAGTTCCCGCAAGTACTATTCACTCCATGTGTCTCAGTCCCTATTAGCTCCATTTGGTAGTAATAATAGCATATTTCGAGCAGTGGACTGTACGAACACTTCCCATTTTAACAGGGATACCTAGTCGCCATTTCTTCTTTATTGGGGCTGAAGAAGTTTAGAAAGCGAGAAATTATCGCGCCAAACAAAGTCTTCCGGGGTAAGCAGTTGTTTTGATGTTGCTGGTCACACACATTAGATAAAAGCGATATCACTGAAAGGCAACGGTCAAAACTGAGGTGGGTATAAACACTCACTATGAGAAGTATCCTGGCAATAGTGGGTCATGCAGCCTATCAAAGTATATATCATGCAGGATATTGGGAGCAACTGAAGCCGGAGATATGTCAGTATTCGATAAATCTTTACTGTCTACAGATGGCGAGTGAAACTTGGGTTAAATGCTAGAATAAATGGTGGAGGGAAATTTTAGTCTGGTATGGTATGAGGTCACGCAGTGTGGCGATTGTTTGGATCTACTGTGTTGTAATCAGGGTCACCTGGACAAATTAAACAAGAAATGCAATTCATCCCATCTAGTGTTATCATATTACGGTGGAGAACGTATGAGGTTTCAGCTTCAAACCATTCAATTAGACCTCAAGATCGGAGTGTCATATGAGGCCACTTTCGGTCAGCTTCGTTTCCGGGCGAGCGGTTTCCAGGAGTGGAAGAACTTGCATACTTGGATGCAAACAACATTTATTACCAATATTTCTAGATGCACTCCAAGTTGGAGTCATGAATTAAGGAGAGGTTATGGTCTGAGATGAGCTGAACTACTATTTGAATGACGCCCAGGATTGCCCACGGGTATTTACAAAGGTAGGAGCCACAAAAGGTTATTGATCTCATCAACAGCCTCGTCGCTTCCCCGAATAAGTCAGCCACGAGCCTTCAAGAGCCAATCTTCAAGTAGACGCTTTCTACCTTAAAAGCTATAATCACGCAAACTTAAAGACTGGCGTCACGGATGGACAGATAATTGAGTTTGACACTAATGCAGTGGCTTTGAGATCCACCCTAGCAACAACACCAGGAGTGGCTCACCGGCTATTTTCACGTTTGAACAGCTGATAAATTATTGTCATCGTAAACATTTTTAGTTTCCGGGTTGTTTTGAAGTGATTTCCCGCGTTGGGTCGGCTTCAAAGCAATTCTTTGCATGATTGTAGCTTACGCTACGACCGCTGTCTGTTCAACCACATGCCACTGCTGTGCTTCGGAAACACACAAGCGTTTCGCCCTTCTTTGTCGAAAGTATATTAGCCAAGTCAATAGCCGTTAATGCTTTTTACACCGTGTTTCTTGTTGAGAAGAGAAAGCTTTGTAGGTTCCTTTAACTACAAGATGAAGCAGAGTTATGTAATGACCAGTGCTATGACGGAATAAGGGAGAACTTTCGAGGATGGAGACAGGAAGTGCACGAAATTTATTGTAAGTGTAAAGGTATCCAGCATGAATGAACTGGGTGCTGTTTGTGTAAGCGATGAAAGACCTGAAGTTATAGTCAGTTAGGGGATGAGGGCAGAGGCATACAGGCTTCTCAACTGAAGGGTAGGGCTAAAGCCATGGCAATGAGTTTCCAGTGCTGCCAAGACAATGCCCATATGAATTAAAATGAACATCAAGTGTACACGTCTTTCTGTTACACCTGTTTTTCAGTTGCCGTAGAGTGATTTGGCGTTGGTAGCATAATGTTCTCATATGTGACGAAAAGGCCTCTCACACTTGAGCTCAGTCGTATACCTGCAGCGACACTTGCACGTTGGTTTAGTTGCCGTAAGGTTTCTTGTTTCTACAGCTTCCCTATATATGCGTGCCTGGTGGCTGTGAGTAGTTTCAAATGTTGTCTTAGATTCTTGGGAGGAATCACTATATTATCATGTGTAACGTTTCTAATTAGTACAAACTATCACTTATTATCCCAACGACGGTTCTGACTATGGCTGCTTATTTCTGGAAGTCAGTTGCTGTTTTGGGTTGACATTCCCATCGTTTTAGGCTCAAAAAGAATGCCCGTGTGGTGAGATGCGGAGATAACCTGTTACTTCCGTGAGTTATTGATATAAAGACTGTTCCTAAGGGTAGGTTTCCATTAGGTCATACACGGGCTCATCGTGAGTCATTTCGCTCCTAAGACTGCCTATTTGTTGGTTTGCTGAGTTGAATTCAAAGTTTTATAACTGCCTGCAGCGGTTCAAATCTCCCGAACTGAAATAAAAGTCCGTTTGGAGATAGTAACTGTTGCATAAAGACCTCAAGCATTGTGGTCAATAGACTGAACCATATTTGTAAGTCCAGTTCCGTGAAGCTCGGAATTAAACACAAGTGGGAACCAGTTTTTATTTAAGAGGCCTGACGAAAGAGGTCCCTGTCATTCATTTAAATGGGAAGTAAACGTCAGGACCAAGTCCTATCCTTTCTCTCTAGTAAGGACTCAGAAGAGTTGCCTTGGTGTAATTTGTCCAAGATTCACTGTCTTTCTTAGTGCCTTAGTGAGGTCTGCTCCGTGAACGGAGATGTCATAAATCCAACCAGCAGGGCCATGACTGCCTCAAGGACGGGCGCCATGTGGTCTGAAGGCGATTGATAACATGAGCACTCCCTGATGAGGTGAATGTGCCGCACGTAAACGACGTGAATGCCCAAGAAAAGGCAGATTCCTTTGAAAAAATCTAAGTCATTTTGGTCTAGTAGTCAGATTTGGGTAAGTATGCATACAAACCCTTTTTTCATAGATTGTGGGTTCACCGTTATTGACTCTAGTTTCACCGAAAATCCAGTAGCTGAAGGGCCTATTTTAAACGATTGACTTCTGTAAGTAAATCCTTCGAAAGCAGCACCTAGCCCACCTCTTCTGGTAACATCAAACTGGCTTGGTCGGACATGCTTAAAGGTATAATCAAAAAGGCTCAAGATATGACGGGCAATCCAACTGTAGCCCATTCGCGTGATGTTTCGCTCTGCAAATCGTCATACGAACACACTGTTAGTTTTCGCTCTCCATGAATGATGTAGACAGTGTTTGAGGTTCCGTAGGATGTGTTTCTGCCATAACGGGGAAAACATAACGCTTCCGCGCCCACTACAAGGGGTAGTATGGTATTAATACGCTTAGTTTCAGTAGGTCTTAAGGGGCATCAGACACCTTAACCCGTCTGGAGGGTCGATTAGTGAGCAATGCATCGTCGTCGCGGTTGATATCCTCAGGCATCAGTGCAGAGGCATAATCGTCCCCAGTCCCAGGGAAATGGTTTGGCAGCAAGAGGGGTGCACGCAACTTGAGGAAAAAATGCCACACTACCCAGAACTTCGCGACTTTCAAGTAAACTACAGGGAAGGGTTTGGAACTTCAATCTGTGACCAAATGGAACAGACAGTGGGAACTCGATAACAAATGGCATTCAGTAATAACACGTCTTTTTTCAAATCGGAAGCAAGCCATGTTCATTGGTGAGATCAGTTATATCCTATGCACAATCAACAATAAATATTGTGGGTTTCGGTAAAACTAACCAAGGTACAGTGCAGTTTCGCATGTGTTCGAATCACTTTTGATGGAAAGAAAACCCTCCGAAGGCATACATAAAAATTATGAAGATTTCGGGAGAAGTCCGAACAAGTAATCACCTCACAAAACATCAATGTCATGCTGGGCTGAGTGTGTTTACTCAGTAGTTTGATGCACTTATCTGACTATATAAGCCACAAAATGATGATGTAACACATTCGCAGCTTTACTCATCCGTTTTCCACCCTCGATTTCTAGACTGCCTCATCTCTTCATTGTTCCGCCGTACAGTTTGTCAATTATTTTATACCGTTAAATATAAGTAAAACCTGTGTACTTCCTCATTCACCGGCTGGAATATTTATCCTCCTCTCCTAGCTTTCAGATCCCCGTAGTCACTGCTACTCTATGTGCCCCCCTGCAACAGCGTACCTACCCACAGGCTACAAGAAAATCTGTCAACAGCTGGTCGTTACAGTGAGCCTCGGTATGGGACGGTAATCATCAGAAGACAGGCAAAAGTGCACCAGGATATTCAGTGAGTAATTATTTCATGAAGTAAAGCCCACATTTATTACTAAAGCAGAGGTTTCAACAGACGGAAAGCTCATCAAGCTCCCATTCTCGGGTGAGTATTCTGCCATGACATAAAACAGTGTTTTCTTTGCATACCTCCTGAAGTTAAGGAGAATGAAAGATTGTTGACGCCCAGGAGCGAAGTGGGACTTGGATAACAGACAAGGCTCCCTTTCTCTCACCTGGTCAGTTTCAAGATATAAGATGTATGTGATGACTACCATATTCGGGTTTAAACAGCACTTACGAGGGAAAAAGGCAAGGGAGCAGCAGAAGGAAGCTACAGCAGCTAATAAGAACCAGTTTTTGAAGATGACACCCTTTGGAGCTCAGGAAGGTTTGCTGGTATCTTTTACTCGGGAAAGTAACAGTTCTTTTGAAAGTCTCGTTGTTAATACATAAATGGTATCCATGAAAATGACCCAGTTTTACGTTAGTGCGTAGCTGAGACAGACTGTCTATGGCCAAGTATGGAATATGTCGGTGGCATGTGTATAAGAGTGTGTCAACAAGTTAGAAAAAGGGGAGAACATTAGTAGCGAACCCAAAGTTTAACACAAGTTTATTAGGACAAAACATGCATCGCGCGGAAGCCAGTTAAACGAAAGTTTCTTCTTTCCATCAAAAGCGACCTGAACAACTTAAAAGCCTACAAAGAGTAAAAATATCCCCACAAAACCGAAAAATGTTAACGAAGCTGAACCAGAAAGCAAAAGGCTAGGCTCACGTGAATCGTCTGACTTTTTGAACGTCACTGGTTAACCACTCACAGCTGCCTGCAAGACAGAAGGCAGAAATACAAACTTGGCCAGTTAGTAAGGTTGTGCGACCACCCAGGAGTACCCGGAGATTTTGATCGGAGCAAGAGGCGAAATTACCAGAAGTGTAGGTAATACCCTAAAACTTGCTTATAAAGTTATTTCAGTGTAAAAGGTCATAAATCTTAAAACAAATGCATTCTGCCGGGTGTTTATTAGTAGTGATCATACATTCACTGTTCACGGTTGGATATCTTTGTACGAAGGTTATTTCCACCTTGTGAAGCGACAAATTACACAGATTATCTAGCAATTCGTCCACAAAGGAAACGGAAAAAGGTAAGTTTTCGAATATTTTATCGAGTCATTCCACGCCGTGTTGCGGCTTGAGGTACCTTCACACCCAGTTCTGTTCAGATGTGTAGTCTGGGGATGGTAGGCTATGAGGCCGTATTAGTTTTTTCGAACGCTTCTCCGTGCTTGCCCTGTTCTGTCCTGAATTAGTCAGCTGATGACGTGAACACCTCTTCTTCTGGGGGTCGGCCGCAGTAGTTGATTACTCGACGTGAGAGAAGTCTTCTAAGTAGCCTACTTTTATCCTCTACCTCCATGTCCCGTTCCCATATCCTCTGAGGTGTTGCGATCCGGCAGAAAAGAGAAGGAGAAATAGATCAGGTTCAAGGTCGGTTCTTTAAATCCCATAGGAATTATTACACCTTCCCCCGTCTGTAGTGAGACACTGAGAAGAGGTCTAGCCGCTTATTTCGTTCTTCGTGGATTACACCAGCGATCACAAGGACCGTACGGGTCGCCGAACTCTGAACGTTTTCCAGGAGGTCTGAACCACCTATTAGACTAGGAATTGCTGCTTTTGCAAGGGCGTTTTGCACTGCAGTCTGGGCAAGAGATGTTTCACAACACATTAGGGACCAGTGAATAGAAGCGACACACTCACTTCAGGCTTCTTTGTAATGTACGGGGGTGAGTGGCAAGACCAACACACTTTCTGCATGGTATGAAACTTTAAGTTTCGTAGTTTGTTCACATAGGATGATGTCTTTGTCCCTGTGGGAAAGGCCATGGAATGAACAGTTGAGTTGTTTCTGCGTATAACTTTTTGGGGGAGTAGAATAAAGCCCTAATCGAGGCTTCAAATTGGACTGCCAGGTTGGTAGCTGCCACTAGTTTTCAACACATCGAGTTTATTCAGGGTATCTACCTAGAAAGAAAAGGCTGTCGTGAATCTGAAAATGATCACAGCCTGATCATACTTACCAAAGGGCCCAGGGTGCTCAATGAGGCTTGCATCATCTGTGTGAAAGAATACCTAATCAGGGCTTTCTATGCTTACAACATTGTTGATCTCAGCCCACTTTTTCAAGAGACTAGGTGCGTTTGTATACAGGATAATCAAGTCACCTAAGTGAGCTTTCGTCCAATCCATGAAGGTTTCGGCATCATTTGTTGACAAAACCTCGTCAAAAGAAAACCCACAGCTTCAGGATCCCTTTCCACTGCTGCCAGCCATAGTTTCAGTCCTTGTTTCGCTTTCCGCTTTTTATATCAATCATTGGGAGACTTAACTTTATGCGAAAGCACCCCCATCTCTTGAAGCTTATGAGCGCTCTTAACGATCAGACCCCTCACCACTGCTGATGTTAGCAATAATTCAGGTAACCGAAACCTGTTTATGCCATGCCTCGAGTTGGTTGGCCACCCGTTCGTTTTCTAGTAGCACACTGTCTGCTAAAATCACCGTAATAAGATCATTTTCGAGACGGTTGCGAGGTTCGGAGACCCTATTTTCTTTCGCTCTGCGGAAGGTCACAGACTTTTCTCAGAGTTCGACTTTGTGTTTGCCTTACAGAATGTTGAAGGTCAGTTCTAGGACTCTTACTGGCTTTTTGATACATCGGTTATTTTTGTCACTTGACACCGTCTGGTGTGGAGCGATGATGAAGGTCAAGTTCAGTGATTTTGACACTGATGGCCTAAGAACGATATTTCAGCCCATCCTGCTTACATATGGTCACCACTTCAGTCTCTGTACTGCGCGGAACCTATGTCTGGCATAATGTTTTACTTTGCACTGATACTGTTCTGTCTCCGTATCTCTTTCCTTGGAGGCTGACGGTGTCTTACATTCGTTTCCTAAATGACTATCAACCAGCCCTGAAAGTAATCTAAGTGGATAACCTTCCAGCTTTAAGTCTGCCATGGGACACTTCTGAGCCACTGCGCAGCGATCCGTGTGTCTATGAATCCAGTGTAATCATCACCATCATAATTACCAACCTTCCCTTTGGACGCTAGCCTCTTTGTGATGGTATTTAGGGGTACTTTAGCTCCTTAATCCAACCCTCGAATATCTGGGCAGCATAACGGGCAAAGATAAACAGTGTCTCCATTACCGTACTTTTTGTATGCACCAGGAGTGAGACTTACGCAATTATCATAGTACCACTGTTTTCAAAGTGGAACTGTCCTAAAAGTCTGTAACCTTCAACAGAGTGAAAGAACTTAGGGTCCCCGAACCTCGTAAACTCTTCGAAAATGACCGTGTTAAAGATTTTAGCAGACCAGTGTGTTACCAGAAAACGTGCCGGTGGTCACACTACTTGAGATACTTAGATTAGACAATAAAGAGGCAATCGACATAATGAAGATGAAGTGTAGAAAATTGGGTGAGACGAGGGAGAATTAAGCGATCAAGGTTAGTGAAAATATTTGCGACCTTGAAAGTGACGAATAAGACATACATTCACATCAGCTTGACGAATTTTGAGCAATATCACAAAGATTTTGTGACCGTTGATTCCTAACATTATGGCGATTACAACCAGACAGCCGATGCCTTCCAACACGCCTCAGGCCAACAGTTAACGGCCTAACGGTCTAGTGTCATTAAATGATCCAACCTTTCCTAGCCTTCTTCAAACGCTATTTTACGCTACTTTAGCTGGCACCTTATCACTTTATGAACATTAGAGAGGTGGATAATTGCGAAGTAATCTACCCAATCAATGAGAACCCTGATATTTTTTACAATCATCATCTATCACGAATACTATTAAAATGAATATGGAAAACGGTAGTGGATAACTGAAATATGTATGCCTCTGAGTGTTTAAAATAACGAAGTATGAACATTGACTGATGAGAAAGACACTCACTGTGGTGGTTTCGGTGTATTATTTACATTTAAGGCTGACAGAGATTCAACAGCACTTTAAAAGTCCTGATGACAGTGGAATGCCATATTCACATTAGTTAATAACCATTTACATGTTGCTTAGTCTTTACTTCCTTCAAGTCGAAACAGAGGATATCATCAGCTAGTGGTAGCTTGAAGTTTATTAGTGCTCAAATAACAACTTTATGTAGCTCAGGATATCAGAAGATCATCATCCGAGAGGGGGCTTCTAAGTTTTCATGACTGACTAAAAAAGAAACAGTCAATTTCTGCTAGTCTCTTATCATAATTTGTTATCATATCAATAACAAGATCAAGAATAGGAAGAATCACTGTTAGATCATATATTAACAGAATTGTGCTGTGTTAAGAACTGATTATATTTGAATAAGCTGGACAGGTCATTTCGAACTACGCATTCAGTGGCCGTGTAATAACAGTACAAGTTTGATATTTCGTGTTTCACCTTTATTATTGTTCAGGTTAGTGTTTCAGTAGTAGTCTTGAAGAAAATTAAAACGGCTTTCGTATTATGGTCTTCAACTCATCTGTAGTCTCATTGAATATACGACATGTATTTGAACACACTGGTCTTCCTTATGTAAAAGGATGATTGCTAAATATTGAAAAACATCTAGGTCTCGATCAGAGTTAGAGGCTGTACATTGTAATCTAGTATTTTCTACGATTGTGACTATAATCCTTCCACTTTAAGATCAGTCTACGAAAAAAAAACTGATCTCATATAACCTGAATGTTTTTGTCAGTGACTACTGTTATGGTTTGGGTGTGCGCAACCGTATTAGTTTCAAATGCGCTCCAGCGTGAATCGGACAACAGGAGCAGATATCGCCTGTGCTTGACCGGAATGTTGCATGCTTTGTCCTAAACAACATCCACCAATCGAACACACGACAACGACAGGTAAACGAAAATTGAAACGGATTATAACTCAGGAATGAATATAGGTGAGGTCTCTTTCTAAGTATTATTTTATGAATTAAATAGCTATTAATTTGGAACAGTGAGAACTCTGTGTGTCTGGCGGTTTCCCCTCCGTTGTATAACCTGTATAATGGTAGTGGGGTAGACCATATATGGTGAACAGCATACTCGCCTGACTCCAAACGATGTTAAAATGAACTTAGTTCTATTACTGAAAACAGTCTGTTCTTAGAATTCTTCGCAAACTTCTCTACATCAAATTGTCAAAGTTTCTATATACTAAGACTACGATTAACTCACTTCTTCATGCTAAAACCTACCTTATTATCTACCTATTATCTAATATTTGTGACCAGCAACATACGAACAATTGCATCCTCCGGCAGGCTATGTATGGTGTGACGATTTATTCTTTTTAAATTTTCTCAGCTTCGCCGGGAACAATAACATTTAGATGCTGCCTGTAAATACGGCGCGTTCGTATAATTTATTATTCGAACTAATGATAATAATAATAATAATAATAATAATAATAATAATAATAATAATAATTGTTATTAAAAGACAAACACCGCAGGATTCGAAAAGGTGTAATTAATTAAGTTGTTCCCTGTCCAATCTATAAAAACAAAATTAGTTTCAATAGTAACGTGATATTAGTACATACAGTATTCATCAAAAAATTTGAATAAAGTTACATAGGGTATACAACATGATAATTTGTTTCTTCATAATCGTGAACACTTATGAACGATTTCATCAACTTATACAAGCTTATTTTGATTATAAATCTTAGGATTATTCGCTATATTAAAGGAGACTAATACTGAAAAGTAGTTAAGTTTTCAAAATTTTGAAGGTTTTCATAAATAAGCTTGCGAACAAAGAACTTTGAAGTACCAGGGTAATTCACAAAATATTCAGAAAATGCGATCATTTCAGTTTGCTTTCGATAAATTTGAAGGTAAAACAATGACCATCTACAAACGTAATCAATAATATATAGTATATGACGTTGACAGTTCCATCTGAACCGTTTCTATTCAGTGAAAATACCCTGTTTACGCAATAAGCCGAAATTGAAAGTGACTTTAAAAGCCATCCATGCAACTAGTGAAATAGCCATTTGGATTGATTTATTTTGGCTTGAAAGGTAGTTTTTTCAAAAATAAATAAACCTTGTTTTTTCACTAGATTCTAGGACAGCATTTTAAGTCACCCACTCACTATGAATCTTTCCCTACAATAGTAGGTGTTGCGAACAGCCTCTTACGTGATGCTAATACAATTAGTACGTAGATATATTCTCTTCAAATTGTTGCTTGATGAATATGCTCCAACTTATCCTCTGTGACCGTATCTAACTCATTTTATCAAACTGTATGTACAAACTAAGCTATAAAACGGTTAATTCAGCCATTGGAATTGGTGCCTACAACTACTTGAAACTGTACATGATGAATACTAACCTAAAGTCAATAAGTCCCCCACAAACATAAAGACCGAATTAATCTAATACTCAGTGATGACTAGCTTCAAGATATGAATCCTGAAGTTCCAATGAGAAGTGACGAGTGGGGCCAACGAAGTTGAACATGAGGACTGTCACTCAACGGCGGCGTTTGATGGAGGTTGCGCTATATTGTGAACTGACTGAAATAGGAAATATACACCACTGGATTTCTCCTTTGCGTATATTAGGGACAGGTGCTGAGTCATTCCTATTACATGTATTAGGTGATGATTTGATAATCAAGAGTGATTTTAAAGGCCACCTTGGGAGTGATCGGAATAACCAATCAGGTTTCTTCACTAGAGCTGGACGGGCAGGTTTTCATAAAATACAGAAGTCTAATTGGTTATTTCAGCTGTTGCTAAGGTGGCCTTTAAAGTCATTTTATAAACAAAGATTCACTTAATAATCTTTCTCTCCTCTCGAATAGGTTAGTTTTTAAGGATTTTCACTCTGTTCCAACTTATTGCGTGGTTATATGTAACTGCATACATAGCTGTGCCAAGTTGTGTTCTAAACTGCTTATCTTACTATCGATCAACACCTAATAGATGCGACAGGAATGAATAATCACTTGTTCCGGATATATGGAAACTCCTACTACCTATAACACAAAGGAAGAGCGAAGATTAGAACTATGTACACAAAGTCTCAAAGTTTTGAAGTTATCTTGATATGATTATGAACAATAAATTGTGCCGGAAACGCTATCCAATAAATAATGCGTTTTCAGTGTGTCATGCATCTAATAAGTCATCTAAAACGGAATTGCATTCTATCACAGTGTCTAAGTTTTAAGCTAATATTAATAAATTTACTCTCCATTTAAAGTAGATCATGTGGCAGTGGCTTCAGTTTGTGTGTACCAATCCAGTTAACTCATCCATAGAATTTTCTTTCTTATTCAATATTCACTATCGTTCAAAATTCAAGCTAACATACAACTTTCTACAAATGCTTTAAGTAGGCAAAGTTGTTTGTTAAATGCGTCCGCGTTTTAACTGAAGCCGGTAACTTATCATGATTTTTGCAAAGTTAAGAATTCTAACAACAAGTGTTATTTTCGAGAATGTTTGAATAATTTTGAGCATTACGGTTCATGTATCTGAGCAGTCAATTTCAAGACTATAAATTAGTGGTTCAAAACTACCTATGAAGATAACTAGTGTCACATTTGTCGCACAGCAGGTGTGGTTAACTGGTTGTTACATAAATCTTTTGCGCATAGTTGTTATGATACTTGTACATCTCCATACCTATACAGGACCGAACGGCTCGACCTTTTTTGGTAGATGGACGTCTATGCGGAAGCCTCGGTACTGCCGAATATTTATGATGTCGTTTTGATTTGGGTCACTAGAAGAGGAATCCAGGATGCGCGTTTCGTCCTAATTGAGACTGGTCAGCTGGATGTACCAGCACCCCAGTAAATGGTGTTGTTCACACTAAGGCTCTAACCCAGTACCCGTCGCCTTTAAAGTCAAAGTGTTATCCACTAAGCCACTGGCGCAGGATACCTATGGCGTCTGAAACGATGGGTACTGGGTTGGAGTCTCAGTGGGAACAACATCACTGGGTAGGGTTAAGATATGTTCAGCTGACGAGCCCCAAACAGAACAAAACGAGCGTTCTAAATATCTGTGCTAGTCATGGAAATCAACACAACTTTGCTCACAGTTAGTGAAACTGCTTTTTCCAAGATGTAAAACGTTCTAGACTTCCAGTCTGTTCATCAAAGTTATAACATACACCGTTATGTCAGTACTTCGTATCAGCCTTCTGATGATCTTGATGGTATAATTCATTTCCGTAAATACAGTATTTTCCCACTTTATTCTTTAAAATCACCTTTTTAAACTGCATAACCTTTATTACAAGAATACGAAATGAAAATTTTAGCGTGAATGTTTTCAATGAATTTCTTCACAGGCAAATTAATCGAATTTTGGTTACCTCGTGAACAAACGAGCAACGAAATGGTGATATTCAGTACTATCAATGACAACAGCTTTGATATTATTGATGCATAGTGGCTCTTAGTGGGACTCAGGACCCGCGTTTCTTCCTATTTGGAACTCGTCAGCCGGATGTACCTGCCTCTCAGTTACCGATGTTGTTCCCACCAAGACTTGAACCTGAAACTGATTCCTCCAAACACCAGAGCGTCATCCACTAGGCCTCTGAGTCATGATACCCACTTCTTGTGCAACGGATATAGTCTATATGATGTTGCCTGTATTATCCAGTCGGTGATTGTACCGAACTGATCAGTCCGTACTGTATGGATGCCTCGATATTGCCTATATTTTCAGGTTTGTTATTATTGATGGATAGTGGCTATTAGTGGTATCCAGGACGCGCTTTTCGTCCTATTTGGGTCTCCTCAACTTTAATAAGATAAATGATATACTGCGAACATAAATGAAATACACTGAAACAACTTGAATGTAAATCTGATGACAGATTCAAGGTCACAAAGAAGTTTTGCTCAACAAAAAAGAAATTTACATCTTCTAGGGTATCGTGAATACTGCTGAGTTACTTGTAACCTATTTCTGAGCGTGTGACAAACTAAACAAATTTTACTTATTTGTAGAGAAACGTAACCCTTTTTGGTCAGTAAATAAGCGTATGGGACTTAGTTTGTTTAATCAAGTGTTTGTTACGACTCTGAAACTAGTTTATGTTATATATGCTTAAACATACGTCATATTAGGCTTTATATGTACACATTGTGTTCTATTATCTCGCAAACGTTTTACTGCAATTTTTCGACTGAATACTGAGCAGCATCTGTAAAAGTTGTCTTTCTACTTCTTTAACGCACCTACGATTTAAAACATTTAAAGCCTTGTAATCATTGTGCTAAATGGTGCTCAAGGCATTTTGTAGTACAGGATTGCTACTTAATAAACTTGTGTTTCTTAACTTCCCATGAATACACTACAGTGTCGTTCTTGTCAAAACCAGAGTATTCTGAGCGCTGAACGTACTTGTCACTGGGTGCTTTTGAATATGCTTGTCGTAAGGTTTCCTATTCTCTTTCTCAGCTTCTGGATGTATTGTTCTTGAACGGCATTAGGATAAGTAAGATATAAGTAAAATGAACGATAGAATTTGGTCTGCACTGAAGATCAGATAAAACGAAGTTGGTTATCCTTCAGACACCAGTCAACTTACCTAATCCAATCCTACCGTAGGCTAACCCTGGCCTCAATAACTCAGTGATAACGTCTCTGACTGCAGCACTGGGTGACATGGCTTAAAATCCCAGGTGGGAGATCAATTCGTTCGAGGTTACAGATGCGCATTGCTGACGAGTTCCTAAAAGCATGACAGCTAGGTCCAGGGCTTCTTGCCTTTTATTTCCAACCAACTAAATTGTATAAGTATTCAGAATAATAAACTTCTACAGCCTTTACGAAGCTACAGTACATTCAAACTCCTCAGAGCTCTTGATTTTCTTTCAATTTCCATCATTAACTTGAATGTCTGAGCGAAGGAAGATAAGCAAACTCACTTATGTGTGCTGGCATAGGAAAATAAACAGAGAAAAAAAATCGAGGTTTGGAATAAAATTCGAATCAGTCGCCAAACTCCTCTTCAGCCTAGTACATTGTTGACCTGAATACTGGGTCTTTTTGCCAATAAGGTCTTAGTCTCACTTCAAAGAGTCAGGTACATCTGAAACATTCAAATGATTATTCCTACAGTACAATTCATCTTCATATTGACTGTGTGTATCATAGTCTCTTCGAGTTAGTTTATAAAAGCTTTAGATAGTTTCTGTATCTATGAAAGGCGTTGATGCAAAATGTTCAGTTCCATGTACGTTTATCAATTATAATTGTACTGATTGGTAGTATCAGCATCCAAAAAGTGTGAATTTTGTTGCGTTTAAGATTATTCGGTTGCAAATTCTTGCATCCAAGTAGGCGTTGGTTCTTTCTCTGCAGTGTTAGCCCCCTAATAATTCCATTTTAACCAGCAAAGTGTTATGCAATACGTTATAAGCCATAATAAACATCCTCTATACAAAAGAAGAGAATGTGGCATGTAATGTTTGCGATGTAAGTTTTCCAAAGATCATCCTCAAAATCAAACGACCAATAAATGAATTGAAGGAAATATTATTGACAAATAGAAATCTCAAAAAGTGCTAACCAATTGTCGGGTTTTTAGCCAGATGGGAAATCAGTTTTGATCATCTAAGTAAAGCTTTAGTAAACATCAGTCAATTACTTTTACATCAAGTATACAGGATAAGAACTGGAGTAATTTTCCCAACACGTGCATAAGAAGATTGTCACAGTCGTCTAATAAATGTAATTACTCGTTGTAATCTGATTTGAGAGTGCTTTTAAAGGCTTCAGTCAGCACTTAGTATTCCACATTGATATTGGTAGCTATCCAGTTGTTATTTCAAGGTATTCGATAAGATAAATAATCAAGTCCTAAGTGTAGTTGCTCTTACTTTAAAGTGCCAAATGTGAGATAAGAGGTCACATCGTTCTCACTAATGCAGCCAAAACGTTTGTTTTGATCGTGTCTATATCTCCTTTTAATCTTCGAAATGATACAATCATTCATTTCAGTTGTTCACATTTTTATGAAGTGCTCAGATAAACAGGTAACTGACAGTTAGCAATGGAAAATCACTAAAAGAAATTTTCTCACCACTTGTCCTAAAATAAATAAATAGCTTTTTTGAAAGGATTATGTCAACTAGGCATCACATTCAAGCTTAAAATCACAAATAAAATCTTCAGTTTATTCGGGATATTTACGACTTTTCGTAAGATGCGATACTCCAGTAAAAATATACCATAGAACAACAACACTCTACTTCACTATGCAGTTTTGATAGACACATTCGACTTCACTACAATGAACTCTGAACATGGTTTCAATCATTTAATGCATGCGAGTTGCAATCAAAACACAAAAGTAAGCCATTTAACCATCTTTCGACAAGTATACCTCTTAAAGGTTTTACAACATTCTACCGCTTAGTTGAAGGTAGTTCAAGCATGATTGAAAACTAGTTGTGATTAGGCGGTGCACTATTTTTGTGAAATAAGTATTGTATTTCGTTTCTGCGGGACATTTCAGTACAATGTATACCCATTCTAAATGTTTATTCGTTGCTACTTAAAGATTATCTTTCTTTTACATCATTTTTTAACTGAACAAACCCTTGAGTTGACTTTATTCGCAGAAGAAACCCCACTTACAATCACAGTTTCTTTCTCTAAAACTTACTGTCGTAAGCTGATATACAGTACGCGTCATTTTAAATCCCCTCTAGCAGACATACAGTAAATTTGAAGATGAATTCAAACAATTTATTGGTCATTTAACTCGTATAAAAATTGATTCATACAAACGTTATGCAGCAGTGAAACATAGAAATAAGTTTACGAAGTTGATATAGAGTTTTTAGATGCGCAGTTCAGAAATGTTTGACTTATCCAATATTTTTTTTAAACTGCTCACTGAAATGAAGAAATTTATGATGGGAAAAGTGTAGAAAGTACCCAAAGTATTATATCACTGGTTTGTAGCATTCTTATTATTGTGAATTTCATGTTGGTTAACCAGACTTGAACAACAAAATTGCTCTATCTCCGAGAAAGAAGTATATGAAAGATCGTTCCTCATGAGACACATCACTGAATTGTATTAGAAGATAAGCAAAAAAATCGATCAGTTTAGAATAAAAGATCCATTTGAAAATAGTTTTTAATACATACATTAAGTATGATGATAAGTGATTGGCCTACCTTCCAAAACGTCGACCGACAATACAGTGCCATGATCTACCGTATTTCCTATTGAATTTCGTTTTAATGAAATTAGCCACATCCATATCAGCTTCATATCGATCCATAGCACATGCTGTAATCCGTACAGCCGATTCCATCATTTCATCATCCATATCCGTGTTTTTTATGATAACTTTACTGAAATGCATCCTGAAGTTGCTCTACTTGACTGTATTAGTCTTCTTTTCAGTTTTCAATTGCTTACTGTCTAATTTATCGTATTAATGTGTTTTAATGAATTAGATCTATCCTGTGTGTTTGTGGTTATTTACTTTGATAATGATTTCAACGGTATCATATGTCTTTTTTGTTTGGCATGTGTACATGAAAGTAAAATTTAGTTTACATTGAGCTAATACACTATACGTACACACAGACACAGACACACAAATTCCACATCATACATATATAACAGTATATCCTAGCAAATAATTAGTTCTGAGATCAGGATGAGTAACTTATTTTAACATAAATTATTTAAACCGCACACTAGAAATATAACTGCGCAAATTCAAACAAAATTTTTGTTGCTTAGTATATTCAGTAGTAATATTTATGATTTGATAATGTTTAGTACTTTCAGCAAGTTAGAGTAAAACATAGTAATCAGTCATATTGAAGCATACAGATCATGGTTCATTATCACTGACTTGAAATCATTCTCATGATGCCAAAATTGATATACGTGTCAGTAAAAAGAAATTATTCAAACTAAAATAAAATTTGATTAATGTTGAATAACTTGTTCATAATTGAAAGAAAATAAGGTTCTAAAATCAATGTTCAAGATATGACTTGTTCATTTTGTTTAAAATGGTGACATTACTTTCTACATACAGTTTCTTAATCTCAGATATCACTGAACCAAATGAACCAAACATACTGAACCTGAGTGTTTCAGTGCTGCCGCTGTGCTACACTCCATTCTGTTCTACTGTTTGGGTGCAAAACATGGCCATTAAAGGTAGAAGACACGAGGAGGCTTCAGGTTTCTGACCACTGCTGCCTTCGTAGCATAGGCCTTGTTTCTTGGTGTCACCACGTAAGTAACGCATAAGTCAGATGTAGAGTTTTAGGCAGAAGAGGCAAGATAGTTGATGCGGTTGTGAACCTTCATCGACTGAAATAGCTAGAACATGTGTTATGTTTGCCGAGCCACCGTCTGCCTCATCACATAATGTTGGCCGAAGTAGTTTCAGGCTGGAAAAAGGCTCGGATTGGCCAGACTAAAACATGGCATCAATGGGTGAAGTCGTTGACTGTTCAGTTAAGCCATTTAGGGGGATGCAGATTAGCCAGAAACCGATGGCTGAAGACTAAGTGGTATAGGTCAGAACCGATATCAGTGACGCAGATGTATACACAAATTTTCCTCATCTTAACCACTATACCTAATCTTATCATCTCATTCTCTCTTCCCCTATTTTACTACTTTCTACTTCTACTTCCTTTGACTGATTTTTCTTTTCTTCTTCATCTTCCATTTTGTTGCCTTGTCATTTGATGTGCTGATATAAGATGTGGCAACATTGGAGCATTATACAGTAACTCCTGGTCTTATGTTGATCTTGATGTTGATTATGATGATCAGTGTGATGACTTAAGACTGAGGCTAATTCGCTGCATCAATCACATGAAGTTGGGTTAATTAGAGATTGGAACGAACCATCCAGTCTGAAGAGGAAAACTAACGAAAACCAAATTCAAAGTGTCGCTTTTTTATTTTTCTTAAGTTTCGAAAAACATAGTCGATAAAGAAATCTTTAAGTTAGACTGTAGTGTAACCAGTGAAACATGCCGTCCGAAGCATAATTCAAAAATCGATACTTTATAAGTTATCTAGACGCATAACTGAACATAGTCCTTTATGGAGGAGAAAATACGAAGAGCATAATATTATGTTATGAGTTTATCCACACTTTTTAATTGATTCAGTTGAAATTACCCACTGAGGTGTCAAGTAATTTTGAAAAAGAAAGCTGAAACTATGACAGCAAAGGTAAACTTGCTGAAAAAGCTAGAAGCTGTTATTGACCAAGTAAAGCAGGATAATATGTCACTCATGGGAAGAATATGAACAATGGGATGTTTTTCTCTGTCTAGGACGATAACTGAATGAACTCAAGTGATTTGTATTCATATGAAACTATTACGTCTAGCCACAAACTTTTCTTTTGATGACTAATATATGAACAATAGATCAACGCTCATTTATTGTCCCATTCAGGTGCATTCATAAATCAACAATATTTACTCACTAAAGCAAGTAAATTCTTCAGATAGAAGCAAACGCTTCAACTGCTCAATATGGTGATATACCAAAGACGTTGTAAATGAGCATATTCAACTGCTTTCCACCTAACTGGTCGATAGCACAAACGAGATATATAGAGCCTTGAAAATGAAATATAATTCGATTTAAATTTCTTTGAAGACTAGCTATTTGAAGTTCTATACCCAAGATTTGTGTGTAGAAGAAGACAGGGATCAAGTATAACACTATCATAGCAAAATAACGTCATAATCCGACCTTTTCACACCCATCTGTGTATGCTGTAAAGTTGTTGTTGTTGTAAATAAACCCGAAAATCTAATTCCCGCCCTTCACAAACCGTTTGATGATTAATCATATCTCTACAATGTAATTTGTAACGCTAACGTTATGCATCTGTTTGCAACACTTCAGCCTTCCTTTCCAGTATTGCCTGTATGTTCTGTTCAAACAAATACATATCGATTCTACATTTATTTAAGACTGGTTCTGGCTGCAATAGAAAAGTAAGTCGAATAATCCCATTGATTCAGGCAACAGATTTCTTAGTGGATGGTATTTTGACATTTGAAGCAATCGGTCACGGGTTCAAGTTTCAGTAAGAGTGCAGGCACATCCAGCTGATGAGTCCAAGATGGAATGGAACACGTGTCCTAGATCCCACTGCTAGTCACCAGCATGAGTACCATAGATGCCCACCTTTGTCCACAGCTAAACATACCTTTGAAATGGGTGACAAGGTTGATTTGTATACATCACCCGCACCTGTTTAAAAATCTGTTGGGGTCACACACTTAAGTTTATTGGAGGTCTAGCTATGTATTTAAAAACCGTTTGTTTTGTTACATTGAATCTCCCTTGCTAATTCAGCTTTAACATCAAGAGCGATTATTGTATCGTCCGAATATATCCCAAGTTCCAAATAATCAATCATTTCTTCTTCTTGTTGTGTCGAATTTTATAAAAAAGAATAATTTTTCTAAGTAAATGAAAGTCATTTCCTGTTTAAAACTCCTGTTTTGTGTACTCTGAGGTCAGCGAAGCATATAAATCACGTGAAAAGATAGATAAATTGGAAAATTAATCGAAACATTGGGAAAAAATAATAATTTCACGTTACTGTAATTCTCAAGTACTGGGAAATTTAAAATCCACACAGATGAAAACATATTAAAGTGAGTAAGTTATCAGCATGGTAGTGTAATACAGAATCAAACTATTGGAATGAAGTCAACAATGAACACACTTTGGTGAAAGCTATCACAAGTTTGAAATAACTGACTTCTGACTTTTTGGAGGACTCACTCAGGTGTCCCATACTATCGAAGAGGTTATATTTCAATAATCAGTGACTTCAAGAATTACTTTGTTTGTTCATATTCGCAATCTTTTTTACCCCCAAACTCTATTAGGGTATATTTCATTCACTGTAGACTCTGGCATGCTAAAAGTTCTTTCAATTGACTTAACTTCTTTACATGGAGTTCCTCAATTAAGCAGTTGGTTTAGGTGTTTCCGAACGAGCAAACAATGCCACAAATGTACTTGAGAGTGTGTGCGTATAATTTTTTGTATTTATGACCTTCAAAGATGACAGAGTGTCACAAAATGAACTACTAAACAGTAAATTCATCCTTTGTAGATAGTTTAATTTCTTATTTTATTGTTGATGGCTTGATATCAAAATTCAACGTGAAATTCAGTAAAAGAGTTGGAAACTATAGCCATCTATGGTCTAGAGGTTATCTGCATGTACAAAGAGTACTCATAAACGGAAAAATAGTCATGAGATTTATTTATCTAAACGTTTACAGTATTTTACGTTGGAATTTATCATGGAATGACATCAGTTGCAGGAAATATTAGAAACCTGTGAGCACTCGGCAGCTGTTTTGTCCTAGTATGGGGTTCATCAGCTGTGTGCACCCACGACCCCGAACCACCAGGGATCGAACCTGGGACCTTCAGGTTCCGTGACAAATACGTTACCATTGAGCAGCTGGTTCGGAATCCAATCGTCCACATTTCCTACTTCTGTCAGTTTAATATTCTGTTGTTTGATACTTGTAATCTCCTGTTGCTATACTATGCTGAACAGAACTACTCGAGTGATACTATCCCACTGGATACTTGATTCCAGTCTTAGTGGGAGTAATATTACTCACTGGGGTGGCATGTACATCCATATGACAAGCCCCAAATGGGATGAAACGTGCGTCCTGGATTCCAGTACTAACTACCAAGCTTTTAAAAACATTTTTTAATATATGAAATCAAACTCAGAAAAATAATTTCACTGTGATTTATTTTTTGGCTGAGAATCATTAAACCTGTAGAAATGAATAAATAAATTGTACTCTGGATTTTGACGTGATTTTCAAGCACCAAAGTTGAAGAGTATGTGTATGTGTGCGACTGGATGCATCTGTAAGATAATCGTTCATTTAATTCAACTCAATAACATGAAGAAATTGAGCGACATTTTAAAATTTTCATATTACTATTTTTGGGGTAGGATTATAGATCAATCCATTTATTATTTGAAATATGAATAATTTTTCGGTATGAAGTGAATTTGTGCGACTTAATAGTAACTGGAATTCACAATATAATTTATAACTTTGAAATATCTCCAAGTGTATATTAAAGGTGCTATAATTTAAAAAAGGCAATTTCAAGTATGTTTCGGATTTCTACACGTCAAAAATAACTACTTTAGTTTTTTTGAATTCACCAGAAGAAAGATGAAAAAAATGCTATTTGTTTTTTCGAGTGGGTAAAGAAGCAACATTACATTTCTCATATATATATATATATATATATATATATATATATATATATATATATATATATCTTCTGGGAGCCGGTTGAATCCATAGGACTTAGTATTCAATGAAGTTGATAAATTTTATTCATAAGGTAACATCCATTAGAAACGGACATGAGTTGGAGAACTATCGAGATCTGAAACCATGAAGCAGCTGTTTCGCCCCAGTATGAGGCTCCTCAACAGTTCATTTATCTATTGATTTATAAAAGGTAAACCATTGTTATTTTCTATAAAGAGATGTTCCTTTCTGTTTTGGTTGCTTTCTCACCACGAATTCATGGAAAGCTCTCCGAGAGTTGGAAGAATAGTCAGGTATGTAGAATAGTGCCTATTGGTTAAGTCTTTAACAACAGCATATTAGGCAGAATTTTTTCCAAATGCACATGAATTCCGCAGAAAATAGGGGAAACAGACTCAAATTCAGTCAGTTGAGAGCGAATTTGATTGGCGTTTCAAAGAACAACATATAGTAACTTCGTACTCATCAATAACCTGTTATTATTGCGTAGAATTAATCATACGTTACGGAAAGTGACTAACCAGTTGGAACAAAACTGGTAAGACTATGTGTTAGTGGATCCATATAGTACCGGAATCGTTTATTCATAGTTAACGCGGTGTCGAACAAGAAAAAAGTAGATTTGTTCATAATCTAGGTGAAAATTTTCCTAATGTCTATGAACTGCTCATTAATATAGTGATTATCCACAGACCATTTACTGAATAGTCTTTCACAGTAATTTCTAGCCAAGGATGATGAATAATGTGCCAACTTTTGGCTTTGAACTGTGCAAAGTATTTGTGAAGTCATTCATACCGTTGACTGAAATGTCTCATTTAAGCTGTATACCATGAAGTGAGCAAGTCATACTTAGTTTCATTGATATTCTATAAGTTTACTAGCCGTATAGAATAAAACGTTATTCCTTTGAGTAGAGAAACCAACTTAGACTGCTATCAAACGCTAGCTATATGTTCGAATCAATGGTGATGAATCAAGATACTTTAACCTATCATCGTGTTTATTGTAGCAGACACTTAGATCACATCATCTATGTACTGGATTAGTGTTTAAGAATAGACATTTTTAGAGTCTGTTCAAATGTATCATATTTGTCTATAGTGATCGATGATGTCTTGGTAATAGATCATACCAAAGCAAACTCATAATTTGCTTCTTACTAGTTATGAAATAAAATCCCGAAATTGTAAATTACATAGTGTCGAGCAGACCAGCAGTTTAAAACGCTAGGCGCACCTTGATAGGAATAACTGTACAGATGTATTGAACTCCATGAATAGTACATGTATTTGTCTTTTATGATGTGTAAGTGTGAAACATTAGATCCTTCAGTCTAAGTGCTTTATTGTAGAGAACTCCTGAGTGGGTTATATTCATATACTGTAGTCCAGCGAAAAACGTTTTGAGCGAGGATTTATATTATAAAATTAAGAGCTTTGTAATATCATTTGAAAATAAGAGGTCTAACTATCTGATAAGGTTTTAATTGGATCTAATGTAAATGATGACTTGATGCTGTGGTAACAAAGAAGAAGGAACAGTTACAGACAAGGAATGAGATCGGAAAATATTCTTTTCAGTGAAGGGGAAAGCGTATTTTTATTCAGTGGTTCGCTGTTGAGATCTAGATGGTCATTATGACTTGTACAGGTTGAAAAGTGACAATAACTCTTGCAAATATACATTATTCTAGATTCTATTAGTTGGAAAAAGAAATTGAAGGCAATCTGGTTCCCTATATTATTGATGTCTGCATACTCAGAGCTATATCCATTCCTTTCAGCATTAATAATACTTTGAATTAGTCAGTAACTACGCGTGAACGGATAAAGATGCTTGTCTGGCAACACTCAGCCGGTTCAATTCAGTTCAGAGTATTTTTTTAATCTGAGGTCCATCATACTTCGGATAAATCAAGGTCCAGTATCACTCAGTTGGTGTGTGACTTTGCGGATGGATGCTGGACCTGAGGATAAGGACATCCAGACTGACAAACTTGTCAGTCAACCATTCACAAACTGACTCTTATTATCATTGTGATTATTCAACTTATATTGTCTCCATTATCAGTGAACATATTTACCACATTTTTAACTTTAAAAAGGAAAGGTAGACAAGATTAATACCCAATAACAATTCAGTGTTGCATTTAGTGCATTACTGTATTATTTGGTCTCATATGAAAAGTCTAGGTCGTACGAAGTGATAAAAAAACAGTCCCGCTAGAATACTAAGGGGTCATTTGTCATTCAGATTTTGGATGGCGCTAAACTCCGTTCAGTACTTCTCTTTTTATGAGTGTAGTAGTAGAGATTGGACACTTGAGTAGTAAATAATTCCATATTGTTCCATCTGTTGAATATTTTCCACAGTGAAACATTATTATTCACAGTATTCTGTACTGTTCTTTTTCTCACAATATAAGGCAATGTTAAGAGTTTTGAACCTAAAGTTCAGTCAGTACTCAAGACTAGGCAACGTGAAATTGGTTGCTCTCAACTCACCAACCAATACATTTAACAGGAGATCGGTCGCAGCTGGAATAGCTCAGTAGTAACCTCACTGACTACAACAGTGTGTAACGCGGGTTCGACTCTTTAAGTAGGACATCATTTCTGTAGACCTTACAGATACTCCTTGCTAACGTGTGCTAACGAACAAAAAACCCAAGTGTAGCAAGACTTCCTGCCCGTTTACCTCCAACCAACTGTCATTCTAAATGGTGCCAGTCATTAAGATAGGCACACAGTCTAAGTTAATGGGCGGGCAGAATTGTTCTTAACCTTGAAAAGCTTTAGTTGACTCTTTTCTTCCCCGCTACTGCATTCACAGAATTATTTTCTCATTGAAAACAGAGCTCTTTTAGTAAGAATCTACTTAATACTCAATAGACTTCATCGTAATCATTTATTCTAGCTATGTCTTAGATCTTATACGGTAAAAATTTATGATTACTCTTCCTGTCCTTGTGAATTTAGCCTTATGTGACAGAAATCCTATCGAGAAAACACTATACACAGACATAACCTCAAGATAGGTAACGCTCAAAAGCATATTGAATATAATACACACTTTGGAGTCATCACCAAAGAAGATGAATATCTTGTTACTCGGTAATGTAACTGACTCAGGGAATGAAATTCATCAACCTTATTAGACGTGAAGCTTTGAAAAATTCAAATTTTTCACGGAATACATGACAAGTGATAAAGTCTTTGGTTTCAGAAGTAGTAACTGTTAGAAGAAGTAATCATTAACGGATACTCTCCGACTGGTTAGAAATGTGATTATTTACTAAAAACACTTATACACACAACAGCAAGAAATGGATTGCGTACCATATTCACCTTATACTTTTCCTTGAACAAAAAAACATGAAATTTACCTGCCATATTGTTTACCAACTATACAATGCCAAGTACGTCCATATTTTCGGTCGAAATGTTGTTTAACATAAGTAGCAATGTCTTTGTCAACTTCATACTTTTCTCTGGCTGCAGCAGCTATTTGTACAGCATCTTCTTGCATTATCTGGTCCATATCGGCATTTTTGACTACAGCTTTACCAACAGCCATTTTGTTGAGAGAATTAGATTGATTCACTGTGTTTAAATTTGACGGAAAAAAAGGTTGAGTAGTATATAATTTCTGTGAATTTTTGATGAGATAACTTTTTTATATGAATGGTTTATCCTTTTACAGTAAAATATTTTACACACATACGCACACAGGTACTTACCCACGCTTTCATTGACGTTTGCAGAGTTACATGCAAACAAGCACATACGCCTACATATAACTCCACTTGTGTAATTGGATCATTTTTAGAATGGGACACACTGTATTCACAAAAGTGTGTTAACTGACTAGGCTCTCATAGCATGTTGATAAAACGATTAGTTGATATGACTATCGATATTTTCAAGATCTTATTCTTTGTGTGTGTTTCCATCTTTTTAAGTACCAAATATCATGTGAATACCTCATACACATACACTTTTATGCCTATAAAAACGTTAACAAAAATTGTTATAAGAACTTAGGGTTCATATTTTCATGTGAAGTATTTTCACAATAATACCTTTTTGAGAGAAGCAAGTATTAAAGGACGCATAGAACTGTGTACACATGAACTTTATATAATCCATCGTAAAATGAACAACTTTGAACTCTTTTAGAAAGCCTATCAATAGATATGTGAATTAACAAACACTCGGTACTGAGTTACGATCCGAATGATGCAAGTGTATTCATACCTCATCTCATCTATGTAAATGATTCATTCTCTCCTGCCATTGTTTGCTGATGATGTAACAGTATGAATGATTATTCGTAATGATAGAGAATAGTAAGCGGTACAAATGGATTCAAAAGAACAAGTTGGTTTTTTGTTAAAAAAACTTTTGCTGGGAAATTAATTCTAGTAAATGTGTAATTGTGCATATTGATCATACCAATTGTCATCAGAACATGAAAAGTGGAATGCCAGTATCTGACATCTAAGAAATGAAGATTGAACAGTCAGGTGATCAGTATCAACATGGTACTTAGCAACACTCTATAGCGATTCAAGTTGCTACACTATATATCAGTATATTAAACAAGAAAGCACTAGGACGTAAGACAGAGAAATAAGTAAGAAAGTAGTCAGAAGTAGGAAAACGTCGTGAAAAAAGAACAAAGAAGAATAAGATAGTAGTGAATTCCAGCATGACGATTCACATAGAGATAGTCTGAGGGTAGATAGGCACCCCTGACGTCGATTCTTAGCCATCTCGCCTAGATTCTCTAGTCACCGATATTGTTTGTAGCGTGAACTGCAACCTGGAAGTCCATGTTTGCCTGTACGGATCAGAGCAATAGTCGAAGACTTCATGTACTCATGTCACGCTTTAGTCCAGTCGCCTCCAGAGTCTTCCAGTACGATCCTACTTCAGTCAACATTCTTGAAAAGGCAAAAATAGCTGAACACCTAAAGCCTCATCATATCTTCTACTTTTTTAAAAAAATACATAGGAGGGAACAGGAAATCATATCTCAGAACACTTGCTGCTCAGTAGGGACTCGGATATCATAATGGCGCTAGAAACGGGGTAAGTTAATGAGGGCTAAATGGATCTTTAGTGTACGTGAAGAGATTTCACTTGTCATCAAAACACTAAAGCTGATCCGACTTCCCAAGTGAGTAGTGGTGAATGCACTCAACCAAATAACTACCTAATATTAGACAAGGCCCCAAAGAAGACCACTTCTGGAGAAACACCTTGGAATTGGGTAGGGAGAAACGTTTCCCAAAAAATTCCAGGTGTTGAGATGACTCTACATCTTGTCAGTATCTTTCACCTCTGTTATCTGAATATATGAAATCTGATAAAAAGTCTCTTGTGACAAGGTCAATATCAGTAAAGTTAGACGAGAAGAGAAAGACCGATATGAGGGCTTCTGCAAAAAAATGGAATGAGAATCAAGAGAATGAACATCCTTGACAAACACCACTCGGTGTGCAAAACTCAACTGACACCATACCATAGGCTTCAACACGCTTACGTGTGTTCGAGTAAAGGACAATAAGCGGGGTATCGTGCTTACCTGATATTTCTTCCAGTGAAAGAAAATGCCATAAAACAGCTTCATCGACAGAGTCAAATGTTTCTGTCAGTGTATTCGATCCAGTTTTACAGAAAATCAATTGCGGCACGTAAAACTCTGTGTTAATGGCTCTGACTATGGAATTGGACGTAGCAGGTTTGGATCTCTCGGGGGACATAATTTCTCTAGAGGTTGCAGATACTTCTTTTTAGCGACTCGTTACTTGTCAAATGCTTCCAACCAACTAACATCAGTTAAAGCGTACAGCAGTGATGAGATTCCTAGTTTGTTGGCAGCACTGCATAATGATCACTAGAACTCAATCAGCACCCAGGACTAGATAACCTGGAATTGGTTACTCATCAGTAAACAATCGATATCAATACTACGTGCCTGAGGTGTCATCAGGTGAAATTTACGGTAGTCAACATTTTTTTCTACATCCATAAGTTCGTATAAGAATATAGGTTATTATGATAATTTGCTTGGTTGTGGCGACCAGAAGAATCCAGGACGCGCGTGTCGTTCTATTTGGGACACGAGGTCGAACGATTCCATCCAGCAAAACAACGGGTGATAAAAGGTATATCCATAAATAGCAATAATTACTACCTGTTGTACAAGAAGTGGCTATCGTTCCTGCGTGGCATAGTGGATAGCGCCTTGGCGTTTGAAGCGAACGGGTATGGGGTTCGATTCCCAGTGGGAACAACATTCAATGGGGTGCAGGTACATCCAGCTGACGAGTCCCGAATAGGAAGGGACGCGCGTCCTGAATTCTTCTACTAGCTGCAACTAACCAAGTTATCGTGATTAACATTCAGGCAATATCGAGGCGTCCGAATAGAAGCCCATTTGCCAATAGAGGTCAAACAGTCGATCCAGTAAGAAGACGGAGAATTACAAATATATCAATAAACAGTTGTAAGTTACTGGGATGCTTTTTATCTGGATGTTTTTTTGGCCGTTGTAAATGATCTACAGGGATCAACTTCACGCCCATATTTCTCAAGAAGAGATTTGTGTCGCATCTTAAATTCTTTCTCTCTGTATACTGTAGTCACTTATATATGTATGTATACCACCTATGGCATATATTCGTGAAGTTATCCAGACATCTTATTATTATAAAGTGTACTAAGTTGTTTATATTTATTGGTATTTCCAGTCACTGGAGTCAAAAGGTAGGAAACGTTGCTAAATTCAAGTTTTCTGCCAGACCACATTCGTTGTTAGACGTATTTCAGAGAGTAAAAGGTACTTGATCTTCTCCCCTTACTAAAACATTTTTTTACAAAAGTGTCGAGAAGTGACTATAGCGGGAAAATATAAATACTTAAATCTAATTTGAATATTTTATATCTGTTCTGATTTAGCTTTGAACAAATAGTCATTATACAGCATTTCTATGTAAAAGTAATTTTAAACTTCCTTTCGATAGGTCTATCACCGCTACAACTTTAAAAAATAGTAAGTTTACGATGGCTTATTACTAAGTTTGTCATTAGCGAAAGTTAACTGAGGGGAGAAAATTTTTTTGTTGAGTCCTCTTCGTCCATTTGCACCCGGAAAAACATATATTCGACTATTTGCATGTATCTTTACTCCCGATTCAAGTGAAGGTCTTATTCTTTGGTTCGAAATTCTGTGAAACGATATCTAAAGTTCATAAGTTTAACACAAAATTCTAGTTTGAGAATCTAAATAATCAAATGGGTGACCTAGCTACAACCTTATCTATGGTCTTGGTCATTTTAAAGAGACTGTTTTAAATTACTGTATGGCTTTTACTGATAGAAAATCCAATAGTCAAGACTTTCTATCGGAGGAACATCTAAATCGGTAAAGGAATCGACATGAAAGTGAAAACCTAGTTATGACACATTTTGACAGATATGTTGGAATAGGACTGTTGAATGAATAAGGTTATAAAGAAAAGCTTTCACTCGTGATATGTAGTGAGAACAAATTTTCAAAACAGACAACCTCAAAAGGCGCTAGTGAATAGTCAGATCCTAGGTTTTCAAGGTATTGAAGAATATGAAAGCTGAAGTGCTGATAAGTCCTGGACTGTACGAACAACTTCACCCATTCGATTGTTTAATCCCTCTTGTGATGTGGTCCTTTCCTCTCTGTTCGTTAGTAAATATGTCTAGTTCTCCTTACTATTCAATCGTTAAGTGGATTGTTAAGATACCTCAAGCCATGAAGAAAGAAATTTTGAAACAGCCTGTGTTACAAATTTCAGTTTGTTGATTTAATTAGGGGTGTCAATTTATCAATGAAGAGGATTCAGTCCCCTTGTTTAAAAATTTTCAGCTAACGGAAACCATTTGTTCTCTGTGTGATTTTATTGAGTCACAAAGCATAAACATGGGTATTCTGGATTGTGACTTTATGGAGCTTTCACAGCGCACTTCAGAGCTAACAACCATTTTACAGATAGATGGATGGCACGATAAAAGGCCCACCTCTAGAACCTTTCTTAGTTGGTTAATTTATAGTACACCTAGGAAACATGACCTTATCAACAATAAGCAGTAGGCTTCACATCTATTGAAGGGGTAAACAGATGATGCCTTTCTTATTTATGGTGTGAGTACCGGACTTCATAACATGTCTCAAACTTTCAGAAGTGCTGTTTTCCGTATCACTTCTTTGATGTCTAAAGAAAGGATGGCAATACAGTCTAGAGATCTATTTACAGAACTTTACTTAGAACAGATATCTTATGAACTTACAAAGTTGTCCCGTTTAAGAAGAAAAAAGAATTTTATCAATTCACTTTCTCTTCAAGAATAAGAAAATATCATTAGTTATGAACTAAAAAACCTGCGAGCAATCCTGATGGAAAATAAAAACCCACTAAAATTTATATATAAGAACCCAAAACCGAAGGATGCTATGAAACGCATGGACATTGATCCAAAAATGACTTGACTACTGAACATTGAGTTCAGGGGTTACAGTTCAGAAAATATTCCTAGTTTGCAACCATCGGCTTCAAAAAAGAAAATATTTTTTGCTCCCGAATTCAGAAACACATTTTTCCGTCAGATACTAACTTATCAGTATGATAAGGACAAAATGCAGCACTGGGTGATATCAGCGTACGTTTAAGTTTGCTTGCTCCTTTGGGGCTGATTAAATTTGTCAAGCCATGTACCAGCCTGTGATATGCGCTCATTAACACTATCCTGCGTAGGTTAGACAGAAGAAACAGAAATACATCTTCAGCCCTGCAACCTAATTCTTGGTAAACTCGGAACGACTAATAACCTTTGATAAATCAAAGCTGTGGATAAGGTAGGACTTAGCTGCTCAATAAGAATGATAATAATATTAAGACATTTGAACATAACAGAAGTACCAGAAAATCAGAAGTTCAAACCATCTTTGTGCGTTCTTTGCTGTAACTACCTTTGGGGAATAGTCATCAAATATAACTTCCATGTGATGTCATGTAACTTTACTGCATTTTTTTATCATTTACCTAGTTTCCTACTTTTGATCTTTACATAGTTTACTAAGTTTTCCTTTTCAGATAGTTGGAAGCACTTGGTAGGATTCTACGGAACTAGCTTTCGTGTTTTTTTGACACTTGTCAGCAAGGCGTATCTGCATCCTCCAGGGAACTGTGGACCTTTTATTATGTAATTTATTTTGACCGTTGACTGAAAATAAATCTGGAAGGTCTTTCTTTCCTACTCAATGTTCACAAATGTACAACCAGATGAATAAAAGTGAAAAGAAAATTTTCACCTCCCTTCAGTGAGGCTTTTTTCTTTTCTTATGATGAAATGGGTTTATTCCATCCGAGAAGTTAGTCTATTAGGGACCAGAATGCCCACACTGGGCCATATAATGGAAGGTGTTCCTTAAGGTTAGTTATTTCTAGGATTAAAAATAGATTACTTGATAATGTAAGGTATAGAGAAGAGCATGAATTTAGTCACATTGAAAGCTTTGACAACGTTAAATGATGCCTAATAAAAGTTGGAATCCAATACTAAAAGTAGTTCTTGAGAAATTAAAAGAACAAAAATAATATTGAAGCAGTGAAGGAAGTCAAGGAAAAGTTATGAACACAGCTAAACAAGAAATGGAACCAGTTACTTTTGTAAGCCTAACTTAAGTTGTAAGTGTTGACTAGTTTACGTCTCTGTTGTGAATAAACAACAAAAGAACCTACATTACTTTTTAGCCGTTCAATTTGACTTTGTACAGGATTTTGAAGGGATATTGCAAGTGGCCAACATGACTAGAGTTGATCAAACAACTACAGCTTGTACTGCATTGTCTCCTGGATAACAAGACAAGATACTCCTCAGAAATTTGTTTGGAAAGATTTCGTTTAATGTGGCTGATAAAAACATCCTCTACAAAAGTATGTAAATTATTTCACACATGTAGATGCTATTCGGTTTTCTGTGATACATGTCTTAGCTACATACCATCAGTGATTTATAGTTAACTGAACTTCCTTTATTTGAAATGCAAATGTCCGAATGTGCTGAACATATTTAGGAATAGAAACATATGTTGCATGTATTAAAGATTGGAAATTGATAGATTACATGAACTTCAGTTACCGAATGATATCGAATATGTGCTATACAAAACATAAAAATGTATAATGGAAAGCCTATTTGATTTAG
Source organism: Heterobilharzia americana (assembly GCA_944470555.2). Lineage (NCBI taxonomy): Eukaryota > Metazoa > Platyhelminthes > Trematoda > Strigeidida > Schistosomatidae > Heterobilharzia > Heterobilharzia americana. Next base: position 56,771,749 of record OX104129.1, on the reverse strand, counting down.
TGTAATACATTCAACATTTGCTATGATACACATCGTATACTTCAAATTCTGTTTTTATTTTTTTAATACTGAAACTGAATATTTATCACCTGTATCACTACTGTTTTCATAGTTCACTTTTACTTGCATCCATTGAAAAAAATTCATCTTTCATTTAGAGCAAAAGGTGACACTATGAAGTTTCGGATAGTGAAGCCGTTTTAACTCTGTTTGTCATAATGCTGTTTAGATCGTGATACTCAATTCATGCAATGAACTAATTCTATCATAATTAGAAGATATCAACAATGTATGAAGTAATTGTAGGGCATAGTGGGATGTTAGTAGTTTTACTAACACTGTGTTTATTTATTGTAACCAAAACACTCCACACTACACGGAATTTGGATGTACATTTCTCAGTTTTTTCCAGTGACCTATGAATTCGATCTATGACAAACACCGAGAAGTAGGAAGTACACTATATGAAATAAAGAGACTAGGGATCACGTGTCTTCTATATCCTGAACTGAATTACACAATAAATATGGAATGGTCCCAATAAGAGGCGTTCAATAACGGTTCCAGTGAAACCATTAAAGTTGGCAATAATTTCTCTGCAGGGGAAATTTAATACTAAGATCGACTTAGATGGAAAATTTGTAATAATGGTATTCGGACAACGTGTTATGGAAAATACCACTTTCCCTGCGAACAGTAGTTGATTTATGAACTAACCTTTAGTATTCATGAAAATACTACTAGGGTGGTGAGTATGAGATACGCCTGACATTCGTGAGATACTTGTGACACTAGGACTTCCCTCATTAGTAGGAGTGCTTTACCTGTTTTGTACACTTTCATGTAAATGCATGTGCCTAATTAGAAGTTGTTCTTATGGTCGGTACCGTTCGGTCGACTTTGGAAACTGGGGAAGACCTAGTAAACTAAAATAACACTCATGAAAATATACTGGATAGTCAGAGCTGCACAGACATTCATCTAAGCGACAGAAGACAGTTGTATTGATTGGTCAACAGACAGTAACCAATTTCCTGTTGTTTAGCCCTGAATTCTGAGTTTTTTCAAACATTTTATAATGTGTTCATCAAACTAGGAGACTAATTATCACAATACACTTTGACTGATGGTTTTTGGTCGAAGACAGTTGGTAGGAAGTCCTGGACCTGGGCTTTGAGCTTGTTGACACTCGTCAGCGAGGGGCTGTGTCAAACGTTTACCGATATGTTCTTGGAGATTATTGCTAGGAAGCCTTGAAAACACTAGTTCCCCCTTTAGTTATTAATACCATCTGGCGAACACTCTGATGAAGTTCTTTAGGACACTGACTTTTTGATTACCGATTACAAAAGGCATAGTGGATTACCACATTACTTTACTTACTAACCACATTGCATTCTCATACAGTTACGGACAAAAATTAACTGAACAAATCAGTTTTTTGTTAATTGATAAATTAATGTCAATATCAATTGGCAGTTGATGAAGAGCAAAGCATTTTGACCATAAATCAGCCTACAACACTTATGAGTGATGTTATTTTACGCCTATGAGAAACCATGAGTTTCACCAGTTTTGTGTATTGACCTTGTCAGTCAGTGTCTGACAACAAACAGAAACATAAACTCAGTCAACGAAAAAATTAGAGCGAAAACATTATTATGACAGAAATCGAGCTCATAAAGATTTACTTGGTGTTTCTGCGTTTTCCCATCCCTTTCTTCAGTGAAGTTCAGTCATCTTCCCAATGAACAGCGTGTCATTCATAAAGCTAAAATTTAACTGAAAACTGTTACTCTGAGACAGTATTTCCCATTTTAGTCTTATAGGAGTGCATAAAGATATCTCTCTCTCGAAGCATAATTTATATTTATATTCAATGAGATGGACATTTCGCGAATTAATCACAAACTTTGCGATCCACTTTGACATTTGTCACAGATGACTGTTTTTTCAACTACGCAACTCGTATGTCAATAGCGTTTCATTTGCCAACCACACATTCAAGATCAGGAGGTATGATCTTTTACATGAAATTGTCGTAAACAAATGACATGTACCACTGAACAAAATGAGTAGTTAAATCAATCAGACTCTTCTGTAGATTTCGTTATCTCCATTCAGGTTGGGCCTAACTTATTATTATGCACCAAGACATAGCTGAAATATTAAGATTTCCAAAATCTGTCGAGCTGACTTGAAGAAACTCATGTTTCTTAAATTGGGATGATCAATTTGTAGATTGTTAGCAGACTGCACGGTACATATTGACATTAGTGATCAACTCCCCCCAAACAACTGAAATAGACGTTCTGATTTTAGATCACTCTGATATGATCAACAAAATCTACTTATCAATGTGAAGTGCTTCTAAATACTCAAGCTGTTTAGTAGTATATTCTGTAAGTTGTCACTCTCATCTATATGATTCAAGTAGATTTTTCCTATATCATGACCAGGAGGTTTGGTAAACTGAAACAAAAAGGTTGGTTGTCTTTATAAATCAACATTTTCACATGATAAGTGAGGTAACTCATGTGAAGCAAGGTATGTCAGACACGTGAGTGGCAATATGTAAATTCAGAGATAGATTTTCACTTTATATGTTCGATCACTTTACTTCAATAGCAAATACTTTTGAGACACATATTTGTAAGGCATTGTGTATCGGCTTCACAGACTGCGTAGCGTGTTAGCTGCAGCAAATGAAGTGAATTTAAAGACCATCTTACCGGCCACTTAAATAATCCATTTCGTTTCTGTATTGTTAGAATTTTTTCTCAAACTGAATGGAAGTTGCTTTTATTATGTGTTGCTTTCCTCAAGACAAGTTGAAAGCTTTTACACTTTGTATTCATCTTGGTGACTCCTAGTGGAATCCATAGAGCGCGTTTCGTCCCATTTAAAACTCATTAGCTGGATGTACCTGAACCCCAGTGAGTGGTGTTGCTCCCTTTGGGACTCCGACCCAATATCCATCGATTCAAACGCCACAGCGTTATACACTAGGCCATTTGAGCACTGAGTTTAAGCAGTTCAACCCTGCATAAAACGAGAAATTACAAGTATCAGACAACAGCTTTTATATTTATTCTAACCACATTTGCTAAGCATCTTGATAAATGTTGTTTTGCAATTGGATTACTTCATAATAACACAATCCTCCCTTTTTACATGATGAATCAAAGAATAGTATTCCAACAGCTCTAGACATAGGGATGGAAGACCGTCAAATTACATTTTCCCTTGGTGACCGAAGTAATCACAATATCAGTGTTTGGTAAAGTAAACAATCATATTCCCTGACCAAGAATTTTATGCAGTAACAGACAAATATTTTAATTTCATAGAAATTTTCACTGGATGATTAATATCAGTTGCATATATAGCGCACTCAGTTGGTAATAATAGGTAAACTGTGAAACGAACAGTGTATTTAGTTTACAGAGGGCGGCCATATCAAAACCAACTTCAGAACCATCTCTGGTTAATCATAAAGAAAAGAGAGATCTAAGAATGGATAAATTTCATTGTTTTTGAAGCATTCATCACGTAGAGACAGCTGCTAGCCAACCACAGAGAACCATGATTAGTTGGACAGCCACTAAAAGCTAGTTTGGACGCTTCAGTAGTAATACCCGTGACTTCATGCGAGATTGAGCATACAACAGTTAGAAGCCAAGGTGAACTCATAGTAGTCCAGCTACTTGGTTGTGAGCCACCGGGTCATGTTACTCAAGTCCTATCGATTCAAGAAATATTATGATCACCGCCGAATATTATGGATGAAGAGTTGTATTTACATGTGACTTGGATGACATAACGGTCTCAAACCAAAAATGAATGACTCAAAATTACACAATGTTTGCATAGGTACGATGGCTGAGTCAAGAAATTGAAATGATAAACAACACATCAAGACATGGTAGAGAATATCTGTAGCTCAGGAGAATGATTTTGATCGTGTTGTGATCTCTGAGCTGGATGGTTTAATCATGAGACTTTCATTGTCATTTTAGATACATTGACATTCTAGACACATAAACTTCTAAAGTTTGTGTGATAATGTTGCATAGAATGTCAATGAAAGCTTCACGATTAAACCATCAAACTCAGAGAACAAAACATTATCAAAACATTAAGACGTAAACAACAAAGCTTATGAAGAAATATGAAAGACAAGATGAACAGAAAATGATACCGACGCTAAAGAGTGAAAAAAAATTAAGCTCAAGTTTTGGAAAATAAATTGTCTGTAAGTGGAACTTGAACTAATGAAATGCTAAATTTACAGACTAAGTTCTCTACTTTCCTCTGATTTGATTTATTTACTGTTATATATTAACTTCGCGTTAGTTAATTAATACTGAAAGATCAATTGCTTCAGTGATACTAGCTCAAAATTAAACATAACCATGCTTAAGTATTATTTTCAGAAAAAAAGATATTATATTATGATACTAAACTCCATGACACGGATTTTGAGCACTTCAGGAGAGTCGATTTTAGTGTGAAACTTGGAAGTTATAGCCTAAATTCTAGAGAAGGTAGGGTATAACAATTAATCAGAAAGTTTAAGATACTGACTGATGATTCGTTTTGATTATTTTACTGTTTCTTCACACCTTTGTTCAGTTGTAAATCAAGCAAATATATCGAGTTGAAATCGAAATAACTAAGCTTTTTTTTTGCGTATACGTTTGTTCACAAAGAAAAATCTGATTAAACTGCACGAGTAACCACGATTAACCACGCATACTGATTGTTAGATTTTATCAGTCAAATACTGAACGGTCAGTTTGCTCGTTTGGGGTCAAATCATTCAACAGAATTAGGAGAAATTCAGCTCACGGACTTTTCAGAACAACTGAATATGCTCAACTGATTCGGACTAAGCGAAATGCTATAAATTAGATGATCAACTCGCAAATTATTTAAACCGACAATTTTACGTCATAGATCAAGGTTTGTTATTTTGCCTGGTCGGTTTCCGACAGAAATCTTATTGACACTTTAATTGGAAGGTGAGAAACTATTCAACTGTGGTGAATGTGAATGCAGACAGTGTACTTCGTAAATCGTTTTGAAAATGAGCATCTTAATGATCTGATCTGACAGGTTAGTCAGATTTATTTCCCCTTTCAAAATGTACTTGAAATGAGCCGTTATGTCATATAGTCGTCAAAATTGCCGTTAACTTCCAAAAATGTTTATGGAATCTGCCATCACAATGATGTGTGCTGTGAAGCACTAGTTACAGCTGCAATTTTCGTAGTATAATTGATTGAATACCCCTTTTATAGAATCCGTTCAAGATAAGAGCCTTTTCCAATAAACTGAAATGTGATATCTTAAGCTGATGCTCCTGAAGAACACGTTCCTATCATGACTAGCAAAGTCACTTTCATGTAAATGGTTCCAATCAAGAATATTGGTACAGTAATCATCAAAACGTTTACGGAATAATAAAAATCATGGAATTTCGTCATCTTCTAGTCAACTATGTACAGGTTTAAGAAGCACTACATAGAATATAAGGGTTAAAGTAATCTAGGTACCACAATCGCCAAAAACGAAACATTAGGGTGAATGGACTCACCAATTAGAACCAAAATTACTTTAGATATTGTTTTCACGGCACATAAAAGAGATAGAAAAACTGAATGAAAGAGGCTACTTAAGTGTAAATGGTAAGTCAGTGGTATAGACGCAGGCATGAAAATGACGCTGATCACATACAACCAGCTTTAGTTAGACAGTAATATTTTGCAAATAGAGTGGAAGCTGATTATTTATTTTCCTGTTAAATAGTGTGAAAATGCAGATGAAAAGAGGAAATCTAGAAGGTTTATATTTTGAAACAAAATGAAATTCATATCCGCCAAAAAAAATAGAAGGTCAATGCTTGCTTCTTTTTCCCTACACAATTTCCGTTTCATTCTTTAAACAAGAATCATTTTTGAGAACCTGAGTAATTTGACACTGTTCTTCTTATCAGTTCTCTTAAATGAATTCGCTCGCTGTATCCATTAAATATCCAGCGAAATAACTTCTAAGGCTATTTGACAAGCTTTGAAAGTGTTTAAAAACTCCAATCACGAAACGGTTACTTTTGCAGGTAAAAGCTAATCGCCAGATACAGTTTCAAGTAACTTAGAATGAGTAACTTGCTGGAAAGGTTACTATCAGGGCAGTATTTAATCCTTTGTTTATCCTCCTGGTCAGCTTGTCCTCATTGAAGATGTGGTGGATAAATACAGACTTCTCAGGGTCGTTGAGCTCCTTTGTTTCTGTATTTAGCATTCCCATCGTATGTATGAACTTCTTGGGATAAACACTTCGGTTACTTTATCCGATCGTCAGTCTTTTAGCTGTAGCACTTAGTTCTGTAATTAGTTTCGTATTTAAATGATGGAATAGAAACTTCTCCGTCCGCACAACATCACGTTATTTTATTTTCAATGTACACCTATATGCCTGTAAATCAATCAAGTATGTCAATTAAATTATCCCATATGAATTCTGAAATGTTCGTAACCTATAGGCAGCTACAAGGAAGACAACAAAATGCACCGATATCATCATTCTGAGATCCTGTGTATATAAAAAACCTTTCATAAAAACTAACTTCTGTCCTGTAAGCCATAAAAATAGAAGACTTATGACCCACTAGTTATTTTTATTAAAAGAATCTATGAAGCGTGTATCACCCTATCCACAGGTTGTTAGTTGAACGTAATCTCAATTAAGCGTTTAGTTTACGAATACATAAGTGCTGTCCCTTAGGCTACTGATTTGCAGTAGTGACATGTTGTTCGTTGGGTGCAATGGAATCTAAATGTCCTTGTTGCTGAATTCATACAGTTAATGCACTAGTTTTAGATACCTCCTAGTAGCTAACGTTCAGTGATCATTGTACTGACATATCAAAGATTACATCAGGAAATGTATTCTAATCCTTTATTTTACCCCTGTGACGTTGTATTACTGATATAACTACAACGTAGTCAGCTGCATCCAATATGTAGTTTCTTTTAAATAAGATTCAACATGTGATTTTCACTTTTGTCAGCTGTTAAGGTTAATTTAATTTAATTACCCTATGGAGCAATTCAAAGTTGAAGAAACGTGACTATGCAGTTTTAGACAGATTTATACTTTTATTCCAGTTTAGAGACAAAATTAATTACACCCTTGGTAATTCAAAAAACCTTCTATTCACTTAATTTTACAGTGAAATTGAAAATCATTGTCTTGAAACTCGTAAACACAAAGTTTTGTACATTATTACTTCATTTAGGTTTAACAAACATGAAAAGTCATCCCTTTGGTTAAGTGACTAGATGGGATTGAACACTTGAGGGTTTATGCACAACATTTTTATGTTTCTTTATGCAGTTTACTTACTTGCCAGTGTACAACTGTTTTTTAAAACTCTGGTTTTGCACTGTTTATCAATAATAATATTCGACAAAACAATAAGAAGACGTAAATTGTCTGAACCGTGTAATGTATTTGCGGAACACATTTCGAACTATCTGATCACACACGTACTTGTCATAGGTATTTATATAAAAACTCATGAAGATAAGGGGTGAGAAAATAAAAAGGGGTCAGGTAGGAAGGCTGACTTAAAGGCCGAATAACAATGAAAATCAATAGAGCGAAAAAATAATAGTACACCGAACTTGGTTTTTCAATAGTTGAATTTACCAAGGAAGGATTAATGTGACAACAAATTGTTTATGAATACATAAAGGTGGTTTCAACTTCCTAATAGCTAAGGCTTCAACAAATTTCAGGATCACTCCCCAACATGTTTTGTAAATAGGTGTAAAGGAAGTAGCCATATCAATCTTGTGACCTGTCTCAACGATATGTTTAGCGATCGAAGAACTTGGACGTCTGCTACCAACATTTATAGGTTCAGGTGATTTAATTTGCTTCTGAAGCCACTGTGGAATATGTTCCGAGGCCTTTACTTACATGGATCTATTAGTCCTACCTATGTATGTGTCACCACACGTACATTTGAACTGGTAGATACAATGGGATGTGACATTATCGTTCACATGCTGTGGGGGTTTGGGGGAATATAAGGGCTTCGTGGTTTCGATTACTCGAACCCTGGCTGCATAGTAAGTCCTTCTAACAGCAGCGTTAAGTCTCTGCTTAAGGATTGCACTCTGAGAGTCACCTTTGTACGGAAGGCTGATGAAGACATCCTTCTTTGGGACTGACTGCAGTTCTAGTTTTGACGCTCTGCCGATTTTGTTCTGCCTGATAAATGTTGATGGATAGTTATTTTCCAACAAAATATCGGTCAGTGTTCCTCTTTCATCTGCTAAAGTATCCTCGGTGCATATTCGTTGAATTCTGCTGAATAGGCACCTTACTAACGTTCGCTTGTACTGAACTGGGCAAAAGCTATGGTAATTCAGATATTGCCCTATCCATGTATGTTTTCTGTAGATAGATCGTTTTATGGATCCATCCTGCCTTCGACTAATTAATATATCTAGGAACGGCAAGCAGTCATCTTCCTCTCTTACACATGTCAAAGATATGCTGTTCTGTACTTCGTTCAGTAATAATATATCAAATAATCCAAATTTTAATTGTCACCTATTTTGAATAGTCAAACTTTTCACTACACTCTCTATTGAATTCAACTTGTATTTGCACTAATAATCTCTCATGTTCTGTAAATCTAACAATGACGTTTATTTAAAAATAACTGCTAGTTAATTATATGTGTTGGTTACAGATTAGTTTGTTTAAGTCGAACTCTAACAGACTACTGTTCTTCCTAGGGCCAGATTCTTCACTGAAGATAAACATTTTTTGTATTCAGTACTTACTCTCTTCTGATCTACTAAAATGTAAGTCAGTGTGCATTTTCCAAAAATCTGTTTGAGATTTTTAGCATGAACCGTAATTTCTCGAAACAATACCCTACTGATGCTGAGTTAAGACGAAATTACTGAAAAGTATTAGCTTTTTTATAACTTCTCTTCTACAGATTTCCTTTATGGTCCATAATAATATAACTATAACAGATTCAATTTGAGTAAAGGCTACCCACTATTGTTATTGTTCAAGAGTCTAAGATATTGCACTGCAGAAACAGTAGGAATTTAAGGAGGGAATAATACGCGAGAGATAGTAGGAAGTACTCTGAAAAGCTATTCATTTGTACAATACAGTATTTTGACTTGTATTTACAGTATAACAGATTGTTTAAAATGAATTCCACTTCATTGATGTTTAATGTCAGACTGAATCAAATATTTAGAAGCAAACAAAGTGAAGCCAGTTACTTTGTAGCTAAGATCATAAGCCATTCAATGCTATTTACTCGTTCCACAAATGGTGACTTTTGTGCCTTGACAGCCTAGTGGGTAACCCTTTGGCGTTTGAAGTGATGCATACTGGGCTCAAGTCTCAGTGGGAACAATATCCCTCACTATGGTGCAAGCATATCCATCCGACAAGTACCAATTAGGACGAAACATGCGTCCACTGCTATCCACTATCAAGTAAAGCATAGCAAAGGTTCACAGTGTGATGACTTAATAGTATAAAATATTTTCCTTCGTAGTTTCAGATTGTTAGAAGGGATGCTTCCAATTATTCTAACGAGAAAGTATAGCAGTTGTACGCATTTAATTCAAAGTAAATTAGTTTTATCCACTTTGTCGTAAGAACCGAGAAGCACGCATGATAAATCTGTTAAACATATCATAAACCATCCAATTTATTTCTTTTGCATAAATTATTTTATCAAATGCGCTAAAATGAGTTAATCACTGAGATGGTCCATCTCAAGATGATCTAAAACACGTGAATGATATTGAAACATTTAACCATTTTCGCTGTTCACGTGTTGTACATTTAATGTACTGCATCCTGTATTTTGTAATAATGAATTTATTGTATCAGTCAAATAATGATAACATTACTCATGACCATAGTGATAATAATAATATTTAGAGTTCACGATGAAATAAACGCACAAAATATAACAACCTGTTAGGGAATTAATCCTTATAATAAGCAAATCACAACTTTTGCTTGGAATAAATAATTATCTGTGTATTAAAATATATTTTTTTTTTATACCTTGACAAATCAGTAGTATGTCCCAATACCGTTGGATTATTCGCAAAACAATATATGTGGATTCATATATATATATATATATATATATATATATATATATATATATATATATATATATATATATATATATAAACTTGCACATGATTAATGTATGTTATTCACCATTGAAACGCATTTGCAAGTTATACAATATGGCCTTTGAAAAAGCTGTTATCAAAGATGCTGATATGGATGTTCGTATGCAAGAAGAGGCTATCAGTGTAGCTGTTACTGGAATGGAACGACATGAAGTTGACAAGGATGTTGCATCACATTTGAAACAGTATTTTAATATACACTATGGACGTACATGGCATTGCATAGTTGGAAAACAATTTGGAAGGTAAGTTAAATAAAGCTTTTTTTTAAAATAATTTAATCGACAGTAAAGTAAATTAGCTCAGGTTATGATAGCTTTATGTTGAGGTGTATCTTCTTCAGTTTTCCACTAGTCAACTGGATAGATTTGTACTCATACATCGAAAAATTATACTCTAAACCACTTGGTTATGATAATTACATATGCCTTATCTTTAATAAATCTTATCGTTATGAACATCTACAGAGTTTACAAACCACATAGATGATATGTCAGAAGTGTTCGAATCGAAAGTTCACTTTATAATGTTAATCAGTCACTTTGACAATCACAAAATTAGAAAGACCAGTGACATCTCTTTTAACAGTTTCATTTCTAATAAATAGTTTAAAAACTCGTTTAAAAACTGATGACAATGAATTATTCATTTCAATTTGAAACAGATTCTATAACGTTGGTATTGCACACCCTGGAACATTTTATATTTGTTGAAGTTTGTTATGGATATCGTTGGGATGAGATGTATGTTCAGCAGTTACATTGTCTTGTGATAAGATAGATTTGTTGGACCTAGAGTTTATGGCTAACTCTCAGAACAATTTACTTCTGACAATCATAACATAGAAAGAAAGAAGGCAGTGATAGCAGTGCAATGTTTTGATTTCAGGCACTTTGGGGGACAAATGAGGAGGGTAAACTTGAACAAGTTTATTAAAAATTATTCATCATTTAGTAAAAGCTATTGCTGAGTACAAAGCTTACAAAAGATAGAAATTCATAACCAAGTTTACTGGACACTACAGATTCAAGAGTTAAATACGAGGTCACATTTTGCTTGATAGTTTAAATATTCTGTTATCTATCCTGACAATATGATTCGGCATATATTTACATTCATTCTCGAGAATGTATGAAAATAACTATTCAATAAGTCTAAGCATTACATAGTTATTCATGTGATTGACGTAAATCAGTCGTCTTATGATAACGTGTGTGACTGTCTGAAACTAATTGATGACCACAATCTAACAACTGAGTATGAAATGCAATCAGTAAGCTCAGTCACAGGACTTATGTTCTTATTTGACTAAAAAATATGTTGAATGAACAGAAGTTTTTATTATGATTATTTATTTCTCCATTGGGTTCCTAGTGGAACATAGGGCTTCAGTAGTACATCTCCATTTCACTCTCTTCTCTGCAGTCTTTTGAACCTGGCTCCACGACTGCCCAGAAGCTTTCATTTCTTCCTTACATGATCTCCTCTGTGTCATCCTCGGACGCCCAACTCTTCGTTATTTGTAGGCAAGTAGCGTATGATTGTGACTTTCCTTTCTTTTGAGTTGAACCTTGCCGTCATGACCCAGCAGGAGGAGATTGGTTCCCGCTGCATGAGGGAGAGCCTTTGATGCTCTTGGGGACATTATGATAACCGCTCCCTCAGTGTGTTTGTGGTTGTCACCTCGGTGACAGTATCGGAGTAGATTATTGACTGTCCAGTTGACAGTTAACAGAGTCCACTTCCATTCCATCTGCTTCCGCAGATTTCTAGCACTTCTATGCCATACCTTCTCATCTTTTTGGTGATCTGGGTAGCCTTGCTAGGTCCAAACATTGTTCGGACATTCTATGTCCCATTCTTACTTTCACTTTCATCCAGAGTAGAGAAGACACATCGGCCGATTGGCTTCCCTAAGGCAGGCTTTCGTCAACTGGCGTCATTTCGCCTCTCCGATTCCAGCGAGGAATAAGTTTGTTTTTACTTTATGTATTTTCTTTGTGTTTTGAAGTTTCTTTAGCGGTTAGATTGGCTTTCCCTTCCCTCTTTATCTGGGCTTTGGACCAGCTAGTAACTAGTGAACTAGTTACCTAGGCGACTTTGAAGTGAAGTTTACTATCCATTTATCCAAGCACAGAACAAGTCTAACTTGTGTACGCTGTTACATGAAGATACCTGGCAGAGAACTTCACTGGGAGCTTTTGTATATCGTTGAATGATTGACCAATCAATTAATAAAAGATACATTTAGCCATTGTCCAAACGAAATTTTGATTTTAATAGACATCTAAGTTACGAGTTCACTTAAAGTTGCAATCAGTCTTCCTAAAAGAAGTACCTCTGTCGTTTGATAAATCCAGTTTACTGTTAACGTCTACATGATGTGTATGTTATTAAGTCATAACCGTTTCAATGATACCTTTTCTAGGTTCTTGCAATTGCAAATTCCCTTAGTCCATAAAAAATTTTGCCATATGCAGTTCTGTTGATTAGTGCACGCAAAAAGTCACATTCTCCTAATTGCTTGTTTCCTAAGAAATATCCGGGTTTCCGGTTTTCATCTTATCAACTGGAGGTTAATATCCAGCAGTGATATATATATATATATATATATATATATATATATATAAGAAGTAAAATTTTGAACTTTTACGCCAACCAAGTGAATAGCCATGACGATAAACAGCAAAGGTATTAAAAGATGGCTGTTATCCACTACCAACTGACTGGTCTCCAAAATCGCTAGCAACATACTGTAATCCATTGATGGATAGCTAACGTATTCATCATAATGGTCGAAAATTCACATTTTAACCTCATATGAGGTCAAGGGTGTAAATCTTCAGAAGGGTATATTGATTTTAGTGACCTGCAGAGGAATCCAGGACGCGCACTTAGTTTTATTCGGGATTCGTCAACTGGATGTACCTGCGCCCCAAAGAGAATTGTTCTTCCAATCGAGGTAGAACTTAGCAGCGCGAAAACCTCAGTGTCATTAAAATCTTCGGAAAGTTTTTATTCTAGTGAGAAGTAGGTGTTCAGTGTTCAGCAGTTTCAAAAGATTCTCCGTTAAAAAATCTTGGGAGCTGGGATATTAACAATTGCTTTCTATTACTTTCAGCTGTGTATTCAAAAGATATAGGATATGAGGATTTGATGAAATAAATTATGTTTAAGGCCAAACTCCAGTCATCTTCTATGAGAACCCAGTTCCAATAAAGCTGATTACTATCCATAAACTTTATCTTCCTAACAAGAAACCCTGTTACCACTGGTGACGAAAGCTTTATTAAAATAAAAAGGTGTCCTAATCAAAAGGTTCGTAATTACTGCCAGAAGAATTAACATTCGTGACTGATTGATTCATAAGCCTTACAAGCGGCAATTGTTTTAAAAACTCAAATTTCGACTTCATTGTCCAAATATTTTTGTTTGATATTTTGTAATATAAGCCCGAGTTATATAGTTGGATGTGAAATCTGATACCAAAAGGTTACATTTTCAAATCGTAACAATTATTGGTGGTAGACAAATTGTTTAACTAGAAGCAAAACTGGTTCAACTAAGTGTGCTCAAAAACCTTGAGCAGTTTTGTATAAGATTTATTTGAAGAATCATTCTGATTCGTGATTTTGCGTAAAATAGTAATCTCAGAATGTAGAAAATACTTCTTATATAAGAGTGAGGATAAATCTCTACAGTAGGTGAGGGAAATGTTTCCAGAGTTCACATCAACGTCTTGTTTACTGGACCAAACTTATGTGCATATTTTACTTCATCTAAATGTGTCTCTACCTTTTACTCGTGAAGTCAACTAGAGGTTTAACAAGTCTTTTTCATTCCACTACCCTACTTCAGTACTATTTGTATGAACATAAATAGTTGAAGCCAAAAAGTGGCGCCTTTGAATGACGCCTCACAAACTTACCTCATTCTCACTAATTATTCTGTGCCTATTAAGTATGGTTAAATATTTTAGTGGCAAAAAGAGCTCTTTTTTCTTAACAAATAAAGTTGGTTCTATTCAGTATTTTATTTGCTCAAATTATTTTCTTTTAAAGTGACCCTTATCAGATGACTAGAACGTACACAACAATAATTATTACGCCTTGATGTGACTTTAAAGGACACTCTCACCCAACTGGTGAGATAGGCAATTACATTTCTCTACTTCACGAAAGCTACCATGTCAGCCAAAAAGCCAAAGCCTGATTGGTTATCTCAGCAGTTGTTAGAGCGGTATTCAAAGTCGCTCTACACATTTACTTTCTCATTCATATAAAATCCAATTAGCATGATAATTTTGCATCTTCTCGTTAAAAGAACATCAACCGATTTCAATAGTTTTTCAAAGCTTCTGTCAGTATGAATGTCACAGTATGTTAAGCCACCTGAAAAAAGTCTAAGGTTTTCGTTCACTTGTATGTAAAACAGTAGAACTATTAAAAAAATCAACAACAGTTTGGGATGTGGTGATAAATGTCGCAGCGAAATAGTTCATTGTTCCCAACCAAATAAAACAAAAGAAGTGGCCTTAAGTCACTGACGTTCTGTATAACTGGATTACATATATTGATTGGCTACTGGAGAGGTGCCTAAGTAGCTCACTTGAAGGTGGCTGACTGAAACACTGGGTGATGCGAGTCCGGACCTCACAGGGGACATCAGTCCTCTCAAGGTTGCAGATACGCCTTGCTGTCGAACTCTAAAAAGCACGAAAACTAGGTCCAGGACTTCCTGCCGACTGCCTTCAGCCAACTAGTATCGGCTATAGGTGTTCAATATTAAACCGCTAAAACTTCAGCGGATTATAGGCAACAGTAACTATGAATAGGATAATGAAGTAGTGTTCAGATGTTTTGAAGTGATCGGAAGTAAATCTTGAACTTGAATTTCATGCTTTCAGTCGCTGATCACGAAGCCAATCTTTCTTTCCTTGGGAAGTATTTGTTTACTCCCGAGTTTTCCTACAAGTTGCTTAACAAATCAGTTAAGTATTCCCAATAAAAGATGCTTCAAAGTGGATAGGTAGAACAATTTACTAGTAAAGGAGTATTATGACTATGTAATGTACAACTCTAGAAGTCATTAAGGCTAAAGCAACGAAGTCATGCACTTCAAATCTCTCGAAAAAATGAACTTGTACCGGATCCAGATCAGCAGCATAGACTGTCTTTAAGACACTGGTCAACTGGCGATGTTGAGTCTTCCAGCTTGGCAACTACATTGGAAAATGATGATTTGGTGAGCACTTAGGATTGGAAAACATGAAACTGTTTACTCTCCAATGAAAAACCTCTATATGAATGACAGCTACTTAGGGAGGAGAAACTGAAATCTTACCAGGTAATTGACATCACTATACTCCAACAGTCTTCCTGCTTTCTTTCCGATATATACTACTGAGACTTCTCCAACTGATAGCTTAGTGACTAGTAAGTTAAAAGTAGTGTTTCTTCAGGTGGAACATGTTTAATTTCTCCTATAGGAGGTGACAGGATGAATTAACTGCTATCTGAACAGCCTAACTACAAGAATGACTTTCAACGGATTAGCAGCTCATCGAATACTCGACAGAGGAACTCAATTTCAGGCTCACGATTACTTCAAATAAGAATTAAATACAAATTTGTGTTGAAGAGGAAAAACATAATTAAAGTGAGGTGCCATGTCTTCAGTTAAATCTAATTAGCAATCTAAGTTCCCCATAGAAGAAGTTCGAATTGCCTTCTATATTCATTGATGTAGCATTGTGAGGCAGTACACTAATTTTCAAGTGTCACCAATGAACACCAAGAGGTAAATACAAAATCTATGCTCAAAATCTTATACGATTACTTCTGTGTACAATTCAATCCTTTTGATTGTTGCTATCTGTCACATGAAAATGTTATTTATTACCGAAAAAGGGCAAAATATGAAGGATTTTGGTAGTATATTTAAGTACATTCAAATATTACTTATCTTAATGCAAAATCACAACCCCACATTTATAGTTTGAATTTTCTAGCGATGAATATTCTGAAAATCTTTTTGAAATGCATTACTTGGGAAGTTAATAGAGACAAATTTGGGAACAAATGTCGACAAATGGCATTAAATGAATGATGGCATAGTATTTAAAGTTGACACGGTTCTAAAAGCATGAATCCAAGGTTTTCAGCTTAGTGGCTAGATGTTGGTGTGCTCATTATGATACCTAAGCATCATGAGCCCGGCTCCCTGCATAGTCATTGGTCAGCATGGCAGAGGAGTCTCTAATTAGAATAGAATGGTTTTACCGAGTTCCTAATGATTCTTCTTGTGATAACAACACGTGAATAAGGCCATTTAGAAAATCCTGTGTTTGAATGCTATATAAATGGTTCCTTCCTTTTGCTTTCTGATGTCCATCATTTACAGTGATATCAATCAGTACACGTTTAAAGGCGGATTACGTGCCTAACCTTGTCCTGGGGGGGTTGTTGGGATTTATCGGTTTCAAGTTGGTATTCATCGTGGACTGACATCACTTGCAGAAACATTGGACACCCAGGAGCACTGGACAGTTATTTCGTCGCACTACGAGACTCCTTAGCAGTGCTCACTCATAACGCCGCCAGGGATAGTTATACTCAGTACTTCATCAGTATAGTGATATTTCTCATGAAGTGTTAGAGCAAAGGGCTTACTAAAAGACTGGAAATATTAATCAAATAACTGCCAATGCCTTTTAGGCTTTTGATGAATTATGTCTTTATTCATTCTCTAGGAATTCTCATGCTTTAGACCTTAGGGATACCTCATCGTTATTTATCCTACTACGTCAATCGAAATTTCGAAAGACACTTCTCTTTAGCACAGCTTTCTCAGTGTAAGCAATATTAACCATTTCTAAATCAGCTTGTTCTGTAAAAACAAAAAGACACACATGCTAACAAAGCAAACAACTCGTTTAGTACTGCTCAGGGAGTTCCCTATGAGGCTGAGAATGATGCAAGACTACAAATTATCAATGCGCGTTGTTGGAGACACGGTTATCAGCAACTTGTCTATCCTATCAGGTTTATCACAGACTAGGAAATGCTTTAAATGGTTTAATCAGATAAACACACATAACAGGACTGGAAATATAGAAATTTAGTTTAGCGAAATGCGACCAACTCAAATTTAGAAGAACCTAAGTTAGCAACTCATAAACATCTGTACTTCAACAACTTGTCATTCATTATGACAACGTTATCGTTTATAATTTTCTGGTTGAAACAACAAGTCAGTTCAAAAGTTTTCAATAAATCAAAACAACTAATTTTCACCAGAAAACTTTTCCAAACTCCGCATACGAGTTGAGCGTTTTCATAACTAAAAAGTCAAACTTGCGACAATAGATATTCTTACTACTTCCGAAAACCCATGCTCACTATTCCACACCTATAATCTAATTGGACACGTTCCTATAATCCTTTAAATATTTCATCAATATAAGCCCACAGAAACTACAAGATAATTATTTCGTGACTGTAGACCGTTGCATGCAAAAATGTTATTGACATATTGGCGTGTGTAAGGTTCTATTCATGTACCAAATTACTCAGCTATTTGTTCACCCGGCTGAAAAAGTTCTTTGTTTACTTTGCAAGATCCAAGAGCAAAATACACATCAAAACTTAGCTACAGATTTTCATCGCGTATATGTTTGATGGTCAACTGTTCAATGAAGCTACAAGATAGTTAGATGATTACTGATGGATGGGAAGTTAATTATATTAGTCTGTTCCAGTTAACGGTAACCGTAAACATGTACTAGCCTATTACGTGTTATTTGAAAAACTTGGCAAATCCTTTCTAGGCGTATTTATCATCTCTTTAACTCTGTTTATAGTGCTTTGTAATAGTGACTGTATTTATGACAACACGCTGCCAGTGACCTTGAGCTTTTGCTTTTTTATATATGTTGAGAAATTTGTTTGAAAAAGGATGTCTGATTTTGCCAGATATTTTTCAGGCTCATGAATACCTTTGTTAACTGACACTTCAAAGTCATCCAAAGAATTCTGAAATAGATTTTACCGATTTAATAAAACAAACTAATAAAGGTTCAAATATCGCAATTAATTTTTCTTTTAATAAGTTTTTATGTTGTGTTTTAAAAATTATGATATCTTCATACTACTTGAAATAACAAGGTTTTCATCGATCAAGATAAATCAAACTTCTGTTTTAATGATTTAAAATTACTTGAAGTCTGCATGGAGGGTAATTTAAATTCATTTACATATCAGTAACCTATTAAAAGCTTTCTGTTAATTTAAAAACTACCAGCTAATTCTTGTTTCGACATATTTTCTATTACAGCGACATTTCTTATGAAGAAGGCAGCTTTTTATACTTCTTCCTTGGTGACAGATCGCTTCTGCTTTTCAAGTCAGGTTAACACGAACAACCAAGAATCATTATTATCACTAGTCAATATTCGTGTTAAAATATTATTACTCAGAATAGAAGAATATTTGCAAATCAGTTGATCTTTTCAATAAGTTTTTAAAAGTGTTAACTTATAGAAATTTATATTGAGTTTAGCTTCTTTGTGATTGTTTCTTCGGAAAAATGATTTTACAAAGCTGTAAGACAAGCTTCAGAATAACCACGACCACCAAGACTGAACATTCTAGTAGACATTTATTCCTCTGTTAGTAGCAGTAAGTGCTTCAGTCAAATCTCAGTGGAGAAATCAACACTGTGGAATGCATTATACATTCTAAAATTAGACAGCATGTGTATGCCACCAAGAATGAGACTTGTGTAATTATTTCTGATGATAAGTTCAGCCTTTCATTCATCATTTCCGCCGTATTCCTAAGAAGTAGCTGTTATGTTGGATATTTAATCGGCATTTGAATAATATGCATATATATATTGACTTGTAATAAAATAAAATCCTCACGAATTAATCGGTGTATAAAGCTAAAGTTTTGTTAGTTTCTGTGAGCCATTTGCTTCACGCTCCTATGGCCTCCCCAAAATTCAATAACCCAATTTTCCGATCCGTCCAATTATGGATTTTACGAATTCTCCAACGTATAACCTTCCAAAGTACCTCACAAAAGTCCTTAAACCATTACAAGACAACTTGGTAAGTATCATTAAAAATTCATTAGACTTCAAACATAAATTATTACAAACAGTGATTGGAGATGATGAAACAATGATTAGCTTTGACGTTTTTCTCTACATACAGATATTCCGATTGATGAAAGCATACAAGTTGTTAGATTTTTATTAGAGTCGGATGCTTCTTTATCTCTTAGATTCAATATTTGCATCACTGAAATCTATGACGCACTGAGATTATGTCTGACCTCAACCTTTTTTTACTTTTCGAGGAAACCTTTATCGTCAAACCAGTGGGTAGTAATGGGTTTATTTGTCTCACCCATTGTAGCTAATCTCTACATCCACAAAGTAGAATCAGACATACTTAGCCAACATAATTTAAAACCAAGAATATGGTGAGGGTTTGTTGATGACACCTTCGTCATAACCAAAAAGCAAGGACTAGAAAATCTTTTTGAATACCTTAAAAGCCGTTTCAATTCTATAAAATTCACATATGAACTAGAAACAAAGTTCAGGACGCTAGCTTTTCTAGACTGTAAGGCGGTACGAAACAATGATGGGACACTTGACATTGATGTCTATCAAAAAGATACACATTCTAACAAGTACCTTGACATCGATCCGGCTCATCCATTGGAAACTAAGTTAAACGTTACCAAAAATCTGTTGATGAGATCACAAAGTAGAATCTCAGCAACCAGATAAGCAACTTGTTCCAGAAGTCTTAAAACAAAATAACTATTCAGAAAAACTATTAAAAAGGATCGAAAATAGTTTATCGAATAAAGATACGAAACAGGCAAGCCATAAAGATTGGATAAGTACTATAGTACTTCCTTACCGAACATCCACTTCAGAGGAAATAAGGTGTATCCTTAATGGTTACAACACCAAAGTGTTCTTTAAGATGACGAATACATCACACTCACACCTGTGTAAATTAAAAGATCCTATTCCTCGTTTGGAACAACAGAACTGTGTTTGTAAGGTAGACTGTAGCGAATGTGATGCCACATACATTGAACAGACATCACGTCAAGTACTAACACGTCTAGCCGAACACTGTCAAAGTTCCAAAAAACTCATATGATCTAGAAAAATTTGAAAAAAGCTCTGCCATCATGGTCCATGCCCTGCATTCAGGTCATAAAATATCATTCGAACAGACGAAAGTCCTGCAAAAGGGTTTTCTTTCTCACAAAGAGCGGACCATTGAAGAAGCTTTGCACATCTGTTCGTATCCTTCTTCGGTCAACAGAAAAAATGGGTTAGACATCCCACTAATGTTGCAAACATTAATAACTTGCGTAGGCAGTTGTAAATAATATATGAAGAGAAGGTAGAACACAGTTTCATTCCACATGATTTATTCCGAAGTTACTCTTGCTTGAATAGTTTCCGGTGTCACTTCGCTGAATCGTCTTAACCACGTCAAAAAATATTGGCCGTATTTTAACAACCTGTCTATTCCTACTACATAACACTCTATTGATCTACGATTTTCATCAATTTTACGCTCCTTTCTGACTTATATACATTCTATGGTCCGTTCTATAAATAACATAATCCATTTTTGTTATTACTCATACTTCAAGTGTTATCAAAAGTACATTTATCGTTATCATTATTATTACTTATTTATCATATATTGCTTGATGTTCACCCCTAAGGTCTCATAACCCCATTGTACTTTTCATAGATGAACTAAAATGTTTCCTCACGATATTTTTGTTCCACCTTACTCGCACAACTGAAAAAGCTTGTGACCGATTTGCTCATTCACTCACTTGTATTACATCGATCTTTGCTCCATATCACGATGTAACTGGATGATTGTACCAAAACTTGAATATTAACCTGAAAACTTAATGTTAGACACAGACTCTTGAAAAGGATCTTCCTAGCAAGATCGAAACATTGAGGAATAATACAAAATATTTGTTTATTTTGTTATTTTTTCTAATATACTACACCGGGATTACACAAGTAAAAATACAACTTATACAATGAATCATACTAACTCGGTGCCCAAGTTTTTTCAAACCATCCAGTCTATTGTTGGTTAGGATACCTTCAGAATTAAAATCACTGTAAAATTAGAATGCAGATTGAAGTTAAACTGTCTTAATAGTGGTACTGGTCTCTAAATTCTTGTTTCATCATATTAGCCTTCAAAATGACCTCTTTAGATTGAATTATAGTCAGTCTTTTCAAAATTGCGGCTAGTAGGATCGAATGAAAACGGAAAGGCTATAATTTAACCATCATTTGTTACTAATGACAAAAAATAAAGGAAATAAACAAGGAAATAAGTTCTAAAAGACTACCTTATGATATAGCTCAAGAAGTCTAACTGTCAAGAACTTGGTAAACTGTCAGATAAGTTACTTTTTTATGAAAATGATATAATTTGCAATCATAAATGCATAACGACTAGTGCTTAAAAAGTCTATATGAATAGTCGACAGAAAATATCTCCACAAATTCATCATCATTCAACCTTTTAAGGAGGTAATTTTTGATGAGAACCGAAGTTGTATCTAGGGCTGATGGACATTTAGGAGTTCCAGAAAGCATTATAACTAAACAGATTACTATAGAAAAAGATGTATGAATGTGTTCAATATACATGTATGCATGAATTAGAACACATGGAAGATGGTGGTAGACGCGAAAAAATGAGAGTTGATTTTGAGTAATTAGAATGAAGAAACAGTTTATAATCTCGTACTGAGTGATCCTATGAAAATACTTCATTGTTCTAAAAGATCTTTTCATAAAAGATTCAATACGTCAATTAAAATAGGAAATAATACTACATTTCATGAATGCATATACCATATTGGTTACTTGTTATGTGTTGTTTACTTGTTCATGTATGATCAATAAAACTTTGTCGCCTTACAGTTTATTCGAAACAGGAATTTCAGTTCGATTTTATCATCAGAAAGGCTACTGGCATTATAAACTTATTCAATGTTCTTTCATCCACCTGAAAATCTGATTACAACTTAACGACATACACCGTTCGGTTCTTAGTATGTGAACATCTTAACACTACGCCTGGCTCTAAGAGAAATCGAATGTTACTTCATTCTGAAGTTAGTGCTGATGATGTCGTCTAGCAAGACGATGAAAGCGCCACTATTAAACAACCAAGCTCAGAGAACACAAACAACCAACACCATCCACCTGAGCTACAAATATTCTCCATTATTTCAAAATCATACAAACGTGACACGCTTCACGTTGTTCGAAGATAAGAGGACTTCCCCAAAAGGCAAGCTTCCACAAAAGAACAACTATTCTTTCTGCATGAGTGCCTATATCAGAATGTTAAGATCATCAAGATAAATTACAACACAATGACAACTACTGACATTCTCAAATATTGTGTGAAATATACGCATCGGGATATGAAAGAAGAACAAGTATTTCAGCGGAGGGTCTCTTTATGGCGACTTCACTATCAAAGCTGTACAATCGCAAATTTATACATTTTTCTAGTTTAAGGATTTGATAGTTAAAAACGGTTTGTCAAGTATAGCAACACAAGTAGTGTCAATAAATAAGCTGTCATTAAAATAAAAAAAAACAACCAAAAACTGATCAGTAGTGAATATTAATCAAAATAAGTTTGGACAAGGTTTCGTAACATGGCGACATAACTGGAAACTGAATTATGATCAGGTAAAGGATAGCGACAAGAATGAGTAGCAAATTACTTAAGGACTGAATAGTGTCAAAGCAGTAAAATGAAAAGAATAGGTGTTGGGGGGTGGGGTGGGGGTAGAGGAGACTTCAAAGACTAAAAACTAAGATCCTGAAAGGAGAAGGGGTTGAACCATCTTCTTTTGTGTACACAATTCAGGTTTCTCCATATGGATGGCAATAGCTTTGGCGATGCAGAGAATAAGAAGACATAGAGCCTTTGGAAAGTTTCTTTTTACCTAATCGATGACTTTGAACTAGGAAGTTCTTGAGATAGTGTGATTCGTGTTCATGATATGTACAATTACAGCGCTCCTTATCGCTCTACTGTTACCTCTTTGGTTCAACCCCTTCTCCTTTCAGGATCTTAGTTTTTAGTCTTTGAAATCTCCTCTACCCCCACCCCACCCCCCAACACCTATTCTTTTCATTTTACTGCTTCGACACTATTCACTCCTTAAGTAATTTGTTACTCATTCTTGTCGCTATCCTTTACCTGATCATAATTCAGTTTCCAGTTATGTCGTCATGCTTGGCAACCTGTTTTAACTATCAAATCCTTAAACTAGAAAAATGTATAAATTTGCAACTGTATAGCTTTGAAAATGAAATCACCCTAAAGAGACTCTTCATTAATATTATCACTTCCTATAAGTAATAACATAGATGTCTTATGAGCAAATAACAAAGAAAACTGTGATGCATAGATTAATGACTTCCACGATTTTCGAAATACATTACGATGTTAACTTCATATCATGTTAACACAGATTTCAGGGGAGATAACTTCCTTTCCAAAACCTTACAGCAGTGCCAGCAGGCTAAATAGCTATGCAGATTCGAAATTCAGCAGAGTGTCCCACTGACAACTTTTTTTCTGGTGTTGAACAAGAAGTTTTTCTTCAATCTTAAAGACTGTTAGGACAGACAGTACCTCAGATTCCAGGTGTAAAATGAAATGGTACTTCAATCTATCACTACGAATTAGTTGATCACTAAACAAGAGGCAGTCTTATGCTAACTAGGAAGTAAGCTTTCAGCCAGCTAATCGACATAAAACTTCAGTTCATCATAAATATTGCTACAAGTTTCTCATACCTGTTGAAAGACATCAGTACTTTGAAAACTTAGATAAATGCTTTTCTCTTGATTCGTCTACCTTATCTATGACTGACTTCTCCCTTCGTCAAAGATTATTTCATGGTACAACTTACTAATTTCACCTAACAAAATGACTGTCAGGCTCATATGAAATTACAGGAAAGATGAATCACCATCACATTGCCGAATTCTCTTTTGTTTCACTTACCGATGCTGTGGAGATGTTTTAGCTTGAGAGTTCGATTTTGATAGCGTTATCTTCTGTTTGCTTGTAAACACTGTCACTCGTTTAAAGTCGCAAAACATACTGTTTCATTTCACCACAGTTACTTGGTGAAAACAACTAGTTTACACGTATGCCAAGATATTATAACATTAAGAAATTAACCTGTTAATTTACAGGACTATAAGTTCTTTAATTCTATGTCATTTCATCCAATATTAGTAAACTAGTTGACGAACGTAACTGGCCTTAGTTAATTCCTCTGTAATATAAAATAAGTGTTGCTAAATGCATGCTAGAAATTCTCTGGAGACCTTGGCAGTAAATCTCAGGTAACCTAGTCAACACTTATTTGATCACCACTGTGCTGTAATTCAATTTGTTTGTGGAGACAGCTGAGTTGTTGGTTTAGGGAAGAACAAACAGTCGTGTATTACAAAAAAGGAAAATCATGCCAATTTATCTGTCAGTTCACAGCTTAGTTGATGGAGTCTATGAGAAATATTTTGATGACTGCAGGTTCAAGTCTTGTGGTAACTCAGTTTTTCAATCAACTTAAATCATAAATTTTACTCAGCAAGATAAGTTTATCAGACGAAACTGTCACAGACAGTGAAACCTCCAAAACCTTTTCCTATCATTGGAGTGTTGCACATGGATGTAGTTTGACTATGGGGGAATGCGGTGATAAATGACATGGGAATAAGTATTGATGAAATTGTTTATGGACCCACAAAGGTGGTTTGAACTTTCTAATAGTTAAGGCCTCAACACACTTAAGGATCTATCCCCAACCCGTTTTGTAAACAGGTCTAAAGGAAGTAGTCGGAGGCAGGATGGATCCATAAAACTATCTATCTACAGAAAACTTACATGGATAGGGCGATATATGAACCATCATAGTTTTTGTCCAGTTCAGTACAAGCGACCATTATTTAGGTGCTTATTCAGTAGAATCCAACGAATATGAACTTAGGATACTTTGGAAGACGAAAGAGGAAGATTGACTGAAATACTGTTGAAAAATAACCATCCACCAAAATTTATTAGGCAGCATGAAATAATTAGAGCGCCAAAATCAGATCTTCAGTTTGTCCCTAAGTAAAATGTCTTTATCAGTCTTCCATACAAAGGTGGCTCTTATAGTGTAATCTTTAAACAGAGACTTAACGCTGTTGTTAGAAGGACTTACTTTGCACCCAGGGTTCGATTAATAGAAACCACCAAGCCAGTATATTTTCCCAACCCCCTACAACATGTGAATAACAGTGTCACATCCCACTGCATCTACCAGTTCAAATGTACGTGTGGTGACGCATACATAGGAGGATTCATAGATCCATGCAAGTTAAGGGCTTGGAGTATATTCCAAAATGGCTTCAGAAGCAAATTAAATCACCTGAACCATAAACGTTGGTAGCAAAAGTCCAAGTCCTTCTATCACGAAACATATGGTTCAGACAGGTCACAGGACTGACATGGCTACCTCTTTTAGACCTATTTACAAAACGGGTTGGGGACAGATTCTTAAATTTGCTGAGGCCTTACCTAGCGATGAAACTGTCTGAAACTTAAACCAGACATAGCTGCTTGCTTTTTTTCTACGCAGGCATACTGTGTTTATTTCATCCTAATTCGTTTACAAGATGCATCAAACAATGAAACGGTATTGTTTACTGGATTAAGTTTCGGACCTAATTTATTGTCCGTATTTGGTATTCTCAAAAATCCTCATAAAGGCATGCAAGAAAATAAAAATAAGTGATGCAGCGAAAAGACTCTATTCGGCCATTTTGTTTACCAGTCAGTACAGTAGCATTTATGGAGAATTTTTGGTGGGGATGTACAAATTGTTTTATCTATGAAGGCATGGCAATAAGTTAAGTAAAACATATAGCAATCAAAATATCATTTTCATTCTAAAGCAATCCAAATGCTTATGAATGCTGAAAAGCAATCAAAAAGCATTGTAACAGGGAAAGTTAAATTTTCATGACCTAAAACGTCAGGATTATTTAGATTAATTAGTATTCTTCAGGATATCAAAGAAATTCTGTAAAAATGACTGAGTTTGAACACCGAGTTGAGTAACATGATGAAAGGCTTAATTAATGGATCGTCGTCATGGTGAGTATGGAAACAAGGAATACGACTGAAATCTGTCGATTGGTGATTTCAATCGACCATTTTTCTTACTTGCCATGAAGCGATCTGCCGTTAAAATGACTGTGGCAATTCCACCTTCCCCTTCCTATACTGTGTCACTAAAAGTGAATTATACATTAAGAGTATGTCCTCACAATAATTCTTTCAAATGAACATTTAATATTTCAATGTTCAAGTTGTAGTCATCTATATTGCTACGTATAAAACAAATATTTTCTATGAGTAGAACATCATTGAAGAGTAATTCGACGTCAGGTGATATTATACTTTCGTGAGAAACACTGGTGTTGTGTATGCGGTCGATGAATGTAAAGGTGTCTCGAAGGCATTAGGTAAGAATTTGTCCCTATTACAGGTTCTAGGGCGTCACCTAACCATTTCACGACTGGATGACAGGGAGATCAAGACATTGTTAGAACCGGGCAAAGTGGAACACCTACTCTGTGTATTTTTGGTGAAGCACAAAGCCATGGTAATACTTAACCTGGTGGTTTGATGATTTCATTAAGATCTCAGCTAATTTCTGCTTACTATATACATATCGGACATTAAACAGTAACAATGAGTCAATTTCAGAAATATCAACTTACACTTTTATGATCTAACAATGTGCTTTTTGAGATTATGACCTTTGGATAAGGTACCTACTGGGTGATGATTGAAGGTGAGATAAAAATCTGGACAGCAGCCGGGTTCAAACCAGAGACCACTGGGTTTCTGGTCAGGTGCTTTACCAGTTGAACTACGATGCCGGACTGCTAACCAGATTTTGATTTCACTTCAACCATTAAGCGTTTTGCCCGGCTACCATGTGAATTCTTGACACTTTACTACCACTTAATAGTATTTACACTGGCTGCACAGACAGGATTTCTCAGCTGAATCCAAATCTAACAGATTTAGAGAGGGAAAACATCATATTGGTTATCGTTTCGACTATCTGAGATAGCCATGGTTTGGTGGACTAGCAGCGACACTGAGTGATGACAGAAGGTGGATTGGAAGTTTGTAGCGCCGTCGGAATCGAACCAGTGACCACTGGATTTCCGGTGGTCACTACCCAGTATCAACACTAGTCTGCCAAACAATGGCTATCGCAGATAGTCAAAATGATAAACTCCATTTGTCTGTTCAACAGTTAACCGATATGGTCAAGGTTTTTGTTAGTAAATGCTTTAGTATCCTTTGTCAATTACATGTAGCCCAAAAAACCCCGAATTGGCATACGAAATAAGAGTAGATAGTTAAACTGGGCAGAAAGAACATTGTGACTACATGTAAACTGCGCTTAGACTAGCCACTTTGCTGGTTTGAAATCAGAATGAATTTTTAAAAATGTGCTTCAGTGAATAAGTTACTTCTGAATGAAATGCATGTATTATGAGATTTTATTATCTACATGAGGTACTGTCACAAATCACTGCCTAACTTAATCGCCATGATGATTAACCTAACAGTAACTAAGAAATGCAGTTTCGGTGTAAAGGCCATTTATGACCGTTCACAGAAATGTGATTATATCTGCAAACAATTTCAACTTAGACTTTTCCTTCGGCTGTTGTCCCTACTTCAACTAAGCCCCTGGTTTAGGTAGTAGTTTCAGCGTGGTAAAAAACATATTTGGAAGTCGGTATTGATCATGGACTTAAATTAGCTGCAGAACCATTAAAAATCTGAGAGCACTAGACAAGTGTTTCATCTCAGTATTCGAATCCCCGCCAGTACATCCAGGGCCTTTGGGTTTCGCTGCCAGAAAGTTACTTTAAAGCTGAATATCCTGGGTTTAATCTCTGATGTGGTCATGGGTACGCACTGCTGAGAAGTAGCATACTAGGCGAAGTAGCTT
This sequence comes from Heterobilharzia americana, assembly GCA_944470555.2. NCBI lineage: Eukaryota > Metazoa > Platyhelminthes > Trematoda > Strigeidida > Schistosomatidae > Heterobilharzia > Heterobilharzia americana. The sequence goes on along the minus strand of OX104129.1, from coordinate 56,743,347 downwards.
TCCAGTGCAGATAAATTTCCAATGGTTCTCCAACCAATGTCAGTCCATGATGAATACCAACGTCAGACTAATAAACTCCCATAAACCTCTAAACTGAATATTTTGAAGTATTAATACTACCAACAATGAACCACCAATATATATTGACATCAAGTAATGGTTGTTAAATCCAATTGTAAACCTCTTTACTTGTCATTTAGTCCTCTAACAGCATACATCTGAGTATGTCAAATACTCATTAGTCAAGGAATTCATTCACTTAAACACGCACACCTTAATGTTAACAAGCATTGGATTTAGCTTTAAGTGCCCTATAGAAATCAGAAAAAATTTCTATAACTTGTACAACCGGAATTAATAACTGACGCGTTTATAAAGTGGCCAATCAGCTTATATTCATATATATTCCGCTTTTAAAGTAATGAAAACGTCTACTTCTAAATGTTTAACAATTGAATTATAACTTTTTCGAATAAATAGTGGAAATACTAATTCGAAAAATACTTTTCCCATGTTCAGCTTATCTAGTTATGTTTTATGTGAATAGCTACTGACTCTACACACATTGGGTAAGGTAGTTTTACTTGCGTTCCTCAACAACTACTGTCTGAGTTACTTCCATTGGGCTTCTAGAAGTCCCATTCATACTTCTTTATTAGTCTCAACATTATATGGAAGAACAATATGACCCATGATGAACCATCGTCATAAGTAAACCTTTAAAAGTGGATCTTTGTTTAAGATGTAATCCTATGCAATATGGGTGATAAGCTGACTGGTTCTGCCTTACAGCAGATTAAGTTTGTGGTTTGATTGGAAACCCAACATGATCAAAAGTGAGGTCCACAACATTAGTTAACTCAAAATAAAAACTTAGTGCAACAAAGTTATTGTTAGATGCAACGCAGCAAGTAGACTAATGACAGCAACGTTACCCTCTCGAAACACAAAATCTATACGTGATAGCAGACATCAAGGAATTAGCTGACTCATTTATCAGATAAGGGATTTTTATCTTTTGTTTTCTGATGACTACCTTACATTTCTTTAGAAGACAAGAAACACTGCGTTAGCTGTTGAATTCAATTTTGAGCCGTTTCTCAGTTATTGAAAGTGAGATGAAAATTTGGGCCGTAGTGGGATTCGAACAGGAGACCACCGCGCCGGAGGCCCGGTACTCTGCCAACTGTCACTGGTACGAATCCCGCTGCGGCCCAAATTTTCACTTAACTTTCAGTCATCATGCATTATTGAAACAATGTCTTCCAATTATAAACTAGACATACAAATATTGATTGTTCATGGGAGAGCAACCAATTTCATATTTTCTTATCCTGAGTGCAAACTGAATCCTGTCGATCACCTTTGCAATGTGACCATCATGCTAGGAAACTCAGAATCACGGTGCACATTGGTAGATGTTAGTTGGTTGGAGGCAAACCGTAGGGCTTCCCATCGATTGCCTCCAACCAACAAACATCTAGACATACATATAAAGAGGAGTAATACACGTGTCTTTTCACATTCAAATATCAACTGTAACTGCTTTCCTTGGGAAGAGATATAAGAAATTTTCAGAACGCACATGCTCACCGGCAAAATCAACGTAGTTTGGCTTGATACTCATATTTTATGATTGTCATTGAATTTATCGTCAGTCGAGGTGGGACAATTGCATAGTGTGCTGTCATCTAACATATATGCAAAGATTTTAACTCTGATCATCCTAATAACCTATATTTTAGAATTATTCTCATCTCATACAAATAGATTTTTTGCAAATTTGTCTCAGAAATGGAAGTAATAAATGTGAATCTGTGCAAACAAGCATATCATAGAATTTTATTTACTTTTTGTAATACTTCTGACCCTTTTTTCTATAAACAGACAATTGAACATATTGTTTAAAATTGTAGCTAAACTACCACACATATAACTTACATTCAACCGATAATGGGATCAAGTTATTGAAGTCAACTTTTCAAAAATAGTTTCTTTCATTTAGTACAGCAGACTTTAGGAATGTGGTTCTCTGTAGTATTGAGTTCAATTCAACTTCAACATAAATTCCTCTATCTGTATACACTACACGAAATCGAATATAAATTTACGTTAGATACTACTTGTTTAATGTTCGTTAGTAACATTAGAGTATGTTAGCTAACCTTTTGTTTGTTTGACGATAGGCATGTCCATCTATCAACTTGTTCACGACATAGGTATTTCACATCTTCAATTGTGATGTGATAAAACTGTGATATAAACTATTTATTTAGTAGAAAATATTCTAAATAAAATAATGTTCTGTTTTTTGCTGAAATCTATCGAATCAATGATACTTTACCGAAACAATGTAGAGGTTACTTGCCAGCACTTCTCAAAAGGTGCATACCTATATCAAAAGACCTCATTCTCAGAGCTATTGAATTGAAAATAACAGCCAGAGATGCTATCACTATACTGCTTCAAAAACAAGTGACCTTCATAAGGTTTAATTATTTCTGTCTACATTTCCAGAAACTTCAAGTCATTCAATTTTAGAGTTGTTTATTTAATATATTATTCGACTGCGTTGATATGATTGTGAAAAATAACTTGTACTTGGAATATCATCCAGCAAATTAAACTGAATCAAAGTGTGCCTCATTAAATAAACAGATATAATGTCGAATTGCACTCTACCACAGTGCCTACGTTGAAAAGTCTTCTAAACAATATACTGTGTAGCAACTATGATGTTATTCTATAATGAAGTTAAAATTAATCAAAGTATAGTTTTCAAAGACATATCCTCATACGAAATGAAGCTGTATCGCTTCTGTAGGCATGAAATGGCTAAACTTTTTCCCTTTCCCTTGTGTATGACGCTTGTGTGTCTCCATCGGTTAGTTTTTCATTGTGTTTCCGCCAGAAACATTTTACTTATGAAAAAAAGCTTTACCTCAGGAACTCAGCATGCGGCCTAGCTTGCATCGCTCTTATGTTGTGCACAACTTCCTTTCATTCAGCCTTGGAACTCTGACTACCTGTGAGGAATCGGAGTTGGTCAGGATTGTCGCCAAAACTTTTTAACTGCTAAATGTGACAACCATATCTGTGAACCTGATATGCATCTGTAAATTTAAGAGCAAAACTGCTGTTATCATCTCTTCACTGAGACCTTTGTATCAGAATGTGAAGATGTTCACCTTAATTTCCACTCAATTAAGCATTTGATGAGTTCAAGCTTATGCCGAGCAGTCACTGTCACTTTAAGGAAAACTAACACCCCTTTTCTTAGGACTAACTGAAACTAACACCATCTATTAATCACCCCTCCTTCTATCCCTAAAGAGATGTGTTAGTACGTCCGTATATGCACATACGTATGATCACGCGTCGCATGCTATTCCCTTTGCATCTGAACGGATGACTGTTCAGTGACCAGGATATTCGCAGAAGGTGAATATGAACTGAGTAATCACTCTCTATGCATCTTAGTCTCATGCAAATACCCCTGGACATGTAAAATAAGATGAATACTATCCTTAGGCCCTTTTCGCCCGAATGGTTAGCCCGTTAGCAAAATTATCGGTTTCATTGGATCTGCGATGTGGGAGGACACATTCCATTCCCGTGTACTATAGGTCCAGCATCCGCTGCTAACAATTCTATTAAGAACAAAGCGTAGTAAAAGAGCCAAAACATGAATGTTTGCGGACCACGTATTTCAAGCGTACTGCTCCAGCAGACCGAGAGCCAAAAACAAGTACGAGGTGTACAAGAATTGAAGAAAGTGTATCGAATGTTCTCAGCCAGCGGCGATGCGGGAAAGCATCTGGAAAATGTATAATAGCTAAAAAGTGAATAATATGTTCTCGGGAAGAAATTGTAGTTACTGGGGGTTTTGCGAGTGCACACAGTGTGTGCGCTGCTACTATGTTGGAAAACTATGTATTTGTTTGCAAACACGTGAATTACAGTATACGCAGTTCAAATGGGTCTAAAGTGCAGGAACTTCATTCTCCTCCTCAAGTCGTCTCACCTAGCTCTTTCGTTTCTCGCTTCTGTCCATGCTTTTCTGCTTTCTCGTTTCAACAACATTTTTACCGAGTCATATTAAACTTCAATCTCACCATGTCATATCGACGTGCTGAGAAAGCACTTACTATTTCGTGTACGGCATCGATGGAAAAAGCACTTAAACTGGTCTGCTTCCCACGTTTTTGTAGTTTTCGAATTTTTCCTCGATGAAGTGACCTACCTCCCGGCTGTGTCCCCGCGAATATATATGAAGCTTCTTTTGCGGTGACCGTTTTAAAGTTTCTGAACAGTAACAGTGGTAAGGAAAATTAAGGCGGGCAATAGAATGTAAGGGATTAATTTGTCTTGCGATTATTGAGGCAACTTTCATCCAACATTGCTTCATTACAGACTTTCCAGCGGTTTTTGTGATATGAATTCACTAAATGGAAGATAATGAACCGCAAAAACTTCCTTATAAATACCTCATTTTTCAACACAAAACATGTTTAAGTCAACGTGCAATTCATGGATATTTGAGCGGTGACTGATCCGTTGTCAGCTTACATGGAGTACAAGTACGCAGGTCAGTCTAATTTTTTGTTGTGTGGTAAAGATACGCAAAGGTAGAGTTTCCACATAAACTTTTTCCAGAATGCATCGTGTGACCGCAAGTGCATACCCCTGGTTTCATGTGCCGAGTGCGCTAGAATGTCCATAATAAAGTTGGCTGCTGTTTTGAAACTTAAAACATTGGAGTGGCGAAGGATCGAGAGGTGAGACTGTTGGGTTGCAACGTGTTGGGCCCTAGATTAGTTAACGCACTCCGTTCGCCGAAGAGCGTGAACCTGACCCTTGTGCATTAGGCAGCATAAGCCACGTGTCACGCCACCCTTTTAGTTTGTCGAGATCACTTTGTATGGTTGAATTGATGTTGCTACATTGGTTGGGGCGAAAGGTGTACACTTCTCTCAGAGTCCCCCTGGTTTAAAACAGGTGACTATACCATTTACGTATTTTGTAAAGAGAACGGGTCCCAGAACTGGGCCTTAAATCACTCCACTGGTTATATTCCTGGAAACCGAGCGTCTTTTAACGACTTAAATGAAGTTCATCATAAGTGAGTCAATCCATTCATGCAACCAGCCACTTATCCGTAACGAATTTAGTCTCTGAAGGAGTGCAGGATGATACACTTTGTCAAAAACTTTGGTGAAATCATAGTGTCGGACCGCCACTTTTCCTTCATCTCTACTGCTAATTGCGTCATGGATGAATTTTAAACGGCACATTGTGCAAGGCTTCTCAGACAGAAATCCGTGCCGTATACTCAACGCGACCAAATTTATTTTCAGTAGTTCATGGCTGCAGGCTGAAGACATTATTTAAGTGATGGTCCAGATAATTGTCTATTATTGGCCCCTACATTCGTGACGACGAAACACGAGTTCACAGAATTATTTTAGAACACTGAAATCCTCATTAACATCGACTTCGACTTACTTTCCTGAATATATTTGTGTACTTCTCTCATCTTCACAATCACAGCCCTGCAGTGCTCAGTCAACTCCTCCTACTTTCGTTTACAAGTTAAAATACCCTTCAGAAACTGACGTGCCATATTTTGGCAGCTACAAGATCTACTCGGCCTGGAAGCTCCAAAACCCGGAACTGAACTTTCGGCCCATCACTAGGTAGGAAGTTGTGACGAACAAGTAAGTCGAAAACTCCAACAGATACTTCAGCCTCAGAAAACGGAAATCAGCGTCTTTAATCTTCAGATATGTTTTCTGGATCCAGCTACCACTGCAGGCCATCGTGCTCGGTTTGAGGTATATCCTGCCTGTGGTCCATGGTTTGCACATTAGAATAAAAAAACTCCAACATAATCAGATGCTACTAAGGAATTTCTGAGGGTTCACTGGCACTCGACCCTTCTTCGATTTAACATTCAACAAACGCACAATGGAACGTTTGACACCCACATGCTGTTATAGTTTTCTAATTAAAATCAATGCGTTGGTTTCTACTGAATATTAAGAGAACGATGCAAATTCGTAAGTAAATCCATCGAGATGCACCGACAGTACTTCTGATTTTTATAAAGACATCGTGACGGCTGAAAGTTTTGTACACTGACAGAATTTTTCAAATGAAAACGAGTAGCTTTCTAATGTAAGAGTCGAACTCTTGCACTGCGGCAGCATGCAATTTCGTTTTAGACTGTTTGTTCGATGTTTCACGCAGCAAAACGGTATTATTTACTGAATGGTGCTTCGAACAGAAACTACCGTTCATATTCTTGCCTTTGATGTGAATACGAACGATACTTCTGTCCGAAAGGTCGTCTAGCAAATAATAATGCTTCACTGTGTGAAATATTAAAAACATTCTGACGAGCACACTGTTGCCAAACCAAATGGATTTGGGGATTAGTAGTTAAAAAGGATCTTCAGGTATCACATCCATAATCCCATTAGGCTATAAACAGACAGTCGCTCCTGAGGCAGTTAACTTTCAATTACCCAGGGAGTCGTTTCAGAACGAACGGTTGATTTATTCAGAAGCAGAAAAAGGCTCGTTAACACATGGGAGTGGGGCGAAAGGTCATACCAGTTATATTTTCCTTGTGTGCATTTCGTCTTTCCTCCAGAGATTGTTTCACCCCAACCAAGTCCTTATCTTCAGCCTCCTGGAAGGTCTAGAAAGTCCATAACTTCTTGCAGGCCCTGCATCTTGAGCTGCGACAGTTTGAGATAAAAAAGTAGAGCATTTGAGGGAGGGATGACAATCTGAGCACCATGACGATGCACTTTGAGAGGTAAAAAGAAGACAAGCTTTGACATAAATCGTGTTTCTCTCGCCCGCAAACCTTATGTTTCGGTCGGCCTACGATCTCCAGATTATGATTAGGAGGCCAGAAGGTGAATGCATGCATAAAGTATTGGCCGAGGACATGTTCCGCCCAACGTTTCTTATTTTCCTATATTCAGATCTTGTAAAATTCTTGACGCTTCATTTCTATTAACGATTGCAAAGTGTTGCACCTTCCATTAGCTTTCATCGTGCAAAACTTACGTTGAATGTTGAATCGGAAGTGTAACAAATGAAGGTTAATGATCCTATGTGTAGAAGACGACGACTCGTTTGAAGCTTGTGCAATAAAAACAGAAGGGTCATTCCATTAGGCGTAAATTAGGCATAAATTAGTATATATGGTTCGGATGGGTCTAAAAGGGTAGGAACTTCTCTTTTCCCAGTGTGTCCCGTTGGGTGTTCCGTCATCCAGCTTCAGCTGGTGTCTCCCCCTTCAGTATCAACCAGGAGAGAAAATCTTGAGCATTAATTTGGTCAAAAATATTAACGTACTGAAAATGCTACTTCTCAGACATTTGAAATTGTTGAAAGAATTTTTCACTTGGGTTGGCTACAATTTCGGTTTTTCTGAACGGCTTCGCAATCAACTCACCCGCCTACCGACATCCTACAAGCCGCCACACACAAAACCTAAACCACAACAACTGGCCTAAGATTTCTAGATGATCGTAATTGCAGCCACTATCTGAATAAACAATTGAATTTAAGCTATCACTTTGGCTGGAGACCCTAAAGGAAGCATGTTCACAAAGATGTCATACAACAAATTTTTCTGGCACTTAATCAACCAACGTATCTCCTTGATAATGCTGTCTACTTCAGTTTGAAACCTATGGCGTTTTACCCGCAAGTAAAATCCACCACCACTGGGCAACAGTTCTTCTAATGTTTCTTGGCACTACAAACACTATTTCCAGTGTTGAAAATCTACAGTACCGGAAACGTTAATACTTGAAGAGTGGGAAATGCCTGAACTTAGTTATTGCATGATTGTATAAGGACTTACCGATTTCTAAAATCACCTGACTGAGTTTCTGTTGGCCAATGAAGGCGTGCGTACAAGAACTTCCGTTAAAATAGACGTTTGTCTGACGAAACATGGAGCCATACAGACGGGTCGAACGCGTTGGCTGCTTGCGATGCAAGTTTCGAGTACTGAGAGATTTTGGTGCCACTTTGGTATGAAAAGAGAGTGGTGAAAAGACACGATCTGAACTTGCAAACGATGTGTATGTACTGTAAGGTGATATCTCCCTGCTCTTTTCACAGCCTTCAGACACTTGGCATTATGACAGAGTTAGATGTCCTCCCTTCTGTACCCATCAGACCCTCTCAAACGTCGTAGGTTTCTTGAATGTTATCTGTCCGATGATACCTGTAAACTGGCCTCTCCCACGTTGCATTCATAACTTGAGAATAAAATATTTATTTATTTGCTTATAAAAAATGGTTAATTTCAATGTACCATGTCTATGTGCCAAACCACCAGTCAGTATAGCGCTGGGGCAGTCAGAAATCAACTAAGTATCGACCCAAACTTACTTGCAGAAGTAAGAAGTTTGTTGATGGAACCACGTTAGGCGTGAAGCTGTGCCTGACCTCCACAGTCTTCAAGTTTCAAAATAAAATATACAGGCGAACAGCAGAATTTGCAACAGGGTCACCAACACCCCCAATCGTGGCAGGTATATTTATGGATAATTTGAAAACGTGGCTGGATAAGTGTTTAACAACGTGCCTAAGGTATGGTGACAGTATGTGGATGACACGTTCACTGTGTTGAAATCGGAACGCATCGATGATTTCCCCACACATAACCTCAGTGGTAGATGCAGTCCGATTCATTCACAAATTAGAAAATGAGCGAAGGCGATTGCCGGAGTTAAACTGTAGTATAAAGAGAAGGACAGACGTTGGTTAGGATACTACCGTCTGTGGGAAACAGGCGCCTAGACTATGGGACATCTCATCCGATGTCAGTTAAGACAGGCCTCATCGAACCTTTGAATGATAGAGCTATAAAACTCACTAGTCAGTCCAATGACTTAAACAAGGAGGCGAGACACATAGAAGAAGCATTACCAACTAAAAATTATCCTCCACCACTCACCAAAAAATTCATACGAACATACAAGAAAGGAGATATTGGAGCAATACGGATAATTGTGACAACATTAGTAGAAAGGAGTACAGACCCTCCGTTGTGCCACCGTACAAGGAGGGAACATCATAAACTTTCCATGGAACTCCCAACAAGTCCAGAATTAGGTCAGCACCCAAGCCTACAAACCCACTCAGAGATCAGCACTGGCAGCTCAAGGACCCGACGGAACAAACTTAACAAAAGAATCTAATCTATCAAATTCCATGAAGCGACAGCGGGGTCAAGTGCACAAGTTGACCAAACCGGTGAATGTCAGTTGGACTGGCGGGACATGGGAGTCCAGATAAATGTGGGGTGGCAGACTCCGATACGACCAATAATCTGGAAAGGCTCAGCTATTGCACAATATGCATCAGCACAACGACACACCCGAGGTGGGACAAGACCACTGGACTTAAGTCCAATATAGTGGTGTGGAGAGGGAAGCCAGCTACTGGATCTTTGCCTACCGAACCAACACCCGGCATATTCAATAAGAATGACTCCGCACTCATGGTACGGACATGAAAAACACTCCTATTAATAAAAACAAAACATTTACGGTGACTGATCATAAAAATCGATCGTTGAAAGCGGTGTGACTACAGTAGTATGATTATGAGCAGCAACTTGTCCGCGAAACGTCATCGACTAAATAATACTGTATCACCGCGTATTATACCTCAGATAAACAAGGCTGACACGGAATTACATTCCGCGACGGGGCATAAGTTTTACACTCGTGTTAATGCTACAAACAACACTGCCTTCATTGGTTCATGGTATTCGCGAAGTCACTAATCCCACAAGTACTATAAACACAGTAAAAGGGTTTCAGCATGTACCCTTCCGCGGTCGAAAGCTGTAAATTTCACAGGCTTCGTAGACAAAAAAGCATTTACGTCCCTTTGGAAGAGTAGGTGAAAACGGGGATATTTTCTAAGTAGACACAGGAGAATACTAACTCTGTTTGCAGAACAAGAGACCGGGCCGGCCATTGGAGTGGGACAATCTGTTTTTAGTGTATGTGACAAACAATGATCGCTGGATTAGACGCTTTTATTCCTTTTATAGATTCTTCCGACGGATGGTTTCCTGGCGTTCGCACGGACTAAAACAACACTGAGTACACTAAACTCAAGAAACCTAGTTGCAAATGGTGTTACCTCTCCTGTGAATCTGAGCCGGAAGATATTCTTGAGAGGACCACCAACGTGTTAACCGATGTAAATAAACGCTGCCAATAAACTGAAGAAAAATATGAATGGGAAGCTGGAAAACTCTAAAGTAGCGCTTAGGTATGAGGGCTTAGGACTTAGGAAACCGTCTAATGGAGGAAGTGCCGAAGTTGCCCGATAAGAGTGAGGAAAGAGTGTGACAAGAGGGATGGTGCACCCCAGTAGGGCAATAACATCAACTGTCTTACAATCCCTCAGCGGGACTTTATCGTCAACGGATGGGTACAGAACGAAATGGTCGAACCAAGCAAGGATGCTCAAGATAGAGGACAGACATACGTTGCGTGAGACAGAAAACGTCTCCTTTTAGCTCCGGTCAAATGCACCGGATCCGGGATGGCAGGAAGCGCCTGGAACAGGTTCATGAAGAGTAATACGGGGAAGAGATGACCAAAAAGGTCAAATAGCCAGCAGGCTGCGTTGGTCGGTCATAAGCTTGTCAGGCAGGTGAAAAAGTTATCAACAAATGAGACCAAGATGGGGCAAAAGCGAAAATTAAACAAAAAACGCTTAAGTGTCGACGAGTGATGAGGTAAACCATTGCCCGTAAGGATTCGACGGTTATCATCAGCCTGAGAGATAACCCTAACCTCCATGCAGCCTTCAGGATAAGAGCGAAGGGGTTCTGGTGGAAAACATGTGAAGCAAACCTAAGCTGCACCAACTTAGGCAAACAGAGGCAACGAAGCCCTCGGGCGGTCCCGATCTAACTACTAAGGATGAACTTTGACTCTTAAGGCAAACGTTCCCCAAGCCAGATGACGTTGAAGATGTGCTGTTGGCACGTCCTGTCCCTTAAGGCTGAAGGTGAAATCAGGACATAACCAGATATCACAAGCTGCGACAGAATTACCGCAAACTCTCAGTCAAAGGGCATACTTTAAGGGAAGCAATCTGACAATACAAGACACATCTGAAAACCCAGGTGCCGAAGACGTTCATTACGATTCTCGTGAGTGGAAGTTCCCCAGGAAAACTGTGGACCTTAGGCCAATAATGGAACAGAACGTTTCACGGATTACCGAAAAAGCTGGGAACCCTCGGCCACGGCTGATCAAAATTGTTTCTCCGGCCTCTCAGGTAACAGCATCCACACTGACAGAGCAGAAATCCGCTATCGACTGTGGTTCCGTGGAGCCTGGTGGGTAGCGGAATGGGAAGGAGCAAAGAAAACAAGGAGCGTCGGGGCTTGTACCTTCATGGAAGCCGCCTGCTGACGCACAGTAGGGTGCTCAAACCCCTGAGGCAGTCAGCTTTTCTCTTGAACTGGGGTATACACATACTAGTTCTAGGAGACTTTAACCTACTGAAGGTTCGGCGGAAATGATGATTCCATTAAAGCCCACTTCTTCAGTCTGGTTGAGGAAATGAAGGTCACATAAAGCGTGAGAACCGCAGCGTGGCAGAGGAAGACTCAAACTTCATTCTGGTTGGGCTGCATCTCCATAAATGAAAAATTCATTATTGACAGCCCTGCAATCCCTCGTTATTTGTGCAGCAGTGACCACTTTGTTGTCGGCTTCCATTCAATCTGCGAAATAAATCTGACTAGACCTTCCTGTAGGCGTCATGGGAACGTTGAGGAATGTAACAAAGTGACCCTTCGGATGGCCCTAGAACAGACAGATTGGGAAGCTGACCATATATGGGAGTATATGAACACCTGTTGGAGATTCACACTTGACAAAAACAAGCACTCAGTCAGCCGGTCTGTTTAACTTCCAACATCTAGGTGCTCCCGGCTGCTTAAGATGGTAGGAAACTACACTCAAACTACCTAAGTTCAAGAGGCGTCACTGGGCCAAAACATAATAGCTGGCACCAAATGCACTTACGGCCTGTGAAGACAAACGGGAAGCACGTGTATGAAGGTATTGGGAGCTGACTGGTAATGACGTCAAGTTAGGCCTGCAAACATGTTACTTTCTAAACTAAGAGGTCTGTGCCGGTGGGCTGTAATGTTCTGGTGGGCCAAAGCAGCAGTATTATGTGCTAGGGCCCAACGTGCTGACCAGTGGCGACACTGGGGAAGTTGGACGTGTAGCCAACCGGCCTTCTCAAGTCAGTTAGTCGGCGTCCACCTATTCTAGAGTCTGATAACACTCGGCTAATTAAGGAAGACTCCGAGCCGTTGATTTGGGAGTTGAGCTAGTACAGCAGAAACTGTTTGGGCTCACAAAAGTCGCTTCTTCAAGACCAGATAAGATCTACGTGGCTGACCACTGTTGCAGGCGGTCGGGGTCAGATCGATAGTTTTTATCTGAACTTTCTAAGGCGCTTGATTGTGTTACTCTAAACTGCCTTGTTGATTAATCTGTATTATTTAGGATCAGACGACAGCTCATTGGCGAATGATTTTCACATCCGCAGGAACATTTATTCAGGGTTCGAGTGAGTTTCTCTATACCTGGGGAAACAGAATATCTCGGTGGTGCTTTCTAGGGTTCCGTGCGAAGGGTTCTTATTTTTCTAACACACACAAGCGACTTACCCGGAAGGGGTTTTTCCGAAATCCTTCTTTTTGTCACTGACGCGAAACCATGAAGAGAAAATATAAGTGAGGGAGATAGTGTTCTTCTTCTTGAAGGCTTAACCTAACTTCAAAATTGGGCAATTAACGACGAAACCGCATTCGTTCCTGGGAATGCAAGGTGTTAAAAGTAAAACATGACGCGTGCCACCTGCATATAGCCAAAGCGACGTGGAACTTGAAGCGTCGCTGATGGAGAAGGATTTGTGCACCTTAGCCACTCGAGACTTAAAATCCTATCCCAACTGTGACAGGAGCGCATTTCGTGAAAACTTGATGTTAGTAGTTCTGGGACGAATTTTCAGCAGTTCGATTGTAAATGTTTTTGCCAGGTTTTCCACAGATCCATACCGCCTCACCTGGGGTGCGAGACAGTAGTCTTCCTGTTTTCTCTGCAAAAGCCCAGAACATGTCAAACTTGATATCAGGCACGATTTTCAGGCCCTAAGCGTTGGTGAATCCCGAAGTTCTTTTCCTGCAGAAGTGATCCGCTCTAACTCGTCTGAACGCCAGCTTGATACCTCAGATGTAGGTATGACCTGCTCAGAATTAATTGACTTTCCAAATTTTAATCGTCATCTTTTGTCCTCTGCTTAGTTGTTCACAAGTTAGTAACCATAAGAAGTAGTGACCAATGAATTCTAGACGCTGAAGACAGTTAGGCCAAAGCTACTTCTATTCCATCCACAACCATTTGAGCCATCTAGAGATGAATATTTAGGTGTCATGAAAATGGTCTGGAAGCCTTGAGACGAGTCACACTATCTTAATCTTCCGATGATTGGATTTTAAAAACAGCTATTGGAACTAATCTTGTTCCTTTAGTGTTATAATGCGACCTTAGCGGTATCTTTGGTTTTTACGCCACAATAAGCTGCGTGAGAATGGGGACGATTCGAAAATACCCTGTCTGTGTAGGTCGAGAAAAAGGATTGAAGAAAACTAAAAATATCCGTCCAAAAAAGCCTTCGAACAGAAGAGGAGTAAGTCTACTTCGGCAATAAGTTGATCGTTTAGCGTTTAACCAAACAAGCGAAGTTCGCACGGAGTCTCATACGTGAAGTAGTGGGATTTGCACCTTTCGAGAAGCGTATGCTCGAGTTGCTGAAGAACGACAAAGAAAAGAGGGCCCTCAAGTTCGCCAAACGTCGTATCGGTGGTCATAGAAGAGCCAAAAAGAAGAGGGAAGAAATGATTGGCATTGTTAAGTCGATGAGGATGAAGTAATTCGTACTGCAAATAAATGGTTATATTCTAATCACACCTCACCATGATCTTTTATACTCAACTGTTCGGTTTTACTGTGGTACTTGGGAACAATATCCGTAATAATAAACTGGCAACCTACATTTAACAAAACTCGATGCTGTGTAGATTAAGTAGTTTGCCAGAATTGATGCTTCTGTTATTTGTCGCTCTGGGAGCGTGCTGGCTGTCGAGGAAGTGATTTTGAGTGCCTCGTCAATAACTTCCGCTGCTCATTTACGCGTAAACTTATCTCGTCCAGACTTCCCTGCGACGCGTAATTATCGCCTCTAGCTTGATGTGAGCTATGCTCCTCAGAATGCAGATGTAACAGGATTTTCATGATTGGCTCCATCAGGATGATATCACTGGGAACGTCTTGAAGGAACCACTTAAGAAACGCGTGCTAATTTCTCGCTACCGACATTTGTCAAGTTAGTGCGTGTTTCCAGATTGGAATAAACCAAGTTACTGGGTACGGTTTCAATAGGATGGTCTAGTGCATGTAAATGATGCTGCTTCCATACTGGTGAGAAAATTGTAACGAAAAGCTTAGTATGCTCTTTATCCTACTCAGGTACTTTTCATCGCCTCTATTTGGACGAAGTGAGCTTGGTCAACGCAAATGTCTGTCACCTGAATAATCACAGTGTACCCCACCAACAAGGACTTGGGTGGTGTGAACATTTCCTAAAATTGGCCTTGGAACTTCTCACATCTGAAATCTTCCCGAAATGAGCCTTGAAGTGTGGTTACCTCACATTGATGCTAAGAAACTCCCATTCTGCGGCATACTTCTTGCTGAAGCCCTATTTGACCTCGGTCTCAGCTTTTCGGTTGCTGCTGTCCATATTCAGTCGGGTTCTCTGAAGAAAAGATTCTGACCGATAGGTTGCTCTTAAAATACCAGGCAGTGCATATAATTCGGTCCACCTTTTCTGTCGGTGTACCAAAGATAAACTGAAGACCGCTTAATATGCATACAACAGAATAACCCTATCCTACGGCATTTTACTGATCCATTTTTACAACATGCATCGGTGAAATACATTTGTATTGGAACATCGCATCAAAACGGTTTCACGGCTTTATTAGTTGAGCACTAAGATGTGAGAATAAGGTTATGCTGAAGATCACTATTAAGTATTGCGTAGTGTACTCTGTCAACCGCGTAAAATCGGCTATGCTACTATTTATTGATACAAGTGTTGTCGATCGGTGATTCCATTCTATTGTATGACTTTCCGAGTAATCACATATCAGGGTAGTAGTGACAAGCAAAGCGATGAGGGAGTATGGTAATCCACTTTAGATGTAGACAAGGGTTGAATGTCGTCACCTCTTCAATCGACTCTCCAATGTAACACCTAGTTTCTGCCCTTCGGCTTTGGTTATATCAGACCACGATCATTAAGTCAACTTCCCTCTACTTGATCTAAACCAATGGTCAGAGACCCCATTATCTTTTCTTTCTTGGTGGTTCCGCGTAGGTGTCTAAAATATAGCGGAAAGGGTCACTTCGACTTGTCAATCTTTATCCGACTATATTTCGGTTCTTAGTGGCTATGCGATGCAGACCAATCGGTTGGGGGTTCGCGGGACGTGTTTACACACAATAACCTCTATTCTTAATTTCATTATCTCATTCTTCCTTCTCCTTCACTACTACTTCCTCAGGTCGATTTTTCTATCTCCGTCTTCCATTTTATTTCCATATTACTTGATATGCCAGATATGAGGTGTGGAAACTTGGACCATTACACAGTAATGCCTGGTCCGATGTTGATGATAATGTGAAGGCAATGACTGAAACATACAGTTTTCGGATCAATCGACCATAGCTTTCTTCATATGGTCAACCATACTAAATTGAAAAGTCCCAACCCACGTTTGCCCTAGAAGACGTCGATAAGTGAACTTCTGACGCTAAAAGAACCCATCTATTCCCAACTATCTATAAATGTATGTGACGATAGGGGATATTGGTAATTCCATAGCAATCCCTTCAGTTTGTTGATATTGAAACTTAAAAAAATTGTAGACGTCAGGCACAATAGTACTCCTAGCATGATTTCCTCGATCGGCACCTTAGTTCGATACATAAGCTCATTGTCATCCTTAAGCCCATTTCTAACTGCCTCCAAAGCCATACCGATTGGTTTGTTAGTATAATAGATAGTTATATCAAAACTAACCATTTTGACTGTTATCGGCTCGTATATGATCTAATCCTTTCTTTAAGTCAAGGATTTTCGCGATTTCTAATTGGGCTTAGTACCACTGCTAAATATCTAGACAACTCGTAAGTCGGAGTGTTTCTAAAATCTATTCTAGGCCTGATGAGATAACCTGGCTTATGAATCTTAATAGGATCATACATTCTACCGGGATTAGTTTTCGGCATTAAATCAAACCCTTCTGACTCACTTAGAAACGGCTTCATTCTGTATATCAGATCCCATGTGGATTTCTTAGCCTTATAATAGTATCCACTGGTTTTTTCATATGGTCCTGTTTCTACATTTTCATTCACTTCGCAAGTATAGTCAGATTTGTTGATTACAACTGTTGAGTTGGCTTTATCCGATTTAGCAATCACTATATTCTTATTATTTTGAAGGTTCCTAAAAGCTCCTCTTTCTGGCTTGGCTAAATTAGGTTTCATTTTCTTCTTTCGTTTCAGTGCTAGAGCACACTGTACTCTTACCTCAACTAAAATTGTCTTGTCTATTGAAGTTAACGCTATTTCTGTTTTTGGAATGACATCCGGTTTCACTTCGTTAACCGCCAAGTTGAAGTTAAGACCTCTGACACTCACTTCTGTTGAGCTTAGAACTCCAGTTGAGATACTGACAACCCACCTTGACCTATCGATCATTGGTAGATGGGCTATTGTTGATTTCATTATTGTTGACTGCATACTTTTCTTCCATAGGTTTGTTGAACTTTTAAATTTGAGTATTTTCGGATTTTTTGAATGCAGCTGGTCTTGCTTTATTGCAGTTGTCCATCAGAGGCTCATAGTCTTCTTCACTGTTTGTATCAGCTTACGATTAAGTTTTTCGATATAATTCCTAATGTTGTGCAACTTTTTGACTATCCTATAGATTTCTTCACTGACCCATTCTATAGCTGCTTTAACGTCGTTTGTTGGAATTGGTGCACATAGACGTAGATATTTGGGAGTGATTTGGTTTCTTAAAGATTGAATATATGGTGGTTTGTGTACCTGCCTTCTGTCTATGAAAGTCGTGTGAGTTTGTTGATTGGTCTCATATATGTCACTGGTGAAGATCTGATCTCACAAAGATGGTTGGCAGAAGTGAGCAAAGACACTCTGAATGTAACTGTGTCCCAACGGGATAAGGTGTTGTAACTGGAGTTCAAACTTGGCACCTATGGCCTAAAACGTCTAGTTTTATTCACTAGGCTACTGAGTCAAGAGAGCCAAGTCTTGGGAAATGTATATTAGCTGTTATTTACTGACACTCGCAATTTCCGGTTGATTAGTATCCTGAACAGAATTAATAGATACTCAGTGCTAACCATCAACAAGCAAATTACATCATCATGATTAAACTTGAAGCAATATCCAAGCATCCATTCAATGAGTCAATAAGTCAACGGAAGCCAGTTAAGTATAACAGTCCTGTCACCTCTCACTGTACTTACCAATTTACACATAATTTTTGAAGCAAGTACATGGGTAAAACTGAGAGAAGGGTTTCTGCTTGGTTTCCTCATGTTTGAAGAAGTTTGTGTTTGAAGGGAGGTTAGTTCTCTAGTGGTCCAATATCCTGATAGCAAGCGGGAAATGAACACCGTATAAATATTTATCCATTCTCCAACAAATACATATTATCAGGTGTACTAAGGTTTGCTAAACCCCTCAAAATTCGATATTTTAAACCTGTTTTGTGTACACAAAGACATTGCAGGTGATCTTTCTTTAACCTGATTATTGAATATTACTTCCGTTACATCTCCTTTTTTGATCCACCAAAATTCAACCTCAGTTTTTCCCGTAATAACATCGAAAAGATAAGTAAATTAGCTGGATGACTATTTCCCTTAAAGTCTTTTTAAGATCAACTTTCAAGTATCAAAATGTTGTAAAATACATATCTGTATCTTTGCCTAACATGTTGCTATTTATCTGATAGGTGATGTAACATAAAACGATTGGTGGTAGGAAAGAAGATTGATTACATGTGATAACAGAGAACTCGCTAAATAAGTAAAAACAAGTTTGAAATGAAATTAGCAAGTTTTTTTTTAGGTGCACTGGGATTATTGATTTATTCAATGAACGACTACGCATGAAGAAAAAGGCGACCACAAACATTTTATCATTATTAAAATGGTAAATAAACAAGAAGAACACCCTTCTGCATAGTTAAGTAAGTGAGAAATAAAGGCAAACACGTCTAATTGACACCAGTCGCATGGTGAACAACCTTCGTTACCACTCATCGGGTTTCCAGTCGACTTCCCTAGTGCCCATTTTTGTCATTTTCAGACAGCAAACGTAGTTCCAGTCAAACTGACGAAACCTGAAGTATGCATTCAGAAGTTAGTTCTGACTCTTAATCCTTTGGCCGTATGATGCTGCCTATAGGACACAATTTCCACTTGTTATTTATGTGATCATATTTTTTCATATGCGTAGTTCTTTGTAGAATAAATGAATAATTCTAGCCCATCCAAAACCTGTTTCAACCCGAAATCAACCTCGAACTAATTTCATTTCACATTTGATTTTACTCATTTAGCAAGGTCCTCGTTCTTAACTGTAATCAATCTCCTTTCTGATCAACAATCGTTTCATGTTACACCCCTTGTAAAATGAACAAATACATGCTGGTTAACTATAGTGTAAATTTGTAGTCCACATAAATATAGTGTAGTTTGATACTTGAAGGTTAGTCTTCAAACCGCACCAACAGAAATACGTATTCGGTCAATTTACTCATCTTCTCAATGTTTTCGTGGAAAAAACTAAGGTTAACTTCTATATCCTAGAGACATCTTTCTCTTTCGCATTATAGTAATCCGTTTTACGTGGTGAAACAGGTTTGTGTGATGATTTTAAAGGTAGGATATCACCGTGTCGCTTACCAAATGTTCCTAACACGCTGAGATGCAACAGTGGAGCCATAATGAGCAGCGAAACGGAAAAATAATATTTCTCCATTCAGTCGGCCTAAATTTATTTGTAGCATAAGTAGTGACACCGACATGTTAATGGACAGTCTCTCTCATGCTTGTTCAAGATGTAGTTGTAACTCGTTTTGTAAATAATTACCTAATTTATAAGGTTGCATAGGTAAAAAGAAACTTCTTGATCGTTAACTCATCCGTACATCGAATGATAAACATGCCATTTAATCTAACTTCTGTTAAAAAGAAACTTTTCCCTGTCAAATATACAAAAATGGTTCACATTCATTCTGTAATTCAGTAAAATATTTCATGAAAAGGTAATAATCAAGATCATGTCTATTGAATTTAAGTACAGGGGTTGGAGTTATCTCCATAAAAGAGATACTTCGAATTCAACTCCCTTTGATGAATGTCATTTAGCCCAACTGTATCTAGGTCATGATTTATATGGACATTTTAAATTTGTTTCATATTCAAATGTTCTACCTAATACATGGTCGCTTCATTGTGGTCGCATGTGGTGAGGTTTCCTAAGCCATCACAACATAGTAACATCAGAAAACCGAAATTAAGGTTACTTGAACGCTCACGCGCAATCCTCAAAACTTGATCATCACTGCAAAAGTAGGTGAGATAGACAGATAAAAATCAATACATTCAAGGCTTTTTCGTGGAGACTGAGGTAATTTCGTATAGAAAGACAAAGTTTCATGTTGAGATGACTGCTTGCTTTGAAATTACTATTTTTATAGAGGAAAGCACCTCAAACTGCTTCTCAAACCCTCATTATTGATGTGAATATTGTAAAGTGAAAAAATGGATCGGTTATCAGGATGCACACTCAGTAACTTTCGTTCAGATAAGCTTCCTTCATCTAAAGAGAGGCAGGCGCCTCTAGTTTTGCAAGTTTTATTTTATAACTAGGCATCCACCGACAAACAATCGGCATTTTGCGTCTGCTTTGTAATGATTAACAACTGCATAATTAGAGTCTATAGCTTAATCGTTAATAGCCACAAAAGTCAGATTCTTCTGCCTGATATGATTTCTGACCGCAACCAAATTAATACACTGCTCTTCTGAGCATTTTAACTATCTAGCATGACTTCTTATTTGTCTTTTATCATTGCTTAAACGTATGCACTTATCAGTTTAGTACTGGTCCAAAACAACTTATATAAGATTGGTCACATATAAGGCAATAACAACACAACCAGACTCTTACAGATTTAGGAACAAAATTATTTAGGGTAGGGGGGACATTTTGCTTCGTCTTACTTACGGACATGCATGAGTAAAAATTCATAAAGAAACTAGAGGAAACTGACATCATCTAAACGTATGTGGTAATTTGTAGCTGTGATCCTTCCAAAGTGCATTTCGAAGAAATAAATACTTATCAATAAATTTCCCCGGTACAAGCCATTTTAAGGTTGATGACTGTCATCCAAACTTGTAATTATTCGTAATGTTGATTGGTACAACATTTTTCTCTATCGTGGTAATTCGTTAAGACATAAATAAAGATGAATTAGACGTTCTTCAGAAATATGTTCATCGAGAATCTGATGTCCAAGGGTAGTGTTCATTTTAGTTACCTACATGAAATGATGTTCCGTTTTCCATTAAAACGACTATATCTATTATGAATTATAATATAGGCGGTTATACTGTCCAAGGAGCATTATGACAAACTCCATAGTTCCAATTGCTTGGTGACAATAAATGTAAGAAGTTGTCCAGACGTCTAGAGTGGATCTAAGCGGTAATTCAATTCCTGAATGAAAAAAGTGTTTAATTTCATGCCCTATCTTCAAAAGAAATGACGAAAAGTTCTCGAAAAATACATATCACCTGTATCATTCTCTGCATCTTAATGGAGCAGTAGGAGACCAAAAATCGAATGGTTTGTGAAGAGGTCGATCAGGACGAAATCGTCCCCCACCCAATACACCTCGACTTTGATATGCCATTACATTTATAGTCATCTAGAATGAATAAGATGCTGGGTGAGATACAAGGAACTCAAGTTATGTCATTTTCGAACTGGATAAAGGCTTCCATGCGTTACTGATGCATCCTTTTCACGAAAATCTTGACGTCCACCTCTAATTAATTTCTTAGATCCTAGTCTGTTTACCTGTCGTTCTGCTTGCGGATAAAGTAAAAGTTGGTGGGTAGAATATCAGGAAAGCATCAATAAGAAAACCAGTCTTGAATCAAAGGAAGTACTTTCGATCCCGAGTAATAAATATTGAGGAAATCCTTAAACTACTGAAGTTAACTAAAATTTAATCTGGTATATCTCTATCTTAGCCCTAACAATTCATTCTACTTAGTTTGTCAGTTTCATTTCACTTTGTATGCTTCAGTTTAATTATCATTTTACGAAACTATGACAACACTTGACCCTTATTTTACCACTTGAAATAGACTCTTCTTTATTCAGTGACTCCTTTCCTATTTCTTTCTTTTGAACCAATCCTACCACCACTAATCGTGCCACGTATATATTGGTTGTACAACTTTTTCAGTGGATCTATTTGGCTTTTCATTGATTATAAATAGGACTCTACAGCTTTATAATGTCGTTGAAAAGAAATATTTCTTCACTGATAAAAATCTTCATATATTATTGCTTAGATCCCTCAAGAGAAGGATCCCTGTTGGAGCACAAAGAGGGAAAGTAGTGTAAGACCTTCGGAGAAATGCTGCAATTAGTTTCTATTTTCCCTCACAGTCTGTGTTTTCCGAGAATAATGCATCCTTCAGTTGAAGTAAATCATAATCTTTATAAAATTAGGTCCACTTACTGTAACTTCCTGCTAATTAGAATCCTCAATAAGCATCTACTTAATGGATACCGAATGACGCACTCCGAGCAATTCAGCACATTTCATATTCGATGTAAATGAAAATGTATAAGTCTCGTATACAGAATATGATGATATATTTAATAACAATTAAGAATACATATTTACCTAATGTTTTTAAAATCTGGTCAATCAAATCTACAAAGTGAAAGGCATTAAAGGATAACAGTACTTGGAAAGGAAAGCAAAATCAATTCATTTACTTACTTCAACACAGAACAGAATAAAATAAGATAGCAATAAAATGTTTACCTTACTTACTCTTAAAGGTATGGAATGCTGAAAGTAGAAGAAAATTGGCAAACAAATAAATATAGGTACATCCGGTTGACGAGTCCCAAGTAGGACGAAATGCGCATCCTGGATTCTACTACTAATCACCCAGATCAACACAACATCATGAATAATCAGCAGTACCGAGGCATCCACATAGGGGCTCATCTTCCAGCAGAGGCCAAGTAATTCGACCCTGTATAGTAACGGGAAATTACAAGTATCAAAATTACATGCTCTTTATGTGAATATCTTTCTAAATAAACGAAGTACTTACTCTACTGTCCGTAGGCTTCTTCCTTTCATCCTGTCTGTGTATCCTATCACGTAGGTCGTGTAAGTGAAGTTTAGAGATCTAAGATTCAATCTCGCCATCACACCATAACAGTGATATTATTACCTATATGTAAGTGGTGACAAAAGCAAATTTTATAATGCATTTTCTGATGTACACACTCAAGTTTGCCATTTTCAAGTTTTTCGTTGTTGATTTTAACATCTACACTTCCGTTTAACTGACACTTAAATGTCCAAGATAATGTTAAGAAAGGAAAGAGAATGTTTTCGAATTAGTTGAAAAAGTGTGGCATCAGCTTTTGAGAGAAGTGTATTTAATGAAAAAAATGAATTTTTATTTTACTCACCATGCAGGTCATTTAAATCATGTAGCATAACCCCCGTTTAGATCTGGAATGAGTCTCCCTGCATCAGTCAGCCTAGATGAGATTGCTGAAATCCAATGACGTTTGCTAGCCTTTGGATGTATGTTACCAACTGTCTATCGCTGTTTTCATAGCACATTTAATACCACACCACGTTTACCCAGGATGAAAATTGTCAAACTCAGATAAATGCTTAGTTATTTCCTCCGTTGATACACACTCGACGTTTTTATCTTCCACTGGAGCACATAGAGTTCACTGCCACCTAGTTTCTGGGGTCAGTACGATGCAAATTTACATGCACCTGCACTGGTGAATGATCGTAGTCCGAGCAGGTACTCCAAAAAAGGGACAATTCTCTAATGAAACCCTCCAACGATGGCTTATAGCAATATTATCTGAGTCCATCGTTAGTCCGAAGTCGGCGGAGTCCATGTGAGCCAGTGTCTTTCCTTATGCTTAAAGTTAGTGCTAGCCAGAAACAAGCGATTGTCAGAACAAAATTGCAATAGACGATCACAGTTATCAGTATGTTGGGATGGGATTCCGTAACCAGCTCCCAGGTGCCTTTCCGATTGGCTCAACTTCCTAACTTGAGCGCTAAGGTCACTGGTTATAACGACTTTATCTGAACCCGTCTGGTGTCCTCCAACGCTTCCAAGGCTAGTAGGTGTTGGGAGGAATCATCACCAAATTGTCAGTACGATAAAAAAAATACTGGATGCAATCATCTGCTCAGTCAATCAAGGGTATACAGATTCTAAGTATAGGTGATTTCAAACGTCTTAATATTAAATTCGTAAATCATATATGCATTGAAAGTGATTATTCCAAGAAATTCATATTACTTAAACCCGTTGAGCAATCAGGGGACAGAAAATGTGCGATTGGTAACATGATAAAGGGATGCCTAAATGTCTCAAGTCGAGTGAATCTAGCTAGTATTTTTGTAAAACCACACTGAGACCTTCACTGAGTGTTGTTGGAACTCCATACGGCTCAATGACTGTCCTTCGTGGAGCTCTTAAACAGACAAGGTGGAAAAATGACCATACCTAGCACGATATGAACATCCACTGGAGATTGGTGCTTCACAAGTTCATGTACGCAACCAGTCTGTTTCATTCAGTCCTAGTGAAGCTTTTTTGGTTTTAGTACCAGGACACCTTTTTCTTTCTAAAGTACGATAAAGTCTGTTTTCTGAAAGCCTCATTTTTGTTGATCTAAAAGTAAGGAGAAAAAAAACTAGAAATCATTAAGACTGAGTTTCGTAACAGGAAGATATAACCCAGCTTCGAAGGTGGACTGATAACACTGAGCTTGCGTATAACCGTGAAAACGTGCAGTGTGATATATTTAAGACGGGATGCATGTCGCTCGCCTATACTCAGTAGCGTAGAACTAGAGACATTACTGCTGGAAAACGACCTGGATGTTACAGTCCTTCAGAGCCTAAATTCCTGCGCTGATTGTAACAGAAGTGAATTTCAAACCTCGTGTTGCAGAAATAGGGAAGGATAGTTCCTTGGGTTTTACGTTTTCCGTAATGGAATACTTCCTTTATTTGAAATGGTTAGTTCTTTCCCAGGTTTTGTAGATGTTGGAAGAACAGATGGATCAACTAATAATCAAAAAGCTTCTAACTGTAGTGCTGCTACTCATGGTTTGTAAGACGGTGAGAAGTTTCTTCAGTACAGCCCATCTGTACCACAAAACTTCAAGTATGCGTCTAACTTTTTGAAAGCATCAAAATAACTTCGGAAGTTTGCATATTTCAACAACAAACCAGTCAGCACGGATCTATGTACGTACTATCACATACTTGAAGGATGGCTTCTAAGGCGAGATTTACGATGTTTATTTAAGGGCAATTCGTTATGATGAAAAACATTATGGGCAGCATGACACACTATAGCTATTTCCCCTTCTGAATCTCCTGCATTGTAATGGTTCCAGTTTAAGAGCAACTGAGCGGTTCACGTACCATCTGTGCCGTAACTATATCATATTTCCATGGCTCTTCTTTCAGCCAATTCTAAGATGGCAATGTCATTCTTCAAGTATACGAATAGGAGTAGCAAGTTGTTCTCTAGACTTGAACGAATACATATTTCGTAAACTGTAGTGAAAAGGTATGTAGGTAGTCTCTCTTAAATTCGAAAAAGAAACCCAAGGGCTGCAAAGTGACAGTAAGCAGAAGCTCCAAGTGTGTTACTGAAGGTAACCTCTAGATCATTTTACTGTTGGAGGGGATGTTACTCATTTCCCTCAGAGAGTACGGATTAGAATTCCACGCGTTTTCTACCGTGACAATCCTACACTTCTGTGTTCAGAGGGAGCGATTATTTACTCATCCGACTTAGGATTTTAAACCGATCCTCCCAAAATATCCGATGGTACCTGTATTTTTCTGCAAGAATTTAGATCATAACCGTATGCTAGTGAGTAATAATTCAGTATTGCCAGTAAGTCGTTTATAAAAAGCAAGAAATAGAAGTAGACCGAAAATGGAACTCTGAAGCACCCTTTTCGGCGTCGGGGACCTAATAGATAAGGAGGTATAAACTTTAACTGATTGCAATGAATTTTCAAGGTTATATCTTGGCCGACAGAGTAAGTTTCTATGTAAACCTATAAAGTTTTTAAACAATGCATCAAAATTGCGACTGTCGGTCTTCGGAAAGTCGAATAATCAATATGAATAGTCTGTTCTCCTCTACAGACAGTCTGACTGGTGCATATTGATTTAATGCCACTTCTTTGCATTAAATAATGCTAGACAAAATAGATAATCTTCTAGGGCATCAGTGAATCTCTAGTTCAGTAAGTTCAGTTCTAACGTGTGGGCATACGCCCGTCAACTTTCACCCTTTTAGCGTTTTCTTTATGCTGTAAACATATAGTTCAGCCATCCTTAGACAGATAAGTTTTAACATTTTTCCCTACAACGTTTTAACTTAAGACTAATATATAAACTGCTCCCCTGAGCTCTTTTTACTATCCCACGTGTTTTCTTAGGTCTTTGTTACCAGTGCTTACATGTGGACAAGGTACTAATGCACATTAATTAGCGTGAGACTGGTCACGTTTCGAAAAATAACAACAGAAACAAACTATCACACTATCAGAAAACTGGTGGTTTATGATGGTACCGGCAACCACCAGTGAAACTGGAGTAGGTTTGAGTTTTAAAGTAAATCACCAAAAGAGCAACCAACTACCTATGAATATCTCAGAAGTTTGAAACCAAGAAGACAAACAAAATCAACGTAAGATCTCACACATAAGTCCATCGGTTCAAGTCGTCACACTTCACAGTAGTATACAAAGAACAAGCAAACAGGAAAGACTGACACAAAAGTAAACAAAAGTGTATAGGAGGAGAGGGAAGTTAAAAACTCAAGAGTTAAAACATTCAAGCTTCAGAAGACATCAAAGAGTGAATACATTTTAAGTGTCCTGGTGCGAACTAGACGCAAAGGACAATGACTAACTATTCATACTTGTTATATACCCACGAATATGAGACCAAGAAAGAACACAATACCGTAGTCGGGTGGAACAGTATATTTGCGAGGTCGTGTCAAGATACCCATGCTTCACAACTAACTGGCTGTAGGGTCGATTACGAGCAGTGCAATGTAACACGACAGCGTGCCAAATGGCTTGGATGCTTGACAGGGTGCCTTCAGCTTAGTGAGTCCGATAAAACTGTGGAAGTCAGCATCAACGTTGAGTCTCATTGAACCCTAGGCTATTAATTCTGGAGAAGTGTAGTAAACTCGACACAGTATGTGTCTACTAAGAAAAGAAGAATGCCGTCAGCCAAAATATCTCTACTACTGACATACCCTCGGTCGACTTATTATCACTTTGCAGTCACTTGCGTGCATCAGAATTAAGAGTCTTTGAAACACCAATTGTTAAATGTTATATTGCTTCAGTGACCTGTTACAGAATTATCGGAATCTATGTCCACCAGTGTTGTCGCTTCATTGTCAAGTGTAGGAAAAAACACTGCTTCCTATGAAGTGGATGAATGCAGCACCAACCTGTCTGTGCAGAGAGGCAGCGTGTCCATCAAAGTAATGAAAATGTTGCTTACTCTTAAATGAGTGCAGCTACTACCAGTAGAATGCTGCGTTATCTGCATCAGCTTAATGCTTACGTCTCCGTTAGTGTACCAGGACTGTTAAAAGGTAGTGGTACGTGTGAACGCCAATTTCTTGGACAAGGGGTTTATCATCACATAGGACGGAAAGAGGAGTTACTTCGTTTACTTAGGAGGCTGGTGAAATGTAGGTCAGTAACAGCAGTTGAAGTACCACTGAACTACGGTAGTTTATCCATAGGTAAAAGTTCTAGTCAGCAGTTATGGATATTCCTTAGTTGCATCAATAAACCTCACACCAGCGAAGCCGTCTCAGTATGTTTATACGATGGATTTGAAAAGCCCAGATTTCAGTGAACTATTCCTGGATTTGGTGAAGTCAGAAGACGTACTAATAAATGAATTTTTATCAGGCAGGCTGGTACGTGTGTCACAATTCGACTTGCTGGCGTTATTTGTGATACTTCCGTATGTTCCGACTTAAAAATGGATGGTGGGCCACAACGGAACAACCGGTTGCGACAAATAAGTAATTGAGGGGTCCAGTTTAAATGGGTCTCATATGCAAGCGGCAATTTATAACTTCAAAATTATTCCTCCTTTCATGGTAAAGAGAATTAAACGGTGCATCCCTGATTCATTGGGGAGTTAGGCGTATAATACAAAACACAGAACTTGTCTGAAGTACGGCAATGTGTCTATAAACTACGATGGTTAATAGAATGCAATCCTGAACCTTGAAATGATCGTGGGTCCATGACCAAAAACGCATATTTTGAGTTTATCAACAATATGAATACCAAAACAGAAATATGATCTTACAGAACAGCCCTCACTACCTTCGATAAAAGAGATCCAGACCCCTTTTTTCCGTCTTCGCAAAACCGCTCGGAAGCCTAAAGCGTAAACAGTACAAACAACTTTCACCTAGCCAGTGCATAACCTGTGTTCAAGGTGGCAAGCACTATTCATCGTAATACCAACTCTATTAGGCCTTCTCTATGTTGTCATTTCTAAGCCTATAACGATCGATAGTCTGAGTGTAGTTACACCAGCACATCCACGGGGTAATGTGTGCATGAGCTTCAACAAACCTAAGCTAGCCGGTAAACATAAACTACCACAGTTATTAACTGACTGCATTTCTAATAACTCTGACCAGGTAGCCCCCCAGCTACAAACTGACAGTAAAGTCACTTCCATGCGTAGTAAAGCTTCTTACCCTAAAGATAGTAGCAGATTCAAGGCAAAAATCGCCAGACGAAATTATTACACTCAAAGTCCTACATCAAAAGTAAAAATAATCATTCAGTCTAACATACACTAACATAACTGCAGTTTGAACCTAATTTTAATGATCATTATGGAGATCCTGTTGGACCCAGGGGCTTATGGCTAACGCTCAGGACAATTTGCTTTTGACAACTACAACGTAGCAAATAAGAAGGCGGTGACAAAAGCACGATGTGATTATTCCAAGTACTCTGGTAGGCAAGTCCAGCGGGCGAAATTCAACGAGTACATCAAAAGTTACTCGTCATTCGATAGCAGTCAATAGTAAGTATGAAGTTTTCAACAGACAGAAATCATGACCAAGTTTACTGGGCACTACAGTCCCAGCGTTTGCCAAAGCATAATTGCAGGGAAAATTCATTATTCGATTGGTGAGCCATCATCGTCGAACGCCTACTCTGAATCCTCCTAATAGCAGGCAAAAGTGGCCACTATACTTAGTCTTCCACTGGATAAAACGGCTATGATTATCCAACAGGCATTCCTGGATCCACTTAAAACTTTCAAACCCCACAACAGAATCTTTGGGGACTTCAAGAGTTAATAGCACCTATGACAGGCTAGGTGATTTTGATGGTCTTCAGCCACATGTTGAACTTGACTACGAAAAATCACCTGGAACCGAACGGCGTTACGCTGTCTTTGCGCCTTCCCCCCCCCCTTCGAGGCTAGCACCTACAAACATTGGTAGTAGAACTAAAGACATCTTGAGCTATGGCCTCAGAGGGTGTGTCAACAGAGTGACACAATCAAATATTCCTAAGTTACCAACAGAAGTGTGGAAAGCGATCCTTTATCAGAATACGAGCCATCTCCATCTACTACATTTATGCATCTAAATACCTTTTCGAAACATACCGCTCGTTGCTTAGCTGCTTTTCAAAGCTTCTTGTAAATCATGCTTCCACTTTTACTTCAATTACTTTATTCCAACTAATGTTCGCTCTATTAGCAATAAAATTTCCTGTTTGTATTCTTTTTGCAACACATCGGTTCTTCTGATAACCTATAGGTTGATGTCTTGTTGGTGATCCTCATTTTAGAAATCGTAGACACTGAGAGGATGTGGCAGAATTATTTTTGTTAGACTTTCAAACGCCCAACCCTTTGGGTTGTACTTAATACCCCTGGCCAGACTACGCAGCCGTTAGGAAGTGCATATCGCCACCTAACTACAAAACTCGGCTATTACACCTAGTTAGTCATATGCTCGAACGTATTTTTCCTCTCACCTTTACTACAATGTTATAGTAGCCGCTATGATCACCAAGCTGATTTTTGTCCCCAACATGTAGTCGGATTCTTAGAAAGCGCCCAGTCGTTATAAACATTTTACAGATGTAGTTTACCACAAATTCTATATGATTTCGAGGTTGGAATCAAAACATGACCTGACCCATAGGTAAAAGCAACATTTCGGACTTCATATTTATGCACTGCTTGCTTCTTGTTAGTAAACACTGTAACGACTAGCTGTCTCTATGGTTTTGTTTAACCAGCAGGTAGGTGGTACAATGTCGCAAGGGGACATTTGAGTTCACTGGTGAGGACGTGGAAGAGATAAGAAGAGAGAAACGTGAGCGGGCGACTCAGCAAGTACATAAGATGCACGTACGTTTAATAACGAACGATAACTGACAAACGGTACGAAGCCATCACAACACATTTCTTTCAATTTTTAACCTAGCACCTGACAAGTAAGTAGAACGCTAAGTGGGGAATTCCAGTATTTCTTATTCTCCACCAAGACTAGAACCAATTTTTCTCACCTAATGACACTGACGTTGTACTTGAAAATTTATATTCCAACACGCTTGACTGTTTTAACTACTTGGTCCACTGGTACACTCTAAAACCCAGGATAGGAAAACAACCTTGTCTACCTAAGGCGATCAAAATTAAATTGCTCTAATCAAAACAATTTTATCACAAACCAAATGAACTTTCCTTCCTAATTAACATCGCTAACATTTATGACCACGTTAGGACCAATCGACTGATCCTGTCAAACACGGGTAGCTTTAGAGGCCACCCTGATAACTGCTGAGATAACCAATCAGGTCTCGGCACTCTGGTTAGAGAGACAGTTTTTCATAAAATACAGAAATCCAAATGGTTGTCTCAATAATTACTAGGGTGGCCTTTATTGCCCCACTTAGAGGTCCATAACATCTTCGCTCCACCACAGCTGAAAAGAGGCGCGAACTTACTGGAGAAAGTACAGAGACGGGCCATAAAAGAGGTTGCTGGAATGCAACGAAAACCATATGAGGACAGACTCAAAGACCTAGGTCTATAATCCCTTAGCTGTCGAAGGATACGTGGCGACTTAATAATGGCTTACAAAATAATGAGTAACCCAAACAAAGGAGTCCTACCGAGTGGCCACTACGGAGATCCTCAAAGAAACCGCAACAGAATAGCATACCAGAGGTCAAAAACGCATGTTCGTTCACAGTTCTTCTCCCTCCGAGACTGTGGTCTCCGTCCCAACTGTTGAAAGCTTCAAGAAGAGGCTGGACAGTCACGGTCTACCCACGCATAGCTGGAACAAGAAGTGATGTCAAGCCACCCCAACCAGTTTTCTTTCTATTGTAACCATTTAAGCCCTTTTAACCCCCTCCACTTGCCATAAGGTAGCCTCACTTACCTAAGTTCTTCATACCTTTGCACCCCTACTCACCTTACTGGGGGAAGTAGGTTACTCTACTAGTTCACTTTTCCTCTTTTCTTTTACTCACACAAACACTTTCTGGGCTTTCTCTTCACTATCCACAGCCCTCTCTAGCGACCAGTCCTAACAACTATTTGGCAACTCGACATCTGAAGAAGCCAACTGCACCACAGTCCAAGGCAAAAAAACCAACACCTAACTTCCTGTTGTGTAAATCAGAGCTATAACAGACGAGTAGCTGGACCTACTGCATCAGAATCCGCCAAAGATCCGGAGCCGTTCCGCAAGACCAAGCAGTGAGCACGAAGAAATCAACTGGTTTACACAAGCTCGTTAAAAAGATATTGGATGTTGTATTCATCGAAAACACAAACCTCCTTTAAAAACAATTTCAAGGTCAGCTCCTAATAACCAATATCTTTTAACCAGCTAGTGTAAGCCAATTGATTTCTTCGCTCTCGCTTCTAGGTCTTGCGGAGTGGTTCCAGGTCTTTGGTGGATTCCAATGCAGCAGGTCCACCCACTTGACTGCTGTAGCTCTGGTTAGCCTGACGGGAGGTTGGGTGTTGTTTGGATTTGTAGGGAGTGTTGTTTGTGTGTTTGATTTTTCTTCCGAGGACTATGATGCAGATGGGTTCCTCAGATGTCGTGCCAGCGGACAATTGGTCGGACTAGTTGTAAAAAGGAGATGAAAAATATGTGCAGAGGAATCAAGGGAGAGAGAGTGCAGAGAGGGACAAAATAGAAAAAGAAAAGAAAAAAGAAAGAAGAATGATATGTACTTAAAAAAAGATTAGGAAAAAGGAAACGGCACGGAAGAACAAAAATTGGTAGCTTCATGGGGGATAGGTGATAGGGAGAGCTTTTGTTAAAGTTCTAGAACGTAAGGTCAGAAGTAAGAAGAATAAATAACATTATAGGACTAATGGGAATATAGTAATTCTTTTAGTAGAGGACGGTAACTGGAGGGGACATCTACAGGAAGGTATAGGGTTAAGCCAAGTTCTCAGTGATAGTGGTTTTACAAAGTGTTCTGTAACGGTTGGTCGTACCGAGTTAGTAAGTCCTGTAAGCCTAGCCCACATGCCAGCTGAATGAGCACAAACCGTGCGTCACTGCGTAACTGTCCAACCTCTTCTTGAAGCTGTCAACAGACGGAGCGGTAGCAATCTTGGCAGGCAATGCGTTCCAGTGGCCGCAAACTTGCAGGGAGAAAAAGTGTGATCGCACGCTGGTTTTCGCCCTTTGGTGAGCGATCCTCCTTGGGTTACCACGAGGATCGCCATAGTGGCCGTCTGGTAGGATTCCACTGTTCGGATGACTTGGGTTACTGGGTATTTTGTAAGCCGTTATCAAGTCACTACGTAATCTGCGGTAGCTTAGGGAGAAGAGGCCTAGATCTTTCAGTCTGTCCTGATATGGTTTTCGCCCCATTCCCACGACATCCTTTGTAGCTTGCCTTTGGACTTTCTCCGGGAGGTTCACGTCTCTTTTCAGATATGGTGGTGCAATGACGTGTGTACCTCTAGATGGGGTCGTATATAGGTCTTACGCAGCTTCAAAAAGAGTTCCGAGGTCAGGGCACCCAGTTGTCTGCGCATGAAGTGCAGTACTGCGTAGGCTCTGGAGGCATCTCCTGGATAATTGGGGCTAGTGTCTAGTTTGTCA
This sequence comes from Heterobilharzia americana, assembly GCA_944470555.2. Classification (NCBI taxonomy): domain Eukaryota; kingdom Metazoa; phylum Platyhelminthes; class Trematoda; order Strigeidida; family Schistosomatidae; genus Heterobilharzia; species Heterobilharzia americana. The sequence goes on along the minus strand of OX104129.1, from coordinate 56,710,595 downwards.
GTTAGTATTAGTCCTAGATCTTTCTCTGTGGTGGTGTGGGAAAGTTGTGTTCCACAGAGAGAACAGGGTACCTTCTGAGAGTCTGGGTTGCGGAGAAACGTGACTCGGCATTTATCTAGGTTGAATGCAAGTCCATTAATGTCCACCCGCATGGCAAGTGATCTGAGACCACTTTGCGGTGCACCTGATTCTGTTTCTGACATCACAGCTCTCCATAGCTTAACATCATCAGCGTAAAGTAGAATTGGGGAGCTGAGATTCAGTGGGAGGTCGTTCACAAAAAGAGACCCAGGATTGCTCCTTGTGATACACCAGATGATGATGTCCTCCAAGTCGAGCAAACTCTGTTGGCTTTTGTGCAGAATTGTCTACCGTCTAGGTAGTCCTGCAACCATAAAAGCACTTGTCCCTTGATGCCCAACCTTTCTATTTTGTGAATAAGAATGGTGCGTGGAACTGTGTCGAAGGCCTTGGTGAAATCCAGGCAAATAACACGGACAGGAATTTGGAGGTCCCAGCATGCCGTCTACTTATCACCTGCCGCCAGAATGTTTGTGGCACAGGACCTACCCTTTCTGAAACCATGTTGTGCATCACTAAGTGCTCCCCCCTTTTCTGAGTACTCCTTGAGATGGTCGTCCGCCAGACTCTCCATTACTTTTGAAACCACTGCTAGGAGGGCTATGGGTCGGTAGCACTTTGGGTTCTGCCTGTCTCCACCTTTGAAGGTGGGGGGCAGAATAGCACTTTTCCACTCTTGTGGAAGCGCGTAATTGTCTAAGGGGTGTTGAAACAAGTTACACGGCGGACCGCACAAGGCTTCCGCGCATTGTTTCAGCGCAGCCGGCAAGATGTCATCACACCCTGGTGATTTCCCTGGGTGGAACTCTGACAGTTTTTCGAGGACCATAGCAGGAGTTACCTTTATTCCAGGTAACTCCACTGCCGTTGGTGGTGCTGAATTTCGGTCGAACAGTTGGTAATTTTGGCATGATAGGGACGTATTGAGTTGCGTATCGAAGGTGGCGCTAAAGGCTTCGGCGACCTCTAGTCCGGAGAGGTTCTCTCCGTTTGTGCCCTTCAGGACGCAAGCCTTCTGGCTGGTGGACATAGGTTTTTGGGATTTGCCTCGAGTTTTTGGGCAAGGTTATTCTGGAATGACTTCCTGTCTCACCTCACTCTGATGGTCCATCGATTTCTTGGGGCAATATACTTGGTGTGGTCAGGCACTTTTCTGGGGTTCTCCGCTTGTGCATCGCTTTCCTCTTGGCTTTCAAAAGGCATTCAGTGCCCCGCCTCAACCATGAGGTTCGTTTCAGCGGTATTGCTCTGATTACCGGGACGTTTTCAGGGACAGCCCTCTTGATGAGATCTCTGACCGGTTCCAAATGCTGGTCAATCGACAGGTTGCTCCACTCTTGAGGCCGTGGTGCTGTCGACAGATATTGGTTCATCGCCGCGTAGTTCGCTTTGTTGTGGCAAAAGAAAGGGCGCGATGCCTCCCATGACAGTTGTTCGGAGAGTACCAGATAGAACACTACCACGCCGTGATCGCTGCTGCCGAGGGGGGTTTGCACCTGTACATTTCCTACCAGCAGTGGGTCACTGGTAAAAAGGTGGTCCAGTTTGGACGGCTTTCCGCCCGACCCCCAGCGATTGCCATCACCAATATTCTGTTGCAGCCCAGCCTTCTGGATAGTGTTGAGTAGGTTTCGGTCGAACCTTCGGCTTGAGGTTCCCTTGTCCTGCCAAGGAATGAGAGTCAGAGCATTAAAGTCGCCGGCTATAATGACCTGGTCATATCCGATGGACGTAGCTCGGGACACTACTTGCAGCGGTTGTCAGTTATCTTCCACGCTGCTAGTAGGTGTTCTGTAGACCCCTTCTACTGGGTTCTTGCTGTGTCCAACCCTAAATTGACACCAGATGGAGTCTGGGAGCCCAGAAAGTAGGGTTTCAGTTGCTCTTTCACTTATAAGCGTCGCCACCCCGCCTCCTTTCTTCAACGCACTGTCTCTCTTGAACAGACGCATGCCGTCTATGCTAGTTTCGGCGTCGCTAATGTCCGGTGATAACCAAGTTTCTGTCAGGGTTATGGCCTTTGGAGCAAGGTAGGAACAGAGAAATCGTAATTCCCCTATTTTACTTGTAAGTCCCCTCACATTACTGTTAAGACACTTGGCTATGTTTCTAACGACAAGCGGTATCCTGGTGCTGGTAGACTGGAGGGGGTCGTGCGTAGTGGCGAAACTTACTATAGGATGGCCATCCCCAGTGGAACCGGCCCAATCACGTTTTTTCCCACAATGGTTTCTGGGGATTTCATAGGGTCCAGGCTTGATTGCATATATTGTCTATTGACAGTGATGGTGACTTCGGCGGTGGGCGGTGCTGCCATTTGCTGTTGTCGCAGTGTCCTGGGTCTGCTTTCGCAGCGGCTAACATTCCCACTGATGTTATCTTTTACTGTGTACCAAGTTTGCGGTACACTGGTTAAAAGATCTTGACAACCGAATCTAACGGCCGTCAACCGGGGTGCTGTTGTGGCCGTCCAATGTGAGGGACGTGGCAGTCTGTGGACCGCCGCCGCTGCTGTCCCACCTAGCTCCATCCTTGCTGACAACCACTGCCACTGCTGGGCGTTGTGAGCATATTTTTCTACGACTGTGCCGGTTTTCAGTTCTGGTATGCCGTGGACAACCATAGTTGTTGGTTTCAGCTTTTGGGGCGCCTCGCGAGATACCTTTTTTGCTGACCAAGGGCGGTCTGGTCTGGCTCTAATGCCGAATGACCTGTTGGTGACTAGTGTGTGTGACATCAGCAAGAATCTTTCTGCCTCTTTAGCCGAGCTTAGGGTGACTCCCATTGGCGAAGGCTTTCCATTAGGTGGGTAGTTGCCTTTGTAGAGCCCGCACAGTTTTGCCTCTGGGCTACGCAGTCCTAGTGTGGTGCATACGGTTTCTCACTACTGCTTGTCAAACGACTCTTTGTTCTCAAGGAGACTATCACGGCACACAGGGACGTTAAATAAGATGATAGAGTTCAACCTGTCATCAGCTTCTGTATTTTCGTGCGCTGCGGGTGGTTTTTTGTGGGAAGGGTGCGCCTTCTTCTCCACTATCACCCATTTTTCCCGTTACATAGTGGGGTGAGCCTCTAAAGTGGCTTCAAGGTTGGGATGAATGTAGTTGATCGCGTACCCGGTCGTCGTTTTGGTCTTTTTGGACTATTCACCGGTGTAACTGGCCGGGGTACGGTGCTGATACTCTTGTTGCTTGGGCCTGAGGTAGTGGTCTATGTGGGTGTCGGCATCACAGTAGTCACTGCGATGTCTTTTACGACCTCCATCAGCGAGCCTTTAGAAAAGAGTGGCCTTATATGGCACTGTGGGCAGATGTACTAGGACCACGTGCAGGGGTAGCGCGCCATGAAGGTGTAATATTGGTCTGGTATGTTCTCGTCACACTGATTGTGCACCCACTTATTGGAGATGCTAAGCTCAAAGGCGGCATCCCTCTTGGCTACGGTGAGACCACATGTATGACAATCGTCAGCTTGACTAGAAGGTTTAGCTAATGACTTTCTTTTCCTTCTCTTCCGTCTCTCAGTGGTAGCCTTCACAGGTAGACTAGGGTTTGGGCCGGTGGCACCAGAAAGACATGCTCGTTGATGAACTACAGCACAAGGGTTCACAGGGACAGGAATTCGACTTCTCCTGGGGGTGGTTGTTGCGACTGTCCTCCTAAGGTCGACCCGTGATCTTTTGAGGCGGCACTAAGCTTTTTGCCTCTAGCCCTCGTTACTACCACTGATGGGAAGGCTTGCAGCTGGACTGAGGCTTTGCCTGAGATGTTCCTGATACCCGATTTGGTTAGGAATCGATTATTGCTCATTCCCAGTGGTGATCAGGGAGATATAAATGAGATACACAGATGGTTGTATCAAGTGAAACGTAGAAAAGCAATGGTAGATAAAGCAAGTTGTCAACCCTACCTAGGGTTGCCAAGCTGTACGACACGGAAGAATGCCCAGAGCTTCCCACAGGTCCAAGGTATATGATCGAGTGAGATAAATAGCGCTGTAGTTGCAGCAACCTGGGCTATAGCAGTTGATTGAGGCAGTTAGACCCACCACGCAGTTGCCCGTTTGGAGAGTGATAGTAGTGACCGGCTGAGAGCTGTACGTTCTGTAGCAAAAGTTTTTCCAGCGAAACCGTAACTTTCGTAGAGGAAATATCCGATTGGGAAGGCTCATATATAGCTATTTCCGAGTAGGATACAAACGAGACGAAACATGTCAGCATTCAAAGAGCCCTCGCCAAATGAAAGTCTTCGCTCACAAAATTGTTCGACACAGACTGAAAGGGGATCAAAACAGTATCTCACCATCGTTTGCGACAATAATATTATCAGAGATGGTGTGACCACAACCGAACTACCCAATAAACATTTTTCCGATACTTACGCAAAAGATGACAACGAAAACACCGTTGACTTTGATTTCCTCACAGATAAAACAGCATGCCATATCCACGCATCTGCCGCAACAACTAAAGACTCAGTCAGCTGCTAGAAATTTTCCAGTAATCTCGGAACCAACTACACTTCTTTGCCACCTCTCAGAAGGGAAGGAACAGATATTTTTCTCCTCCGACTTTGGTCTTTTCGAAACCATTGATATCTGGGATGTGTTCTTGCGGCTGAAGACCAACGCAAATTATTCTACACGGTAAAACAAACCTCAGGTCTGATATCAACAATTACAGACGCATCAACGCAACTGTCGTTTCGCATTGGGTACTTGAAAGGATAAGTAGCAATATCTCTGGCTTCCCGCCATCTGAGAACTTCGAGATGCGACGTCGGAATGGCTTCATTGGGTCAGAGTTCAGCATAAAATGCCGCACAGAACCATTTGGTTATGTTACCCAACTCAAGAGTGACAGATATGCCGTAGTGGTTTTCTTCGGAAATTGGCCCTGAAGTGGGCATTTAATAACGTAGGCCACAATTTAATCCTGACTAAACTCAGAGAATATGTCATTGCAGGGCTCCTACTACAATGGTCTAGTTATTTCATAAACGGCCGCCTTTAAACTGTGAGAGTTAGCGATGTCTCACCAAGCACCAGGCCGACCACAGGTGGCGTTACTGAAGAAAGTGTTTTAAGACCCCTATGTTGTTCATTTATATTGCTGACATCTGTTAATTTTACTGCTCGTAGGAAGCCCCCGTTCCTCTATGACCAAACCATAGCCTATAATACGGCCAGCACTGACGTGGATTGTCTTCTTATCAATTTAAAATTGGATATTAAATAAGTAAATGCATTTCATTTTCACATCAGTAATTTAACATGAGTGAAGCCAGTTTGGAGGCATCATCACATTGATATATATAGAAGGATCCATAAGACTTTGCGGGTCCAGAATGGTACAGAAGGGAGGTCATTAAACTCCATTAAAAACATCAGAAGATCGTACAAGTTATGAAATGGACAAGAAATATAGCTTTTCAGCATATGCAGTGTTAAAGCTTAGATAACAGTAATTCTAACCCCCATATGGCGGATTTAACACAAGTGATACCAGTTTACAAGCATCATCAAACTGATCATTCTCAAAAGTTTGCAAAACTGTATTTGGTATTGCATAATTCGCGAAGCAAGTCAATGATATGCGTTATACTATAACTAGCCGACGTTGTTGGTCCACTTGTGTGGCTTGTTATTTATACAACAAAATAATAAAATGAATAAATGTTTTATTCTCGCGTTAAAAAAGATTTTAACATGAGAGAAGCCAGTTTACAGGCTTCATCACTTTGATACATCTCAAAACATCTACAAGACTTGAGCCCTGAGTGGTACTGACGGAATGTCATTAAACTCAATTAGAAACTGCCGAAGGTCGCGTTAGTTATGAAATGAACAACAGAATATTACTTTACAGCGTACATAGAGTGTTAAAGTTTAGATAATGGCAAATATTGTCTTCATTTGACAGGTTTAACTTGAGGGATGCCAGTTAACAAGCACTGTCAAATTCATAACTTTTGAAAGTATCTAGTATTTAATAATCTACATATCAAGTCATTAGTGTGCATAATCCTATTGAAATTCACTGAAATTCATGAGATGGATATGAATTTCCATCTCCCATCACATTGGTAGGTTCCATTATCAATATCAAACTCTCGCAGTGTTCAAAGTTTGCGTTGTAACCAACCGACGTTGTTAGTCCATTCGCATAGTTTGCTGATTAGTAATATAATAGTTTATTACTTAGAATGGTCTTCAGTTTTTAGTTTGCTAGCCACAAAAGACCCATTTATACAATCTGGAGTATCAATAAAGTACCCACGGTCATTTAACCAACGTGTATGGCCATATCAATGCATATCCGGGACACCATGTTACTTTTAAAGGTAATATAGATAAATTCTGCTGGGAACACTTGTTGTATCGGGTGAAAATAGATGTTGAAACAGTCAATAGTCCATAGACTTCGAGCATCTTTTGTATTAGCACAGGCGGTATCATTCAGGAAGCGTATTTGATGCGTAGTAAGTTCCATATGAAAAGGTCTCTTGGTATAGATTACTGGAAAATGTCCAGCGTGGAGCCATTGCAGGTAAGTGACGCCCTGAGCCAATACGCTAATTGGTCTCTGGTTTATTCATCTGTTCAGAATGACTCTGCTACTAATACTGTTGGGAGTGGTCAGACGGTTCGTCGCAAGAAAAATCATGACGAGTAGGTGAGTTAATCTTGAAGATGGTCCAGAATTTGCGAAAGAGTGGGAGCAGTCCAATAATTATTGGCATCAATGAGCAGGTGTTATTTCTGTAAAGTAATCCCGTTCAGACTGAATTTGAACATCAAATGTCGACTTGCAGCTGCTTCTGCAAATGGGGAAAGAAAGAAGAGGCACGAGCAGATATGGAAATAGAGATTACTACGCTGTCAAATTTAGAGAAGCGAGAAGTCCCTATTCTTTTAGACCTATTCGAACTTTATGCACATTTTCATGTATACATGTGAAGTCAACTACATAGTCCTTGCATTATAGGGTTATCAAGTAGTTTTTTTAAGAGGGGGGTGTACCGTAGTGGCTTTCAGAGATAAACAGTATTCTTTAAGTTCATTACACAGAGAGGAGCCAGTGTTCATACCCTTGTATGCAATCGTAAGGCCATCTGCATCAAAGGAACTTCAGAGCTTTAATAAAACCGATTCTTACATTTAGAGATCTGAGTACGTTCATAGTGGACGCAATGGCTCGACCATTGCTATATGCCGATTGCTCCATTATGCTTCGTATTTGTGAATATAGTATGAATGTCAAGAAATTTATAGATATCTGTGAAAAGAAAGAATGCGTTGGGTAGACGTCGAAACTGAAATGTGGACATGCAAGAGCGAATAAAATGTGGAAGCTTATAACATAACTTGCTGTACTGCATCATAACGGATCGTGACCTAAGTTTAAGGCTGTGCTTTTCTACAGGTACAGTGCATTCACGATTGCATAGACTATATGAAGACATTGGCTTGAAAGTAGGGGCGCAACAGGTGTAAGTAACGCCACCCGAAAGGGGGGGAATAGGCTAAAGTTTAGCTTATGGCGTCATAGCCACAGAGGGTCAATCCTCGGTTTCTTGCACCTTCCTTACTAGTCAAGTTCATCGTGACGGCCCAGTACCTAGCGGGTAAACTTTCCTTGTAGCTCAATGTTTTGTAGACGGTTGTGGGGAAAAACCAGTTTCTTCTATAGCCCTTGTTCCCTTCACCATGGGAGGCATTCTTACATATGTGCCGTTTCCTTTTACCACTTTGGTGCATGAATCCTGTTTTCGTGTTGGTTAGTGAAGGTGCCATAGGGCCTGGTGTCGTACCGATGGATATTGTGAATGTCTCTGTAGGGGACTGGGATCACTCTTTGAGTGGTGTTGTGACCACTAGGTTTAATAGACTGGAAGTAATTGTTTCGAGGATGATTAAGTTGCTTCTGTGCTATGGGCGAGCAACAAGCAAAAATTTCAGATGTACGGGGATTTCTGTGATTGCTTCGACAAATCTTTCACCCGCAGTAACATCGGGACTTCTCGGTGGTCCACGGTAAGTTGCAAGACAATTTGGGCAGCCCGAGAGAAGATTCTTTGCAAATGCTTCTGAACGCCTTCTGGGAAATGAGGGGTTGCCGTTCCTCTTTTCCTTCGGCGCCTGACACATAGTGCAGTTAGCTTCTAAAGAAGTCCAGCTTACGTTTCGGATTCTCTTGATCTAGACATGATAAATGCCCAGAGAGATTGTTCGATATCAACCTACCTCAGCTCTACCCTCATTGATACAGTGTTATCGCCCGCTACTGAGCAACTGAATTTCGTGTTGATTCAGTGCATTAAACCACTTCAGGGAAACTTTACCCATTTTTGCTTCTTCAAACAACTATCAGACGACCATAAACATGGACAAGTGACAAGTAAGTGAAATTAATAACCTCCCTTAACCTTGTGTAAGGACATGCTGTGGGGGACCAGTTAAGCAGACGTATTCCTTGCTGAAAGGGCTGCTAAAAAGGGGGGCCGTACACCAGTGACATGTCGCTTGAGGGCTATCGCATGCGTTATCCACTTGAAATGGAAGAACAGCCTGATATGCTGGAGGCGTCACCGAGAGATCAGGGGTTTCCGGATGCCATTGTAAGGGTGAGTGTGCCCCATATACTGGGTTTTGGACTGCTAAACTTTTAGGGAAGGTAACCTCAGGCGTCAAAGAAGTTACGAAAAACATGCTAGGTGGCTTGCTTAGCCGGTTCCAGCAAACTGTACCACACTCATGGTAACACTTAACAGGCCGGGATAGAGTAAGTGCCCTCTCCGTAAGGTTATTCGGTGTAAGCACTTGATCTGGTGAAAACTTATCGTTTGTTTCAGCCGTACTGCTTGTGGAATTCATTCGCCCAGGCACGAGGGAGAATGAACTGCCGAAGGAAACAGATGACGCAAAGAAGGCCTACTTGTGTGACCTTGGAGGCAGTTTCAAAGCGTCCAAGCGGGAGTCGGTCAGGTATAAGCATTCTTATGTCGCTCGCTTTACCTAATTTTCACAGTGCATTGATAGCTTTGCGATTCAACAGCAGTCTTTGGTTCGCATAAAACTAGCTGAACGTGAACACAGGTTGACACGACTAACGGCGTAAGTTTCCTGGTTAACAGCCACAATAATAAACAACTCTCATTTCTATCGCATTTAAAGGCCTCGTTGGTTGTCATCCTCTTTTTTCCGTTTTACAGAATGAATAGCTGACGGAATCAAAGTAACACATCGACCATACCGCAGAGAAACTTTTCGGCGCTGCATTTGTTTGGAAAATGCATTGTATTGTCGAAGCTATCATTACTTGTCCATTTCGAATGTTTGTGTACTTTCGAGGCCTGCAAACGATAAATTATGGTTTGCCCACCTGACGAGTTGATGGTTTCGAAACCGTCTTAGTGGATATATCCAACTGTGTTATTTTAAATCGTTAGTTCCAAAAATATACTGTCAGAACCAGGGAAAGCAGGCAAATAAGGGGAAATGGGAAGAAATCGGGGGGGGGGAAGTAGTCAAGTGAGCATGTACCCTGTGTGAGGAGGGCGATTTAAGGGGAAAATAGACAGAGGGTGGGAAGATGCGAAGAAGGGGGAGGTCGTTTGCATTTCCGCACGTATTTTGCTTTAGTGTTCCTTCCAGCTCAGCTCTCATCCCCCACTATTTCGCCCTTCGTTTGATTTATTTCCCCCTTTTTGGTCTGCATGGAACAAAAAATGTGCAAGTACAAAATCGGGACAGAAGAATAAGAGAAAGCAGCAAGTACAGAATTAACACCACTACTTCTACAACTTTTAAAACTGAAAAGACCGGGCTATCGCCCTGCAGCCATGGGCACGTGATTTGTTTCCACCCTTTCATACTGGGGCAACTAGTACCTACACCGATTTGAAGTTTAACTTACCTCCTGAAAACGACTTTATGACAAGGCTACTTACTGGAGCACCTGAAGACTCATCACGCCCCTCAGGTCCGTATGGGTGAATGCCATTGATCATGAAAGTGATCAGAAAAGTCCAACATTTACCGACCACAAGGTCGTCACCACCCATGAAAATAGCGAACAAGATGTTTTGGGAGTCCACTTGGCGCACTCAGACAAAACCATTGGTTCTGGATGCTGGAGCTGAAAAATGCAGATATTTGGCTCTCAGCTGTAATATTCAGCGAGATCATGAGTTTTCGATGTCAGCTGATGCGGGCATATAAGAAATTCAAAGTTCTGGAATCATCATTTAAGTACAATAACTAAACAACCTGCACATATTCCCTCACGCACTTTTCATCGTCCTCAGCAAAATATACGACGTGTAACAACGGAAGTATTACTTCCAGCCTCATTTTTCTTCAGTCAGTATGAATAATGTTAAGACACAAACCTCGGTTTTTTGCTAATGCAAAGACAATATTTCAACTTGTCCGACTTGTAAACTTTTGCACATTTATTCTGCTGAGATGTTTCGTTATCTATAAATGCAGCACTTATATCCTCTAGAGACAGAATAAGTGGGGATTGAGGTCACCTTCCGTAAAAATGCATGCGATTCGTAAAGACGTATATTTGCAGTTGTAAAAATGGCGTATGTCTTCATATTCAGTAATAAATGTTATTATCATCATCACTTATTGAAAGTTGGTTAGGATTCAATTTCCCCGATATTTCCCCGAACTCAACGGGTTCTAATCCTATGCAACTCACCCCCTCGTAGCTGAAGAGCCTAGCTGTTGCATGCTTGTCCGTCTTACCTGACGGGAGTTATTTCGCGCCTTCTGGGTTCGTAGTTAAACTGTTTCCAAGCTACTGGGGAGGATTCCTACTTATCTGGGCCATGTATACCCGTGAAAACAGTGCCGCATGATTCCTTTCCAATGTGATACTCAGATTTCTCTGGCATTTTACTCCGTATTTTCTCAATTTCAAGGAGCGTCTGTTACGGATGTCACTGCGGTCTGCCCAGTCATTCATGTTTTCGACAACCCTTCTTTCAGCACAAGCTGACTTTGCAAACAGTGCATGCTTTTCAGTGCTTGACTTAGGTCTAGGAAAGTAGGTCTCTTTGTTTCTCAGTGAAAAGATCAGAGGAATTTTCCTGGCACCCAGTTGAAGGGTAGTTTGCCATATTTTATGGGCCCTGTGAGCCATATTTCAAGAATGGTCGAAAAGCTAGCAGACTCAACCTAGTTATGCGTGTATGCGGGCTACGCTCACAGGTGTAGACAAAGTGAATGAGAGAGTGAAGACTTAACATCCTAGGAGTGGGCAGATCTGACAGAGCTGTGTATTCAGCTTTCACATGTTCAACTTTGCGTTAAACTCTGTCACGATATCGATGGCCTGAAAGATATCAAAAGAGCGGGAATATATCACTTTACAGTACGTGGCCACCGTTTTGAGTTTAGATCGTTCATAATCACAATTCTTTTCCATACTATAGTGGCATCAAATCCGGGCAGTATTCCGTGTTTGCGTTACGAGCAGTCGACGTGACTGAATCGTCTGTGAAATGTTTCGTCAGGTAAACGTCTATTTAAACAGCAATTCTTATGTTCATGGCTTTATTGGCCAAGAACAATCTACTCCAGTGTTTTTAGGAAGAAGTAAGTATCCATATGACCCTTTGATCTAGGTGAATATCCAAGTTCAAGCATTTCCCACTTTTCAGGTGTTATCGTTCCCGGCAATTTGGATTGGTAACACTGGAAATAGTTGCTGTTATGAGATTAATCAAACATTAAAAGCACCACTATTCAACAGTGATGGATTTTGCACACATGTAAAACTCCATAGATTTCACACTGAAGTATGCAGCATTGTCAGGGAGATATGCTGACTGTTAACTGTTTTCTGTCAGATGGATTCATCCTCTCCAGATCTGACTCTGTCTCATCCAGTTGCACTTGCTTGTCTTGAAATCCCTAGAAAAAACACTTGAATTGTAACTAAAGCCATCCTGAAGCACTCTGGATATGTCTGAAAAATCAAAAGTTGACTGAGGAAAATAAGAATATGGATAGTCAGTGGCTGAAGAGCTGTTGAAATATGATGGGGTTTTGACCGTTTCATCCATTTATGGCCGGTCAATTAGATACCTGCAACAATACAAGATAAAATTACATCGAGCAGGCTCAGTATGGTACACACCTATGGCTTCTATCCATAATGACTCAAAAAGTGAGTTCTCATTGACGAGTAGTAGCAATACGGATCAAGGGTTGGAGAAGGGGGGGGCAAATCATCAAGACAAACGAAAAATCGAGGGCGCATAAAGTCACCTTACATTTAGAACACTGGGTCTGACTGCTACCTTGACTACATCTCCAGATGCAACACGCTAAGACTGGAGCCTCTCTGGAAGAGGCAACTTGGAATGAATCTTACACCTTATTACAAACTACTTTGAAAGCAAATGCACTCATGCTGTCCAGAAATTAAATAGTTGCGGTATCTGTTTACAACATACGTGACCACAAACAATCAGCTAAAGCTGAGTGTTGTAAGACCAATGTGCGGGGCAATTCCTTCCTCAGTAGGTTCTCTCACATCTGGAATAGACTTCCTGAGGAACTACGTACTGCAGGCTCATAATGATAATATATTTCGAATAATAAATTATACGAACACATGCCGTTTGTACAGGCAACATCTGAACGTTATTGTTGTTTGTGAGCTTGAGAAAAGTAAGAAAGGATGCATTAGTACACCATACAGAGTCTGCCAGGATGCATTTATTTAACTGTTGCTGGCTAAAATTATTAAGCACTAACCCTTTCGCTGTATAACAGTAGTGAATAATGACAGGCCTTATAACCCAGTATGAGCTTTGAGCAGGCACCTTTGATTAGGCTCTTACACTGCAATTAATTAATCCCACAATCAGTAAACGTACACGGGATATCAAACGCCGAACAGTAGTGAGGCTTGAAAGGATGCAAATAATCAGTAAGTCATTGCTATTTATAGAGAGCACACAAAACTAGACTTAAATCATGGTATGGACCGATGATAGCTTGGAAGCAGTGGCACTCGGCATCATGCAGCATGTGGTGATTGTTTGGTACAGTGCCACTGGAAACAAATTCACAGGGAGAAATTAAGCTAAAGTTATGACTCTGTCCAGAAACTGCTCTCATTCTGCAGCCCACGAAGCTTGAGGTCTCACCATTAAACCCCTCAATATGTCTTCAAGGTTGGCGCTCCATATGAGGTCAGTTTTGGTTCTCTTGTCTACTAGGTGAGTGGGTGCTATTAGTTGGAGAGCACACATGTTTGGACACAAACAGCATGTAATGCCTACATTTCTAGGAACAATCCCAATTTGAGCCATAAGTTTGAGGTGAACCGTCAAATTAATGAGTATGCAGCGGCTTCATTGTGAATCTGCCTGTGAGAAAGAAAAGATAACATGGGTATGGAACAATTCATTGCATACTTAAGTCAATGAGAAACAAGACATGGGCAGAGTAACCAAAGGAAGGGAGACCAGACGTAGATTTAAGAGTTGTTGCACGACAATTGTCTGTCTTTTCAGCAATAAGCTATGGAGAGGTGGTAGCCTGACTTTTGTGCACGATGAACACAAAGTACAGCAGTGGAACTATTTGCCTGGTTGGCGGAGCATATCAGTCGAGACGTCTAATTGGAAATTTAAGGGACAAGGAACAAGTGGTCGTCATGCGTACCGGGCATATGCAGAGGCCTCTGAATACGAAGTTTCGGCGTGAAGAAGTGAATTAGTGGGAGTCATGGCGTGTAGAAAGTAGGACAACCTGATGCACGGAGGTTTGCGAGGAGTCCCGAGGACGCACTTTTCGGCAGTACAAGCAAGTGGATTTGGGCGTCGTGTTCAGTCGGATGAGTATCCTGTTTACCATATGGGCCAACCTAATACGATAGTACCGGCTATACAACGGAGGGAAAACCGCCTGATACACAGTGTTCTCACCGTTTCAAATTAAGAGCTATTTACTCCATTGAATAGAACATAGAGAGAGATCCTACCTATATTTATTCTTAAGCTACCATCAGTTTCGCTACCTTGGAGACACTACGGTCCTACAGAGCCATCTCTGAGTGCCTCCGTTGAAAGGCATCTATCTACAAACAGACTGTGGATATCATCTGAACACGAAAGCAAGTTGATAAGGCGCTTAAACTGCGACACAAAGGTGCTGCTGTGTACACTTACGGGGAGCTTATTCCAGATCAAGCTGTAATAAGTAGTAAAGAATTTACATCCGGCCTGCTTGTTGCATCTTTCTATTGACAACGTCAGTATACGATCTATTATTAGTTAGCTGAAATGTTATTTACGATGGGACTGCCTTCGGAATTAGCTGGTTCCAAGCGATCGATAACAACAGTATCTTCGCCCCCGTTTTACTCGATTGTACAGAATTTTTCGTGTCACTTGATCACTTTGAATGTTCCATCGTAAGGTGGTTCAAGTGGTCGACGAACGGCATCGTGGCGAATGAACACGCGTGATGTCGCTTGTAAAACGGCGTGAAAGAAGAAATCAGTTGCCTGAGGCTTGACAGGGGTAGGCCTACCTGAACGCATCAAGTCTGTAAGCCTAGTCAAGTAAGATATGCTGTCGAAGACATGTTCGAAAGTTGAAGAGCAAACAAACTCACCCGGTAGACTAATTGTAGTCCCATGGATGAGTTCCGCAGAGGTGCATCTAGCACCGGCTTTCAACGCGTCACGAATACCTAGTAGGGCCAGAACCAAAGCCTCCGTCCAGTCGGGTGTGTTTGCAGCTGAAATGGAAGTTTCCAACTGCCCACGGAAACGTCCTACCATGCCATTTGCTTGTGGATGGTAAACTGTCGTTCGTAACCGAGAGGGACCTAAAAGTTCAGTTAGAGCGTGGAACAATCCGCACTCCAATTGGCGCCCGTGGTTGCCCGTTACGTAAGATGGACATCCAAAAATCGAGATTCATTTTTCCGCGAAAAAATGAGCCACATTTTCAGCTGTAATATTTTTAACAGGTATAGCGGCCAAAATCTAATAATCTTGGCCTGAATGCGGAAAATAACTAGGTGGTGCCGACTAACGCGAATCTGACTAGTTCCCGCTTTCTACTCTGTAGCTTCCGAACTTCCGCGAGCGACGCACAGTCAAAAGTTGGATCAAAATATCAAAACATGGCTTATGGTAATTCAGTGGTGGATTCGTAACAAAATCTTTGGAACTATCAGAGCAACAATAAGTTATACCAAAATTACAAAAATGCCTAAACAGTGCCGTTGGGTAACTATACAGTCCAAACGTTCTGGGGTGCAAATACGTACTATACGGTCAAAACTGGTTAAACAAATACAATTGTTAAGTGCCTGACGGTCAATAAGAATGTTCCCGACAAAAAGGATCAGAACTCTGTCCACCAGAATCAAGTCAACAAATAAACGTTCCCAGTAGATAGTCAAAAGACAAACAGTCAAATCACAGTACAACCCTAAGCTGAACCAAGACAAACTGTCTGGCGCAGTAAAACAGCGCCACCCTGTCAACAGTCCAGCGTCACATGATAGGGAAGCGAAACACTAATGATAAGTCTCAATCATACGAAAGTAAGTACTGAGTAAAAAGTCAAAGAAGACAGTCAGACAACCAAATAACATTGGACCGGCTAGGGTCAAAGGTACACCATCCGTAACGAGGGTTAAAATATTCAAATAAGTGTCAATACTATCAAATAGGGTTGTCAGGAGGGATTTTCAGATCAACTTTCCATTACAACAGGTACTGCTTCTGATCACCATGTAAAGCGATCCACGCAAGTGGAGAAATAAGCATATCCATTAGATTCTGATAGATGTCCTGCAATGTTTTTATGGATGAGGTCGAAACGCATGTCTGGGGCCAAAAAAAAAACCTAAAGGGATTTTCTTGTGTCGCGTGACTTTGCACTTCTATAGAGGTGAGAACGACTGAGCCCACTTCTTAGTGCCTTTGTTCACTCCCGGCAAGCAGAAACGTTGTGCAGTAAGCCTGATGGTGGCTCGTACACCTAGATGGCACGGTTTGTGCAACGTATTGAAGAAGTTGCACTAACATCTCTCCGGAACTGTCGGGTGTGGTTGACTGGCAGAGACATCGCATAAAATTGTATCCTTTCCCGATCCTGCTGGATACAGTTGTAGTCTGGGAGTTGTGGACGACAACTCACGGTGCAGCTCAGGGTCTCCTTTTTAGCACCAAGCTAGTTCCATGAAACCAAAGCCTTCGATACGGTTCATCAAAGTTGTTTGAGACATTGCATCAGCTACGAATTCATTTGCTCCCCAAATGTGGCAGATATCTGGCATGAACTTGGGAATGTATTCCAGTTGACGCGGTTCACGCGGGAAGCATTCACCATATATGGAGTCGAGAGAGGAGTTTAATGGCTTGTGGTCCTTGAAAATGATGAAGTCACTACCTTCCACGGAATGTCGAGAACGGGGTACAGAACAGTGCATAGCCAGGAATTCCCTGCCAGGTGCACTGCATCTCGTTTCTGCCTCTTGCAGCCACCTCGAGAAAAAGGCTAACGGTTGCCACTGGTTGTCAGTCAACTCTTGCAAAACTGCTCCGATTGCTGAGTCAGATGAATCAACGGAAATACTCAAAGGAGCTTTGGGGTCGTGATGCACATACATGGTCGCATTTGAAATGGCTTCCTTGACTTTAGGGAAGGCAAGTCTAGCCTCGTTGTCTAGGGTCACTCACTTCGTGGTCCTTGGAGGTATGTCTGTGAGTAGTCTCATAGCAGGCGTACAGTTGGAAATAAACCTTCGGTAATAATCTGCCGGGCCACTGGAAGTGTGGGGCTGCTTCACAGTGGTCGGCTATGGACAGCTCATGATGGCCGCCAGTTTATCTCTCAGTGAGCGCGTACCTTTGCAGACAATTGTATGTCCAAGGAAGCGGAGTGATTCAACTCCTATTTCATACTTCTGTAAGTTGACCGTGATGCCACGTTTTTTCAGCCAACTGAATACCAGGTGCAAATTTTTAAAGTGAGTTTCCTCATCTGGACTCGCAGGTAGACGGTTGTCTGTGTAGACGTAAACAAAAACTAAACCACGGAGACATCATCCATAAAGCGTTGGAATATTTGTGCTGCATTCCGAAGACCGAATGGCATGCGCAGGAATTCAAACGGGCCAAGCTGCCATAGGTATCTCATTATACCCTTTGACCAGACCGATTTTGGAGAAAATGTTCATTCCGCATAGCCTCGCAGTCAGGTCGTAAATATGAGGTATCGGGTAGCAGTCCGGTGTTGTTCTGGCGTTAAGCCCTCAGTAACCACCGGTTGGGTGCCAGTCACTGCTATCCCTTTTGGGAACCATATGCAATGGTGATGCTCAAGGACTACTTGAAGGTTTGGTGATGCCCAGTTTGGGCATGTGGTCAAATTCACTCTTCGCCGTCTTGAGCTTACCGAAGGCCAGATGGCGTGCCTTGGGTTCCCCAGGTGGACCTATGGTTGTCACGTGGTGCATAACATCGCTGTTTATGCACGGAAGAGTATGCTATGGCTGAAGTGGTTCTGGATACTCCTCTAACACTGCTTGATGGGAGGGGTCGCCTGGTTGTTTAGTCCCAACGATGGTTAAACTCGGACCTACGTAGCTGGAGCCGCCAGTAGATAACTTTGTGTTGTCGTGCATCAGTCGTAGATGACGAGCACCTGTGAGTAGACTGTAAGGGTTCAGTAAATCTATGTCAATGATGGACATAAAGACATTAGCGAGGAGGAAAATCCAGCGAATAGGTTTATTTGGACCTAAGCTGAGACAGGTATTAAGCCTCCCAAAGGTTGCCATTACCTTGCCTCTGGCTACCTGAAGAGTGGAAGATGGGTTATGATAACGTTCCTTTCGTCGGTGCAAGAAGAACGCTAGCGAGATTTCGCTTTCATATTTGTGACGTAAAGCAAACAGCCGTTTCCTCCATGAACGCGTACCGGTAGGGCAGTTTCCCGAGTTTGTGTCTGCTTTGGAAACGCATAGTTTCTGACATTTTCTGGCTTCATCCCCACAGCTATTGTGAAACCAGCGCCATTTGGAGTTTCCACTCTGTTAGGCTGAGTTTTCGTATGACCACGTGAGTTGCTGAGATGAGCTGAGACGCGTTTCTCTGATGTGACACGTATATTAGGGCTTCTCGTAAGCAGCAGCTGTTTGACCAAGTTGCACAGCTTGGCCACCTCTGAATCCTGCCTCACGGGTTTATCGAAGACATAATATACTTTGGAAGCGGGCCTGCCAGAGATCTCCATTATTTAATCTGCTAAGGCTGCCAGGTCGTCAGGTGGAACTGCCCGAAGTGTCACTAACATGGTTTGCACCGGTTGTGGTAGTTTCGAAAGAAACAGTTCTCGGAGAAGGCCACTGCCAAATGTTCGTATGCCCATAGCTTCTTGCATATGTGCGAGGACTCCAGCGGTCGAGTTGCTGCCTAGCTGAATGTTACGAAACAATTTGTCTGGAAGCTGGCAGTCTGTGTGATCACTTTTCCTCAGTGGCGCAGCTTTCAGAATTGCACAAGGATCACTTACTTCAGGACTAAACATATGTGCTGTAACAAGCCCGCCTAACTCCCGCGGTAGTGGACGTATGACAACAAGAAATCTAGAATGAGGATCTGCAAATCCCTGCTCTCGAACTTCTGCCTCGGCATACAGAAATCATGTTTCCGCATTGTCTAGCCAGTATGGCAAGAGTTGGATAGTGTTCGTCGTCGGCCTAATACGCATAAGCTTCGGAGTATGGTCGGACATGGAAAGAAGTTGTATACGGATATATACTGTCCAATAAGCAAGAGCCACCAGCCTCATTCACCCATTTGACCCTCTCACTATAAGAACATTTATCAATCCTCAAATTACTCAAATTTCCGGACGGTCATAATGACATGGAAAATCTGGACAGACAGTAAATTCCTGGAGATCAACTCACCTATCAACTTTAAAGTGAGCTTATTCACAATAATGCCGTACAAGAGACATCTCTGGCACTTCATCAAACAGTGAATGTACCTCCTTGATAATGCCGCATACCTCAACGTGAACAGTATGAAAAATCCATTGCTATTGCTCCGCAGTTCTTAGATGTTTATTCGTTTGCACCACAATATCTAATTTCGATGGCGTAAATCTACATTACTGTGGGCAGCAACACTTGAATAAACATCCACTTGGATTACATGATTATGTGGAAACATACAGATCTCCGAAATTATCATTGTGGGTTCTTTTGGTTTCGGAAGCTATAAGAATAAGAATTTATGGCAAAATAAGCGTTTGTTTAGCGTGGCGAGGCATTGCGAAGACGAATCGAACATGTTGACTGCTTGCAATGGAAAGTTGGAATTTTGCGTGACCTTTTGGCCACCACTGGTGAAAAACAAAGTATGACTAAAAACCATCTAGACTCTAGCACTCTGTATATGCTGAAAATTGGTATCTTCCTGTTCGTTTCATAACTTGTGAAATCTAATGATGTTTTTAATCAAACCTACTGACTTCCCATCCACACCACTCAGGGCCCTTACAATCTTGTATACTTTCCAACATATATCAATGTGATGATGCCTGTAAACCGGCCTCTCTCATGTTAAACTAATAATATGAGAATAAAATACTTATTTATAGGTTGTCAAAACGAAAACAACATACAAGTATAAAATTGAACGGGCTCATCCATTTAAGATTTGTTATTGGTCGGGATATGTAATCACGTTGGGCTCGCCAATTTAGGAATTGTCTCGGTGTAAACCTAACAGACGCAGAGGTCAATAACTAATTATTCGAACATGTTGCATACCTGCGAATACGAGATCAGGGAATAACATAAAAGCGGAGTCGGGTGGAACAGTATATTTGTAAGGTCGGGCCGAGATACGCGTGCGTCCCAACTAACTAGCTAGAGGGTTGAGTTCGAGCAGTGTGACGTAACAAGACAGCGTGCCAAATGGCCTGGACGTTTGATCGGGCGCCTTTAGTTCAGCGAGTCCGGCAAAACTATGAAGGTCAGCATCAATGTCTAATCTCGTCGAACCTAGAGATGTAGATTCCGGGGAAGCATGCGACACCACAACAGAAAACTGATCGATCTGGATAGATGATTCGATTTCACATCATCTCGCCCTACACGTATCACAGTAGGCCCGATAAAATTTTTGAGTAATCGGGCCGGTTGTTTGCCTGTTGGTCGGAAACCCTTAATACAGAAACAAAATGCATCACAAGGACGCTAATTCCTAATAACTATCTTACGGAATGAACTAAATAATAACAAATAAATGAATATCTTTATTCTCAAGTTATGAGGTTAGCATAAGAGAAGCCAGTTTACAGACCTCATCAAACTGATAATCGCAGAGAAACATAAAAGGTTGTAGCAGTATTGAATGATACAGAGGGAGGACATTGGACTCTGCCATGATACCAAGTGTTCAAATGTTATGAAAATAGCAGGAAAATATCACTTTACAGTACATACACATTGTTCTGAGTTTAGGTCGTTTTTGCTCACAATTCTTTCTTCACATCAAACGGTGCAATATTTGGTGTTTGCGTTGTGAGTGGTCGACATGATTGACCCATCTACAAGACCAAGTGTTTTGCCAGATAAACGTCTATTTTAACAGCGATTCTTATGTTTGTGGACTTATTGACCAACAATAACTTACTTCAATGATTTCAGGAATAACTAAGTGTCCATACAGTCATTTAATCCCGGTGAACGTCTAAGTTCAGGTGTTCGGGTGCTCCCTTTTCCAGCAATTCAGATTGGTAGTATTGAAAACATTTGTTGTGGTGCAAGCAATTAAAGACTGGAAGCATCGTCGTCCAACAGTGGTGAATATTACACACGTGTATAACTTCATAGACTTCACATTAAAGTATGCGACATTTTCAAAGAGATACGTTGGCCGTTGATTGACTTCTATCAGATGGATTGATACAAGACAAAGTGCTAGGGAAATCTGTTGCATAGCATTATTATGGATGTGTTGCAGTTGGATAAAGTGATCTCTCGGGTTGGATTGTCCATACAGACTTCCGCTGCATTTGTGACGGACCAGAAATCGGAGACTGGTTACTGTGCTTGGGGTTTCGTATGTGGCAGCACTTAGGGTACTGGTATGGGGGTGACTTGGTTGTAAGGCTGTTCAAGAAACAGGAAAGTGAAAAATCAGGGCGAGCCAGTTGGATACCTCTAACATCAGTTTCCAGTGTTAGGTGCGAAGTAGGATTTCCGGTAAGTTGATACGTTTTGATCAAACTGATACCTAGGGCTTCCTCGTCAGGCTGATACCGAAAAGAAAAGAGAAAAGAAAGCGCAAGAAGAAACTTGACAAAGGAATACCACGTGAAACAGACTGGGAGGAGAGACGTTCTTGTCTTTTTAAAGTCATTCGAACTATATGTAAAGTTTAATTTATTCATATGATAATGAATCTTCCTTTTTTACATGAAGTTCATGCAAGTTATTAGATAGGTGATTTGTCAGTAAACTTAAAGGGAACACTGGCTATGTATTTGTACTGCATAATCCGACCAGATGGACTAGTAATCAAACACCCTTTATGAGTCCATTGGGATAAAAAGTACTTGAGATTTATGATAGCCTTACTCTATGCGCCTAGAGGTCCTAGTATGCTTTCATTAGCCCAGAACGTATGTATAATGCCTAGGCGAGTGGTAGACTGATCATCTGTTAGGAGCTTATTGAGCGCAGAAAGAAAGGTAGATAATGTGCCTGCGGTACGTATTTCCACAGGAAGTCTATTCCAGATGTGAGAGAACTTATTGATGAAGAAGTTTCTTCGCAATTTGGTCTTACAACATTCGTTTTCCCATAATAGGTTGTGATTACGTGAATAGTGAGTAGATGTTACAACTATTCTAATTTCCAGGCCACATGAGTGCACTTGCTAACGAAGTAATTTATAGTAAGATATAAGATTCATCATAAGTCACCCCCTCCAGAGAGGTTCCAGTCCCAGCATGTTGTGTCCTGAGATGCAGTCTAGGCTACAGTCAGCTCCTAGTGTTCTTAGTGTAAAGTGGCGTTGTACTCCTTCAGTTTTTCCCTTGTCCCTTACACGAAGGCCACTCAAGATAAACGGGCAGTACTCTAAAATTGGACGGATGCTAACTTTGTAGGGTAGGACTCTTAATTCGGTGTTATAAAAGCTATGGACGATGCATCCAAGGAGTCTACGTAACTTAGATGTGATACAAGCCGTCTGCTCAGAGAATGTTAATCCAATGGAATATTTAAGGCCAAGATCTAGCATTGAAGAACGTCTAGGTAGCTTTTGCCCATATACTTCCGGAGATATGTCTAGGTTATCGCTGCCTATGCTAAGACAGCCACATTTATCAGTGTTCAACCGGAGACGGGACTTGTCACACCGTTTAGCAACCTCACCTAATTCTTGTCGAGCAGTAGATAGCGTATTACCTAGTTCATGGGTGTTACATGAGTATACAACCTTAAGGTCATCAGCGAATAGGAATGTTTCCCCTACAATGAAGCACATGAACACACTATTAATATGAGTTATGAACAACAAAGGTCCAGGGACACCACCCTGTATTACCCCACCAGTTATGGGCCTAGGTGTAGACTGCATAGAATTTGCTTTGAAGATTTGGCCACGATCACTAAGAAATGATCTTAGCCAATGAAGTTAAGGGTTGTGGATGCCAATCTATTGTAGCTTATCAAAGAGAGTAGTGTGCGGCACCTTGTCAAATGCCTTTGATATATCAAAGTATAGAGCAATGAAGATTTTACGTGCCTCGCGGCCACTAGCGATAAGGTTGAAGAAGTCGAAATGGCAAGTAACGCAAGACCTGTTTTTAAGGAAACCAGTGCTGAGACTTTGTGACGAGGTTTTCGCTAAGTAGGTAGTCAGACATGCCGCTCTTAATCACTTTTTCCATGATTCGGGAGACGACTGGCGTTTTGCTGATAGGTCTGTAGTTCCCTACATTCGCCTTGTCACCGGACTTGTAGCGAGGAATTATAAAGCTAGTTTCCCACTGGCTGGGAAACTCCCCACTTTCCATTGATAGTATGAATATCTCAGGCAAGAACAGCGGCATACTATCACCACTGTTTCTAATGTCTGTTGAGTTTAGGCCATCTATCCCGTACCTGTCGATAGTTCCAGGCTTTTGATAGCCTCAGTGATGCTTTTGGCAGTGAACTTCACTCTAGTGCATGAACTGGCGGTAATTGGAGTAAAGCTAGTGGGGTTGAGGGCGTTGGGGTTGAAATTAGAGAATGATTCGCTAAACAGCTCACTAACCTTGAGGAGATCGTTGTGTACCATTCCATTATGTAGTTGATAGACCATATCTCTTGATGGTTGCAGACGTTTACTGAGAAGAGATGTCAACTTGTGTATTCGAGAGCCACTTTCGAGAGCGACGAACTCTTCGTTTGTTGCTTGTTTCGCACGTAGTGTCTTAACAGATTCGTAAGTCTCATGAATCAAGTTCAGTGACATGAAGTCTCTCGACGAGTGGTATTGTGATGATAATTTCCTAAGTTTATTGCGGAATATTTTAGGGGTATATGGGTCTGGCTCCTTATAAACCCCAACTGTTTTCACAGGAGCAACAGTATCTAGACACAGCTCCACTAAGCGGCCCATGGGGAATGGTGATAGAAAGATCGATAACGTCTATGTGAGTGCAGCATGCTTAAGAGGCAATTAAAATCCTCTGTTGTTCTGCCGTATAAAAAAGATAAGTCGGAAACTTTACGTATAATCCTTAACTGTGCCGGAATTAGGTTGGCACTTAGGCGCACAAAATCACTCAGAGAGAAAGGTTGTAGGTTAAGAGGTTCAGTGGGGACAGCTGAGAAAAATAACTCAATCTGTCAAACACCACGTAATGATTGTGAGGTCGACTACGTCGATCAAAGCAACCAGTCTGCGTCAGTCAGAGTAGCGGAACACAAGGATTTAGCAAACCATAGCTCGGTAAACCCCATTAAGACTGGTAATTCAGGGAGAGGCCCGGCTACCGCCCTGCATGCACCGACTCGTAGCCATATTGTTGCGTGGGACGTGATGACGGTTCTGAAATCGGGCTTAGTTAGGTGAAGGAGGAGATCGAATATGAAGTCTTTGTTCGTTGAGTCTGTTCCCAACACATGTAACAGGAATGATTCATCACATATTGCGAATATACAGAAAATTCTACCACCATCAAAATGAGTGAATGAATTGCTGGGCTATGAAAGTAAGTTTGTAAGTTATGTGGTTACTTCGGGCACTAGTTTGTACCCGAAACTTAATCTGATGATTTACAATATGTTACCGTGAGCTATATGGAATAAACCACATGATGTGAAATAAAGCTTATCACCTTTGCAGTCTGTAACATTTGTTTGCCCAAATTATCCTGAAATGGTCGCGGGATCGAGAGCAGTTAAGGGATAATGGGTGGCATACCTGGGCTACCGGTACAATAAGAATCCTGGGCTGGATACGGATGGTGACGGATAGCCGTCCGCGGTTCTTCACCTTATCGGGGATCCTAAGAATGAGAGTCCTGCCTGTAACTCCATGGAGGCAACTGTGCGTAACTAGATGCATATCATTTATTCGGGACTTGAAGTCGGAAAAAAAGCTACAAGGCCAGAAATCGGATATCATTTTCATTGGTTAACTGAAGGGAAGGTGATTTTACAAGAATTTTCGCCCGTGGTAACGTGAAACCAAGTTTGTAATCTCAAACGTTCACCTTGGAGGCCGACGACCTTGGATTGTGACTTTGATTTCGGCGTTCTGGTACTGAGTCCTACTCTTGTCTGATATTAAATAATGTATAATTGCTTATAGAATCAAAATGTGAGCGGCCGCTGAAGGCTAGCGGCAGAAGTTCTTGTACCTGACCTACTAAGTAGGCAACTGCATCACGGTGACTGCACCCGATCCGGTGCGTATAGCTGCATAAAAACATATTTTACAGCCTGAAATGTGGCCAACCTTCACGCAGCATTTTAAGTTACGTCTCAATCACAACTAGACCGTCACCGCCGTAAAAATTGCCCTACATAGCTTCAAACAAATCAGAAGGTAACAGCGTATATAGACCAGAAAACTATGAATCGCTTCAAGGTTTCATGCCCGAGATCCGAAGAGCGAAGATGGCTCGGTACTGGTAGGACTACAGTGGTGGTAGCTACATTGTTATGGAAATGGCGGAAAGAGGAAAATCAGCACAAGGAGGGGTGCGGAGTTTTAATCAGGTAGTGGTAACTAAGTGGATTCGGTAAGCTGGCATCGACCTTAAGCCACAATACTTGATGTCTTGGAAACCCAGTACTCTGAGGACTTCAGCCCTAAACCCCATGTTTTTTCAATCATCTGGCACGGACCTGGAACCTCGTGGTAAAATCTACTAGGATATATGTCGCAGTCTGCAACCACCGATTCCGTTGGTAATGCTTGTTTCGACCAAGGGGACCACATTCCTTTACGTCTATCAAATCAACAATCAAGGACCCCGCTGGCTGACGTCGTGTTTTAGTTTCACCATCTGTAACCTTTTCCCAGCACTGGTCTCCCTCAGCCAACATTGTGCGACGATGCAGAGGGTGACTAGGCGTGTGTAACGCACCTCAGTGATCTGGGTCAATAAGGTTTCATAACCTCTTCAACTGACGTTCCTTCTCTACCTAAGACTTTGAAAGCAGCTTCTACGTTACGTGGTGGCGCCTCGGCAAATGACCTGTGCTACAAAAGAAGCAGTGATCGAACACCGGAAGCCTTCTCCCATCTTATATCTTTAATGGGCAGGTCTCATAGCCAAATAGGAGAAAGGAGAAAACTGAGGTGCAATCAGATATCGCGGTGTGAGTTGGTGAAGGTGAAGCAAATCGTCATTATGTGTACAGGGATGTCCACGGACGCTGACCTACTACGGCTGGTCCAATTTCCGAAGCCAGTCAGGCGGTCAATGCGCTCAACCACTTCAATCACACGATTCACTCGATGCACCAGCGAAGATCGGTCCTAGAATAAAAATGCGAACCTAGGCGGTAAGGAATTCATCTAAAACTTACTCAAATTGTCTGTCAAGGTTTCTGAAGATTGCATCTTGTCAGCGTCTTCGCTTAACACCACTGTGTCATCCATATGCTTTAGGGTTTTCCCCAGGGCAAGACAAACCGCTGTGAACTCAGACGACAAGAGGTAGATCTTTACAAGTACGTCTGTGACGAAAATTGGATAAGAATGAACATAGTGGGCAGCTCCATCCTGTGTGCAAATCATATAATACTACACCGTCGAACATAAAACGCCCACGGGTGGCGGATGGTGGTTGTAGATCAGAGGGTTTCAGAAATTACGTCCTTCATGCTGATCCCCATTTTTTCCACTGCCGGGAGATTCCCCTCCTTCCTGAGGGACGAGTACAGTCGGAGGTCGATACTAGTCCGAGGGGTTTGCATCTGCAATGAACAAGGGTTAGCAGTCGAAGGAGCTTGTAGTACACTTCCTCTGGATGTGAACGATTACTGTGTGAATCTTCTATCCAAGCAAAATACGCCGAATGTTTGGCGGTGGAACGAGAGAAGCTCCCGCACAAACGGCTTACGAGGCTAGATTGAGTGAAGAAGGGGATCTAGGGATACGTGAGAAATAAGCAAAGCATAAAATAAAGATCACAGGTTTCTAATAATGGGTTGCAATCAAATGATATTACCTCAAGTGTACTAATGGCCCCAATGGTATAGCCGAAAAATGACTTACAAGAACAGGTCGCTCAGAACCTGTACGACTTTTGGAAGTGAAAGTTACACTTAAGGTCCATAATTTTGTGCTCGGCTTCTCAATTATGATTGTCCTCCAATGTTACGACAGAATAGCTAAGGGGCCCGTAACGAAGATTTGGATCCAAAGCGAAGCCAGCCAGATAGAAAAAGCTTAGTTGCCAAACAACGAATGTATATTCAAACTGAAGATGACCTCTGTGGAGGATTGTTGTTCAAAGCAAAATATCTGCACAAAATTCAGTCACTACAGTGACTAATATTTGGAGAGTATAACCCTGAGTTTTCATGGCTACTGAGGTTTCTGTCCGAAAGGAAATACAATAATGACACTAGTCAAAACAAGTACTTCAATGCGACTGACAACCAAATTGAGTGAAGCCAAAGAAGCGAAAAGCCAGTGTTTTTGGATAAATTGCGAGGGTAAAATCAAGGCACACGTAACGCTTGGGAGATTTGCATTAGAGCTTGGCTTAAGCAAACGGGGAAGCAGGTGTCCTGAAGTACTCAGAATTTCGCAAGTCGTTGTCAGATAACCACTCAGTCATCTGTACTTCCAGAGGCGCAAATGAGTTGCTGCCGGACGATCCGTGCATGTTTTGAGCGTAAGTCCCGGAACTAAAATTGCGTGAACCATTGGGTTACATTCTTATTTGAAGTTTGGAATTTTTATTTGAGACCACGTGAATCTAGTAGGCCCTTGGTTTGAAAGCCCATGATCGAAGTGCCATGGGTTTCTTCGCCGGGTTATGAATGCCAGAATTTCCTGGAACGCATTTTCGTCATAGTTAGCTTATGATTTGTAGCCATAAAAGGCTATGGGCTTCCCCTTTATCAAATATATCTTCACATGAATTTCATTGAATATGATCGTGTAAAAGGCGTAATGCTGTAAATGTACTAACTAAGAATTTTCGGGATCTTAGGTTATTCCGTCGCAACCTGCACAGTGCTGAAATTGTAGCGCCACACACTTCTCCAAAATAAATAGCCTAGGGTTCGACGAGATCCAGCATTGATGCTGACCCTCATAGTTTAACTGAACTGAAGGCGCCCGGTCAGGCATCCAGGCCATTTGGCACGCTGTCGTGCTACGTTGCACTGCTCGGGATCGACTGTCTAGCCAGTTAGTTGCAACTAATAGGTATTTCGGCTCTACCTCGCAAATATACTGTTCCATCGGACTACGCTATTGTGTTATTCCCTGGTCTTGTATTCGTGAGTATAAAACAAGTTCGAGTAATTAGTTACTGGTCTCTTCGTCTACCAAGTTCGTACCGGGACTGTTCCTAAAAGGTCAAATCATCTCGTAAAGCGAGCATGTTGTTTTAGACTCTGATTTCTCTCAACAGTTTTACACCACCAGCGAAGCTTGCAGCTTCGGGAGACACCTAAAGAATTAAGCCTTTTTGGTTGACTGCAAGTCGAAGAGGCCCCAACGTCGAGCCCTGGAGGATTGCATTAATATAACTCGTTTCTCTGGTCATAGTAGAATTCAGCCGGACCTTAAAGAGGCTGATACCTAAGTATGATGATTGCCAGCTGACGTACTATGAATCGGTTCGTATAAAACTCAAATTTTTTATGTGAAGTCTCAGTACACGCTATCAAGCGCTTTAAGTCAATCGAGATTTATGTGTGTATCTTACCTCGGTGATCCTCAAGGCTCGTCCATTTATCTGAAGAGGTCAGTTTACAACAAGTGGATCCTTCCCGAAACCAGAGAATTGAGGGGGTTTCAAGCAGTCGGGGCAATTTCTCAGATTAGTTGCTGCATCACCTTTGGAGGTTGTGGATAAAAATGTCAAAGGCTAAAAGTCCTGCGACAGACTCATAGACCACTCCTAATGATAAGTTTGAATTATCTAAATGGTTCAAAGGGTTGTCGATGGAATGGAAGAAGCTTTCGCTTAACTGGCTTCCGCGTCTACAACCCGCAGATCACTACTCCTTTTGGCTGTTAACCTGTTGTATAAGCAAAGAAAGGTGAAAAAGTGGCGATTAAAATGTGAAAATTCACTTACTTCTGGGCAGATCCCAGAAACACATGAAGTGGGTATCCAGTAGGCGTTTAAAAGATTCAAACGAAGTAGCCTGGATCACATCTTCAGGAAGAGCGTTCCAAGGTTTAGCAACTATTGGGAATGGAAGTTGTGCCTGACATCCAGTCTGCTATGTTCCAGGCTTAGTTTCTGTGCATGCTGTCTAAGATTAGCGTTGCAGCTAAGATTTAATAGGTGACGGAGTGGGTGGCCAGGCCTGCTCCGAATGTAGTACGTCATTATCAAGTATCCTCTTAGCCTTCTGTATTCCAGAGGATACCGATCCAGTGCAACCAGCCGTTCATCGTATGTTTTGAATCTGAGTCCTTGAACAGATTTTGTCGAACGCCTCTGGATGGGTTCTAAGCTCAGTTTGTCCTTCTGGAGATAAAAGGGGAGACTCAAATTTTCCTGTTTATGCACAAGTAGAAAATTAAGAGCAAACTGGGTTAATTTTAAGAGCATCATGATCGCTAGCTTTACGACCTTATTTTTAGAAAACACCTCTCCAGTTACTTATTAGAGATTTGAAGGTCATTGGAACGTACAATGTTGAGCGGCTGTTCAAAGCAGTTGGAAAATGGTTTATAGGTTCCTAGTTTCCTATCTCTTATTTTTCTAATGTCCTCGGATTTTATTCGTCCACCTCCTGCTCCTGTTTTTTACCCAACGCTTGAGGAGTTTACTGATCCCATAAGTTATGTACATCGTATTTCCCCAATAGCATTTAACTACGGTATTTGTAAAATACACCCTCCTGATGTAAGATCATTGTTACATTGGTGACCAATTAATAATTACAGGATTGGAAGCCACCATTTTCGATTGATGAACAAAATTTTACATTTGTACCTAGAGTACAGGAGTTATCCGATGTGTGTGCTTACAACCGTGTGAGATACCATTTCATCACATCCCTAATAAATTTCTGGGAAGCCCAGGTATTCTTAACTACTCCTCGCTTTAATTCTCTAGGAAGTTACGCTGTTTGTCCCTCAGATCAAAGGCAGAAGCATAGATATTTATCGTTTATGGAAGCAAGTGAAATGTGCTGGTGGTTATGAGACCGTTTGTGAGAAAAAGCTGTGGTGTAAAGTTTGTGAACAAATTAACTTACCGGCTATCCCATCGTTTGCTTCCGCTCTTTGTTCACACTACAAGAAATATTTGTTGCCGTATGATGCATTTATCGCCAGTGAATCTGTATGTTTAATTCTCAATAATTTCATTTCTAGGTAATTAATGAACAAAACTTGAAGCGTTCACATGCAAATCAATCTCTTCGAAAAAAGCCATCGGTATGTATAGTTTAAGAATATCTCATTACTTCTAGGTCGATAAAATGGTGTGTTCTGTGTGCAATCTCGGCAATAATGATGAGTATCTTCTATTATGTGATGGATGTGAAACCTATGGAGCTTGTCACACTTACTGTCTCGACCCACCCTTATCTGATGTACCGAAAGGGAACTGGTACTGTCGTTCCTGTGTAATTAGAAGATACAAGCAACTAAACCAGTTCGAGGTGTTTGGTTTCAAAAGTTCAAATGTGAAATACACTTTACACACATTTGGAATCCGAGCTGATGATTTTAAGGTGAAGCACTTCGGAAAACCAACACATGTAAGTTGTCTGATTACCTTAGTCGGAATGTTCAGATGGTTTCAACTGAAGAGGCTGAGACCGAGTTTTGGCGCCTTGTTGATTCTGAAGATACCGAAGTCACCGTCGAGTACGGTGCTGATTTGAGTGCTCATGAGCATAAGTCAGGTTTCCCAACTTCACGACCTGGAAGGGTCAGTCAGAAACTGAAACATTATATAAATTCACCCTGGAACCTGAATAACACCCCTCTATTAGATGGTTCTGCCTTGAGATTCCTACCAAGGGATATATCGGGGATGATCGTGAGTCGTCAAATTTTTGTTTAAAAATTTTCATTTTATTATTAAATGCTTGAAAATACTTTTATTCTCTGCTAGTGGGATAGTCTCTTGAAGTTTTGTAGTTCTAGCCGACTACTAATATCACTTTTTTCGGGTTTCTGCATTCAGATGTGGGAAGATTTTTGACACTTGCATTGTTTCTTCCAGCTGTTTATTTGATGAGTGTTGAGTAGGAATTCCTTAAACATATTTCAAAGGTTATAGGGTTAAGGTAAGTAGAAAGTACTGTTGTAAAGAAGTAAGAAGATTGTCACGACCAATGCTCCACAATTCAGCTAATTTTGTCAAGCTGACCTACTGTGACTTGCAATCGTCACCTCAAACTTCGGATGGTTTGAGCAGCAGGGCTAAATAACGCTCACTTCTGAGTTCAGTCAGACTTATCTGATGACCTTGAATGCACATAAGCGCGACCGCACTTCGCAGCTGTTGACCAATGATGTATCAGTTACGTGCCTAAAAATAAGAATAACTTTCATGTCATTTGTGATAAATTTTTTTAGTGTGCAAGTGGAGTTCAAATTTCACTTAGGTGTTATGTCGTTTGTGACCAACAAGGGACAAGATTGTTACTCATACAAGAACATGCACAGTATTTCCATGAGAATCAACTACCTTTCTTGGAATACCAACCTGAAATCAATAAAATCCCCACAAGCCTCGAAATCGACTTAATGGAGTGCTCATTGGTGACTAGCTTCGATAGGTGATTCCTGAAGTTCCATTGAGAAGTCACGACCAGCAGAGCCTGTGAAGTCAAACATGAGGACAGTTACCCAACGATGGCATTGAATAGAGGTCACGCTATGTCGTGAACTGACACAATTAGGAAATAAAGACCATTGGGTTCTCCGACCCAGTCGCTCAATGGTAATGTGCAGGCTGCGGAACCTAGAGGTCTTGTGTTCGATCTGTGGGCGGGTTCATAGATGCGAACTGCTGAGGAGTTCCACACCAGGACGAAACAGCTGTCTAGTGCTCTCAGGTTTCCAGTATTTGTCCAACTGATGCCAGTCTGTGATGAATACCAACCTGTAGTCCATCTTAGAAATATTGTAATCAGCCTAACTATCCCGGCACTATTTGTATCAACATGAGGTGGTTTCACTAAATGCCATCAATAGACTTTAAATCTGTGGGGAAACCGTACCTTTTCCAAAGCTATATACATTACGTATTTATCTTTATGAAACGTAGTACAAGGAGTTAACCTCGCTCACTGATCTTAAAATTTAGTTTTGAGTCACTGGGTAGGGGTTTAAAACTAATACACCTACTGAGGCATGCGCAAGTCATTAGTGTTACTAACTCATCACGCCACGTGGTTCTGTTTTATACATAAGCCTGCGAGTGATTACGAAGGAGAGTATCAGGATCTACATTCCTCGGTTGCAATTTGGTTTCAATATCGTCTTATAATTGGCCTTATTATATGTTATGCAGTGATGAATATAAAGGTACCTACCAATTTTTGCCTGTTTCGTTTTTCTATCAAACTCAGTATCTAATACTTTTGTATCTAAATGCGTTTCTGAGTATCTACTCATTTATGGATTGAAGTCAAACTTTTTCACCATAGTAACATGCATGGTTCCAGTCGTGTAAACTCTGTGAACTGATATATATTTGCTAAGGCCATACAGTAGCCACTAATACGTATTCAGCTTTGTTGGTGGAAATATTTGTTGAATTGTAGTTGGGTGTACACTGGATCGGAGTTGGCCAAATCCCATAAGTGTTAGAAAGCTTTGACTTTGCTCATTCACTGTACTCAAGTAGAAATTATCTGAAGAATTTCAATTGACAGAAAACAATTTACTGAAGCAGGAATATCAGATTACGGAACGACTCTTTTATCTGATAGATGTTTCTTTTGTGGATTAACCGACAAATACTAAACTCAGCAATCGCATACATCTTCATGTGCTAGGTAAAAAACCATACTTGTGTGGAGGTATATCATACTACTTGGACACCTAAACCTCAGTAAATGGAGAAGGGTTCGAAACGGTGACTCGCTGGTTGAAAGTACATTTGTTGATCCATTGGGCCATAGCTACACAAAATGCATGTCTTAAAAAACTATTAATCTCAGACTGTATTATCAGTAAACACCGGAGTGGATCTCAAAAACAGCAAATCCTAGAAATTTGGGTAGGTTTCAGACCTGGTCGTGAATGCATCAACCAAATATTCACTATCTGTTAGGCTCTGGAGCATATACATACTTGCCGGCGCCAGACTAACTGTATTCCTCTAAATGAAGGTGACACTAAACTCCGTCAATCAAGAGCTCTCACAGCAGTCTATCACTGAAAAGGATACCAAATTAAAAACCAAACCTGTTTTCTGAAAGTCTGTAGTTTTAATTTGTGAATGTATGCTACGTTTCTAAAACATACATACAAGACCCACCTGGCTAATGTAGTGAATCTGCAAGATTTACTCTACAAGTGTCCGGAGACTAGGTGGCTCCTTCCCTCGGAATCGCTGATATAGGTGTAGTATTGTGTTGAAGAGTAGAAAGCGAACTTCTCAACTGACCATTAGTCGATGACCGTTTATGCGTTGTCCAGCTAAATGAATCTATATAAACCAAAAAGGATTGGGACACTTGTGGATTGAGGTAAAAAACTACCGATTAGAGTGACCGCACTACTAACTAGGGTACTATAATCAGATTTAGTTGCTTGAGACTGATCTAGATCGTGGACTGTTCAAGTTCTTAAGGTAGGAGAGGTATATGCATGCGAAAACCTTTGGGGTAACGGTTTGGCTAAGAAGTTCCAAGATCCTAAAGTTAATGGTCATTCGGCGCCGCAACTGTAGCTTGGCAAAGCTGGAGAAAACCACGCAGGTTTCAGACTAGGACCGAAGTTCATCGATCAGGTCTTCACACTTCGATAAGTTTTGGAATTGAAGTAAACTTTCTAGTGTCCAATACTAATCATATTTTCGTCCAAGTGCCTCTACCGAAATTCTAATTATGTTTAGGTTACTTTCTGCACCTATTAAGTGTACATTAATGCTTCGACACTGGTCGGCACTAACGCCTAGTGTATGAATAGGTTGTGATGTAGAATGGATCAACCACTTCACTACCTTCGGTAGTTTTGTGAGCACAAACTGGTTGGTTGCTGACGAAGTTTTACCTGGGATATGAAAGGCCATTTCCGCGTCCACCAAAACCACGTCACTTATGACATCGGTGAGGTGTTCACATTTTTTAACTCTGTTCTGTTGTATGACCGTTCTGACTGGTATACTAGCTGACAAGCTATTATATAAATTTGTTATCGCATCTAATAGAAATTTTCATGCTTTGAGTCTAGAAATATTTTGAAGTAAACGTTTATGTTTCATTTAAAATTATTTAGTTGTTCTACTTTAGAAGTTGACACTATTCGTTCCCACTCATCGCTTCCACCTTCGGGATTAACTCCATCTCTCCCTTGTGAAGGGCTCATATCGGCTGTTTTGGTGTGTTTAAACTGAAAATGTTTATAAGCAGACTGAGGTAGAACAGCGACAGACTCAACAACTACCAGTTTATTTAGCCACGCTCAAACCTCACAACATTCGTTACGTCAGAGATGTCTGTGGTGTTAGATACGAATTTAGTATGCTGGGGAAAGTTATCACCAATAATTTAAATCTAACTATCGGGTTGATTCCATTTGGAATCATAGTGGGTCAAAATCTGTTACCTTTCGTTTTAAACGACAAGGTAACAATCCTGAGTAAATGTTACCTACATCGTAGTCTACTAATATAGATATATTAATTGCATTTGCTCGTTTATTTATTCCAGCCTACATTCAGGATAACTACTATAAAATGACTTTCGAATTCGCACATCTTTTCTTAGTGTAACACTAAGAATTTCTATTGTTAAAGTTGCTTTACATTTTACTTTATCTAATTGTTATTTCTGATTTCAGATACCGTGGTGCTACGTCGGCATGGCTTTTTCCTGCTTTTGCTGGCACACTGAAGATCATTGGAGTTACTCCATTAACTATCTGCACATGTAAGAATCATTGTTATCTTTTCATTTAAAATATGCCTCCTGTACATGTACTGGGTGAACTTTAGTTCTTCAATAAATTTTTTACTTTTCTAAGTATGAACTATCATCTCTCTGGTGATCACTTCCATTGCATATGGGTATTAGCCTGTCAGTAAAATTGATCTCAAACGGTATAGTCCGAAAGGTTGTCACTCAGTATGGTCTTCTTGTCCACTGAAGGTGGTCGTCCAGTCACATCTTCTACGTTATATATATATATATATAAAATATGGTGCAGTCGATGTGCTTGGCTCCACGGGAGGAAGTACACTGAAATACACACATGCGCCAGCTTATGCAACGTGCTCGTGAGCATTATCCAACTTAGCTGACAAAGGGTGAACGGAAATGTATCATCAGCTCTGTAACTAAGCATTTAGTAAACTCAGGACATTTGGCTCCTTTTGAAAAGTCCATCAAAATTCTGTACAAAGTGCAACCAAGCCACTTGAAAGGGCGGAGGCTAAGACATCAGGGCATAGCTGAAACATTAGCGATTCAAAAGTTCGAACCATAATTATGTACAACCTCTTTCTTTGCCATGGCCATCTTAGATTATCGATCACTCTAGATAACCTACATTTGACGTAACGATTTTTGTTTTGTAGTCGATTTGTTGATTCCTCCATTGCGTAACTTTTCTTTGTGACGCAGTTTATATTGACCTTTGACCGTTAATCACTCTGGAATTTCCTATCCTTTTTAGTATATATTCACAAATATACAGCTAGGAGAATAACTTTGTCGAAACATGTATATATATGGTAGGTCATGTCGCGGAAAGCCGATTACAGTAGCTAAGATACCTCCACATCTCATCTCAGTTTTTAAAATCTTATTGTGATATATCTTTTCCGTCCATACATTAATTTTACTTTCTGCTTTCGTTTATTACCTCTGAGATGACAATTTTCACTTTTTCTTCTCTTTTGTTGTCTTTACTTCTATACACTGGTGTGAAGTGTACAAGTCCGTGATGCCCTATGTTGTCTGTGCATATCTGTTTGAATGGTTTCAGTCATTTTAAGCTTAATTTTCGTATTCACATATTCTCTGTAGAAAATTTCCTCTAGCCCGATGCAGTTTGTTACTCGGTGACAGTGTTTACCACCTCACCCTACAGGAACCAGAGGATTTTACACGAAGGTATTTAACAAAAATTGATATGAAAATGCTCAAAACTACTGTTGTGGTAAAACATCCTGATAGTTAAGGATATAATATGGCTGTATACTATGTGTGCATGTATCTGGGTAACCACGAAGAGCATGGAACTACATTGAAGGATACTATTCTTAAATTAACTTATGTATCCCGTTTAGTAAAACCACCTATCTTTATTTTCCTAAATTTTTCATGTTTTGTTGTGACATTCAACACACACTAACACATCTCAATTGCCATAAAGTGATACAAGCTAAAAAAATAAACATATGTAAATGACCTCTATTTTCACCAGTTCACTGCATGTTTGTATCCTATAAAGTTGTGGCTCACTGGTCTGGGTATTCGACTTTCAGTAAGTGTGTCATGGAATCAAGCCCCGACTAACGTACCACGGTTCGGACAGCCAGACAGCAAATCAGACCTGAAACAGGGATTAAGGTCCATAACCTGCGGTGGGGAACTTGTACCTTTTTGCTTGATTTCTCTTATATTTTATCATTTTTGTCTGATTAGGTTATATCAGAGCCTATGATACTAATCAGTTTCGCAGGCCTAAACATATGGAGATTCCTGAAGATAACATGAACGAAGAATATTTTTCATAAATTCTCATCAGTTTCTGCAGCTTTAACTGGGAAGAGTATTATTCTTTCATATTACTTTTGAATTAGGGAAATTGATGGTATTAGTTTGAACTTGAGACTCAACGGTTGGTCGTCAAGCCCTTAAGCCGCAGACAATTGAGTAATAAGGAATACAGGTGGAAAGCAGGTTTCCTTTTATTGTCATATTTTGATATTTTTTTGATTATCATTTACTTCGGCCTCAAAGACTCCATCTCAACGCTACTCTCACACGACTTACGTCAGCAGAGTTGTTGCTCAGCTGTTTCTCACCGTTTATTTTACAGTACTCCATTTTTACCACGATTTAGATAACCGGCGTTTTTAGATGTCATCTGATTTCGAGGTATGGACTTTGGTAGCATGCATGTTGTTAATTTGGTTCACTTATTGGTTTTATTTCTCTTACTTCAAATATAAAGGGGTGAGCCGAAGACCTGGTATGGAGTTCCAACGGACTATGCTGATGCTTTCGAAATGGCTATGCGTTCCGAAGTCCCAGAATTATTTGTCAACTCTCCAGATTTATTGCACCATATGACTACTATGGTTTCCCCATCTAGACTTCAGGCACATGGTGTCCCAGTTTATCGCCTTGACCAAATGGTTGGTGAATTTGTAGTGACATTTCCGCGCGCTTTCCATGCTGGTTTCAACCAAGGATTCAATTCGCAGAAGCTGTTAACTTCTGTCCTCCGGATTGGGTAAGCATACACTAACCTGTGAATTTCCCCATTTTCGCCCGATAGATTTCTTCCTTTTGAGAAGAGTCTTAAAATTATTTGGTCTTTTGGAGATTCATTAACGTTTATGCAATGAAATCTGACAGAGTCGAAGTTTGCTTTGTTTCCAGCGGTATCGTAGGATGTTGGACATTACATTAGTTATTTTGTTCAGTGGTTACCGATAGATTTGTTTTCTTGGAGAGGGAGCTTAACCTTCTTCAAACTGAAAGAGGTGCTGGATAAGAGTTCAACGGTTTATCTGGACAGATGAAATGTGACTAATCCTGCAGGTATCGCTTCAAAATACTCACAAAAAAAGTTCATCATGTTATTTATCTTAAACCGAAAAATTATTTTCCAAGCTGCTACTGATTATGCCATCATTATTTTCTGATTGATAAGTCATATTATAGAAAAATTTGTCATGCTCGAAAGATATTCAGGTTTTGTGTTGAGTTATCATCTTAGTGTTTATCTTGATTCAGTGGGTTGTAAATTTATCTAACTGACCCTAAAGTGTTGATTGCTTTGATGTTCTCTTTATATATTTCCAAAGTCGGTCGGTGAATTGAAAATAAATTACCGAGCAGAAGTCGATAATTTGTGGCAGAAACGTGATCATCGAAATTCTGAACAATTTTAATGTTATTTGCTACTTAGGAATATCGTCATGTCGTCGATATTTGCGTTGTTAGGATTTCATAGAGCTATTAAATGATCACAGTTGGTAGTTATGCACTGCTAGATGTTATTTGATGTCATTTCTAATCTGTGGGAGAAAACTGGTTCACCTGAGGTTACCGATATGCTTTTTTAACAAATGCCAAGAAGCACGAATCTTCAGTTTACGGTGTCAAATCAACTATCAATCTATTGTCATATGTACTCAATCTAGTTTAATCTTCTCAATGTAATACTGTGTTTGCAATGATTTGTGTTCAGTGCTTTTATATGTTAACATTACAATGTTTCTTTTTTGTAGTACTTTGAAAATTCTTTGTCGTTAAATGCTGAAGAAATAAACGTATACGATTTTGTAAATTTAACGAACGATAAAGCACAGATATATCTACATCGTTGCTGTAGATTTCGGGCTGTATCATTTAAGGTTTACTACCATTCGTTTCTAAATTCAAATTGAGCCCAAATAGGTAGAGTATATCATGCATCAGTGTCATACGTTAAATTCGTTGCTGTTTACTTTCACCACTTATTGTAAAGGTAGCCGCCAAAATCCCAGATGTTTATTGATTACTTCTACCACACACAGTCTTCCTGCATGTTACTACTTCGGATACCAAGCCTTTATGTCAGTGAAACGTGGATTTTTTTTATAAGTAGGGAAGTTTGACCATAATAAGGTGGTGGCTATTAGCACTATTAAAATCCAGAGTGACCTAGGTTTCTGCAAAATAATTTCTTATCATTTTCTTTCGCGTTTCAGGATGTAGATATATAAATGCTATTTCTTTAAACATATGTCTTCATTCATTGCTAGTCGAGTATTTTGGGCGTCAATTTCGATTCGTGGTTAATTTTTTTTTTTACCTATAAAGCATGTCTAAGTAGCTAAATTTGTTGTAAATATGATTACTATTCTGTCTTGTATTGTTTAAGCTTTTGAATACAAATGTAACCCTCACATATTTTTGACCATATTTATTGGAACGTTTACTCGGGTTGTGATGTCGAAATTATTTCATGGAAGCAATGTAAAACGGTATATTTATAAAAAAATTATCAACAGAGTATGCAAAACTGTGTTTTTTTAGTGATGTTAAATAAATTACGGAGGTTGCTAAGTAAAAAATTCATTGAATTGAGGAGGAACTTGTTTTACGTCAAGATTGTCTTACATTTCTACCCTTTACCTACGTGAATAAATCAGTTTCATGAAAATCTGGAAATTTAAGTCAACAATTGCATACGGATTCATGTATTAACCAGTGAATCAGAATTATTTTGTATAGGTTGGGGTACTGTTTGGTTACCTAAATCTTGTTATGTGAATTGGGGGTGGTTTACTGAAATTATACCCGGTAAATGTATTTGTTCAATAGGACATGAGCCATACATATTATGTGAGGTCTTGCAATAATTCTGGGTAGACTAGGCCAAAGCATATGGAATTGGTTTTGAACCTCCAGGTTCAAACCCTTGACCCTTTTCATTGGTTAAAAGTTGACCGCCTAATCAAATGACTTACGTCTGTAACTGTAAGTTTCTCACCTGGTTGAACTTTTCTGTTATACACTTTGAACTTATCTTTAGAAAAATACTAGCAGGTATTCAAAGATTTCTGTTTTATATTTACTCGATGTGCGAAATTACTGAGTTGATTTTTGATCATTTGCACTAGAATAAAGTGTGTCAATAAATATTGGTCCACAATTCTGAGCTTATCTTATAGGTACTGAAAGTCAGTTGCTGCCAACCAAAAAGTGAACGATTATTAGAAAACAGGATTGTTGAGCAATCGATTGTGTTTCTTAAAACGAAATAGTGTGGTTTATATCCAACAGATGCAACATATCAATGAATTAAGTGTCACACAGCAACTGAAAGTAAAATAAACATCATTGGTTAGTCGATTAGTTCCTGACAGTGAATGTAAGATTCCATCCATATCCACTATGACAGACCTTTCACATTCAGAAATTTCAATTGTGATTTTAAGTGTCTACATTTGATGTGATGTAACTCGTTTACTGTTATAAAGTAGAGTCCAGATTACCATAAAAGATCAATGTCGTTTCATCTAGTCAGTAATCGTGCTCCATTCTGTTATTGTTTTACCACTTAGTTTCCTTTTAAGTGTTATGCATATGCTAAACATTGACCAACACTCGATATATATTTCTTTCATATTGTTTTTTCCCATTTCAGCTTGATTATGGCCGAAATTGCATTGAACACTATGCCCTTCTACACAGAACTCCTGTCTTTTCACACGCAGAACTGTTGTGTCGGATGGCAAAATCTGTTGAACCACTTAGTGTAGAGTTCTTAGCCGTTGTTAGTAGGCAGTTAGAGGATCTACTAACGACAGAACGTAGTCTTAGGCGTCATTTAGCAAGAATTGGTGTCAGACTTACAGAACGAATGGTCTTTGAGAATTCAGACGATGAGAAAAGGGAATGTGATTTGTGTCGAACAACGCTTTATTTATCCTCATTAGGATGTAAATGCTCAGAAAGTAAGAAACTTAACAACTTTTTTTTAATATTTTGCAGCATTTGTATCACTACCATGTTATTCTAATGGAGTTAGTCACCTAGTATCAACTTGAGGCCTGACACCACTTCAGCACATCATGATACTAGGAAGCGAAATGAGACGTCGTAGATAAGTAGAGGGATTCTGCTATTAAATGCTGTAGAGAGTCATAAGAAAAGGGAAAGAGGAAGTAGAAAAAAACTGAACGCGATCTTAGCCATATCATCTAGAGTCTCTTATCGCTGCTGACATCCGTTGTTGTGCGACCTCCATTGTCGAAGTCTACATTCCTCTGTCTGTCTCTGACAAGTTGCCATAGATTTCACAGACTAATACCATAATTTAGTCTGAGTTTTTACCATCCTAATCCAAAATTTTCTAAAATTGCGCTGCGTAATATTCACCACTTGCTCCTCGCTGTTCACTGTTGATTCTTTATTTTCTGAGAATTTATCGTCAAATTGATATAAAGGTAACGTTTTGATGGCTTATTAAGTTTTGTTTAGGTGTCTACAGGCTGCTTAAAGTTCAGCGTGCATCAACTGAATCTTTACTCTTGGTTAAATTGTAAGATACAGCTATGCTTACAAACCATACACAACATATTTCTCTTCTTTAACGTGGGATTCGATCCTATTAGTCAAGAAGTGCGGTTGCATTGCCTGGATCTGTAAAGGAGTATCGATCAAGTACATCATATCTTTTGAAACTCTCTACTAAAAAAGTTTGTTTGAGTAATAGCTCTGAAGTATCAACTTTCACCGCTTACATCTGACTTAATCTTACGTGCATCGATCCAGATAATATTTTCCACGTCCGAATTGTGTGAGACTGATCTCTTATCTAGGCATCGTGTGGTCCTTTCAACTGATAATCTTGTCAGCTAAGAATACTTGAAGGGTTCCCATGACCTCTTGAAATACAACCTGTGATTGTATGGTACATATTTTGCATCTATCTATCAATTGGAAGATAATGTTGATACTAGATGATATTTGAAGGTGAAATGAAAATTTAGGCCGTGGAGGGGTTCGACCCAGCGACCACCAGGTTTCCGTCCCGGTACTCTACCAACTGAGATACGAGACCCGACTGCTGACGAGATTTTTATTTCACTTCGATCACCAAGGGTTTCGTCCGACTGCCATGTGAATTTATGCTGCACTGGTTCGAATCCCCCCGTGGCCCAAATTTTCCGTTGACGCTCAATCATCACTAGTCTGCCAAATCACGGATATCTCAGATAGTCAAAATGATAAGGAAGATAATGTATCTCAGTGATCCACCTTTGTTGTCTTGTTATCTAGTAGTATATATTCTACATCTTTGATGTTCATTGTCTTGACAACTTTTCCTGCGACGTTGAGTAGACAGCTTATTGCACTCTGGACATTTTCAGCTGGTTAGGTTGAAACATGGAGATTTAGAATTTTGTTTTGATACAGCG
This sequence comes from Heterobilharzia americana, assembly GCA_944470555.2. NCBI lineage: Eukaryota > Metazoa > Platyhelminthes > Trematoda > Strigeidida > Schistosomatidae > Heterobilharzia > Heterobilharzia americana. The sequence continues at coordinate 56,668,458 of OX104129.1, read as the reverse complement.
TCAATCGCATTGTTAAGAAAACGACTAGAAAGTAAATCTGTGATCAAAATAATTTTTTATTGGTTATTTCATGTAATCAACGTTCTACAGCATTTTCATCAAACCATATAATTTTGTAATTATGATTTGTAGGCATGATTCCTAGTTTCTTTTTGACTCTATTTGTTATCGTATTCTTTCTTCATTCAGAAGTGACCGTTGGTGTCTTTTTTCAGTATCCCACTCAATTTTTAGAGTAAATTTCTTAGATTATAAACATGCAGACCATAGTTGTTACGAATGTCCTGGAAAAAGTTAAGCACTGAGTCTGATCCAATCATTATATTGAAATAAATTCCTATAAATAACTTAGGTTTGTAATTTACCCAATTGTTGACCTGGGAACTCAAAGGTATAACTAAGTGAGTCTTATCTTTGATATGGGACATATTGAATCGTAAAATGCCAGCACTATTTATCTTGACCTTAGTCGATTCGAAGTACGGAAACTGGAAACTACTGCTTCACTGACTGTGTAATCTATCAAATATGGGACATCATTCGTATACTTCACTGAATATGCTCATTAAATGATAGAACAAATAGTTCAACCATTGAAATCCTTCCAGCGAATTTATTTTCAAAAGCTGGAGGATCATATAAATGTTTTTTTCATTCCTAAAGGAGTGCCGGTGTCTGTATGTTTTTTCTCTTGTTTCTGTTTTCGACCAGACTTTATGGTAGTGAATTGTGTATGAAATCGATACATGGTTTTGTACATATTTCGAGGTAAAGTAATTCATATTGAAACACTATTGATAAATGATAATATTCTAAGTTAATTCATTTTTATTTCTAAAAGAAACATTTCTGAACTGTTGTTTTGTTGGTGGTACATTTGTCATTTTTATCCTTTCCCTTTACTGATTTTGGATCACTTAAAGTTTTTATGGATTATCTTCTTTCCTACCTGAAGAAAGATGATTGATCTTGGGGACGTTCATTCACTACTCGGTAACTTTAAGCATCTATCATAAGGAAGCTTACCGAGAATGTTTGTCAATTTTATGCAACATAAATGAGTGTTTGAGTGATTTAGAATGGAGAGTAGTAAGCTCATTATGATGTCCTTAATGCTCGAATTCCACCAAGTGATTAAAATCTATTATTATAAGAGTAGAACTTGGTCACTGTGGTAAAACACGATTCCATTTTACTTGGTTTATTTTAGATGTATCATATAGCGGAACAGTATTTTCTTGCTGGATTACGTTATGGACATAATTTATTGTCCATAGTCATATCATGTTAGGATTATAGACAACAGATGATGACTTAAACGTAATCCTGGAGGTTTCCCTCTCGTCGCCTGATTACACAGACGTTGACCTAATCGGTGGAGAATTTTCGTTAGACCTAGAATGTGCAGATGACATAGTCCTGTTAGGTGAAGATGCTGACAAGATGCAGAGTCTTCTGAACACTTCGAGTAGCAATTTAAGAATGTTTGGGATGCGTTTCTCACCACCCAAATGCAATTTGCTGCTCCGCGATTGGTCTTCAACGGTGCCACGGCTAACAATAAAGAATGAAGTGGTTGAGTCTGTTGACCACTTCACTTACCTGGGAAGTAGGATTAGCCCTGGTGGATCAGTTGCCGATGAAGTCTCTGCACGCATACAAAAAGCTCGACTGGCTTTCGCCAATTTACGCCACCTATGGCGCCACCGTGATATCCGATTGTCTATTAAGGGTCTCATGTACTGCAAAGTAGTCCGCTCTGTTCTACTGTATGGCTGTGAAACATGGCCATTGAAGGTGGAAGATATGAGAAGACTTCAAGTGTTTGACCACCGTTGCCTTCGTAGTGTAGGCCGTATTCCGCGGTGTTTTCTCTTGACTGAATTTTCTTATCTTCATCTTGCGCCTCACTGCCTTTTTACTTGATGCACTAATATCAGGTGTGGCAACTCGGACCATTACGCAGTAATGCCTGGTCCTAGGTTGATCTGGATGGATGGATGTAAACAATACTGTTCCACTGTGGGATACTTCTAATAGATTAAAATCTAATACGGAGTTGTATCATTTCCATGCTTTCACTTTTCTGTTGTTGATTAGTCTACTTGAGACTACGGGACTTAGAAAATACAATATAGTCAGGTTTTCTATTGGTTGTCTTTTGGTTTCATTCAGATAATTTTGTCTGTATATCAGATTACTTATGTGTAAATCTCTGAAGCGTAGTCATTCTTACTTAACAGCTTTAAAGATATGAGTTTTATTTTTGTTTGATTTGTGGTTTTGGAAAATTGTTTCGAGACGTCTTCATGGATAGAATTTCGTCGATAAGAATTGGGTAACAGTTAGGTACATTTCATGTTTCAGAAAATTAGGGTGTTGATAACAGTCGTGTCGATTTTTTTACGGATTTATTATATCATATATCGTTATTTCGCTAAACGCTTTCCCTCGTTACTTTATAACCTCATCCTATTGACTTCCGCTCTGGTATTTTGATATGAACTATTACAGCTCTGTTCATTAAGAAGTTATATTCGGTCTTACGTCATTCATATCTCTGCCTGATGATATGTTAGTCAATGTCAGGGTGTAAACAAAAATAGCCGACTTTATGTATTAGTGAAAGAAAGTGGTGTTTAGTAATCAGGATTCACATGTAAAGTTGAAGTGTATGAAGCGAAATTAAATTTGTATGAAATCACCTGTTTAGTGAAATGTTATTCACCAATACTTCCATTTTCATCGTATTGTCATGTTCTTGTTGATATCCTGCTTAATTGGATCGCCGAAATAAGTTATTCTTGGATTAAAGGTGTATTAATAATGGAATTCTTGTTTGTTTTTGGATGACTTGTAACCTGGCGAAACCTTACTGAATAGAAGTGTAAAGTGGATATATGCTGAAAGTTGAAAAGTCACCTACTTCACGTTTCGAGTTATTTAATAAGATCGTGTTGTCTGTATATTGTCTATATATTATCCAACTGACTGAATTCCTAATTGTTGAAGATCTCTGAAATCCATTGAGTTATGATAAGTCTACTGCTTGTTGATACACAGTAGGCTACAACTTCAAATGGTAAAACCGTATGCTAAGAGTCTAATAAGTTTTAGTCGAAAAACGTTTGTATAGTTACTTGCTCACTGATAATAGTTTAGCTTTTAACTAGTACCTTAAATAGGTAATTGGCACAGAGTGAAATTAAACTCATTCCGATATAGATCGATTTTCAGAAGCAAACTGCATCGTTTGCTTATGGCACAGTGAATTTCTTCAATGCTTGGATTGAAAGGAAACTAAATAAGTATAGATTGACTTCAATGCTACTGAAAAAGTTGAACAGAGATATTATCCTATACTCCTTAAGTATCAGTGGTGTTACTTTATTAGCATTTTACATGCGTCTTCTATTTTCACTCAGTATTATTTGTAGTCGCTTTCGATTTTTATCTATGCATGTCATATTGCTTTTTATCTGCAACTTAAATGTCGATAGTTCATTTCACATCATATTCAAAATTCCAGGAAAAGTGGTATATCGTATTAAATAATAGAAAAAAAGAAATGTGATCACGTATATTATTGCATTGGTGGTAATTGTTTTCAGGTCAATATGTGTGTATATATTCGGCTATTTTCAGTTCTCTTATAGGTTGGAGTTTTTCGAAGGTCATCCTTTCAGTAACAATGCAAGATTCACCTTGGACGTTACTCGATAGACACATAGTTTTTTTTACTACAGTGACTAAGTCGGATAGCATATGAAGTAGGTAGTTAATCATTTTGGGGCTGTTATTATCTTGGTTTAGAAACTTGAATTCCTATTGATGGGATACAGATTTGAATTTCACTATACCAGATGATAACTAGACATATCAATATATCACTGTTTGTTGGTTTGCACTACTATGTATTGTTGCATTCTCCTCTTTCATAATGATTAGTCTAAATATGATTAGTCTATAGTTATCTATCTCAATGAACCAACGATCTTCACTGGCTATACCGAATCATCCTTGATATCCTACCATACCAGTTCTGTTAGATTGTGGTAAGACTGAAAGTAACTACCTTCCTGGTGTCAATAACTAACGCTGCGGTTGGGGTCTAAGTGCGAAGTCGTACTGCTAATTGTGTGGGAGTAGTGAATGAAATGTCTCCTGATCATAACTAACATTCCATGCTGAACAACGGGTTAGAAACTGACAATCTTGAAAGCATCACACTTTTCTCTACCATACAAACTTTTGATACCAGCAGTTAGAGTCTCTCGTTAAATACAAATGTAACATTGGGTGACTAATTTAGGTTCATAGTAACTGACATTCTGTTTTCAAATATAAAGTGAACACATTTTCTCTTTGATGTTACATTGAAAGTATTACCTAGTGGATGCTCTTCTGTAAATATTCATGAAGTCTTCGGGTGAATTTTTAATTGTGCTAAGGTACTTTCCAGCTTTCATCAAATCATCAGCTTTAGTAATAATAATAACACTTTTTTCTTACTTTGCTTTGCACATCATTATTATTATCAGTATTATTCTCATTATTATTTCACCTCATGCCTTTCTTATAGGTATGGTATGTTTAGCTCATCATCAGATACGTACCTGTTGCTCACGTGATAATCAAGTAATGCGTTATCGTTATGATTTAGACGAGCTGACTGAATTCAAAGATAAATTACAGTTAAGATTAGTTGAATATAAAGAATGGAAATATCAAATTGAAAATGATGTATTCGCTGTAATGCATAATAAATCTTCAAGTAATAATAATCCCACAAAACTGCAATCATCCACTATCACTCTGGATTATGATAATCATTCTACTGAATCTAGTAATAATTTAATAGAATTGAATGATCATTTGAAATCTGTGGATAATGATAACAATGCCGGTAATTCTAACGATATCAGTAATGAAACTGTGAAAGCTTCAGATGATACTATCACTGAACCTAAACTTGAAGATAACAATGCTGATGAAGTGAATGAACTTATTCATGGTAAGAGAAACATAGATGATTATTACTGATTTTTGCTAAACTATTCATTTTGTGCATGTTATAAAAAATATTCATTCATCATTAATAGTAAGTCATAGTAGATTGATTCCTCTTGGATAACTTATTGTGTTTTTATGAAAAGCGTAGCTTTGGCTACCTATCAGTCAGTTATCTAGTATCTAGATGAGACTTGGTACTACTGAATCTTGGTTCAAGTTTTCACACCTCTGATCAACTTATTAAGTTCATAAGGCAGCAAGATGAAAGAGAATCAGAGGCGGAATGTAATCAAGATTTGTAAGAATTGATAAAAGAAAATGTGTATAACACAAACCAAATTCAGTATAAATACTAGGATAAAGATAATGTGTGGATGCATCTGTGCGATATCGCCGGATGTCTGTAACCGTCGATTTTAGTTGTCATGCATATGCCAAACTTGGAGTTTTACACTTCTCCATATCGCTAAAAGCGACAGTCAGAAACGGTATAGACTGTTGCCATGTTTTAGTCTCATAAGTTAATTGAGCCTTTTGTGTGTTTGTTCGGAAATCCAGTATATTAGTCTTACTTATTCTGTGAATACTTATTATATTACCCAGTTGTCTTAATAATGGTAAGTGAAAGATAGTTCGAGTGCTTGCCCATTGGTTGAAAGGTGAACATTTACATCATAGGCAAATGCCGATGTGTATTACATTCTTACTAATGCATGTCGAAGTTACTTTCACGGTATTTGTTCTCTAATATAATATCATCATCATATTTATGACATTTCAGTGAATTTAAAATCTTCCACGTCATCACAAGTGAAACAAGAAGAACGTCAAAAGTTAACACTGGTTGATTTGAATGTGAGTTGTTGAATGATTTCTTAACCCTTAAAAAACAACTTAATTTTTACACTTCCTAGTTGTATACATTAGCTGAAGTCAATATAGAAAGTCATTGCGCCTTCATCAGTTCTAGAACTTTAAAAATATGTTTGAAATATGTCAGTGAGAGATGGGTTAGAATCGATTCTGTCTTTTATAGAGATAACTCTATTCAGTCAGTATGCATCTAGTTGCCTAATGCTATTCAAACTACAGGAGTGTGTTATTCTTGCATAATTTTTTTTAAAAATTAGGTTATTCCTTTCATTGTGTTTACAGCTTCATAGAATGAATCCTTTTGTACGTATTAGTTGGATTTTATCTTACCAAGTGGAGATTATCAACTACTTGCATCATTACCACTGCTTGGTATGGTTTTAGAAAGCATTTTGAAGGGTTACTGTGTGATATTAAAACGAAGCTTCACATTCATATCATGTTTGAAATTACTGTGTTGACGTGTGTTTGCTTCCACTGTAGTCACTTACCTAAATGAGAATACTTTCATTATGCTGAAACAATCGAAACGGTAAAACTATTCAGTCGTTTAAATTACGTACATTCGTGGAGTAGGCAATGAGCCATACATATTGTGAAGGCTATTGATACCACCTGACTGCCCAAAACTCATTAGGTGTAGCAGGGCTGCAACCCATGACCCTATTGGTTGATAATCATATCCCTAAACCACTGAGCCACATCTCTTTGTCGACTATTCAGTCGATAGAGACACATTGTAATTGAAGTATGTAGTCGATATGTATTCACGTAAATATAATTTAGAACTCCAAATGTTGCACATAGGTGTTTCTTGACACGATTAAACTATTATAATAGTGATTCTTATTGTTCATAGTCCGGACTATCTACATACTAGTGTTAATCGTTATGAGTCTGTTGTAAATTTAAATACTGCGTTATTTCGGAAAATATGCAGTACAGTGGGCCATTTTCCGAGACTCTGCAGTCGTATTTATAGTTACAACAAACAACTGAGTTTGTTTTTGGTGAATAAATTGTTGTTATGCCATCGAAAAATGCTTCTATGGGGAGTAGTAAATTCTCTTTATAATAATGAAGCGGTTGTGTAACCTATATTACATTTGCGAGAATGACATACAATTAAAGAAGGGGAATATTTCAAGTGTTGGAAAAAATGAGGAATTGAAAGTTAAAAATTAGCAAGGAAGCAATTCAAAGTAAAACTCTTCGTCCCTATATTTTATAATGATCAATATAGATTAGCAACTCAAATTCAAGATTGTATAACTTAAGCCAACTTTTAGACTACTGTCCTCAGTAGGCATAACTGATGAAATTGTTACAGTTCTGGGTTCGTTCCCTCTCGAAGTCATGGATGGCCACTGCTGAGGAGTCACATACTAGAACGAAACAACTGTCTAGTGCTCACGTTTCCATTGTTTCTCCAACTCATGTCAGTCCATAATAAATACCAATCTGAAATCCATAGATAAGTCCACATAAACCTCCAAGTTGAATTAATCTAGTGTTCATTGGTGACTAGCTTCTAGAGGTGATTCCCTAAGTTCCAATGAGAAGCCGTGGCCAGTGAGGCAAACCAAGTCGAACTGTAAACAGTTACTCAACGACGGAATTGGCTAAAGGTCATGCTATATTGCAAACTGACAGAAATAGGAAATATCGATCACTGAATTTCTGCTCAGTAGCTCAATGGTGACATTACTGACCGTGAAACATGAAGTTCCTGGGCTCGATCCGCAGTGAATGGGGTCGTAGGCATGCATTACTGATGAGTCTCATACAAGGATAGAACGGATGTTCAGTGCTTCCAGATTTCCAGTGTTTCTCCAACTGATATCATTCCATGGTGAATACTAACTCAATCAAAATTATTTGTAGTTTTGTAGTACAAATTCCTCTGTAGCAGCATTTCTAAATGTAACATTGAAAGGGCGTAGCCCTAACTTCCTTTAGGTTACGCGTATTTTTCAATGGCTGGCATCATTTAGCTCCAAGGCTTCCTACCACCTACCTTTGATTATCCAAATCAATTAGAATTTCCTGGGCAATGTATTTTTGAATTATTGTCTGTATATGTGCGTACAATATATTTTTTTTTAGGTAGTATTCATCACAAACTGACATCAGCTGGAGAAGCATTGAAAACCTAGGAGCACTGGACAGCTGTTTCTTACTAGTATGGGACTCCTCAGTAGTATGTACCCACTTTCCGGCTAGGGGTCGAACTCCCAGGTTTTTAATGGTTCTCCAACTGATGTCAGTCCATGATGAAGACTTCCGCAAAATTAAAATCCTCATTAACCTTAAAATACTTTTTTCTCTTTGAAATTATTAGAAACTCTTGAAAATTGGTCAGACACGTCAGTATCCAAACCCAGTAGTAGAGCGTTTAAGTCATATAGTTCATACAATTGGTGAATGTTCATCAGTAGTGGGCAAATTGATTACTAGCTATAAGAAAGCATGTGAAGAGATGAAAAGTACTCAGTCAGTAGCAGTAAAATCTCCTAAATCAGAAATGACAGATTCAGGACATGAAGAAGACGAGAACAACGAAGGACATAATTCAGGTGATGTAGAATTGACGCACAGTGGTAATCAACCTGTTAAAGAGGTTTTACAATCTTCCGCATCCACTAAATCTAGCTCAGAGTCAGACAATGAAACAAGTATTGAAGACTCTCGGAATTCTACTAATACTTCTCTGACTAAAGTCAGTCAAATGATGAGTGAGGGTGGTATCGGTGTTGAAGTTGAGGAAGAAGAGAATACAGAAGAGGCAGATCAGGAAGAAAAAGCAAAAACTATGTGTGATGAAAAAATATTGAATACAAGTTTGGAGGTGGTGCACAATAATTATAAATTTCGATCAAGATATAACAATTACCCTTGTTCAAATTGGAAAGGAAATAAATTTTCTGCATCGAAAGCTCCTCTGATTTCAAAAGTGAGTTTTATTATTCGTTTAACAACTATATGTGTTGCTTATAATTATCAAAGTCAGTGACAGTTCAGTTTTTTGCCATTGTATGTAGATAAGCTATATGATCTACTAGTTTGAACATGTGGTACAACCTTTGGCAGTTGTGAGATATAAATAAACAAATATTTTATTTTTATGGTCTAGGCAAACTGCAATCACATTAACTAATGCCCACTAACCGCTTCACTCCTCATAGAAACAAGCTATTTTTTTTACCTCGAATAACTATTATTGCTTGTAGCAATATAGATGTCCATAAGCCTTCAGATAGTCTGAATACCTTGATCGCGTTGCATCTGATTAGGTTTATTAGATTTGTTGCTTGATTGTTGGTGAGATGAACCAACAATTTCTAACGATCGTAGTAACTAGTTGTAAGATGCTGAAAGCAGGGAGAATCTCATTGCAAGATTTCTCGATTGTTTTTTTTTTGACTCGGAAGTGTTTACATAATATACGGTCTTCTTATTGACACCGAGAGTAAAAACTGTACAATATATACTAATAATTTGTATAGTTAAATTGACAGACAGATAGAATCAACGTAGAACCTCGCACATAGGTGCGACGGCTCAAGTTGTACGACACGGAAGTACACAAAGAACAGGTGGATAAAAAAGAGTCATATCAAACTAGATGAAGTAGTGTGAGAGAATAAATAATCTGAAGACAAAGATGAGTGCGAATATTCAAGCTTTAGAAGATGTCAGCGAGTGAACACATTTACACCATTGTGACTGATTTCCTGCCAGTCACTAAGAGTCCAAAACTACTGATTCCTTTCGTCTCAGTGACCCAACCAGGCAGTCTACATCTTCCCATACGGCTCAAGCCAACAATGAGAGACTCCATTGACTGATGATAACACGTCTTGGTCTGGCCACCCCTAACCCTCTCCCAACTTAATCCAACTTCCCCTAGCAATGGCAGGTCTAGGTAGGTGTTGCTCGCCATGCGCAGTACATGTTGAAGCAATCTCAGTTGAATTAAGTTCAAAACCTCATCAATAGGCTTGTCTGTCTTACCTAGTACCCTTCGCCCGACATCAACATTTCTCACACGGTGACTCCATCAAACACAAGCAATGCTACGAAGACATCTGTGGTCATAACCCTGTAATCGCTTCATGTCTTCTACCTTCATAAGCATCATACACTTGTTCAGTACTCGCTACACAGGTAGACACTGACGCAACATCTCACAGTCGAAAAAGTTGAATACCGCCTACATGTCAATAAATACGGCAGGTCTCGGCTACCGGTAAGTATACCTATGTTTCAGAACCTGATCACACAGTATGGTCAGTGTACTTTGCTACACAGCGACAAGTAAACTTTTAGATACCCATTGAGGAGGGCGGGAGAGTGGTATTCTATCCTAAATACATTTATGTATTAATCGTCTACTGAATAACTTGATTCTATCTGCATTAAGTATTCTTCGTCAAAGATCTTGAGAGGTGATTTTTGAGTGTTTTAACTTGAATGTTGTTTTGGATTCGAATATCATATGAAAAGTTTTCCTAGAGACTGTCGATAAGTGTTGTACTTGTGGCTTTTATTTCATATTATAGTCAATGGAATATATTTAGGTGGGAAACCGTTAGCATTAGGAATGTTACGTTCAAAGTTTAGGCCTCTGTCTAGTCCGTATTCAGCTTAGATCTTTTCTCTTTTCTAAAGAGAGGAATATAGATTTTGAAGTTGGTAAATCGTCCAGTTTACGTTAATTTTCTGCACACTAATCTTTGGATATGATTGTCTAATCTTCTTGTTGGAAATATGAAGTTTATTCAACACTCTAGTATGAATTTTGTAAATAATGGTACAGTTTTGAAAGTGCTGAGAAGCTTGTTCAGGTCGACTTCTTCATCACATATATTATAAAATGTCATCGAAGTATCACTTTTAAGCGTGTATTTGACTGACTTATGGATAAAGATCACAAATTTTAAGAGATAACATAAAACCACCAGCCAGAAGTTAACTAAGAGGACCCTGTCGCCACACCATATTTCTGCGTATAAAATACTCTGTTAAATGTGCATCTGACGTGGTTATTTCAAGTAGTTGTCAGGTATAAAAATGTCTAAGTCGTTGGATTCATTGTGATGATATATAAAGCAGATAGTCGATTTAAGGAATATTCGTAAAGACGAAAGTAACATCCTGTGTTTTTTTCTCCAACACGGGCATTTTTCGCTGATTAGATGAGATCAAAATTGCCACATACTTCCTTACCGGTTCAAGTTACCAGCTTTTTAGCAATCAAATGATATGCAGAATTGATCATATCTACTTTTAGTTGGATTAGGAAGATCCCCTTTAAGCATTTTAGGTAATCTATGTAACCTGGGGATGATCAAACTGCATGGTTTAATTTGTTCATGCTGGTCTATATGAATCACTGATTCGTTCATTATTTTTTTTTCAGGTTTTTTAAAGCAGCATTTCTTGTTTGTTTAATTGTGTCTTTTTGGTTGGGTGATTGAATTCGATTTGTAGCTTTCGGTTAGGAAATCCAAAGCAAGGGAATAGTCAGCTAATAGTTCGGCTGAATATATTGTTAACAATGTCGTTATTTTCTTTCATGTTTACACTTAATATCAAGTTACATTGATAACAACTAGTAAACTAACCGACTGTACATTTTTTAATACTTTCCACTTATAGCTTACACTAAATGAATTCGCCAGTTTAATTAAATTGGCTACAAACTTACCAGTAGTCTTACCTGAATTAAATGAATTACTAGAATTTGTAGATCATATTACTTTGTGGAGAAGTGAGTTACGCAACTTGTTGATGCAACTAAACAAGAAGCTAAATACTATTGATGATGGTGATGATGTTCGCAGTGATACTGACGTTAATATCAATGGTATTACTACCGCTACTACAAATAGTATTACCATCAATGATAATGGTAGTATATTTGATCAAACTAATGTAGAAGTACACATTCGATCTATTTTACCGTCCGTATTGAAAGTCGAAGAATATATAAATTTTGCCAGTGTAATAGACATTGAATTACCGGAGTTAAATCAACTAAAAAGAGTAAGTTTAAATGTATTTTTATTATCTTAAAAGACAATGGAACTGTGATTAACATATCTGTAAAAGTTAATGCTTGTAGTGAAATTTATTCCTGATTAAAGTAAACAGTTGGAAGCTACGCATACACAGATAGACGGGCGGACATACAAAAAAAACCAACGCTTAACCTTGCACAGAAGTATATCAGTTCATGTTACCACAATTCACAGCAGAATGCAAAGAAGAAGTGGATAGAGAAAGAGTGATATCAAGGTGGACGAACGTGTATATGAGGAGAAAGAATTAAACGTAAGAAAGTTAGTGAAAATGCTTCAACTGTCGAAAATATCAAAGAGTGAAAACATTTGTGCGCTACTGTAACCGATTTTTTGTCATGTCACTAACAGTCTCCAACTATCGGTTCCTGTTATTTCGAGGATCCCAAACAACACTATGACATTCTCTCTTCTAACAAGACTAACTTTTTTTGATGGTAATGTCCGACGTTAACACTGACAGACATTAAAATGCTCTAAGGCAGTTATAGGGTCTTTCAGAGTCCTCAAGTTACGTTATCTCGATAATTATTTGACGTTCTACTGATTATTATCATCTTTGGGGATTGAAACTAGCCAAAAACACCTCATTATCGTTAGCTTTATCTTTCCTGTTCACATTGACTGGTCATTTTAGTTAATGCTGAAGTACTGATAATCTTTCAGTGAATGAAGTCAGCTTCATTTGTTAGCTAAATATCACAAATGCTGTTGATAAAGTTTGTTATTTTCTCAGCATTGCTTTACGAGATAGGATTGATTGATTTTTGTATGATAATCTTCCTATCTGAATACTTGGCTGTTTTGACCGATTGTTCCATGCCACTTTTATGATAGTTATGATAGTTTTATGATAGTTAGTCAGCGGCTCACTAGTTCGATATATCTACATTCTATTTGGATAAATATTTATTATATTATTATTATTATATTATTTTTCCCTTGGGTTCCTAGTGGAACGTAGGGCTTCAGTAGTACACCTCCGTTGCACTCTCTTCTCTGCAGTCTTTTGAGTCTCGCTCTACGACCGCCCAGAAGCTTTCATTTCTTCCTCACATGATCTCCTCCATATCACTCTCACGTTGGACGCCCAACTCATCGTTTCCCCTTTGGATTCCACCCGACGGCCTGGTGCGTGATGTCTCCGAATGGTTTTATCAGTGTATGCTCAATCCAGTCCATCCCCACTTTCTTCTACATATTTGTTGAGTGATAGGTTCTTGGTTGGTTCGTTGCCAGCTAGGCAGACTTCCTTGCTGTTTATGCGTTCTGGCCATCTGATCTGATCTTCAGTACCGAGCGAACGTAGGCAGCTGTTGATGACTATCTGTAGTTTGTTAGATGTGCTTTTGGTGACGCGCCAAGTTTCTGAACCATATATCAGCACTGACTTGACTTGACGTTGATGTTGAAAATCTGGATCTTGTTCTTTGTGCTGAGTGGAGTGCAGTAGATCTGCACACTGATTTCAGATTAATGAAAGCCTGTCTTGCTTTTCCGATTTGGATAAATATAAATGCTATCAATTTATGACATCAGAGGTAGCTGTGGCGAAGATGTTGGCATTGTGTTCATTTCGATGTACATACTCGACTAAAGTTTCAGAGTTTAGAAGACATATGAATGAAAGTTAGTCGTTTTATTGTATCATTTTTCCAAAAAGAAGGTTTAAAATTGTGTCAGTTCAGTGTTGTAACAATCGGCAGAATAACAGGCGAGTAACTCGTAAGCTTGCTATTTAATATTTTGCTAGGACTCAAATTTTCTCCCAAATTCAGTTATTTCCTGTATATATATAGTTCGATAGATAGTTTTCGTCTGTGTACATTTATTCTTTACAATTCTTTCTTCATCAAGGTTCATGATTGCTTAACATGGTTCGAAGATGTGGACGAAATACTAACCTTCAAATATACTGCTATTTGTACCGAAAATAATAAAACAAATAACAAGAAAAAGGATGTTGTTGATCAGAATGTTATTAACGAGTGCGAAATGGATATGACATGTAAACCTACACTGAATGATCTTTGTGAATTACAACTGAAGGGTAATCAAATTGCCGCGTCTATTGCGTATGCAATGAATAAGCATGAAGATGGATATGCTTATGATTTTTCTTCACATAGTGTATTGGATGCAGCATTAACCGTTCAAAGTCGACGTCTTTTAGAAACTGTATCTAAAGTAACGTTGGTGGAAGAAAGATTGAAGGAAATTATCAACGCTGAGTATGTAATCTTTGTTTATTTTTCTCTTTCATAGTTAAAAAACATAACTTGTACGCCTAACGCTAAGTCTTTTTTGAAAATGAGTTGTTGCCTGGTACTTTATGGAGATTTGATATTAATGATGGATAGCAACTAGCAGTGGAATCTAAGATGTGCGTTTCCTCTTGTCTGGGACTCGTCAGCTAGATGTACTTGCCTCCTAGGGGGTGTTGTTCCCACTAGGACTCTAACACCAGAAAAAAATTTGAAGGCTTTTTCAAAGACAGCTTTCATCAATGAGTGAAATCGCTTGAAGGAGTATCAAGGTAGTTGTCACGTTCGTACACAGAACACCTCTGGTGTAACATCCCTACTGACACCGTTGCACACCTAATTGTAATTAGCAGCTATTTAGAAAGTTATTCACTATAGAAATATTCAATGTTTATAAAATAATGCTAAAGATATTCAGAAATAATGTGACAAATGCCAAGTAAACGATCTTAACTCCCTGACTTCACAATAACACCTGGCCACTGTAGTCTTGGAACCACTTTCAGGTATCTCTGCTAAAGAGTTCCAGGCAAATGTAAAATATTTGTACCATTTTTCAAAAAATTGTGATTTTTTAAAATTTGATTTCTGAAAACTGATTTCAAACTAGTCAATCCTGCTGAAATTCTTTACCGAAAACAAAAAAAGTGACTAGAATTTCGGATCATGGATCATCGAAGTGAGTACGGAATGATAAGAGATTTGGTTTAGTGTGTTTGTTCTGTGTTTTACACTTTAATAGTGGTTGAAGATATTATGTCATACACTGGGGTATGTCTCTGATCAATAACTGCTTCCAGTACTACATATGATGTATACTAAATACTTCATGCGAATCCAATTCATCGATTCACATTATTACATTTCTCTCATTCAGTCATCCCCTAGATTTTTCAGTATCTTCTTAATACCACCTCTTGTTTTTGTAGCCCACTTATGATAGACAAGTTAATTAAATACGCTTGGATGTACTCATTTTGTGGATGACTGAACGTTGGTGCCTAGATACTCTGGTTTTATATTTCAGCTATGGCTCATTGATCTAGGCACTCGACTTCCATCCTATGGGTTACAGGTTTGAGCTCAGCTCTGCCTACCAAGGTTTGGGTAACCAGGTGGTATCATAAGGTCTCATACAATATATGTGGCTCATTACCTACTGCACGAATGTGCACAAGGTTGCTGTGATGAGTGGATTGTAGTTCTTTTTGGCACTAAAGTAACTCCGAGAATATCAGAAAAGCAGTGAAACTTGTGCTCACTCACTTAATTTCATAAGAAAATTATGTCTTTTTTGATTAGATATTCCATCCATATTCTTCCGTTGTATAGCTATAAC
The DNA here is from genome assembly GCA_944470555.2 of Heterobilharzia americana. Classification (NCBI taxonomy): domain Eukaryota; kingdom Metazoa; phylum Platyhelminthes; class Trematoda; order Strigeidida; family Schistosomatidae; genus Heterobilharzia; species Heterobilharzia americana. The sequence goes on along the minus strand of OX104129.1, from coordinate 56,652,886 downwards.
CAATGAGGTGGGTTGGAAATTGTTAGGGTTTTTGTTTGAAGCTGTATCCACCGAAAACGTTCGACTTGGTCTCACATGTAATCGAATTTAGGGGGTTTAGGGGGCTTTAGAGATTTTTCAAGTTGGTATTCATCATTGACTGACACCAGTTAGAGAAACATTGGAAACCTGGGGGCACTGGACAGGTGTTTCGTCCTACTGTGGCTTTTCAGTTGTGTGCACCCACGACCCCATGGCCACTAGGTTTGCCCCACTGGTCACGACTTCTCATTGGAACTTCGGAAATCACCTCTCGAAGCTAGTCACCAATGAGCAAACCCGATGCCCATGAGGACAAATATTCAACAATGACATTGGGTAATGGTCGCCCTGTGTCGTGAACTGACTGAAGTTGGATGTAGGGACCATTGGATTCCGACCCCGTGGCTCAATGGTAGCGTGTTGACCAACGGAACCTCAATGTCGCGGGTTCGATCTTTGTTGGGTCATAGGTGCTCACTGCTGAAGAGTCCCATAGTAAGACGAAATAGCTGTCCAGTGCTCCCAGGTTTCCAATGTTCATCCAACTGATGTCAGTCCATGATGAATAACAACTTGAAAAATTACATGTAATCAACGGCCTAGATGAGAATAGTTCAAATAAAAAGGGCATAATCAGACCTAGATAGCTTTTTTCATATCTAAAATATGAAGAAATTTACGAAGAAAATTCTCCTTTGTTGAACGCTTATAGAATTAGTGTTCAGTACGAAAACAGTTTCAGTAATATTGCTTAGTGGGAATACACTTTAGCTTCGCTGCATATACAGTTGAGTTGTATGAGATTTTCACAAGTCGGGAACTACAGTGTAGTTAAACTTGATAGGTCTTCCACATACTCATTTTTCTAATAGTATGATGGGAATAAATTCACTTTTGCCTTTGAAAGTTAATTTTGAAAACGTTATCACGTCTCTTTATCGTATATCACCGGTCATAGTAAAGACTGACACTTGCATGTCCTATTCAGTTCGTTTCAGAAACTTACTTGAAGGATTTAAAGATCGTTTAAGCTCTCTAAGATATATTTTGTTCAGCCAACTAATCTCAATCAAGGGAGGGTGTTCATTTTGAAATTCAAGTCTTCATTTGGTTGACAGTTACTCATTAGCTTGAAAACTACTTTCAATGATTGGGTCACAAGATTAAAACTAGCTTCATATGCTGAAGTTCTAGCAACCAAGTAGTGTAGAATGGCTACAACTAGTAACACAGCGCTCTAAAAGGTTATGTTCGCTAAGTTACATGTATTTCAAGCTGCTAAAAACAAATATTGAACTTGTATCTCTGCGCTATTTTTCCATAGCATCAGCTTCATATTTTTCCATCTAAAAGCAGGGTTTTGTTTTACGGAAGCCCTGTATATGCTTCTAGACAGAACTGTTGTCCATTGTTCTCTTACTCGCACCCCTTACGCTCTTCTTTTTATTATTTCACAGACCTTGTAGTTTGTCTTTAGTTACTGTGAAAGAACAGTTGGCAATGGCAATGCAACTACCTATTCATTTAACTGCTACTTCTGATGTTCAGGAGATATGCGAGAAGGCAGAAAAATATGAGAAACAGTTTAATATTCTTGCAAAATTACTGTTTGAAAACAATAATTTATCCATTAAACAAGAACTAGATGAACAACAGCAACCAGCACATACACCGCGTGATGAGAATAAAAGTAAAGAAAATATTCACGTAAAAGACGATGAAAGTTCTAGTGAAGAAAAACTAGATGAAGTTGGATTGGGTTCAGTAGACTGTACTCCATCTAAATGGCAGTCTTACTTTAACACCTTAGAAGAGAATATTCAAAACTGTGTCATAAAATTTCCACAAATCGATTCTATCAGAACATTGGTGAGTGCTTTTATGTTATTTTGTTTTTTACCATTTTTCTTTTACTTCCAATCTAATCCATTTTGAATAGTGTATCTCAGAAGTCAATACTCTTTAAACGGCTATCGAAAAATACTTAGGGATTATTTTTTCCCGTTTTTCAAACTGAATTATATGCACACTTAAAGGTCATCTACTAAAGTTAAGTCTAAGATCTTGCTGAGTATAAGGCCTGTTTTCTTTTGAATTCTTACAGTTGTAAGTGCTTTATGTCAATGGGTTACATAATTTTCCACAATGGCTGACATATATTCAACTATGCAGTTGATATACTTTTGAGTGTCTCATTCCACGTATCTTCTACTGGAATCGCACATTCACTCACAGTTTATAACATTTATTCATAAATGGCATCTTCTAAAGCTTGAATATTTGCACCAACCGTTATCTTCAAATTGTTTATTCTCTCACACAACTTCGTCCACTTTGATATCAATCTTTCTCTATCCACCTGTTCTTTGTGTACTACTGTAAAGTTTGACAACTTGAGTAGATGAAATTGTGTACGAGGTTCTATGTTGATTTTGTCAGTCAGTCAAACACATTGATTCATATTTGCAGTTATTTTTGTTTCAGTCAGAATCATAGTAGCCGAAGAATGGTTCATGTTTATATGTTTATAAAGTTTATCTTTCAAATTGTGCGATTCTAAGCTACTCGGAGCAAGCCCAAAGAATGCACATTGTAGTGTGTGTAGAAAGAACGTTCACGTTGTCATTATGGTACATATATATCTTGGGGAACATTTTTCAGATATCCGTTTTTTAGAATAGCATTTAGTATAACTTATTTTTGTTTCAGTAATATAAGAGGAATATTTAACCACTTTGGTAGAATATGATTCTGTTTTAGTTGATGTGTTAGGTATATCACACAGTCATCTTGATATAACTGTGGACGATAACTTGTGTCCTAAACGTAGTCTAGCAAATGATACTATTCCACCGTGTGATACATCGAATAAAATAATTAAAGTGGAACTTATTTTGTGTTTAAATGCTATGAACAATTGGTTTTTAGCTATCAGTGTTTAAAGGCTGGTAAAAAAAACCATCCATTTCATCTACAGGATAATGCTATTCTACTAGTACTTTGATTTTCAGACACCTTTCCCGTATGCTTTCATGATATATTTCCTTGGTAAAATTAATCTATATGTTTACTTTTTTCCAACCTAAGTAAAATTTGAAAGCTGCATATTATTTTATTCCTGGCCTTATATTCAATACTACTACTACGTACGCTTTTTTAATTATTCCACTTTTACTGTAAAACAGTTGTCAGATTTGAGTATATTCTATGGAAAGTTGACAAAATTGTTTCTTCGACCTGAATCAACTCAAAGTTTATTGGAAATCCTACTGCCACGATCAGCATCTGCTTTAGAATGGCTTATTCGTTTAGATGGTGGTCCAGAAATACCTGATTCGTATCGAAGTGATTTTAAGTTGGAAGTGAACAATTGTCCACCAACTACATATAAACGGCATACACGAAGTCCACATTTCCAGGCATCAACGTATAAATCACTGTGTAAAGACAGTGCACAAGTTAGTGTATTTTTCCTTTTATTATTATTATTATTGACGATGTTATTATCTCCGTTGTATTTATTTTTAATGTTCTCGAAACTAAATTTCGATTTGTGGGATCAGCTCCGATGGATCATGGACCGACGAAATCTTAACGCGGCTTTTGCCAGCTTACACATGCTATGGTGTTAGCGTCACATCCTGTTGTATGCCAATAATCGAATATACTGTGCAGCAGTTCGCTATGCTCTTATCGTGTGAATGTGAAGCATGGTCATGGGAAGTGGAGGATATGAGCAGGTCCCAGGTGTTTGACCACAGTTACCCTCGTAGCATAGGCCACGCACGTATCGTTGCACATTAATCCTAAATCCCACATTGGTTTTGAAGGGTTAATTAAGATTACCATCTGTGGAGATATAAGGGATGTAAGATTTTGTTAAAAACATGGAAAGCTCTTACATAGGTACAACAAAACAGGTTGAGTATGCGGAATATTCACATGGTAACACTGAAAAGACAAGACTTTGGGGAATGCGTATTTTCGTTAAACTCTGATCACGCTGTACCTTTAAATACATTTCAAACTTGGAAACAAACAATTCGAATGGTTACATGAAGTTTTGAGTTATCTGTTAATTAAACTAATTAGGGATTCAAATTATGTGATAGTCCACTTCATAAGATCTCTGGTAATCAACGTGTAAAAGGGATTAACAGTTTGTGAGGATTATCAATTAAAATTAGATTAAAATTAAAAATCATAACAGGTAGTCAGTAACTATGGGATATTGGTTCAAGTGAAAACTGGGCACATAAAAATTGTATGAATGTAAATCAAAGTGAAGAACAAACAAACCCTAAATCAGACTGATAGAAACAAGTTAGTCGAGTCGTTATTTACCTAGATTTCGTAAATTCCATCGTTGCAGATGGCCACGGAAGAATAAGAGAACGTTGTAGTTGTTTTTGCATACAGAGTTCAGGTTTCATAATTTTTATTGCAATGGCTTCAGTAGTTTAAGGAAGCCAAATTCTTACTGCTTGTAGCTTCCGATTTGGCATCTTGTAGATTACTGAGAATGTAGACTTCATGTCAACATCGTGACCAGTATCAGTTAAGGGAGATTGGATTAAACTGGTAATCGTATTTATCTTTCCTTTTGCTAGTCATATTGGTAAATGTTATTTCGCACATTGTGAAAGAGTTCTTATAGTTTGTCCTAAATAACTGACTCCACAGAAGAAGCTTAGTTTATGGATACACATTAACGTAGACATATGAAGGATTCTATTTTCCACAAGTGGTGGTAAGATACATCTAATGCTGAACGTCAATCAGCCTGGCTGCAGAAAGCGTTTTATTTAATGACCGTTGAAGTCTGCTTGCAATGATTTCGGCTCGATAATCATAGTGTCCAAATTTTACTCCTTCATTATTGATAAGCGTTGTGTAGTAATCACCATCTTATCCCTGCTTATAAAGGTCACTTATATTGGTGAAATCATTGGTCATTCAAACTCAGAAAGTGCATCTATATGCACTAGGCAATCAGCTTTACATACATGAGGGTAAACTAAACTACCTGATCGCTCAAACTACGGTATGTTGAATCGTTTTTGAACCCGTTACACACTGGTTGGGGCACTAAAGTACTCCTGGCTGTTGTATTTCACCCTTGCAGTGTTGATTACTGGTGCTAACTTGTGTTATCGACTGATGAGCACATACGGGACTAGGATTGGCTGTGCTCATATCTGTATCTCTAAGTAAACTGAGCATAATCAACTATACTGTGAAGATTAAAACAATTTTATAGACTATTGTAAATAGCTTGTCATAAATAACAATTCTCAAACAAATTTGGTTGACTATAAAATGGATTTTTGTTCAGGTGAGTAAATCATCTGACCTTACTTCCAAGATTTCCCACACTTAGTTTCAGATTGACTAATTATTTTGCTTATATAAAATCATTTCTGGGCGTAATTATACATTAAAAGGGCCTTTTCATTATACTCTTTTTTTGTTTTCTTTTGACGAAAAATGATGCCTTAAAGTTGTATTGTTTTTCTATTTTATACTTTAGGAATTCGCTAAAATTTCAAGTATGAAAGATTGGAATCAAATGTATACTTCAGTGTATAATCGTTTTGTTGAAGCTGAAGTTTCATTAATGCATTACTTACGCAGTACTAATATGCGTAAGTCGAGAGCAAAAAATCAAGAGAAAATAGTCTATTGTATTTGTCGACAGCCTGGACTTACCAGTTTTATGCTTCAATGTGAGCTTTGTCGTGACTGGGTTCACGGTCGGTGTGTTACACTCCCAGCTTTAAAGGTCAGTGTAATCTTCACTGTATTCATACTTAAATGACCTCGTTCTATTGTTGTACTTGATATTCATATGCACATTGTTTTTGCAACAGGTGAGTGACGGTAATGATGACTAGTATATTATTGAAAACGGTCGATATTATACTCATCAGTTGTATTCTATTGTACTTGTTGTTATCATTCGCATTCATATGTGAACCTCTTCAAATGCTAAAGCGTTATCTACCTGGCTGAATTAAGATAACTTTATCATGTTTAACGGATCGCAGTTTCTCACTGTTATGTGTGATCCCCTTTTATTGTTAATATATATGATTCAGCAGTTCCTCTTTCAACACTTTTTACAAATGCATTGACTGAATTTTTACTGGTAGTTATTGTGTAAGATCAAATTCTACCAAAAACTGATCAATTCAGCCATGTAAGTCAACATGCAGGTAAAGCTAAAGATTTAATAGTTTCGACATAAATAGAGTTTAACTGTGTATTTCTCTGATACATGAATGACAGTAATATCATATAAATTATGGGTAGTGGCTAGCAGTGGAATCCAGGAAGCGTGTTTCGTCTTATGTAGGACTTGTCAGCTAGATGTACCTGCCTCCCATTGAGCGATGTTGTTCCCACTGAGACTCGAACCCCGTACCGATCATTTCAGACGTCAGAGCGTTATCCACTAGGCCAATCAACGATGGGGTAATAAAAGCAACATCATTGACACCAATATTATAGTTGAGAAAGTGTTGTTTTGCTTGTTTGTGTGTACTGAAGACTTTTTAGGTAGTTTGGTGAAAATGTCAAGTTGAATACTGATGAATAACTGGATAATTGGATAATTAGTTGACTAGTATTCGTTATTTTTAAAATAATATCTGAAAAAGTGCTATCTTTAAAGTATGGTTTTGTTTTGAGCCTTCTTAAAAATTCTCTAATATAGTCTATTTCATTCTTGCATGAACTTCTTTTATTCTGTCAATCGCTTAACACATGTAGTAGTTATTGACGTCGTTCAGTTGGTTAACATAGAGCAAACAGTTGCTGATTTCTTTTCCACACAGAATCGTTATTCATTCTATAGACTGTTGGGGAGTCGATTGGCCTCAAAAAAGTTTACGTATCGACTCCTTTGATATCAGTGTTTCTCATGAACCTCCAAATTGTGTAACAATCCGATGCTTGCTAGTGACGCTTCGAGATTGACTTCCCTACGTTTTAGAGAGAATCTGTGATCTGTGAGGTTAACTAAGTCAGGTTTGATAAAAAACACGTTCCTATGGCAGCGGTCAATAAATCGGGCCATATTGTTAGTCGACGAAATTGAAGAAAGTGAACCACAAATTACTCACCCAGTGACTGTATGGTAATGTACCTGCCACCAGAACTGGAGGTTCTGAATTTGTGCGTGAGTATTACCGATCATTTCAAAATTTGGGCAAAACAGATGTTCAGTTATCCTAATTTTTCAATTATGCTCTAGCCAATATCAATCGACAGTGTAAATCCCCCAAATATAGTTGAAATTTTAGATGTAGATATGTGATCTACTCAATTGAATTCATAGTAGTATACTTCGTTTTTCCCAAAAATGGACCGGAAGATGCTTTCGAAACTGATCGTTGACGATTAGTCCGTACAAACGCTAATTCTTATAACAATATTATGGTTGGTATAAAGGTATATATATGTCATTTTAAATAGGACAGCTTTATACTATCATCAGTCTACCTAATTTCTTCACCAACTGTTTTGATAAAGTTTTACTGTCTTGCTGCATTGAAGTCTACTCAATTTTACTACTTTTCTAGGACTCAGAAACTGAACGTATGAGATATATTTGTCCACGATGTGAATGCAGTCTAAGACCTGATTTGAAGCAAGTTCTTGAGCTTCTGTCAGATCTCAGTAGTCTCGCGCGAAACAGAAATGAATCAAACCAAAATAAAGCTATGCACAGTAACAATAAAAATAATAATTCACGGGATATATATTTCATCAGTTCCCAGAATTCGTTGCAGTTCAGCTTCTTTGTGATCGAGCTCTTTGTTTCATTAAGTATATTCAAAATGAGATAGCGGTTAGTTGTTATTTTGTTTCTGTAGAAGTGTTAATTTATCTAAGCATTATTTTATTCACTTACACTTGTTATTTTTCATCGTTTACATGTTTTTTTTTATATGTCCACTCTGATCTTGATTTCAGCTATGTGTAACATTTGATTGAGCTTCCTCATAAGTGCTGGTTAATAGGCGTCAATATACCGTATGCAAGTGACAGTGCTATTAAATTGGGTGTGCACATTACAATTTTATAAGATCTTTACATGAACTGGTATTGAATACTTGATGAATAGCCTCTTTGTCAAGATATCCTTTTTCGTTCAAAAATGAAGGCACAAGAGTAGTTTAACTGGAGTGTACTCACATTAGTATACTTCAATCAACTATAAACTTAGTATGTGCATAGTTTCTTGCGAAATCTTATACTCTTTTACGGTCTGAGGAAGGAAATAATAAAGATGAAGCACAGGTATTTGATTGTAAAGATTTGTATTCTAGAAAAACTACATGTATACAGCTTCAAACGGTGCTTCTGAAAATTGTCCTTAATTGCAACATAGATTATGAACAACTTGAAATGCTCAGTTCATATTGACTGTTTCCCCCCCGGTCGACGGAAGCAAATAGTCACAGTGTTTAGGGGTTTTTCATCTGAATATGCAATAAATTTCATTTTTGGAACCTGAGACTTTTACGTAGAAGAGATGGATCTTGTCAGACATCTGTCCACAGAACAGAAACATCGAGTGGGCATTTAATAGTTACAATCAAGAACTAGTTAAAACGATCATATCTGACTGCTATACACTAGTTAACACTTCATTTTACCTGACCAGTGGTTGTCTACCACCATCCCTAAATACCTCTAGAACTAGGCCGTCTAACCCTGCCACTCTTCTTCGTTTCACGTTTCCTTCAGCTTCCTCAGCGTCTGTAAGTGTTGGGAGTCCTATCTCAATTTTAAATTCAAGATCCGACTAGACAGAGGACACCCGTTTAGAAGCTGGACGCTAGTTAAACTGCTAATTAAATTGTCCCACCCGTCAATCCAGTCGTCTCCCCTACGTGTTTATCTCAGACTCGTCCATTTCCACTATAGTTTCACTAACCATTGAATTTTTGGCCCAGTTTTCGTGATAAGTATAAATATGTGTCTACTGTTACTTATTATTATTTATCCCTTGGATTCCTAGTGGAGCATACGGCTTCAGTAGCACGCCTCCATTTCACTCACTTCTATGCAGTCTTTTCAACCTTGAACCATGACTCTCCAGAAGCTTTCATTTTTTCCTCACACGATCTCCATATCACTCTCACGTTGGACGCCCAACTCATCATTTCCTCTTTGGATTCCACCCGACGGCCTGGTGCGTGATGTCTCCGAATGGTTTTATCAGTGTATGCCCAATCCAGTTCATCCCCACTTTCTTCTACATATTTGTTGAGTGATAGGTTCTTAATTGGTTCGTCGCCAGCCAGGTAGACTTCCTTGCTGTTTATTCGTTCTGGCTATCTGATCTGATCTTCAGTACCGAGCGAAGGTAGGCAGCTGTTGATGTCTCTCTGTAGTTTGTTGGATGTGCTTTTGGTGACGCGCCAAGTTTCCGAACCATATATCAGCACTGACTTGACTTGACGTTGGTGTTGAAAATCTGGATCTTGTTCTTTGTGCTGAGTGGAGTGCAGTAGATCTGCACACTGATTTCAGATTAATGAAAGTCTGTCTTCCTTTTCTGATCCTGGCCTTTTCATCCTCATGTATGCCACCACCTGTAGTTGAAACGATGCTGCCTAGTTGGTAGGTGAAAGAGACTACTTTTTTAGGTTTCTCGCGTTAATGGTGATTGGTGCCTGTTGTTGTTAATGCTGTTGTTGGTTGGGTATGTTCATCACCTGTGTCTGATGTAGATTCACTTGAAGTCCCATTTTCGCTGCCTCTTTTGCCAACTTGTTAGTTTTTGACTGTAGATCTTCGAGTTTGTGCGACAAGACATTAGACATAAATCATGGTCGGCGAAATCCAAATCTTGTGGGTTCTTTTCCGCGGCCCAGCGTATCCCATCCTTCTGGCTCCTCATGGTTTGCTACATGATCCAGTCGACCACAATCATGAAAATGATGAGTGATAGTAGGCGGCAGCCTTGTCTCACTCCATCCTGTCTTCACTTCGAAGGCATCACTGAGCTTTCCATTGTGAATCACTTGGTATGTATGTGACGTCTTCATATAGCCGTTGAATGAGTTTGATGAAGGTTTGTGGTATTTCGTAGTGTTGAAGCAGCTGCTTGTCAAATTACTTGTTGGTGGATGCTGTCGAAGGCCTTTTCAAAGTCGATGAAGTTGATGTAGAGTTGAGTTGACTGGCATTCTATGCTGTGTTCAATGATGATGCGCAGTGTTGCAATTTGATCTGCACATGATTTAATTTTCCTGAATCCAGCCTGTTCCGGTCGTAGTTTTGAATGCAGCGCATCCTTTAGTCTCTCCAGGATGATGCGGCAGAATTCCGTGCTCGTTCCTTTATAGACTTAGGTTACTCTTCTTTGGGAGTTTGACAAGGTAGACCTTCTTCCAATCTGCAAGCACATTTCCTTCCTTCCTTCCTACCTTGCAAACCTTCTGCAGTGGTGGTATGAACATGTCCGTTGTTGTATCTGCATCTGTTTTCATTGCTTCTGGAGGAATTCCATCTGCTTTCCAGGCTTTTAGGGATTTTGTGGTGTTCGTTACTTCGGCTTTTGTCGAAGGGCTTGTGTTCACTGGTAATTCTGTGGCTGGATTGCTGGTGGTATTTATGGACAAGTTGCAGGCGGTGGTCGATTCAAGATTTTTTTGAAGTGGTCAGTCCATCGCTTTCTTTGTTACTCCTCTTCGCTAAGTTTCCTTCACTATCTCTCATTGGTTTCATCTGTGTTTATCTCTCTCCTCTCAGATAGTAGCCTGATTATTTGATATAATGTTGTCAGGTCTCTCCCGGCTACAGCCTGTTCTGCTTCATTTGGCAGTGTCGTAGAAGTGTCTTTTGTCTTTTTGGGCACTATTCTTCCCTTCTTTGTACAATATTCTATACGTTGCATTCAGTTACTTTTTTCATTGTTCATCCCTGCACTGGTTCATCTTCTGCTTCACTACCTCCTTCTCCTCTATCAGTTTCCATATGTCGGTCGAGATCTATTCCATTCCTTGTCTTGTTTCTCCTTCTTTCCCAGCATGGTTATCCAGGTTTCCTTCCACGTCTCTTTCAAAGAGTTCCAGTGTTCTTCCACGCAGGTTTCTTCATGGATGTTGCTTAATGTATTCCATTTTTCCTGATGGCTGGCTGACGTGAAGGTTTCCTTTGTGGTTTTGTCCTTCAGTTCAGTTTCTGTTTTGGATGTTCAACTTCAACTGTGATCTATCACCAACTTCTTTGAATGCTTTCAACTTGATTTTGGAGGTAGGTTGCTTGCACTAGATATTGAGTGGTCTGAACTCACATTTGCTCCCCTTCTTGAGATGCATTTGAGATGCTTCCGCTCCTCATTTATGCTCATAGTCAGCAGAGATGTATTGGAGTGCATGCATTAACTTACAAGTAGCTGCTGAGATTCACTGGCTTTTTAATAACCACTCTCTGAGAGTCGGCTACGGTTTTCAACGCTGTTTTCACAACAGATTGGAGATGTTGCCAGGCTTATTCTAGATGACTGATTTCGTTGTGCACTACCTAAGTGCCTTTCTGCCCGACTCGTCCTACCCACTTGTGGACCGAAATTACCTGAAACAACAACTACGTCTGCATGTTTGACTTTCAGTAGGAAGATAGACAGTTTTCTGTAGCACACTGGAACTGCTGTCGGCCTGTGTGTAAGCAGAGATTACAAATAGGCAACGGAAAGTTTCACTGTTCTTTTCAATCCTATCTATGCCGTTCAGTTGAACAACACACAAGCGACTGTCAGCTCGGATTCTGTCGAGGAGTGCGCTTCCGACCTTTGTACTTAGTGGTAAATGGCTAGAAGACTGCAAGAACTGCTATGGAATCTACAAAGAGTGAAATAGTGAGTTTTTAGATTTGCCATGTTGGCCAGGTGAATCATTACATTTAAATCGTGTATGCGTGTCTCACAAACACAGCACAAATGCATAACCTGAAGTGCTAGAGTTTCGGCTAGCGAAGCTTGTTGACCGATTCGTCAGAGGATGTTGTCATTGAAATCTCCAACGTATAGTTTTAAGTGCGGTTCCAGGAGACCAAGGATGCCGTTCTGTGAACTGAAATCATAGTCAAAAGCTACAGAGCTGGAAAAAGCTAAAATGATATAGGATTTGAGCCGAAGATGTGATAGAAAATTAGAAGTTAAGGATGTGAGAGGTGAACGGTGGTATGAAGTGGTTTCAATGCTGATAGATTTGTTAAGGCGTTTGACACTTCTCTACTACCCAACACTATGGGAAGGCTGCTTTTCCTCGAGGTGCCGGAGAAATGGGTTATTGCGTGACCGAAGATCCCAAGGAAGATATGCTGGTCACATATGACCTTTTTAGAAGTTTGATAGTTTAGTTTTCATTTTGAAAATTTCATACTGCCTCGACTGGTATGTCGTGCAACTATTAGAATCAACTTTTCTTACTCCACCTTCTCATTGAGATCATAACATTAACATATTACCGCTGGTTATCCACGGTAAACACCTTACTTGCGTCACATCCCCGTCCATCATTATTGTAACTGTTTTTTTTGTCTTACTAATATTCAGTAGATCTTTCTGATGTGGTAGGACCTCAAGGAAACAAGCATGCCACCAGCGTAGCCCATTGTGTCACTGTGATATATCAGACCGATCACCACATCAAGATAGTAGCTGTCGAACGGTCACGTAGTAAAGATGTAAAAGCGAAGATGTTTTTCTCCTCGACAATTCCATTTACTAAAGTTATACAATAGCATGTATAATTATTGGAAGAAACAGTCTATCAATAATCGATAGGATCATGAGACTACTATAATCTTCAACAGTAGAACAAATAAGTTCTACTTAAAGATATAAACACATGGTTACGTGCACGTAATGCTTTCGAACGCGAAGGTCAGGTTTAAGGTTGTAAATTGTCAGTGAATCCACCGTTTATAGTATAGATGACTTAGTTGATATTCTTTGGAATTGTAGAGAGACACTCTGCAAATTACTTTGCAGGAAGTACTAGGATAGGGTCAGATGTCCGGGGATGACGATGTATTTGAGAACTGAACTGTTGAGATTCCTTCTTTCTCCTCTTGATAGCGAAGCTCGACACCGTTGGAAATTACATTGACGGAGTTCACACTGTGTGTGTTGAATGTATTTTGCTGCAACAGGGACAAGTAAACTGGTAGATTCTCATTGAGGTGGGCTGTAGTGGTATTGTCTTGAAAGCATTGATAGACTAGTCGTCTACTGAAGTACGTAATTCCTAGACTCGTTGCATGAAGTGTTTTTCGTCGGAGATCTTGAGAGGTGATTTTCGAGTATTTCAGCTTGAATGTTATTTCTGAATTTTAGTATCAAATAGAGAGTCTTCTCAAAGATTTTTGATAAGTGTTGTCAAAGTCAATATAGTGTATGTAGGTGGATAACCGTTTTTAGTAGGATATTACATAGATTTTTTTAGGTTATCATCTAGTCTACCTTTAGCACAGATCTTTTGAAGTGGTAGTCCAGGTGTGTGTTTTAAACGATAAAATCGAGACAGTTTAGATTCAGTTTCACATTCAGATATCTGTAGTCTTTTCTAGAAAAGATCAACCACTTTGTTAATATTGTTTGTCCTATATATTCATTAGCAAAACACTTGCACCATTATCATATAGGGTTAGTGAAGCACCTATGTATTTCACTTCTTTCCGTTGGATCATTTTGCTTATCATCTGCATTTTCTATGAAAATAAAAATGTTTGGGAAGAGAATTTTCTTTGCTGAAATCTTTGCTTGAAGTCAGCTTTTTATTGCTTTTTTGTGACGAATAAGTTAGGTAAATTGCAGCTGGCTTGTGTAATCAGCTGTACATTATAATGGCCAATTTTTGAGCTCCCATCAATTTCATATCAGTTTCTAAAGTTTATAATTGTCTAATGATTTTTATGACTCATAAATACTGCAGATGTTTTATGTCACTTGACCTCTTACTAAAATGGCTTTACTTTTTTTTCTGCTGTATGCTCCTTTACAGTCTAATGCAGAACTCAAACAAGCCCTAACTGATTACGAGCATTTTTCGAATATGACAATGCCTTCATTCGACTTAATCGAGCAAAATATTTCTGAGGAGTTAATTCAGCCGTCAGATCACAAGGATGTTTCTTATGCTCCGATGGATTGTAAAAAACAACCTGTACGTACAACATCACCTAGTCTTTCCTCACGTTCGATGGGTCCCATTCGTTCTGCATCTGATTTTCGAACGTTAAAGTCACATTCTGTGCATGGTCATGGTGACATCGATGGTGATAAGAAAAATCCTCTTGGTTCATACTTACCTACAGCTAAACCACGAAGTGGAATCACCATGCCCTCAAAGTCACCATGGGAACTGATAAATTCCGCGACGTTATCGGTAAAATACTTTTCCATCATAACTATTGTTGTTCTTTTTCTCGGAAGTCATTTTCACTAGATTTTTAATTAATCTGCTAGGTTCATATATGGTGTAGTCAGAACGATTGCAATTGTCGCTTTTCTTCCTCTTATTGTAAATTAAAAAAGTAAGCTCTTACATGGACTGTTGAAAAATAACTTTCATATCGACGCAATCCTCATATGTACGGTCTTGGTAGCGTTTAATCACTGCTTCCTAATGAAGTTTCTGTATTTTCACCTTTGCTTTCTGTTTACTGTCAGTCATTTAACATGAGCATGGAACGTGACGTTATTTTGTAACGGCCCAAATTGCCACACTTCATATCACCACATCAAGCGTGAGTACACGAGGATGAGAGATAAATGGATAAAAAAGAAAGCATTGAAAGGTGGAACAAAGTCATCAAAAGAGAGCAACGAGACGATTAAGATGAGGATAATGTTTTGGATATATCTGTACCATTCAGATAGATTCTGAGTTGTATCACCTAGTCTTCAACCGCTGGTTTCTGTTGTTATGTGGATCCCAAAAGGAAAGCCCACATTTTACTACACACCTGAGACCGACATTCAAAGACTTCATTGACTTGTGCCCTGCTTTCATTTGGCCGTCTGTAACATTTTTCCATCCTTAAGCTACTTCAGCTGGCATCGCGCAACGTAGAAGGGTATGACTAGACATGGGTAACACATGTAATAGCCATCTGAGTTGATGAAGGTTCACAACCTTATTCACTGACTTCCTCTTTTGAATATTACCTGAAAGACAAAGGGAAATATTAGAAGACAAGGATTTGGAAGGTTTGTAGTGAATCTCATGGAGCTTGAGTGCTGACATAGTTGTTAGGACGGTTGATTCTTCGTGGCTTCCCACACTATGGAAGTTTATTACTTCTTGAGCACCTAAAACGGATATTGGTTTATTGATAGATGTACGTGACTGCAGAACCAATAGCACATCTGCTATAGTCTGAGGCTTAAGTTTGTTTGTTTCAAGCTCAGCTTCAGATCTACATTGTCAGCATCTGAAAACCGCAGGTGGTGGATGTATGCAATTCTTGGGACTGACATTTTATAACCCTATGTTCCTATAGGAAAGATAGCATCAGCGTGTCATTGATGGGTCATCCACAGGAAATACCGTCCTGCTGGTACATCTCTGTCCAGTCAGCACAACGTTTTCATACTCCAGCCCCATCATACGGTAGTAGTTAATAGTATTAGGTTAAGTGCTTTTTGTCTCACCATTGTCCAATAGATGTTTCTAGTATGTTAAAACATCAAATGAACTAGTGTTCCCATCAGCATAGCTCGTTGGGTCATTGTGAAATGCAAGCTTGTTTACTACGTTAAGGTTATAACTGTCAGTTCCCGCTTACTGACACCTATTGATATCCATCAAATGCATTCAGAACTAATCAACTTTTATTGTCTAATACCACAAATAAGAAAATGATTATTTTCTGATTAATGCAATGATCGTATCGTGCACTGAAGTCTTCACCTCCTTGGTTTCAAATACGAAAGAGAATTTGAATGCCTCAGAATGTTTATCATCAAAAAAATAGAGAAATATTTTTAATTGGCGTAGTGATGAAATGAAGATAGCGTAAGTTTTATAATCAACTTTCTTGACTTCGCTTATCATTGTTACCACTTTTTTGAACAAATGTTTTAAATTCATTCATTTATTCACTGGGTGTTAGTCTAGAAGTAGATGAGATAAAAACATTTTCAAAAATCATGAGCGTAGTATTAAACTGGTCACTGAGGAATGTTCTGTCACATGACTCAAATTTAATTGCAGTAGTGTATCTTGAGATACTGTTTCATTGTTCAAGATACTCACCATTCTGTTCCGTTAAGCCTTTATAATAGTTTTTTTCGTTAAGAAACGTTTTACTTTTGAAATAGTAGAGAATATTTGTAGCTCAGGTGGTTGGTCTTGGTTATATTGTGTTCTCTGAGCTGGGTTTTTTAATTGTGAAGCTTTCATCGTTCACAGTGGATTTCCTACGGTGAATGAAACCATCTCTAGGTTGGTCTCAATGGTTTAATTTACTGCCTAAAACGAATAATCCCATCGAGAATTATGGTACTGTAATGGTTCTCAAACCAGGTTTTCCTTTTTGACCTATAGTAGATTTCAGAAACACCGGAGCTTTCAAACTATCTAAACATTCACTGATCACACTAGGTCCAGTTACGGATCATTTAAAATCTAGGCTGATTGACTTTTATGAACTTAGGTAAAAATTCTTGGTTGTGTTGTGTTCCCTAAGCTGGGTTGTTTAATCGTGAGGTTGCCATCGTCTTTCTGGACGACATCATCAGCACTAACTTCAGTATGAAGTGAGCTGTTAATATCTGTCTGTGAGTGATTTAGTGGCTTGCTCTGACGGTGTGGTCTGTGATTGGTTGTTTCCTTCGATTATTGTGTCGTTGACTGCATAGACTTTCCTGTTGGCTGTTCCTCTGCTTCACCTCTGACCTTTCTGTCGTTCATCATCTTTCTTAACCTGCCTTGACGAAGCGGTCTTCGTCTATATGAACACCAATTGGCTATTAAACGTCACGACATTTCACCACTTATTTCATCGCATGTAGATAATTATGGACATGAATTCAATTTTGACAATATAGATATTTTAAACCGAGGAAACAAAAAAATCAGAGAATTCCTAGAAGCTTGGCATTCAGGTCAGTCAGTCAGTAATCAACAAATTTATAGACATAGACCCAATCTATCAACGAATAAGAAGGATGATAAACGACAGAAAGGTCAGAGGTGAGGAAGAGTAACAGCCAACTGGAAAATCTATACAGTCAATGACACAACAATTAAGAGAAACAACCAATCACAGACCGCTTCGTCAAGGCAAGCTACTAAATCGCTCACGGAGAGATATTGACAGCTCACTTCATACTGAAGTTAGTGCTGATGATGTCGTCCAGAAAGACGATGGAAACTTCACGATTAAACAACCCAGCTTAGAGAACACAACACAACCAAAACGTTTTACTTGTTATAACACAAGTTAACATATGTTGGATAGCGTAAGACCAATCTCTTGGTTGTTTTTGCTCGTTAGTACTCATCGACGAAGTCAATCTTGAACACGGAAGAAGCGGATGGTATCTCACAGAAACAAACTCGCCTTATTGTGAATTAGTGTCACAGACGTAACCATTGTTATATACAAACCTGGATAATTGTTTCGAATTCTATATACTTCCAGTTTAGTTTATCGTTTAACGCTAAATTTCTCTGTCGTAACGTAAGGAATATGTGTATGAATATTGAATTTCACTATCCATCGTGTTTTTAGTCGATTGCATTCCAAAGATTTGTTCTACTACTTTTCATTTATCTTTAATATAGAAAGAAATGCAGGTCAGTCGTAATCCTCGTGAATTAATAGTTGCTGATAACATTCGTTCTTCGTCATCAAGGCAACCTGATTTAGAATCACAATTTTCAGATTATAAGCAAAGTCGTAAACATCAATCATTGACATCGAATAACAATTTACGCATGCATTCAGGTGAACAGAAAGAAACTGAAGCTGCTGAAGCATTGGCTGGTCTTTCAGCCTCGTTAAATACTCAGTCTTCTGTTGTTGCTGGTTACAAACCAGCACATAATCAACGATCATACGGTAATTTCAAATCTGACGCTACGACATATGGTCAAATGGGTAATCCTGATAGTTTTACTGCGAGAAGGTTCAACAAACATGAAACTGTACGACACGACAGTGGTTTTAATTCACGTCCTACTGATCGATCAGATCCCTCTTACTGTAAGTTTTGTGTGTAAGACTTATCACGTAACACTGAGCAAACCAGCATTTCCACTGGTTACGTATTGAGTCTGAGCTTGTTTGATAAAGATAGCATGTTTTTGATTTAGCGTATGCAAGTATAAAAGTACTGGTTTTGTTATTGAAAAGGTTTTTCTAAATTCCTTTGTTTAAGTTATTTGGAGTCGTGACATAGTGTGACCATCTTTTCTTCTAAATTGTATTCACGGAAGAAAGGGATGTGTAGTTTATATCAGTTGATCTACTAAATGTATCACATAGTGAAACAGGAGTAGTTACTGGATTATGTTTCGGACATAATTTATTGTCCATAATCGTATCATGATAACTCTACAACTTTGAGATTTTGTTCTATATAGTTCAAATTCCTTCACCTTCTTTTAAGCCGCAATCGTTACAAGGGATTCGATAAATTTGAACAACGTAATGAGAAGATGGAGATTATCTGTAACATGTGATGTATTAGCGCTATACTTTCCGAACAATCTGATCACACATGAACTTGTCGAATAATTTATATCAAAATTAGAAAGGCTAATTAAGCCAGTGGAATTATAATTAAGAAATATAATAAGGGCAGAACAAAAGCAAGAGAGGAGAAAAATAATAACGGGTCAAATCATCGCCACCAATAGTGTAAAGAGTTGAACTTCATCATCATCAATATCAACATAGGTTTAGGCATTACTGCGTAACGGTCCGACTAGCCACAACTCATGTCAGTTCATCAAGTTGAAAGGTAGTGGGTGAAAGATGAAGATAAGAAAACTCAGTCAGAAGAAATATAAAATACGAGAAGAAAGAAAGGAAAAGTGACAAAATAGTGAGAATCGGTACAGTGTTAAGATGAGGATAATTTGTGCATACATCTGCAACACTGACATCGATTCTGAGCCATATCCTCTGGAGTCTCTAACCACTGGTTCCTCTTGTCCCGCGGACCCCAACCACTTAGTCTGCATCGTCCTACATGGCTTAAACCAACAGTCAGAGACTTCATACATTGGTGGCATGTTTCAGTCTGGCCACCTCGAGCCTTTTTCCAGCCTGGGCCTACTTCGGCCAAGATTGTGTGACGGGGCAATGGGTGACTAGGCATACGTATTGCGTGTCCCAACCATCTCAATCGATGAAGGTTCATAACCTTGTCAACTGACTTACCTCTTCTGCCTAAAACTCTACACCTGACTTCTGCATTACTCACGTGGTGACACCACGGAATATGGCGGCCTATACTACTAAGGCAACGGTGGTCAAACACTTGAAGTCTTCTCATGTCTTCCACCTTCAATGGCCATGTTTCACAGCCATGCAGTAGAACAGAGCGGACTGCTGTGCAGTACACGCGACCCTTAATAGACAAACAGATATCACGGCGGCGCCATAGGTGGCGCAAATTGGCAAAAGCCAATCCAGCCTTTTGTATCCGTGCCGAAATCTCATCGGTAACTGACCCACCAGGGCTGATCCTACTTCCCAGGTAAGTGAAGTGGTCAACAAACTCAACCACTTCATTCTCTATTGTTAGCCGTGGCACCGTTGAAGACCAATCGTGGAGCAGCAATTTGCATTTGGGTGGTGAGAAACGCATCCCAAATATTCTCGAATTGCTACTCGAAGTGTTCAGAAGACTCTGCATCTTGTCAGCATCTTCACCTAACAGGACTATGTCATGTCATCTGCATATTCTAGACCTAAAGAAAACTCACCTGTGATTGGGTGAACGTCTGTGTAATTAGGTGATGAGAGGGAAACCTCCATAAGAATATCTATGATGAAATTGAATAAGAATGGAGATAGTGGGCATTCTTGATGGACACCACTCGATGAGTATAGCTCCCTGGACAACTCGCCATACTCTCTAACATGCCCACAAGTGTTCGAGGAAGAATTGAACGTAATACTACCAGGGTAGGTTTAGTGTAAGCTTATATTGTTACTGGATACATAAACGGGGTGTAAATTTATGGATAGCAAGTGCTTCGATAAATCTAAGGATTCATTCTTGACCATATCACACACAGTTTCTACTGTATGTTTTGCTACCGATGAGGTAGGACGTTTACCACCTGCACTTATTAAACCGTTAGAAGTTATTTGTTTCTGGAGCCATTTAGGCACATGTTCAACCATTCTAAACTGCATGTCGCGACTGCTCTTCCCTATGTTTGTGTCCACAAGTACATGTAGATTGACATACACAATTGGATGTTATGCACTCGTTCAAGTGCTGTTTAGGTTTGGAGCTTGAAGTTTATCTTTTCCACTAAGGATGACCTTGACCGCGTAGTATGTCCTGCTAACTGCTGATTTGAGCCTTTTCTTCGATAAACTAAATTAGTCTACCGAATTGGATCAACTAGACGTTTTTGACCCGCAATGCTAATTGAGAAACAAGTTTTGTAAGTGAAAGTGGGTCAATGTCGACCATGTTCCATTAGGCCATCCGAACATAAAAACCTAGGTAAAACAAAATTGGTAGATCCTAGTAAGACAAGGGATCTAGAATAAAGCTCATCGAATGTGTGCTGGCTACACACAACCACACAATGAGTGGGTCAGGTGACAATCCCTAAAAATAAGATAAACTCTAAAGCTCACCATTGTAGCAACCAAAATAACCAATCAGGTTTCTCTGTCTTGGCTGGAAAAGCAGATTTTCATAAGACGAAAATTTCTAACTGGTTATTTCAGTTGTTGCTAGGGCTGTCTTTTAAGTCACTCCACAAGTACATGCAAGAGAAATGACTCAGCACCTGTTATGGACATGTCAAAAATCCTACTACTTAAATCGAGTGACTTTAAAGGCCAGCCCTAGCAACAAATGAAATGACCAATTAGACTTCTGTATTTTATGAAAATCTGCTTTTCCAGCCAATATGGTGAGACCTAGTTACCCAATTTGATTGTTGCTAAGGTGGCCTTTAAAGTCGCCCGTTTAAGCCAAAAAGATTATTGCGCGAGAATTAGAACTATGTCTCAAAGTTGTGGAGTTATCTGAAATAAATATGATCAATAAAACTGTCAGTGAAATGTAATCCAGGAAGTAAAGTAATGATATTTCACTATGTTGATGCATATAATAAATCAACTAAGATGGAGTTATCTTCTGCCAAAGTGGTCAAGGTTTGGTCTTATATACCTAATGCAGTTATCAGGACATTTCATCTTTTCGATCTTTCAAATGTCTTTTGGTCCAAGTAGTGTAGTTAGTATCTTTATATTTAACGCGATGGGTATAACTTTAAGTTTAGTAAAAACTTCTATTTGGTTTATCAGTTGCCGTTTTATTCCTTACATTAACTCATTTGCATCTATCTTGAAGACCATGGGCTCAGATTTTCCAACATTAACTTAATTTTCTATATTAGTAACCATTTAGTCGTCGTTTACAGGTAGCGTGTCTGTACTGCAATTGGTCATAGTTAAGACAACAATTAAGGACTGACATCTCATCTTATTTCAGACTTATCTGCCATACTTGTATGCTTATTGGTTGACGTTAGTTTCCAACTGACAATCATTTTGAATATCCTTCATTCAGAAATCCATAACTTACATGCTTTGTTGACCTATACTCAACTTTTCAGACAGGGAGACAAAATTAACGTAGAACCTCCCACACACGTGAATCAGATCAAGTTACCACACTTCACAGTACCACACAAAGAACAGCTGGATAGAATAACAGTGATATCTAAGTAGACAAGGTTGTGTGAGAGAAGATAAAGATTAGTGTGAATATTCAAGCTCTAGAATATACCAACGAGTGAACACATCTGTGCCCCTGTGGCCAGTCTTCAGCCATGTCACCAATACTCTGCAACCACCCATTCCTTTCACCTCAGTGACCTCAACCGGGTAGTTTACATCTCCACACACGGCTCAATCCAACAGTGAGGGACTTCGTCGACTAGTGCTACGTCTTGATCTGGTCACCCTCAACTCTCCTCCAACCTAATCCAGTGTGCCCTAATATTACACGGTTGGGTAGCTAGTGCCCCACCATGGGCAGTACATATCGAAGCCATCTCAGTCGACTAAGGTTCACCACCACCTGATCAATCGACTTGCCTGTCTTGACAAGTACTCTTTGTTTGACCTCAATATTGCTCATACGGTGATTTCACCAGACGCAAGCAATGCTTCGAAGACATCTGTGATCAAAACCCTGCGAACGCTTCATAGCTTCTACTTTTAACGGTCGTGTCTCTCAGCCATATGACTAAATAGAACGAAGTGCTATCCGTTAAACTCGTACTTTGATAGTTAGTCGGATATCTCTCTGACGTAACAGTTAACGCAAGTTGGCAAATGCCGAACGGGTTTTCCGTTTATCTATTCTTCTCCATATTTCAAATGGTAATAAATGCTATAATGAAAGCATGTTTATCATATGTTAATCTTCATTCCATTATTAGTTCATAGTCATATCTCATTTGAGAAGTATATGCTAAAATGGAGTTATTAATCCATCTTGCTTTGTCGAATTATGAAATGTTGAAGGTAGTCTTCATCGCAAAATGACATCAGTTGATGAACCTTAGGACAGCTGTTACATTGTACTTTGGAACTGCCTACGGTTCTCATTGAGACGTGATAATCTTATGCCTGATCTGTCAGAGGGTTCGCTAGACAGTATTAGTGAGGACAGCGAAACAGCTGTCCAGTACTTCTAGGTTTCAGCTGGTTCTGCAGCTGATGTTTATCTGTAATGAAGACCACTTTGAAATACTGAAAGCTTTCTGCATAGATCATATGCTTACAAGAGATAGAGTAAACACGGGTGTACCTAACCTTCATAATATACTCTACTGTCAATAATAGTAGTATCATAATTTTGGCTTAATATGGTTATGATGTCTCCATCTATTATTCTTTTTTTCGTGACTAACTTGTTGAAATATTCTGACTTACAGTTCATAAACGAAATTGCGGTCAAGTTATGTCCTCAGACCATCCTCGGGATCCCAGTAGGTGTGATCGACCGCTTCATTCAAAGGTGTTAACAAATGAAGGTGAATCTCATCAAACAGCATCTTGCCTGCAGTCAACTCGAAGATTTTTTTCCCTTTGTCTGTTGAAGCACGCAGAATATTGGAAAATCTAATTATGGAAGCGTGTTTACTAGAAGTCCACTTACCGCAAACACGTTGGCTGTGGCAGTTGCATTTAGCCTCAGATCGAGAAACAGCTTCATGTGGTGCACTTCATCCATCTATCGCAAAAATCGAGGAAGACCGTCTAAAACGGCGAATCTTACGTCATCTCCAACAATCGAATCAATCGAAATGTTCTGACCGACCAAGAGCTGGTCGACGAAAAAGAGGGAGCTCTGGTGCTGAGGATAACTCTGCTAATGTAGACTCGAAAGTGGAGCTGTCAGATGACAGTAATATATCTTCAAGTGAAATAAGTGAATTACAAAAGCGTCAGCGTTACAGTTCAGAGTATTCAGAAGGCGAAGAAAAACAAAGCAATTCATCTGTTTCTGATCCAGTGCATTATGTCACATCTCTGCCTAATAGAAAGGTTTGTAAATTCTGAATAATATATATAATTTAATACTTTTACTCGAGTCAAACGTTATTTTCAGTTCATATGTATGACATCCTTAAAAAGTTCATTTTGCTGACTTTTTAAATTAATACTTTAATTAAAATATCTAACTGTTTACTCGTGATGTCTTTTCTATCATATATTTCTTGTACATAGCCTTATCGTCTAAGAGGTCGTGCCTCAGATCTTGCTATAGCAAGACGATACAAACTAGGTAGACCTAAACGTTTGTTGCCTGTACGAGGTCGCAGATCAGTTCAACGACCAGCTCATGCAATGGGATACAGATCGATGCGTCCAGGTGTACAGAAACACATGTATAATGTTAAGATACAAGGTGAACTACAATATAAAGACCGTACGGTGGCTCCAAACAAAAGTAGTAAACTTCAACTCATCAATCGTACAAGAAATCTAAGGTAATTCTGTTTCTAAATGTTATTACAATTTCCTCAACTGTTTTAAAGTTTTTATTACCTGAGTCCGTTTTCTACTAAGACAAATATGTTTAGTTTCTTTGCTATATTAAGTTATTATCCGGTTACTGAGTGTAAACGTTCTCAAAAGGCATAGTCTGTGCCGAGATTTTGATGTTCCTAATGTTTTAAGCTTATCAAGACAATGAAGGTTTGTCAGTCACATTATACGTTGTTCAGTTTTTCATATCGCTTTAAATTGATGCCTTTACAGACTTACGGTTGCAATATTATTCTGCTGTAAAGTACTTTAGGTTTAAAGTTCAGTGAGACCATGGTTTGTCCTACTAACCTTTTAGTTGTGACTTAACAGTGTATTGTGAAGCCAGATAGCTATTTTAATGGCTTTCAAACGAATCAACAGTATTCACCGTTTAAATGGCGGTGACAAATAGATAAACGTGTAAAACAATATTTAGTTACTTTTTCTCTGCAAAAGATATTGTAAAATTATTCCACCCACCCATTTCTTTTAATCCTCATTTCCTACACAAATCTGGAACCTCTAAACATACTTAACTGCCTCTGTATGTGTAATTGCACTCTCCAGACACATTTTGGTTGTTATACATTAGCAGTATGGCTAATGAATATATAAGACTTCCCTTACGCTGTGAAATACCTGGTACTGATTCACTATGTTTATACAAGAGGGAGTTTTTATACTTCAGCTATTAATTGATTCCTTCCCACAGTACATAACTTTCGTGGTGATTTGAGGTGTCGTAACACTGAAAAAGTGAAAGAAAAGAAAAATTATGAACATCAATTGTCAGTTTCATCTCAATCCATTCATAACCGGAGTTTCCCGTAGCGATTTATTTTGAAGATTATCTGTCCGAATTGCACTGCGTAAAAGCTAGGGTTGATTTTGATCATCGGTGTAGCATTGCTTGCGTCTGGTGAAATCACCGTATGAGCAATATTGAGGTCAAACAAAGAGTACTTGTCAAGACAGGCAAGTCGATTGATCAGGTGGTGGTGAACCTTAGTCGACTGAGATGGCTTCGATATGTACTGCCCATGGTGGGGCACTAGCTACCCAACCGTGTAATATTAGGGCACACTGGATTAGGTTGGAGGAGAGTTGAGGGTGACCAGATCAAGACGTAGCACTAGTCGACGAAGTCCCTCACTGTTGGATTGAGCCGTGTGTGGAGATGTAAACTACCCGGTTGAGGTCACTGAGGTGAAAGGAATGGGTGGTTGCAGAGTATTGGTGACATGGCTGAAGACTGGCCACAGGGGCACAGATGTGTTCACTCGTTGGTATATTCTAGAGCTTGAATATTCACACTAATCTTTATCTTCTCTCACACAACCTTGTCTACTTAGATATCACTGTTATTCTATCCAGCTGTTCTTTGTGTGGTACTGTGAAGTGTGGTAACTTGATCTGATTCACCCATATTTCATATGGATTCCAATATGGATGTCGCAATATTATGTGATTATTGTCTGTGTTGTAATTTGCTTTGTGGTGTTCAGCAGTGGAATCTAGGTCACGCGTTCCATCCTATTTGAGACTCATTCATCAGCTGGGTATACCTGCATCACAGTGAGTGATGTTGTTCCTGCTGAGACTCGAACTCAGAACCCAATATTTCTAACATCAACGCGTTATCGGCTAGTGACCCAGTAACGTGATATCATTGACACTCTGAACTCACTTAGATGACATTTGCTAACATGTTTCTAACAGAAATTAGGCTTATCGACGTCATTAAAAGCAAAAATGAAATGCTCTTGAATGTTAAATCATGCAGTTTTTGATTACACTAGAAAGTTGATGAATCGAAATAGAAAGTTATTACTGTACATAAACACTTTATTATAAGTTAGCTCCTAATGACAAGTTTACACACAGTCATAAGTTTTTATTTTGATCATTTTGCTCTAAATAATAAAAAGGTAAAAGCTTATCATTGTGTACAAACTTGTCATTAAGAATTTAGTGATAATATATTATAGATATCCAGACCAAGTTGGGATTTGGTTTGAAAAATTCTGGGATTGGATTGGGTAAATGATATTCATTCATTATTTTGGTATTTGTATTTCCCAATGAATGTAAATTTTTAGTGAATTCGTTAGATTGGTGTCGTTGAAGTGGCTTGCTGCTCGACTGATGGTGAGAAGACGACCTAATTCGACTGTTTAGAGGAAGTTAAAGTCGTAACAAGGTTTCCATAGGTGAACTTGCGGAAGGATTATAACCAGATTCCCCTACGCATATATATATATATATATATATATATATAAAACCAAGCTGAGATAGTCCTTGTGTTTAACTATGCATAATGTTTGGGTTACAGGTCACTTCTCATGCCGATGGTACATGAATACGGTGTACTAAAACATACCGGTAAATCTTCAGATCAAAAAGAAAACTCGATAATTTCAAATTTGTTTTGTTTACATTCATTGGGAAATACAAATATCAAAATAATGATAATATATTAACATATTTCACAATGCACAAACTTTTCATTGATAAACGGTTTATAGATGAACTTTTCTTTAGGATATCTTTCAAGGTAAATTTTATGAACAGACAGAAATAAACAATGTAGGACACTTTTTTGTTGTTGAATTGTACAAATCATTTCATATCAGCTAGAAGATCTGTAAAAAGAAAGAAACAAGAAGAATACTATCAGTATTCATGGAGAAAAGCCATGAAACAAAAAGAAGAATAAGCAGATGAAATGAATAAATATGCGTAGCATCAAGTTTAAGACGATTATCCCGCTAACATCGATTCTGAGCTATATTAAAATGTCTGACCTTCTATATCAGTTATTTTGTAGAACGCAATCAATAAACTTGCTTGCCTCTAAATGATGCAGATCAGGAACACTCATGTCACATCTTTATCTGACGACGCTCAACTTTTTCCGTCTAATCTTTCTGCTCACAACATTATTCTTTGAATTAGACGACGAGTTACTAAAGGTTTATAGCTTCATAAACTAACTTTCCTCTTTACCAATTACTACATACCTATCTCCAACAAGTGATGACCCCAACAACTACTACTGTTCGGACAGGGAAAACTACAGTGGGAAGCTCCACTTCTAGTAGTTGTATTTCGATGCTTTATGAGGCAATAGATTATTCCGCAGTAATATCAACCCCTAGTAAACAATTGGATGTGTTATTGATACCACATGTAGATTAACTTGATGAAAACAGATCAGGTTTTTTGTATCAGCACCGGATCACTATCGTAGGTGACTTCATCAGTATGTTCAGTGGTCAGTACCCTCAATCACTTCCCTCCCTATTGGCATAGTGTATCAATGCAGACCAGTCCTAAAGCAACAGTTTGCATTTCGAAGGTGAGAAGCACATACAAAATATGCTCAAAATGTCATCCTTAGAATTTGAATAACTCTTTATGTTCTTAACAGCTTCACATGAAGAAATATACTGTCTACATACCCCTACTCCACTGTGGATTCTTCCTCTTGAGAGTCAATCCTTAAAGAGACAAAGAAATCGGAGAACAACAGTACATCTAATAAGAGGCATATGTGACAGCGCGTCTGAGTATACGACCTTCAGTAAGACGTTGGACTGGCAATGTGATGCAGCCTAAAATTCTCCTTTTATCTTTAGAACAATAACTTTCAAATTTCACACTTAATGGTCACTCGAACCCTCAGAAGTGGAAAAGGTGGTAAGACAAAATATGTATTGCAACATCAAACTATAAACACAACACAACAGTGTAAGTATATTTACAAGTCTTTCTAGAAAGCTAGTCTCTATTCGTCTTATTGCATGAACCAATCTACATTTACGCGTATGATCATACGTTCTTCTTCGAAACTTCAGAGTACTTTAATCGGTTCTGAAAGGTTTCAGGAATTTAAAGAATTGTATAAATCTGAACAAACATAATGAAGACAATAAAACTAGGTAAACAGTGTCACAAGATCACTTTATTAAGAGATACAAATGTCACTTTTAGGTTCAGAAAAATAATACTGCCTGATACTTCACACTGCTTACAGTTTCACTTACTTCAAGAAGAGTTGAATGTTTTTATCATTGTCGCATTCAGACATTCGTTGAATAGCAGGCAGTTGAAAAGTAGCTGGAGACCGATCAAACCGCTGCTCTCTCTGTTTTCACCATCGATCATTACAGTCACCTCTCTTGTGAAGTCAACTTTCACTCTTCTTCCATTGTAGTTCCACTGACTGTCGATATTCTCATTCCAGTTTCAATCTTACGTCTGAGCAATAGTATTGTATCACCGTCCGCTACTGTTTTCACTTCATCAGGTTTCCTTACCGATGTCTCTTCAGGATCATTGTGTGTAGACTCTATTAGTTCAGTTTTTTCTGCTATTCCTTGTTATCACAGCTTGGTGTGAACTGTTTCTATGCAAGCTTTACCTCAGGGAAGTTGCTAAGATCCACTGACCTTTCATAATCAAATCAAACGCTATTTATTTTGGTGTCAAAAGTTAGCATTGGTCATTTAGCAAGTAGCTACCTGAACACAGCTGTAATGTTTAGATGGTTAGGCAAAAGCTACAAAAAAGTGGGAGAGTGTGTTACAGTTTTTTTTTGATTCCCGTGTCCTAATTAACCGGTCGTCGAAAAAATAGTTTTTATTGGTTGCTACCCGGTTGGGAAGTACTTTTTTTGTTTTTTGGATTTGATTTCATATCATCATTTTCAAGAACACGATAGTTAGTGAATACCCATGGGATGAATCGTACGGACACTGCATTCGCCAGATGGAATCCTACTAATGGTAGCGTACACCTATGACTTCCTGATTCTATACTGTTCATTAATTAGTCATTTTTTTCTGACTTTTCATAAACTACGGTATAAAGTACTGCGATATTAAGTTTCTAGGAGTTTCAGTAGAGAGTGGTTGTTATTTTCTAAACTCAAATTACAATTATGAATTACGGAACTTGAGGAAGCTGAATATAGCGTAATGTTGGAAGGAAAGAATAGAAAACATTTAGCAGATATTGAAGGAGAGGGTTAATAATGATCGGGAGAGACCTAAGTTTTGCTGGAATTATGATGATAGTTGGCATCAACTGGTGCTATTCAACCCACTTTTCTTGTGCGATATAGCTTTTAGAATTGATGTCTCCGTTAGCAGTGTTCAACTCAAAGGAGCAAGACGATTTAGTATCTCTTGTTGTCGATGCTTTGTGGAAACACTGTATGACTCAAGAGGAATTAATCAAAAGATATTCCTGACTGTTTAGTTTTTAAGCATGCGCTGACAGTTTTTATTCACGATTTCGCTTCATATCTATTAGTGCGTAGTAAATAGAAACTTCCTACCATTTAAGCGTAACAAATTGATAATAGTAAAACAAACCCAAAGCCTTTAGAAACTTGATTCATGAATCCACTGAGCTTTAATGTTTCAGTGATTTGGAATTTAAATGAAGTTGTGGTTATTATTTTGAAATTATCACCCTTCCCATTTCTTGTAAAATATTTTACTCTCATATTACTTCACACAACCCATTGTAAATTTTTCTTTCCGTTTTTAGTGGTCAGTCTTGCATACCTTCTCGGAGGACTGGACGCGTTTATCGTGGAGAACGCTTAGTGCGACGTCTGTATCCGTGTTCAAATAACGAGTTTAGTGATTCATCTACAAGTGATGAACATGTAGATGTGGTTGCGGAGGTGAGATCTTTATTATGCTGCCTTTATTACTATGTTACTCCATCCCTGTAGCCATTATCTCTAGTTTTTAGCATGTCCTGTACGAGACTGCTCAGTTGGAGTCAAATAATGCTCACTTTTATGAATCTAAAATGTATTCGTCATTTGAGTACTGAATAGACATTAAGCAATAGCTAACCACTCAGCTTCTCATCTTGTTGATTAACGATGAATTTTCGGAAAATACTATTACATGTTTCACTATTAATAGTTTAGGAGTTACAAATTTTTTCTCTCTACTGCGTTATTGTCGTTTTTATTTCCTTTTCTCTCTTAAGGAACACCTTACTCAAATCATGGTTGTTTGGTTTGTACTAGAATGAGTTATACCGATAGCTTCTCAAAGGTTCATAATTGAATTAGCATAGACATTTCTTGAGTTTTGCATTGCATTGCTTTCACATGTATTCATACTTTGGAAGCTCTGAAGATGAAGCGCATGATTTCCAACGGCTTGAATACTATTTCACCTTTCAAAGTTACATTTGAAGACTAAAAGACATTTGATTTCATACAATATGTCGGTATATGGTGTTGCTCATAAACTCTCAGTTGTTAACTGGGTTGCATCCACTTTTTGTTTTCAACTGATGTAACTTGTGTTTGGAAGGCTATCTCATGAATAAACGCTATCAAAAGTTGTTGTTTACATATATTATCGTAAGTAAAAGTATGCAGTCAGTAAAACAAATTTAGGATAGTTCCTCGTTTTCGTTTATTGATCACCTTTTCTTTTTTCAAGGCAAACAAAAAAAAACTCAGCAACGGCATACATGTTTGTTCACTACACTGTGAGTTACGTGTAGCATGTCACTGCCTGTGATACTACTCGGTTAATCAGATCAAAGGAAGTACAGCTGGGTTTCAAAACGTAGCTCACTGATAGATATTTAAATGTCAAAGATATTGAACCATGGCTTCATTTTTCAGGGTAAATAGACGTAGGAAACTCTAGTTCAATATATATTTTTGAGACTATCTGTGTTCAACAAATCACCATTACGTGCAATTTCAAAATCTCTTCATAAAAATACGTTGCACATAAGGGACTATATCGTAATCTGATCGTCATCACCAGTTAGTGATTTTGTCCGAACTTAGATGCGAATAAGATTATACAGCCTGTTGGATAATTTTGAACTACTCATGAATAACAGCTCCTCTCCACAACACCTTACAGTATGCCATAAATACTAGAAGGTGGCGTGTTACCTCTGATTATTTTAACTCAAGTGAAGAAACAGTTTAAAAAAAGCAGTTCAGTAGTTTTCTTCCGCATGAACCAACTGTCCTATAGGATTATTCGAACCTTATAGTAGTTTCACCTTAATTACTTATACTGTAAAATGCCGATTTTCATTGTCGCTGAATACAGTGAGAAGATACACTTGGTAGAATAAGCATACATTTATTTTATAGATTCTAGTCAGTTGCTTTGCGACGTTCAAAATAGAATGCTTGTGATTCCGAAAAATAACATCTACAGCATACTTTCATGATTTTGAACGTATCCAAACCAACGAAGGACTAAATTGCCTATAAAAACTTGGGCGCCAGGTTAGTGTTTAGGGTGTGTTTCATTCGTGTAATTCCAGCATAGTATGTTAGAACAAACAACAAAACATTTTGTGTCACTTCTCTACGTCTTGAACTTGCTGGGAAGATCCTTTTCAAAATCATGATTCAGATGTAAGGTTTTCAGGTTAATACTCGATTTCGGTACAGAAAGTGACCATTTTTATTATCCCAATCAATCAATCTTTATCAAAATAGGACCAGGCATTACTGCGTAACGGTCCGAGTTGCCACAGCTCATGTCAGCACGTCAAGTAGAAAGGTAGTGAGGTGAAAGATGAAGATAAGTGAATGCAGTCAAAAGAAATATAAAGTACGAGAAGAAAGAAGGGAAAAATGACAAAATGGTGAGAATTGGTACAGTGTTAAGATGAAGATAATTTGTGCATGCATCTGCAACACTGACATCGATTCTGAGCCATATCCCCTGGAGTCTCCAACTACTGGTTCCTCTTGTCCTGCGGACCCCAACCACTTAGTCTGCATCGCCTTATATTGCTCAAACCAACAGTCAAAGACTTCATGCACTGATGCCATGTTTTAGTCTGGCGACCTCGGTGGGCCCTTTTCCAGCCTGGGCCTACTTCGGCCAAGATTGTGTTACGGGGCGATCGGTGACTAGGCATACGTAGTACGTTTCCCAACCATCTCAGTCGATGAAGGTTCACAACCTTGTCAACTGACTTACCTCTTCTCCCTAAAACTCTACACCTAACTTCTGCATTACTCACGTGGTGACACCACGGAATACGTCCTATACTACGAAGGCAACGGTGGTCAAACACCTGAAGCCTTCTCATGTCTTCCACTTTCAATGGCCATGTTTCACAGCCATACAGTAGAACAGAGCGGACTGCTGTGCAGTACACGCGACCCTTAATAGACAAACGAATATCACGGCGGCGCCATAGGTGGCGCAAATTGGCAAAAGCCAATCGAGCCTTTTGTATCCGTGCAGAAATCTCATCGGCAACTAACCCACCAGGGTTGATCCTACTTCCCAGGTAAGTGAAGTGGTCAACACACTCAACCACTTCACTCTCTATTGTTAACCGCGGTACCGCTGAAGACCAGTCCTGGAGCAAAAATTTGCATTTGGGTGGTGAAAATCGCATCCCAAACATTCTCAAATTCCCACTCAAAGTGTTCAGAAGACTCTGCATCTTGTCAGCGTCTTCACCTAACAGGACTATGTCATCTGCATATTCTAGATCTAAGGAAAATTCACCTGTGATCGGGTCAACGTCTTTGTAATTAGGTGACGAGAGGGAAACCTCCATAAGAATATCTATGATAAAATTAAATAAGAATGGGGATAGTGGGCATCCTTGACGGACACCACTTGATGAGTATAGCTCCCTGGACAACTCACCATAGGCTCTAACATGCCCACAAGTGTTCGAGTAGAGAGCTTTCAATAAGGTGATGTACTTACTAGGCACGCCTTTCAGTGACAGACACTGCCATAAGACTTCTCGATCAACGGAGTCAAATGCCGCCTTCAGGTCGAGAAATACAGCTATTGTCGGGCGTCTGTAAGCATGCCTATGTTCCAGGACCTGGCGCAGTGTGAATATTTGGTCGATACATCCACGGCCAGGTCTAAAGCCTGCCTGGTTTTCTCGGGCTTGCTGTTCCCGAGCTCCACTCAGGCGTCGGAGAATTATAGAACTTAGGATCTTAGACACTATGTTTGTCAGGCTGATTCCTCTGTGGTTATCACAAGAGGACTTCTCGCCTTTCTTGAAGACTGGGATGATCAGTGACTTAGACCAGTCGGAGGGGATCGTATTTGATTCCCATATACTGGCTAACACTTCCGTTAGCCTGACTAAGAGAACTCTACCACCATTCTTGTATACCTCAGCAGGTAGTCCGTCTGGTCCTGCTGCCCTTCCCGTTTCAGGCTACCTACCGCTTTCTCAACTTCTTCTAGTGTTGGGGGACCTGTCTCTATGTCCCATTCAGGGTCCGACTGGATAGCGGGCAGCGCAATGGTGGCTGGAGGCCAGTTAAACTGTTCCTCAAAGTGTTCTGCCCATCGTCCCAGTCGCCTTCCCTGCGAGTGAATCGCAGATCCGTCCTTCTCCGCTATAACCTCACTAACTGTTGTTGACCTTTCCCCCCAGTCTCCTTAATAAGTCTAAATAACTGTCTACTGTTACCGATCGCCGCTGCCTTTTCCATCTCTTTAGCCTTTGCTGCCCACCACTGTTCACGATCGTTGCGCAGACTTTTCGTCAGTTATTTTTAAGTTGCGCTCGCTCTTCATTGTACTCAGAGCCTGCAGGGATGCATTCACGTGCATCCATTAGTTTGGAAGAAGCTGCTGATATCCACTGGCTCTTTTTAGCCATTATCTTGGAGTCGGCTACAGTCTCCAGTGCTGCTTTTACAGTAGACTGAAGATGGCACCAAGCTTCTTCTGGATGAGTGACAGTCTTTTGTTCCGATAACTGCCTAGCCAACTTCTCACTGAACACGGCTTTGGTGTTTTCGTTGTCCAGCAGAACTCGTAGTGGTTTTGTTGCCAAATTTTTTCTACGTCCATTGAGACGCAGGCATATACGTGCTCGGACCAACGCATGATCGCTGTCCAAACACGTACTCCAGAAGGAGCGGCAGTCTTCCACCGATCCTCTCCAGCGATGACTAATAGCAATGTGGTCTATCTGTGTCCATCGCTGAGTCGAGCTCGGTGGACGCCAGGTCAGACAGTGCCTTTCTTTATGTCTGAAATTTGTGCTGGCTAAAAATAGGCGGTTATCTGAGCATAGTTGTAATAGGCGATCACCGTTATCTGTACGTTCAGCTGGGATTCCGAAAGTGCCACCTAAGTGCCTTTCTGCCTCACTCAGTCTACCCACCTGTGCGTTGAGGTCACCTGCAACAACCACTACGTCCGAACGTTTGGCTTTCGAGAGGAGGTTAGACAGTTTATGGTAGAACTCGTCCTTCACTTCATCCGAACTACAGTCAGTGGGTGCGTAAGCAGAGATTACAAAGAGACAACGGCGAGTCTCACTATTCCTTTTAGTTCTCACTGTGCCGTTCAGCCTCATAGCGCAGAGGCGACTATCAACTGGGATCCAGTCTAGTAGTGAGTTTTCTGCCCTGGTGCTTAATGCCTACACCTGCAAGACCACGAGAGCTAGCTATCGAATCTCCAGAAACTCGAAGGGTGAATTTTGCTAGAGTCTTTGCCAACGAAGCCTGTTGACCAATTTGACGGAGGGTGCGGACATTGAAGGCTCCATTATGTAATTTGGAGCGTGGTTTAAGGAGACCAGTGATGCTGTTCTGTGGACTCAGATGGTTGTCGAAGGCTGCAGAGGTAGGAGAAATTGAAGATGATGATGCAGCATCGTTAATTGAGAGACGTGAAGGAAGATTAGAAAGTAATGATGGAGGAGGTGGATAGCAGTCAGAAGAAACTTGAGTGCTGACAGAGTTGTGAGGGCGGTTGACACTTCCCGGCTGCCCACACCGTGGAAGGCTATTTCTTCTTAAGGTACCTGAAAGAGATTTGTGTGACCGCAGAGCCCATCGGACATCTGCTTGAGGCCTGTCACACCCAGCCTTTCGAGTATGATTATTTCGAGCTTTTGTATTTTTGGGGCCGGATGGTCGAAAGGAAACGACAAGTGAACCAACACCGCCAGCCCGGCAGACCGTGGGGTATGGTGGAGTGTGTTATTTTCGGGGCCAATCTTTTGTAACCCCCCCTTCTACTGAGAAGGCAGCATCAGCATGGCACTGCTGGTCATCCAAGGGAAACACCTTACTGCTGTCACACCCCATCCAGCTAGCAGCAGTACGACTTCGCCCTCAGACCCCCATCATAGTGTGGCAATTTACACTATAACGGTAACTGCTTTTCGTCTAACCACTATCCAACAGACCTTCCTGGTGTGGTAGGACCTCGAGGGAACAAGCGTTCCACCAGCGTAGCTCGTTGGGTCATTGTGATATGCAAGCGTGACCACCACGTCAAGGTAGCAGCTATCGGTCGGGATTTTTACTATCTATTCAGATTCATATCGAATAACGATCAATGTAATTTAAGTTAGTGATATGAATAAATGGGTCAATGAAGTTTACTCAATTTGTGCCAATTAGTAGGGAAATACGGTGAGGAATTTTGTTCAACTATGAAATGTGATGAGTTCTCAGGAGTGGGGGTAGGGGTAAGAAGAAATTACTATTTTGGAAGGATGAGCATGTTTCGAATAAATCATTTAAAGCAGTGCAAAATCAAATTGTGTTCAATCTTCTCTTTGTATATTATCAGAAACGTCTTATGCAAGTTACTAATGTGGGTCAAATTTGTGGAGATATCTATTCTATCCTTTCTTTACTCTTGACCACAGAAGGTTGTCAACAGATATCTAAAGCTTCTGTAGTAACCGTCTCTTTGTAAGAAAGGAAACACTATTGTATTACTTTTTCCTTCACAAATGATATTTTATGACCTAAGTATAAGGCATGAGCAACGACGACAACCACTTTTTCAGCTTATAGGAATTTTTTGTCTCTGTTTGCAACTTCGAACATGTTCGGTTGGAAGTGTTATTACTTGAAAGGATATCTCTGCACTGTATCATCACATTCATTAGTGTCTGCCTTGTAGACAGTTATTTTTTTCCAAATGAGGAATGGGGTCGTTTAATTTGAACAGGAATGAGTACAAAGTGTTCGTCACTTTAAACAATACCCTGATGTTGTAACTGCCTAAGTTATGTCTTATATCCAATGATATGCATGCCCAGTAAGGAAGTACTAAAGTACTTATCCGATCACTATGAATTGATTTTTTTTTTTATAAACTTCTTTCTATGAAAAATTCTGAAAAGGGTCAATGAAGTCAATAGGAAACAGGAATAGGAAGGGCAGAGATGTATTAGGGCTATACTGACATCAGTTGGAGAACCATTGGAAACCTGAAAGCACTGGACAGCTGTTTCGTCCTAGTGTGGGACTTCTCAGTAGCATGCCCCCGCGACGTCACCAGGATCGAACTCAGGACCTTCAGTCCTAATGAAGATCACGTTAACCATTCGGCCACTGGGTCGGAGTTAAGTGGTTCACAGTTTTCTACTTCCATCGATTCGCGATATAGCGCGACTATCCACCAAGGTCTTCAGTTAGCATCCTCTTCACTTCCTACTGATTAACCCCACAAGTCACGGCTTCTCATTAGAACTTTGGGATGTCCATCTCCAAGCATGTCACTAATGAGCAGTAATGTATTTTGAGATTAACCTGGATTTTATTTTCAAGTTAGATAGTTGCTGACTTATTCGTGAATGGATAGAAGTAGGGAAGTGTGGACGATTTAACTTCAACCCAGTTGCTGAATAGCTTACGGGTTTCGGTGAGACGTGAAGATCCTGAGTTTTATCCGAGCTCGTCATTGCGTACCCCTGAGGAGTCCCGTACTAGAATGAAACAGCTCTCCAGTGCTTCCAGGTTTTCAATGCTTCTCTAACTGATGACAGTTCGTAAAGAATTCTACCTTAAGAATAGATATCTGTTTCCTTTTTGTTACGCTTACTTATTCAATGATGCTGGGTTTTTTTATTACGAATTTCGAGGATTTCATTGTTTCAGACCTTTGTTATCTTCTCTGGAATATTCGTTGTGTTATTCTGTAGAATATTCAGCCTTTAAACGATCCTAATAGCTTCATCAACTTACACTTATTTCGATCACTTAACTGACATATTATTTTTCCATCAAAATGAACACATGTTTTCGAACTTCACTAAAAATTGCACTTCACATATTCTTTTGAAAATCAAAGACACTATGTTTTATGGATTGTAAAGCAACTGATGAAAATTCAAGAAACAAATGAGTGCATATTTTACTGCTATTGTCTTTCGTATTCCAATCGAGTTCATAAACTAGAAGAATTGTCGGAAGTTTTTAAAAACTATTCTATTTACCCGCAATGATTTTGGCTATTTATTTTTCTGCTTCAATTCTTAAATCGTATTGCATTGTTTGAGAAAAAATCTTTCACATTTGCTTGGTTTCTTTTCAATTTACCAGCTACCATTATTAAGTGAACAACATCTGTCAAGAAGTGAATCACCAAGATATCATAAAATGATGTCTAACTATTCAAATTATGCTCGTAGCGAGATTAAAAGAAGATTAGCATTTAGATCAGACAGACTAAATCAACCTTCACCAATAATGGACACTTATGAAAGTGAACAGTATGAAGATTCTTCTACAGAAGATCAATTGTCAAATTATGAAGATGAAGAATGCCCTGCAAAGCCTTGTTTAAATCCTCGTACTGGTACAGTAAAATGGGTTCAGTGTGAAGCATGCTGCCAATGGTATCATCAGATATGTGTTGGAATTCATCATGAATTTCAGGTAATAGTGTTCAATGCCTTTCTTTTATTAGCATACATTGACGATAATGGCAATGTTGATAGTTCATTCAGTATTACTTCAGTACATTCAGATATTGCTGTTTATTATATTCATTCATTTAAAACATAAACTTTGAACAAAAATGGGAGCAAGCGATGCACCATATAAAATTACAGAGCAGCATTCAAGGGACAGAAGCTTGATACGGAAAGTGTGTGAAGGGGAAACGCAAACTAATGCACAAATGAACTAAAAGAGAAACAGTCTCATACATGCACTCAGCGAAACAGACTACTTTCTCTTTACTTTCCTTCAATAGAAGCGATGATCGATACTGGTTTCTGTTATAAGCCATGTTTGATTTCGTCTGAAGTTATGAAGCATCTAACCTAGCAAAAATATCCTCGGTCCCACGGCTCCATATCTTTTTATCCTGAAACTAAGAGTAGTTGCAGACCAGTCCTGAAGCATTATCTTACATTTGACAGTTGAGAACCGTAAGCTAATTGTATTCAGATTTGTCAGCAGGACAATTTCGTCTGCGTATTCTAAGTCAACCAGATGCCCTTTAGGAAGCATTTCAATCCCTGTGAAGTCAGACATACCCAACGCTACATCCATTAGTATATTTATGACAAAGTTAAACAGGAGCAGTGACAATGGGAATCCCTGATGGACACCACTATTTGTCCTCAATTCATACGCAACTCTCCATAAGCCCTTACACAGCCGCATGAGTTCTAGTAGAGATCTTTGATATGGTTTACATACTTTCTCGGTACCCTCTTCGTAGTCAGACTCTGCTACAACACCTCACGGTCAACTGAGTCGAATACCGCCTTCAGGTCAAGAAATATGGCAAGCATTGGGTGCCAGTGTGTCTGTTTTCCACATCATGTTGAAAGGTGACAATTTGATAGATGCATCTTCATCTAGTTTTCTCAAGGTCTAGTTAGTTAGGTGTCGGATAACTCTGGACCGTAGGATCTTGAATACGATGTTAGTCAGACTTATTCTCCCATGATCCTCTACTTCCTTATGAACTGGACTAATTGCCGATCTAGATTCTTTCGACAGGACTACCTCTGGTTCTCATACTCTACCTAATACCTCCGTTACTCTACTCAGTAGTTTTCTATCTTTCTACTTCGTTCCTTAGCATCGTTCTAGGTTCTCAACAGCCTTCTCAACATCGAGGGGAGTTGGGAAGCTGGTATGGCGACCTTGCTAGTCCCACTGCTGATTTGAAACAATACATATAATGGGTTTCATTCCATAATTTTACCTAAGATCCGTTGTGACATAGGTGACGATTGGTCACAATGGCTCAGTTGTATTCACTCTTTGTAAACCGTTGACCTATTTTCGCTTTACTATATATGCTGATTGCAATTCTTTTTTTATTTCAGCTTCCTAAAGTATATCTTTGTCGTCGTTGTCATCGACGTTCCACCACAACCATGACTCCTCGTCGGAAACAACTATCTAGCAGTAGAACTATAGGTCGGTTGCCTAGGAGACATTTTCTCAGTAAAAGTTCATCTAAACTTCATCTGCGTAAATCTGTAACTGTTAGTCCTATCAAGTTAACTTCACACGTATCTCAACGTTCAGTTGGTTGGAACACTAGACCATCTTTATCACCTTGTCTGCCTAAGTTACAACCTTATGATGACCAGAATGCCTCTAGTGAGGTTGACAAAGACGATGACACGCACGAAGGTAATAATGACAATAATATCATTGACCAGAGAGATGCTGGAAAATCTGCGTTAAGTCAAGATATTCCAGTTCTAAAAAATCAGCTACTTGACAGCTGGACTGATATTTCTCAAAGTTCTGAAGAATCTTCAGTAAAGCATCCTGCTAATTCTCCTATTGATTCTTCACAGTTAGATGAACCTCCAGTTATTGACGCTTATGAACACGTTTCAAACAGTAAGTATGTGCATAATTTTTTTCTATTTATCGTTAAATGTCCGCTGTCTTTGTTGGTTTCAGTGCACCATTAGCAGGTACTAAAGAGACAGTAAGGTTATTTAATAAGGTGACCTACTTGAAAAGTTGTTTTAAGGCAGGGACTGTAGTCGCGATATCAATTTCAGACACGATGACACATTTCTCACGTTTCCTAATATAATAAGTCAGTATGACTTCTACTTTCAAATTGAGTGCGGTTATTGAAATTAAAACAGTTATCTACATAACTCGGTGTTTGGATCGTCTGAAAATGGTTATTTTTGAAAGTAATCTTCAATAGACATCTTGATTTGCAAAAACAAATGGAAGAAATATGGATAAATTAGTTATTTGTTTCTTTCGGAATCTAGGAATTTAACTTTCTCTTGAAATGATGTGACAGCCCAGCCTAGCCAAGCATGGTAGAAACCTATGATACTACCCAGTTTACTTGCTCAAAGTAGATATATTGCTTTAAGGTTGAGTGAGTGCTTTAGCCAACTAGTCACTGTTAATGTTTCCAAGCAACCCTTACAATACCTTACAAAAGAAAGCAGATCTATGCAGTTGGATTAATAATGTTCACCAAAATGAGAAAGAACAGTTTAAAGGTTACTTCCAGCAATTAAAAGTTAAGAATTCCTGCTGTATAAAATGGACGATTCGATAATCATGAGTCGGTAACCCTGAGTTTCTCATATTTAAAAAAGACGTCATTAGTGTCAAATCAACTCTATGCACTTTGAAATTATGTACCAACATTACTGGATGGTGAGTGATATGCTATTTCTTATATGAAGATATATATATATATATATATATATATATATATATATATATATATATATATATATATATATATAACAGTAAACACGTTTTATCTTTGCAAGCTTAGAAATATTGAATAGAGGAAACTTCACATCTATCAGGGAGTTTTTCCAGGTATGGGGTCTACGTCAAAAGACTATATATCTGTAAACATGTTGAATTGATTCAAATCTGTGCAGTAAATTGTAAAGAAAAGTCATGGACAAGATGTCAACAATCAGATCATAAATTATCTTCGATTTCTCAGTAAAAATATCCATCTTCTTACCAAACACTCGTCAAGTATGGTCAAGCTATTTCAAGGCTATTAAGACATGGGGTGGGGCAAAAAGCTTTATCTGCATATGAAGTCTGAAAGTGAGACGTAGGCTAACCAAGCTATCTGATTTCGAAGACTTTGATCATGAATAAAAACTATCTGAGATTTATTCATATATTTTTTAATACAATAGTGCATTCCTCGTTTTCCCTCTGGCCACATTTATTCGAATCAAATAGGTGTTCCATCTTATGTTGACATATATCATAAACTGAATAATAACTCTCAAAAAGAGCATTTCAGTGAAAATGACTTAAGAGGATAATTACCCTCTCACTTCTGGGGTACAAGGTGATAGTCGAATAGGAAATGAAATTTTATGTTACAACACTATTTGAAAAAGTGGCCTACGTACGTTACTACCCCACCCAGCACCTTCTTCAGAGCTTCTTTCCCCAGCTGATGTTTTTTCATCACGTATTTGATTCTATTCTTTACAATGAAGAACTGAAGCAGCGAGATTATTTGAGGCAGATGTGATTCGTCAGACTACTATTTATGATAAGTGATAATAATTGATGGTGAAATAAAAAACCTGGATGTTGGTGAGATAATTAGAGTTAAACGAATAATAATTTGTAATGAGATGATAGCAACGTGCATTAAACTTATGCATCCTATTATTATTATTATTATTTCATTATGTTTATATCTTTTACTTGAATGGATACAGTCCAGTGATTGAAAAGTCTATCAGTTTACTTTGGACCTTAACGCAGTTATATTTGACATCTAGAAAGGTTTGCTAAAGGCTTTTCTCTCTTATTGAATGGAAACTTTATCTTAAACGCAAAATTTTTAAATAAACCCACACATTGGTTTCTCTCTTTGTTATTATTCAATACAGACTCTACAAACACTGTGACCGCTGAAACGTCGAAGGGACCAACTGAAGTTCTGCTAGAGGCATTAGATGTAATGAGTGGCGGAATTCAATCAAACGATACTGTTTAACGAAACACTGACTATTTATCACTCTCTCTCTCTCTCTCTCTAGTAATTCGTTAACTTTTCATTATTTCAGTTTTTTTATAGTCGAAATTTCATTTATTCATATCTATTTATTGTAGTAAAACGATAAAATGAGAGGATTACAAGAAGGTGGCAAAACGTCGATTAGAAGAAACTAATTGACTACTTGCCAGTAATTTTGATTTTGTTCTCAATATTTGTTAGTCTTACACACGGAAACGTTAGCATCGCCTCACTGTATCACCTTAAGAACACTGTATTTCTTTCAGTTGTGTTCCTTTTTTGGTTAGCGTATTTATCATTCTTTGATGATAGGAATATTATAGAAATGTAGTTCAGAAAATATTTCTTCCACTGGTGTTGTTGGAGGTTATACCAATATATTTGTCCGTGCTGCGCTAGATAGTACATTTGATAGCGTACTTTGGAAAAGATATCGTTAATCCTCAGGCATTTTATTTAGCATTGTCAATGTTATTCTTTTTTGCACATAAATTAGTTTTCTCCATGAACACAAGTAACAATATTCTCCGTTATCTTTTTGTCGTTGATTTCTTTTATATTTCTCTCATTATCACCTCACTTGTTCTTGAATACATCTTGTCACCGTTTGTCCTTAGTGTGCTTTGATTACTATTATTATTATTACTAACTTGTAAACAATAGAAAATAACCATACCTTCGAACCATAACATCCTGATATTAAAAAGAAATAATTTCGTGTCTGTTTTTAACGGAAAAAAGAAAGTGTTTGCTTTCTTTTCTGTGAAAGTTTACTTCTTTCACGTTTTTGTCAGATAAATATTTTTCTTCATATGACGTAATAGCTGCTACAGAATTTCATTTATTTTTCACTCTAAGGTCAACATAATGTTTGGTAAGATAATTTTATACATGATGTACATTACATTTATGCAATACGTGAAATATACCTTTTTTCTTTTGTTAAAGACCAATTGAGTGGTTATGTAGTACTTGCCGCTTTATTGCCAAGACCTTGGCTGTGAATGAACACTTGAGTTATCGATTCACTCTTTGCTTTGCTTACCACAATCGTTGAGATAATATAGGCGGCTCAATCTGTTTCACATCCAACGGGGTTTAGCTTACAGCTTGGAAGAAAATCGATAAATGATAGTTATATATTTACTCTATGGTACAGCTGTTTTAAACCTGCATATTCACGGCGAAATGTAATTGATTGGTTTATTTTTATTGTCTGCTTTTATGCATGATCGGTCAGAAATGGAAACAGTGCATGCAATCTACGAAGAATGTGCAACTGGTATGAGTTATAAGTCGTCTAGAGTGTTTAGCCGTGTATCAGGAACACAAAAGATTTCTAGCTCGTAGACATGTATGAGTATTGCAAATTCGTTGTGAGCGATTTAATTCCGAGAT
Source organism: Heterobilharzia americana (assembly GCA_944470555.2). Lineage (NCBI taxonomy): Eukaryota > Metazoa > Platyhelminthes > Trematoda > Strigeidida > Schistosomatidae > Heterobilharzia > Heterobilharzia americana. Next base: position 56,609,414 of record OX104129.1, on the reverse strand, counting down.
ACGCGGTTACAGCACAAATAAAATCCATAACATGGAGTTTCTGAATCCATTTTACGCAATCATTTCCTTTGCTTATTACATAGTTTCCATGCAGCAGAAAGCCTTTTAAATGCTTGCTTAGTGCATATGCATATAAAAATATTCTTCTTTATGTAAGTAAAACTGCGTAGGATGAAATATTCTTTTAGGTGGCTTTTTTTTCTCTGAGTTGCATGGGTTAATCATGGAGCTTTTGTTGTCATTCTAGACAACATAATCAGCACAAACTTCGGAAAGAAGTGAGCTATGAGGTTTTCTCCATAATTTATTTAGTAGCTCGTTCCAGTGGCCTTGTATGCTACTGGTCGTTTTTGCCAAGGTCTTGTCATTGTCTCCATATTCATTCTGATTGATTGTCCTAGTGACCTGAAGTTTGACCTTCTTGTTATTTCTTATTAAGTAACAGATTTGGTCAATAAGCCTGTTGAAGGTCAAATTTCAACTCATGAGGAAAACCAATCAAAATAAATGTGAAGACAATGATAAGACCTTAGCAGAAACAACCAATCACACACGAGGCCATCAGAACAAGCTATTAAATTAATTGTGGGTAAAACCACACAGTTCACATCTTTCTGAAGTTTGTGTCGATGTTGTTGTTTAGAATGGCGATGAAAGCTCCATGATAAAGCCGTCCAGCTCAGAGAAGGTAACATCATAAAGATTATCTCCCTGAGCTACAAATATTCTTCATCATGAGATATTCTAATAGGATGATATGTTGATAATCTTAAAAGAATAGTGATTATTTCACGTGCTTCCTCCCTAACACAGAAAAACCTGACTGTTTAGATACTACTGTACACTGACAGTTTTGCCACACGTTTTCTTCAACTAAGATGTTATATTCCCGGACAGTTGGGTCTCTTTCCCTTGGTGTTTAATCATTTAAACCCATTCTGTCTGAAACGAGTATTACGTCTAGATGCACTTTTTTGAAAATTTTACAATTACACCGTTTGCGTCTACCAGGTACACGTTGATATATAATTAACCAACTGTGGAAATGCAACTGGGATATAAATGTACTCATAGAATATATGTGTGGAAAACTTGATATGCATGAAATGACTTTTTGGAAAAGATCATTTCAAGCACCAATTTATTCAATAGCCTCCTTGTATTTGAAGTAAGAATGGGCCAACTACAACAAGAGATTGGAATGCCAGACTTTAAAAAACCCGGCTGTCATAAAAATGACCTAATGTTCAGTGTGAATCTCAACACAACCCAGTAAAAAAATCGTCGGAAATAACGAACTCAGACAATAAGCCCATTTTTTTCTATAAAAGACAAGTTATATTTACACAAGATTATTACATAGTTAGTTATTGAGTAACGGATTGTTTTCTTGAGTGTTAGGCATTTCCAATATCATCAATTCTTTACCATAAGCTGCAGCAATGTATAGTTTGTCTTTTTCCGATGTAATAGTAGTTTTCATTAAAGGAAAAGATCTGATAGAATGTTGAGCATGCACATCCTTCATGCCATTATCAGGTACGCGTTGAGGTCCAATATATTTTCTCCATTTAGTTAGTAAACCGTTTGAATAGAACTTTGATACTAGTATTTCAGTTCGATTTTCTTGGGATGTTAGTAGAATCATATGTAAATCTGGTAAAAGTTTATTATTTGTGTCATTAGTCGTTGTAGTAGGTGGACATATGAACACAGGACTAATTAATTCCACTCTTCCGCTTATCTGTAACCATGATAATGGCTTAGATTGAGTCTTAATCAAGTCATCCATTGAATATATCCAGAGGTATGTTATATCTGTCGAAGTGTATGATCCATAAATTAGGATATAAGGATTGATATGCTTATCATGTATGGTTTGATTATTTTCATCTGAAATTAAAATATAGTTAACAAAGCAATAATTTTGCATTACAGTTGTAGTAGATAGATTACAGTAATTCAACTGAATAAAAATGGTAAAAGTAATTTACTGATGAAATAACATTACGAGAGCAAATAATGTTAAGGTGAGTTATATTAGTTTTACTAAGAGTTTTGAAAATAAACTCTATATCATGTTAAACAAATACTATATGAGGTGTTTCATAAAGTCAACTATCATTAACTCAAAGTTTTTATCGAATATATAAAATGATTTAAAACGATAGAGAATATCTTAATTATTAGGGATTAATTAGCTGCGGTGATTTGAACTATCTAGTTTCGTGTGTTGGTTATTTTAAGCTTTATTACTGATAGGTTTTAGCTCTGGAGAGAAGTTACCCTGAAGTTCAAAATACTATCCACTCAAACAATGAAAGCTATAGAAATGCTTGAATGCTTTCCAATTTGTAGCGTCACACACTTTTCTAGAATCAATATCCTAGGGTTCGACGAGATTTAACATTGATGCTGACTTTCATAGTTTTACCGAACTCGCTATGCTGAAGACACTCGCCATTTGGCATGCTGTCGTGTTACGTTGCACTGCTTGTAATCGACCCTTTAGCTAGTTAGTTGGAACGCATCGGTATCTTGGCACGACCTCGCGAATATACTATTCCATCCGACTACGCTATTGTGTTCTTGTGGGTGTATAACGAGTACGAATAATCAGTGATTAGCCTCTGCGCCTATCAATTTCGCACCATGACAATTAAAAACTGAATAAATCACCTATAACTGATAGAACAACATAACTGAGCAAGTTTACTCAACATATGTACCATGTTGACTTATCACAGAAGGGAATAAATTGCAGTTCTTATTACGCATACGATTGTACGAGACTAAATGGACTTTCAAAACAATGTAAATTCTATTGATATCGATTAGGCGATTACTTGGAAAATAGGCCAGAAACAAGAAAAAAACCAGGCTTCCCTATTGAGGAAGTGGAAATAATTTTCGGTCATCCTCTTCTATTTTCAATATACATCGAGAAAAAACGGTGTTTTGCTTACTAACCAAATGTGAAAATTTACACAGTATGAATTTTAACAAATTAATATTTTTGTCGTAGTATATGGGCAAAAAAATGCTCAGTGTTATGTAGATTTTGTATCTGCTTCATATACAAATCACAGTCCTGCTGTGTAAAAATCCAATAATGACGAATATTTACTGCTAAAGTGTTTCTTTTTCAATGAGAAAAGATGCCATTATACCTTATCAAAGAAGTGCTGTTTCCCGACTGACATCATAAAAAGCTTTGCTTTCTTCAAGATAAGACGACATTCATACGTTGCGGTACCAATACTTGGTGGATATCCCCTTTATGTATGCGCAAAGTAATAAACCGATGTTTCTATGTGCATATGAAAACTCTGCATACTTGAAACACCATTTTTCAAGTTTAATTACATTCAAACATTTGTAATTGTTGGCAAAAGTGTCGCTGGAAGCTTTTTAACTCACAATTCGGTCTCGGGGAACTATATCCTATCGGTTTAGGGAGATGAAGTTCAACCAATGTTTATTACGGGTTCGAACTCTACCCCACCTATCGAGATTTGGGCAGCCAGGTAGAATCGTTTGCCCTTACACAATAAGTGTGGCTCACTGCCTACTTCACAAATGTGCACAAGGCTGCTGAGTAGATTTCGATATCCTATCTAATTTATCCTACCTATATAAACGATGGCAACAAATACGCAGATGCAGTGAATGCTATTGGTAGGAAAACTGGGTTCGAACGTAGATCACTGAGTAGAAATCAACATTCTAGTCTATTGAACTTATGTTCCATGTTAATTGCGTTAGAATTGGAGTGAAAAGTATTCAATAATTAAATAGACTGTAAGAAACCTTTGAGTGGTCACATATAATGAAGATGCATCACAATTCAATAATTCTATGATCCTTATCATCTTACATTTAATGTTTCGCTCTTATTCCATCTTTTTCTGCTTTTTATTTAGTAAAATATGGTCAACGTAGAGTTATTAAATTTGTTTAATGTGAACCAAATATTTTTGTTTCCTAGCGACCTCAGAAGAGTTGCTATTCCACCTTGTAATCGATTCTTAACAAGAGTAAAAATTCTCTGCTTTGAAATCTCTTTGTATCAGATTCATTTTATAAACATAATTCATAACTGATGTTATTTGAGTGAAAGTGTTAGGTAATCTAGAAGCTATTGAGAGAAGAATGACACCAAGAGCACAGAGAAAAAAATCCTAAAAAATCTTAGTGAATATTACTTACAATTCAGTAATCCCAACGTATGTTTTAAATCTTTTAACGGCAAAAACATTGCATGAAAGGAAACTTCATCAGCTTCGTTTTTATTAACACTATTGTTTGTATTGTCATGATTAGTATTATTATTGTTAGAATTATTCCATTGTAATAATTCCAGTGGTAACCAACCAATTAAGTAAAATCGTAGTGGATTATGACACTTATTTGAACAAATTGATAAATTCCAAACACTTAAACGATTTTCTGCGCCAATCGCAAGGCATATCCACCTAAGTCATATTCATTATTTGAGAAGACATTTCAAAAAGAGAAATAGAACAAGATTTTAAACTGTAATAAAAAGAATTTTAATTTGATTGACTTTAAAAAATGAAGAATTCATTGCTGAGTTTCTGACCAAGACGCATATTAAGGTGATCTTTTCAGGCAGGTGAAATAAAGAATTGAATTAGCCTTTGTACCTGCAGTATCGACCCGGTATTTCAAGGACTGAGAAAATAGATGAGATTAAGACGAACACAAGTTGTTTTTTCCAAAAATAATGTACTTTAATATCAGTGAATAACAGCGGCCAACAGCTTCGTTCTCTTTAGGACTCGTCAGCTGAATGTGCCTGTCTCCCAATGAGTGATCTTGTCCCCAGATATATCTGCCTGACGAATCCCAAACAGGATGAGATGCGCATCCTGAATTTCATTGCTAGCCACTATCCAACATTAGTACCAAAACTGAAAATACCGGCAATATTGAATTATTCGCACAGGAGCCCATATACCAATAGTGGTCGGTCAATCAACGACGGGATAATACAAGCCAAAGTATCAAAACTATGTATTTTAATCTTTCTTTCGGTCGTGATATGTGAAAATATCGCAATGCAAAATATATTTTGCATTTCTTGGGATTGTTTACCTTAGATGATGATGTTAGAACCAGCAGGAAATAAGGTGGAAGAATCTTTTAGTAGAGCAGGACAATAGGTATTATTCTGTGAGGTCACTTATTGTGGACTGTGTGGTCGGAGAGCTGATGAACAATCGCTCACACACTGTAATGAATAGACTAACAAAAGTTTAAAAATGTGAACACAGTAGATGTCACAGTGAATGCCATTTTCAAATGTATAAAAAAGTTTGACTTATGGTCTGTAATCAAGCAAGCTATCTTCTGTAATTGCAAGCATAGTATTTCATAATCTGCTAAAAATTGGAAAAAATTTGATAACGATGCTTCTGGTTTACATAAGGCTTTATTTATAGAATTTTCCGGAAATTTTCCTTCGTTCAAACTCCAAGCATAAACATAATAAATCCTTAATTATAGGAGTATACATCTATCCTTACTAAAATATCGATAACTTATCTACCAAGAAAAGTAAAGGTTTCATTTCGAAGGCGAAATCTCAGTTTATTACAGAATTCCACTACCTTCAGATTAATGTTTCAATGCCATTTCAACTTGGAGGTTTATGGGGATTTATTTATCGTGTTAAGGTTGGCATTCATTACAGACTGAAATTAACTAGGGGAGCATTGAAAACTGGACAGCACTGGCCAGCTGTTTTCTCCTAGTATGGGACTACTCAGTAGTGATCGAACCCAGAACCTTCAGTTTCCGTGACCAGCAAGTTACTTTTGGGTCAGAATCCAGTGATCTATATTTTCGTACAAAGTCACCGAATCATGTTCATAAACGCTTCAACAATGTCAGAAATACATCTAAACACAAAGTGTACAGTGAAATTTATAAGAAAAATACTCACGACTGAGATTGTTTATATTCCTCCACCTCCAACTTCCATGAATTCCATTTTGTACAACTGTTAGATATCAGGCTAGTGGAATACTTTTTATCTTGTAATTTATTCAAGTAATAATTATATGATAAAGCTTTTGAATAGGTGTCTAAACAATATATTGGCGTAGGGGTTTGATTAAATACTAAATGATCTTTCATAATTCGTTTTATTACAATTGGCTGAGGTTTCTCATTCTCTATGTTGTTAGTATTCAATTCACTTTTATCCTCAACGGTAAGTGATAATAAAATAAGTAGACCATTTTTTGTTCCAACAATTAGGTAATATGGACTACAAAAGCTTAGTGCCGTAATTTGATCATCCAACTGTGGAAATATTGATTCACACTGGCTGACAATACACATCTATAAAAAAGAATCCAGCGGAAGATACAACAATTAAATGAAATAAAACATTAATGGAGTGATCATGCTTACTGTTTAACAAGAGTCAAACTTATTCTCAATTATCATTTCTAGACAATGTATAAAATGTGATAACGTACGTTTAGTAAAGGTGTGTGATTAAACTTTTGACGACTAGATTCAATCTAAATTTGTCTACCATATTTCAAAACCTTCAAAATTGTTACCTTCATTCACAAATTACATTGATACTACTGCATACTTACTACTTGGAAAAAACAGTTTTTCAGTATTTTCTAAGATTGTCACCCTTAAGAAAATAAAATTTTATAATCAATTAATTCTTATAATCAATCTTTCAAAGTATTATTTTTACTCAGTAATGAATACCTTATGTAAGCAAAATAATCGTACACTTGTATCAGTGTAACCAACAGCCAAACAACCTGGTGATTTTCCACACTGTTCACCTTCATTAAATGATGTCGATTTATCATTTGAGTTGATTTCTAATCCAGAACACATCACACCAGGATAGTTTAATATGCACAAGTTAACTGCACCAATAGATTTGTCTGAATTTCGAATTGATTCATTAATCTGAAAAGTTGAAGAAATGAAATATGTTTATAATTTAGTAGCTTACACTGAACTAGCTTAATTTTTTTAATTAAGACGAAACGCAGATTAGATTGTTATCAATTACCCCATAGTATCAACAGAGGTTAGTTGTTTTGTTGTAATAATTTGGAAACAGGACGACTATGGAGTTAGGAGAGAAAAAAGTAAACCTGGCCCTCATAACCCAACCCCAACCCTTAGTGTACTAAATAGATCCTCTTCAAAACGAAACATAGTGTGCTATATGACACTTATGGCATTACCATGCTGGTCGTGACGTGCACCATGATAAAATAAATACTGCCATTTGTGAAGAATTTGAAGTGTTGTGAAGAAGTAGGGTCCTGTAACCGCTACCTTCTTCAATAACTTTTTCTTATCTTTACACTCGTTGAAAAAACTTCTTCGACTTCTTTAATATCACTTTTAAGGCAATAATGCAGCTTACTGTTATAGTGTAAAAAATCTTCATAAAAAGCCGCATATACGTAAGGCCTTTTCCAACCAATCGCTTCGCTTGAAAGTTTTGGGAAAAAACACGTGAACCAACGTGTAAGTCTCAGGTTGGTTGAAGAGATAAAAAATCAACAGAATTTAAATTTAGTAGACCTGGAAATAGCCATGCCAAGATAATATATATAAATGTTGTATTTTGTATATATTGTGAACGTTGACGTTGCAAATACACTTTTCTGTTATCATATTGCCTTTCCTATTTGTCGAGAAACTGAGCGATCAACAAGGAATGGAATTTAACGGTTACTGTACAAACGTCCCCATATACACATAATTCAGACGATATAAAGTCACTGTAAAGATATAAAAAGTGGCAACTGGAGCTACATAAAACATACGATTCTTTTATTAAGATATACATTCTCCGTTTAACTAGTTTTCGCTTAGCTTCATGGCTTGATTCGGCAGATGATATTATTACGAGTTAACTTCAATCACAGTATAATGACGTTAATTTTTGTAGCTTTAACTGTTAAGCAGTTAAACTGAGATCTTTTAAGTTTATATTTGTCTGTAAAAGCAGTTTTAAGCTGCATACACTATAGGTTTTCACCTAAATGCATTTTGGAGAAATTATCTATCAAATTACGAATGACTTTTTGTAAAGCTGATCACATTTAAAAACAATTAAAACATATCAAAATGTAGTGGCACGGTAGTTAACTTTGAAATGGAAACTTGCATTACGCTTGCGGATTCATCACAATCCCTAGTTTTTCGTCTCTGCACCGATCCCCAGTCTTATTATCAACGGAATAGTTTGAAATCACGGATATCTAGATAATCTGATGAACACTAACTAGTATGTGCCAAATATGCTTGTATTCTTGCGAAACAACAGTTTCATAAAATTTATTTGTAACATACGATGAGATTGTTTCATTTCTCATGTGTACTTTGCTGTTTGTACATAAACGCCTTACCAATACATCCAGTAACCCTATCTATATCATTCCATATTAGGTTTGTTTATTTGATATATAGCACACAGATATACAGTATTATTTACCTGATTACGTTTCGAGCATAAATTATTGCTCATAATTATATCAATAATACTGTATCACTGTGCGCTATATATCAAATAAACAAATCTAATATGGAATTACATTCTACCACAGTGCCCAAGTTTTACATCTATCTATATCAAATTATTAAAGAAATGAAGCATATCTGAGTGGAAGTAGTGCCAGAAGAGTATTCTCGTAGACGTTAATGAATTTTTAAATTAACACATACTTGGGAGATGTAAGATTGTGAATGGAAGAAAATGTTTGTTATATGTCTATCTTTTCTCAATTACACTCGGCACCAATTCATGAAGTTTCTGAATATTGGTCTGAAATGTATATGGGAGGTGTTGGCTGCTTGGCTGGGATCCCCGAGACTATAGGAAGGAATGGTTACAGACTCTTGGTGAAATGGCTGAGAATCGGTTACAGCGGTGAAAACGTATTCACTCTTTGGCTTCTTCTGAAGATTGAATATTTTTTCAGTAACCTTTATTTTCAAATTCCTTCTCTTCCCATATACCTTTGTCTAGTTTGACACTAATCATTTTCTAGCCACTTGTTCTTTGCATACCGTTAGGAAGTATGCCAAATTGAACTGATGCACCTCTGCGCGAGGTTCTGCGTTCCGTTATACATGACAGCAATCTTAGTTAGTAGGAAACTGTAATCTTTGTCATTAATAATAATAATAATAACAATAATAATAGCTTTATTCCAAACAATATGTAAGACAGTATGGAATTCTCAGCATGTAATTTTTCAAGAAATTCACTCTCAGAACAATACTTTCAGACGGAACGGTTATTGGTTCGGAATGATGTTAATAATAACAGTATTCAAGGCAATAGTGTGAAATAGCCAGCTGGTTCTGGGTAGGGATCCGGTCCATAATGAAGAATGAACAGAAACGCAAGCGTAATTTTGGTGGTAGCAGTTTATTCAGACGCTACAAAACTCTGCAACAGAAGTTGGAAATATGGAGCATTGGATTCTGACCCAGTGGCTCAATGGTAACGCGCTGGCCGCGGAACCTGAAGGTCGTGGGTGCGCACTGCTGAGGAGTCCCATACTAGGACGAAACAGCTGTCCAGTGCTACCAGGTTTCCTTTGTTCCTCCAACTGATATCAGTCTACGATAAATAACAACTTGAAATAATATGATGCACTTTTTCTCACTGGAATGTTCATTTCCACATAACGTAACATTTTTTTCTCTGCTTTTTTAGTGATTCAAGAAATGGAGAGTTGGAAACAGTTTAAAGATGTACGAGAGTATATGATACGTTCAAATGGACATAGTTAAATGATTAAAACAAATTAAAAAGAAAGAATTTGATAAAAATTTCCGATGGATAAATTTGGTGGCTCAAGGTTTAGGCAGATCGCCGTCAAAGTAATATTTTCAGGCTATCCATTGTGTTGCCTATTATTGTATAACTTCATGTTAAGAGTCAAAATTATGGTAAAATTAAAGGACTATCAATCCACTTGTTATGGTACAGTCTTTTTAATGGCAACTAGCTTCTCTTTACAGATAGTGAAAATGTATTTGCTAAATTCCAATAAATTAGAATGGTAAGCTTTTGATATTTTATGACCTTATAAAACTTTAAGTTTAGAGAACAAGACATGCACAAGTTGTCACATGTTTAAACAGCAAACGGAGTACACAAAACAAAACAAAGGTCAAATATGTTACTGTCACTGAGATTATAAGTAAATGAGTATAAGGTGATGATGTTAATTCTTAGATCAATGTAAGTGAATTTGGGATAAGTAACATGAATGTGAAATTCTCTTTTTTAATGTATGTACTTTTGCAAAACGTTTATTTATAATTTGTTTGTATGATATGCTTTATCCAAGATATATAGTTATTGAAACAGTTTGACCTTACTGTGTATTTAACACACTTTATGAAATAGCTAATTCTTCATTCTTTTTTGTGGTTAGGAAACTCTATAATGTCTTCAATAATGATTCATTCAGATGATCACCAATACAAAAATCTACATGTAAATTAAATGATATCTACGGGATCATAACAGTAATTCTCTGTTTTCATTGAGGTAAAAATAAAAACAGTACCGACAGAGAATTCATGTTTTTTTAATAAAACAAAGCCAATAACGTTCGACGTCAGCAAATATCCTTCATAAACATCTGTAAAATTTGAAAATGCTTTACTTCTTTATGAAATAAATGCAGACGAAGTCGCCGAGCATGGAGATGACACATCCAAGAACAAACCTCAAAGCTTGAAAAACACCGAACAATTGACAACTAACGCTCTCGGAAATACATTGCTTTAAGACAGAGTTCCTTTAGGCAGTGTGTATAGCGAACTCTTTTTGGCTAAGAAATTATTGTCAGCATTGTATTCGTATAAACATTCATGAACGGGTAAAGTTCAGGAATACTAGTCATAAGCGCAAAGATGACCTTGAAAAGTTAATAAAAAACTTTTGCGACTTGGAAAAAGAAGTATAGTGGTGTGAAATTTGTATCATAAGGTAGATAACAAACCAATGGGATCATTTTCAGGAACTTGTTAAGAATTACTTCAGTTCCTCACTTGAGTGTTTATGAAGAAGTTGAAACAATTTTTGTACAGGAATTCATCACGATGACTGCACATCATCTCATTCTCGGAGCTAAGAATATCTTTGGACCTTTCTTTTAAACCCCGACCTTGCTACTGCAACTACATTAGTGTGAATCTCAGTAACATAACAAATGAAGTCATAAAATGACCCACTGTATGGCATATATAGTCTAATTACCTTTATCCTTAGTATGCAGACCAGTATTCAGAATGAATTACAGTTCGAGGCAGGACGAACCGTTGAGTAAAAGACGTTAGTACACTAAAAATTGTGCTCTGGACTCCTTTCATATATCCTTTTCCTAAACTTATGTCGTACATTCAAAGAACTTATAAATTTTTTTCTGACATGCTTCATTTATTATGCTTCTTTCTTTTGAGGAAAGCCGTGTTATTATGTACTACAACCATAATTCTACCGAGAAGACTGGCAACATTGTTCATCTTCCCCGATATGATGCCTACACTGTTGAATCCGATGTACGGCTATAAGCAAACTCTTCTGAGTTTCGGTAGCTGTTGCTCTTGCTAGACATTTGGGCACCTAGTTATGACACTGAAACACAATCCCTGTCAAGCGCAACTTGAATTTTAAAAACGAAAGTGACAGCATATTATCACGTACAGACCTCTTTCTATGTCAGAGAGCACACTGGAATACGTAACTATCGATAGCTTCTATGTGATAGAGTATGTTCATATTACCCTTATGCTGAATCTCCTCCAGTCTACCTATAAATCCATGATTTATTCAATATTGAAGAATAGTATGGGAATGGAATTGTAAATGACGTAAGTGTATTCGCTCATCAATAAGAATCTATTGGTCTACCAGCTTGCGGTGTGATTGGTTATGTGTTCCTCCAAGATGGTTCCTGTTGCTTAATCTAACCCAAGGATTATTATTAAACACCTACTTGGAAAAAAACGAAATATAGTTAGTAGATCAACTGGCAATGGTAGGTTTTAAAATTGAAAGTGATGAATAAATTGGAATGTAGGCCCGAAATAATTGGTAAAAATAACTAATTAATCAGAGTCAAGACAAGAAGACTAACCTGTAACTCGGAAATTAGTTGACGCGTTTCTGGATTCCAAAGACGTACACTTCCGTCCAATGAACATGTGACTAGTATGTAATTCATATGAGTTAAGTCAGTGTTGAAGACCTGATCTGTGTAATCATGGACTAACTGCTGCTCAGATTTTAACCACCATGCTAATCCTGTAATTTGTGTTTTATGTCCACAACTTAACACTGTTACACCATTTTGTTCTTCTAAGATTGAATCTGCCAACAGTGAATTGTGTTGGTTAGAGTCTGCTTCAACTTCAGACCAGTCCACAAACCTTAATCGTTTATCGATATAAAAATGAAAAACACAAATATTTGCTAGTATAACTATCAGCATCAAATGTCAAAGAATACTGAGGTCAACCTTTTGATCTTTTCAGTCACGAAATACAATATTCAAAGTAATCTGCATAAAACAAAATAGTATGTATTCCTCACCTAAAAGTGATTATGTACGTGAAAGCTTAAATCAGTGGCTCCTTTTAATTGGAGTGACTTTAGCAGTGACTAACATAACTAATTAGGTTTTTTAATTTCAAATGAAAAGGTTATTGTCAGGAAACGCAGAACTCTCATTGGTTACTTAGGTAGGTGTTTAGATGGCCTTTAGAGTTACTAAATAATTGCCTTACGCTGGATTGAGTGGTAATAGCGTGTAAGCAACCTGATTGGTTGGCAATTCGGGGTGATTCATTTGACATTCGGCGAAATGACTGACTTAAAAGAACATCCCAGCAACTACTGAAACAGCCAAAGAACTTTCTATATTTTACGAAAAACTGCCTTTCTATCTGAAGTAGATAAAAAAAGGCCTAATTTGTTATTCTTTGAGTTTCCAGTATAACCTTTGTAACCACTCTTAGAGTCACTCAGTTAAATAAAGATTTGAAGATCGAAACTTCTCTTCATCGTCCATTAAGAATAAACAGCGTACTTGAAGCAAAATGACATCTCTAATACGATAACACACTGAACCAGTACACTGGGCTCGAGGTTATAGAAGGGAAGACAACTTATTCAAACAGTAGTTATGTATTGAACTTGGACAAAAATGCTCTGCCAATATTGGTAGGACCTGTCATACTTTAATACAATCTTGAAGGCCATTCACATATAGCGTGGAGCACTTTAGCCTAGCCAAGTCATGGGAACTAAAACTTTGAAAGCCTTTCTCGCAGGACAGATAGTGTTAATAACTAGTGAAACATACTCTTACAACATTGCCACCAATTTGCGAACATTACGCTAGTAGGAACACACTCTCTTTTACATGTATTAGAAGAAATGACTTACAAAGGTGAGAAAATTTGGTAAGGTTCGACTGCCCTAACATTCACAGTGGCACTGAAACCCTTCTTAATCATCATCGACCTTCCGAAAAAATTATGCTTGAATTTCCTTGACCTCTTTTTATCACTAACTCTGCACTACGATTTGTTCCACTTCTTCAAACTAAGTAAATGATTTGACTTCACAAAATACCACCTCACAGCTCTAAAATTGCTCTTCGGACTACATTTTGTAATAACCAATGTTCAAACACTATGTCAAATATGAGGACAGATCTTAGTAGTCAACATCTCGGTATCTTCAGATATAGATTCATGATGCATCTGTGGAGCATGCGTAATTCAATCGCTATTAATTAGTCAGCGTGGTAGAATGCGAATCCCACCCTTCCTATCTTCGACGAGCAGCTCGCTGACTCCTGTAAAGGTAGATATCAAAGTGAATCCTGAAAAATATAAATTGTCTTAGATTCTAGTCAGAGCCCCATCCTGTATTCTGCTTGATTGAGTGAAACAGTAAGAAATCAAAATGGCCATGATACAATTCAGTGTATTTTGTAGTACCTGATTACGTGTCTATAGGTATGATGCGACGAGTAAGCTCTACCAAAAATACCTACTTTCGGACTCCCAATGTACTGAATTTATAATCTTGATTCTTTATTGCAAAAGCGCTTTGACAACCAATTTTACATGGTAATTAACAACTTCCTACATTGAAAGAAAGACATTGGTTAACTCATTTATACAACTCTATTATTACTTCCTTGTTTGTTCTCTCAACTTTCTAAATCACATTATTTTTGTTTTCATTCCTACTGTTTTCCAGTAAACTGTGAAGACTTAGTACAGACTTACTTTAATAAGGTCCTACGTTGTTTTAATTAGTGCAGCCTGCACAACAACTCTCATGCTTAGTATAATCAAGATGAATCATACACAGGTTAAGTGCAAAGTAGGAATAAAAAGATATTCGTCAATCAATGTTATTGTATCAAAAGCAGAAGTCCTGAATGCCATAAAGTTGCTGAAATCCGGAAAGCAGCAGGACCGGATGGAATTCTTCAGAACTACTGAAAACAGACGCAGAGACAACAACAGACATGCTCACACCACTATTGCAGAAGGTTTGCAAGGAAGCAAGGTAGGAAGGAAGGAAGGAAAGGTACCCGCTAATGGATTGGAAGAACGGCTATCTCGTCAAACTCCCAAAGAAGAGTGACATAAGTCTATACAAGAACTGAGGCACAATCACGCCTATGTTAACCACAAGCAAAATATTAATCATCAACATCCTAGAGAGACTAAAGGATGCGCTGCATTCACAACTTCGGCCGGAACAGGCTGGCAGGCTAGATTCGGGAAGTACAAATCATGTGCAGACCAAATTGCAACATTGCGCATCATCATTGAACAGAGCACAGAATGCCAGTCAACTCAACTCTACATCAACTTCATCGACTTTGAAAAGGCCTTCGATAGCATCCACCAACAAGTAATTTGACAAGCAGCTGCTTCAACACTACGAAATACCACAAACCTTCATCAAACTCATTCAACGGCTATATGAAGACGTCACATACATACCAAGTGATTCACAATGGAAAGCTCAGTGATGCCTTCGAAGTGAAGACAGGATGGAGTGAGACAAGGCTGCCGCCTACTATCACTCATCATTTTCATGATTGTGGTCAACTGGATCATGCAGCAAACCATGAGGAGCCAGAAGGGAGGGATACGCTGGGCCACGGAAAACAACCTACAAGATTTGGATTTCGCCGATCATGATTTATGTCTAATGTCTTGTCGCACAAACTCGAAGATCTACAGTCAAAAACTAACAAGTTGGCAAAAGAGGCAGCGAAAATGGGACTTCAAGTGAATCTACATCAGACAGAGGTGATGAAGATACCCAACCAACAACAGCATCAACAACAACAGGCACCAATCACCATTAACGCGAGAAACCTAAAAAAGTAGTCTCTTTCACCTACCAACTAGGCAGCATCGTTTCAACTACAGGTGGTGGCATACATGAGGATGAAAAGGCCAGGATCGGAAAACGAAGACAGACTTTCATTAATCTGAAATCAGTGTGCAGATCTACTGCACAATCCACTCAGTACAAAGAACAAGATCCAGATTTTCAACACCAACGTCAGTCAAGTCAGTGCTGATATATGGTTCGGAAACTTGGCGCGTCACCAAAAGCACATCCAACAAACTACAGAGAGACATCAGCAGCTGTCTACGTTCACTCGATACTGAGGATCAGATCAGATGGCCAGAACAATCAGGCTAAGCAACAAACAACTCTGGTCTGGTGACGAATCAACCAAGAACCTATCACTCAACAATTATGCAGGAGAAAGTGGAGATGGATCGGACATACACTAAGAAGGCTGATTGGGGACATCATGCGCCAGGCCAGGTACTCGAATGGAATCCAAAGGGGAAACGAGGAGTTGGGCGTCCGAGTATGACATGGAGGAAGAAATGAAAGCTTGTGAGCATTCGTTAAGCCAGGTTCAAAAGACTGCATAGAAGAGAGTGCAATGTAGGCGTGCTACTGAAGCCCTATGTTTTACTAGGAGCCCAAGGGACAAAAAATGATAACAATAATGCAATCGTATAACATTATTGACCAAGGTTCTTGAGAAATGTGTCACTCATTCCTATTTCCTACTTTTACTGTGAGAGTGTGTTGGATGCTTAAGAAAAATAAGGGAAGCCAATGTAAGATATGACACAGACCATGCCTGGCATTGACAGCAAGTGATAAGAGATGCCGTAAGAGGTGGTTTAAAATCTATGGCACTGGGATATGTTCATTCACACGGAAATTTTGTTCACATTTTGGTTATCTTTTCTATAGATAACTTTTTATTCTGTGTTCATGCATTCCCTACTTATTCATTTTAACGTATTAAAACAGCTAAAAAGCCACTTTTGAAATAGTTACAAGTTTTTTGTCTTATGTTCAATTCAGTTACTTATGCTTATGCAGAAGCGTAGATAATTAAGGCTTTACTCAGCTAACTAGGCATACAGAACAGTTAACTATAACGTGAAAATATGAAGTTATTATCTCCAGTTATTAGCATATATCATATGAAACAAGCCGTAACAGCTTTATTCGCCATTGTTACAGCACGCTTTGATTCATTTCCTGCACCAGTAGGAAGTCTGAAAGCTTGAAACGACGCATTCTCTGTGAAGCTTTTGCTTTTTTGCATATCTCCCATTGTTCCGTTTTACATTCCGAGCTGGTATCATTTCACTGACAAAACCATCTTCAAAATTGAATTTGGTCTTCATTACTAGTTACAGAAAATGATATACAGATAAAGGTATACGGAAAAACTGTCATCACTAACTAATGGGCCAAATTTTATCCTATGACACTCTCTGCAAAAAAATTAAAAGATTCTTCATTTCGTAATTGATCGAATAACATTATGAGGAACAGTGAACAATGGCGTACGACGTAAAGGAATTCTTCTGATACAATAGTATTTTCTAATTGGTACAAACACATCAAAATCTGAATGACAGACTAACATGTAATTATTGATGAATAGCGGCTATCAGTAGGATCCAGAATGCGCGTTTCGTTCTGTCTAGGACTGGTCAGCCGGATGAGCCTACCTCCCACTGAGCAACGTTGTTCCCACTAAGACTCGAACCTGTGAGCCGATCGCTTCTAGCGCCAGAGCGCTATCCACTCGGCCACCGAGTCACGGTAACCACTTTTTGTGCAACTGGTATAGCTTGTATGATGTTGCTTGTATTATCCCGTCGTCGACGAGTCCTAAATAGGAAGAAACGCACGTTCTGTGTTCCACTGTAAGCTAATATCCATCAATAATATCAAACTGAAAATACAATATCCAGGCATCCACGCAGGAGTCCATATACCAATAGAGACCGATCAATTAGGTTAAATCAACATTTAAGTACTTTTGTTTCTGTTCAGTGCCACTACATTGTTTACTTCTGTTTATCCCGGTTTGTGTCAACAATGAATGAACAACCAAAGAATATCCCCACAAACACCATATGGACTCAAAAGATTTGTAAAACAAAGTTTTCTTACTACAAAATGTTAATTAGATACAAAATATATGGAAGAGCAGGTTTAGAGCAGTATTTCTTACCATAAATTACAGTTACTTGTACTAACAACGCCAATTTGTCCTTCTAAATCAAAGCATGATGACAAAATTGTAGCTTGATCAAATTGATAAATCGATTTAATCAATTTTACATTAACTTGTTTTATCCTACTAATGTGACTATGACCAATACTGCTTCTGTTGAATGAATCATACTGACTGGTCGAAACTTGTTCATTGCTGAAAAATTCCAGATCTAAACGCCAACAGTGCAACGAACCATTTATACTTCCTGTAACAAAATCATATGGACCACAGGAAGACATAGTACTTATCTACAAGACCAAACAAGAGAAACAGACAGAATACTCCCAAGATTTGGTAAACATTTCTATTCAATATTATTATTATTCATAATAGTGGTGTTGAATCCACATTGTTGTAATGAACTACAACTCATCTTATTCAGTGTTATCATCTAAGATTTTCTATTTCATTCAACTGTCTCACGGTAAAGTTATCAGAATACAAACTTGGAGATATTTCTATGATCCAGCTTTCACTTGTGATGAAGAAAATCTGTGTAAAATACACTTCTTGGATGTCTTGCTAAGCAGGAGAGAAGGCGGTTCACTCAGTAGATTTGTTTAAAGTTAAACTACATCTATAGAACAGTATATAGATTTTCTCAGCCGAGTACCCATTCGATACAAAATAAGTCTGGTTTAATGCCTCACTAACAGAGCGAGAATATGTACGGATCAAATATCGAAATATCATTTTCATCGTAAAATAATCAAAACATTTATGAATGTTGGAAGGTAATCAAAAGGCGTAGTAACAAACAAAGCTGAGTTCCCGATTTTTTTTGTGCCACCTTGCTTGTTGCCATACCTAACTGACTGCTTTCACACACTTAACAAGCTGTAAATTCTTATCAAAAATTGTACATAGATGCTATTGTATACCTTAGTGAATGAGATGGCTGAGAAGAGTCTCTTCGATGTACCACTTGCTTTCGTTTTCCTACGTCTCTATAGGAATTTTTTGGAAATTAAATAATAATGGAGAGAGAACATACTTGACAGGCATCAACCTAACCAATAATCTTCCACTACTATCCTTAAATACCTCCGGTACTAGTCCGTCTCTTTCTACTACTCTTCCTCGTTTCACATTGCTTGCAGCTTTCTCGACTTTTGTAAGTGTTAGAGGGCCCATCTCAATGTTCCGTTCTGGACCCATGTGACGGGATAGCAACTGGAGGCCAGCTGAACTGCTGCGCAAATTGTTCAGTCGGTCGTTCCAGTCGTCTGTCCTGCGAGTGGACTGGAAACCCATCCTTCTTCCCTGTGGTCTCAGAAACCACTGACCTTTTCATCGCAGTTTCCTTGATAATTTTAAATAGCTCCATACTCTCACTTAGACAGCTATTCTAGCGCATCTCTTTTGGCTGACCAATGACGGTAAATAACAAGTTGTAACATCAAAACACATCTGTCTTAAAAGAAGTCTTTACTAATTCAGTAGGTTAGTGGATAACACTCTCGAATTTGAAGCGATGTATGCTGAATTACAGTCTCATGGGGGACAGTAACACACTCAGGGGAAAAGTACACACAGCAGAAAAGTCTTAAACAAAACGAAACATATGTTCGGGATTCCACTACTAGACACTAGCTATCATAACTATAAAAATATAATCACTGATAAGACCAAAGCATTTGTACAAAAGCCCAGAGTCTAATTCAGTTCATTCAGAGACGGGGAACTACAAGACATAACTTAAATAATCACAAGTAATGTCTAAATAGTGACAAGACTGTGCAAAACTGTTTTCTGTAACATGGGAATCAAACAATTTCACACAAAATTTTCACACAAACATCTCTTTACTTACTTCAGTAGTATCAGATGAGAGAATGTGTATGCATATATGAGTGTTAACATCCCATACAGTTGTATTACCAAGGCTATCTCCAGCTAGAAGAAGCAATATCATCTTCGGCATTCCAGTATAATATTCAGACTTATTTGTCACTTTTAAGTATGTCGCTGAACAGAATTCTGTATTACATAGAAGTCTATTTTCATTCACAGATGAAATCACCCCTTGGTAAATGTAAGCACATTTTCTGAATTTAGTAAATTCCTGTCACTATTACGATTATCATTATGATGATTAAAATCGGTATATTTAGAATGTTTCACGTCAATCTTCCAAAATAAAATAAGATTTTCTCGATTTACGGACTTCCCAACATTATTATCAACATAACTCAAATGACCACCAATGGTAATAAACTCATTGCCAAATAAGGAAGAGCATAAGATCTGATGAGTAGAAAAAAGAAGTCATCAAAAATTACATCACTACAATGAAGTGAATTACAAGTTAATTGAATACAAAGTTGACATCTTATACCAACGCATTGTTGATTATACATATAGTTAGATGGAAAATGTCCATGAGTGACTGAAGGTAATCAGTAGGAAAAAGTGAATCTAAATTTTATGCTTGTTAGAACTCGTCAGTATGGTGCGTTTGATACTTGTTTCAGAGGTCGGAATACAACGTCAGCCAATTCTGTAATCAGTGATATTGCCACCAGCCTATGTGAGGCTTAATTAACCTCACACAGAACTAGACTGTATATAAGATTACCAATTTCATGTTTCTAGTTTTTGATGATGTTAAGCCTTATTCTTTGTCCTAGTTTGAAATGTAAATATGTACCTGACCCTGTATTGCATCAAAGCATGCATAAACAAGTATGTAGAGTATCTAATTGTGGAATTCTACCGAGATTTCGGAATTCATAAAGCCTTGCTTTCTATACATTCGTTTCTTACTTTCAATTAACATCAAGAAAGAAAGGTATATAACTAATTATTAAAAAAATGAAGTCGAATCACATTGAATATTATTGTTTAACGTGACTGAAGAACTTACAATGGACTTTAACTGGTTCACAGGACTTGAGGTCAAAGTACATGCGATAAAGATCATCAAACAGCGTGAGCCGTCATATCGATGTAAATATCTCTTGAAACGACTATATGTTTCTTATGCAATATTTTTAAAAAGTTCTGTTGGAGGATCCAAAAATCTGCACACACAAACAAATAAACGACCTACCCATTCTTTTTTAAGTCTATAACATGATTACATTTAATTTTCTTTCACGCTGTTTGATTTCTTTCGACTATTTCCCCTTACTTACAGAAGACTTAGTCATTTCGCTAAAAGTTGGAGGGAAAATATCTCTACAACGTTGATAAAATTGTGCAGCTGTCACCTTTGTGACATTCACCAGGTTTCTTGCGTTTGCAACTGATGTGGTAATTATCAACGTAAGAAACAGCATAATTCGTTGCAGTGATAAATTGGGTTCTATGAAGAAATAACCAGTGAAGGTAGATTTCCGGCTTTGGCATTATCTGTATCCGAATGTGTGTCTATCCTTAATAAATTTTGGATTGCGGTAGGATCACGTAATAAGTATATGCTATACTTCACGTTAGTCCAGTATCCGTCAGGTATCTGATTACCTTGACGTCGTTCAAATTCTTCGTAAGCTTGCCAATATTCATCGACATTTTCTGGAATCAAAACCTTCCAGAGTGACCCTACGCCCACCTTGAAAATGTCTATTCACTATGGAATCATTAGACTCGCTGAAGGGTATCAAACTTTTATATTTTCACCGTAACCTCTCGGTTTTTTAAATTAATATTGGATATTAGTCTATAGGGCTTTCAAAATTCTACCAACTTGTGTATCCTTTGCTTTTATCGCGTCAGTATCGATATTTCTAGACATTTAGAATCTGATTATATCAAGCTCTTATTATGTAAAGAATGAACGATTTGCAAGTTATATTAAGAAACGTATTACCGTAGCATATTCAGTTAACCTTTATTTTCTTCACTTGTAACGATCAAGTGACTGTAGTATTAAAGCACACAAAAAAATTGTTAAATATTTATCAAAATTTACAGTTTAAGTGATAAATCCAAACCTGTTTAACGTCAAAAGTATTGAAACTTATAACTACACCTGATTAAAGTATCCATCAACGTTTACTGATGACAGAACCGTCCAATTCTGTGTTGACCATAATTTAATCCCATTTGTATGATAATCTTCAATGGTTATAAGATATCGTGAGTCCATTGTAAATGACATGGTCAATAAAATACCATATGGATAAGAATTCTTCATTGTAGGATATGAATTTATCATTTGGTCAACATATTTATTGTTATTGGGCAATAAGAATCTTTTTTGTAAATCACATTTCAACACTGGAATTTGTGATAATGATGGTGTTTGTTTTAAATGTCGATAAGTATCATGATGATTGAACTTAATTGGTATAATTATCAATGTAGATATAATGTCTGTACAGCTGAAATTGGAAGATAAGAGAACCGATTACCATGCAAATAACTGGTGAGTTACTTACTACCTAGAAAAAAAAATAATACTGGACACGTGCAAATTAGATTAAAGTAAATCCATCAACATAGCTCACTGTTCATATGCAGCATGAAATAGTAATGTGCTTCGTTGACTATTCAATTACTTAACGAATAATATCCCAATCAAACATAGTGAAAATGAATTTTTAAGCCCATAACCAATCTTCTATCGTTAATCACACAAATATTAAACCTCCGGAATCTTCAATAATCCGTCGTTATCACTGCTTGTTTTTCTCAGCGTTGTGCGATATACTACTCATAAGCATTTTGATAAGCAGTGTTTATAACATTATGAACTCGGATTATGGACACAGATCAGTAGCCGGACGATAAAAACGGTTACATTCTAGTTTAAGATGAAGACAGATATTCAAGTTTAAAGATTACCAATTGATTATTTTCAGTCTACCAAGCTTAAGTCCAGTTAGTAGTATATTACTGAATCATCTAGCTTAGAAACTGAAATAAATGATCAGGGAAACAGAATTTATTTAAAATTAAAATGCAGCAAATAATTTTATAACCTTCAGGATCAAAATTTGGCCTGATAGAGTTGAATAAGTTGATGATTGAGTAAACAGATTACAAATGAAATATATTCGTAAAATCCCAATGAAGAAGAAAGATAAATTTCTGATATTTCGCGACTTCGTCGAAGTCGCTTCTTCAGAAAATAAAACTTGTACAAGTTAACGATTGTTTAAATAGTAAATGGTCCATTTACAAGTAGATTATGTCCTCCCTTAGACCAAATCGCCTTATTAAAACCTACATTTTAAAACAGATTTTTTTAAAATAATTAGATTAGGACTCGATAATCAATCAAACTGGTTTGAACATCGAATCAATGCTTGTTTCATTTGTAGGTGAGTTCAGATAGCAGTTTATGCCAACTGGAACTGGTAGGCTCAATTAGATCAGGTGGTATGTCAATAACCTGATAACGAGTTCGAAAATTATTTACAAACAATACTATCCAAGTAGTTACTTCTCAACTGTGTAATGCCAACAGATTTTTGGCGGCTACCAATGAAACTTTCCACCAGACATATTACACAGAATTCCTCCCTTTCAGTCTGTTTTAATCTCCTAAATATGTCCTCTAAACGTACCACATACTCTTGAGGATTTTTAAAATGTTCTGAACTAGCTGTTTTTCGAATAAATATCAAAACGACGGAAAAAAGGTCATAACAGACCGAAATGGACTTATGAATACACTAAAATGCATCTACTGGCTGAATGAACCACTACTAAACGGTGAACGCTAATCCAGCTCAAACCGTCTGCTTCACACTATTAGCTTTGATGCTGTTACTATGATCATCATTCAGACGCCATAGTCATTTCGTTTGAAAGTATTGTTTTGGCAATAAATTTGTTAACTTATAACATGCTGAGGATTTCATACTATATCAAAAATATTGTTTGGAATAAAGCTATAATTATTATTATTTAACAGATCAATGTTTACATTTTCTATCTTCTCACGTAGTAACGTAGTGTATTTCCTCAGTTCATGGTAGTTGTCTGTCTTAGCTCACAAACTTTCATCTTAGGTGAATGGTTTTCAAGAATACTTGTCAACATCTGAGTTGAGTATTCGAAATACCATTCATAAACTATTCGTAAAGACCTACCCAACTTGATAAGCAATAGACTTTTCAAAAAAATCAAGTCACGGAATGAATGGGATCCCTACTAAGCATCCTGTAACCTGCCGGGTAAATCTGCAGGATGATATCCAACTGTACTTTCTTGGTCATACTATTTGTCAAGCCACTCTCTCATCATTACAAACCAAGTGAGCAGACAGAAGGACAGATGTAAGGCATGGTAGGCAACTGAAACTAGATAGTCTGGATTTTGCTGTCAGATTTATACAGTCAGTCGGTAGAAAATCATGAGATGTAGACTTCGTGCTTGTTGGTGACCATCATCAATGAGTATTTGCAATTATGAGGAAACTGATGTCCTTTTAACGATCGAAACCAAAGTCACTCAGAGTTGGAGTTAGAGACTTGATCAATGAGCTAATCACACCACGACTGACTTTCTGAAGGACTGAATTATGCACAATGTAGCTCTTCTAATCCTGAATGCCCAATGTTGACCGAAGTATGTTGACCAAGCTTGCGATGTTACCACTAGGTCAAATGGCGCGACACTGCACTGTACTGTAATTCAATGTGGACTGAAGTATTTGAACGTCATTTTGTAGTCTTTACCAACTATTAACATGGTTTACAACTACCTTTTTACTTAGCCAATAAGTACTATCCAAATCGACCTCGTATAAATTTTACAAATCTCTCACTAAAAGTTAGGCTATCGGATTGTGATCAAACGGCCGAATCAAAGCGTCCTGTCTAAAAGACCTTACTGTCCCGAACCTTGTTTTATATAGGGTTGCAGATAGACACTGCTTGGTAATCTTAAAGTATGATGAAACAGCTGTCAGGATCCTAAAAGGTTGGAAAAGGTTCATGAAATCGGTTCATGGTAAAAGGCACTTCCAAACTTGCTGAATGTATATAAACATCTTTAGTTCATTACCCGATATTTATCTTAAACGCCTGAATTCAAACAACACACGACGACAAGTCAAATTAACGTGAATTAATCTTTTTAAACTCCTATCCTAGTAACTTTCCATTTCGAGCAGAAGGTAGAAAACGCTACATTTCGAAACTATGTCAGTGAGGGAGATGATTTCGAGAGGTGATCCTTGAGATTCTGATGTGAAGCCGCGACCAGTAGGTCCAACCACGTCTAACATGAAGACAAATACTCAACGACAGCATTGAATGATGGTCGCGCTGATTCGTGAACTGACAAAGGTAGGAAATATGGACCACTGGATTGTGACACGGTCTTTCAATGCTAACGTACTGGCCGTGGTCCCGGGTTCTATGCTGGCAAGGTCACGGGTGTGCACTGCTGAGGAGTCACACACTACGACGAAACACCTGTCCAGTGCCCCCAGGTTCCAAATGTTTCTCCAACTTATGTCAGTCCATGATGAATGCCAACCTGAAAGCAATAAATAATTCCCCACGAACCTCCAAATGGAATACAGTTGACCTTTTTTTAAACTGAAGAAACGAAGGGATACCTTTCAAATGCTTCACCTACTTGTAGGTAGCAGCACTTCTAAGAATAAACGATTTCCTTTTACTTTTTGTTAAAGCATAATATCATTGAACAGAAGATTATACCCAGTCTTCATCTTTCTAAATAATGCCTAACGTTTGTTTGTAATATGAGTAATATTGGAAAAATTACTAACCATCGAATTCAGTATTGGCAAGAGTGAATGCACTGAGCGCTACGAGAAAAATGAATCACATTATTAAAATAGGATACTGCGGAAGTAATCTTATTAGATATCATATTTGAATTGAGTCACTATCCTAAATTCTGTGCTAACCTGTCTTTTACTGACGGATATATGAGTAAGTTTGTGTGTGTGAAAAGTATACATCACTTAACTGAAACTTAGAAAACATTAAATCATAGTGACAGAACATCGTTAGAAGAAAACGATTATGATTATCTGTAATCATGAATTTGTGCTCAGTTCGATGATTCACTTACTTTAGCGTAATGAAACGA
This sequence comes from Heterobilharzia americana, assembly GCA_944470555.2. Taxonomy (NCBI): domain Eukaryota; kingdom Metazoa; phylum Platyhelminthes; class Trematoda; order Strigeidida; family Schistosomatidae; genus Heterobilharzia; species Heterobilharzia americana. The sequence continues at coordinate 56,583,708 of OX104129.1, read as the reverse complement.
TTGTCAAGAAACTAGAAAGGATTTCAGAAAAATAAACTATTTCGTTACCTGTAGGCATTATTTAGATGCCAATAACTTGTTGAACCAATTGCTAATGTCGATTTATTCGGTGTCAGCTCAATTGAATTGAAAATTTCTCCACTGAAATGCTTTACATAAATTGAAGTATTCGGCATGATAGATCGATATGCTGACTGTACACCAGTCTCTAATTCTTCGAATACAAGCAAAGATTCCTAAAAGAAAGCACAGTGTTACCAAGGTTACTGAAGAAGGAAGAAAAAGATGATTTTAGTTATCCGTACTATATGAATAGGTCACTAGATTTTAGTACAATTGTTTTTATATGATACCGTCGTTGACTGGACCGAATTGATTGGTCTCCATTTGTATATAGGCTCCTGTGCGGATGCCTTGATATTACCAGTGCACTAATGATAGTAATGATGCATAGTGGCTAGCAGTGGAACCCAGCATGTGCATTTCGTCCTATTTGGGGCTCGTCAGCTGAATGTGCCTACTTCCTGGTGAGTGATGTTGTCCCGGGAAGCAGGTATATTCAGCTGACGAGTCCCAAATAGGATGAAATGTGCATCCTGGATCCCACTGCTAGCCACTATCCGTCATTAGGTCACTAGATGTTTAAAAATGGTGTTGCTCAGTCTTGAAGATGATCGAAAAGTAACGTAATTGTGTTAGCCGCTGGACAGTAACTTTTCGACTCGATTGTAATCGACTAGTAAAAACAAACTTAAAATCTGATTAAAATGCAATCATGTTTGGAGTTAAGAAGGTGCACTGCCGAAGAGAACAACTTCGAGAAGAATCAAATATTAAACTTTATTACTGTCAAGTCGTTGCGAAAAACAATTTATTATGACTAATTCTCTATGGACAACAAAGTTGAATCAGATTTGTTAAACTCCAAGAAAACGTCTGAAATTCAACAGGAATTCAAGTATCTCATGTATCATCAAGTCATTATACATTTTCAAATGCAGAAATCCAACTGAATTCAGTCACTCGAATCTAGTTCATAGCAGAATACATTCATTAAATTCCTCTTCTGGTTTATATGTTGCTTTACTTAACACTCAAATTTGAATATTATCCTAGAATTGGTCTCAGTGTTAGGTTAAAATCTGAATACAGAAAGTAAAACGTATTTTTTTTCTAAAATAAATATCTAGTCATTATGTCATAAGTCATCTACCTAGCTTAGAGCGTGAAACACAAACGAAGATGAACCAGCCGCTTGTAACATAAAAGCATGTTTTATAAAAAGAGACAGACACAGCAGTTATATAAGGTTTGGTTGAGAAAAGTCTCTAAAGTCAGATGTCTATAGAGAAGAGACTGAAGTGAAATTATACCCAAAAATCCCAAAGCGAAAATTCCTATTTTCTGATAAGTCCCATGTATCAAGTTATGATGAACGAATATTGATTCGTTTTTAATGACGAAGTGGACTGATGTCAACTATTTTTAAACAAGTAACTGTTTCTTAATTACGTTTCAGGTAACTCTATATGCATACATGCTAACTGATAATGCTTTAAAGCAAACCTTTTATGCGAAAGTAAATTAAAATAGGAATTAGTGTTATAAGTCCAACAATATGGCAATTCAAGAGAAAGTAAATCCCAAAGATCAACAAAATCAGAGATATATTAACTTGGTTATTGACAAACTTGACATGTGTAGACTACTCCAATCAACTTTGTAAGGTAATTATGAAAATTGGCTTGACAAAATATGAATATGGTCAAAATATGTGAATGGAAATAAACAATTCTAACAGGTTAGAGTGACTCTTTCATGTCTTATGACGCCTGATAAGGAAAAAAGCATTTCACTACATTTGTTTACAGAAAGAAAAGAGAAAGTAACGATGAACAAATTGTTTTTTTTCCCTATAATTTAGGGTGCTGAATGAGGTCTCTGCAATATTAGAACTTATCTCCATATAACTTGGTAATCCTTGAAAGAGATGTAAGTAACCTTTCAAGTGACTCCATATCACCTTAACATTGTTTCTATTCACATTTGTAGATAGATCCACTAAATAGTCTCTGTTGATATACCTGTGATGGTTATATTCGCGTCATCTCCAGCATATGTAAGCTATTCAAATATGTATAAACAGTTGTCCTGAGGAGTATATCTTTATTTAAGTTGGATATCAGCGTGTTTCAACAATCGATGTTCCCCATATGCCTGTTCGAAATTACGAAAATCTTCAAACATCAACTTACCAATCCTTTCTTCACATTTATACCCTAATAACATTTTCTTTCTTTCACCATCGTTTCCTTAGTTTTGATAACATGACTGGGGCTATCGAAGACAATCTGCAAGTTGCAAAATGTCTCCTTACAATTATTTCAACAGTTTTAATACTAATGTACACACGTTACATCGACTGCATTCAGCTGTACTGACTACTCGCGTACTAATAAACCAGTGAATAGTACACTAGATACGTTGCTACACTGATAAGACATGCTTCTTCGTAAAAGCCCATCATTTATTAAATATTTCAGCACTTTATCGTATTGAAACTACTAAGGAGCGATTGAAAGGTATATGAATTCAAACATACTATAAAACATCACTTTTTTACTTTAACCTTCACAAGCTCACTCTAAGACGGCATAATTTTATAGTCCCCTCAGTATATGCTGAAAAACTTTGAAATAGCTGATTATTTGATTCTACAAGGGTAAATTCTGACCTGACATTTTCTCGTCATATAAAATGAATGTTAGATAATGTACAGTTGAAATTTTGCATTTAGCCGTAAGAGCATAAAGTCTGATTTAATCACTTTTTCTCCTCTCTGAGGAGATTCAATGATAGAACTGTGAATAACGAAGATGCATAGTGTCAAATGAAATGACTGAAGCTCGTTGCCTGAATGAATTCAATGTTTGACGATCCCGGTATCAGTCAATTCCAGCAGAGGCATATCACTACTAACCCTAGTTAAGGCTTTCAAAGCTCAGTGCAATACTATGCAATCATTTCTGAGTGAACTATGAAAAAGATAAAGGGGAAGAAATGAAAAACTAGCTAAAATACAAGAGTTAATAAAATGTAAATGTAGGAACTGAGTTAATTTGGAGCGTCATAGCTACCTTTTGTTATGAGTTAAATGAAATACGTTTTTTGAGGTCAACAAGACATGAGAAAACCAACAAAGATCAGAAAAAAAGTAGTCCAAAATAGGTAAAAGTCCATTTACGTTTTTACAGTAGTATCGTATTACAAAGGTCAACAAAATGAAGCAGCTAACACAAGTCTTCTCTATGACTGAAATGAAAACTAGCAGTCTGAAACGTAAGAATGGTTTAGCTTTTTAGACTATTTGAGGAAGACCATAGGTCGATTTCGCAATTTTTCAAAGTGATTCATCTCAGAGCAATTAAAATGAAAAACAACCAGCACAGAAAGTGTAACGTCATCAGCGACCTTTGAACAAATCAGTTACTTCAGTACAGCACAGACAGACAGAAAAATCAACTTAATACCACGCACACAGGTGCATCGGTTCAAGTTGCCACACTCCCTGGTGGTTTGCGAAGAACAAGTGGATAGAAAAAACTGATAACAAATAGACAAAAGCTAATGGGAGGAGGGAATGTTAAATTCATGTTCGTCAGAAAACCCAAGCTTTAGAAGACATTAAAAGGTGAGTACATCTACGTCATTTCCTCAATTAAGTGAAGTGGTAGATGCATTCCATCACTTGACTCCCTATCATTAAACTGAAAGTACTTACAGCAGACCAGTCATGAAGCATCATCTTACATATAACAAGTGCAAAACGCTTGCCAAACATCTTCCGATTTCTGCTAAAGGCGTTTATAAGACCCTGAATTTCGTCAGCGTATTCACAAGCAGGATAACATCGTCTGAGCATTCCAAGTCAGCCAGACGACCTCTAGGGAGTAGACCAGAACTGTGAAGTCAGACATACCTGAAGTAATGTCCATTAGTCCATGGATGACGAAATCAACCAGGAAAGTTGGCATTGGGTATCCCTGGAGGACACCATTAATTGTCGTTAATTTCTTATGACAACTCTTCATAATCCTAACACCACAGCGTGAATTCGAGTATAGAGCTCTGATTAGTGTCACATACCTGCAGCCAGACACTGCCACAACATCACACGGTCGACATAGTCAAATACCACTTTCATGTCAAGAAATATGGAGTGTCAGATGCCAATAAATTGGTCGGTGTTCCAGGACGCGTCGAAGGGTGACAGTAGAGCATATCGATTACTTGACTGATGCAGTCATAATTTATCGCACTGAGTATCATTCTCACTATTTCAAGGAGAAGTAGAAATGTATATACATACTTATGTACTGACAAAAATATTATTTAATAACTTACATTTGTGTAAATGAATAAGCCAGTATCAGAATCCCAAATTAAATTATCGATCATACGATTGAAGCTACCGAATCCAAATAATCCTTTTAACAAATCATTAGCGACTGATACAAATTTTAATTCCTGAATTATATCTGGATTAAATTCTCTTAGTGTGTACTGGTCATTAGAGTAAACAGTCCAATGTCGATGGGATAAAGGACGGTGGGTATCATATATATAATTTTCCCTTTCTGTTTCACTAAAAAAGATTTATATGTGAATCATGATAACTAAATATACGAACATTCAAGGCAATATGTTAAAAGGCAATCATCCAGTGCAAACTGAAAGTGCTATATTATAAATTGCTCCCCAAATTGGTAATTTCTTCGCACAGTGCTGAGCGCCAAGAACTAAATAACTACTTTTGTCACCTATAGGTGACCAATTAGCGAATATTTAATTTTAATTGAAGATTTGACTGAGTTCTGATTTCCTAACGAGCATTATTCACTTCAACTTATCTTTTTCTGATTAGTTGATTCTTTCCTGAATTGAAAACCCTTGAATATTGAAGAGATAAGTGTTATGTATTTTGAAGTGAATAGGGATTTCAATTTTGTGGTAGTATTCATCATGGACTGACGTCAAGTGAGGAACCATTGAAAACCTGGGAGTCCTAGTATGGGACTCCTCAGCAGTACGCAACCCATACCCGGCTAGGGATCGGACTCAGGATTATCAGGTTTCACGTCAAACGTGTTAACCATCTAGCCACGAAGTCGGGGTTCAGTGGTTCATAGTTTCCAAGTTCTGTCAGTTCACCAAGGTCTTCAGTTGACATTCGCTTCACTTCCAACTGGTTGACCCCACAGGTTACGGCAACTCATTTAAACTTCAGGATCTCCATTTGCATGCTTGTGAGTAATGACCACTATAAGTGAGTTAAACAACTGGCTTATATGAATCAGTTATCTTTTTTGCTTATCTGTAAATTTCGGAGTTGATTTCAGTGATTGCAACTCAGGAATTATCAAAATGGTACTCAGTTAACTACTCTACATTAAGTTCATCATAGATTTCTTTTTTTCGATTCCAGCTTGTATAATATTCATAACACAATGTATATATAATAAACCACAAATATTTCCTATCATCTATAGATTGTAATAGTGAACAAAAAAGTTTAAACCCTAACTCGGTTATCTTTCACAAGTCACTGCTATATTGTTCCACTCAAAACCAGGGGTATCGTTAATGTTGATAAGAGATGTGTTTCATAATCAATTTCAATGCTCATTTTAATGTGAGATATAGATAGAAACAGAAGTCAGCTGAAACAAATTACTTTGTAGGTTGTTAAAAAGTCATGATCTAATGAACTCAATGTCGTGGGATAACCAAGATTATCTACTAACAGTTTTCTATTTCAGAAGAGTTTAAATGTGTTTTTACCAATACCACAAAACAAAATTAAAAGTGACTCTCATTAAATAGACGTTGAACCACTCATGTAACCTCGCCTGGTTAACTAGTTCACTAGTTACTAGCCTGTCCTAAACCAGGATAAAGAGGGAAGGTTGGGCATAGGGCTAGCAACCCTACCCGTAAAACAAATCCAATCGCTAAAGAAACTTCAAAACACAAACAAAATATAGAAAATTAAAACAAAATTATTCCTCGCTGGAATCGGAGAGACTAAATGACGCCGGTTGGTGAAAGCCTGCCTTCAGGAAGCCAGTTGGCCGATGTGTCTTCTGACAATGAAAACGAAAATAAGGATGCAGACATAGAATGTCCGCATCATGTATAAACCTACCAAGGCTGGCCAAATTGCAAAACAGATGAGGAGGTATAGCAGGGAAGTGCTGGGAATCTGCGAAAGCAGGTGGAATGGAAGTGGACTCTCCAAACTGTCAACTGGAGAATCAATAATCTACTCCGGTCACCCAGACGAAAACCACGAGCACACTGAGGGAGTGGCTATTATGATTTCCCCAAGAGCATTGAAGGCTCTCATGCAGTGGGAACAAATCTCCTCCTCCGGGTCATGACAACAAGATGGATTCAACTCAAAATGAAGGAAAGTCACAATCATTCAATGCTACACGCCAACAAATAATGCAGATCAAAAGAAGGAGGAGGAATTCTATAGACAACTGCAATCAAGACTGGATAAGACCTCAGTTGGCGATATCAAAATTCTAATGGGTGACATGAATGCCAAACTGGGAGGGGACAACACAGGTAAAGAACCAACCATGGGCCCAGAAGCACTGGGTGAAATGAATGAGGATGGAGAACTGTTTGCAGATTTCTGCACATCCAACGGTTTAGTGATTGGAGGCAGTGTGTACAAACAGAAGGATATTCACAAAGCGACATGGACTTCACCAGATGGACACACTAAAAGTCGGATCGACTTCGTGTCAATGTGAAGAAAGTGGAGATGCAGCCTACTGGATACAAGATCAGATCAAGAAGGGGGGCAGATGTAGGTTCAGAACACTATCATGTGCAAGGAACCTTCAAATTCAAGTTGAAAGTCTTCAAAGAAGCTGGTGATGATAGACCATAGTTGAAGTTCAACACCCAGAACAGAAACTGAACTGAAAAACGAAACTACGAAGGAAATCTCCAAGTCCGCTAGCCATCAGGACAAAATGGGAGACATAAGGCAACATCCCTGAAGAAACCTGTGTGGATGAACACTGGAACTCCTTGAAATCTATGTGGAAAGAAACCTGAATAGCTGTATTGCAAAAAAAAGAGGAAACAAGACAAGGAATGGATCTCGATGGACACATGGAAGTTAACAGAGGAGAGGAGAACGGTGAAGCAGAAGATAAACCAGTGAAGGATGCACAACGAAAAGAAGAACAGATTACAACGTGTGAAACACCACACTAGACAAAGAAGTGAAGAAGAGTGCACGCAAAGACAAAAGACACTTCTACGACATACTGCCAAGTAGAACAAAACAGGCTGCTGGTAGAAGAGACCTGAAAACACTATATCAAATAAAAAGGATACTATCCGTGAAGAGATCAACTCAGACGAAACTAATGAAGATAAGGAAGGAAACTTAGTTACCAAAGAGGAAAGACAAAGGAAACAATGAGCTGACCACTTCAAAAAGCCCTCGAATAGACCACCTCCACCACCGAAAATCGTCCAGAAATACCACCAGCAACCATAGAACTACCATTGAACATAGGTCCTCCAATAAAAGCAGAAATCCTGAATGCCATACAGTTGCTGAAATCCGGGAAAGCAGCAGGACCGGATGGAATTCTTCAGAATTGCTGAAAACAGACGCAGAGACAACAACAGACATGCTCACACCACTATTGCAGAAGGTTGGCAAGGAAGGAAGGAAGGAAGGAAAGGTACCCGCTAATGGATTGGAAGAACGGCTATCTCGTCAAACTCCCAAAGAAGAGTGACATAAGTCTATACAAGAACTGAGGCACAATCACGCCTATGTTAACCACAAGCAAAATATTAATCTTCAACATCCTGGAGAGACTAAAGGGTGAGCTGCATTCAAAACTACGACCGGAACAGGCTGGCTGGCTGGATTCAGAAAAAACAAATCATGTGCAGATCAAATTGCAACACTGCGCATCATCATTGAACAGAGCACAGAATGCCAGTCAACTCAACTCTACATCAACTTCATCGACTTTGAAAAGGCCTTCGATAGCATCCACCAACAAGTAATTTGACAAGCAGCTGCTTCAACACCACGGACTACCACAAACCTTCATCAAACTCATTCAACGGCTATATGAAGACGTCACATACATACCAAGTGATTCACAATGGAAAGCTCAGTGATGCCTTCGAAGTGAAGACAGGATGGAGTGAGACAAGGCTGCCGCCTACTATCACTCATCATTTTCATGATTGTGGTCAACTGGATCATGCAGCAAACCATGAGGAGCCAGAAGGGTGGGATACGCTGGGCCGCGGAAAAGAACCTACAAGATTTGGATTTTACCGACCATGATTTATGTCTAGTGTCTTGTCGCACAAACTCGAAGATCTACGGTCAAAAACTAACAAGTTGGCAGAAGAGACAGTGAAAATGGGACTTCAAGTGAATCTACATCAGACAGAGGTGATGAAGATACCCAACCAACAACAGCATCAACAACAACAGGCACCAATCACCATTAACGCGAGAAACCTAAAAAAAAGTAGTCTCTTTCACCTACCAACTAGGCAGCATCGTTTCAACTACAGGTGGTGGCATACATGAGGATGAAAAGGCCAGGATCGGAAAACGAAGATAGACTTTCATTAATCTGAAATCAGTGTGCAGATCTACTGCACAATCCACTCAGTACAAAGAACAAGATCCAGATTTTCAGCACCAACGTCAGTCAAGTCAGTGCTGATATATGGTTCGGAAACTTGGCGCGTCACGAAAAGCACATCCAACAAACTACAGAGAGACATCAGCAGCTGTCTACCTTCGCTCGGTACTGAGGACCAGATCAGATGGCCAGAATAATCAGGATAAGCAACAAGGAACTCTGGTCTGGTGACGAATCAACCAAGAACCTATCACTCAACAATTATGCAGAAGATAGTGGAGATGGATTGGACATACACTAAGAAGGCCGATTGGGGATATCACGCGCCAGGCTAGGTACTCGAATGGAATCCAAAGGGGAAATGAGGAGTTGGGCGTCCGAGTATGACATGGAGGAGATCATATGAGGAAGAAATGAAAGCTTGTGAGCATTCGTTAAGCCAGGTTCAAAAGACTGCATAGAAGAGAGTGCAATGGAGGCATGCTACTGAAGCCCTATGTTTCACTGGGAGCCCAAAGGATAAATAACAACATAATAATAACCATTGATGTAGGTAACTTACTAGTATCTTGACATGACCTTGATTTTCTCTGAACTTCAGTCGATATATTTATTTTTATTATAATTATAATTATTATTATTATTATTTGTCCTTTGGGTTCCTAGTGCAACATAGGGCTTCAGTTGTACGTCTCCATTTCACTCTGTTCTCTCCAGTCTTTTGAACCTGGCTTCACATTATCTCCTCAATGTCACCACTGGATGCCCAAATCGATATATTTAGATCAGTTTAATATGCAACGAGGTCATTTCAGATAGTCGAATGTTTATTCTACTAATATGGATCAATTATATATTGTCTTTTTCCTTACTTAGTAGACAAGTAGACAAAATCAACTTAGAACAGAAGTTTACCAGCACGAGTTCCTTATTATTTCTTTTTTTCTATACAGGTTACTTAACACACTGAATCTAAGACTTATTAGTCAAATTGCATATGTGCATTTTAGAGAATACATAGTTCTACTATAAATGTCATGGGAAATTAATCAACAGATTGTATATTGCTTAGCTTTAGATAAAATCCATTGGTTTGATAAAGTGATTTATCAGTGTTGAACTGAATATAGGATAAAACTGTTTAACTGCTTACAGTTTGTAAGCATTAAAACAACACGTTTCGTTAATATCCCAGAACATATTTTAAAAACCTCTTATAGTACAGAAGTTTAAAATCCACCATGCACTGAGGTCAACGATGGCCAAGGACAGATACATAGCTAAGAACTGTTACAAGCCTTATCCGTGATTGTTGCATACTATCTTGAGAAAAACACATCCGCCTAGCCTATACTATTCTGTCCTACTGGTTATTTACTTGGTTTTTAACCAGCCAACCGATATCTCATCGGTATCATTAATCATAAAAGCTTTTCACTGACTACTGAATATCACAATACTCACACTAATATTTCCTAAATCGCTGTATCATCTTAGCGAATGAAACGGTATAGAAAGGTGAAGGAGTTAGTGAAACCAACTAAATCAATCCAGAAGTAGTTTTCTCCCCTTAAAAGTGTGAATATCATCACAAACTCTAAGGTTTCAATGAGAAAATACCCCAAATAACTCATAAACATTTAATTTCAAAGTAGTTTTCGTCATGGATTGACATCAGCTGGAAAGTCACTGGAAACCTGGGGTCATTGGATAGATGTTGCATCTTCGTTAGAGAATCATAGGAAATTTACATCCCTCACCTCATGAAGAGGCTCTTTGTTACTTTTCAGCCGCTGAATTACTTTGAGATGGATTTGTAGAACTTTTTATACGAAGTTGTTAAATGCGAGGTAAAACGGTTCAGTAGTAAGAACAGATGCTTTCCAATAACACTGGATGACGGTCACACTATTTTGCGAATTCACATCGACTGAATGGCAATGTGTTCACCTCAAGACATGACTTATGAGATATTCGTCCCTTACGCGTCCTGTACTACGAAAAAACAGCTGTCAGGTGTCCCTAGGTTTTCGTCTATGGTTCCCTAGCTGGCTTCAATCCATAATGGCAACTGCTACTACCCTCATAAATGCAAGTTTAAATTGGATCGATCATCAAAATGTTACCTTGTTGCATTACATTTGTGAATTACCTGGTTTTTTATTATTTAAATCGAATTTGATTTGCACTCAGCTACCTTTTGCGTACTCATGCAGTAGGCACCTATTGTGTGAAAGCCAACGATACTATCCGGCTGCCCAAACCTCAGGAGGTGGGGCGGAGATAGAACCCATGGCTCACTGGTTGAAAGTAATCTCCCTAAACTAATGAGCAACAGCTCCACGCTAACTACTTCAACGCTAAACGAAAGAGAAAGTAATATTCACATTAAAGAAAACGCAAAATCTTTGGTGTAAAACAGATAAACATTAACGAAAACATTTTTTGTCTTACCAATTATTGTGAGTTATTCCGCTGGGATCACACACAACTCTAGTTTCAGTTTCTTCTACAGGATGCTGAAAAGGTGAAGATGGGGAAGAAAGAGGTGACTAGAAAAGAGTAAAAAACGAGAGGAAAGATAAACGAGTGAGTGTTTCAATAAACTCAAATTATTGAGATAGATTTTTAGTTGAACCCATCGTCGCTCATTAACATAAGTGAAAACTTGATAATTATTTCCTCCAAGTTTAGAAACCTTCATTCACCTACAACTTTGGTTCTAACGCCAAGTTTCAACATGTAGAGTTAATCACTTAGAGCATAAAGGAGAATATATTGCAATTACATTGAAAAACAGCTATGGCGCACTGAATAACAAAAATAGCTTGAAGTTGTATATCATTGACCATACAAGTGAATATTGTAATAGTTTAAGTTTATAGTCAGCAGCTTAATAGGAATATCCTCACCAAAAGAAATAATGAAGTCTTAGACTAAACTCAAGAACTGGATGAATTGGGAAATTAATTAAATCTCAAAATACGATGAATCAGATATTGTCTAATACCAGTAGGATAGTATTAAGGGGAAATGGTATGATTTCATATCTTCCATCTTGCTCTAATCCGTTTTTATCTTACTTTAACAAGTAACTGTCCAATCAGATCTTTCGAAGTGTATTGCGCAAGTACATCACACTTCACAAATAAACTATGCCTTCTAATTACATTATCCAAATTCATCAAAGAGACTAATGATCTCAGATATCTTTTTTGACAAGAGGATATATTACAAATGTTATCACCTATTATATCTGTTTCATAGAAAGTGGGGAAGGTATTTCAAAAGTACATGAAGAATAGAGTAGTCAGAAAGTTTTATTTTTTTTAAAGATCTTTATTTACTTTGCAACCTGAATCGTTTTGTATCGATTTCAAAAAGGTTTTCAGTTAAAAAAAAATTCACTAGCAGCAGTGACCTTCTTCAACACTAGGGCTAATCAAACATTTTCTAGAAAATATATTATATTCAATTATTCTTTGAGGAGTTGTTTCAATCATTTATACATGTTCTTAAATAGTATTATGTACTCTTGTGAAGTTTTTAAAACATTTTCAATCCATCGCTTTACAAATTCACAAAAACATTTAAACGCCCTTAAGAATAGTAATAGATTGTTAGGTACACAATAGTATATCATATAATCAACTATCTCTCAAACAGTCAACCTGAACTAAAGACTTTTATGCAAGTTGGATAAGCCTCTTTCACCAAACGTCTACACGCTTTCTATTCATCCCTTTTACCTGAATTAACGCACCTACATGATAGAGGAAAAACCTAATAACAGCTAGTCATTATATATTACTATTTATAATGCCATTACTATTCATAATAATTAAATGCCATAGTTATCTCATTTGCGAACATCATGCATGGAGTATAGTTGTTGAAATATAACATGCTGAGAATTTCAAACTGTATCAATATATCCAGAATATCATAGAAAGACAGATAAACAGACGAATAAAATCAACGTTGAACCACCCACAAGAATATATCAGTACAAATTGCCACTTTTCATATTAGTATACAAAGAATAAGTGGATAGGAAAGAATAATATCAAAGTAGATGAAAGTGTATGAGAGAAGAGGGAGTTTTAAAATTCACGTCAGTCAAAACTTTCAAGCTTTATGAGGCATCAAGGAAGGAATTAATTGTAACCGATTTTCATTCATGTCACCAAGAGACCCTAACCAGTAATTTCTACCATCTCGAGGACTCTCGTCAGGCATTTCACGCACTCTATACAGCTCAGACTAACAGTTAGAGATTTCACGTATTGGTGCGAAGTTTTTTTCTGGCCACCCTGGGACGTCTTTCAACGGAATCCGATTTCCCCTAGCAGTGTACGTGGAGGTAGGCTGTGGCTCGGCATGCACAGTACATGTCCAAGCCATCACAGTCGATGAAGGTTCATAACGTTATCAACCGACTTGCCTTTCATATCTAGTACCCTTCGCTCAACCTCGACATTACTCACACGGTGATTCCACTACCTGTGATCAAAAACTTGTAACTGTTTCATATCCTTTATTCTGAACCGGTTTCTTGTAACAGCTGTGTAACAGGACAGAACTGCAGCGAAGTTTACTCGCCCTTTAATAGCTAGTCGGATATTTCCACACTGCGACACAGATGGTGCAAGTTAGCAAACGCCAAATAGTCCTTCTGTAATACAGCAAAGATTTCATCAGCAACCAGCCTATTCGAGCTGATGCAACTCCCCAAGTAAGTGAAGTCGTCGACACATTTGGAATACAGTGATGATGATTATTATTATTGTTAACAAAAATTCATTAGCGTTAGGCATAAATATGCCTGCATATGTGACTGGGTTTCATGATTACGAAAAGTAATATGAATAACTAGTCCCGTTTTTTTTTTCATTCGCCTTTGAGATACGTTTGGTTATAGTTAGTACTTTTGAAATGCTTTTCTATACAAACAATACAAGTTGGTAGAATAGCTAAATGTAGGCAAGCTAGAATAACGATAAAACAAAGAATAATCTATGGATTACATCGAAGTTTTATAATACCATGGGCAGGAATCTTTGAAAATCTTTTGGAATGATATATTTGATAAAATCGCAACTTCCCTTTGGCTTAACATATTGAAACTAGAGAATTTCTCCTTTTTTTGGTGACTGTCAGGCGACCTTGATGTGACACATCACACTGTTGCCGACTGTGCGACCATTGTGAGATGCCTTTAACGATTGAAAGAATGTCGCTGATTGTAAATAAATTTTTGCAGAATTTTAATAAACATAAGTTCGATAGAATAGAAAGGAATTATTTTTTAAGAAATCGTCTTGCGCTGTTTCTTAGTTCTGCAAGGTTCTTCCTCAAAAGGACAAAATTATGGGCAAAAAGCTCATATTGAAATGTACTTTAGAATAATTTTCATACGTTCTAGGCAGTTAGAAACAGTTCGACTAACTACAAGCTGATTTACGTATAACAAAGAGAAATAAATTGGTTTTAGAACATAAGCTTGTTTTGCCTGATTTCATTTTTAGAATCTTATTTATCAATATTATTGATCACTTTATGTCAGACAGTGATTTTTAATACAGTGTGAAATTCTCATTGTAATATTTCAACACATTTGCTCCTTGTCCAATACTTTTAAATCAAATAACCATCGCAGTTAAATAATGATTATGATACTAAGATGATGATTAGCAATATTACGTAACAATCAGTTGTTTATATATTATCATCTTGTTTTTGGGTATGCTATTGCACCTGGGGACGAATAAAAAATGCTTCTGTAGGTTTGGTGATGGAAGATTATTCAGCCAGCCTAAAAATTTGCCGTTCCCCCTATTCCTGTAATAGTTGTGTGATGAAATGTTGTAAACTCAAGAGCTCACTGCTGTCTACTATGATATTTTGTTGTTAACTTGTGTGATGATAAGTTGGAGACATTTTAAGAATATGCAAGAGTACATTTTACACTTGATTGACATTTGAACAATTGAAACAAGCATAAAAAGAGTTATTTGATGAAGTATGTACGATGAGAGGTTTTTGGTAGCCCGAAATCTTAAGCAGGCTACAGCAATGCCAGTTTCGAAGGTACTAAGCCTCAGTAACTTTAATTATTTCAACAACTTAAATGAAATTCATATAAGTATCAATAGTTATTGTTTCCAGTTATTCATGATCAGTATTTTGGTGCAAACTTACTTTATCCCCACACTCAAATGATGATGATGATGGTTGCAAAGAAGCTGAAACAGAAGTTTTTGAAAATGTTAGAAATATGCATGGTACTGGAATATACTACTAATGACAAAATATGTAACTAAATTAGCCGAACTAAGTACGATAAACAATATGTGTATGATTAATTCTTTCTCATTAGTTGACCGTAATTACTAAAATGATATCATTTTGCATATTTTTTCAAATTAAAGCTGGTTTTCATTACGGACTGATATCATTTGGAGCACCATTGAAAACCTGGGGGCACAGGACAGTTGTTTCGTCCTAGTATGGGACTCCTCAGGAACACGCACCCATAATCTCGTCAGAGGTTGAATACAGGAGTTCCAGGTTTCGCGACCAGCATTTTACGATTGGGTCACTGCTTAAGGATTCAACGGTTCACAGTTTTCTAATTCTGTCAATTCATGGTATGGTGCGGCCTCGGTCCAGTGACATCATACAGCGTTTGACCTCACATCCAACTTGGTTTGTCCCACCGTTCACGAGTCCTTGGTAGAACTTCAGGAAATTTTATCTCTAAGCATGTTACGTTTTCAGTGGTTCTGGAACTGATATCAATTGTGATGAAAGCACTAGATCCTCACAAACCTCAAAACTGAATTTCTCTGATTTTCATCAGAAAGGATTAAACCTTCACAGTTTCAGTAAACTACCCATTCTCTCCTAAATGCTATTTTCTCCAATAACATTCCATCTGTGTATTACTATAAATATTGCTGAACATCCGATAACGAAGATTACAGTTTCAATACCACTATTGGAGAGTTGTGTGATAACTTAATAGTTTATACAACTCAGTACATGCGCTTGTGTATTAGGCTGTGAGCTACATCTAATGTGTGAGGACTTATGGTGCTATCCTGTCGCCGAAGCCTAGGTAGGTGGAGCTGAGCCTGAACATGTGATACATTGGTCCAAATTTAATTGCTTAAGTAAATTAGCCCCATCTCAAAACGTCATGTCATGAGGTGCTAATCCCATTGTATGGAGATAAAAAAGCTAAATGAGATAGTTACATGAATGGTCTCTTACAGTATGTAGAATGCTAGGCATACACTCAAGGTAGGATTGTCTGTGACATAAGTAAACGAGTTTCATTATTACTTGTTCTGTTGGTGAGCATCCATTCAAGTACGCCATTGATTTTAAAGAGCATAACTGGAATATCACTTTCATTCTCATGACCAGCAGCTGTTTGTGAGTATACTTAAATATTTACTCATGTAGAGCACTGGAGGAAAGCTGTACGGAAAAAAACGACATTGTTGAGCACTTTTTCAAATGTGTTATTAAAATGCACTTCAAACTGATAGGATATTCCTCATTCAACAACAAATTGCTGTGTAATGCATGGCTTTGGAGAACTCAAAGTTTTCAACAAAGTTGTTGTACGGTGAGTGAGGATTCACATACTCAAAAAAGATAATAATCAACGATCAGTGAAAACATATTGTTGAAGGTAAGGATCCACTATCCCAGTCTTTACCCAATTTAGAAGAAAAAGAACTGAAATTTCACAGTGGATTTCCTGATTCTTGCTATTTTTCAAACCACTATCTGACTAAAAGACACCGGAGGATTCGGTCAGCATCTAGAACTAAATAACATGTTAGTTGGTTGGAGGCAATCGGCGGGAAGACCTGAACCTAGGTTTCGTGTTCGTTGGCTCTCGTCAGCAAGGCGTATTTACAACCTAGACGGAATTGATATCCCGTCTGAGATTCGAACCCGCGTCACCCATTGTTGTAGTCAGCGACTTTACCAATGAGCTATTTGTGACGCGATTCACCCCCTGCCAATAAGCACGATACTTAAGTCCACGGCTTCCTGTCCATTGTCTCCAACCAACTAACATCTACTAATGTGCACCGCGATGTTGAGCCTCCTAGCTTGGTGGCCACATTGCAAATGTGATCGATAGGATTCGGTTTGCACTCAGGACTAGACAACATGAAATTGGTTGCACTTTCGTGACCAATCAACACTGAACAACATCAACATACATAATCCAGTCCTGTAGAAGGTCAATCGTATCTCAGTGGTAACGTTTCTGACTGCAGCACTGATTGATCCAGGTTCGAATCACTCAGGAGACAGGAGTTCCTTCGAGGTTTTAGAAGCCTTTCTGACGTGTCAACAAACAAAATCTCCAGTTTTAGGGCTTCCTGCAAACTGCTTCCAACCACCTGACATACAGAGGGATTATTTTGTCAAGCAACAAGCTTAATGTACAACAGGGGAGGCCACTAACTGTGGTTCTGCGTCTTTTTCATACTGACTTTGTCTTTTAAATATAGTATAGCTGATACAATTCTCAGCAGCCGTTAATTTACGGAAGGATGTAAGATTTTTATGAAGAAAATAGCGCAAAGACTATACAGATTTTAAAATCAAAAATATGATTTCTGATAGACTTCAATTCATAAATACGTACACTTTTAACAGCTTCAAATAAGCAGTAGTTCTCAATCTACTTGGTGTTTTCAACGTTGTTGCCCTTAAAATTTAGAGTCACCACTAGATAGGTAGGCTACTCTTCTCATAGGTAAACTCATTAAATTTTCTGATTGAGTATACTGTTGCTTAAACAAGAATATAAATGGTGCCATTTTTTCAAGACTGGAATCAAGTTTTTCCGGAACTATTATTTTTGAAGGACACTTCTCAAAATGTTAAGTAAACTAAGGACTTAGTTTGATAGGTTGGTATTTATGATGCATGGTGATGACCAAAAGTGAAATGAAAACAAGCGGCCATCGTAGACCGTAGTATTTTGATCACAGACAGGTGAATAGGGGGATGTAAACTCAACAATAGTTCGTCGTCCAACTTTAACATTCCGTTAAGCATTAGCTCTTCATATGCTAAACACAGTTCAGTTATCTACCTTAATCAATTGAAAATTGCAACCTCATCCTTTTTTCTAACGTGAAATTCGTATGTGAATGAAATCTTTGTGAACTTAAGTACACTTCTGATATATAACATCGTGACTGCAAAACGCCTGTAACTAATGTGTCTATATGCTACTCTGAGATTGAAGACTGAGAAAGGCTAAACTGCTTTAAATCATGTGTGAAAATGAGAGGAAATCAAGATTAACTAATAATTGAAATAGCATACAATGCCTACGTTAAAATTACTTCAGCCATGGTATCATCTACTGGTTACCTTAGGAGCTGTATCCTCATTCAACTATCACAGACTTTCGCACATCTGTTATACTCTTCCATTTAACCAGATGAACTTCTGGTTAGGATACTTGGCATAAAATAAAGAAGAGTTCAAACTGTTTCACAAAGGTAGTCTATTCTCAAAGATGAAGATGTAGTCTACCATTGTAAAAATGCAAGTTATAGTCTGTTGTCTCAAAAATAATATTATTTGGCAATGTTCAAATCAAGTCCAGAATTAATGTTCAAACTATGATGCAGCATATACACGACAGATGCCACATGATACTGAGGTTAGAAGAAATGAATACCTAAGGGTTTCCACCCGACCCCTTAGAAATCCAATAGAGCTCGAAAAGACTAAAAACACTTCAGCTATAGCTCTAAATTCCATAGTTTAGTTCACAAGGTCGACTTTAACAATACTGGGTGATGAATGAAGGTGAAATAAAAACTTAGGTCACAGCAGTATTCGAACCCGTGGATATCCGAGTTACCGGCCCGGTGCTGTGTCATCTGAGCTGCGAACCACAGATACTGACCAAGTTTTAGCTTCAATTCACCGCTTCAAATCTTGCCACGACCCAGATTTCCATCTCACCTTCAATTAATACCAAGTATCAAAAACTGCAGTCTGTCAAACCATGGCTATCTGAAATAGACTCATTAATAAAATTGAAAGTGTTCAGAAAGAATTTAAAATTTTTAAGACCCATCTAATTGTTTAATCTTTTTATTACATAAAATAGAATCAAAATTGTTAAAATAGAAATGAGAGAACAAAAAAATACTTGATATGGTTTCGACTCACCGCCAAATACTCACATGAACAACACAGACGCGACAAGAACTGTCAGCAAATACACGCATGCCAATTTCAGTCTAAATTTCACACGTTTATCACACTACACATGTTCATTAATGCTTCTGACCACCAATTGACAACTTGGCATCTTCACAGTAGGACAATCTTAACTAAGTTATCATATATAAGCTTGAATTTTGTTAATCTTGCTTAGTCACTAAAAACAACCTTGTTTCTTTATTCTTGTGGAAATACACACACAATAATAAGCTATCATTTGACTGAAATAGCCGTAGTTTGGTAGACTAATATTTGTACTGAGTGATGATTGAAGGTGAGATGAAAATTCGTACCGCGGCCGGATACGAACCAACGACCACCGGGTTACCGGCCCGGTGTTTTACTAACTGAGCTACGAGGTTCGACTGTTGACCAGAATTTTATTTTACTTCAATCACCAAGGATTTGGCCCGACTACTCTGTGAATTCGTGATGCGTCACTACTGCTTGATCGTATTCACACTGGTTGCCTAGTCAGGAGTTCTCATCCCAATCCAAATCTAACTGAATCAGAGAGACGGAGCATCATATTGATTGTCATTTGACTATCTGAGATAGCCGTAGTTTGGCAGACTAGAATTTTTACTGAATGATGGTTGAAGATGAGATGGAAATCTGGACAGCTGCCGGACTACAACCAGCGACCACCGTAGCTCAGTTCATAGAGCACCGGGCCGGTAACCCGGTGGTCGCTGGTTCGAATCCGGCCGCGGTCCAGATTTTCATTTCACCTTCAATCGTCACTCAGTACAAATAATGAATTCGTTTTCTACTTTATCGAGAGCATACGAATTTTGCCACTAGTTCTGAAGTGATAATGACAAACAGTCTTCATATCTATCCATAAACAAACGCGATAATACACAGAAGAAACAAATACCGAATAAACAAGACATAGGAGGTAAAAATACACTTTGGTAAGTGTAAAGTGGTTATAGATTGATCCAATATAAAACTAAGTAGATTATGTATAACAATCTATGTACGGTCAACTTGTACTTTATTTAGGTGTATTCTTTGAATGTATGATGTGGACTAGTTTAGTTCGTGAATGTGAAACTATTGAGAGATAATTGGAACATTGAGTTCAATAAATTTAACAATACTGTACTTTAGTAAACTAAAATACTTCAATTTTAGATTTATTATTTATTTATTACTATTCTTTATTCTGTGAATATGAATCCAGTTACCAGTCTGAAAAAGAAACCAAATTCTGTGGAAAAAACATTTTTTATTTTATTTTCATACATATAAAATTCTATGAGCTCACCTGAATACTTTACCATTTGTAATTCATCTATTGTTACATTTTCTTTATTTTCAGTCTGTTCTACTTTTAGTTCACATAGCGTTTCTATTTCTTGAAGTTTCCATATAAATATACTACTTGCTTTCATTTCCTTGTTAGTAGTATGTAAATCATCATAAGTACTAGAAGGATTACAACTCCAACAGCCTCTATCTATACTGATACAATATTTTTCATCGAAAGTAAAGTAGAAATTATCAATTGGATAAATATGGCCAATAAATTTTTGATAAACTATACTTCGATTCAATGGATTATGAACAGTCTTGATGTGATCGTTGTCGTCATACAAGGGATAAAGATTAGTTGATGCAATATAGATAAATGGACTAGCTAAAAATAAGAGCATTGAAAAGACATATTGTAAATAAAAGAAAGAAGAAGGGCATTTGTATGTTTCAATTACTGGATATTATTTCGTGATAGCCATAATTAAAAGACTAATTCATGCAAACAAAGAGTGAAACTGATGCGAAACCTGGAGGTGAACAGGAGGTCACTCAAGTAATAACATCCACACTGTGAATACCAATGGTTCTCATCACTATCATTCATGATATCATGAGTCTATACTGATGAAAAAGCTTAAAGTAAGACAAGTCATCTTTACTTTGCTTTCAGGTTTCCAATGGAGATAATTAATAACAAGTGAGTCCTGGGTTCAAACCGCACTCTACCTAACAAGAATTACTCACTAGCCCTCATATAATAGATGTGGCTTATTGTCTACTGTGCGAGTGTGTACAAGATAACTGAGTGCATCTTTTTTAAATATACACGAAATAATACAACATTTGCTCATTTATTAAACATCAACTTACATGTTTCAGACAACAGTAAAGTTTTCCCATTAGGACTAATTTTCATTGTACTTATATATATCTTCGAGTTTGAATTAGAAACTATGCTGAATTCTGCACAACTGATTGGTTTACCATTTAGTACATTGAATTTGAATAAATAACCACGTGATGTACAAACAAATAAGTGTTGATGATTTATTTCATCTTTTTCATTATTTTGTGAAATAAATTGAATGAAATGAAATGATTTCATAAACTGACTGACATCATCGAATTTTTGTATTGTTTCATATTTTGGAAAATACTTGAAAAAAGCAAAAAAAATATTCAGAAGAAGTGATAAAACAATAATGGATTGTTCAACTAAATTGAACAGTTAGCTTTGACCTTTTATACATTTTGAAATAATCAATAGAATACAGATAGAAATGTAAGGTTGTTCGCAATGGATCATAACATGTAGGCGATCCTACACGGACAGAGAAGAATCATATTGAATTTCGACTTTCCCTGAAGGAATATAGAAACAAAGCGGTGGTAGGTGTTGAATATTTGTAAGAAATCGAGAGAAAGGTAAGAGCCTATTATTCATGATTGTTTGCAAACAACGACAAAGCATCCACCGGTTACTGGAGGGTAACTAATCAAGTCCTAAAGGAAGTCAATCACAGCCCAAATAGCTCAGTTTTAAGGTTGGTAACTGCAACACTGGGTGCGAATCTGAGGGATAACATCACTTCCATCGAAGTTGCACACACCCATGCTGACGAGTGCCAACAAGCATGAAACCAACTAACAACTATAGAGCATACCTGTCTCATGGATAAAATAACACTTTCGGATTTGAAACCCAAGTTATTTAGTATAATAGTCAGACATTTTATTGCTTGCAATTTCCTTCCATTGACTGGATCGAATTGACCCATCCTTGTGAGCATATGGGCTCCTGTGTGGATGCCTTGGCATTGCCTGTAGTCTCAGTATGTTAGTAATGATGGAAAGTGGGGACCAGTGGAATTCAGAAGGCACATTTCGTCCTATTTAGGACTCGTCAGCTGGACGTACTCGCCTCCCATTGTTGCCAGTACGACTCGAACCCAGAACTAGTCACTATCGTGACTTGGTGGCCTAGTGGAAAACCCTCTGGCATTTGAAGCGATGGGCCCTGAGTTCAAGTCTTAGTGGAGAGAACGTCACTCACTGGGAGGCGGGCACATCCAACTGACGAGCCCCAAATAGCAAAAGACGGGCGGCCTGGGTTCGACCGCTAGCCACTATCCATAAATACTAACAGTCAGATAATCTACAGATAGCTTATTTCGGTCAAAGTCAACTGTTTGCAGGAGTGAATTTTTCAGATGTTACAGTTGAATGTAACTGATTAACTTGTTAGCCCCACTTGAAACACTAAATGATTTACCTGAAGTACAGTACGATATGCAAATAAATCTGTTTATCCACTGCATGTTAAGAGGAGGTTGTAGTTATTCAAAACTTCAAAACAGCAGCGTCTTACATTGTGTCAAGTGACTGTTGATCTGACTCGTGTAAATATATGGAAGCTGACCAGTTAGAATTCGTGAAATGTTAGATAATATAATGGTTGAAAACTTCCAATTCTCAAGTTCAAAGTCAAAGTCTCACCAAAATATTCATTCCTTATCTCTCTCAAAGACGATTTTAATTAGTGTTTATTATTCTTATTAAGTTTTAAAAATCAACTCATCAGTCAAAACGTTTTAAGAATTTTTAACACATACTTAACATGTATTTAAAAAGCCAATGTGCAGCGATATAGGGGCTGTTTTGTGTTTATCAATGCATTCACTACCTAAATGAATCAACAAGTTTGAGTTATGCTGCTTCCATCCTAAAATCATGCACTATGAAACAGTTACATGAATATATTTTTAACACTAATCGCTGTACTTATATGACAGATCACACACAATAGAATTATTTCAGGATGTCATCACTCTGAGGGTAGAATACACTATGACAATATAGACGCAGGAGGAGCCAAATTAGTTTTTGATATCCAAAGACGAGAAATAAGAATGCAACATACGTACTGAAGTGCATTGAACAATGAGCCAAACGTTTTATGTGAGGATTAATGATCCTACCTAGCTGTCTAAGCTTTGGTAGATGAAGCTGGGTTTGAAGCTGAAAATCGAATATCTAGACTAAAAAGATTCGGTTCCACTTTTTATATACAGACTATCAATGAAATCCCAGCATAACTACAGAAAGGTTAGTAGAAGTTCAGCAGTTTTCACTACAAATAATACTAATAAGCCATGTGTCTTCCTACGAAAATAGCGTGTAACTAAGTGTCAGTATGTTTTGGCTGATGTACGACTACAAGGTATACCTGAGGAAGACATATAACACGAGTAAGTAACAAAATCCTATTACTAATGACTCCACATTACCATTTTTGTATGACTGAATCAGTTAATCTGCGATAATGAAAATAGGTATACATGTCTTAGGAAGATTATTCAGTTGATGATAGTGTGAAATTGATCAATGAAGTGAGTTAAGACAAGATGCTTGCATTACATAGTAGCCGATCATGATGTACAATGTCTTACACTAGACCTCTAAGTACCAACGTGACAGAAGTATTAGGTTTTGGGAAGTAAACCAAGAAATGTGTTGAGAAGCGCTAAATGATATGCTTTTAAATTTTTACGAATGGTTCAACAGTATTTTTTCATTGTCTTGACTTAAATCTTTCGTACTCGGATTGCTTAGTTCCACTTAGTAAACATCTTTTCCAATCTGTTTGTCTCAGCTTCATTTTGTCGCAATTACTTTCATTTATCTTTCGTTATGCTGTTTCGAAGTGTGAAGAGCTGAACCAAGGTACCACTCGTTTGATCTAGGTTATACTTTGTTTCAATAAACCAAAACATACAATGCAAATCTAACAAAAAAAATTATTTGGGCAAACAGTTATTTTCTGTTTTTCTGTTATAATTACATATTGTCCAATCCATGTATCTTTTCTGTGGAAATATCTAACGTCCTAATAATGATTACACTTTTAGACTGTATATAGCTGAGGTGTATTCATGAAATACAGTGATGTTATTTTCTGCCGTAAATTTCGTTCTTGCTTAATCTGAATTTTTTCGGATGGCATTATGATCAGTCTAGTTTTAGTTGCACGATCAAATCAACGTAAACAAAGTGCTGACTAAAACTCGAGAAAAAACCTAAAGATAATAATTCGTTTATACTTCTCAAGAGAGAGAGAAAGAAAGAGAGGGCTTTGTCAATGCTCACCGGCGAACATTTACCAGCTTACTTAGAGAAAGGAATTGCTAAATGAATAAGCAGTTCAGTTCTTTAATATTTAGCAAGCAGTGAGCACCAAATTAAATTCTACTAGGCCTTTTCTGTGATATATCACATTCCTTGCAATCTCCCCCCCCAAACCCTATTATTGTTATTATTATTAGTCCCTTGGGTTCCTAATGGAACATAGGGCTTCAGTAGCACGTCTCCATTCTACTCTGTGCTCTGAGATCTTTTGAACCTGGTTCCACGACAGCCCAGAAGCTATCATTTCCTCCTCGCACGATCTCCTCCATGTCATCCTCAACTCGGACGCCCAACTCGTCGCTTCCCATGGGGATTCCACTCGATCACGTGGCCTGACGCGTGATGTCCCCAGTCGGCCTTCTCAGTGCACGGCCAATCCATCTCCATTTCCTCCTGCACATTTGTTGCGTGATAGGTTCTTGGTTGGTTCGTTCCCAGAGCACATTGTCGTTTATTCTTTCTGGCCATCTAATCTTCAGTAGCGAGCGTAAGCAGTTGCTGATGAATGTCTGTAGTTTATTGGAAATCTCTTTCGTAACGCGCCAAGTCTCTGAACCATATAGAAGCACTGAATTGACTTGACGTTGTTGTTGAAAATCTGGATCTTGTTCCTTATGCTGAGTGCAGAAGATCTCCACACTGGTTGCAGGCTAATGAATGCCGGTCTTGCTTTTCCGATTCTAACTTTGATATCCTCGTCTGTCCCGCCTATAGTTGAAACAGTGATTCCTAGATAGGTGAAGTTGAAGGAGGTTACTTCCTTTAAGTTTCTCCCGTTGATGGTGACTGGAGTTTGTTGTTGGTGGTGGTGCGGTATCTTCATCACTTCTGTCTTCTCTATATTCACTTGAAGTCCCGTCTTCGCTGCCTCTTCTGTCAACTTGTTAGTTATTGCCTGCAGATCTTCAAGTTAATGTGACATCAGGCACAAGTCATCGGCGAAATCCAGATCTTCTAGGTTCCTTTCCGCAGTCCAGCGTATCCCCCTCTTCTCACAGCTCCCCACTGTTTGCTCCATGATCCAGTCGACCACAATCAGGAATATAATGGGGGATAGTAGGCAACCTTGTTTCACTCCTGTCTTCACTTCAAAAGCATCACTGAGCTTTCATTGTGAATTACTTGGTAAGTGGCATCTTCATATAGTTGTTGAATGAGGCGGATAAAGGTTTGCGGTACTCCATAGTAATGAAGCAGTTTCCAAATTACCTCTCGGTTGACGCTGTCAAAGGCCTTCTCAAAGTCGATAAAGTTGAGGTAGAGAGTTGACTGCCATTCTATACTCTGTTCTATTATGATACAAAGCTTTGTAATTTGGTCTGCACATGATTTGTACTTCCTGAAGCCTGCCTGTTCCGGTCGTAGTTTTGAATCCAGTGCATCCTTAAGCCTCTCCAGGATGATGCGACTTAATATTTAGCTTGCATTGGGTGAACAGGAGAGTGATTCCTCACCAGTTCTTGCAAACACTGAGGTCTCCCTTCTTCGGCAGTTTGACACGGTAACCCTTCTTCCAATCGACAGGTATCTTCTCTTCCTTCCACACCTTCTGCAATAGTGGTGTGAGCATGTCCGCTGTTGTCTCTGCGTCTGTTCTCAGTGCTTCTGGTGGGATCCCATCTGGTCCTGCTGCTTTCTCACATTTCAGTAGGTTTATGGCGTTCAGGACTTCCATTTTCGTTGGAGGATTTATGTTCACTTGTAATTCAGCGGCTGCTGGTGGTATTTCTGGACGAAGTGCAGGTGGTGTTCGATTCAAGAGCTTCTTGAAGTGGTCAGCCCATTGTTTCCTTTGTTTCTCTTCTTTCGTAATTAAATTTCCGTCATCATCTTTTATTAATTTCGCCTGCGTTGATCTCCTCCCAGATAGCAACCTGGTTATTTGATACAATGTCGTCAGGTCTCTGTTTCTCCCACCTGCAGCCTGTTCTGCTTCACTTGCCAGTGTTTCGTAGAAGTGTCTTTTGTCTTTGGGTGCACTCTTCTTTACTTCTTTGTCCAGTGTAGTGTTTTATACATTGTGCTCAGTTCCTCTTGTCGTTGAGCATCCTTGCACTGGTTTATCTTCTGCTTCACCATCCTCCTCTCCTCCATCAGCTTCCATGTATCCATTGAGATCCATTCCTTGTCTTCCACCTTCTTCCTTCCTTATACGGCTGTGCAGGTTTCTTTCCACATCTCTTTCAAAGACTTCCAGTGTTCTTCCACACAGGTTTCTTCAGGGATGTTCCTCGATATCTCCCATTTTGTCTTGATGGCTGCCTTGAAGATCTCCTTTGTAGTTTCATCCTTCAGTTTCCGAGTGTTGTACTTGAATTGAGGTCTGTCACCAGCTTCCTTGAAGGCTTTTAACTTGATTTGGAAGGTTCCTTGCACTAGATAGTGGTCTGAACCTACATCTGCTCCTCTTCTTCACCTTGTGTTAAGTAGACTGCGTCTCCATTTTCTTGAGATTGAGATAAAGTCGATTTGATGTTTAGTGTGTGCATCTGGTGAAATCTATGTCGCTTTGTGGATATCTTTGTGCTTGAACACACTGCCTCACTCCAATCACCAAATCGTTGAATGCACAGAATTCTGCAAACAATTCTCCATTCTCGTTCATCATCTCACCGAGCGCTTCTCGACCCATGGTTAGTTCTCTTCCTGTGTTGTCCCCTCCCAGTTTGGCATTCATGTCGCCCCACCCATTAGAATTTTGATATCGCCAACTGACGTCTTGTCCAGTGTTGATTGAAGTTGTCTGTAGGATTCCTCCTTTTTCTCTTCATCTGCATTAGTTGTAGGTGTGTAGCGTAGTGTATCATTGTATGATTGTGACCTTCCTTCCTTTTGAGTTGAATCTTACTGCCATGATCCTGGAGGAGATTGGTTCCCACTGCATGAGAGCCTTCGATGCTCTTGAGGACATCATGATAGCCACTCCCTCAGTGTGCTCGTGGTTGGCGTCTGGGTGACAATATCGGAGTAGATTATTGATTCTCCAGTTGACAGTTTGGAGAGTCCACTCCCATTCCATCTGCTTTCGCAAATCCCAAGCACTTCGATGTTATACCTTCTCATCTCCTTTGCAATCTGGGCTGCCTTACTGGGTTCAAACATCGTACGGACATTCCATGTCCCCACGTTTACTTTCGCTTTCATCGAGGGAGAGAAGACACATCGGCCAATTGGCTTCCCGAAGGCAGGCTTTCACCAACTGGCGTCATTTCGCCTCTCCGATTCCAGCGGGGAATAAGTTTGTTTTAATTTTTTATATTTTGTTTGTGCTTTGAAGTTTCTTTAGCGATTAGATTTGTTTTACGGGGTAGGGTTGCTAGCCCTATGCCGAACCTTCCCTGTTTACCCGGGCTTAGGACCGGCTAGTAACTAGTGAACTAGTTAACCAGGCTCTGTATTTCTCTGTATTCTCTGTATTTCTCTTATCTATAGCAGAAGCTATAGAAATCCACATGGGAAACACGACCTGTGTCAAAAGAAATATTTGCACCCACTTTATCTATTTTGGCCGATAATAGGATCAACACATTTTTCATGACCTTTACCACAAATTCCACATTTTCGTTCACCCCCACCTCTTCTAGTTCTATTACTCCATCTCCCTCGTTTTATTGATAAGTGTTTATTTTTGTATGCAAATAGTTCCATGACCTTGTCTATTGGTATTATTACTAGTAGTTTTTCATGTTGTTCTGCTTGTTATGATAAACAGCGAGAAAGGATTACTTGCTGGACGACAATTCTACAACTTTCAAGCCCAGTATATTTCAAGTGAGCAGAAAAACTTCCTAAGTATCGGTCATAGGTCTTCGGCCATTCTTACGACATGTGTTTGATGTTGATTACATAAACAAAGCTTCATTTAGCAATCTCTCTACAGACCCAGACAAATTGGCTTTTAGGACTATCACTTTGTCTCATCCTATTGTGTGACTTCACGCACTGCCATACCCATGATTTCCTACCTTACTAGGGTCTAAAATTTTAGGTATGGCAAATTTTTGAGTAACTTTAAGACTACCTTAGTGGAGACTGAAATATTCCACTGGACCTCATTATTTCGTCTAGAATGGAAAAGTTCCGTAAAATCAAGAAGTCGAATTAGTTATTTCAGTCGTTATTAGGGTGACCTTTAGAATCACTCCAAGTTTTTCTGTTTCGACTACTTTATCGTATTTACTTGACTTCACGAACATCGCATGGGATTTTACAAACTAAATGAATCCCACTAATCAGAAAGGTCAGAGGTAAAGCAGAGGAACAGCCAACAGGAAAGTCTATGCAGTCAACGACACAATAATCGAAGGAAACAACCAATCACAGACCACACCGTCAGAGCAAGCCACTAAATCACTCACAGACAGATATTAACAGCTCACTTCATACTGAAGTTAGTGCTGATGATGTCGTCCAGAAAGACGATGGCAACCTCACGATTAAACAACCCAGCTTAGGGAACACAACACAACCAAGAATTTTTACCTAAGTTCATAAAAGTCAATCAGCCTAGATTTTAAATGATCCGTAACTGGACCTAGTGTGATCAGTGAATGTTTAGATAGTTTGAAAGCTCCGGTGTTTCTGAAATCTACTATAGGTCTAAAAGGAAAACCTGGTTTGAGAACCATTACAGTACCATAATTCTCGATGGGATTATTCGTTTTAGGCAGTAAATTAAACCACTGAGACCAACCTAGAGATGGTTTCATTCACCGTAGGAAATCCACTGTGGATTGCTTGATCTCCTTCATAATAGTTTTAACTGGTACAGTAATTTCTCCATTTGAACCTATTTGTATATTTTCATTCACGTTTCCAATGTATCAGGTATGTCCAATACTAACGGTGAATTATCAACATCCAATTTAACATCTACTAGATTGTTAATTTAGTATTCATCAAAGGCTGACCATCAGTTGGAGAATCATTGAAAACCTGCAAGCACTGAAAAGTCGTTTTGTACTAGTATGGGATTCCTCAACAGTACGCACCCATGACCCATATGGAGATCGTACCGAGGACCTTCATGTTTCACGACGAACGCGCTAACCATTCAGCCACTGGGTCGAAGTTCAGTGGTCCACAGTTCCCTACTTCTGTCATTTTGCAACATAGCGCCGGTATCCATCGAGGCCTTTAGTTGGAATCCACTTTATTGCGAACTGAGAGAAGTAGGAAACTGCAGGTCATTGAACTCCGACCAAGTAGGTGGATGGTTAACACATTTTATCGTGAAAACGATAGGTCCTGAGTTCGAATCCTGGCAGGGTTGTGGGTGCAGCTTACTGAGAAGTTCCATACTAGGACTAAATAAATGTCCAGTGCTCCCAGGTTTCCAACGCCTCTGCAACTAATGTTATTTCGTGATGAATACAACCTTCAAAATAAAATACCCATAAACCACAAACTACATTAATATATTGTTGTCATTTTGAAGGCTTTCAAGAGCTTCCATTTCTGGTTTTGTCAAATTTCTTTCAACTTTCTTCTATCGTTTCAGTATTAGGGTACATTGTGCTCTCATCTCTTCTGTGTTTGTCTTGCCTACCGGCATTAGAGTTATTTCTATGTTAGGAATGATGTCTTCAGAAAGATACGCAGGAGCAACACATTAGTAACTTTCCCCGAAAATCTTCAATTCAAGTTCAGTATATGGAGAACAGTTCTGACACAACATTTTCAATTTTCACTCAGTTAATTGCTTTTTACCACAATGCCTTATATATGCGTATACTTTGTTGTCATTATACACACATAAATCTTCTTTTTTAGTGGAACGGAAAAAGAAAACAATTCTGCTTTGTGGGCTGAACGTTTCTGGGTACACCAGTGAGAATTATTTTGATCTGCCTAATGAAACATCCAGATCAAGAGATGTAGTCTTCAACTACTAATGTCATTCAGTAGCATATTTTCCTACGTTAACAGTTACTGTGTGAGGATGAGATATACTGCTGACAATCAAATTAGAAAAGTTGTTCTGGTCAGAAAAGTCCCTCAATCACTGAACACTAGAACACTGCAGGCTCAACAAGATTCCTGTTTATTGCCATAAAGAAATCAATCCAAAGTCAAAACTACAATCAATAAACTCTTTATATTAGCAGGAAACTCACTTTTAATATCAAACGGCATAAATCAATCTGTACCATAGTTGAAAGGTTAGCAGCCTTAGCAATAGTAACAATTCCTACTTGTGGTCCAAAATAGGCAATATCAAATCCTTTGGAGCATGTAGTAATAATGCTCTGTTTTATCTCCATCAAGTCTATTTTATTGCCTTGGTTTGTAATAGTAGGTTTCATTCTACTAAATATACCTACTTGATGACTTAGTGAGTGGACTAACTGCATTTCATATAACTTTTCTCCTGTATCAACTACAATTCTCCATACTGCTAGTTGACCAGAGGTATCCGATGTGTATAAGTAAAGACCACAAGGTGAATACAACAAACCTATTTTGATAAAAGAATCCAGAAGAATAAAAAAATTCATGGAATTTATGGAAAACAAAACAAGGTACACCAGTCAATATAATCAATAATACCTGGGACATTCATTACGCTTGAAAATATTGCTTGAGCTATTTAACTACTTACAAGTAGTCAAACCGATATAATGAAGTAATTGCTTTAGTGGTGTTAAGGAAATTATCATTTAAATTGCGTTGGCTCTACGCATGGAACTGACGGTAACGCCTGTAACAGAATAAAAATGATACCAGGAGTCTAACTTAAAGTCTTTATTTCCACTATCACATGATTAATTAGAAAATACCTTTTCGATACTCAGGGAATACCTTCAATAAAACATTTCCCTTAAAAGCTACTATATTGAAGAGACTCCGTAAAGATGCAAGGCCTTAAAAAAGAGAAACCATAAGTACCTTAAGGCTTTTGTTCCAATAACTGAGATAACTATGATTTAAAGTCAACTAATCGGCCTAATTTTGCTTCTAAGTTTCGCAAAAAGGTAGGTATGATCATACATGTAAACATCAGATGACTTTGAAGAGGTGAAATCAGAAGGGTAGATTCTTCCAGAAAGGATCAGAAATATAAAGTTTATTTCGTTTGAAATTTGACGTTGCAATACACCTTTTTTATCTTACAGACTTTCCCAACTTTCTAAGGAATTGAGCAACTATCAAGAATGGAACGTAAAGGCTATTTTTCAAGTATCCATATGGATAACCAGGTTATTTTAAAATCATACAATAATGATAAATACTTTGGCAGCCCCCAACTTGGTTTTCACTATGTAGAGCATAAATGTCGAACAACAACGCAAAAAAAGGCTTATCTTTTTTATTCATCTTCATACAAGGATGGGAAAATAATTGTCGATGTGATATGAAGAAGTCCAGAAGAATATTTATCAATAGTAAGATATACTATACAAAGTTTTCCTGAAAATATAAAAACGAATACGATCCAGTAGCAGGGAGCAAATCGTTCACAATAATATATCAATCAAGGGTCACTCTTAGTTATGAGTAATATTGTTAATATCATCATTCACTATTAGCGATAATATTATTTACTGGAATGAATAATAAAACACGAAACTTCAGTTCGTAGGCTTGTGGGAATTTTATTGATTTCAGGTTGGTATTCATCATGCATTGACATCAGTTAGAGAAACATTGGAAACCTGAGGGCACTGGACAACTAAATGAGACTCACCAGCAGTGCAAATCCATGACCTTTCCAGGGATTGAACCCAAGACCTCCAAGTTCTGTGGCCAGCACTTTACGATTGAGCCATTGGGTCAGAATCCAATTCAAGGGTCAGAATAGAATGATCTCTGGCAAGGTCATGGGTGCGCACCACTGAAGGGTCCTATACTAGAAAGAAACAACTGCGCTCCCAGTGCTCCCAGGTTTCCAATCTTTCTTCAACTGATATCAGTCCATGATGAAAACCAACCTGAAATAGAAAACTTGTTTTTACATCCCAATGAGTTTTAGAAAATTCTATAGAAGCCTTACCTGTTATATCATAACCTTTATGATAATCCAGTTCTTTCAACATTCTTGTATTCGATGGACAGAAAACACGAATTAGTCCACTGTTAGGATAACCACACGCAATATGAATCCAACAGATATCATCAGTTAAACTTCTGGTTATTGTTGATGTTGACCGATCTAATCTCGGTTGGATAGCAATATGTGATGGTGTTTCATCGGATATAATCAAGTCAATTAATGGATTCTCTGTGATTCCATCAAAACTGGAATCTTCTGTAGTACATCCTGTTTTCAATATTTCATCATTTTTATGTTGTCCGGTTGAAGAAGCATTCAACGAAATATTTCGAAATCTAAGAACACTTCAGAAAAACATATACCACATCATTCATATGTAGATTATAATGCACAATATTATTCAGACATTTAAGGGGCATAGATTTAGGTCATTCGCCTGGAAAAAAGCGTCTTTAATACTTCTTACATCTGGAAACATACAAAGATGGTTTAAGTTTCGCTGGTGCGGATTAATAGAAACCCCTCAACCACTAAAGTTTATTGTTATAAATAAATAGTTCTAGTCCTTTAATGAGTTCATTCATCTTTAGTGAGATGTATAAGATATTCACATGTACAAAGAGAACCATGACCACTAGTTTTTATTTGCCTTAATCAAAAGACTCAAGAACTCCCTCTTTATGGAGGAGCTGACAATATGCAAAGTTTTCTGAATACTGTGAACAGTAATTCAAAAATATTTAGGATATATTTCTCACCTGTTGAATGAAAATGTTTCTTCTAAGAACAGGTGTGCATTAACGCTTTTTCTGTCAACATGAATTGTAATGATGACTTGAGATGTTGGTAAAATACCTGAGTACTTATTAATGACCGACCATACTACATAACCATATAAACCACATTTCGAATTTATGAAGTTACGTTGATATGACTTCAGTCAATGGATACCATTTCATTGTGTGTAGTTGTTGTTTCGGTAGAGTCGCTCGGCTTCCAATCAGTGGATCATGAGTTCAAACCTTACTCCACCTACCGAGGTTTAGAAGAGCTAAGTAGTATCACTAGTCTTCATACAATAAGTGTCATTTTTTGCTTACTGCACAAATGTGTAGTAAGGCTGATGAGTGCATATCGAAGTCGGTTAAATGAACTAAAGTGAATATATTCCGTTTACATTGTTGTTAACGAATTCAATGTACTCAGTGTGAAACCGACATACTACGTTAGTTTTGCAATATGTTGATTTATAAAACTGTTTATCAGTAATATTTCACTATCTTTCCTTTTTCACACAATGAACAGACAATTTTACTAGTTTCTTGTTAATGAATTTCACTTATTTGTGACAGTTGGTTTTGCAGCTCATAAGATATATCGTTTGTTTTAGATTTCTTGTTTTGTTAGCCTCATCTTTGTTTCGATATAAAATTACAATGGTATTAATGAATTTTTGCATAAATATATGTGTAGACTATCCCTTTTATTCAATCTATGAAGTTACGGGAAGGTGAAAGTCATCGTGAGGATTTGTAGTGAAAGTAATGGGCAACTTGAGAAAACTAAGGAACTCGATTGGACATTATTGAGAATCAGGACTTAATAATTTGGTAGCCGAATATTTTTCAATCAAAAGGGCTCTGCAAACGTCGTCTGATATATTCTACCTGTTGGCCCGAATAGCTCAGTGGTAACATCACTAACTACAACATTGAGAGACATGGGTACAAATCTCAGAAGGGCTATCAGTTTCCTGGAGGTTGCAGATACGCCTTACTGACGAGTATCAACAAGCACGGAAACTAGGTTCAAGGCTTCCTGTCAATTCCATCCAGCCAACTAACGCCTGCTGCAATTTTATAAACTATATATTTTCAGCAGATTGGTTCATGCTGAAATCGTTTGTATTAAAACAATCGCATGAAACAGGTGATTGGTTCAATGTTAATACTACTTACCCATCAGCACTCAAGGTAACTAATATACACTGTGATCCTAATTTATCTGATTGAACAAAATCTGCGGCTATGACGGCACTGTAAGCTTGCCATGATAAAATACGTCTGGGAGAACAATTTGATAAGGTGAATTCATTCATAATTTCCCATTTATCGGAGTTAATAACATTTTTATGAATATTACATTTAAAATTTAGATCAAGACAAGCAAGACCTCCAGAACATGTTGCTATAGCAACATATACTTGATGTAATGATTTAACGCTTTTACTATCTTCATTATTCCAACATGAGTGGAGAGCAGAAATCATCGATGAGTATTTTACTGAAAGTATAACTGGATCTCTTGAATTACTAAATTCCCATAAAAGAAGACAGCCATCTCTTGTGCATACTGCTAACCAGCCTAAAGAAAAATTACTTCCAGGAAATATCCAATGAAGTCCTGTGAGAGGAACAAGGTTAACTCTTGAGTTATTCGATATTTCTTGGAAGTTCAAACCCACTGATCATTTATAAACTCTCTGGACGCTAAAAGTTGTAATTCAACTGTGTTTGAATAGTCTGATGAGTTTTCTTCTTGTAAACTTCGAGTTAACTGGTATACGTTTGAAATGCAAAAGAGATTTGGATCTAGCTAAAGAAGGAGAAAATTTACAAAGCCTTTTATTCGTATTGTGTTATACGAAATATTTCAGAATATACAAAAAAACAGAATCACTCTAAAGGCCACGCTAACAACGAAAGATATAAACAATTAGGTCTCTTTATTTCAGTTGCAATGGTAGTCTCACATGAAGACACCTATTTGGCTATTTCAGTAGTTACTAGTCAGTCGAAAAATATAGTCCTATCTAAAGAGGCTACTGATTAACCTTGGACATTTGAGAACAACATGAAGAAGCAGCAGAAAACTGTCCCCAACATGAGTAAGTAGGTTGTAATATATATGGCTGTTGGATACCCTTTTAAGCGCTACCGTGACAATGTTGTTGTGAAAAAAGTTATTTACTGTGGGATTGAGATTGCTTGAAATGATTTTGCGATCTGTTTTGAACCACTTCAAATTGATTCTTCGTATGAATATATAAATAAGTTACGACTTCAATTCTTGTCTTCCTGCATGGCATTCAGAATTCTAGTCCTAGTTAATATGAATTGTGAATTCCAACTATAGTACTGCATGATTCAATATTACAAAAATAGTGCGATATACATACACATTTATTTGTAGAATTCTTATCTACTGCTGAGTGGTGTAATCTGTTTATCACATTATCAAGTAGTTCAAAAATATGACGAGGACTCAGTGTAAATAAGCTGTACAATACTATGAAACCTGATGGTGAAATTTTGCCCCCCTTGAACGATCGCCATACGTCTTTCAACGTACTAATAATGAATTAAACGTTTCTTTCAAGTTTTCAAAACAGAAATAAAAACAAATTACATTGCATATGGTTTTTTATCGGTGTTTAAGAACCTATCTGCGTTTCCAACTGCTTTTTTACTGCTCAAAGTAAAAATATGTACGATAAAGATATTCATCCATCTGACTATTAAACATCAAACCACCTTAAATGTGATATGGATATAAATAAGCTTAAAACTACCCACCAATCACCTCTAAATTATTCATATGAAACCCTGTCGAAGGAATTAGAGTAGGAAAATTTAAAAAAGACAAAAGGTTTGTGACATTGGATATTATATAACGGTCTACAGATTTCAAAGTACAAAACTTGAAGATCATGTCATAAAGCAAGAAAACACACAGAGAATAGGACCTCTTTTCATCATGGGCTTTCAGAAATCACTTAGAATTAAATGGCATAGTTTAGTGAGTTAAAAGGAAGTTTATGCTTAGGTTTCAAGGTGTACTCCAGTGGGAACTGTTTGCCTATAATTTGTTTATTATTTGAAATGTAGGCATATAAAAAAACCTCAGAACTAGCAAATACTGATAGACTAATTCCCTCCGATTTATCCGAACTTATCATAATCTAAATTGTGCATCATCACATCTATAATCAGCAACATTTTTTCAATAACTTAAAGCTTTCCAGAACGAAAATATAGTCATCTTCAACTTCGTTGGCTACTTCAAGGACCTTGGCAACCGCTAAAGAATGGTAACATTTTACAATTCCACCAATCTAATTCATCTTAGAATATTTCTAGACTGAAAAGTGTGGAACAATGTTTAGAATTTTATTGATGTTTACAAATTCCTGAGTGCTGACCAGATTCTATTGATTATTTTGCAATGTAGTCATCAAGCTAGGAGGCTCACGACCACACTGCCTTCAACCAACTAACGTATATCAAAATGCAGCGTATCGGTGAGCCTCCTAGTTTGATGATCACACCGCAAAATAATCGGTAGAATTCGGTTAGCACCTAGGACTAGACCAAACAATGTATCTAATTCAGTCCTGCAAGAGGTGGGTTGAGGCTTGAATAGCTCAGTGGTAAGGTCGCTGACTGCAATACTAGCTGACGTGAATTAAAATCTCAGAGGGAACATCAGTTCCTACCAGGTTGCAGATAAACCTTGTTGACGAGTGCCATAAAATACCAAACCTTGGTATAGCAGGGGTTCCTTCCGATCGCCTCCAACCAACTAGCAGTTTTATTTCCTTAGTCAGCTGATTCATCGCCAATCTGATGTTCTGTAATTTATCAGAGTAGCCTTCGTAAAGTAGACATGATATCAAGTGCATTAGTTAATGCAAAAATACTAGGAACTAAGGTAACCCACTGCAAAGATAATTTCATCGCTTATCTCAGTATCATAGGAGAGATTTACAAGAACGATTCGCTTGTGACCGATATTTAACTCTAGTGTGTTTCGCACCATAATGACTGCTTTAATGTGGCAAAAAAAGATTTCAATGTGACAATAACAGTTCTTAGGTTTTTCTTTTGAAATGTTCACAACACAGCCTCCATCGAAATCCCAAATAATCTGTCGAATAATTCTATTTTTTGTTTGCAAAACACTTTCCCTAAAACAGGATAACAAAAGGATTAAACTGATTATCACTGATCACTTTCAAGTCAAAGCAAGAGTTCCACAGCTCCACCCTTTACAAATTCTTTCCTCTCCCTAAAAGCTATTCGTTAATCATCTAACCAAAACGTTGGCAACAATTACCAACAAATACTGATGAATTAAAAAGGTAATAATTACCTCTAAAATATGTCCAGTTGATGAGCCGATTAATACAGAATAATTCAGTCGATCACAAAACTGATCAGATTCTAATATTTGAGGTTTAATACAACAACTAATAAAATTTAATGTTTGACGAAGAGATGAAACCAGAACTGAAGTCAATGGGACAATAGAAGACGATAAATGGTATTTATTTTTCATTGATACATTTAATCCTTTAATTGACTCTTGTTTATATGATGGATATTTAAAGCGCCAAAATCGAATTTCACTAGATGTTTTCTTTTTTACACATTGATATTTCTTTAAATCGGTGGTTTCATGAGAAACATTAACTCCAGAAACGGTTGCAAAACGAATAAAAGAATCTGATATGTCATTTCGATTGAATCCATCAGGAAAAAGGCATAAGCACAGAATTGTACTGTCGATTGTTGAACGAGCTAGTAACGGTAATATGCTACTTTGACATAAATTCTTGATTTAAAAAAAAGGAGAGAAAAAAAAACAAAAAAGGAAATACATTCAGTGAACTCAATTGAAATATTGTCTGGTTTTTAAAAATCATACTTTAGTCTTTCTTCTTTAGTCTAAAAAACAAAATAAAACATGAAAAGAACAAGTAAAGAAAATACTAGTGAACAACTATTCCAAACTACCCAATACGGAATTCTTTACAATTGAATCCACTGAGAGGAAAATTCAGAATAAAAAGAGAAGACTTTTTGGTAGTATTTCTTAATTGTTGGTAGTATAATGTTCTGATGAAGTTGGCTGGAATGAAAATGAAAGTCATATGGTTAAACCAGCCAGCTCAGTGAAAATACTATCACAATCTCCTGAGCTAAAAATATTCTCCACTTCTTAAACTCTAATATACACCATCGTAAAACACAAATCAGAACCATTTCTCTATTCGGCATTATATTCGTATTTATCCTCGAGATATTAGATAAGCAAACTGGATGCAGTTTCACAGTGCGTTTAGTCTAGAAAGACGTGAAGGTAGCCAGACATAAACTTAACATCAGCTTGAAATGTCATAGTTGTGTTGCATTCACTCAGCTGGATGTTTTAATAGTAAAGCTTTGAGCGTCTCTCTGGACAACATTATCAACGCTAACTTGAATGTGTCGTGAGCTGTCAGGATATCTGCGTCAATGATTCAGTAGCCTGCCCTGACGAAGTGTTGAGTGATTGGTAGTTTTTATAGATTTTAGTGTAAAAGACTGCATAGATTTTCCTGTTGGTCATTTCTCTACTTGCTATGTTCAAAGACAATGAAAGCTTCAGTATTAAACCACTCAGTTCAGAGAACGCAGCATAAGCAACATCATCCACCTCGGGTGCAAATATTCTCCATAATTTCAGTCTGTAAAATCTCTGACTATTGGTTTGAGCAGAGTGGAGAAATTTAGACTTTCTCCTTGAGGTCTATTTGACAATTTCAATTATAATTTTCTTATTTCTCTATCTAGCATCTTAATGCCTTGCTTTTTGATGTGCTGATATGAGGCGTACCAATCTGTACCGTTGCACAGGAATGTCAAATCTCATGTTGATATTGACTGACAGATTGATTAAAATAAATCCAATCACTTCAGCATAAGATATTATCTTTTCATACTTAAAAATCTCACTTTCCTTAAGAAGGGTAATCAATCCTAAGGTGCATTCATTAACAAGTTTTAATTAAAACTTTTCTTTAAGAATCCTACTCACCAATTTACGCAAACAACCAAAAATAAAATTCTACAAGTATTTCCTTACAAATTCTTCATTTATTTGAAAGCTCCCTTCTATTCTCATTCATAATAATGGCACAAAAAAAAAAAAATTCATTCATATAATCTAATGAACGTTCAAATGCACAGCCACTAACAAGAAACCTAACATCTGAATAAATCATTATATCAAAAATGACTTCTATGCTATAAACTACTTAGAAGTAAACATTTTATTGGATACTGAGTGATGATTTAGGTATCGGCGGGGTTCGAATCAGCGACCATCGAGTTTCTGGCTCAATGCTCTACTAACTGAACTACGAGACCCAGGCTGAAAACCCAGTTGTCGCTGGTTCAAATCCTGCTGCGGCCCAAATTTTTGTTTCATTTTCAATCATCACCTAGTATCAATACTAGTCTGCCAAACCATGGTTATCTTAAATTGTCAAAATGATAATTCTACTAGATAAAATTCCTAAAGTGATATAACCAAACTTGTCTTTAAAAACATAACAATTTTGTTTCCCTGAGTTCAGTTCCATACAAAATAAGCATTCACACTAAGCTAAAAACTAATAACAGAGTAGACTGTAGTTTTGCTTTGAATGCATTCCAAGTCACTGGTCAATCAGAACCAGTTAACCTGATAGTATTGAGTGACGACAGGTATACTTTAATGAGTTCATACATCCAACCGTTGATGTTGACGATGATTCTATGGATTATTTACCATGTACGCATTCTGTATATGAATCAAAAAAATGCCTATCATTCTAATTAAAATCAAATAAACTTAAAGGTAACTCAAACTACTTAAATAAATAAATGGATTTCTGCATTTCTGTAAAAAACTATGTTATCTGCGGAAATGAGGAAAGTTGATTGGTTCTTTCACTAGTTGCTACTGTGCTCTCTCCTCTCTCTCTCCTAAAATTCGCTCTAATAATTGGATATATGTGACATAAATGCGTTATCACAATTCAACTGGTTGTTTTCTTAGTAACTATAATACTTAAGAGTATATTCTTATAAATATTAGGTGATTCTTACACTCGATTCCATTCCGTTCTTTCCTATTACTTGAACTGCTCCAGTTGTGATGTACAAATATTGCTATTTCAATTCTAAATCTTTCTACGCGAATGCGTTAGTACATGTTCCAGATATTCAAAGTTGTAAATCTTAACTATACGGTGATGATATTGATTGGCAATAGAATCCAGGAAGCGTGTTTCGTCCTACTTGAAAATCGTCAGCTGGATGTACTCGCCTTTTAGTGGGAGCAACATTAATCACTGAGAGGCAACTACATCCAGCTAAAGCGTCCCAGGTAGGACGAAATATGCATTCTGGCTTCCACTGCTAGACACTATCCCCCATACATATCAAATTCCGAAATACCGGCAATATTGAGGCATTCGCATAGAAGTCCATATGCTTGTAGTGGTCGATCAACTTGGTCCGATCAACGACGCAGATTCACAAGTTATAACATTAAAGTAGTTGTGTAGTCGTGTGCTTACGGCGAGATTCATAGGTTCTGGATTCTGCTTTCTATTAGGCCACGCGTGCGATTCCGAAGAGTCTTATGGTTTGACCAAACTATCTGATGCTGTCCCCGTTTCAAAGATTCACTAACTTATTTCAATCTCCGTGGATTTCGAATTATATTTAAACTGTATATAAAACAATAAGTTTATTCCACTTCTCTCCTAAGATGTTCATTTATATTTAATCTCAACATACATTTATATAGTATTGCTTTTCTGATATGGAGAGAAAACTGAACGATTGATCACTGCATGTTTAGCTTGAATCATCTTAAAATATCATAAGAAGATAGTTTTATGAACTAAAACAATGATCGTGCGGGGTAAAGAATATTTTCGGACTATTGCAGTATGTACCTTTTCATT
Organism: Heterobilharzia americana; assembly: GCA_944470555.2. Lineage (NCBI taxonomy): Eukaryota > Metazoa > Platyhelminthes > Trematoda > Strigeidida > Schistosomatidae > Heterobilharzia > Heterobilharzia americana. The sequence goes on along the minus strand of OX104129.1, from coordinate 56,542,499 downwards.
TCGATAATAGATTGATAGCCGAATGCAATGTTAAACTGATTACAATTTACCTAATTCTGTTGGTCAGGAGGTTCAAAGTGTATTACAGATCACAATGTATGATGGGTACGCCATTTCGCATATTGATAGAGTTTGGCAACGAAGATTTGAACCCAGTGACTGCATGACAACATACCGCGAAACTTTAAAATCCTAAGCTGGGTTACATGCATGGTTGCATGTTCACACTGCTAAGAAGTCTTGAATAAGGACATGAAGGTGACATTTCGCTCTCAGGTTTTAATACGTCTCCAACTCTATTCATCTGCGATGGTTATAAAGACACATGCTGTCCGTATTTCAATACTAATTAGAATCGTATCTCTCTTTATCCAGAGGCTATTCATTACAACATACCAATGGAATTCATATATAAGATTGTAATGGAAATATTCTCTGTCAGAATACTCTAATTCCCTAGTTTTCAAATTAAGCCATCTTTTTGGTAACTGTTCAGCTTCTTGTAGGAAATTTAACCATTAAATCTCCCACTTATTTGTTACCCTCATACCGATAGACATAATAAGGTAGAAAGTTGCACAAAAATGGATCATTTCAAATTGTCACATAACTAAATAAAGTCGAACGAGAATATTAACTAAAGCTGATACTCCATTTAAGATTAGACAAAGAATCGGCTTACATATTTAATGTCCCATTAAACTTAACCGGTATAAATTCACAACTGCAATAGACTAACCTATCTTCACTGTTCAAAACTAAACATCTAACGTTAGAATTGCTCACTGAGTGGTTTAATCATACATGAGCTTTTCTTCAAATAAGTCTAAGATCTCATTCGACCACAGTGCCCAAGTTTTACACTTATATTAAGATAAATCAAAGTGGGTTGTCAATCTCTCAAGTAGAGTCCTAAGCTCAACAGAAGTGAAAGTGCTAGAGAAGGGTCTTAACTTCAATGTAGTAGTTAATGAGTTGAAACCAGAAGATGTCATTCCCAAAATAGGAATAGCGTTAGGTTCAATAGATAAGACAATTGCAGATAAGGTAAGAGCACAGTGTGCTCTAACACTGAAACGACAGAAGAAAATGAAATCTGATCTACCCAAGTCAGAGAGGGGAGCTCTCAGGAACCTTCAAAATGATAACAATATAGTGATCACCAAATCGGATAAAGGCAACTCAATAGTTGTAATGAACAAATCTGACTACATCTACAAGGTGAACGAGCATATAGAAACAGGACCATATGCGGGAATTAAGAAGTCAGTGGATACTATTATGAATAAGGTCAAGAAATCGACAGGGGATCTGATACGCCGGATGAAGCCATTTCTAGGTGAGTCAAAGTGGTTTAATTTAATGCCAAAAACTAATAATCCCAGTAGAATGTATGGTACTATTAAGATTCATAAGCCAGGTTATCCCATCAGGCCTATAGTAGATTTTAGAAACACTCCGACTTATGAGTTGTCTAAATATTTAGCAATGGCGTTGGGTCCAATAAGAAATCACTCAAAGTCTCGACTTACCAACTCTTACGAATTAAAGCATAGGTTAGACGACATACACTTAGACAACAGTGAAAAAATGGTTAGTTTTGACATAACTAGCCTTTACACAAATATACCGATTGACATGGCTCTGAAGGCAGTTCGAAATGGGCTTAAGGATGACAAAGAACTTACGCAGCGAACTAAGCTGCCGATCGAGGAAATCATACTAGGAGTACGATTGTGCCTAACATCTACAGTTTTTAAGTTTCAAAATAAAATATATAAACAAACTGAAGGTGTTGCCATGGGATCATCAATATCCCCTATCGTCGCAGACATATTTATGGATAGTTGGGAACAGGTAGCCCTTCAAACATTTAGTCCTACTCCAAAAATATGGTTTCAATATGTAGATGATACGTTTACAGTACTGAAATCAGAACACATCAATAGGTTCTTGGCACATATAAATCCAGAAGTAAATGCAATCCAATTTACCTGTAACTTAGAAAGTGAAGAAGGTGAGCTAGCAGTGTTGAATTGCAAGATTAAACGAACACAAGAAGAAAATCTAGAGACTAGTGTCTATAGGAAACCTACCCATTCGAATCTCTACTTAGACTTCGAATCCTCCCACCCCATTTCAGTTAAAGTAGGCCTAGTTAAGTGCTTAAGTGATAGAGCGAAAAAGCTTCCTAATAGATAGGAAAATCTGCGACAAGAAATCAGACACATCAAGAATACCCTACGTCTCAATAATTAACCACCAAAATTTATAAATTCATAAGAAATGGAAAGAAAAATATTAGCAGTGGTAGTAGTAGTAATACAGATGTTACTAATAATAATCCCAGTACTAGTGGTAATAATGGCTACAGGGTTAAGAGAGAATTCAAAGCCTCTGCTGTGTTACCATACAAGGAAGGCACCTCAGAAGCACTACGAAGAATTCTCAATAAGGCTGGGATTAAAGTGGCATTCAAACCAACAAACTCACTTAGAAACAAGCTTTTTAAGTTAGAAGATCCTATCCATGCAATTAAGCAAAATAATCTGGTTTACCAGATCCCTTGCAATGACTGCGAGGTCAAGTACATAGGTCAAAGCAGTCGACCAGGGTCGATTAGAACAACAACACAAAAACTTAGCTAAATCAAGATTAGTAGATCCTAATAAGATAAGAAATCTAGAGAAAAACTCGGCTATAGTTCTGCATGCGATGACACATAATCACACAGTAGGGTGGGATAGGGCAACAGTGTTGAAAACTAACTTAGTTGGATGTAGGGAGAGATTGATAACCGAATCTTTGTTTATGGAATCAACACTAAACACATGTAATCGAAATGATGCTGCACCTGTCCCAGATATATGAAAAATTATACTGCTCTTGTCATCACAGAGAAGGAGAAAAAACTAGGAATATATAAAGACTGTCTCGAAGTTGTGGAGTTACCTGATATGAATATGGACAATAAATTATGTCCGAAACGTTATCCAGTAAATGCTACTGTCCCATCACTGTGTGATATTTCTAATAAACAGACTAAAATGGAATTGCAATCGACCATAGTGCCCATGTTTTCCTCTTATATTAAGTCTAAGATCTAATTAGACTTATAAAGTATTATAAACATCTTTTGGTATGCAGTAAAACATTTGCGTCATTGTAACTTTGTAGCTAGTTACTCAGAATCTTCAGGTATTGGGTTAATAGCATCTTATGAACCTCAAACACTTAGCCTGCATGGCTCTGACTAACAAAGACTTAATTCTTTCAATGATGCTATGCCTTTGTTCGATAAAATGAAATGACACACTTCTGCACAAGATTTCACTTTGCTTCTTTTGGTTATCTAGCCTAATTACTATTTGGTTATTTATGAACATATTACTGTTCGAGTTAGTATCTCAGTGCAAAAGATAACACCAGTTAGCAGTTCATGACACTTTTTCGCATCAAAACTCATTTTAAATCTTTTCTGTTTTTATATGAAGGTGTGAATATTCTATTTGGCAATTCAAATAGTTGTCTAAGTGAACATTCTTAGACAATGTGTATGTATAGCAGTAATCTGGATGAATTTTATTTCGTCCTCTAAACATAATTAACTGAAGCCATCAATTTATTTGACTTATCTACTTAACTTAACAATACAACCCAAACTTGACTTTTCAGTTATCGAATTTGAATGTTGTCATTATTTACCCATTTCATAGTTAGTATTTGTGTATATCTATCTGCTGTTGCATTGCATGAGAGCACGATAGCCTTTAAAAGACAGAATTCATATGAGCTTTGATTATAAAATAAACAGGAATTATGTATAATTAAAACTTTTGAATATAGCGCATAAATGACACAACGAAGATAGTCACTTATTTATCAACTATCTTCAAAAGCAAGTAACTAATGAAAAGCCTTAGAATGGTTTGAAAATCGCATTACGTCCATTATTTACAGACATATTTTGGTAAAATTGGAAAATGGTTCTTTTGAAAAACCAAATTATTAACATAGAGTTGTACTGTCGATACATGAATGATACTTTTTTAGTCTTCGATAGGTGCATTTGTATTGATTCCATTCTGAACCATTTCAATAGTGTTGATCCATCAATTTATTTTAAATATGAAAATGAAATCAATGATTCGATGCATTTTCTTGATGTGTTAATGACTAGAAACAAAGATGGCTCTATACTGAGAAGCATTTATAGAAAATTAACGTTTCAGCTTCACACCGATGAAGTATAAAGTCAATATAATCAGGTGCCTGGCTTTTAGAGTAAGATCGATTTGTTCCAAGGAGTGCATGGAAAAAGAACTACTGTGTATCCATGATACTCTACGTGACAACAGATATTCGAATAAGTTCATCAAAACAAACGTCAACTACATCGGTCCCAAACAACAACTGATGATAGTGGAGAAGAAGCCTTCGTTTCTGTGCTCACAACTCAATGGAAATGTCGCAAGGGAAATTCTTTCATAATGCCTAGCTAGAGAAGTCAATAGGACGTTTTATGCAGGTTGGCTTTGTATATCACTCAATAGTCGGCCAATGTTCATTCCAAGACTACAGGATAGTCTACCTAATCTTAGCTCTTCATCTTGCATATATCAGCTTAACTGTTCCTGTGAAACTAGTTACATGGGCGTACGATTAACCAGGTGCGTCTTCAGATACGAGAACATTTACCAGCTTGGTTTGGAAGGGGTGCAGTGAAAGTGGTGAAAAGTTTAGTCCTAGTGCATCTAGTTGACACAGGGCATCACACAGATATGAATAAAACTTTCAGTGTCATTCATCATGTTCCGAAAATGACACCACGTGAAGCTTGCTAACGTCTGCTCAACATAGCGGAGGCTGTTGCAATAAGATTGACGAAGCCTGGACTCTGCATTCAGAAAGAACATGTCCAAGTGTTACTTCTCCCTTGGCCTTCAGTTAACTAAAGACCATTCGTGGCATCTTATTCATTAGGTTTTAGTTCACCATTGTATCATTCTTCTGTATATGTGTCATCCCAATATTGAACAAAGAAATGTATTCCTTTTCAATTAGGTCCTCATCTTGGGCTCTACAATCCCTATATTTCTTTCCATTTTTTGAAAATGTAACCCCCCATAACATGGCTTATTTTTTACTCTGTACAAATACGTTTTATAACTGTAGAACCCGAAGAGAAGTTTTTGTAAAGAATGTTCTTCGTTCAGATTGTTGCTTTTTATAAATCACATATTATTCCTTACCAATTTGTTTAAATATGAATACCTTGTTAGCACATGTAATTGAAGATTAAAATAGATAGTATCACTCAAGAGAATAATCAACTGATTGAAGAACTTTAAACAGTAATTCACAAATCAGGTGGGATATCTTTGGGATCCAGGCATAAATGGAAAAGATAAATGCATAATTGATATTTTTAATCTGAATATTCAATAACTTACACGTAAATCCCATATGACTACCATACCTCGTGAACGAATATCCAATCCATAAGCAATTAGAAATTCATCTCTGTCTGAAACGCATATACCTTTAAATGACTGGATATTTTGAACTCTTCCTGTTCCCAGTGGATTTTGAATACGTCGAGAAGAGTAAGGCAGGTTAGGCATACGCCATAAGTGAACAACAGCAGAATATGATTTCATACTATCGCATACCGGAGACTGACAGGAAGCAATAAGTCTTCCAGCTGCATCTTGGCAAATACTGCTTATTTCTGTAGTATGACCTAGTGTAGAAATAAAAGTACATTTAATGTATTTGGTGTTGATTCGATAAAAAAGGATTTGATCATCAATCTCTTCCTCCATTCAACTAAGCCAGTTCTTAATACTGTCATTGTATCCTACTCTACTGTGGAACTGTGTGCAATTGTGTGCATAGACATAGCCAAGCTTCCCTGTATATTTCTTATCTTGTTACTATCTACTAAAATTGATTTAGTTAAGTTTTTGTGCTCTGTTATGCTAACTGACCCGATGGATTACTTTGACCTAAATATTTAACTTCGCAATCAACACAAGGGATTTGGCAAACTAAATTATTTTGCCTAACTCAATCTATAGGATTTTTTTAACTGATAAAGCTTGTTTCTAAGCGAATTTGTTGGTTTAAATGCCACTTTAATCTCAGCTCAAGTTTTACTTCTACAAAAAAAAGTCCATTTAGATCTAATTACTTGAAATAAAGCTGTCTTCTGAAACTGAGCAGAAAGTTACCTTAAATATTCATTTGTTTCTAAAATGTTTTTATCAAGTTATAGGTATCACCTAATTCAATTTCTGATCACTTAATCTTTGGTATACACGATTGGCTTGCAACCAGCAATTCAAACTTTCATATCCCGTTTTATTTATCATACTTTGAGAAGTTAAATAGTGTTATAAATGCTCAAGTAGTAGTTTTAACTTAATGTTTTCAATACTAGCCGACATTTGATTGCTAAGTTACATTCTTTATTTGATTAACTACTTCGATAAATAATTGGACTTCATAATGAAAACGATGACAGAAGCAATACTAAGTCTTAAAATGATATACACTTACCTTCTAAGAAACATTGCTGTTTACTATCCAAATCCATAACAATAATGAATGCAGCACATGGGAAAATAATAATGTGACCATTTTGAGTAATAATTATACTTGTACAGTATGATGGACAGGAAGCTACATACACCAGATCTAAAGAATCATTGTTGACATAAGTTTCAGAATTTTGTTGAGTATTAATTGCGTTGGATATGATATTACTGTTAAGTTGTAGAACATCTTCACTTTCACTCTTCTGTTGATATTTATTTGACATCTATGATAATTTGATTTTGGCAAAAAGAAGGTGAATTTCATTTATATTACAACAGTTAACATACAATTCATTCAGTAGTTTCATGAGCTCAATTCTTTTAGGGACACCTACTTTAATGAACTGAAATCTAATAAACAATACCTCAACATGATAGTTCCGAAATGAATAGGAATTTTATGTCATGTTGAAATATTTAAAAGTATGATGAAATAAACTTTAGGTGGTTTCCAGTTTTTGTTGTTTTTTTAAAAATATATCTGAACTTTAAATCAACATCTACACAATCATTGTGCTGATACTATCGTGCTCTAGAGGCTTTGAAGCGAAGATTACTGGATTCGAACCTCAGTGGAAACATCACTCACCAGGGTCCAGGCATATCCAGCTGGCAAAACGTGCATTTTTGATTTCTCTACTAGTCACCAAGGCTAATCTGGACAACCAGTTTAACAAATAGGGTTATTGGGGATAAAGTAATAATGATTTCTGTTCAACCTCATCTATGCCTGTATGTGATGCAGGCATTTCAAGTAGATGACGAAAACTAACTTGACTGATATTTTTAAGTGTTCAGGCTACACCTGTTGTGTGAATGTTGATGATACCATGCGGCGATCAACAATTCAGTCACTGAAGTTGGATCCAAAAAGATTAATCAATAGTTGACAATCAAGTGCCTAGGCCAATGAACAACAACCTCACTTTACTTTAGTCCCTAAGAGTTTTATCTCACTACCACGTGAGTGACTGATTTATTACTACTTATTTATCATTACACTATCTAATTATTTAGTTCCTACCACAGCTATTCATAGCAATTTTTAATACTAACTAATGGAAAAAACAAAGGGAATACAATTAATAATAATCAACTTAAATGGGATGCTTTTGGATACCAGACAACAGTGACATATTTTTAAATGACACATAGATCATACGGACATTCACCTAATGTATAACTTTACAAGAATCTTTACCAGTTCATCTTGCTACATGTAGTGTCAAGAAGAATAAATCAACAAAAGTAGCGAAATATTCAAATAAAAAGATGTGTGATGGTGAAGTGTAAGTGAATCTGGTTTATAAAATGTCTAAGATCGTAGAAACAGTTCATACATGAGGCTTCAACTGCTAGTTTAATATGTTTCAAAAGTGTTAGGCATGCAGTTTACACCTCACTAGACATGAGATCAATAGTCACTAATTTCATAGAATACTTTCGTGTCTTGGTTTGATCACTCTTAGTAATAATAAGACAAAACAAAAATTACTTACATCTACCTCACAGTTTTCTTCCTCACTATGATTTTCAATAGTTTCTACTTCTTCCAATGTTCTTGAGATCGATGAATCGATTAATTTGTCCAAATTATTATCTTGGTTATCTGATGATAAAGTGATATTCTCAGAAGTATTAACATTTACTTCACCTGTTTTAAAGAATAGAAATTCAACACTGAATCTAAACAAACAATCCTGAAAATAGGCTGACGAAGTCAACACTAAAAGATAATTCCAACTTTAACAGATTCTAAAATATAGATAGTTTTTTTGCCAAGTTTCATGAAACTAATCGCCATATACCGTTTTATTAACTAGCCTTTGTGATCTTATAGAAATTAACTTTTGATAAATCATTTATGCATCTACAAATACAATTACAAACTATGGACTGTTTTTGGAGAAAATGTTCAGGCTTCGGTTTTATTGATGTTCATTTATTCAACAACAATAAAACTATGGAATATAACTAAAATGGATGAATTCTTGGTTCAACTAAACGTTCAAGTATGCACTGAGCAATCACAGTCGAAAATATGAAAGACAAAGTAGTTAGTGAGGGAAATGGTTCTTCTCCACTAAACTTCACATCCAACCTGAAAATTATTTAGGAGCATATATCTTAGTAGTTCTGATGTCATTGCATTGAAGGAACTTCATAGACGTATGTCAGAGCTCTGGCTGATATTAAAGGCGTTTCAACAACCCGATAATCATAATTTGTTGTAGAGTTAACTGAGGTCCTTTAAAAAATGATCTTCTCAGGGATTTCTTCTTGTAGCAGGCAGCAGAGTGAAAGATGAAACCACCTCTTTTCTATTCGGAGGATTTTTAGGATATATTTATTGATTTCAGGTTGGTATTCATCATGTGCTGACACCAACTGGGGGAACATTGGAAACCTGGGAGCACTAGACAGCTGTTTCGTCCTAGTACGAGACTCGTTAGCAGTGTGCACTCATGACTCCGACTCGCCATGCTAGGAATAGAACCCAGAAACTTTAGGTTCCATGGCCGGGACGTTACCATTGGGCTACTGACTCGGAATCCTATGATCCGTATTTCCTACTTCTGTCAGTTCACGATATAGCGTAACCTCCCTCCAGTGCGGTTATTAAGTAGCTGCCAAATAGTCACAGCACTAAGGGTGGATAAGGATGATAAAAGTGCCAAGTTTTCAAAGTGGCTTTGAGTAATAATCATCCTTGACGTCTAAGTGCATTGCACACATTAAATTAGCCATTAAGTGGGGAAACCAAGCTTTTCAAATCAAATAATGAGACATACTTTTTGAGGGTAAGAACTTATGACATTATGCGTTATTTTTCCAGGTACATGTCTGTCTATGTTTTGTAGGCAACTACACTTATGTAAACATTTATTTTTTAAAACCTTTAATTATCACATCTGTGTGTCCTAAGTAGTATAACTTTTGTGGTAAAAACATTTAAGTATTGGCGGTATACTAGTAAAACTTTAATGACTGCCATGAAGGAATGAATTATGATATGACAAAGTTACATAATCCTTCAGCAACAATTCCTCTTTACCACTCATTCTTGTCAAACTATAGAAATAGTCTATAAAATTACTGTGTCCAAGAATGACCTTGCAAAAAAATATGCCCCAGCTAAAAGTGAAATACATCCTCATACCAGAACACTGACTTAATGCTTCAAGTGAATATGACAAAACGTCTGGGTTTACTGTAAACTTTGACAAACGGTTCGATGGAACCATGGGTACTTCTATCGCTTTAGAAATAGGTAGCTAAGTTGTAAGATCTAACAGAAGTAAGTTCACACCTGTTTTTGCAGTTAAAGTAGTTGCGAAATGCATATATTCCAATTTCATGCGTACTTATTTCCTTACGTTACCAGCCGGTTATTGAATCCCATCGAGGATACAGAATACTCCAATAGCATAACTCCGAGAATAGTTAAGGAAATGACGAGCAGTGAGGTCTGGATAGAATAATTTATATGAGTATTACTTTCGAAAACTGCAACTGTTTTGGAGTTGAATTCTACTTAGGAAAGAATAATTTCGAGGAACGGATGCTAAAACACGGCATCAGCCAGTGTACCTAGCGTATATCTGTAAAATCTGTGTGACTGAGAAAAAGCCCATTTAGAGCAGAATCCTCTCGATTTTAGAAAACAAACATTTGCATTCCTTTTTAAATTAAGCATTCTTAACTGTCTCCTAATTTTTGCTGATACTTGTAATCCTCCATTTTATACTGGATCGAATTTATCAACCTCTGTTGGTATATGGGCTCCTATGTGGATACATCAATATTGCCCGACTATTTATTGTTATACTTGACTTGGTTATGGCTAGCAGCGATCAACTATGACCAATATTCAGGGAATATCGAGGCATTCTCATAGGAGTCCACATATCAACGGGGGGAGATCAATTAGATCCAGTGTCACAACAAAAGATTACAAGTACCAATAAACAATAGTATCTAATACCCATTGTACGAGAGGGGGCTATCATGCCTCAGTGGCTTAGTGGATAACGCTTTGGTACTTTGAGTAATGGGCATGAGGTTCGAGTTCCAGTGAGAATAATATCACTCACAAGTGTGCAGATATATCCAGCTGACGATTCTCGAGTGGGGTGAAACTCTCGTCTCTTAATGTTTTTGAATTTTTAACCACTTTTACCAGCTGTATATTTTTCATTTAATTCTTCCTGTTTTGTCAAGAAGTCTAGAACCTTAAGTCAGAGAGTGAGGAGCTCTTGTAAGTCCTTGATCCCAATCCTACATTAATTGCACAACTTTTACTGACACATCCCGGAAGCACTTATTGGTATTTTGTAAAGTAACACCGAGTGATATAATTCATAACAAGCGATTGGTATAACATCATAGCTTCATACTACATTTAAAGTTATACTACGTTTTATCTTGTTTGACACTTGAAAGCGAAATCGTCCCAACAAAACCCTAAGCTTACATACAACTAATAAAACTCAAGAGCTCACGGGTTCTAATATATATGGCAGAGAAGGAAATGAATAATTACAATGAATTTCGGCAACTACACTGACTGAAATCTTTCATACTAAAGAGCTATTATCTTATGTGAGGGAAAGATGTTGTTGTTCAAAAGATGTCAGTACCACACAAACCTTTGATAAATAACTAATTTAATGACTTTACAACTCCACATTACCCAAACTATCAATATGGAAATCAATATTGTGGAAGCCTCTCAAATAAACTGTTTTAATCTTTCGTAGAATATCTTAACTAGACAAGCATTTCACTGTCAGCAAATAACAGAACACATGAGAGATCATGGTTTATTCTAAATATAATTGATAAGAGGAGGATGCATTCTATTTTTGTAACAATGTATCTAATTAGTCATCATAAACTTTTATACAAGATCAAGAGGTCTATAGTCAGTGAATCTCTGAACACTTACTTCAGGATAAAAATGACTGAAAGTGGAGGCTACTAGAAATGCATTTTTGATGTTACAAAAGTCAGTAATAACCTTTCAGTAAGATAACATTCTCAGATTTCTCGTAAAGAGTTATCAGAAGTTCAGAAAACGACAAAGACCTTATGCAAACTAGTCAATAACACATGGGTAGTGATGCTTGGATACATATAAGAATCGTTTTTAAAATAAAAGTATGTCATGCTGGGTTAATCAGATACTAGGCTCTACTAAATTACTTTCTAATGCTCGAATATTGAGTCGTAGTCCAAATCTTATAACTAGATTAAAGTTAAATAGAAGACTTAATCAAACTGAATTCACTAAATATAAAGTCTACCACTTTCTTATTCAGGTGAATTTTAATCGCAAAGATTATAAACCCATGGTTATCCGACGTCTAATTTGAACTCGAGAACGATCTCGAGGAAACCAAGCAGGTTTTAGACTTTGACAAGGGTATATTGGTCAAATTTTCATTGGCATACTTACCGGCTATAGATACTGGTCATATTTACCACCCTGAAGGTGGTATTCAAATCTGTCGACCATGAGGTGCTGTGGCAGTGGTGACTGGAAGGTGGACCTATTGTGATAATCTAAGCCTTCTACTCCAGCTCACATGGCTGCGTGAGGAATTATGGAGAGTTACCACTTAAATTGATGACAAATAATGGTGTCCACCAAGAACTTCCACTGTCAGCGTTCTTATTTAACTTCGTCATAGACGTATTAATGGACATAACCCTAAATATCTCCAACCTTGAAGAGACTGACCAACTCCCTGGATGTCAGCTGATTGATTTGAAGCATGCAGACGATATTGTCCTGCGAGATGAAGAAGCTGACAAAATCCAGGGTCTTCTTGACGCATTGAGCAGGAATCTGAATATGTTTGGTATGCGTTTCTCACCTGTCAAATTTAAGATGGTGCTCCAACACTGGTCTGAACCCACTCCTAGTTTAATGACAGGGAGTGAAGTAGTGGAATATACCAACTGCTTCATTTACTTGGGGAGTTGCATCACCTCGGACGCTCTGGTTGCTGACGAAAAGTCAGCTCATGTGGCATCTGCCATCTTGCGTCGACTTTGGTGGCGACTGGTGAGATATCTGACCACCTATCAACAGATGAGTGTACATCGCTGCAGTCTGTTCTGTCCCTTTATACGGCTGTGAGACATGGTCACTGAAAGTGGAAGACATGAAGCGGTTACAAAGTTTAGATCATAGGTGTCTTTGTAGCATTGCTCACGTTTAGTGGAGTCACAATGTGAACAATGTCGAGGTCAAGTGAAGGGTGGTAGGCAAGAAACGAAATCGGTCAGTTATTTTTTGAACCTTCACTGACTGATGTAGCTTAAACATGTGCCGCCCATGCCAAGCCATCGCCTGCGTCAATGTGCAATGACAGAGGAAATAGAATCAGTTTGGAAAGGGTTCTTGGTGGTCAGACTAAGATGTGGTGCCAATACCTGAAATTTCTGAGTCTTGGTCTGGGCCACATATAGACTTCCTAGCTGGAGTCCAAGAGATGATAGGAATCAGTGATTGAGGAATCTTAGTGACGTCACTGAAAATCGGTCGTAATGGCGCCGAAGTATTCACTCTTTGATGTCTTCTGAAGCTTGAATATTTTAACAACAGTGTTAACAACAGTTCCCCCTCCTTCCATACACATTCCTTGATTTTATTATCAGTCCTCTCTGTTCACTCGTTCTCTGTATACTACCACGAACTGTGGCAACTTGGATCGATGAACTAATGTACGTGGTTATAAGTTGATTTTGTCTGAGCAACTTGCAAACAATTCGACCACGTAACCCAAAAGGATCAGGAAAATCGATAATATCCCCGTCACTAAGAACTGATGGGATCACTTATCCAGGAACTTCTTGATAAATCTCACAGTTTAAGTAATAGGAGGTTAGCAGTTATGGTCAAAATATTTGATAGAGACAGTAACTTCAATAAATGCCAACTTCTTACGGTGGCGTTAGGTGCCGAAGAAAATTCGAGCCAGCTATCATATAGAGTATGTACAATGCTTAATTCTAATCAAACATTAAGGTTTAACTGGTCATTGAAGGATAAAGTAAAAAGAAGATAGGTGCTAGCAAAACTAGAAACTAAATGTTAAAATAGGAAAAATAACATTCAACTAGTGGAAACACAATTCTCGTCCAAAGTTGGGAACTATCGAAACTATCTACCGTAGCACTCTGTTTAAATACTTTCACAGTTACTTCTGATCACCACCGTACTAATACTAGTAAGGATTACTGAAAATCATGAGAGGTGAGAAAATGCCCTTATTCGATGCAGTTGGTGAAAGTGAGAGAAAAAGATGCAGCTGCTTGAGACAGTGGACTTTTTGGGAATACAGTGTTCGGTAACATCAGCAGCTTTCTATCATGTGGATATCAACCAGACCACATATATACCTACGTAAAATAAGGAGGCAAACATTAGGCCATAATATTGAACTAAGTACATGGATGCAGATGCACAAAACTTGGTAGGTTCAAATAATTACCAGCAGAGAAATCGCCTATATCTTCAGGTATCATCAGGAAACTGAACACAGAAGACAAATTTTTCAAAGTATGAAAAGGTTGAAATTCATTTGGAAATGGGGAGACAATTCTCTCTGAATGCTTCTGAACAACATTCTTTCTACTCAGAGCAAACGGTGAGTATTCATTGTCTGATGAAAACGCAGCATACAACAGCAGACTACAACATAATTGCAATCGACTCAGACTGTGATATCGGTAGGCGGAGTATTCACGGATGGTCCTCCGAAGATCCAAACGCAAAGTACACCATTTCTGTTCTTCAAAACATGATGGTGAAGTAAGTGACGATAGCGGTAGGTACAATGAGAGGTTGGAAGACTTGAGCTTACTTAAAGCATTCGATATTGTGATTCGAAATCTGACAGTCTTATCAGTTTTGCACTCAATTCTCAGCAGAAACTGTTTGCTTTCCACAGGCTTAATAACCAAATACAGATATCTGCCAGTCAGTTGTAGACTGAACTTTGTTGATCTAGGAATCGTGATGTGATTCACTGCTGTTGCTAAACCATCTATTAACAAAACTTTGTGTTTGATATATGAGTCCTGTAAGCACAATACACATGAACCAGTGTTAAAGCTTACCAATACAAAATGAATGTCATCTGGACTACCATATTTATTCCATTTTTCTGGTGGGAAATGCTTCAATATATTGAAGTATGGACTTTGACTTAATTTCACATGGCACTCTGACCTTCCCATAACTTGACAACCGACTACAACCTTGTTGACATAATTGTAATATTTACGTGTTTTGAGGGTCACTAGCTTTGGTGCATTATAACAACTCTCAGAACTCCAAGCTGTGGACATAAGAAACCGAAATATCGCGCGTAAATAACACCATATTTTGAGTTCTCCGTCTACGGTTAGTAAATTAACAATTATTTTGTTACTTTGGGCAATATATCTTGTTGCATTCACTATTACACATAACTGATACCGGTATCAAGTGATTTCATTCCGCCACAGTAGTTCATTGTGTTCTGTTACGTCTTCCCAAAAAACGAATTTTTCCTATTTATATCTCATCACATTTTGAAAATAAATGAGGGATAACGGCGGTTATGACTATACACTGACTGTAGCAATCACTGAGGACTGCTTCCAGAGATCTTTCAACTAGAAGGCTCTCCCATACCAGTCATACAGCTGCCAGAGATATTGAGATATAGCTCCAAAGTCCCAGAAGAAGCAAAATCGACTTGAAAAACATAATCTTTTACGGTCATGCACTTCCCCGGAATCAATTACCTGGGCTCCGACGGGATTCAACATTGATCCTGACCTTCATAGTACAACGGACTCGGTGAGCTGAAAGCACTTAGTCAAGCATCAGCGCCATCTGATAGGCTGTTGTGCTACGTTGCACTACGCGGAATCGATTCTCCAGTCAAATAGTTGGAACGCATCGGCATCCTAGTACCATCTAGCAAAATATAAAATTCCTTCCCACTACGCTGTTGTGTTCTTTCTCGGTCTCATATTCGTGGGTATATAACAAGTGCAACTAGTGACTGGCCTCTGTGTCTCTCAAGTTCACGCCAGGTTAATTTTTAAACTCCTGGGAAAATTCGCACTCATTCCACCCAGTAGCAGTCCAAACGTAAGAATACGATTAGTTTCTAAAGAGTGATGATCGCAACAACGGAGCTGCCGTTGCGCAGCTAGGTGAACAGAAATCTATTCAGCATGTCTTCTGGTATGAAAATAAACGTTTTCCCAATTAAGATGTTCACTTAAGACCAATTCTGTGTAAAATGCCTAATTTTCTTAAAATACGGTTTGGGTAACTGCTTTCATCCGATAGATTTTCGTTTCCACTTTGATACTACGTATTTCTTGTGCTCGTTGTTCGTTTGACCGTTAGGAATGTAATAACTCTCGCTTCACTCTCTGTTTTCATCAAGTGATCTATCTTGCAACTGCTCCTGGAGTCTCTCGTAAGGCAATTAAAAAGGAACTAGACAGCGTTAATCACTTTGAGGTTGATATGACGACAGTGTCGTAATTTTGTCCACTTGGTGCAAACTTGTCGTACTTCGAACATCCCCAAATACCACCGAGTCAGCCAGCTATAATTGGTTGGCATAGAGAGGCTGATCATAAGTCACAAAAGAATGTCATCCTGAATACTGATGGAATATCATGAAAAAGTAAGCTGAACAACATTTAGAAAAAACTTCTTCAAAGGCAGTTACAACATGGAGCAAAGCGCATACACTTTGGCATCTTGGACACATATTCCATACCAGTCACTGTCACAAACTGATTTCCTGAAAAGCTATTGGTGGGCTTTTATAAGCTGATGTTAGATCTGACGAGTGTCATGTAACGTTATCGTATTATGAAACAAAGCTAGTGTTCAGAGGAAGAATGAAGGTAGCGCAAGTGTCATGAAATGAGTAACATCAGCATCCTACAGTGCGCGACTCTGCGAAAGAAACGGTTTGGCTGGAGGTAAACGACCGTATATCTCACTGAACTAGGATTGCGAGAGAAAATAGGTTTTGCTGCTCATTAGTAGGGAGCAGCACAAAGCTGGAGAATAAAAAAGGTTTATCAGAAAGGAATGAAATAGATACATTGTAAAATTGTAAATAACCGTGGGAAATGGCTACTGATATGGTGATTTTCGGGATTCTTCGAGAATGACGAACGTCTCTGAAGACACTGAAGACCAGCCAACACTCCTGGCTTCCATGAGGAGACGTGCGGTCAACCTTGCTTATGTAAGCAAGCCAGAATGACATTCGCTGCAGGCAAGGCCTTGGAATGAATAGTTTCAGTAGAGCTCCGTATGAGCTGCAGTATTTTTGAAGGTATGTAGCTTGTAGTGTTCAGTACGTCAACATGCTGCCTTTTCTTTTCCCGACGAATAATGCCCAGTTCAACGGCAGAATCGATAAGCCATTGCGTATATTAGCGGAACATATACTATCCGGATACTATTTCCTTCGATCGAAAGTACTGCGGTATAGTTTTGAGGGAGTGAAGTTTCGCGTGACGCTTGAATTTAACGTTTTTCACTTCCACTGTCGTTGGTGAAAAGTGGGTCTGAGCAATCAGGCCTTGGCTAACTGGTTGCGCAACTTCAAATGAGTAGCGCAGCATAACACAGCGATGTGCCACTTGCTGCAAGCTTTTGGTCACTTGCTTTCAGCTCAATTAACTCGTCAGGAATGTGAAAGGCCACATCAGTGCTGAATCGCATGGAACCTCAGGCCAATGATTTTGCACAGTCGTTTGCTGCTATACTAGTAGACTATCAACCTTCACCATTCTTTAGCGGTCTTCGAGAAGCTCACTCACTATTTACCGATACGTTATCTAGACCACCATCCTCGAGCTTGCTATTGATCATGAGACGTTTGATACTCATTCCGCTACCAAAGTGGCATACTGTGAACAATTTTACCCCGAGATAAGCGAAAAAACCGCGAACAGTGTGTTTACGTCCAGAGTAGCATTACGCTTCACCCCCACTGTGATAGACAGAGGCAGGCAAAAATGGCAAACTGGTTGAGAATTTGTCTTTGTGCGGACTTGACAGACGCAAAGAGCAGTCACTAATTATTCGGATTGGTTATATACCAAGGAAGAACACGATAGCGTAGTCGGATGGAATAGTATATTTGGATGGTTGTGCCAAGATACCGATGCGTTCTAACTAACTGGCTAAAGAGTCGAATACAAGCAGTGCAACGTAACAAGACAGCGCGCCAAGTGACGAGGATGCTTGACCGAGTGCCTTCAGCTTGGCGAGTCCAGTTAAACTATCAAGGTCGGTATCAATGTCGAAAGTCGTCAAACCCTGGGCTATTGATTTTGGGGAAGTGTGTGACGCTACAGATCACTCCCCCCTAGTGAGTTCGTGAGGATCCCAAGGCGATACCAGCCAGAAGTAAAAACCCAGTGGTTTCTTCACTAGTAAAACTCTTCCGATGGGCTCACTGCGTGAAGTGGCCCCTGGTTGTCTGAACTTATTCTAGAGCATCGGGGCAAGTGAAAAATAAAATACAATGAATCTGATTGTATGTCGATCGCGGTCCTTAGTTTCCTTTGACGTTCCGTCCAGCGCTCGTTGCACCTGGAATGTAAATAAAGTCTTTAATATCATGAAAACGCTTTGTAAAAATGGGAAATATATATGTACAAATATATCGAAAATAAAGTTTACGCTTATTTTCACCGTTTTTAAAAAAAATGTTTCGTTATATTGTTATAAAAAAACTGACATAAAAAGGCGAAATGTGCGAGGATTTGCGCATTGTCGGTAAGTAAGAAAAATAGTGCCCCAGAAAAAAATTGCAAGTAAAATGAAAAATATGGTTGGCACATCTTATCTCACACCACTACGTTGAATACGACTTCAAATACTCCGAGAACCTGACGGTCCGACCTGACCGTGTTTTCTATTGCGCCGATGGTTGTTGTAACTGTGCATTACCAGGCACATCGTCGAGAATTCCAATAATTGGGTTATCCACCGGTGTTGTTTTGGCATTAAGCCTTTCGGCAACAACCGGTTGGACGCCAGTCGTTGCTGTCCTTCTTGGGAACCATGTACATTGGTGGTGCCCAAGGACTGTTTGACGGTCTGATAATGCCCAGTTCGAGCATGTGGTCGTATCCACTCTTCGCCGTTTCGAGCTTATCAGGGGCTAGACGGCGAGCTTTGGATGCCACAGGTGGACCTGTGGTTGTGACGTGATGCATAAAATTGCCGGTTATGCCTGGTAGGACGCGTCCCCTGATTGGTTGGTTCCAACGAGAGCTAAACTCGGACCTATACAGGTGGTGCCGCCAATAGATAACTTTGTGTTGTTATCAATCGGACGTCGACGGCGAGCATCTACGAGTAGATCGTAATGGTTTAGCAAATGTATGCCAATGATGGGCATAGAAACGTCAGCAAGGAGGAAGATCCAGTGGATAGGTTTACGTAAACCTAAGTTGAGGTAGGCATACTGTCTTCCAAACCTCGCGATTGCCTTGCCGTTGGCTGCTTGGAGATTGAAGGATGAGTCGTGATGATGCTCCTTTGTCGATGCGGGAAGAACGCTAACTTCCGCGCCGGTATTGACGAGGTAGCGAACTTTCATCTTAATATCCGTGACGTAGAGCGAACGGCTGTTTCCGCCGGCTACGGTTGCCGTGAACAGGTGCCGGCGTGGCCGTTTCCAGAGTTTGTGTCCTCGTTAAAACGGCATGGTTTCCGACATTTTCTGGCTTCGTCTCCGAAAGTATTACGAAACCAGCACCATTCAGGGTTTTCCACCCTGTTAGGTTTGGTTTTGGGGCAACCACAAGAGTTGCTGCGATGCGCTAAGATGCGTTTCTCCGAGGTTCTAAGTGAACTAGGACTTCGAGATCGTAGCAACTGTTCAACAAAGCTGCACAGCTTTGTCACCTCTGAATCCTGGCTCTCTGGTTTGTCGCAGACAGAACATACGTCGGAGACGGGTCTGCTAGAAATTTCCAGTATTTTATCTGCCAAGGCTGCCAGGTTATCGAGTGGGACTGACTGGAGTGTCACCAACACGGTTTGCACCGGCTGTGGTAGTTCTGAGGGAAATAGTTCTCGGAAAAGGCGATTGTCAAATGTTCGTGCGCCGATTACTTCTCGCATGCGTGCGAGGGGTTCAGTAGCTGAGTTGCTGCGATGCTTCGAAATAATTCGTCTAGGCGCTGGCGATCTGTGGGATAGCTTTTCTTCAAGAGCGCGGCCTTGAGAAGTACATAGGGATCACTTACTTCAGGATTAAACATGTGTGCTGCAACACACCTGCTTAATTCCCGTGGTAGTGAACGTATGACAGCAAGAAATAGAGGATGAGGATCTGAGACACCCTGTTGTCGAAAATCTGCCTCGGCATACAGAAACCGTGTTTCCGCATTGTCTGGCCAATACGGCACGAGTTGGATAGCGTTCGTCACCGGCTTAATGCGAATAAGCTTGGGAGTGTTGTCGGACATGAGGAAGTGTAGTAAATGGATGTATAAATGTTGTCTAAACGAAAACAGTACACAAGTATAAGATGGAAGAGGCTCACCAATTCAATATTTGTTAATGGTCGGGATATGAGATCACGTCGGGCTCACCAATTTAGGATCTGTCCTGGTGCGAACTTGACAGACGCAAAGAGCAGTCACTGATTATTCGGATTGGTTATATACCAAGGAAGAACACGATAGCGTAGTCGGATGGAATAGTATATTTGGATGGTTGTGCCAAGATACCGATGCGTTCTAACTAACTGGCTAAAGAGTCGAATACAAGCAGTGCAACGTAACAAGACAGCGCGCCAAGTGACGAGGATGCTTGACCGAGTGCCTTCAGCTTGGCGAGTCCAGTTAAACTATCAAGGTCGGTATCAATGTCGAAAGTCGTCAAACCCTGGGCTATTGATTTTGGGGAAGTGTGTGACGCTACACTGGTAACCTGTGGCATACCATAGTTTGCATTTCATCAGATTAGATTCGCATCAAGAAATGGCATTCTGCCTTTTTTCCCGGACCCTTGAGAGGTAAACAGATCAAAGCGATGCGGTAATATTGGGTCATCTTTTATCTATGATCTCTTGTACAGGCTGAATAAATAATGGCATCAATTATAGTCCCCTCACACTTTTGTTTTCTTTTTGGAACAGTATAGTCAGAGCTTCAGAGGTTGATCTTATGCATGTTTATTACGCACGGTCATAGGCTGATCTGTGTGGCTGAACTTTCCGAGATTGAGAGTTTGGCTGACTGTCATCAATGATACTAGTTTTCTGGAAGTATTTCCTTTCCTTGGAGACAGACGATGTGGGCAGCTCATGAATACTAAGAGAAGCTTATTCAGATCATTGCAACGGAGCTTCAGTCTCTGAAGAATTATTATGGACTACTTCTTCGAGCTATGGTAGGGCTGGAATGCTGTTGTCCCCCTTATCGGTTTTCGATGTAAGAAAAAACCTTTTGTTTCATCCTGAAAAATTTCGACATGTTTCATCTAATACGTTACCAAAACTTCTACTATGGTAGTCCTACCGAAGCCTTTAGGCCCACAGTTCCTGATTTCTAGTTGATAAAAAAAGTATATAAATGTAGTGCTTACCCAATCCTCTTCCACAGAACACTACCTACTTTAATTGTCTGGTCATAAATGCAAAGTAAATTCTAGTCATATAAATAGACAGCAAATGTCTACGGAAAGCCAAATGTGCTCATTTGCACTAAAAATCTATCCAGTGGTGTCTGGTTAGTTCAAACATGTTCATCCTCAACTCATTGGGAACTGCACACAAAATCGTTTGTTTTAACCACTGTTTCGGGTTCGTTTAGATCCCTTAGTCTGTCTTTTCGAACACAGTATCAGTCATCAAGGATATGATGTCTTTCTGCCAGCCCAATGAGTCTTTAAATCATCCATGGGTCAACAAGGGGTTAAACAGGTGTTTTGTCAACACGTTTTCATCTAGTTTGCTGTGTATCTTGTTTTTGATTCCTGGGATTATTCAGGTCTATGTCTATCGTAAGCAAGGTCAACGCATTACGGCAAATCTGAGATCGAAATCAGCCTTCCTATACGTACACTTATTCTTATCCTTTCTTGTTCCTTTCCTTTTCTCGCCCAAGTCATGGTTTTTGCTCTAATGAACAGATTAGAACATGTATACGGATATATGACATACTCCATTGTAATAATGTGGATTCTTTGGCCCCTATCTGCACTTATTTTGCATACTGAATGCTCTTATATTCTTTTCAACGATAGGGGCAGAGGTCATGGTCTATTACTTCTATGCTTTTGGACAACATCTTTCCTGCTCGCATATTTGCCTGTTGCTTCTATTGCCAGTGAAGACTGGTGGTGGAGATTATCCAGGTTGGTTTTTCTTTTACGGCGTGATTTTTGAATGATGTAGGTGAAGAAATATTGTGTTGTTTTTGCAAAAGGGTTTTAGATGCAATTCATGTCAGTCAGCTTAAGTCTTGTTTTCGAAAGTTGGCTAGACTTTATATATTTTTAGTAGTCTCTTAATTCAACCACTGTTTTTCAAAGTAAACCTAAATCACCGCCTTAGTAACTTGGAATAGTTTGGTATTTGTGCCTTCGACGATGAAGTTATTTGCTTCTCATAAAGTTAATTGGTGTGACTGAAGTTAGATCTTGTCCTTTTTCCGAAGTTGTTTCTGAGGTTGTAACTGAAAGCTTGTACTTCCTTTGAGTGTATACTCATCATTGACTCCGAGGATACTTCACGAAATTTGACATTCTTCGGTTCACAATGCCATTAATTCTTAACTCACGTTTTCATGTAACTCCAAGTAGGTCTGAGGAACCACATGGGAAAACCTAAATATTAAAACTCGTGACGATCCTGTGGCATTTTGTCTTCTGAATAAAAAACATAGGATATTTGAAAATGTAGTCGACGCGAACAAATTGCCTTCTATTTTTAATCAAAAAACATCATTTTTATTTTCATTATAACTGCTCATGGCTGTCTTCCGATAATTTCACATAGCTGATAGTTTTTTTGGCAGCACTTTCCCCAGTGTATTATAGTTGCACGACCTAAATGTTGAAAACCATAAATGATAACAAGAGATTCAATGTAATTTCTTGTGAGGATATTCTGAAAAATCCCCCAGGTACATTTTCCAAGCGGTCAACTTTATCTTAGAAGACTTACCTATGTGGACCACAATACTGCTAACCTATGACCAGAAACTTTCGAAATGTGCAGATTTAAATTGGTAGTTCATTAGCCAAAGGTATTCATGCTGACAAAAACGCACCAAAGCACCATTTTTTAATTATCTGATTGTTTATCTGAACAAAAAGAATGTTTTCCTGTTAGTATAGTTACTTTCTAAAGTTAGAGTATTCGATCCTTAAAAGATTAATAAATGGGCGGAAAATCAAAATAAACACACAGAAATTCAAGGGTTGAACTAATTGCAATACGTAGCACCATGCAAAAAAACATTGAAAAACTGTATAGTTCGACGTTTCAGAAAATCCTGGTTAGTGAGAATGTTAGAACATAAGATGAATCCAATGAGTGGCTACGTCTGTCTCATTGCCACTGATTTTCTGTAATTGATTTCTACCATCTCAAGAAACTCAACCAGGCAGTTTTGGTTGACAGTCTTATTCGAGAAATTTACCTAGTTTCGATATGCTTTTGTTCTAAATCCTGCCGTAGGCGGAAGATTTGGTCGATTCATCAACCACCAGATATGAAGCCCAGCTTGATTCCTCGAGTTTGTTGTTCTAAAGCTCAAGTTAAGCTTTAGATCCTAGGCACGATGTGAGTCAAACTGATTACTCTGTATTTGTCACACAATCACTTCTCTATTCTCTTATGAACCACAATAATTGGCGATCTAGACAACTTTGTTCGGACTATATCGGATTCCCATACTCTACCAGCTATCTCCATTACTCCCCTCGCAGCGCTGTGGCTCATTGATTTAGGCAGATGACTTTCAACCACTGGGTCATGGGCTTGCACCCTGCTCCACCTACCGAGGTTTGGAAAGCCACGTATTATTATTAGCCCTAACACCGTGTGTGGCTCATTGCCTATTACACGAATATACACAAAGTTAATGAGTGCATTCCGACTGTGAATTACTCTACTTAGTAACTTTATACCACCTCTCTTGGAAGCTTCTGGTGACGAACCGTCATCTGTTGCATTGGATCGTTTCAAGTTTGAAATGGCCTTGTCATCTTGAGAGTTGAAAAACCAACATATGCATCCCATTCAGTTTTGGGTTGCACCCTTGGTAACTTCAGCGTTTCTATCGGTCAGCTGGACTATTCTTCAAAGTGTTTTGCCAAACTTTCTAACCGTTAGTTCTGAGAGGCTATCAAGAACCTTTTTTTCCCAGTAATCATCGTCTTCTTTGTGCCGGTATCCTCAATAAGCTTGCATACTTGCCGAATGTTAGCTATTTCCAATGTCTTCTCCATCGCTTTCGCATTCTTCACCCACCACTTCTCACTATTATTGAAAAGATTATAAGTTGTTACGTTCAGGCTGGCTTCACTGTTTATTGTGGTCAGGGACCACTAAGATGAATCTTGTCACATCAGTCAGTTTGGATGAAGTTGTGGAAGTCCGCTGATTTCTATTCTCTGGTGGATTTAGATTATCAAATGTTTCTACCACTGTCTTTACAGTAGACTACATTATGCCAGGTCTCATCAGACGGAGAATCCCTATGTTCAGATGAATGCTTAGATATCCCATCTCTAAATACAAACTCGAGGTTCCCACCTCCCACGGGTTTGACTACTGTCTGTTTCCTACCATCAGTAAGGCACGAAAATACACATGCTTGCACTAACGCGTGATTGGAGTTCAAGCAGTTTTTCAGTAGAGTGAGAATATTTTATCACTCATGTGCAACGATGATTTATCGTAATATGATCTGTCTGTCCATATCATTGGTTGAATTTCCATGGATATCAAGTGAGACAGCGTCTCTCCTTATACCTGAAGTTAGCACTGGCCAGAAACAAGTTGCTGCCGGGACAAAACTATGAGATAACCCATTGTTGTCAGTTCACTGATTTGTGATACCATAGATATCTTCAAGATTCTTTTCGATTGCCTTAGCCTCCTTACATGAGCATCAACTTCACCTGCTATTGTAAAAGTATCTGGAAGTTTTGCGTTTATATCGAAATTAACAGCTTTTGGTAGAATTTATTCTTTTATCATCTGAACTGCCTTTGGTGAGTGTATAGACGAGGCTACAAATAGACATCTCACAATTATAAATTTTTGGAAAGCAAGAACAGCAAATTCTGTGGGATGAATCGGATTCATTTCGTGTGCTCTAAATCTTCCACATACGCACTAAATGTCATTGAGAGGTGGAAGGGCACTAACCAGCGCCATTGGCAAGCATATACTCTATACAGGTCATGCTGTCGACTCAAACAGCTTTTAAGGTAATAAATAGACAAAGATATAGTAGGTTTCTACTTTGTGCAGAAGCAGCAACGATCCGTCGACTGAAACTAGACTTGTGTGTACAAAAGGAGTTTGTTGTTCACCTTGCGTTGCGTTGTTCTATTCCTACAGCTTTATTTACTATTTTATTCTTTCATCTTATTGTCTTACATATTGTTCTCAAACATTATTCATATTCCCATCATTTTTTGATTTATTTTAAACCATTATATTTTATGATGTTTGTTAGCACATTCTTTTCTGTACGTCTACCATTAACTCATATACTTTGCTTACTGTCATTCTTGTTCTCCTCCTTCCATTAGAATTCTTACCATCTTGAGCTGTAATCACATTCCTGTACTACTATCACGTCGTATTTTGCTTTGTGTTTACTGATCGATTTTAAAGTCTGACTTGTAACTTATTCCCTGTATTGGTTGTTTAGATCGTGAACTTTGTCATTCATCCATGTTCCCGTGTATATGTATTGATGTTTAGGTTTAAAAGTTGTATTTGGTGTTGTTTACTACTGAAATGTATCAAATGACATGCTGAATACTGATAGTTTACTGTACAAAATTTTAAATTTAGTGCGTATGTGGAAGATTAAGAGCACACGAAATGAATCTGATTCTTCCCACAATATCTGTTGTTCTTGCTTTTCAAAAATAGACATCTGCAAGTTTCAAAAGCCATTTTAACTTATGCAGACTCATTCAGTCAGACGGCCAACAGACTTCTGCTAACTGGTATCCAGTCAAAAAGCGCGTCTCCCGTTCTAGTAAATGATTCACTACCTACACTATTGGGTCTACGAGGACTAGTTATTGAATTTGCAGACAATCAATAGGTGAATTCTGCAGATTCACCATGTTAGTTGGGTGAGGTCAAGCGTATAACAGTATAGCTACTGTATGCATGTCTCAGAAACTTAACATACACTCACGGTTCGAGATCACAGTGTTTTGGCCAGAGACCTCCGTTGTCTAGTTTTGCACTGGGTTCGAAAGTAGGACTTTGCAATGTGACATTGGTAGCGTGGTTTTTAGCGAACTATGGATAACGTTTTAGTAGCGTAGGTCGTTTGTAATGGTTTCGAGGTGGGAAGTTCAGGAAACTATATGAGGCCTAATGTTTGTATCGGTAACTGAAAGCAAAGAAGGGAACGAGAGTTAGGAATGTAGTTCATCTTCAGTTGTGTTTTGTATGCTACTGGAATTGTGTAAAATATTGACATTTTCTTGCTTTTCATATCGTGGAAGTTGTTTTTTATGCGAGGTAATCGTTAGACAAAATGGGTTAGTTTAGTGCGACCGCAGAGTCCATGTGATATCTGCTTGAGACCTGTCATACTCGACTTTTGAAGAGTGTTGGTTTAAGGATTGATTGAGCTAACGGTGGGAAAGAAAAATCCCTACGGTTGGACCCGAAATACAACAGGGCAAAGGGTAGACTATTATTTTCGGGACCAACATTTTCTAACATCCTTGCTCATAGGGAGGGCAGAATCAGTGTGGTTCTGCTGGTTATCTATGGGAAACACCCTATTGTTGTCACACCTTGTCCAACCAATAGCATGACTTTACCCTCGTACCTCCCTTATAACGTAGCTGGTTAAAATATGTAACCGGTTTTTGTCTTATAAATATTCAACTGACCTTTCTGGTATTGTACTACCTCAAGGGAACAAATTTCCCACTAGCATAACCCGTTGGATCGTTGTGATATGCCAACATGACCACTATATCAGCGTATCATTTATAGGTACAGGCACTGATATGACGACAACCCCATTGGAAAAGTCATTCAAAAATTGGTTCACACTAACCAGTTGCCTGATGGTAGTCAATGTAGATTTCAAGTCATAAGTGTTACCACTATCAGGCGGTTAAGTATGCAATACGGTCACTCACCTAAATGACAGAACACTGACGCACAATTTGTTTGTTAACAGGTTCTAAGAGTCAGTCACTTTGAAGTTGTGACCTCAAGTTTCTAATGTTTTGAGACTACACATAACTGTCTACGAAAATTCGAATACAGTGAGGTTGCCTCTCATCCGTATGTAACAGTATACGTAACTAAGATGTTGAGATTATAAGGAATATTTTTGGCTCGCAGTGGAAATGAGTATGGTTTGGTGCTCTTTGACGTGTGATATTTGGTCGTCAAAGTTCCATAATGAGGCTCAGTGAAGTTATTACTAATAACCTCTCTATGAAGTTAGTGTAACTGAACCTTGCTCTTACTATTTGCATACTGCTTGGTAAAATCTCTGAGAAGTTTGGCAGAAATAGTCTTACGATTCTTTAGAACAGTAGATATCATTGGTGAATTTCTTGTCTGATTACCAATTTCTCACTCTGCTGTTGTTGTTTCAGTGACTCTAACGTAGTGGAATTCACCTTGTGGGTTTCATATGCTATCTGTGTATCGTTTGTCTTCATTTTGGGTATATGGGCTCCTGGACTACCAAGCTACTATGCAATTTATGAGTTTCTACAATCTAGTGGTCAAAGTACACTAATTTCCGAAAATGTATGGGTAAGACGTATCCGACGATTGAAAATCGTGTCACCTTTTATCTGGCCAAGACACCAAAAGACCATACAACTCAGAGTTTTCGCCTGTTTTCTGCTATTGATTATTGGCCGAGGTGTCAATTTGTACTCCCCCATTTTGTACAAGGATATAGGTAAGTTGTAGAGGTAAAATTATTTTTTTTTATATAATTTCCACGATTTGACATTATTACGAAGCAATAGTGAACCGTATTTCAGTAGGACATTATGTATTTTTAGAAGGGTTCTAAATTGTGTATTTTGGAATTCTGTCGCTTTTACTCGAATGGTTTCAATTGCAGTTTTTTGTTGTTATTTTCATCAAATAAGATAAAATGTTCGCATTTTTCACGGTTATAAATTGTTTATGAGTACTAACGCCCACGTACACTCTCCCCACTTAATTATTGTTTAAATTTCTTACTGTTAAGCGTCTAGACTGTTCTGTAGGGTGCATTTCAGTATAGTTAATTGCAGTCAGCTTAAAAACTCTTCATAGCTTTCAAAAGTTTGTTCAGAAAAGTTTTGACATGTCCTCATGAAATTGAGGGGGGACTGGTTGTGTTGATATTACGTAACGCTTGACCAACCCTACTTAATTCGGTGTGCTGTAGAACCTGCTTAACCATTGCCTCATCTAATTTGTAAGTACTGATAGCAGAACACAAATTAAAAGGACTGGTATTCAGGAATATGTTCAGAGGAGCAATGTATCTAATTAGAATAAATGTGATAGTAATTATTATGGGCAAAGTTTATCAAATTTATCCGGATAGTATGGCTGAACTGAGAACTCTGAGGATGTGGGTGCTAACCAGCACAAAGAGAGCGCAAAATGGCGTCGAAGTTTATTCGGATCAATGCTCGTTGAAACAAAACTTGAAACACCTTTAGCATCCGTAGGCAAGCTAAAAGTTTATTTAGTTAATTCAATTGATTCTATTTATTTTATCCTTAGTTGCATTTTGGTGCCAGGAAGATGCACTACAAAATACTTAACGAAATGTCTACTCACTCTTGGCCATCGGCACATTGTTCTTGCATAACTGAATTTTCACATGTGATGTCATTTGCCTAGTTAAATTTCCATACGAGGCGTTATTTGGTTACAGCATCAAATGCATTTTGGGTGTCCTGAAAGCAGATCAGTAGTTGTTTGTCAGGTTATTCGTGTTTTGGCTGGTATAATGATTTAGCTTCACTTTTGGGGGATTATAAAAAGCTATAGATTTATTTTCGACCTGGTCATCAGATACACATTTATTTGTTGACGTTTATGAGGAAATGAGTGTATGCTGCACTCTTTTTGAAATTTAGTCACTAATAGTGAACTAGATAGTTCATATTTGAAGGAAAAATCTTTTTTCCGGTTTACTGAGAGATTACTCATTACTGAAAGACTAGAATTTGTGATTTCAGATTACTTTGTTTGGAAGTATAACTAATATAAGACAACAAACACCAGTATCTGTAAAGTAGCACTACATCAATTGAGATTCTGTGTTGAATGTAAGCATGACAACTGTGTGGACAGTTAAGTTAACTCATGTTTCTTGCGATGAAATGTTCTCCACCAAACATCCGGTTCTATAAAACATCAAATAACTATTATGGATTGAATGGTTTGCGAAAATTTAACTTTGATGAAGCTATTATGTAGTACTAAGTAGAGAAGCGTCAGTTAAAACAAAGTTATTTTGTTTTTCATTAGGAAATACAAATACCAAACAAATGAAATGTTTTGGATTTTCGAGATTTAACGTGTTATTAACTTTGTATCTTGCCAATGATTATTAGTGACTACCATCTTCCAGCATATTGCGTGTTCCATTTACAAAACACGCACCTTCCCTTTTCATTGATACCAGAAGTTAGTGATCACATGTAGTTCCTGATTATCATTAAGCTTCTATTTCACCTCTGTTCCAATTCATACAAAACCAGTCGATGTATAAATGTACGCAGTATACATCAACATCGAACTCATTTCCTCTGAGACTGCATAGTATAGATTATGAAATTGTTTTTAAAAACTTATGGTAAAGATCATTGAAGGATGGATTAACAAGATTCCTTTATACTTTATTGTTAACAATACAGTAACTCTTGTAGTTTCATCGTCTTTTATTCTACGGTTAGTGTTAACTTTTTAAGCTTACTGCACTCCAAACTCCATTTAGTGCTCTCAGCATTCAAAACGTGCGTTAAATTAAAAATCAGGCTTCACCAGGTAAACTGTAATATCCATCATCTTAGATCTTCGTCACGTTCAGATGTTATGATTGTAAGCGTTTTTCTCCCTTAGTTTCTGGAAATTCCACGAGCAACTTACAAACGACAGTAAGGGATTGCATTCCAGATGAGAAACTCAACCATTTAACCCTCTAAATAAAATTCTCATATATCCTCTTCGACTAGGTGGTTTTTTGAAGAACATGATGAAGTGATATCTACTGAAAATTATTTCCAAACTGCCTACTGCTAATATTTCAAATGGTACGAGTGAAATTCGTTTAAAAGCTGTTGTATCTGCTCCAAATACTAAAGATTCAATTGTAGTAATAGTAGCTGGTAATCTCAGCTGACGATTTCGGAAGCTGGGAGAAGTAAAATGGAGTCCTGAGGGTTTCTTTGATTGGCAAGGATGGTAATTATATCCTACAGCTCCGTTCTGATAGCCACCTATTCAAAGCTAGTTAGCATTCACTGTTTACTGAGTGTTTGTTAGGAGTGAGTTGATAGATCATTCAATATAAGTGGAAAAAGAATCAAGGTTATTATTAGGAACAGAAGATTTTCAGAAATTCGTGGTCGGAATCCTGCTTAAAAGAAGCAATAAGTTTATGATAAAGCCATTTGTAAGTTAGAGAGGAAAACATAATACAATACGTGTCAAACTGTGTTATAGGCTGAAATTATGCTTCTGTGTTGTGATCCTGGAGTATGCTTATTAGTTCCCTGTCGTAGCTACACACGATTGAGATTAGGACAGAAGATGGACTAATACCAACGAATATATTAGCCACTAGGGTGACTAACAAAAGAGACTAAAAACACATGGTATTTGTAACGTCTTTTATGGAATCAATAAGATAACTAAAAACAACCTAATAATCGTTTTGTTGATTTGTAGTAATGGGAATACAGTTGAATAGTTCTAATTATGGTAAAGCGAAATAATGCGACTACAAAATGTTACTACTTGTCATGCATTAGGTTTTCATTTATGACTGGTTTCGAGAGGTGATTCCCAAAGTTACAATGAGAAGTCGTGACCAATGGAGTCAACCAAATTGAAGATGAAGACAGTTACTCAACGACGACATTGGATGTAGGTCGCGCTATATCGTGAAATGACAGAAGTAGGAAATGTGGTTCACTGGGTTCCGACCCTGTGACCCAATGGCCATGGAACCTCAAGGTCCTGGGTGCACACTGCTAAGGATTCCGATGCTAGGACGAAACACCTGTTCAGTGCTCCCAGGTTTCCAATGTTCCTCCAACTGATGTCAGTCTATGATGAATTCCAACCTAAAATCAACTAGTAAACCTCCACAAACCTTCAGATAGAATTATCGTATTATTCAACAAAATGGTTACCAGAGTAGCTAATAGAAGTCTTGGTGTTGGCTTTTTCCGCATTACAGTAGACCGTTTTACACTATTCACTTTATGTTCCAGTTTTTTGAATGGTATTTCATTGCGCTGTTTTCAGTTCACAGCTTAGAATAAAATACATTTTGTAAAGTTCTATGTTATTTTATTTCAGTTGAACATGCATAAACACCCGGTTTATTATTTTATAAATTCAATTAACACTTCTCCCATCGTGTGTTTAAATTTAACTAGGTTCAGATTAATTCTTTTCAAAATCTATTTATTCCTAAGTATCATTGTTTTGCTCACTTTTGAATTACAGTGAATAGTTTGTCTGTGGTTGACAATTCTACTGAAACTGTGTCTTCTGAACAGAATCTTGTTATGAGTCAGTCACCGTATATGATATTCAACAGTGTGTCTATCAAGAGTGGATTGGTTTATCGTTGGGACTATGTTCTCTTATTTGCCTTATTACGATTGCTTCAAGGATTGGGTGGTATGGGTGCAGGTCTTATATCTTCCTTACGTTCTCAGTTATGGATAGCAGTTGATCAATTCTCAACAAGGGGATTAAGCGTAATGCTTTTTGCACATATTCATAGGTAAATTTTTAAAAGGTCTTCTGCATATACATACATTTTTGTACTGTTTTTCAACAAGTCACTACCACTGACATTATCTGGTTTGTATGAAATCGGTAAGTTTATAAGACAACAAGAATAAGAGTAGCTACAAACATTAAAAAATCCATTATTTTATCGAGTTCATATCTCTGAATATACTGAAGTGTATGGGAGACAAGTTAATTCTATCTGATGATCAACATTTGCAACATATGGGTGGCAAGTGTCACATTTCATTGTCAGAAGGGAAATTAATGTGATGGATGTTTAAAATTATGTTACAATGTGACATTCTGAGCTACTTTTTTAGGTAGTCTACTATCGATTGAAGTTATTTCATCAGTTTTTTGAGAAATGACTTTGAGATGTCAATCAAACTACTTATACTCCACAAATTTTTTTTCTGGGAAACAAATTTGAAGTGAATCAGACATCAGTTAGATGTCTTTTTGTTCCTCTTTGTAAAGATGATAAGTTAAAAATACCAGTCATCAAATGCAAGTTCGATGCAAATTCATTTTGTTAATCCTTCATGACGTCTAGAATCCTTCTGCGGTAGATTGAGAAGACTTACTTTTAGTTTCCAGTTTGCCTGATTATTATTCAGCTTCTATATAGTTTTCTTACTTGTTCTCAAATTAAAATCATAGTGTTTAGCGTTTTAATCCGGTTCCCATAGTTGTATTTCCCTGACAAAAGGTTCAGTTTTATCGATTATCGGTCTAGAAAACTGCTTCTGTTTTATAGTAAGTTGACTATTCTCACTAAAGTTTCTCAGGCTTCATCTTTTGCTTCATATTTGTTAGTTTGTTGGGATGTCACAACAGACATCAGTATGCGAGATATATCACATTTCTTGCACCTTCATATCATAAATGATTGTCAGTTTCTGCTACGATCCGCGATATGTAAAACGATACAGTGCTCCGATGCGATACGATTAACGATAGAACAATGACTTCTCAACTCGACATTCAGCTGACATCAGAGGAAGACGATGGGATTGAAAGTATATTTACTTCAATCAAATAATAATAGCTGAAAACTTGGTCGTTTATATATCCTCAGATGACATTGGTCAGGAAAAACAAAATAGTATATTAAAAGTGTAAAATGGATCAATCAGCATTTAGTATCCTAAAGTGCGGTAAAAATAAATAACAGCATGGCGCAAAAAGGGCCCGAAAATAAGGTTTAAACTTTTCAATGATAATATAAACATAAGTTAGTTTTCCTTAGGAATTAGGCATCTTTAACAGTTTTCGCAATGTAAAACAAGTCACTACTAACCAAAGGCACTGGTATGTATACTACTTAAAGAAAACAATAATCTGATTGATGCTTTTCTATCACTTACGCTTCAGATAATAGGTGCAAGGTAGTTACATGTGATCTGAGATATATTTTAGGCAGGGGAAACGTAGGAAATAAAGTCTGTTAGCAAGCATAAATTTGTCTTAAAGATGTTGGATATGAGTTACATACGCTGTGTGAACGACAGGGTTGCTCTGTTAAATTAACGCGGTATTATGGTAGATAAATAATGTATCATAGTGAAAGATTATCAACAGATAATGGAATTGTTATGCGTATATTGTAGTTTAACCCTAACATTTTTTGTAAATTCAAACAGGATTTCTCTGAACATTTCGCTGTGCAAGCCACAGCTTCTTCAGCAGGATATCCTGTCAGAATTTTTATAATCTTAAACAATGCAATTGTTGTAATTGCATATATGTCTTCATAAAAGTGTTAGTTAATATATCACTGGTATATACTTGTATTTCGTAGTGAGATATAAATGAACGCATTAAAAATATGAGAGGCTGACTTTCTGTATTAGTCAGTGCAGGAATTAGTTTGAACATGTCTCCTAATAGCGTTTTACACTTTATTCTTGTAGTTTAAAAATGAGCTTAAAGCACACTAAAATGCAAAGTTTTGAGTGTCTAAAACGAAATGGAAATACTGACTACTTATCTGTAGCTGATTTTTCACTTAAACATTTTCATATAGAGCAGGTGGAGTATGAAGACAAATACACGTCTATGGCGTTAGAAAACGGTCACCTTACATCACGAGTTGACAGAAGTTGAAAAACGTGACTCGTTTGATTCCGATCCTGTTACTGAGTGATACGGTACTCACCCTGAGACCTATTTAGTGTAGGCTATATCTCTCATGGGGTTATGGGTGCACAATGTTGAAGGGTCTCAAAATAGGATGAAACTATTGTCCAGTACTTCCAGGTTTTCAGACGTTCTCTGACTGATTTCGATCAGTGACCCGTTTAAAGTTCTAATCAGACTACATGATAAGATAATTTTATATTCTGAGCTGTATTTAGATGACGATTCATATTTCATTTAAATCGTGTATTCATGGACGAATACACTGTGCTATTAGCTATTAATGTTTCTTTTTTAAGGAAATCTAATCCAATTTCTTTTGTTTTGTAAGGCTTTCTTTAAAGTGGCATTTATCAAGAAAAACCGGAGAAGTGTTGAGAGTTATGGATCGTGGGACAGCTAGTATTTCAAATATTCTATCATATCTTGTTTTCAATATTCTTCCTACAGTACTAGACGTTATTATTGGTGTAGTGTATTTCATCACAGCTTTCAATGTTTGGTATGGACTGTTAGTTTTTATTACCATGCTTGTATATATTGGTAAGTTGTATCTCTTTTTTTTTAATTGATCGTTCGCAATTAACTCCTTATTATACAAGTTTTCAACTGTGGCGATTACGTAATAACATATTTCTATGGCCAATGTCACTTTTCGCTACCAAGTTTACCATAAATATGCCCTAGAAAATCAAAGTCATGATATCAAATGCTTGTACCAAATATGCGCGTCTATTACGTGTACTAGTATTTGAAATATCTGAAGTAGCTTTATTGTTGACGGTTGGATTTCAAAATAACACTATCAGTAGTCTCTGAAAAATTTTCGGATATTCAGTTGACTAAATGACAATCAAGTGATAACAAAATCTTAATTTGAGTTCACTCACCGAATACCATATGAATGTAACGTAAACATCTGTATACTTTTTTATTTAAGTTTCACCTAGACCCAGATCTTGTTATCTGAATCTAAATCTATGGTCAGAAAAAGTGCTAAAATTGAAGTAGAATGTATAGTGAAACTGCTCTTGTCACCAAACTTTACAGTGGCGGTATCTTGAATAGTAGGGGATAACCTTCTCATATTAGTTGTTGGAAAGTATCGCTATTTCTCAAAAATTCAACCTAAAGATTTTGGAAATTTAATTATCTTCAACTATATCTTTCACAAAACTTGGTATTGCACGGAATTTTTAATCTTGCCCCACTTATTCTCTATGTAAGTGGCTAATTTCAAATGTTATCCTGGGAAAATCTTTATAGATAAACATGAGATTTCACTCTGTTCACCGTCTGTTTAGAGTAAGAATAAATGCATCTCATTTCCTCAAGCTCTTTTTTGTACTTACTTGCTAGTCGTTGGGTAAGGAGTTTAATTCGTGTTGACTGATTGCTAATGTGTTCATTGTTGAATCGTATTGTGCTTTCAAATCCGAATCATGTCATCAGTGGACAGAATAATCCAACAGGCAGAAGAAGGCTACACCAATTTTGTTTCTTTGATGTTCATACTGAAGTCTGATGCTTATATTGCTGCTTTCATTACCATGTTTTACTTCATAACTTTTAGACCGAGGTTGTCAGTCAGTTAAATCATCTATTTGGAGTACTATTTATTATATTCATCTGATATGTTTCTTCTTCTAAACTGACTGATTAGCAATCAATCATTTCTACAAAGATAATTAAGCTAATCCTAAAGACTGTATTTTCGAACTGAATTCTTACCACAGGTCATAATATTAATTATTCTGTTTCATAAGAACAGGATTCACTTACTGACGGAAATGAGACTGGAACTATCTGACAGTTACGTTTCATAGCTTAAATAGTAGCTCACCTGATATGGTATGAGTGTTAATGGTTCGAAACTTGACCAAGAATCCAATTTTCTTTCCATCTGAACCATTCTTTCTTGTTTATTGATAACTTCACTAAAACATTGAAAATAAGAAACCATTGAGCGTTGTAAGAACTTTACTTTATTCTGGAAAACCACCACTGAAACCTTGTAATTGTCGTTTATACAGAAAGGTGTTGTTTCCTCTGCGTCATGCTTGTCCACTACTGACCTGTTTTAGTTTTCCTTGTAAAATGTATACATTAGGTGTAATCAAAGTATTTCGATTGTCAAACGGAACACTTCTAAAAATATGTCTGTTAAATTTAGTTTTTTTCCATGATCTAAAAAGTTCCGTTTACCGCTTATTTTAAACATATAATGGGCGTCGACTGTTGCAATACCGAATACCTTTTAACCCTGGTTTTTCCACCTAATACCCCGTCATTAAAAAAAGATCGTAAACAAGTATTTTGGAAATAACACTCAATTTTTTGTTTATAAATCATATACTTTTCATCTTCTTCATTTACTAACTTGCTTGATCTAAATGTTTTTGCCTGTTTTTTCACCATTGTACTAGTTTCCACAGTATTGATTACTGAATGGAGAGCAAAGCACCGACGTGAAATGAACAATTTAGACAATCAAAAAAGTACTAAAGCTGTTGATGCTGTATTAAATTTTGAAACGGTAAGTTATACTGTTCGAGAAAATATGAAGTAATTATGACGAGTATGTTTTCTGTCTAACAATAAAACCAATAAATTTTTAAATCACTCCCATCAAAAATAAAAATGTTAAAGCTGTAAATATGAGTGTGACTAGAATTCTCTAATGATGGATGACAAACACGGTTTGCTCCTTAGTTAGGCGATTAGTATGCGATAGAATTAAACTTTAGTGACGACCAATCACGTTTAAGTATCCACTATCTAATCATAACCAAAATTATGAAGGACAACGTAATTATTAAAGTAAATGCTGTCTTACAACTGATCAATTTTACTTGAGAAAACAAGATATCTAGATTCTAACTAGGTTTGTCATCTTTGAAACGATACCATTGTCTTCATTGCCACTAATCTATGTGAGACAATATCATCTGCATGATATTGGGGAAATTTCCTCTCATGATCCCGTTCAAGGTCTTAAAAATCTTCTAAAATGACTCCATATATTTTGAAAGTTGTTTGTATGCACCCCAGTCGTCTGATCAATAAAGTGCTTTTTGGCGAAAAAAATTTTTTCTTTTCGACTAAGTCATTTACTAAGCTATACATTCGTGAATATATGTTACAGTGGGTAGAACGTTCTACAATTGTTTCCGGTCAGGGAGCAAAATATACTGAGTAACTAAGGGAAGTTAACTTATACACATTTGTGTTTAGAGTGGGAAAATAGACAGGGGATTATGAAATTAAGTGTAATTGCGTAATGTAGGATGAATGTATGGCAAAGTAGGAAACTGAACGAAGGGTTATGAAGATAAAATTGCTATTGTGTAGTACCGGATAAACCTGTGATAGAGTATCAAAATAAATAGGGGATCATGAAAACGAGATTGTGATTACATAATACGGGTTAAGTCTGTGACAGAGTAGAAAAATGAATAAGGTATACATGTGTTGTTACCTGATACAAAATGAATACATGGCAGACAAGGCTTTATGGATGGCCACTCTAAACAAAAATGTGTATAAGTTAACTTCGCTTGGTTACTCAATATATTTTGGCCCCGACCGGGAACAATTCTGGAACGTTCTACCCACTGTAACATATATTCACGAACGTACAGCTTAGTAAATGACTTCCTCTAAAAGAATAAATTTTCTTCACTGAAATCACATCTTGTCTTTTCCTATGATCAAATGGGTGTATTCCGCTTTTTGAAATGGATGTAACGCATTTCAGAAAGTGGTATAAATGACTTCCAAGGATCTATGCATATTGTGGTACCCAGTGTCACGCGTTTATTCATGACTAATAGGATATATTTTTCTGATCTATCGTTTGCCCACTGAAAACGTTCTTTCTTCATATCTTGGTTGTATATATCAAGAATCCGTGGTTTGT
The DNA here is from genome assembly GCA_944470555.2 of Heterobilharzia americana. Taxonomy (NCBI): domain Eukaryota; kingdom Metazoa; phylum Platyhelminthes; class Trematoda; order Strigeidida; family Schistosomatidae; genus Heterobilharzia; species Heterobilharzia americana. The sequence continues at coordinate 56,504,556 of OX104129.1, read as the reverse complement.
ATATGTACATATATTGGGTGAGATTTAACTTACCCAGTCCTGTTTAAGTTATCTCCCTAGGTTATATTTAGATTTCTGAACAAGACATTTATTTATTTCAACCATATTACCTACTCTACCGAATTTCGCATACAACCTGCAACCTAATCTTCGTCATAATTTATCAAAGGTTTATGCAACATCACCAACACGGTAAACGGACATGATGAATGCTTTGAATAAATCATCTCTGACCTCATTGGTTGTACCCAAGGTTTCGCAATTACAAGTGATTTGCATAAAGTCACAAACAAAAATCAAGTATCTATAGGATTGACTATTATTTGTCTTACTGTTGAGGAATATGTTTGCTACATGCATTTATCTATCGTTGTGTTTGAAATTTATCTGTTATGATTTGTTAAAAGTTTATGTTACAGCAAAATAAACGTATTAGTTGAATGTTGGTGAAGTAAGTACTTAGCAGGAACCTGATTGCAATGAACTGATTAGTTGATAGAGCTGTATCGGTTTCAGACAGCAAACATTGGTATATTGCCCCTTTTCCCATTTATCTTTAGAAGATGAACTGACTCGATCATTGTTTTGACATTGAAGTTAGGTAAATTAGTTTTTCCATGTATATGTTGCTATATCACTTACTGTCGACGGATATTATGAATCTAATGCATGTGAAGCAGAATAAATTACTCCCAAATTTTGTCACTGAGTGTAAACTTGTTGTCCTCGATCATATTTCTAGTTTCTGTTCAAACGTTTACATGTAACGCGAATGATGTAAGTCACTTCTGTCTTATATTGTTTAATATGTTTTCGAATGGCTCATCGATTGTCTTTGTTGATTAATATCATATACTGAGCATTTGAAGAAAAAAAACCGAACTAGTTTATTGATTGCAATTTTACCAATATGTACTTGCTTTATTCGATAAGTTTGATATAGCGCTCTTCCATAACAGACTGTATTTCACCACTGATAGTCTATTTTGGAAATTTTCTGTCACCAACAAATAATAAATGATGTTTCTATCCAGTTTGAAACAACCTACTGTTATCCTAACCTTCCCAACGTAGTCGACATTTGGTAGTATTCGCTACCATATTTCAGTCCTTTTCTTTTTTTCTTTCTTCCATTGATTGACCTTTTTGAAGTAATATTTTGGATTAGGTTGACGTCAAGTGTTTCCTTAGCATTTCCACTCTGTCACTTCCGTTAGCGTTATGTAAAGTGATTCAGTAGTCTGCACAAGCTGAGTCTGGTGAATGATGTTCAATAATCCAAATCAATCCCTGTTGGAGGAATTGGAGTTTCAAGGAATATTGTCATGATTTAACCAAATAGGAATAGAGATAGCATACGACCTTAGAGAACACTATTTGAAGTAGACACCCGGAAAGTTGGCTCAACGAAAATTGTGGTGTGACTACTAGTATTCAAGTAAAGAACTTTGAGTACGGCTGTATATTTGCTAGATACCCAGTTCATTGTTAGACCACTTGCTAAGTACTGTAAATTAAACTATTGTGATATGATCGTCTGATGCGCTTAGAGCGTTCCTGTCAAAGTTATCTATCCAAGATTACTAAAGGAGATAGACGAAACGAATCAACAGGCTAATTAACCGTTGGGACTTTACTTCTATTTGTTTTGTAATATGTCTTCATGAGGTTTTTTCGTATAATCAACAACAGACTGAAAATGTATAGTATCTACAGCATTACTCTTGGTATTCATTAGGTAGTCATTGAAATGATATAAAGTAGCCTGATTATTAATAAACCAATTCGTAGTGGTAATGATACACTTGAGTAAATCTAACTACAGATACAAAATAATAAAACGAAATAATATATCGAACAAATAATACTACTAATTATGCAGTAGGCTCCTGGAAAGTAATCTTATTTCCCAACACTAATGCCTAGGTTAAATGTTGTTTTCGGGTCAAATAGTACTTTTAGATTTTGCATGGAGTATATTTCCCATAACTACACCAACAATCAGACCTGAGACATTTCTTAACCTGTTGGGTTTGTTGTCCGTGAATTCTGTCTAGGCGTTACATGATTAGGAATGAAAAAATCTTAGAAACTCATTTTGCTAAGCTAATCCACTTATGGTCATCATAAGAAGACTTCTGCTTTTTACACATCTAAAGAATCAAGATTGATGAAAATAAATCATATCTCACTCTCATATTCCGAATCATGAGCTGATAAGATGAACTAGTAGTTCTTGATTACTATCATTGAATACCTTCGATGTAGGTCATCAGAACGTAGTCCTCTCTCACCTAAAGCAATCTCAATTTCTGTGCAAGTTGAGGGCTATAAGTGATTGTCGCATTCGAACTCCTGTTAGATAGCAGTCAGGTGAAGAACAAATGCTGTTCCAAGTTCTCAGCTGATTGTTCGTGTCCCAATATAGTTACCTTCATTTGAATCTTGAAAATCCTATTTTCGTAAACATCTTTGCACGTGTCACCTTTCTTTATGTTAAAGATTTTTGAAGCTTCTATCATGATTTTCATTTTTAAGTTGTCATTCTTGCTGTTACGGTTGTCGCACTCTGATATGTCGAGTTACAACGTGATCTAGTATGTGATATGATGAGCTTTCGTGGCGTATCTGTCAGTTTGTGTACCTGTGTGGTTGTGAACGGATTCCCTTACATTTTTTTCTCCGGCAATATTTTAACTGGATACTGTCCTCGTCTACTCTTACGAACCGTTGGTACTTTTCCCATATGTTTTTTCACCAATCCAAGTCATTATGAAAGCTTTTCTTTCTACCCTTCATTGTTCTTTAAATCCACTAGGATGTCTTACCATAAATCAAATATTACTGTGATACACCTTGGAGCTTATTATACCTATGTGATCTGTAAATGGTGATCACAGCTTTTACCGCTGCCTTTTAAGGAAACTGAAGGGGAAATTGAATTACCCCAGAATCTGAGAGTTTGATGAAGAACATTAGTAGCTCAGGAGGATAATTTTGGTAGTGTTATATTCTATGACCCGAGTGATATAATCGTGGAGCTTGTGTTGTCATTCTAGACAATATCAACACAAACTTCAAAAAGAAAGAGGTTTCTGCTAATGATGTTGGCTAGAGTGACAACGAAAGCTCCACAATTAAACCAAGGAGCTCAGAGGACACAACGCTATCATAAAAACGCTTCTAATACCCCAGAAAGTGTCTGCCTTTTCACTTTTACAGTTTGTGTTGCTAAGATGAAAAATGAATATGAAACTCTTGTCTTCAAGGATGACTTCTCACCACTTAACGTAACTTTACAATCTGAAGTTTCATTCACTGATAATTCAACTGGTCAGTTATCTCCACTATGGCGGTATGCAAACAAAGTTTTCTGGTTTCTTCAGCGTGACAAAACTTTTTGAGGATCGAATGGTATTTCAGTTACTCCTATGATGCACTAGCTGGATGCTTCTTCATTTAATAGAGTTTACTGATCAATACTGCTATTTTCTTTTGTCGATGTATCTTTTGAGATAGCCGTGGCCTGGTTGACAATTAGTAGACACATCAACACAGACAATTAACGTAGGGTGTGGAGCAGAAGTGCATGGTTTTAACTTGCCATACCTCACAGCAGGATGCAAAGAAGAAGTGAGTTAAAAAGAGTGACATCAAAGTAGATGAAGGTTTATATGGGGGGGGGGGGGGAGAAAGAATTTGAAAATGAAGGTTAGTAAGAGCATTCAAGCTACAGAAGACGTCAACGAGCGAATATATCTGTGCTGTTGTGATCGATTTCCACCCATGTCACTGAGGGTCTCCAACTATTGGTTACTATCATCTCGAGGAACCCAACCAGTCAGTCTACACCTCCCTACATGACTCAGACCAACAGTCATATACTTCAGGGACTGATGTCACATCTTGGTGTGATCATCATAAACCCTCTTCCAATCCATTCCTACTTCAGGTAACAATGTATTTGGGAGTGGGCAGTGACTCAGCATGCTTAACACATATCCAAGCCACCTCAGTCGGTGAAGGTTCCTAACCCCATCGATGAACTTTTTTCGTGCTTGGTACCCTTTGTCGAACTTTGACATTGCACACACGGTGATTTCACCATACGTAAGAAATGCTGTGAAGACACGTGTGGTCAAAAAAATGTAGTCTCATCATATCTCCTACTTTCAATGGCGATATCTTACAGCCACATAACAGTACAGAACCGACTGCAGCGCAGTATACTCGCCCTCCAACAGGTATTCAGATTTCTCACCGGGGCCGGAAGTAACGCAGGTTGATAGATGTTAAACGACCTTCTGTATCTGAACTGAGATTTTGTCAGTGATCAGCCCTTGTTAGCTTCCCAAGTAGGTGAAGCAGTCAGCACATCAAATCGCTTCACTTCGTATCATTTATAAGTAAAAGTTGGGGTAGACTGGTGCGTAAGCATCGTCTTACATTTGACAGGTGCGAAACCTATGCCAAGCATACTAGGACTTCCGTTAAGTGTGTTCAGCAGATACTGCGTTTTATCTGCATCTTTGCGTAACATGACAATGTCGTCTGTTTACTACAAGTTCACCAAGTGCCGCACATGCAGTAGGTTGATACTTGTGAAGTGTGAGGTACCTAGGCTTACATCCATCGGTATCCCTACTACGAAGTTAAATAGGAGCGATGACATTGGACATATCTGATTGACACCACTGTCTGTCATCAAGCCAGATGATGCCACTACACAGCAGCATGAGTTTGAGTAGAGAGCTTTGATTAGCATTACGTAACTACTCGTTACTCCTTTTATAGTCAGACACTACCCAAGCACCCCACGGCTGACAGAATTGGATGCCGCCGTCGGGTTGAGAGGTGCAACAAGTATCAGCCACTGGTAACTGTGCATATGTTCCAGAACGTATCGTAGTATAAGGGTTTAATAAATGCACCAACAACCAAGTTTGAAACCTGTCTGATTTTTTCGAGTTTACTGTTCGCGAGCGGCGGTTAAGCGTCAGGTAATTATGAACCCAAGGATCTTGAAAATGATGTTAGTTAAACTGATTCTCTATTTTTGTTATAAGTAGAATTCTCTCATTTTTGTAGACTGAAATGGTCAGTTTGACCGAACTACACGAATAGCAGTAATGTTATGCACGATGAGATTCTAGGTAAAATAGAAACCTGGGTTGTGGCAGGATTCAAACCAGACGCTTACGGATACTGACCCTCTGCTAGTCAGACAGATACTGAGACTATTAGGTATAGATTGTTAGGTGACACAGGATCATGTAACAACCGGGCAAAACTCTCGATGATTGAGGTGAAAAAAACGTCAGCAGCTGGGTCTGTTTGCTCAACTGTTAGAGCACCGGGCAGGTATAGTAATCCTCTGTTTGAAATCCTACCACCACGCGGGTTTTCAGTTAACTTCAGTCATCATGTAAAGGATGCACTGGATTCAAAACTACGACCGGAACAGGCTGGCTGACTGGATTCAAGAAGTACAAATCATGTGCGGACCAAATTACAACTCTTTGCATCATAACAGAACAGAGTATGGAATGGCAGTCAACTCTCTACCTCAACTTCATCGACTTTGAGAAGGCCTTTGACAGCGTCAACCGAGAGGTAATTTGGAAACTGCTTCAATACTACGGAATACTGCAAACCTTTATCAGCCTCATTCAACAACTATATGAAGACGCCATATGCCAAGTAATTCACAATGGGAAGCTCAGTGATGCTTTCGAAGTGAAGACAGGAGTGAAACAAGGTTGCCTACTATCCCCCATGATATTCCATATTGTGGTGGACTGGATCATGCAACAAACAGTGGGGAGCGAAAAGAGGGGGATACGCTGGCTGCACTGGGGAAAAGAACCTAGAAGACTTAGATTTCGCCGATGACTTATGTCTGACGTCGCACAAACTTGAAGATGTACAGGCGAAAACAAACGATTTGGCAGAAGAGGCAAGGCAGGGCAAACGGGACTTCCAGTGAATATAGAGAAGACAGAAGTGATGAAGATACCGCACCAACAACTCCAACAACAACAACAAACTCCAATCACCATGAACAGGAGGAACTTAAAGGAAGTAACCTCCTTCACTTATCTAGGAAGCACTGTTTCAACTACAGGTGGCACAGACGAGGATGTCAAAGTCAGAATCGAAAAAGCAGGACAGGCATTCATTAGCCTGAAACCAGTGTGGAGATCTTCTGCACTGAACTCAGCATATGGAACAAGATCCGGATTTTGAACACCAACGTCAAGTCAAGTCAGTGCTTCTATATGGTTCAGAGACTTGGCGGGTTACGAAAGGGATTTCCAACAAACTACAGACATTCATAAACAACTGCCTACGCTGGCTCGTTACTGAAGATCAGATGACCAGAATAGTAAGAATAAGCAACAAGGAACTCTGGCTGGTAACGAACCAACCGAGAAGCTATCGCTCAACAAATATGCAGAAGAAAGTGGAGATGGATTGGGGATACACTGAGAAGGCCGACTGGGGACATCACACGTCAGGCCAGGCCCTTGAATGGGACCCAGATGGGAAGCGACGAGTTGAGCGTCCGTGGTGAGGGTGATATGGAGGAGATCGTGCGAGGAAGAAATGATAGCTTCTGGGCTGTCGTGGAGCCAGGTTCAAAAGATTTCAGAGGACAGAGTACACTGGAGACGTGCTACTGAAGCCGTATGTTCCATTAGGAACCCAAGGGACAAATAATAATCATGTGGTATTTTTTTTGCTGTTTAGTGGTCATATTTTTGTCATCATAGCTAATTTTTCAGTCAAGTGTATTTCTCTGATGGCTCATCTGCTTCAAAAATATTATGGATCTTCTTATAGTTTTCCAAGCGTTTATCTGAGCAAATGTATTTTTAGATTATGCAACTATAACGGTAGATGTACTACATATATATTTACTATCTAATCATTTGCAGGTTAAATATTATAATGCTGAACAATTTGAAGTGAATCGTTATAACCAAGCATTTATAGAGTATCAAAAAGCTGATTGGCGGAATTCGTTTTCACTGAATATCCTCAATTCTGTACAGAATGTGACTATCAGTATTGGATTTATGTGCGGCGTTCTATTATGTGCCCGAGATGTTGTTAATCAGACGTTGACAGTTGGACATTTTGTTTTATTTTGTACATACATAATTCAACTCTATTCACCACTTAGCATTTTCGGTACATATTACAGGTAAGTCGAAGTCTGTCATCGGTTTGTATATTATCCTGATAATCATTTATATCAGGATAATTCAATAAAAATCTTAATGTATTTTGTTATTAGCTAAAATTTCAATCCAGAACTCATGTTTTATCGTTTTTCGAGACTCAATAGGTGGATGTAACTGTTTTCGTGTTCTTCTTAGTTTAACTTATAAAGTACTGTCTATTACGTTACTGAGTTTATAAAACTATTCTTCGTGGAGCGCATGTTAGAGATTAATGAATACATTGCCTAGGATATTTGACATGAGAATCCCTCCATATAAAATTCAAACAATTTAGCAAAAGTGGTATTGATATAGCTAATTTGAACTCTTTGTATGTCAAAAACTAATTAAATGAGTTGGCTATCAGTATGTAAGAATAAACATGTTTTACACACGGAACCTTAAAATGCTTACTTTTTACTCTGGTAAGAATAGAAGTTCATTTGTGAAAATTGTACACTGAACTTTCTTAAAGCTTGAAATTAAATGCTATTTAGTGTAAACACTTGCGAAAAAGTAAACTGTATATATTCATACACAACGTTACTGTTTATCATTTATGTCATAAAATATTGAAAGTGGTTGCACCAGTAAAGCAGACTATCTGATACATGTTCGATGCTCATCCTTGTTTAAATGAATTTCAGATACGGTCAGTTTCATACTTCCCAGAATGGTGTCTGTTTGTTACAAAATTTGAAAATGATTTTTTATAAAAGCTGTTGAATAAATTGTATGTTTTATGAATTTATATAGAAACAATAGTTAAGCCCATCCAATAAAGTCATAACGTGCGACATTATCTCTTCATTTTGAAGTGTACCTTTCTTAGGTCTTATTTAGTTTGTATCAAAAAGCGATAGAAATCTTTTTATTGAAGAATAAACTAGTGTCTTTTATTTGTTTGCACTTAAGACATTCAATTTAAATTGAACAAGATTTTACGTTGACAAGACAAAGTAACCCACCTAGGATAAGAAATCACCGATATCTTCATGCAACACGTAAAAGAACGACATCTTTTATCGATTAATGTGTGGGTAATACTGATGTTAACTGAACTGTTGCACACGATCTTGTGTTACATATTCACCGTTAATTTTACCACTTTTACTTTCCAACTGTTTATCTTGTTACCCTCTTCGTGTCTCCTCGTAACATAAATCATGTGGTGCCTGTTCCTGAAAACCCAATTCATGCTTGTTTCTCAGTGAAAATTGCATTAGTAATTTATTTGCTCTGGATCAGGAAGACTAAATGTTCATGTAGGATTAAATATTATGTAACTTGAAGTACTTCACTTCTTTGTGAAGTAAGTGGTGTTATAGTTACCTAATATGGCGATAAAGTGTTCAAGGAAAAAAGAAAATCCATGGAAAATGCCTACTTATTTTAATTAGAAGTTACTCCAAACTAAAATGTTATCAACTTCTATTGGAAAAATGTTATGTGTGAGATTTTTGGACTTCAATTTATTGCTTCTACCTTGCAGCATTTTACCGTGATATCAAAAATGTACGCGTAAAAAGTATTTTGGATGTCACTGATGATTTGTTGAGAATTTCCAAACCAACTCGATACATTATTCACTATCCAAACTCAAGAATTCAACTACCTTCAGATATTTCCTAATATTATTTACGAAGTAAACTGTAAACACCATTTGGTTGATAGGAGTGATCAGCTTCCTATTCTTCAACTATTAGATTACTGATTTGTAGTTAAGCGATTCGATGCATCATCGTAAATTTTGATATTCATGGAAACTGTAGGGCCATACTCAGAATACTCTGACAATCTAGGATCTTACCAAAGGTCCACAAGCCTAGAATTTCACTGCATCCAATTTTAGGCATATTGAACTCTCCTTATCACTCAACAGGAAAATGGTTAGTTAGTACAAGCTCTAGAGCCTTTGAATCGCAAATTGGTGAGATTTAGCTCTATTCAGCTTCGTGGAACATGTCAAAACATGAATGTTAAAGATAGGAAGATGATTTCATTGGATGTAACATCATTATTTTACAAATGTCCCGCTTATAGAAACAACCGACTACATTCACACTGAGTTACAGCGACAGATAGACGTAGGAGTTCCACCTAGAAGAATCAAGGAATCGTTGCTAAATTGCACCATGAATGTTCACTTTATGTTTTACTAAGCAATTCTATTGACAAGTAGATGAGGTTACAATGACCTCTCCTTTGGATCCTATGCTAGAGGATATCTTTCTGACTAAACTTGGAAATGACCCGCTTAAGGATACACTTGATAAACTAGACTATTATTGCCTGTATATAGACTATACGCTCATCCTTTGTAACAGTAACTCTGACAGAGAAGATCTTTTGAATGCCTTCAATACTGTCCACCCAGCCATGAAGTTCACCTGTGAGGAAGAACAGGGGAATAGTATTTTTTTTGTAGATATTCTCTTCACCAGGAAAACGGATGGATATATTTAGAGGAATATTTTTCAAAAGAAAACGTGGACTGGTTAAAACATTTTATCTTCATTGCTTCATACCAATTCAGTATGAAAGAAACTTGGTTAAATAGCTGAGTTACAGAATAACAAACATATGTTCCGACGACTGTATTAAAAAAGAAATGAATAAGTTGAAGATAACATTGCAGCGAAATGGTTATCAGCTAAAATTCATAAAGAAATACATGTTAAGACCTAGATAGATCAAGAAAGATAATGTTGTTAAGATGCCTTTATATCTTAAATTAAGCTTCAAAGGTGATATTGCTTCTGATAACATACAGACTAAATAGATCAACCAAAAGGATATTCACTGCAGCGAAACTGTCTGTCAGCTTATCAACGAAAGCCACTACTGACACAGCGAACCAAGGATAGGTTACCAATGATGACCACTTCAATGTGCATTTATAAGTTCAGCTGCTCCTGTGGAGCTAGTTACATGAGCCGTACTCAAAGGGGTCCATTCATGCGCCCCCGTGAACAAGTATCAGCTTGGTTAGGGAAAGGAATGACAAAGTGTGTCAACAGTGCAGTCCTCTTTCATCTAGTAGATACCAGACACTAAACTGAGGTAGTTGACACCTTTTTGTTTCTCTTGTAATCTCCCCAAAGAGGGCATGACTACGCATTTTATCCATACCCGAAGCCGTAGGTTTCAACTTAATAAAACCTGATCTATGTGTTTAAAAGAAATATGTACACCCATTTTCTCTACCTTGGGCCAAAATAGGGTTAACATGTTTCTTATTTCACATTTTAACCCCCCACCACTTTCTTCTACATTATGTCATTACATTGATATGCATTCATTTTCATATGTTATTAGAGGTTAGCATTCAAACAAAGTAGGGATCAGTGAATACTGAAAAATCTAATGTGTAATCTATTTAAACCGCTTACAAAACTAAATCACCTTATGAATATCAGGAATATTCTACAGCGGAAGCACTTCTACCACTTAAGGGAGGAGAAGTGTTGACGTGTCACTTTCTTTGAAATTCGCTCTGGAATCGTTATTTGCAATGACAATGTAAGCTTTACAGTTATTTTATTCCAAGTAAAGAGTGCAAATCTATCAGTTTATGACGTAATACAAAAACATGTATACTTTTCAAAGGAGTGAAGTAGAAAACTTCTTTTTTAATTGGAGTACATATCTAATATAAATGACAGATGGTAAAGACAAAATAATTTTATTATTAACATTTTGGTTTATTTTATGAACTTCTCTCTAACGTAAATCAATTTTTAAATGAAGTTTGTAACTTTTAATGCTTTCGAATGCGTTCTGTTATTATTTGGTTTTTTAAGTCATAATGCACTTTTCATAGGATTGTGGAATATTTGGCATTTACTTTTTGCATAAAAGCCAGCTAGATATTTGTTAATTACTTAAACGGATAGCTATATGATCGAATCAGTATGGAGGGTTGGAAAAAAGTATGTCGTCTCATAGCTATTTCATGAAACTTATCAGCTTTAAGAGTTCGAAACATAGTGATATGGTTTATGGTGTAGCAATATAACTTCGAAACCACCTTTCTTATTTGTTCCAAATAGATACAGCCAACATAATTTCAGGTGTGTTTCTGCTGTTTGTGGTTAGTTTATATCGGTATTTGGTGAATTGAACATTTCCATAGGGAACATGTTACTTGGAAATGTTGAGGACTTAAAGATCCAGCCTAAAAAAGACTGATATGAAGCGGTTACGCTTTCAACTTACTTTACATATACATTCGCAAAATTCACATCTTTAAGTCTTATCTGAAACTTCGATAATATTTGAACAAACTTTATTTTAAGTCACTGAGATGCTGCTCTACTGGCTGCTCATTGGCTTTAAATTAGGTGAAAACTTACTGTCGTTTCAAACATCAATATTTGGGATTAGATGTTTATCAGTTAGTTTAAAATTTATTAAGAACACTTAGTTGAATTAGTCTTTGATAGTCATTAAGAACTATTTTAGTCATGTTTTGTGCTTCTTTGAAGTTAACAGTAATATACGGAGGTTTACACTCTTGAGGTCTCATGTATTGCATGTTGATGAGTGTCAGTAAGCACCAAACCTAAGTTAAATAATTCCTGATGATGAATTCCTAACATAAAACACTGTCAAGTTGTCCTAGTGTAATCATGTCTTATCAATAATAAACATCTTTACAAAAAGTTTATATCACCTTAATGCTAATGCCAAAAAGTCATTTAGAAGTCATCCTTTTGATTTCATATTTCTTGTCCTCGTTCTCATATTCCAACATTTAGTGGATCTACAGCTCCTCTATATGTTTATATTTCAGCTTTTTTCAATCTTTATTCATTGATCTGCAGCATAAGGCCCTTGGCATGATCGGAAGTTTGACCTGTGTATACGGCTTCTGATCGTTCGTGTTTTATCATAAGTTTTCCGAAATCTTTCTTGCTGATCATTTAGGCATCACTTCATTACAGTTGGTGCGATAAGTACTTACCTACCTTTCATTTACATTCTCCATTTCCTGATCACGTTTCAAATTTTTTCCATGAAAAAGTGGGAATTTTAATGACTTGAATGCAAACTCTTGAATATTTTCTGTTTTCCCTAAACATGAATTATTGATTCAACACATCAAAACTTGAAAATACCATTTTAAAAATGGCTAGTCAACAAATTGGAAAGACCATTACTAACTTCCATCCACTTGCATTACTGCCTGTAAACTTAATTGGTTGTTTACCTATAAACATAAGTAGTAAACGTTTATTCGTCAGTGCACAAGTAACATATTTAATGTAATTTAAAATGTATTTGGGAGTTATGCGCCTTTAATGTTGTTGATTGTATTAAAAGCATACCTCTCACACAAGAAATTGCTATCATAGCTTGGTGGTATAGTGGATAACTCTCTGGCGTTGGATGTGATCGGTTCTGAGTTCGAGTCCCAGTGAGAACAACACCACTTACTAGGAGGCAGGCACAACCAGCTGAAGAGTCCCAAATGAGACGAGATGCGGATCCTGGATTCCACTGCTAGCAACTATCCATCATTAAGTTACGCGTTTTTACTATTTCTGATGTCAGCAAAATAGGTATATATGTGTAACCTGATTTCCGGTTAAGTTAGCCATAGATTTTTTCTTGAAGTAATTGGTCTAAATACTTCCAGCCTTTCTATCCACCAATTAAAATGTATTTTTGTTTCTCTCCTTTTTTTTCCTTTCATTTTAACTAGGTTATTACAAACTAGTTTTATTGATATGGAGAATATGTTTGAATTATTGGAAAAAGAATTAGATGTTTCAGATGCACCAAATGCACCAGCTTTAATTATTAAAGAAAGTGAGGTTGAATTTAGGAATGTGTGCTTCTCTTATAATCCAGAGTAAGTTTATGATGGTTTTTCTCACTTTTTCCCTTCCATGAAAATGTTTTGATTAGGTCAATATGTAACTTAAAGTTATCGCTAGCACACACATCGGTTAACTGACTAAATAAAACAACATAGAACCCAGTATGACATTGAACCGTTTCAAGTTACTACACAAATATAGTGATCATTAATAAACGGAATAAAATGCTTAAAAAACACATGAACGAGCAAGGAATTATAAATTGGTCGTCATTAGAAAAGAGATACACCCGTATTCACTTGCCCAAATTTTTGCTGAAGATGAGTGTTATGGTACATTATGCCTAAGAGATTTCAGATAAGTGATCAGTTTCACCAAAACATGATGCATCACGTGATAAAAATATTGGCAGCAATAAGTATTGTAGAATGAGGATAGATTTATTTAATATCACTGGTACACCTGTCAAGTATGCACCGAATATTAGCTTCGTATTCCATATCTGCAGAATGTTCCTAGGAGTCAAGATATTATTGTATATTGTAATGCTGGTGATTCTCAAAGAGCCTCCTCGAAATCTCAATGCTTCCTACCCCCTGAAGCGTGTTATCATAAAAGCCAACTGTGTTATTTTAATCATTCACTAGTCAACCTGTTAGGGTGACTTAGTTATCTAGACGAAAGTTCAGGTCCAATTTATTCATCTTAGAATGGTTAATTATCACCGTCACTTTTCTTCCGTGATTCCGGTACCGTTTTTGTATTTCAGTAATCAAAGGTAACATGGTATTTGTCTGTGAAATTACCCTAAAGCGGTATTCCATTAGGGAAGGTATACTGTCTTTCAAAATGTGATTTGTAATCATTTTCTATTTGATTACTTTGATGAAAACATTAGTTCTTCATAGAGTTTTAAATGGCTATCCGTTGTTTAGTGGACTTTCCTGGTGCTGTGTTACTCATGGGTAGAAGCAAAGTGGCAGCAATACATAAGTATACTCTTTCATACATGTCAACGTATTGAAAGGACACTTTTCACAATACTTAATAAAAGGCATATATAAGATCAGTACAAAGTTTACATGTGCTCCTAAATCGCTACCGTTCTTTGAAAAATACTTGAGTAATTATCGTTGTAATTGAGTCACTCACTATTGAAAATGTCATTCAAACTACACTTTACTGAAAGCTCAAATGAGCTTAGCAAAGAGTTTTAAAATTAAAAAATGAAACGGAACTTGGTGCTACTATTGACGTGAATTATTATATTTTTGGTCTTTGAAGCTTAGCTATAAAGCTAAATAATTTCCAACGATTTAGCATTTATAACGTTCATTCTCATAAACTAAATTTTTATGCATTCAGTACATTCCTTCCTAAATTAGAAAAATACATATTCTACCTTTCGATCATATTTTATAGGAATAAGGTCTTTTCCAAAATAAGTAGTCTAAAAGTTGTTTGAACTTGGGGGTTTGTGGGGATTTTGTGGTTTTTCAAGTTGGTATTCATCATGGACTGACATTAGTTGGAGGAACATTGGAAACATGGGAACACTGAGCAGCCATTTCGTCCTAGTATGGGACGTGAACTGACAGAAGTATGAAATATAGACCGTTAGATGCCGACCCAGTGGCTCAGTGACAACTTGCTGACCACAGAACCTAAAGATTTTGGGTTCGATCCCTTGCGGGGTGGGGTCGTGGGTGCGCACTGCTGAAGAGTCCCATAGTAGAATGGAACAGATGTCCAGTGCTCCCAGGTTTCCATTGTTCCTCCAACTCATGTCAGTCCATGGTGAATGATAACTTAAAAGTTGTTTTTTGTCAGTTTCCATTCAAACAATTGACAGCTAGCTATACATGTAAGCGCAGTGTTCTTAGAACTGTATGACATTAAATATCTGGCAACAAAACAGTTGAAGACTTTCATTCTAGTGAAATCAGCAGAATAATTGTATAATGTCTAAGTCGTCAAACTGTTTATTATCCGGAAGTTAATCTAGCCCATGCTACCTGGTTATCAGTATTGATGGAATTCTGTCAATTAAGTCTGAAATACCACCAATAAACCAGGTGTCTCAGTATCTCAGTGCTCTGATTATTAATAGTTAAATGGCTGGAGGAAAATGACAGTCACCTAGTTTGGTGTCTGAATTACTAAATTGATCAATAAAGTTCAGTAAGCACAGATATGTAGACAACATTCCATCATTAACAATTACCAGCTGAATAATCACACAAGAGTTCAGTCACTGCTTCGGTAGTTTACTGGTACCTTTTCTCACTGTGATATCAAGCTATTTCAGTTTCACTCTATCGGAAAGCATTAGTTACCTTAACGTTTTAGATTTCCTTACTAAGGGTCAGCATGCTTAAGACTTGAACTAGTACCTTTCTGCCGACTAAGTGCAACCACCAAACACCTTATTTGCCTTCACTACGGCTTCCGGCCAATGAACGTGCTAGAGAATCTGTCGTGATTTTAACCAACTAGTTTGCGACATACATTCAGCCTCAAGGCTTGTCATCTACTTTTATGTTACCCCACTCAGTTATGAAGAAATCATACATACTTGTATGTAAATGGTCTAACTACTGACAAATCCATAACATACCAACTCATCAGTTTCCGTTGAGTTACGCATATATGTTGATAGCAGTACAGGATATAATTAAGCTACATATTATCTAAGTCCTAGTTTTAGTTTGGCATAAAATGTCCATCTTTCATAAGGTTATTTGTATTATCACAGTGTTGTTTTTTGTTTCGGTTTATAGATGTTTGTGTGGTTTTTATTGTTATTGAAATATTTATCACATAGTAAAGTTAATGACTGTTATACATTAAATGTTTATTTCAACGGTCAGTTCACATACCCTACTTACTAAATATGATGATTTTCTATCTGCTTTCATTCACTGTATGTATTTTAGACATATTTTTGTTCAAACATATAGGTTATTCAAACTCTTGGCTATTAATTTTGACATACATAATTTTGTTGTCGGAATAATTTTGAAAAAACTGAATAATTCAATACATATCACCTTTGGAAGGGCATATAGAACATAGCATGCAATTAACAATAGGATAGCTGAAATACTTCATTGGAAACAGACAAGCTTTTTACAAAGAGTAACTTCAAAGGCCGACCTAACAACTGTTGAGATAACTAATTACTTTTCTTTATTTTATGAAAAACTACGTTCTCAGCTGAAATACCGAGATCTCATTGATTATTTCAGCAGTCGCTAGAATTGCGTATGAGACTACTTTTTACAAACAGGCAAGTATCAAAATAAATGAGCGTAATGTTTTGTATGCAAACCTCCTAGTCAAATCTACCATTACGGCGTGGGAAATAAACCTCTAGATATAATAGTTGTAGCTGTTTGAATGTAACTTCATTCGGTAATCTTTGCTAGTGAGTTATTTGATCACAGCTAATTGAATGCAGTTTTGTGAAGAGAGTTGAGTAACCTTTTAACCCAGCTCACACAGTTATAATCCGTTCTCTGTTTGATTGCAAGTGTCAAGGCAGTTCTGGAAACATATTTAAACATATCATAAAATCATCTATGTTATGCATATTGCATTTTTGTTAGATGACAAAAAATTCTTCAATAAACCATTTCTGTATCAGTGTGAACCACTGATTATCAGGTATCTGAAGCGAAATATAAACAATTTCACAGTTTTTCAAAAAGGTTTAAGTAAATCACCAGAGAAAGGATAGTGTTATGTAAGGAATGCTACTCGTTTTTTAACGGAAAACAGGTTAGGGTGTGAATGAGAGAAGATGGATACGTTAAGAACATTCGTGGACATAATAGGGATCGAACGCATGAATGGAGATAAATTTTGTTGATTTTCCCTTCTTTCTTTCTCATTTTGCATCTTGTCACTAAGTGTCTTCAGATGTTGCGTTCTGACTTCACAACGACCCTTGAAAGATGGCTGATGCATTGAGACTAAAGTCAAACGCTTTATGAATTGGTGCCATTCGCTATGTTTCCATGGCAAGTATTCTTGCCACTTTATACTAGCACTGATCATCGGAATTAGTGTTACTTGGTATATGCGTGTCCATACCATCTCACTCGGTACAGGTTAACAAACTTATCAATTTGTTACCCTGCATTACCCCTAACACTTCACCTAAAGTCTAAACAGCACTACGAAAAATCCATGTGCAGAAAGCCTTTACCTTACTCCTGCTTTCTGACGTCAGTTATATTGTTTTACGCGGCGTAGATTAGAATAATGTAGAGTGTTTTGCAGTAAACCTTTTGATTTGATGTCGTATACTTGGTTGATGCCATAGATGGTTAAGGTTAGTAAATCTCAAAAAAATCTTTTGTATTCAATCTACGCTTTTGTAAGTAACCAACCCACTAAACGTCATCCGAGTTAACAAATAAGTGAAGTAACAGAGGTGGGAAATATGGAGCGTTGGATGCCAACCCAGTGGTTCAGTGGTAACGGGTTGACCACGTAACCTGAAGGTCCTGGGTTCGATCCCTGATGGGATGGGGTCGTAAGTGCGCATACTGGGACGAAACTGTTGTCCAGTGCTCCCAGATTTCCAATGTTCCTTCAACTTATGTCAGTCCATGATGAATCCCAACCTAAAAAATCAGAGAAGCGTCAGCATTAGTCCCTATCCTTAAACTAGGAGTTAGTGTAGACTGGTTGCGAAACATCACCTTACATGTTAGACGTATAAAACACGTACAATGTCACACTCTGATTATGACTGGAGATTGCCTTATTTACAAAATAACTAGATCTATTAATTTAATTTTGTCATGCAAAAGCTTAATTTTTTTATGCTAGTGTTGTACATTTCTCAACTGTTTTGTGCATAAACTAATACCGCATATTCATACAAATCAACTTGTAGGATGAGTAGAATTCTTTGTAAATGGATGGGTATAATAATTTCCATTAGATCTGTTTCCTAGCCATCGATGTAAGTGACTGTAACCAAATGCTGAGGTGTCTAGTGAAGCTTTAAAATTTTTCCATACGCCTCTGCTGGTCGCTTGCACGTTTTCTCATTCACGGTACTGTGCCCGAAATGAAAACAAGTGGTAAACAGTTTGACTGCTGTCGTCTGACTACATAGTGTCTCTGTGGCTCGTACCCGAACACTGTGACAAGCTTATGTAGTACAGTTAGAAGTGGAGGGTGAGATACTTACAGATGACAGTTTCTTCATTGTTTAGTGAAATAGTTGAAGTTAATAGTCAGCAGTACCATGGTCTATGTCCACATCTGTTTATATTCTTCATATTTTGTAGAATTAGTCACACTAAAGCTTATCAATTGTGACTTTGTTTTGAACGGTTTCCCTAGCTACAATTAGGCGCTCTTTGCTTGTTTTCATAGAATTTCTCCAGTCATCTAAAACCACATATTTCTAGTTAGCATGATAAACGTTTTTTAATCACTCCTTAATCGAATCAATGAGTGAATCAATAATGCTTTTTCATCTCATTTCTTATTCGTCTAGACGTCCAATTCTCAAGAATGTGTCATTCAAAATACCCAGTGGTCAAACGGTTGCGTTGGTAAGTTGAACTTAATAACCTGTCAATATTGTAAATTGTATTCACCGTTTATTGTTGCATAAAAAGCAAGTAAGATAACTCTAAGTGGTTTTCGGTGCTAAGCAGTTGATAAAAATCATAATATTGATACGGATATTATCTTACTAGATATTACATAGAATGTGTGCAACATACCAATTGCAAATATTAAAACCTGTATGACACGCAACATGGATCACTCTTTTTCATCTTCAACATAAACCAACTATAAAAGGTTACCTAATCGAATATCTTCCGTCATTCACATCTTGCCAGTTATCAGTTGTGAAGGATAATGAAACGTTTTCATATGAATTGACGACAACTGGTGGTGTTCACCAGGGATCTCCACTATCACTGTCTCTATTTAGCTTTGTTATTGATGTACTAACAGACACAACCCTACGTACATCTGACTTCACATGGATTGACCTCATCCCTGGAAGTCATCTGGTTGGCTTGGAGTATGCAGACGATATTATCCTGCTAGGTGGAGACGATGGTAAAATCCAGGGTTTTCTGGACACATTGGGCAGAAATCTGAGTATGTTTGACATACGTTTCCCACCTTTCAAATGTAAGATAATGCTCCGTGACTGGTCTGCAACCACTTTCAGTTTAGTGATAGTGAAGTAATGAAATGCGTTGTCCACTTCATCACTTAAGGAGCTGCATCAGCGTGAACGGGCTCGTTGCTAATGAAATCTCAGCTTGGATGGACTCAACACGTCTGGCACTTACCAACTTGCGTCACCTGTGGCGTGAGTGAGACATCCAGCTATCTATCAAAGGATGAATATAGTACACTGCAGTCCATTCTGTCCTTTTGTACAGCTGTGGGACATAACCGTTAGAAGTAGAAGATATTAAACGATTACATGTTTCTGATCATAGATGTCTTCATAGCATTGCTCGCGTTTGGTGGAATCACCCTGTGAGCAATATTGTGTTCACGCGAAGGGTGCTAGGCGAGACAGGCAAGTCGATTGGTGAAGTTGTGAACCTTAGTCGACTAAGTTGGCTTGGACATGTACCGAGCATGCCGAGTCATTGCCTACCTCGACGTGCTATACTAGGAGAAATTGGATTAGGTGGGAAGAGGGTTCAGGGTGACCAGATCGAGACCAGGCCACCAATCGATGAAGTTTCTCACTGTTGGTCTGAGCCATGTGGGGTGATGCATATTGCTTGGCTGGAGTCACTGAGGCGAAAGGAATGAGTGTTTGGAGACTATTAGTGACGTAACTAAAAATCGGTCACAGTAGTGTTCAGGTGTATTCACTCCTTGATATCTTCTAAAGCTTGGATGTTTGCCTTAACCCTCAACTTCAGATTGTCTATTCTCTCACACAACTTTGTTTACGTTGATATTCTTCTTTTTCTATGAACCTGTTCTTTGTATACTGCTGTGAAGTGCAGCAACTCGAGCCGATGAACTTGCGTGCAAGGTTCTACGTTAATTTTTTCAGTCAGTCATGGTGACTGACTTGCAAGAAAGGAACATAAATCCAGCTTGAAAACTAATGGAAAGATGTAGAGCTTATCGTAGGTCATCTGTGTTGTAAAACCAATGTATTGTTGCGACTAACTTCCACGTGTGCTTGAGCAGTAGGCAATAAACCATACTTACTGCATGAAGGCCAACGATATTACTTGACTTCCAAGACGTCGGTAGGTGGTGTGGGGTTCGAGCTCATGGGTCATCGGTTGAAAGTCAAGTGCCAAAACCTATGAGTCACAGCTGTAGAGCTGACAAACATGAAAACTCTTGAAGTTTATTTGTGTTAGTCTGAAGAATGCTACCGTATCGGTCTAAAACTGATCACAGGCGGCTTATTATGGGTAGGGGGAGTTGCTAGATATGGTCATTAATCAAAATACCATAGAATCCGAAAATCCTGTCAAGCTTGAGCGATCCGCTCAGTAACTCTGAACTGTCCATAACATTACTGAACCGTCCTATACTTAGCTTATTTGTATTATTTAAATATGCATTCGCCATAATGGGCATAAATTAACTTTTATGCAATAGTTTCACTTTAATTATCATCAAGTTTATAAGATTTTCTAAGCATTTTTTATCCAAAACAGTCAACGAATGTGAAAATAGGACAATTTAATTCATTCATAAATTATATATATATATATATATATATATATATATATATATATATATATATATATATATATATATATATATATATATATATATATATATATCATTAAACCATGCAAGAGGGTAGACATGCATTCACGTATAACATGGAGTGAGATATCTATTAAAGTCTAACAACGTAAAAATAAAGTTTCTTCAGTTCGATGACTATTTTTCTATGAACTGAAGAATTTTTCAAGTTTCTGCTCCTGAAATTGTTGGTTGAGTTTAAACGTAATGACAGTTTTTCTGTAGTTAGTGTTCGTCAAGTCTGATGTATTTTGTTGGTACTATCGTTGAGGTACGGTTTAAAGCCGATTCTAACAGCTCCACCTACCTTAATCTGAATGAATTCAATGTTAACCTTACAACTACTGAAATGACCAACTAGACATCCGTATCTTGACTTTTTCATCAAATGCTGAAACCTAATTGGCTAATTGGTGGCCTTTTAAGTTGAATAACTCTAAAGTTCACTCCAGCAACTACGAAAATAACCGGTTAATTATGGTTATTTTACGAAAAGCCACCTGTTCTGTCGAAACAGAGAAGCCTAATTGTTAATCACAGTCGTTGCTACGGTGGTCTTTAGAGTCACCCTTTAAAGCCACTTCGTACTCTAAATAACATGATAGTATTTTAGTAGACACGATGATTTATTTTAACTTCATTTCTTTTTCTTTTGACTTAGAAATCTCATGTAATCTGAAGTCCTTAGTCTTCCAGACTAAGTTATTGAGGTTTACTTTACTTTAAAAACCGCTTAAATGTAGTTACTAAGGTGTTGTTGAAATAACCGACTGTGGATGTAATTTGGCAAGCAAAACTGACTATATTAATATTTGAATGAAGCTAAAATGTTTATTTTGTGAACTTATCAGAAATATCATCATCCAGTTTTCCCTCACACTTTTGCCAGCAAAGCCATTAAAATCAAGTATGAGCTGCACACCGACCGTATAATTAAACTGGTATTTTCGCCTACATTAATTCATTAAGATGAAATGATGGGTAACTGATTGGTTAACTAACGATTTATATTATTCAGTGGTCATAAAATAAATAAATAGTCACTGGTATGATGTGTGACTGAAACAACTATCAGCTTATTTATAGGATGGCAAATAGTTAATTTAAGATAATGAGATCAACTAACATCAAAAAAATTCTTACCAAAAGATGTAAAACTGGCATTCTCTCCGTTATATTATGATATCAATAACACTCAAATACTTCAATTGTACCATGAAACTTTAAAGGCTTCTATCCTATGCTGATCATATAAACATCTAGTACTACTATTCTCAGATTTCTACCCAGTTTGTCACTAATTTTCACTGACTAAAACACTTTCATATCTAGTTATAGACCTGTTTTCAAAATTGAATAACAGCTATTTGTAAGTTTAAATCCTGAGTCATCGTTTCAATTTCAGATGGCTTATAAGTCTGCTAGTTTGGCAACTTCGTTAGAACTTAAACTCAATCTACACATATCATACCAATACTTCATTTTAATGTTTGATTGTTCCCATGACATTTCACTCAAATGCTGTTACCCATTGCTGTTACTTAAGTTTATTAAAGCTGTTCGATCGATCAGTCATCGTAATATTTTTTTAAGGAGACACAGCGATTTAGAATAGGCCGTAAGCGTTATGTGTGTTAGCAATAACTTTACTCAAACACTTTCTTCACATGGGTTTAAATTGTATTTCAGAACGGCACTTTTCTTGGTGTTTTCTTACAGCGAAAGAAAATCGTAAGCATTCATTGACCTGACCTGACCTTTACAAGTCTTATAATAATTATTTTTGTTGAAGTTCGTTCCGTAGTTGGTTTTCTCTGCTTTTGGACGACCATAGATTTATTTAGTTGATAATCTTTGTTACAATATATCAATTCTGTAGGACTCTTTCAAAACAGGTTCATAGTCATTAAACAGCGTATGATGAACCACCCCAAATATCACACAAAGTGGTGATCACTATGATAGCCCAGTTAATTCAATTCCGTTTATTAGCACTCTTGACGTCCACTCAATAACAGTGAAGGTTAATGGGTAGGTTGACATAAGCTTTAAAATATGTAGCTGTATTCTGCTGAGGCAGTTAGCACTTTTATCAGGTTTCATAACAGAAACGGAAGGAATGCCAATGGCTGTTGTTTATCATCCGTGACATTTACTTGTCGCTTATATTTTCATCAGGGTTAGGCATAGATTGTGAATAAATATTGTTAGCTACCACACACCTAAAGCTCAGTCTTTGAGTTAGCGAAAAAACAGATGATTCCCGTTGAAATACAATGATTCCGTATTATCTTCATCCAAAAGACTCCCTGGACCTTATCTCTTTCAGTCCCATTCAGGATCACTAACTATTTTCATCATAAGGGTGTGGTGTGGTGCTCATAATGAGCCTCTAATTCTCCTTAATTGTTAACTCTAAAATAGCGATTAATTGACGCGTCAGTGACGCGAAAACCCCGAAATTCCAGAACAAAATTAGTGAGGTAGATTAACAAGGCGATTCTGCTAGTGAGGATTATTACCAGACTAATAACAATCAGCACCTTCAGCTATGGCGCTTCCGTGGACAAAATCTCCGAGCCAATCACAAAGAAAGCCAACCAGATCCAGACAAATAATCTACAATTAATGTGTAGTCAAAACCCGAATCTCACCTTCCCAACAAGCGAGTGATTTTAATGACCACCTTAACAATCATCTAAATGACTAACTAAATATCTATATTTTGACTGGAAGGGGGGGTTTTCAACAAAGAGAAATCTAATTGACTATTTCAGTAGTTGCTATGGTGGCCTTTATATTCAATTCAGCCAGTAGACTGACCAAATGACTAAGGCCAGTCCGTACAAAAAATCAATTACCGAGACAACTAATCAGAATGAAGATAAAAAGTGAAAAAAGTTTCATGTCTAGGACTCAAAAACACGAAAAAAGGCTAATGGTCGAATAGAAGGGTGACTTTATAGGCCATCCTAGTAACAACTGCAATAACCAATTAGACTTCTCTATTTTGTGAAAATTTACCCTTCCAGTCCAAGCGAAAAACTTAATTGGTCATTCCAATTGTTGCTAGGGCTGGCTTTTTAAGACGCCCGCTGAAATAGCCAATCAGGTTTAGACATTCCGCCTGGGAGAGTAGTTTTTCAATAAATAGAGGAAGTTAGTTGGTTATCTGAACAGTTGCTTGGGTGGCCGTTAAATTCGAGGCCACCCTAGTAATTGCTGAGATAACCAATTAGGCTCCTCTATTTTATGAAAAACCGCCTTTCCAGACTGAATGGCGAAACCTGATTGGTTACTTCTGCACTTTAAAGTCACCCAGAAAGGATGTTATGGGTGGGGAAATTGCATTACAAACCCAACTTGGGGTGCGAAAACAGACATAGAGGTAGACAGGTATGACAAATACAACAGCAATTACTTTTTCATCCACTATGAAAAGCAACATACTAGGACATAAATGAAAACTGCGCATTGTGGAGTGGATCAATATAAGTAAATTTTTCTCTTAGTTCAAGAACACACTGGATATGTAGGAGTATGTTAAAAATAATTTATTCATTATTTCAAAAAATGAACGGACTTATTTTTGCATCCTTTTCAAAGTAATTTTTTGAACAGTACTGAATTCTCCAATAAACAGTATGAGTACAACACTCGCCTCAGTTTTCAAGCAGATTTAAAAAGTAATAAAAGGTTTATGACGTCAAATTACTGACAGTAGCGTATGAAGACGATTTTGGAAAGCTTATTCGATGGGTTTGGATGAATTCATAATACCATTAACTACCTTATTGTTTTGCAAATGATAAACGAATTCTGTAGTGTATGTATTTAATTCTCATAACCGACTGGAATTTCAACTGGGTTTGTATTGGAAGAGTTAATTCAATCCTGCATATTTCGGTTTCATGTCTGTAGCACCAAAGTATTTGTGGTTACATGACAGTGTTGATATAAACACGTCCCAAAACAATGCACAGATATTACTTAGCTGTATGTAAAAACGGGCAAAATGTTAGGTTAAGAGTACTCATGCCTTTGATGTCTTCTGTTTTCTGTTATTAAATGAACCAATTTATCAATAATAAGTGGAATAGAAAACGTGGATCAAGGTGACTATGAACAGTGAATATTCCCTCTTGTGTTTAACTAGGCCAGAGAAATAGTAATTGCCCTGCAATCTCAAAAAAACTATTTGTGAGTTAAAAGTGGCTAACTGTATAAAAGTTTAGAATAAAAGTAAACGACTATTTGACCCCGAGTAGTAATAGTAGTCCAGAGAAAACAAATGCACCGTCTAATGGGTCTATTTCAATCATTTAGTAGCACAAGTTTAACTTAGAAGTAAGTAAACTCCAACTTCATTTCACATGGTTATTCCCATTTGGACCTTTTGTATTACTTTTTACACCCATTTAGATTTCTGTCATTTTTGCCTTCACAAAAAACCTACCCAGTAAGTCTACATTTTTAAATTTTTAAGCTAATAGGTAACACATTTGTTAAACTTATCCGTTTCTTCATTCATGAGACATCCTTATCCTTATTAAGATAACACCATACATCAGCACACATTCTCTCCAGATATACTTATCGCATACACCAGCTATCTCAATCGATGCCAATGCCTAACTTTGTTAGCCATTCATTTTGCAAGTCTAAACTGACTCTGTTTTCTTGATAAAGCCTATCATGTTATCGCTTAAACTTGACTGAAGTGGCTTTTTTGCTTGAAATTTAGTTGTTTATTATGTACAGTGGGTATACGAAAACGTTCACTCGGTTTTGCCAACTGGGAGAAAATCACATACATTGTGGCTTTAAATATCTGTAAGTTGTTGGCTCCCATCTCTTCCATAACACACTTCACATCATATAACATTTTGACAGTTTCACAATTTCCCCCTTCAATCGATTGATTTTCGCATACATTGATTTCTGAACGGATATTCTTACTGTTGCCACCTGATTGGCAAAAGTCAAAGATCCCTCAGGAAGTTGATTAGTAAAATATGCTGCAAGGAGTGTGTTACTTCAATTACTAGACTTTTACTTGTTAAACAGGTAAAACCATCTCACTAACCCTAGCTCTGAGTCTTAATGTTTATTCGCGAAGGTTTAGAATCAGATCGTTGGATTTTAATAAACCTGTTATTTGTAGCTTCGAAGAGGTAATAGCTGATAAGATTAATTTGCGGTAACTAACTGTCACGGGATTCGAGACACTTAACAATCACGAACGTTAGGGACAAGTTATTTCATACAACACTTAACACAGGACAAACTAAGTGATAGAAAGTTATTCATAATAGTTTCCGTTTTTTTAGCATGATTCAATTGTATCGCATGCGAGATACGCAAGAGAATATTCTCCTACCTAAGTTAAACTATAAACCGAAGTTTTTGTAGGTATTTCTGCCTTGTATCACTTGTGTTTACCATTTGCATAATTTGAAAAGTATTGTACACACTAAACATAATTAATAAAGAAGGCAAACTACAATAATGCAAAGAGTAGTTGCATGCATTTTTTAGGAAATTAAATAGTTTGAGTGCGTTCCAGTTTGAAAACTTCAGTTTTAGAGCGTGATTTTAAAAGGCACCCTAATAACTACATTAGGAGTGATCAATTAGATGCCTATATTCTGACTAAATAAGCAGTTTCTCATAAAATACAAAAGCTTAATCGGTATATTGTTGCGATTGCATTTATAGTTTCCGTTTCTCTGAAATTCACTGTGGCAAAACCGAAGTATACTATCCCTTGATTTCAGCATACAGAGAATGTAGTACCCTTTTAGAGTAGACAGAATTACAGTTGACTATTGGCAAATACTGAATTAACGGTCAGATATTCGACTCGGTACTAAGCATTTTTAACGTATCAGTTAAGTGGTAATTCATGTTTATTATTGATTCAATCGGTACTCACTATCCAATAGTTAATTTTTCTAGTGTAAGTTGATCGATAAGAGTAGTGGACTAGATAAACAGCTGCTTCTTTAGCTAGTTAAGGCGTTGTTACCAAGACAGAAATGAATTAGTAGATTTTTGCCCACGTCGAATCGATAGATGGACAGACAGACAAACAATCCTTCAGCGACTTTAAAGGTCGCCCTAGCAACTGCTGGAGTAGCCAATCAGGTTTCCGTATTTCCTCTAGAGAGGTAGTTTTTTATGAATAGAGCAAAGTGATTGGTTATCTCAGCAGTTGTTAGGGTGGCCTTTAAAGTGACTCCAATCCTTGCTATCTTAAACATCCACTATTCAGTCAAAATGAGAAATGGTATAATTCCATATTAAATTGTTTGCTAGATATTGTACACAGTGATATAGTATTGATTACTGGGCGCCTCTTTGAGCAGAATTTATTGCTGACATTCATATCAGTCTTTGGGATAAATATATGAGCAATAAATCCTGCTCGAAACCCACCACTCAGTAATCAATACTATATCACTGTGTGCTATATCAAATCAATAATTTAATATGGAATTATATTCTAGTACAATGCCTTAAATCTTACTCTTACCCTAATGATAGACTATGTAGTCAACTTGAAAATTTTCGGTAGGTTATCTATCTTTCTTATCTCCAGCGCTATCGTGGTGAGATATGTCCTCCACATATTACAAATTATAATAGGAACACTAGGTTATAAATTCGCAGAGATCGGGCTTGACTGTTTCAAAACCTTACCGGCAGATCTTCATCCTTATATCTCTTGAGCTTTGTAAAATAAAACGCATTTCTCTAGTAGGGTATCTTTACCCTGTGCAGCCTAATGTTTTTGTGTATTATTGTCTTCTTTCTGTTGATTATTTGGGTTCTATTGCTTTCAAGCTGTTATTGCAACGAAGATTTAATTCAACGTTTGGTTGGTGGTAGATTTTAGCTTTTAGTATCGTTTCAAAAGCTACTTTTGAAGATTAAAATTAACTTAGGATAAAGGAAGTTCAGGACACATATTCTATAGCATCACTTTTTCATTGCTTCTTTTTTGTCATTCAATCAGCCTTTAAGTCTCAGTCATGTGGCTTTTCATGCTGGTTCAATGATAATTCAGTTTGAATCTCGTCCCAAGTCAACTTTTTGATTACTAAGTTCATAAAGAAACATTCCAACCAGCTAGAGTATACGGTAGTAAACCTATGGAATCTGGAACAAGTGCATGCATTTCTTTTTGGTGATGTTATCTTCTGATTTCACGAAGACTGGTTTTTGATGATAGTTTTTTAATCGACTTATTGTATTCAGATGACATATCTTTCTCTCACTGGTGACTTGTAGAATCATCTGAACACTTTAAGTGACAATTTTACATTTAGCATGCTGTTCATATGCTTCTAAAATGTTTAAATGATCCTCATAAGTTCTGTATTTGAAAGAAGAAGTAATTCGATCAAATCAATCAAACGCTTTGCCTACCTAAGATGTTTCATGAGTCTTACAGAATTCGTGATTGATTAAACGTCGGCGCATATACAAAGGACTCGATTGTCTT
Source organism: Heterobilharzia americana (assembly GCA_944470555.2). Lineage (NCBI taxonomy): Eukaryota > Metazoa > Platyhelminthes > Trematoda > Strigeidida > Schistosomatidae > Heterobilharzia > Heterobilharzia americana. Next base: position 56,476,219 of record OX104129.1, on the reverse strand, counting down.
TTGTCTCATTAGGCTTCCTGTGACGCCAACAAGGTATCCGAATACCGATTATAAGATGCGTTTACTGTGTAGTTGTCTTTGTTTTAACCTATAGCTGTGATATATGATCATTAAAGTTAGAGGACATAAAAAGGTTTAGGTATTCGAACACCACAGGCTTAAAAGAATACCTCATTTATGCTGACATTCTTGTGTAAGCAATATAGACACCAGGCGTAGACTATTAGATAGAGGAAACAATTAGTGAATATATTAACTTCCATTGGCTGAATTCCGTAGGATATATGTTACTTATGGACACTTAGTGTTACTTTATGTAGATGATGAGAGTGGAAAAAAACCTAGGGTGGGGCAGATCAAATCATAGCACGAAGTCTCGGCCTGCTGGTTTAAACAATGTTGAGATATACCTAGTTTTGCTGTTTTAGGTGTTTGAGATAACTCAAATTAATTATTGTGGGCCACAGGTGACTCCCTAGTATGGATTGCGGTATTTAAGATCCATTTATGCTTGAGACCTTGAATCTCAAAAATCTTATCCCCATATCTTTATTCATTACATCTCTCCGCGTTTTATTACATTTTAAGGTAACCTATACTATTATTTACATTTCTTTATACTTATTTTTGATTACTTACATCTGAATGTACTGATGCCAACTGTCTCAAAGTTGGCCGGTGCATGATTATGCTTGTCCTTGCATTGTTTGTGTCTGTCTGACTTAGTGCAGCTAAGTGAACTGAAGATGCTTGTTGAGCTATTTGTCAAAACTTTATACATCCAAATATTATAGTGTATTTTATTCAAGCAATGAACCACATACATCATCACCTCTTCGTTTTCATTAATGTTGAGGACGCCACCTACTATGATGTTAATTGATGCATAAAACTAGCTTGGTAACAAAGTCTGTTTTTCATATTACAGAAAACCATTCCTAGATTTGCTTTCAACAAATTTGTCAGAATGGTATATAGACCTACCAACTAATCAACACTTGACTAGTAACACATTTCTAAACTATTCTTTCAATAAGTGGTATGAGAAGAATGCTTATCTTAACTACAATAATCCATCACAAAGTATTCTATTGTAAACTATATTTCCTTAATCCTTAGTTTGCAAAAAGAAATGTTTTACAATCAGTATGACTATAATCTCATTCTACTGGGTATATCTACTTCTCCTTCGAATGGTATTTTTGGTTAAAAAAAATAATGATCAGTCATCATGTTTGAAAATGGTAAAATATAGGTATAACGACATAGTTTAGGATTCTGTTGGTGGTAGACAATTACGAACAAGATTAACTTCAGTAAAACGGATTTGTAACGAAGTTCGATCATTCTGATTGCTCAATACTTACTGTTTTCGTGCCAAAAACAAATGGATCCATTCAACTTTGCACAAACCGTTTCACTAAAGTTACTATATGCAGAATTTTCATTACCATACATCATCGCTACTTACAGATGTATCTAGTAATGGTAGATTATTATTTCGGTCAATTGATTTTTGTGAATCCTATTTGGAAATTAACGCAGATTTCCACTTGAAAGCATCTCACATAGTAAGTTATATTAGTGCAACTTAGTATTACGTAACCTCTAATCACATGTGTAAATATTTCAACAAATCAGGGATATCTGTTTAAACTTTTTACATAATCAGTCATCAGCTTACTAACAATAAAGCCAATTAGTTAGACGATATACTTGTTGTAATCAACATCAATGAACTAAGTGATACATACTAGAGGAGATGATATTTAGAATAAACGTGCATTCCTGACTATGTCCTAATTACCAATAATCTCGGGATATTAGAAACAAATGGAAGCCGGAAATTGACAACTACTCAGCAAAATGTAAACTACAATGTCAACAGCTCAACACTATACAAGATAATTTACTGGAGAATTTCATCCAGCCATGTAAGGACGAATTTGACTTTATCTTCTCAATAAAGTGATGGAAGAATATCATGTGATTTGTCTATAAAATAAGTTGGCGTTCACACAATTTTTCTTCAGGTACCTATCAATGCTGTCATTGCTGAAAGTCGTCACTAGGCAACTAAAGGGTCGGACAGATGTTTGCTAAGAGATTTGTCGTAAGTTATCACGCGATACATTTATGCACTGAATATAAAAGTCATCAATAAGCAATACACTTTACTACACATTAATCTTCGAACCATACTCTCTGACTCCTCAAGATAAGTGACAAGAATAATACCAAACATCTAGATTAATCGGATTACTTTTTCAAAAGATGCAGATGCTATGAAACGTCATCACTATGTGTCGTATCTGAATGAATAAGAAAATGTGGAACTAGAATCCATAAATTGAAATAGTTTTCTGTAAGTTAGTTGATTTTACTCATTCCTACTATCCATTTTTCTACAGATAGATTTGTAAACTACACCAGTGAGACGCTTTTACAAATTGGAATGAAGTAACCTATTATAAACGAATAAAAACTATCGTCTGCAAATATGTCACTGTGAAAATAGGACGTGTTATTTTCAGCTTCCTAGACAGAAAATAGGAGAATGTATTCACTTTTTCATGATTTTTGATTCTAATTTCCACTACCTAAGTTGAACGGTTTGTCTTCTTATGAACAATACGACTGAAATTGGAACTTGTAATCTTTACTTCACCTTTCTCTGTTCATACTTCCTTAGTTCATGATACTTTTGTATCGCATTTTATCTTGGTTAGCTAGTTTTCTAACGGAAACTTTTTTGACTTCACTGTTGGGCAGTTGATAAACTGCTCAGCCGTGAGAAATTGATTATCCTACCCAAGTTATTCTGATCCACCTACGTCTGTTGATGTGAACAACTTGGCTTTGTGAGCTGAATTTTTCACGGTGCACTACTGATGACCTGGACCTTAAACAAGCGAAACACTACTGGATCTGTAACGAACAAAATTCAGTACACAATGAAAACAAGTTGTTAGCACAAACTACTTATAAGTAACCTAGTTTATTTAGGCACAAATAAATATCACAGAAATTGAAATTCATTCACATAATTATTATTCAGCAAAATTGTCTTTAATTATTTTACTGTTGTACTAAACATTTCTTACTCAGTGGAAAATAATTTAAATAAGGTTTATTGTACATTGATAAAGAAATAATTCATAGTTGTGACTGACACCGTATCGGTATACTGGTATGAAAATCATGCTACCAATTGCGAAAATAAATCAAGATCAAGATGAATCAATTGTTGTTGAACTAATTAAAAATATTTTTGATACATAGAAAATAATCAACTGAAGTATTGTTTAATCAGCACATTACTTAGAGTCTCTGTACGATTAATGCTAAGTGACTATTTATTGTATTTTTTTTAAAGTGAATAATATTCCTTTGGTGGCTTTCTGTGATCCAAACCATATAGAAACCAATCACTTCTAGATAAAGTAACCATTTAGATTGAAAAATATGTTTGACTTTGCATGAATGCGTGTTAGTGAAGCAGATTATGACGGAGACTTTTTTATTTCATCATAGTGCATACCTTGTGAAAGCATAATTTGTTCTGTATACGGATTGGGCAGAATCTGTCGGAGATGCAACGCCAACTGCATTTTGACATTCTCGGTATTCAGAAATCCTTTAACCTGCTATCTATTCTTATACTCACGTAGAGTATTAATGAAATGACAAGCAGTAGGTAGATGCATAGGCAAAGCTTCATGTGTTAAAAATCACAAGCAAACTTCCTAGGGTTTATCCCCACGGTGGTTTTGCTAGTGAGTTCTTCCAGGCTAATCTTCATATAGTAGTTCAGATCGATTCCTCAGGCTAATAACCATTCACTGACAAGTATGTTTTGAATTCTTTATATGGAAAATTTGACACATTGACGTGTACCTTAAATATTCCTTCTAGAACGCGTATCCAGTTTTGTGACCGAACTTCAGCTTGGTAAAAAAGCTTGCAGAGTACTTTTAAAATTTTATTTTTGTCACCCTAATCAATTTCATATAGAACCTAGTCTGCTGATCACCTTAAAGTGGACAGTGGTTCTATTCATGACGGTAAACGTAATGAATGGTGGTTGTGTTAAGTTTTACTCTTCTTGATGGTATTACACGCTCTGAGTTGAATTATTTACCCTTAAAGCCTTCAATATCATTCTATACAGAGTTCTCACCTTCGAATATTTCTGCTCCAACGGCGTACTATTTTGTCGTGTTAACCTAAGATGTAAATAAATATTTCCTTTATAGTCTTACTTTTTAAGCGCATCCTGGATTCTTCTGCTAGCCACCATCAAGTAAATTAGCATAGTACTATTTTTACCTGAACATTTAGTTCTATTAACTTTTTTGCTGTGACCTCATTTCTGACTTAAAAGTTGTTTCTCGTGCTATATAGGTTGATCTATGACTGTTCATCCAGTTTTTGTAATGGATCACTATACACCATACAGTTTTCTTTACATGAGATATCATATGTGACTGAAAATTCATAGCTGATGCACCTATAAGTAATTTTGTTTCGTGAATAGTCAAATCGTTAGCATAATTTCTTTTCGACATGCATTCTTTAACAACTATGTTCCACTATTCACTCACTGATTTTTGTTTTAACATCGAACGAAGACGATTTCGCATTTCAGTTACGTTTTGTGCATTGTTTATGTAACTCAACCTTTTTCTTTGTTCTTATTATCTTTAAAAGGTTGGTGAATCAGGAAGTGGTAAATCGACTATTGTTCGACTGTTGTTTCGATTTTATGACACTACAGATGGTGAGATTCTTATTGATGGACAGAATATTAAATCAGTTACACAAGCGTCATTACGTCAATCTCTTGGAGTTGTTCCACAGGTAAATATTCATATAGCTATCTAACGTTTGTCGCTTATGAAATATTTCGTTGCACGAACTATAACGGATAACGTCTGACTGTTATGTCTATTTTACTGCATAAGGATTTAAGTTTACGGCTTGGTTACTCACTCATCTGATGTTAAGTGTCACCAACCAAGCAGTAACTAATATCTAAATATTTCTGTCAGTTTTCTTCAAATATCTGACATCAGAAATATTTTTGTCTACACTAAATTCACTGACAGACAGTACTTGATCAACACTACAGAACAAAGTATTGAGTTGGCCTACAATATGGCGACTAATTGATGTGGAAGCCATCTCATATTTTGATTGTTGGAACTGACTACTACTTTTGTTTGATGAAAAACTCCTTATGATAATATCATTAAAAAGATGTGTATGAATACATGTCCCAGAAATGATAGGCACTTAGATTTATTGACTCACGAAAAGCTATTTAGACTTTACATACAGATAACTTTACTTGATAAGACATGTTTACAGTAAATTACATGATTTAACTGTTTTTTGGATATCTGATGTGATATTTACGTTGCAACAGTGTTAAACTGGGTTCACCAAAGATTCTGTTAGCCTAACTTACAAATCTACCATTAAGAGAAAGTTCTAAGTATGAATCATGTGAGTTTTGTGGCCTATGTCATTGTCTCTAAGGCTGTACATTGGTATTTAGTAAGTTGCATGTTACTTATTTTGTTTAGGTCAAAGTAGGCCATTTCTATAGGGGCATATTTCTACATTGGTAAGAATCTCTCTCGGTCAAGGAATACGTAGTAAACAGCTTTATTATTCAGATTTTTCTATCTCTTTCTGATTCTTCACCCCTTTTGATATACTTACTATATTTACTTAGACTTCGTTTATCCCCTCACTTCGTCGTTTAGTATTACGCAACCTTCATTCTTCCAAACCTTTGGCCCACTATGCTTATCGAACTGTTTTCTAGGTTCTTATCATCATCGTCGTATGTATTACAACTGCTTTAGTCAATATTGTCACTATGACTGTCAACGTAATTATTATTATTGCCATAGTTATTACTATCTGCATATTTTAAAAGCACTTATCATTAACCGACAAACCTACGTGATTAGTTGAATGACTTTAAAGACCACCTTAACAACTGCTGAGGTACCCAATAACGTTCCTTTATTGTATGATGAACTGGCTTTCCGGCAAACATTTTGAAACCCAACTGCTTATTTCGGCAGTTGTTAAGGTGACCTTTAAAGTCACTTGATTAGTTATTATCTGTCATTTGTAATTGTCACATGAATGGGTGTAAATACCTGGCTAACAATCTTGTTAAAGTTGCACTCTAGCCATGTAAAGGAATTGAGAGCCTTGCTCACAACTTATTTAGATTAACTTTCTGTGACCCGAATAATGACTATTTCACTGCCTAACTAACTACCGAGCATTAAAAGACCGATCATCCGGCCAACTGACAATGTATAAATATTTCATGAAATTAAACGTGGCTAGAGGATTCGATGCTTAAGCCACTCACCCGTAGAGTGAATTAAAAAGCCATCCTAACAGCAATTGGAATAACCAATTACATTTCTTTATTTTATAAAAATCTGTTATTCTAACGGAAATATTAAAACCTAATTGGCTACCTCATTTGTCGCTAGGTCAGCCTTTATTTTCATTCCAGTTGGCTGTTTTAGTCTTTACTGGGATGGCGTCTATAGTCACTCCTTCACTATTTTATTTTCATTCGGTTAAGTAACTTGGATTATATTTCAGCTTTTGGAGAACTCACTTTCTTTTAACATCTAACAATATTCGGTTCATTGACCATTGGTTTTACTTGATGCACTGAAGGCACTAACATATAGGCAGTATACCGCAGAATACTATGTTAGCTGGTAATAACGATAGTAATAATAATAATGATAACGATCGTAATAGTAGTATTACAATTAATAATGGTCAGCGGAGAATGCTAATGAAACAGACTATTTCCCTATGGATTCAATTTTAAAGTTCATACTCATGTTTCGGCTTGTTGACAGCAGTCTTGTACTCTTCAACTAGGCAGAAACAGCCAGACCAATGTTGAACCTGGAAAAGAAGTCTGTCAGTTCTAATTACGACACTTCACATGAATATGAAAAGAAGTGGATGGGGAAATGGCATCAAAGTAATCAGACGTGTATGAGTGTTGAGAGAATAAATAGACTAAGGTTAATGTAAGTATTCAAGACTGACTTTGATGATGCGAAAAGTGAATAGATTCATGCTACTGAGATCGATTTTTAAGCCATATCTTCAAAAGTTTCCAAACAGTGACTTATCATCTCGAGAACGGTAGCCATGCATGCAGTTTGTATCTCCCTATATGGGTCAGACCAGCAGTTGTAGACTGCCAAAACACTTGTAGATACTGAGTTTATTAAATCATAAAAACTCAATAAAAATCTCCTTTTTAAACGCAATATGTTATCTTGAAAATCGAGTTATACAAAGTGGAAACACATATAAATCAAATTCTCATCTACTATATTAGTAAGTCAATTTTCTTCAGAAGAGTTGCGTGCTAATTTTATGGAATAAAACGCCTCTACAAAAGGTGGCAACTACATAAATTTGATGTGAATTGCCTTTAAAAAGTGATCATAGTCGATGATTTATCCACTCAACTTTATGTGAAGGAACCTGCTGGCAAAACGAAAAAAAGGATATTTGCTTCATTCCTAATTGTTTCATTGTTTCATTCGTACCATATTGATGCGGCACACAAACCAACCAAACGCCCACAAAATATCAATTTATTATAAGTTTATTTATAGTGAATATTAACACACAATGATAAATTTTTTAATTCTCTTGGTAATTCAGCTAATAAATTCCAACGATATATGTGATCACCATCAGTAGTTTTGCTCAAAATATTAACGAGATTTGGAAAGTTAGTATTAGTTTAAAAATCCCCATTTAGTTACAAAACAGAAGACGTTTAGCGAAGAGTCACTGTTTTCAGCGATATCATAAATATTCTATTCATATGGTGACAGAAAAGAAATATTTCATGAAATATTTTGAGCGAATTTCAGATGTGATTATAAATCAGGAGATCAGAAAAAGAATTACGTATTGTTTGAAATAGTGATGAAGAGAAGTAATATTTTGTTACCAAGTTAAATGATATAATATAGTTAATGTGAAGAGAAATCAGAATTATAGTAGTGAACGGATGTAATGTGTGAGAAGTTCTGAATAGAAAGACTTCTGAAGCGAAAAATGTTCTTATATGTTATGTCCACTACAACTCAAGTGACTGGATAAATTGCAGTTCAGGCTTCAGAATGTTAATTACCATAGCTTTTGCAGTTTGAAGAAGTTTTAGACGTATACCTTTCACAAAACTTTCACAAACTCTGTAGAGGACAGTGAAGTTGTTTTCTGCATTTACTGAGTGATTATAATCGATCAAATGTTCTAAATAGAGCTGGGAGGTGTTCTTTCTCCTTCATGGAACCAGGCTGGTGTATGTTCGGAAATGCGTTTGGAAAGTTAACTTGGCAGCATAGAAAGTCTTTCTCAATGTATATGCCGATGTGTCTCTGTCGAACTTTAAGCTCACGGAAAGAAGCTTCTTAGGAGCTGTGGAAGTGGAATGGCTATTTGCTCTCAGTTTCATGGTCATAACCATTCCACTTCTGTGCTTCCTAAGAAACCTCTTCGCTAAATGTCTTGTGTTTTAAAACTTTACTGGCTAAACACTCATTATAAATAAAGGCATTTATAATAAATTGATTCACTCAACAATGCATGAACTTTTCATGGATATTAAATATCCTGTACATACAGGGGGATTCACTGTTTAAAGAAGACAGTGCGAAAATGATTTATGGAATCGGTCGAAAGTACTTTCAACATCAGTACTTTTTCCATCTAGTTGTCAGATAGCTCAAAAAGTTCATAACCATCAGTTGATAGCTCAGTCTTTCTTTGCTGCTTGCAGTTGGTTTCACATAAGCGAACACTGCTTGTTATAGAATCTACTGCAGTGATATACTCAAGATCTATTCAAAACACTGGATCTAACTTTATAGTTCACTTTACCATTTAAAACGGAAAATCTCTAGTGTGCTGTACCCAAGCACCACCCAAGTCTTGATGCTACTTATATCGTACTGTTAAGTATTGAAAATAAAATAATAGAAACGGAGTTGAATAAAAATAAAACGTTTCTAAGCGGCCATTTTGCACATTTGCAGTGTGAGTGAACACACCGAAACTTTGTATATCACCCTGAGCTATTCTATATCTGATTCAGATAATTGCTTTATAATGGTTGGTCTTATCTTTTACTTCTCCAACACACATTAGCTTAGGCATATGGCTTTCATACAATGAGTCCCGAGTTCCAAACCCATTGTACATATTTTGGCTTAAAATGCTAGTGCAATAAATGTGACTAGTAACCTATTACATAAGCGTCCATCAGGTCTAGGAATTAACCACAATTAAGTGAGTTTTTTCAGAGCTTTTAGATATTTTCAAAAATTCTCTATGGTTTGGCGCCAACATACACCCTGACCGAACATAATGTGAAAATTTCCACATAAGTACCTTGGCTGGATCTGGTACTGAGAGAGAAAATGATCATAACTGAAAAAACGTAATCAACAAGAAAAACGTGTATGAGCATAAGGGAACAGTAAGTATACAGTGGTATGATGTTCAACATCTTCAATGATCTAGTGTATGAACTTATTTGTCTCAGTGTAAGTCACTTTCTGCCAAATCCTATGCGGTTTAAATTTGGGTAGTGCGAAATTCATATTATGCTGATTAACACCAATTATCAACTGACTAAGATATGTATATCCCTCATATTACTACTTCATGGGGAATTATCATCTGTAGGTATAAGACAAAAAAACAGCAGCTTTCCGAGTTACTACAGTATACAGTCTGCAATATCTTCACAAATAGACTATATCTTCTTAATCTCACTTTCTTCAAAGTAAGGTATTCTGGGTGCTATTTCATTTGCTACGGTTGTAATCAACAAAGTGGCTTCAATTTTTGAGATTTATGGGGGATTGACTTATTGATTTTAGGTTCGTATTCATCACGGACTGACATCAGTTGGAGAACCATTGGAAACCTTGAAGCACTGGACAGTTGTTTCGTCCTAATATGGAACTCATCACCAGTGCGCGACCTTATCGGGGATCGAACCCAGGACCTTCAGGTTCCGTGACACGTTCCCATCTAGCCACTGGGTTAAAATCCAGTGGTCCATATTTCCTACTTCTGTCAATTCGCGATATATCGTGGTCGCTATCCATTGCCGTAGTTGATCAACTATCTTCACGTTCAACTTGGTTGGTCCCACTACACACGACTTCTCACTAGAACTTCGGGAATCTCATCTCGAAGCAAGTCACTATTGAGCATTAGAGTAGTTCAATTTGGAGGTTTGTGGGGACTTATTTATTGGTTTCAGGTTGGTATCCATCACGGATTGACATCAGCTGGTTTCAATAATTGTAAGATATTTTGTATCCATTTGTGAAGCATAGCACAAGGCAGCAAGTGTTTTCTGCATTTCCATGCCTGCTTTTAGATGAAACCAACTCTCGTTTATGATATATAGAAAGATAACCATGATTCTAGTTTTGATTGACATAACCAGTTTCAAGTGATAAATTTGTTGGTCGTGCAACTCTATATGAAGCTGGTACATATTAAGACATGTTAAGGAATTTGTTCCAGATTCTGCTGCTTTTTCCATAGCATTTCATAAGATATGCAATGCTGTAGTTCTGTGATTAGATAATATAATGAACATCTGTCCATCAACTGTCTTGATGACTCATCTCTGCACCTAAGGGTTTAATCTTTAAATCTGTATCCTTGGCTAGCACTACACGCATTGGGTTCTCTTGTGAAAAAAGCTTGCGATGTGGTAGAAATAATTCCTATATTGTAGCAGTTTTAAAGTTCATAAGAGAATAGGGATAAGTGGTGAGAAGCGGTTTTATTCATTTCATTTACTCTAGTTGATACTTTCAACCTGGCGGCAAGTAGTTGACTTTTAGCTAGGCCACAGGAAGTAGTGCAGCTTTGGTTCTTCTTACGACACTAGCTTCGATGAAGAGAAATACTGATGCCACAGAGTCACTGGGTAAAGCCATACAATACACTCTATGAAGCAGTAAACTGAGAGCGTTGCCGGACTAAATATAGTTAGTTTATCTGTCTGATTTAGAAAGATTGAATGCTGTTCGTTGACATTTTTGTTGTGAAGGCTTTTTTGTTTTCCTTCGAATTCATCAGTAAGTAACTTTAAGTGGGCATGTAGTCAGTTGGTACTGACCATATACTGTTAAGTGTTCTCGAAACACAAAACCAAATACAGTCTACCTGAGCATGTCATGCTGTGACTAATTAGCCTACACTATATCACCCTCTAAGGCAAACCAGTTCACGTCATTGATGAAGTATACTTAAGCTATTGTCTCTCTCACTTTAATTGTAAATTACATTTGTTTTTGGTTTTCCTCTAAATCTACCTTTTTATTGCATGAAAATATTGCACAGGGATACTGTTAAATTATCTAGAACCCATATGTCGTTTAAAATAACTTTTTTTGGATTCAATCATCCACTTTTCCAAATGAATGGAAATTGATTACATATTCCTCAAATAATTCCACTTTTTTGTCTGATTTCCGTCTTAAACTGTGAATCCTGTAAGCGCTTATTTTGGTTCAGCTTAGCATACCATCTTTTTGGTGAATTGACAAGCTACATTTAACTTCATTGCTCACTGGAAAGTAATCGATTCCATGTTGCCTACTTCTAGGTGCTGATCGAATGCTATCGATCATTTTTACAACTTAGTCACCAAACAATTAGTCTTGCCATTGCAATGTGCATTGATTGATATTGGGAGGTTCAAGGTTTTCACAGATTACGTCCGACCGCCTAACAAATAAAATAGCTAATAAAAGGGTTTTGTACGAATGTGATCTGCAAAACTATTTCATTCTCTATCAAAAGATATAATTCTAAACAATAACATTTATGAGTAATCAGTCAACCTTGATCAACTTGGAACCTATCACTACTGCATGGTGGTTCGAATTGTCTCACTTCATATCATCAAGATAGAAAGCACCAAGAATAAACACTGATCAATAAGGAAGGACGTAATTAAAAGTAGTGGAAAGTCGTAACAAGAGAATAACGAGGAGTAAGAAACCAATGAAATTCATGATGATTATTAAGATACAGATAATGCTTGTGTTTATTTGCGCCAGTCAGGTCGATTCTCAGCCATATCACCCAGAGTTTACAGCTGTCGACTCACTTTGTTATGCAGATACTAATAAAAACGTTTAATGTTATTGCGTGGTTTCAAACAACGGTAGAAGACTTCATTGACCTATGAAATGATTTACTCTGGATATCTCTAATATTTTCCAGCCTAGGTGTACTACAGCTAACAATCCACGATGGGGATAGATGATGACTATATACGCGTAATACATATCCAAACTACATAAGGCGATGAAGGTATAACATTCTCATTAACTAAGTTACTTCATCTAAGACTCTTCTGATTTCTATTGTATTGACATGGCAGTTCTACGGCACATTGCCTAAGCTAGAAAGGCAACAGTAGTTGAATATCTGAAACCTGATCATGTCCTCCACCGTTCGTGGTCACATTTCCCAGCCTCATAGTAAAACATAGTGAAATGCAGCGTAGTACATTCAACCAGTTGCTTATCACGAAAATGAAAAATGGTGTAATTTGACGAAAGCCAACCGAACCTTCTTCATCCGTACGTAGATTTTCATCAGTCATCACCATCCACCAAAACCGATCGGATTTCGCAATTAGCCTCATACTGTTAGATGCAACAAAAATGCAAACCAGTCCTAGAGCGACAACGTGCATTTCAGTGATGAGAAATACATCCTGAACATTCTCAACCGTCCATTCAAGTTGTTCAGAGGAACCTTCGTTTCAGTATTTTTCTCCAACAGTCAGTTTGCCCACCCTGTATCTACTGAAAACTTCCCTACGGCAAAATTAAACTCATTTTCATTAGATGGGAAGGAGATGAGACTTGATATGAACGTAAGGAGCAAACACCACTTGACATATGCAACTCACCTGATATTTCACCATTGGCTCTGACACATCCGTGGTGTTCGAATACACTGCGTTTAGTAAGATGATGTACTTAGCTGGTATCCCCATGAGAGGTAGACATTACCGTAAGACTTTTCTATCGACACATCGGTGATTGCGCCTGTGTTGCAAACCCTGTTAGAGGGCTTATATCTGGTTGATACACCCATGATCAGGTGTAATACATGGTTGGTTTTGTAGGGTTTGCTGTTTCTCAGCTTTACTTATACGTCTTGTAATTAATTATAGGATCTTAGACATGTTCGTCCCATTACTTCTCCATGTGGTTCTTAGAAAAGGATTTCTACACATTTTTTGAAAACTGGGGCGATCAGCAATTAAGACCATTTCGAAGAGATCATACCTAGTTCCTATACGCCAACTAGTGCTTTTGTTAATCCATCCTATTCTCTCCGACTTCCGTTCTCAAAAAAACTCCGATACCATCCAATCTGGCTGCACGATTCATCCTCAACTTTGTCGAGATTTGGAGTCTTTGTGTTTCATTCTGCATCTGATTGGATAGTGAGCAACCAAAGACTATCCGGAGGCCAGCTGAACTGCTCGTCAATGTTCTGAACATTGTTCAATTTATCACTTCTCCGAGTCAATCACAGACATATTCTTCTTGTCTATGGTCTTACTAACCACTGACTTTTGGTCAGTCTAAATAACTGTTTATAGTTACACCTCTGCCTTTTGCATCTCTTAAACCTTTACCCATCACTGCTCGCGATCATTGCGTAGACCCTTTCCAGTATGCGTTTGAGTTTCTTCCGCTCTTCATTATTTTTTGATCCTACTTGAATTAGTTCACATGCGTACACATCAATTCGGAAGTTGCTATTCAAATCCTTTGACCCTTTCTAACATCTTTCTGAAATTCAGTTGCGGTCCTCCACACTGTTATGACAGAAGACTTGAGATGGCACCAGGCTTCTTCCGCAAGAATGAAATTATCTTGTTGCAGTAATTGTTTAGTCAATATTTTATTGAAAGTAGCCATAGTATTCCCATCATCGAGCTGCCTGATGAATGGTCTTGTTCCTATAATTTTGTACTTCCATTTAGACCCAAATATAAGAGTATTCAGACCAACATGTGGTTACTGTCCAAACACTTACTCCACAAGGAGTGACAGTCTTCCACCAACCCTTTTCAGTTGTCTATTCTATCGATACTGGTTGTTCGAATACGGTTGACAACAAGTGGAAATTTCACCAATATGCAGTCAATCTTTCAATTTCGTTCCTCTGTGTAAGAATTAAACTGACTACAAATTAGACTTGATCAATCAGTTCAAACATTTGAGTTCACTTTCCAAATGACTGAACTCAAATGCCAGTGGTGATTATGATGAATTACTCTAAACTGGAATGTTCTGCTTTATCATTGATATAATGTGCACTTTTTTGACAGGTCACCTTACAAACTCAAGTAAATTATCAGGCTTTAAACAAGATACCCAATAATGAGTAACATTCATTTCACAATCGAAGTAATGAATAGTATAGAGTTCTACCATCTCAATAAGGCAATGCAATTTGTAAATTACCTAATTACTATTACTAATGATTTTTTGGCACTAGTACACAAAATTATCTTCCTCATTGAAAACTACTTACAAATTGATTGTGAATTATTTTCATAACTTGAAAATTGCTCTAAAATAAACAACCCGTTTGCCAGCTATTACTGATAATGGCAATGTTGAGCGATACAGATAGAGAGAGAGGAGGTGGTAGTGAAGGTCAATAACTAATCTACAAATATACAGAAAAAATTCAATTATTTTTTGTTCATAAAAATACTGTTGAACAACATGCCTCTTTATATATTAGTGCAGTGTTGAGTAATTAATCAACATTGAACTCTTCTCATTTATTTTGTTATGATTTATGGCTTAATTATTTGCTGACTTATTTAATTACTTACTCACTGTTAACTGTATGACCACGTCACATTATTCATTCTGCAGGTGGTTTTATACGAGTAGTTGTCATTGTTTTTTTCGTTATAAATTGAATAAATTCTAAGTATGTCACTTGATAATCATTTTTTTTCGTTGTATATGTTTTGGAGAATACAGTTTTACTTATTTCTACTGAATAAATTTAATAGGACTGCAATTTTGAAGACGATAATTTCATTCAGCCATAAGGTAGTAAGTAGTTCCCTTTCTTCTTAGGGAATACATAGGATTTTAACTCTTGGAGAATCCCCATGATAATAATGAGAAGATAACTGATTTGAACACATGCTTATTTTCCTCAAAGTTTCATCGGTTTCAATCATGAAATATGAAATCTTGATACCTTTGATATTAGACACCTAGAGTATCCAAAGTTGATTGGTATATATACAATATATGACTGATTCGGTGGAGGAAGATGATGTTACATAATCGGGTACTTTAAGGTGGTATAAAGATAAATCAAAACCGATCAGCATCTATATAGATAATTTAATTAGATAATAGGTGTAAAGACTGAATTAAACCACAACGAAAAATGAATTTTAATGAAAATAAAGTGTTATGAAAAATAAGTTCAAGTATGCAAATAGAAAATGAAACAAATTCAATTCGATTATCTCATACAGATGGAAATAAATGGAGTTGAAGATAATTGCATCACATTAGCGTGACTACATGGTCAGAACAAGTGTTCGAACAAAATATTTCTGCATACCTAACTCCTATTTCATTGTTGCCTTGGCAACTGCTTAGGCTGTATGGTAGTCATTTTGGTATTTGATGAACAACAGAGAAAGATGACTTAATGTCCACTGGATGGTTGGTTTTGATCGAATGTATGTGTATGGAATTGGAATAGGTTTGCACTCCCTTTCTACTCTACTCTGCTGACAATTTTTCGAATATTCATCATCTCTATGATAGATTCTGACGTGTTCAAGTGGTAATCTGCAATGAGGTTACATGAATAGTAAACGTTTTATAACGCTTATTCACATACTTTTTGAGAAAATAATTAGAAGTAAGCAATTCATATCTGATTAAAAGTTAGCTTTTGTAACTTAATCAACAGGTTATGTGGTTAGTTATTCAGGACATAGTCTATTGGTTTGAGTCAACTTGCGTTTCTTCCCAACTTCACTTCTATAAACAGTTTCCAGTGTTTATAGTCAGTGTGAATTGTTTCATGGTTTTTCCTACGGAAATGCCAAAGAAATCTATTTTTTTACCATTTGACTATCTGAGATGGCCGTAGTTTGGCAGACTTGTATTGATGCTGGGTGATGATTGAAAGTGAAATGAAAATTTGGACCGTGGCCGGATTCGGACCAGCTACCAACTGAGCTACAACGCCCGACTGCTAGCCATATTTTATTTCACTTCAATCACCATAGGTTTTAATCGACTGCCATGTGAATTCGTGATGCGTTACTATCGCTTGATCGTATTTTTACGCTGGCTCCCTACTCAGGACTTCTCATCCTAATCTAAATTTAACTGAATTAGCCTCATATTGATTATCATTTGACTGTCTGAGATAGCCGTAGTTTGGTAGACTAGTAGTGATACTGGGTGATGGTTGAAAGTGAAATGAAAATTTGGACCGTGGCCGGACTCGAACCAGCTACCACCAGGTTTTCTGCCACGGTCCAAATTTTCATTTCACCTTCAATCATCGTCCAGTATAAATCTATGTTTGTTGTGTTGAGTTCTCTGAGCTGAATGGTTTTATCATCAACCATCTGAAGTTTTTACTGATTGTATTGTTGAGAATGACAATGAAAGCTTCATGATTAAACTATCCAGCTCAGAGGACACACAGTATCGTCAAATTATCTTCCTGAGCTTCAAATATTCTCCATCATTTGAAAAATAAATCTGCGATTACTAACATAGATCGTTTTTTAAATCGTTATTTCCATTTTGTTCTCCTTGTTAACAGGATACAGTTTTATTCAATGATACAATCTATTATAACATTCGATATGGACGTCAATCAGCTAGTGAATCGGAGATCGAAGAGGTGGCTATCGCTGCTGATATTCATCGATGTATTCTAGATTTTCCAAAACGTTATGAAACAGTTGTTGGTGAACGTGGTTTGAAATTAAGCGGCGGAGAGAAACAACGTGTAGCTATTGCTCGTAATCTGTTAAAAAATCCACCAATTATGATTTTAGATGAAGTAAGCTTCTCTAGGACATTAATCAGTGAAATATTTATGTTTTTATTTTTCTCTCTTTCTTATATATACTCATATATTCAGTGCATATTCATGGTCTTTAGTAAATGATAGTTGGTTTTGGTCTTCATTAATTTTATGCGCTGTGAAGGTAATTGTGAGTGGCTGATTGAGACTTATCAACTCCTTGGTATTACTTGCTTTTTCGTTCAAGACGTAAATTTTTGTTTTGACACCAGTTTCACTAATGTGTTGCATCTGTAAGTGTCAACGAACTTACTTCCATTCTGATGTCTCAACCTAACTCTATATGTAGAAAGGAATACTATCTAAGTTGAAATTTCAAGATAAAATGTACCTGTGTCGTAGGTAAATGGCAGTCAACTCTCTACCTCAACTTCATCGACGTTGAAAAGGCCTTCGACAGCGTCGATCGAGAAATAATTTGGAAACTGTTTCAACAACATGGTTTTAGCGCCCCAAACCCTCATCAACCTCATTCAACAGCTACATGACGACGCTCAATGCCAAGTGATTGACAATCGAAGTCTCAGTGATGCCTTTGAAGTGAAGACGGAAATAAGACATGGCTGCCACCTACTATCACCGATCACCTTGCTGATTGCGGTTGACTGGACTGGATCATGCAACAAACTGTGAGGAGCGAGAGGAGGAACATAGGCTGGCTGGACCGATGAAAAGACCCTAGAAGATTTGGATTTCGCCGATCATGATTTATGTCTAATGTCTTGTCACACAAGCTCAAAGATCTACAGGCAAAAACTAACAAGTTGGCAGAAGAGGTGAGGTGGCGAAGGAAGACGGGACTTCAAGTGAACGTAGAGAAGACAGAGGTGATGAAAATATCCAACCAACAACTAGCACCAATCACTATTAATGGGAGAAATCTGAAGGGAGTTATCTCTCTCTTGTACCGCCTAGCCAGAATCGTCTGAACTACAGGCGGCAGAGACGAGGACGTCAATGCCAGCCAGGATGGGAAAGACAGCAAGACAGGCGTTCATTGACCTGAAACCAGTGTGGAGATCTGCTGCATTGCACTGCACTCAGCGTAAAATGTGAACGAGATCCGGATCTTCAACACCAGTGTTAGTGAAGTCAGTGCTTGTATATGGTTGAGGGACTTGGGGAGTCACGGAAAGCATTTGCAACGAACTTCAGATATTCATCAACAACTGTCTACGCTGGCTTGTTACTGGAGTTCAGATGGCCAGAATAATAAGGATAAGCAACGAGGAACTCTGGTAGGCTGTCAGTGAACCAACCAAGAACCTATCGCCCAAGATATAGTTTTTTTTAAACAGTTCGAATTAATAAGTAGATTGAATACTTAAGTCTGATAAAAGCTAGAGAATCTTACTATATGAAGAAGTAGACCTCAAAATGTTGGACGTTACTTAACCTTCTGTATGTTATCTGACATGGCTTTTACTACATGAGAACCTAATTTCTATGTTAATTATGTTGAGGTGATCTGTTTCCTGAAGGATTAAAAATGTTCTGAAGCTAGTCCTTTTATTAAATAAATCATTTTCTGATCAGTAGGTAGACTGTACAGAATATCATCCATTTCGGGAACTACATCAGAATTAAATAGTTTGCAACACATAAGCAGTCCCTGATGAAAGTGATACAATTAGTTGAAACCGAATAGTGAAGTTCAGAACAAATAGCGTAATCTCCTTGACATCCCAAATGACGTTAAGGTGTGAGGGTAAAAGCTTATGAAAGCTGTGATCTACGACTTTCATGCTGTTCATTTTGATACCATTCCTGGGTGTCATACAGGTCATACAATATGATCTGACTACTTTGGTTTCAACAGGTAAAAATCCACAGTGAAACTTCATAATTGGATTTCACCTAGTTTTTTCCCTTTCTCAGCATATTTTGTGCTTTGTAAGCTCCTGATTTGATTCTAGGTAGAACAAGTCGCGTAAACTAGCTAGCCAGAATTTCTATTGCCTTGAACAATTTGATTTTCTGAGCTGAATAAACCTGGGTATTCCATTAATGAGTTTGTTTCCAAATGAATGAATCAGCTGTTGGTTACTTAAATCACTCTGATATGGTTTGTGACCACTTTTGATCAGCTTGAATAGTCTATAAGTGGTCATATCAGTCGGTAGTATATTTCGTATAAACTACACAACCCTAGAGACGGATGCTAAAGGCAGATTGTATAGCTTCATACAAATTAATGAAGTTGACATCCTCATGAAATGAAACTGCGCCGATCCTATGTTTACACTCAGTCTTCTTTCATAATCTCATTAGAAATGTCATGAAAATCATGTGCTTTTGTGGTTAATCAGATGCGAATATTTTGTACATGATTTATGTAATTATTGATTTTCAGTAGAACGAATACGAAAGAAGTTGACCTTTCATATGATTGGTTGTTAGCAAAACCTTGTTTTGAATTATGATTCTACACAAATATTCGTCTACTTTACCATTACTATCACGCACTACACGGTGTGCACATTTGTCGATCTCTAGATTCTACAAATATAATGAGCGGATTACAACTAGACTATTCATTTTCATAACTTTAACTGTAGTGAAGAAGAATGCATTGTCTTACCGAACCATTAAGATATCCACCTGTCTTGATAAATTAAACGAATAAAGTTGCGCAGAGACAAGAACAACCTTTTACCAAGTAAATAAGAGTAAGTCACTACATTGTGTAACGCATCGAAATCATAAAATAAGGTGAAATGAAATACAGGTAAACAATGGTGGTAATAAGTCTGGGAAGGCACTAGAAGAAAAAGTGATGAGATTAAGAAAACACTAACAGTCCACAGTCTAGTTGATTGCATATAGCTGCTTCTCATAACAACAAATGAGTAGAAATCAAAGGCGGTAAAAACCAGGAGATTATGATGATATGATGTTGCTTGTGTTATCCCGTCGTTCATTGAACTGAACTGATCGGTCTCTATTGACATACAAGCAACATCATATAAAACACATACCCATCGCACAACAAGTGGCTATCGTGACTTGGTGGTCTAGTGGATAACTCTCCGGTGTTTGAAGCTATCGGCTTCGGGTTCAGATCTTAGTGGGAACAACATCACTCACTAGGAGGTGGGTACATCTAGCTGATGAGTCCGAAATAGGACGAAACGTGAGTCCTGGATTACACTGCCACCCACTATCCATTTTAATTATGATGATAGCTGGAGTAAAACAGGATATAAACTAAAGATGATGAAGCTGTATACGGGGAATTGAAGTGTAATTGTATCTGCACCACTGCAAGTGCTTTTTAGTTATTTCACCTAAAAAAATACATGCACAGTAATGTGGTATTTATTACTGAGAGTAAGATGAGAGGGGATTGTATTCAACTTGTTTTGATTAATTCTAAGCCTTATTAACTACAGTCATTATAGAGTTTCCTCATCCAGTATGCTTAGCCAAACTGAGCAGATGTGAAATTCAACAATGACATGCTTTAATCCAAGTAGAGATATTCAACTTGAAATGTTTCTGATGATACTACTGCATAAAAATCAAGTGGTGAGTGGTGAAACCTTATCAACACAAACTAGTGATTTAGAATTTTTCTAACTGTAGAAAGTGATAATGAGCTCAAGTATTATTGACTTTATTATCAGTTGAACATCTTTAAAACTTGATTCATGAACGTGTAGCTGAGTGATACTTTTTCAATTGTCTGTATCCGTGTTTTGTTTTCTTCAGAACTCTACTACACACGTTTCATTACTTTGCCGTATAGTTCCCCTGTTAAATACTTTCTTCATTCTCAAATTATAAATTTTCATTCTTTCTGAAGTTATGGGTCTCTGTGAATGGTGCTAGAGCTTTTTGCTCAACAAGAGCTTACGATTGCTTGAGTTTTCTTAAATTTTAAATTTACACATTTGGGAAATTAATTCTTTCTCATGTTTATCTATGTGTGTAACACATGCGTAGTCACTGTCTACTACGGCGCATAATGTTAACCAAAGTGCACTTTGGTTGCAAAAAGGTTGAAGATGGCCTGACTAAGACATGGCATTATTAGATGAAACCTGTAGTTGTTGATCTAAGCTGTACAGTGAAATACAATCTTCCTGGTCAGGGTCCGTATGACGATTAAGTTTTTGGTTTGAGGCTCTCGGTGCTTTGGCTCAGAATCTATCTCACGGATACATGAATCCATTCTTAATCTTCATCCTCATCATCGTATCAAATCTTGTTAATTGCTCTATCCCTCAACTTATAACTTTCTACAACTTTTGATGACATATTTTCCTTATTTTCTCCCTTTACTGCCTTTTATCTTCATGTACTAATGTAGGCAGTGACAATCCAAATTGTTATGCAGTATTGCTGGGTCCTATGCTGATATTGAATAACGGATTTGTTGTTCATTTTCCATCGACCTTTTCCTTGCAAGCTGTTTAGAAGTGTGGCATGCTGGACCTATTCACTTGTACCTGTATTTACATCCACCCTACTGACTGACTTTCTTATATGAAGTGGTACGAAAGGGGATCGTATTGTATAACCCTTATTAAAAACCCCGCTAGATTAGGATAACTTAAGCTATTGGGTACTTGTAATTATCACTTCTATATCACTTTGGATCTGTAACCGTATAAGACTATAATCAGTTTAAAAGTTTTGAAACTATCTATTGTGCAGTGTTTTTACAACTGCTTTTCTTACTTGTATGAAGCATATATTCGCAAATGTCGATCAAGAGGAGGCGTTTGTTAGTTTCCTGAATTTATTTGTAGTGTATCCAGTTAAATTGCATTCAGTCTAATCTGTTTTATTTATGATAAAAGGTACGAATAAGGAGTTTTGATCCAAACATATATAGTTTAGATATCAGCCTGTGTTGATTTAATTAGAATTCAGTAATTTGCCTGTAATTGACATACAACGCATCCTGACGCTTTTCTGTGATTCTTCACAGTAATTTTCTACCTCCCGCTCTGTTTTGAGGTCTGACAATATGAATAGATTCAGTATTGAAAGTTATACATGTCAGGTTTTGGCGGTGTTAAAGTAACCCTTATCCATTGTACACTGTCATCTTTCAATAGTTTGTGATGCTCTCACAGATCTTCAACAAACCTCAAACGAAACCTCTGACATACGCTTCTTTGCATAGACGATAAATTTTTGCTGTTACAGTATATTTCTTTATCCCTTGACAATTTTTCTATTTACTTAGAATTCTTAAACATAACTGTGTAACCGTTATCATATATAGTTTCCCCCACATTTGTCTACTTTTAGGCAACATCAGCATTGGATACAGCAACAGAACGCAATATTCAAGCCAGTTTAAATCGTATTGCACAGAATCGTACTACCTTAGTAGTGGCACATCGTTTATCTACAATAACGCATGCTAATGAGATACTAGTCCTTCATGAAGGTGAAATCGTTGAACGTGGGAAACATTCTGAGCTGCTTTTGAATCCTAATAGTCGCTATGCGCAGTTATGGCGGCAACAGAGTGAAGTACAACAATCATCAACATCAGTAAATAATGAAAAGCCAGAGAATTTACCATCTAATATCATGACAAATCATCCCGTTCATGTCTGAATTTCTTAGAACATTTAGACAAAAATATATTTTATCCTTTTCATCGATGATTTTTTGTCGTGAAAATACCGTCACGACAACGTTTTTTTAAATGAATGCTGCAATATTATTCAAAAGTTGTAGTTGTGTTGTTAGCAGAAGTTGCAATCCTGTGATTTCTGGTGTCTCAGTGTGTGTATGTGTGTTGGAACATCGATATGACTTCCTGATTTTGACACTAACATTCATACACACATACACGTACGTATGAATATACATACAGACTTCAGCTCACATCAATTCGTTGTCTAGGTGTAAAATATTCTTCTACTTAGCTTGTTTTAATGAAAGATGTATTCATATTGGTAGGAATCGGAGATTTATTCACATTTTCCTTCCATAACATACATTTTTAGACAGCATATTTTTGTCGTTGGTTAAATTCATATTTGTGAAGAGATTTTGTGTTCTCTTTTGTTTTTCATGAGAATAGGTATATTTAGCGTTGTTACACTAGTTGTACAATAACCAAGGATTACATATTTGGTTATAACATAGACACAGTAAAGTTTGATTTAAAAAGTGTATTATACAACAAAGTGGGTTTATGAAGCTAGGTTATGCCTGCAACACTGATGTAAATGTTCATGATACTATTCGACTCGTTGGATCTAATTAGGGAAAGTGTACTTTAAATGTGTTGATCAGCACTAGTTCAGACATCTGCTTGGTCAACGAGTTGCGATATTGATCATATAAGTTTTGAAACACGAATCAAATTAGTCGTTAGCAAAATACATATTGATGAAAAGCAGCAATCTGAACGAAGAACATTCTTTCCCATAAATTCTCCTCAGGTTCTATAGTTATAAAACGCACTTGTGCAGCTTGAAATCAAGCCATGTTAGGGGCGGATACATTCTCAAAATGGACTGAGAACTAGGGATTGTGAGGAACTCGGTTTTCCCTTTTAATTTCTCAATATTGGGATGATACATAAACAGACGGATGCTATGATAGGGAAGAAAATGACAAGGAATAAAAAGGTAGGAATGGCCTTCAGTTTACTGAAGGTCAGGGTAGAAGTAATGCTTGGACATGTTCTTTCTGAATGTAGAGTTCAGGCTTGATGAATCTTATTGAGACAGTTTCCGCTATGTTGAGCAGGCGTTGGCGAGCTAGCTACATGTGGTATTGTTTTTGGAATACGATGAGTGACATTGAAAGTTTTATTGATATCTAAGTGATGCCGTGTGTCCACTAGGTGTTGTAGAAGTGAACTTTCTGCACTTGACCTTGACCCTTTCGGAACCAAGGTGGTAAATACTCTTGTATCCGGAGAGGCACCTGTCTAATCAATCGTAGGCCCTATGTGACTAGTTCCAGAGTGACAGTTGAATTGATATATGTAAGAAGAAGATCTACGATTAGGTAGGCTATCCTTTAGTGTCGGTTTGAGCGATAGCCGACTACTGGGTGGAATAGTCCATTAATGAAGAGACGAATTCTAGAATAGAAGGAAGTATCACTTTTATACTTTCCATCGTATAATTGTTAACCAAGTCAGTCATTTTATTATTGACGTTATGTTTGCTTTGTTTGTACTTATGACTCATTAAGGTAATGGGCAATTAGTGAGAATGGAATACATATTGAATAGGAGAACAAAGAACGATACAGATTATAAGTAAAACTGTTAACACCCAACATTATCCACTTCATTGTAATTGGTTATCTTCATTTCAGAGTCAGTGTTTCATGAACATTTGTTAAAGTTTATTGACCACTGTTTTTAGGATATTAAATAATCGCTGTTTACCGAACCACTAACCATGACTCAGTAATAAGGGATGTTTGTCCGTTTGTGAAAATCTTAATGATTCTGTAAAATATTTACACAGAGAACTGAGTAGAATCCTACTGCTTACAATGATCATTATCACGTATCGGGATTATCATTTTTTCAAATAGTGATAACACGTCTTATATCATAACAGCTTCCAGAAAATTATTCACGTCATTAGTTTGGAAAGACTACTTTGTTTCTTTTACCCACGTGAAGCTTTGCGTCACTCAGTGATTATGAACGAAGGAGTATTTATACTGTGTGATAATCCTAGTTATGGAACCTTGCATCAACATACCTAGATAGAGAGGAAAGAAAACAGACAGAATATAGCCGACCGACTGACGAAATCAATGTAGAACCTCGCACACAGATGGGTCGACTCAAGTTAACACACTTCACGGCAATAAACACAGAGCAGGTGGCTAGTGAAAGAGTAATGTCAAAGAAGATGAAGTTGTGTGACAGAATAAACAAACTAAAAGTAAAGGTTTTTACAAATATCCAAGCTTGTGAATACATCTGTGCCACTGTGACCGATTTTCAGCCATTTCATCAAGAGTCCTCAACCACTGATTCCTTTCATCTCAGAGACCCCAAACAGGCAGTCTGCATATCCCCGCATGACTTGTACCAACAGTGAGAGATTTCATCAACTGGTGCCAACCTAATCTGATTTCCTTTAGCATAGGACATCAAGGTAGGCAGTGACTTGGCATGCGCAGTACACGTCCAAGCCACCTCAGTCGACTAAGGTTCACAACCTCACCAATCGACTTGCCTGCCTCGCCTGGTACCCTTCATCTGACTTCAACATTGCTCACATAGTGATTACACCAAACCCGAACAATGCTACGAGGGGACGTATGATCAAACACTTGTAATCACTTCATACCTTCTACTTCTAACGGCCATGTCTGACAGGCATATAACAGGACAAAACAGACTGCAATGCAGTATACTCTTCCTTTGATAGATGGTCAGATATCTCACCGGCACCAGAGGTGATGCAAGTTAGCAAATGTCAATGTCAAACGGGCCTTGTGTATCCGAGCTGAGGTTTTGTCCACAGCCAGCCTGTTCGGCGGGGTGATGTAACTCCCCAGGTAAGTGAATAGATCGACACATTCCACCAGTTCACTCCCCATCACTAAACTGAGAGTATTTGCAGCAGATCAGTCCTGGAGCATCATCTTGCATTTGACAGGTGTGAAACACATACCAAGTATACACGGATTTCTGCTCAATGCATCCAGACAACCCTAGATTTTGTCATCGTCTTCACGCAGGAGGATGTTATCATCTGCATGCTCCAAGTGAACCATATGACTTCTAGGGAGGAGATCAATCTATGTGAAGTCAGACGTACATAAGGTAATGTGTATTAGTACGTCAATAACAAGGCTGAATAGAGAATGTGACAGTGGAGATCGCTTGTAAACACTACTAGTTGTCGTCAATTCACATGAAAACTCTGTGTGAGCCTTTACATGAGATGTGTGAGTTTGAGTAGAGAGTTTTGATTGTCGTTATGTAGTTGCTGGGTACTTCTTTCACAGTCAGACACTGTCACGAAAAGCTCACGGTCGACATAATCAAATGTGATCTTCAGGTGAATAAATATGGTAAGTGTCGGTTGCCTGTATGTATGCCTGTGTTCTAGAACCTATCGGAGGGTGAGAGTATGTTTGGTGCACCTTCGTGCATTTCTAAAAGCTGCCTGTTTTTTTGTTGAGTTTGCTTTTGTGGAGTTGCAGCTATGCGTTGGCTAACTATGGCCCCTAGGATTGCTAATTGTTCATTCATTACTAACTGCATGGTAATCCATATCTTTCCGTTTCCTAGGGATAGTATGTAATACTGTGCACAAAATAGTAAAATTTATTCGTACGATGATTTTGCACAGCTTTATCGAGTTCGTTCGATCCAGGATCTAAGCATAACATAGCCATGACCGGTGACAGCCATCTAACAACTAACTGAACAAAGCTTGGATACTGAATTCCTTTAGTGAATAGATCAGAAATAAGGATCACTTCAAGATGTAAAATTATGTAAATTGTACCTTAAAATACAACATAGTCCTTGTGCCGGGCTCTGTGAGTTGTTTAGCTGGAAATTGACATTTCTTTTCGGTTTTCTAATAATTGAGTAATGAAGGTTTAAGAACAGCTGGCGCGGAAAGCCTTGTGATAATGACTATTCAGAAAAATACCAATATTTTTGAACATTCACCATCGAAGTACAAGCTTCTAATCTAAAAGATCCTATCTTTACCTCTAAATGGTCAACTTCACCGACTTTGAAAAGACATTTCATAGCGTCGACCGAGAAGTATTTTGGGAACTGCTTCAACACCACGGTTTTAGAGCCCCAAACCCTCATCAACCTCATCCAACAACTATATGACGACGCTCAATGCCAAGTGATTGACAATCGAAGTCTCAGTGATGCCTTTGAAGTGAAGACGGAAATAAGACATGGCTGCCACCTACTATCACCGATCACCTTGCTGATTGCGGTTGACTGGACTGGATCATGCAACAAACTGTGAGGAGCGAGAGGAGGGGCATAGGCTGGCTGGACCGATGAAAAGACCCTAGAAGATTTGGATTTCGCCGATCATGATTTATGTCTAATGTCTTGTCACACAAGCTCAAAGATCTACAGGCAAAAACTAACAAGTTGGCAGAAGAGGTGAGGTGGCGAAGGAAGACGGGACTTCAAGTGAACGTAGAGAAGACAGAGGTGATGAAAATATCCAACCAACAACTAGCACCAATCACTATTAATGGGAGAAATCTGAAGGGAGTTATCTCTCTCTTGTACCGCCTAGCCAGAATCGTCTGAACTACAGGCGGCAGAGACGAGGACGTCAATGCCAGCCAGGATGGGAAAGACAGCAAGACAGGCGTTCATTGACCTGAAACCAGTGTGGAGATCTGCTGCATTGCACTGCACTCAGCGTAAAATGTGAACGAGATCCGGATCTTCAACACCAGTGTTAGTGAAGTCAGTGCTTGTATATGTTTGAGGGACTTGGGAGTCACGGAAAGCATTTGCAACGAACTTCAGATATTCATCAACAACTGTCTACGCTGGCTTGTTACTGGAGTTCAGATGGCCAGAATAATAAGGATAAGCAACGAGGAACTCTGGTAGGCTGTAAATGAACCAACCAAGAACCTTGCGCCCAAAGAATACGTAGAAGAAAGTGGAGATGGATTCGACATACACTGAGAAGACCGTTCAGAGACATCACGTGCCAGGTCAGGCTCTCTAGTGGGACCCAGATGGGAAACGACGAGTTGGGCTTCAAACTCAAGGGTGACATGGAGGAGATGGTGTGAGGAAGAAATGAAAGCTTGTGGGCAGTCGTAGATCCAGGTTCAAAAGATTGCAGAGAAAAGAGTGAAATGGAGACGTGCTACTGAAGCTGAATGTTCCACTAGGAACCCAAGGAAGAAATAAAATAATAATATTGAGAACTTTTGCTCTTCACGGAGACAGTCGAAATAAGTTAGCTAATGTTTTTCTTACTGTATCAGTCTGCGTAAAAATAAGGTATATTCGAAGTTTCTGTGGAATAAAAATTGCTTTTGATGTCACAAATCAGTATTCATCTAGAATTTTTGCAGCCGAGTGAAACTTACGATACTGGTGAAGGTAGCTGTTGTTCGTACGCAATTTAGGAACTTCTATGTGGTGAGTTTCGTTGCTTACCTCTAAATTCAGTCAATTGACTTTTATAATGTTGGCGTATAAATCAACCGGTTACATCTTCTTCATTTAAATAATCAGGTTATGCAAAGGAGATAGCTGTGAACCAAACAACTACAAAATGACCTCTTTGAATATACTACTAAAAATATGTTGCAAGTGTTAGTCAAATATGAAGCATCATACTGATGCATGCTGACGAAATTTAGGCTTCACTTTGACAACCTGTGAAACTAGTCCGTTATAATATTACATGATTTCTGGTTATGCGTTTTAAAGTGGTTTGGCGACATAGCCTTTTTTGAAATCTTTAATCTATCTCTTCAAACTCTTACTTGGCTACTGAAATTTACTTACTGAAGCGATGATAAGATTTTTGATCATCGCACTGAAATAAAGCTTAGAAGTATTGATTTACTTTCTGTTCTATCTCTTGCTTAATAGTAATTATTTATACTTTTTTTTAAAAAAAAAACTCAAAACACTAGAAGTTGACTGTAGATTACAAACGAAACTTTTAGAAAAATGTATATTATATTGACATTTCTTTATAGGAGTATATAATTTCAGTATTGAAATGTATACACGTGACTGGTTTCTGCAAAACAAACCAATTAGTCAGTATCAACCAGTCTATGAAGCTTTTGGATACTATTTGATGAGAAAACAAAAGTTGTCTGACGCATCAGTAATCGGTATTAGCATATAAAATAAATTTATTAGAGAATATTGACTGATATATCTAGTATGAAATGTATAGATGACTATGTAAACGAAATTCTTATGACATAAGATTACAATCTAAAAAGAATCTGATTTGCTTCTTCTTAGTTTTGTCTATTTTATAAGTATTACTGTGAATGTTGGGTAGCTGAATAATATTAATTCTAAAATTTTATTTAATGTAACAGCAACTGTATATGTATAATAAACTGTCAGAAGCACCTAATATGTAAAATATATCCTCAGTGATTGATTTGTTAATAGTAACTGTTTACGGTAAATATTTTATTTTTTTTGGCTGAAAGATGATATTGTGAACAGCTAAGAATATATGTTTAGTGTTATTGCTTGCAATAATACTAAAAAGTATACCCGTCGCACAAGAAGTGAATAACGCTCTCGCTTTTGAAGTGATCGCTCCCTAGTCAGAATCCGGGTGGAAACAACATCACTCACTGGGAGACAGGTACATCCAGCTGATGAGTCCTAAACAGGACGAAATGCGCATCCTGGATTCTACTGCTAGCTACTACCCATCATTGCTATAAGAATATGTGGTTATAGAGTGTCTTTCTTGTAACTTTTGAACTATTTGCTTATATTTCCTGTCAAGTGCACTTTGCCAAAATGGTTAGTTCGATATCCACTCTTCAATGTATATGGATGAAAGTAAAGTAACCAAGCCAACAGTTTGTGAATTTCTGCAGCTGATATTTGGGTGTTCACTAGTCATGTGACTACACATAATTATTTGACATCATCTACGGTTGATACCTAATAAAGGGTCTGTAAGCATTAGCATTAAGCCTGAGAGGAATATCTGTTTGCCAAAGTAGAACTAGTAGGGCTAGACATGAGTTTGTAAATTATAATCGAATTCTCAGGCTAATGTACCGCAGCTCAAATCAATGTTTATAGTGTTGTGTACTCCAAGCTGAATGACGCAAATCTAGACTTTTGATTACCATTCTAGTCGATATTGTTACTGGTAACTTAAAAATGAACTGAACATTCGGCCTTTCCATGAACAGTGTAATTTTTAAGAAACACAGAGTGGCTATAAAAAGTGGATGAAAAATTATCATCATTATTACCAAACCTATTAGGGGACTGACAAAACGAAGACGATGGTTAGTGAGCCGACTGCCTAAAACTTTGGGTTATTGATAACGTCTTAGGATAGTCAGGTAGAAATTTCAATGGAACACTTCGGAGCACAGTTCAAACAGCCCATATCAAAGCTTCACCTACCTGATATCCAGTGCAAACCTAAATAGGACGTAGGTGTTGGTTCTCAAACTCTCCTCGAAGTTTCAAACCTACAACGATCCAAACAGAAGGATCCGATGGTATGTCATCAGACGTTTTTAAAGAAGGAAGTTGAAAAATACTTGGTAGAGTAACGGAGATACTAGGTAGTGTGTAGGAATCAGAGGTAGTCCCGTCGAAATTTTCTAGATACGAAAAGAGAGAAGCCTACAGAGGACTTAGTATAACCAACATCGTGTTCAAGATCCCTGTATCCACAGTTATTCAACGCCAGGCAGGTTTCAGACCTGGTCGTTTGTGTGTTGATCAAATCTTCACCATCCAACACCTTTTGGAACACAGCAATACTAGCCAGCACTCGATACATGTGATATTATATAAATTGAAGACGAGATTTCGCTCTTCCGACTAAGCAGTTATGACAATCTCTAACTGTGTAAGTAGTACTGCAGAGGTATGCAGTGTTAGTGAAGGGTTCGCATTCGAATTCATGTAGCTGTATAACAGCTAATGGTGAGTTATCGTCGGAAGTAACGACGACCATTAGTGTCCTCCAAAATTACTTATTGTCACCTTTGCGCTTAACTTCGCTATAGACATACTGGTAAATACAATACAACCTTAGGTACCACCAACTTAACAAGGGTCGACTTATTCCCTGGAAGAATCTGAGTGACTTAGGGTATGCAGATGACATTGACCTGGTAGGCGAAGAGGCTGACAAAATGCAGGGTCTTCATCAACTGTTGAGCAGAAATCTGATTAGGTTTGACACGGGTATGGCACCCGTCAAATGTAATTTGGTACTTTTGTAATGGTCTGCAGCTACTCCCAGTATAAGGGTATGAAGTGAAGGTGGTAACTTCATTCAGGAATTGCATAAACCCAAATAGGTAGGTTGCAGATGAAATCTCAACACGAATACTAGAGGGTCATCTGGCATCTGCCAATCAGGTCATCTCTACCACCAGCGAATTACTGCACTATCATTTAAAGGATGAGTATACTGCACTGCAGCCTACTGTGTGACCAATGTTGAAATCGGGTGAACAGTACTAGGCAAGATAGGTAAGTTCGTCAATGAGGTTGAGAACTTCCACCAACTGAGGTAGCATGGACATATGTTAATCATGTTGAGTCACTGCCCCCTGCCCCCCCCCTCCAA
The DNA here is from genome assembly GCA_944470555.2 of Heterobilharzia americana. Lineage (NCBI taxonomy): Eukaryota > Metazoa > Platyhelminthes > Trematoda > Strigeidida > Schistosomatidae > Heterobilharzia > Heterobilharzia americana. Next base: position 56,444,702 of record OX104129.1, on the reverse strand, counting down.
ACACATTGTTACTTGAAGTAGGATTGTGTTGGGAGAGGGCTCATGATGTTCACACCAAGACGTGATATCAGTCCCTGAAGTATATGGTCGTTGATCTAAGTCATGTAGGGAGGTGAAAACTGGCTGGTTGGGTTCCTCGAGATGATAGAAACCAACGATTGGAGACCCTCAGTGACATGGGTAGAAATTGGTCTCGATGGCACAGATGCGTTCACTCGTGGATGTTTTCTGTAATTTGAACACTCTTACTAACCTTCATTTTCAAATTCCTTCCCCTTCCACACACCTATGTCATCACTTTCTTCACCTACTTGTTCTTTTTTGCATGCTGCTGTGAAATGTGGTACACTGAATCAATGTACTTCTGTGCAAGTTTCTACGTTGGTTTCATCTGCCTATTCCTTGAAGTCTCGGGAGTTAATCATTTTTTTAGTAATGGCTAATTTCAGTGATCATGTTACAGGCCATTTCAATAAAACCAGTAATAAAATATATCAGTATTCATCATGTACTGACATCAGCTGGAGTGACATTGGAAACCTGGGAGCACTGGACAACTGTTTCGTGAGGACAAATACTCAAAGATGACATTAGGCGACAGTCGCATTATATTGTGAACTGACAGAAGTTAGAAATGTAGACGATTGGATTCCGACCCAGTGGCTCAATGGTAACGTTCTGGTCACGGAGCCTGAAGGTCCTGGGTCTGATCGCTAACGGGGTCGTGGATGCGTACTGCTGATGAGTCCCATACTACGACGGAACAGCCATTCAGTGCACGCAGGTTTCCAATGTTTCTGCAACTGATGTCAGTCTATGATGAATACCAACTTGAAATCGATAAATCCCCACAATCCACCAAACTGAATATGTTTTTGCAAAGATATGTATCGTTTAGGTGAAGCATATGAAAAATTCGAAAGATATCATTTTTCTTAAGGAATTACACGGTAACGAAATCTGAACTTTGATCAAAGGATAAAAATTCCAAGTTAACTAGAAACTTCAGGTAAGTTTTGTGGAATGTTAATCATTGGACTCATGAGTTTTAGCAACAAGTTACTCCGAAAAAGTGTCAGTTTAAAAGTTGGTTCTATTCTTCGTACGTACAGGTATGGCTCAAGTATTTCACTTCTAAGCTATAATTTCAAACTTCTCATCAGCTATCTCTACACAGACAACTGGGTAGCAGCAAAATCCTCACAGATTGACTTTGGCTCAACTTAAACTCGTACCAGGTTGCTGAATACCATTGCTGTGATAAATCCATAAAATATGATTAATAATGATACGGGAATGGCAGCATTTGTAACAAGGTGCGATGTTGTAAGGAAAACTGTTTTCGGGTGAGATCACGCTGTGATACAGGATTGTTTAACATGAAAAACCTGGCAAGGATTTTCTCTGTCTCTATGATACGACTTGTACATTTCTGTGTACTAGGCCACAAGACGTAACCTTTCAATCATGGACTTTGTTATTAGCCGAGAAAGTGAAGTGGACTGAAAATGATTAGTGGGTAGTTAGTAACTAAATGAGTTAATTAAGTGCAATGATATTCTCCTTTCTGCAGTTTGCTATCCATATCAGTGGTTGGTAAGACGCAGCAAAGTAAAGAACCGTTTGGTTTGGATTGTAAAGCCAGAATTACAATGCCTTGTACTCTCGTTCCCACATGCTTATTTTCTTTATCCATTAACACCCAGATTCGACCACTTTCTCTCCAAAATAACATCCTTTGCTTCAAGAACCTGATAAATATTATTTTCAAACTACTTTCTGGGTCACAATGAATGGTAAGTCGTGTTTGTCAGTATTACTTGAATCAGATCGGTTGAAGTATATTAAGTAATCAGTAGGCTATATGACCTGACATCAAAGTCATATGGATTGAGGTATGCGATGAAATCGTGTGCATTTATGTCATCGAATTTTTGGTAGTGCTTGGGTCAAGTCACTCCACTAAACAATCATTTACAACAATTTTAAGTTTGTAGAACATTTGTGTGTAACATCTTTGCATATTGTTTATGAACAAGTTGTCATAGATAAAAGGAGTAACTTTAAAGGCAATCCTAACATCTGTTGAGATAGTCAATTCCATTTCTGTATTTTATGAAAAACTAACTGCCCTGCCGACACCTGGTTGGTTATTTCAGCAGTCGTTAAGGTGACCATTAAGGTCACTCAATAAAAGTAATGCAGTAGAGAAAAATGTATATGATGACTAATGTGTATGTTTACGTGGCTACATTGTAAACTTCATCAACAGACTTCCAGCAATACTCATGAAATGACAAGTATTACACGGCGACGAACTGGTATAACCAGTAAGAATTACATTTGTCGATCAGCCCTTTTAGCAATAAGGTTACTACTTGGGTGACATAACATAGGTTTGCAACTTCGACCATTTTAAAGCGAAATTCTACTTTTCTTCAGTATTGATCTTAAGTATCTGTTCCATTTTATGCCAGAAATGTGTTTAGAACTCCACTGGTTAATCAGTGAAATTCTGATGCCCAATTCACGCCATCACTGCTTCAATGTATCTTGAAATTACTCCGATTGTCTATCAAGGGTAGTGTGTACTATACAACAGTCCGCTCGGTTCTACTGTATGACTATGAAACATGGCCATTGAAAGTGGAAGATATGAGAAGGCTTCAAGAGTTTGACCACCGTTGCCTTCGTAGTATAGGCCGCCATATTCCATGGTATCACCACGTGAGTAATGCAGAAGTCAGGTATAGAGTTTTAGGGAGTAGAGGTAAATCAGTTGACGAGGTTATGAACCTTCATCGACTGAGATGGTTGGGACACGTACTACGTATGCCTAGTCACCGATTGCCTCGTCACACAATGTTGGCTGAGGTGGGTCCAGGCTGGAAAAAGGCCCACCGAGGTGGCCAGACTGAAACATGCCACCAATGTATGAAGTCCGACTGTTGGTTTGAGCCATATGGGGCGATACAGACTAAGTGGTTGGGGTCCGCGAGACAAGAGGAACCAGTGGTTGGAGACTCTAGGTGATATGACTCAGAACCGATGTCAGTGGCGCAGATGTATACACACATTATCCTCATCTTAACGACGCCATAACGAATCTCACCATTTTGTCATTTTTCCTTTCTTTCCTCTCGTAGTTTATATTTCTTTTGACTGCATTCTCTTATCTTCATCCTTCATCTCACTACCTTTCTACTTGATGTACTGTACTGAGCCGCAGCAACTCAGACCGTTACGCAGTAGTGCCTGGTCCTATGTTGATTCGGATAGATGGATGATTTTGAAATTACAATATTTTCAAACAAACAAGCTCTGCCTTCAATTATATTTCTTATATCGGTTTGACAAACTGACTTTAATGCACCGTCAATTCGGAACAAAACCGAAGTAAGTGAAATGAGCACATTAGACAATTAAATTAAGACTCCACCATTTGAATTACTCTGAACCCTTGAAATCACTAAGAAACTCGTCATATAAGCAGTATAGAAAAGAGTAAATAAGTCATATTAAATACTGGTGTACATGTGATAAAAAGGTGCTTTTCATGAACTCATAACAACAATAATAATTATAGAAAAAGCAAAAACATAAGTTAAAACTCAAAATAAATTAAAGCATCATAGTTATGAATGATAATGATAATATCGTAAATGTGAAAAGTGAATAAATGTGTGTAGGTCAATAAAAAGGATGGAGAATGAGGTAATAATGGCGCTAGAATATTTGTGAAGCAAAAGTAAAACGTATCAATAAAGTTACTTTTCAATTATTTGTCCTATAAAATATCAGAGTATAATGATGTACGATTACAATGAATAGGTGACTCAGTGTAACCGAATGCATTCATATCGTGAATTAATTACAATGAAACGACAGTAGAACACAATATAAAATCAACAACACATATCATATCAACGATTCATTTTAAAAAAAAGGAAAATACCTAGGAGTATAATATAATATTATTTGATTTTCAATGCTCCATGTTGAACGTTACTTCATGATATTGGTCATGAGAAGAAGACTAAAGGAAAAACGTCCGCAGCATATATATAAGTAATGCAGCGACGAATAAAAGTTATATTCCACAGGAAAAAGTAACCCAGAATGGAATATTTCACTGAAAGTCGAAAAATAAAAAATATACAAGCGCATTTAAAACAAACAAATATTAGGATACCATTTTTTTTCAACTTATTGTGATAAACCCACAGGTTGATTAGTGACTATGGATGTATAACAGCAAGGTAGGAGAATGAGAATAAAGCAAGTATTATTCCAACAGAAGTGGTATGCTTTTCTTCGAACTTAAAGGTTTAGAGGCACCAATTTGGTAGTCGAAAAAAAACTAGGAATTAACATTCATTAATTTAAGCCGCCAAAGAACGTTACATTACGGCAGCACCTCCTAACCAGTCAGAATCCGTTTCCTCTAAGACCATCATGTCAGGACTAAGATAACCAGCACTGACATTTTGCGAAGGTAATGCAGGTGAGGAATTCGTAGTGCCATGTGATTGCTCCAAACGAGATGACCTTAAAAGTCCTTGGCTATCTTGATGAAGTAGCTTGTATTCCGACGGCGAAGGGTTCATAAACACGTCACCACTAGGACTTAGATACCCACTTGTATTAACACTTCCAGCGCATGATCTACGTGGTATCACAGAGATCCCTGTTTGTAAAGTAGAATTATTTCCTTGTGGTGGATTTGTATTGTCAAAACTCTGAACAGATGGAGACAGAAACGTTGGCCCCATAGCATAAGCAGTAGCACCAGAACTCATGAACCCAATACGACTTGGTGGACGGATATTGTGAAACACTTTCACTGGTTGCAGCTCTGAGTAGGTTCCAGAGGGCTGATTATTATTACTACTATTATTGTTTGCATTATAAATGCAGTTTGGATCAGAACATGTCGCAGCAGGACCACAATCGTTCCAATAAGAGCAGCAGTCATTGCATATGGAACCTGAAATAAAAATACACCAACAACTGTAATGAACTAATAAAAAACACGGTTGAACCTAAATGAAGCAAGCTGTAGACTGAAAAACAACTGACTTACTCAAAAATCTACTAATTGCACATCGGTTCTCATGAATACCAATCAGAAAAAAATTAGGAAGCTGAGTGAGTAATTCAACTTTTATGATGTGCAAAAAACCTCAATCAGTGTAGAAATACTATTGTGAGAATGACTGTCAACCATCTAGAAGGATAGCAGCAATATTTAACTACACTAACCCATTTATCTCCTTGTGTGAAGCCGTGGCTCAGTGATTTAGAAAGATGACTACCAACCATTGGGCCATAGGTTCGAGCCCCGACCCACCTACCGAGGTTCAGGCAGCCAAGTAGTATCACTTGCCCTCATAAAATAGATGTGGGTATTGAGTTCAAACCTCAGTAGGAACAAGATCATTGGCTGGAGTGCAGGTACATCCATCTGACGAGTCCCAAACAGGACGAAACGCGCACCCCGGATTCTACTGGGAGTCACCAAGATGAATAAAACAATGGTGCACTTTGCCGCATAGTGAGTGAATCTGCACATAATTGTTTAGTTACATAAAGTCCTACTTATTTTTATTTTTGTCTATAAAAAAGCAACCCAACATAGCGACAAAAGCAAGTTAGAGGCTTTTCACATTTTCATTTAACAAAATTTTGATGTGCATTACTGTCCATTCAGAGGCAGACAAAAAAACTATTGATACCGATAATGTCTGTTGTAAATTCATCAGTCTAACTTTTTCCAGATATAGGCAAGAACCGATGAATAGCTTATGATAAAGACAAATTACTCTGCAGGCACAGAATGCTAGACAATGCATAACCGCAGAGGTCTATAAATTCAATCCAATGAGATCAGCATAAAATAGAAAGTTTAAATATGAACTGATGCTAACTGCAGAAGAGGTGGTTCTTACTACTTTTCAAGCTAGCGAGTAACACTTGCAACCTCCAAGTACATTGAGGAACGAGCAGATGACGTTCAAATGCAGACTGACAAAGAACACCAAGCAAAATTAACGTAGAAACCCGCATAGAAGTACATTGATTCAGTGTACCACATTTCACAGCAGCATGCAAAAAAGAACAAGTAGGTGGAGAAAGTGATGACATAGGTGTGTGGAAGGGGAAGGAATTTGAAAATGAAGGTTAGTAAGAGTGTTCAAATTACAGAAAACATCCACGAGTGAACGCATCTGTGCCATCGAGACCAATTTCTACCCATGTCACTGAGGGTCTCCAACCGTTGGTTCCTATCATCTCGAGGAACCCAACCAGCCAGTTTTCACCTCCCTACATGACTCAGATCAACGACCATCTACTTCAGGGACTGATATCACGTCTTGGTGTGAACATCATGAGCCCTCTCCCAACACAATCCTACTTCAAGTAACAATGTGTTTGGAGGGGGGGGGGGCAGGGGGTCAGTGACTCAACATGATTAACATATGTCCATGCTACCTCAGTTGGTGGAAGTTCTCAACCCCATCGACTAACTTGTCTGTTTACATACCTAATGATCGTGAGTATTAACAGATAAGGAAGGCTTAAGGGATAAAAGAAGGCAGTGGCGTTAGGCAACAGTAGACAATGCCTAGCTGGAACAGTTAACATGATATTTTATGCAGATCGGCTGTGTATATCATTCAGCAGTCGGCCAATGGTCAATCCGACACTGAAAGATAGCCTACCTAATCGTAGATCTTCATCTTACATATATCAATTCAACTGTCACTCTGGAACTAGTCACATAGGGCCTACGACTGATTAGACAGGTGCCTCTCCGGATACAAGAGTATTTACCACCTTGCTTCCGAAAGGGTCAAGGTCAAGTGCAGAAAGTTCACTTCTACAACACCTAGTGGACACACGGCATCACTTAGATATCAATAAAACTTTCAATGTCACTCATCGTATTCCAAAAACAATACCACATGTAGCTAGCTCGCCAACGCCTGCTCAACATAGCGGAAACTGTCGCAATAAGATTCATCAAGCCTGAACTCTAAATTCAGAAAGAACATGTCCAAGCATTACTTCTACCTTGGCCTTCAGTAAACTAAAGGCCATTCCTACCTTTTTATTCCTTGTCATTTTCTTCCCTATCATAGCATCCGTCTGTTTATGTATCATCCCAATATTGAGAAATTAAAAAGGGAAAACCGAGTTCCTCACAATCCCCAGTTCTCAGTCCATTTTGAGAATGTATCCACCCCTAACATGGCTTGATTTTACGCTGTACAAGTGCGTTTTATAATTGTAGAACCTGAGGAGAATTTATGGGAAAGAATGTTCTTCGTTCAGATTGCTGCTCTTCATCAATATTATGAGAATCTTTAGTTGTTAGAAATCTTTAAATGGAATTACATACCACGTAGGTCTTCTGGATAGTGGTAAGACGAAAAAGAGTTACTGTTATGTAATTTAATACACTGTGATAGGGGTCTGAAAGCGGAGTTGTACTGGTAGCTTGACAGGGGTGTGACAGCAGTCAGGTGTTTCCGACGGATGATCAGCAGTTCCTTGCCTATGCTGCGTTCCCGGGGGATTACAAAAGGTCGACTCTAAAAACACCACACTCCCCTCTACGTCAAGGCATACTGGTGCCGGACATATGGATTCATAACCAGACTCAAAAAAACAAAAAAAACACCTCAAACCTTTAGAAAGGACGTATGTAACCGGCCTAAGTTAAATGTTCCATGAGCCCAACGACAGGCTGATGGAACGTTGGGCAGAACACTATGAAGCACAGTTCAATTGACCCTCAGAAACGCTTCAATTGCCCACCAACCAGCTCTAACCGGAATGGGATGCAGATATCAGTCCTTTAAATCTCCGTGAACTTGAGACGGCTGTTCCAAACCTGAAACGATGCAAAGTAGCAGGACCTGACAGTTTGCCACCTGAAGTTTTCAAGGATGGAGATTAGAAACTGCTCATTACAGTGACAAAAACACTGGGCAGCGTAAGGGAATCAGAAGCAGTGCCGTCAAACTGGTCTAATTCTCCGATCATCCCAGTCTATAAGAAGAGGGAGAAATCTCCTTACAACAACCATTAAGGAATTCGTTTGATTAATATTGTATCAAAGATCCTAAGGTCCATAGTTAGCCAACGCATAGCTGCAACTCCAAAAAAGCAAACTCAACAAAAAAACAGGCAGCTTTTAGAAATGCACGAAGGTGCACCAAACATACTCTCACCCTCCGATAGGTTCTAGAACACAGGCATACATACAGGCAACCGACACTTACCATATTTATTCACCTGAAGATCACATTTGATTATGTCGACCGTGAGCTTTTCGTGACAGTGTCTGACTGTGAAAGGAGTACCCAGCAACTACATAACGACAATCAAAACTCTCTACTCAAACTCACACATCTCATGTAAAGGCTCACACAGAGTTTTCATGTGAATTGACGACAACTAGTAGTGTTTACAAGCGATCTCCACTGTCACATTCTCTATTCAGCCTTGTTATTGACGTACTAATACACATTACCTTATGTACGTCTGACTTCACATAGATTGATCTCCTCCCTAGAAGTCATATGGTTCACTTGGAGCATGCAGATGATAACATCCTCCTGCGTGAAGACGATGACAAAATCTAGGGTTGTCTGGATGCATTGAGCAGAAATCCGTGTATACTTGGTATGTGTTTCACACCTGTCAAATGCAAGATGATGCTCCAGGACTGATCTGCTGCAAATACTCTCAGTTTAGTGATGGGGAGTGAACTGGTGGAATGTGTCAATCTATTCACTTACCTGGGGAGTTACATCACCCCGCCGAACAGGCTGGCTGTGGACAAAACCTCAGCTCGGATACACAAGGCCCGTTTGACATTGACATTTGCTAACTTGCATCACCTCTGGTGCCGGTGAGATATCTGACCATCTATCAAAGGAAGAGTATACTGCATTGCAGTCTGTTTTGTCCTGTTATATGCCTGTCAGACATGGCCGTTAGAAGTAGAAGGTATGAAGTGATTACAAGTGTTTGATCATACGTACCCTCGTAGCATTGTTCGGGTTTGGTGTAATCACTATGTGAGCAATGTTGAAGTCAGATGAAGGGTACTAGGCGAGGCAGGCAAGTCGATTGGTGAGGTTGTGAACCTTAGTCGACTGAGGTGGCTTGGACGTGTACTGCGCATGCCAAGTCACTGCCTACCTTGATGTCCTATGCTAAAGGAAATCAGATTAGGTTGGCACCAGTTGATGAAATCTCTCACTGTTGGTACAAGTCATGCGGGGATATGCAGACTGCCTGTTTGGGGTCCCTGAGATGAAAGGAATCAGTGGTTGAGGACTCTTGATGAAATGGCTGAAAATCGGTCACAGTGGCACATATGTATTCACAAGCTTGGATGTTTGTAAAAACCTTTACTTTTAGTTTGTTTATTCTGTCACACAACTTCATCTTCTTTGACATTACTCTTTCACTAGCCACCTGCTCTGTGTTTACTGCCGTGAAGTGTGTTAACTTGAGTCGACCCATGTGTGTGCGAGGTTCTACATTGATTTTGTCAGTCAGGGTCGTTTGCCACGTGCCGATTCCCGTCATCAGCGAGATATATGAATACATATCGAAAAGTTCCTATACTACACTGCAGTGCACTCTGTTTTGTTTCGCGGTAGAGACATCGCCGTTCGGAATAGATATAAAGACATAACAGGCTTGTGACCACAACTGTATTTGTAGTATTGCTCGCGTACGGCGGAAGTATGGTGTCAGTAATGTCGAGATTTTATGTAAACATAATCCGGTTTAAGATTATAGTTAAGTGAGAAAAGTATTTAAAATCATGTGGAGAACAACTTACCCTTACAACCGGATGGGAGCGGACCAAGCATGGCCATCAACGAGTTCTGAGGGCTCCCATAAGTGTTTCCCGGTTCTTGAGGGTGACTTTGTATCGAGGGATGGTTCCAACTTCCATGAGAAGGAAATGAAGGTACGCTAGGATGGGAAGTATTTCCTGGATGAACAGATTGGGCAGGAGGAACGTGGTAAACTTCTCCTGTATCCATAGGTAAAGGTGGTGTGTTAAGTGATTCAATATGAGATGGGAAGATATACGGATTGCTGCCTACACCCCTACGTTCCTCCGCAAGTCGAATGACCACTGCAGATGCGTAAGTTGAGATGGCTTCATTCCTAGAGCGAACCAACTCATCAAACCTTGGACCTGCACCAGGTAAAGTAGCCAGTGCCTCAAGGCCATCACGATCCTGTGAAACCTCGGCGAGGACCCCAGCCGCAGCACGTTGAATGGATTCGTGAGGTGAGTGGAGAAGTTCGACAAAGATAGAGAGACCAGAGGAACCAGGTTCAATACTGGGTGTTATACTCAAAGCTGGAGCCTATAAATCAATGAATGCAATAAGGTATTAACTGAACGACTGAAAAAATCAAGGTGCAAATTTTGTAGCTCACTATAACTTTACTATTTGTAAATAATCAGTCACTTCTTGAAGTTTCACACTTCAGAAACTGGTAATCGCAATGAAAATTGACAACCTGATATGCCTTTGTGATACAAAGCCATAAATGAAATCTAATTTATAAGAATTTACGATATTATCTCTATTCGCTTGCATAAGTCAACGGAGCACAGTTCATTCCTGTAATAAAGCTGTTAGTAGTCAATAGTTTAAGCCAATAAACTACAGTTCCAACCATTGACAATAAAGGACTAATCCAGAAAAACGTATTTGCCTTATGATGAAAATTTATCTTGATATCAACACTGACACTGATCTACAATTTACGAGTGCCATCACTACTATACAGCAAAGACACTACAAAACGTTAGATAATCATGAATAATATGTATAAAACCAGTGGCAATATCAATTTAAGGAAACTGGTAAGAGTGAAACGACTAAAACTTCGTTATCAGAGTTGAAAACACTAGCAAATGATGAAGGTCAATGCCACCAAGTTTCACTGACCATTCCATTTGAAGCTTCAATTTGGTACAAAATAGAAACGTAAATGCACCAGAAAAAATAATATATTAGCAACATATAAATACTAGGTAAAAGTTTGCCACGCCTCAAGTCAGCATATCGAGGTAGAATGGATCACAACTAAACATCGATAAATAAGTAGTTAACAGTGATAGGAAAACAAAATAACAAGGAACAAAACAATTATCAAATTTGTTAAGACGATTAAGATGAAGATAATGTGTAGATGCATTTGCACAACTGAGATCGATTCTGAAAACTAGTTAGAAAACGAGGGTAGGACTCTATTAGGTCGTTGATTTCATTATTGGAAGATTGATTTAAAAATTTGTTAAAGACCTTTGCATTATCCGAACACACCAGTGGACCTCGAAATTACACTACCCCCCCCCCTAATGCATGCGAGTAACTTTACGGAAATAACGAAAATCGACCACAGAAACTCGCTAGAGTAAGAATAGAATTTAGGAACTGTGGTAGATTATAATTTCATTATAGTTCCTGTTTTATTTTTCATTGTGAGACATATACGAAAACAAATATAGTGGAATTCGTTTTGATCACAATGACAGGCACCAAATAATCCACTTTCACTAAGTTCAGATTCAGGTTTACCATATTTGGCAGCAGACTTGTCATAGTGCATCAGTTATTATGGTGAATGATAATGTTAGAATAAATAATTGGGTTTTATGTGCGTCATAGTAACAACAATGTAGCGAAATCTTAACGTGTCAACGATGCATACTAAATCCCTTAATCTGGAAAATAGGACTTCACAGAAACAGTTGCTTATATATTGCAGGTGGAACACATGAATGAGATCTACCACGTAAATAAAAGTTGTACACATAAAAGCCGTAAAAATATGAAATTGAGGATTATCTAAAACCAACCGCGTAGTGAACATAAGCTTCAAAACCAAGCGCAAAACTAGTTATTGATAGTGAGACGATAAAACATCATTCCCATTATCTTAATGCTGACGATAAGTAAAATAATGAATACAATGTTAGTGCTTTTCACTTGCTCTAAGTAGAAATATTCAAGAAAGAGTTTATAACCTAAAAGAAATGAATGCAGACCAGTAGAAATCTAAGTGGACTCCGGTGGAACGATGGTTACGAAATTTGGTACATATAAAAGAAACCTAGTCAGTTCAACGAAATGTTTCAAAACGTACACTGCTTTAACGAAGCAGACAATAACAGAGGAAATCAACAGAAGCAGAAAGATATCAAAAGAAGTGACAGGTAAAGATAAAATTCTTAAGATGATGAACAGTGGATACGTTTACATCATTGTAACCGATTATGAGACATAAAATCAGCTTGGGAGAAAAATATCCTCAGAAAAGCCGGATTGTGTGGGAAAATTATATATATATATATATATATATATATATATATATATATATATATATATATATATATATATATATATATATATACTGGAGTACACTATTTTTACAGATACGGTTAAGAATTACTTATGAGATCTCGTACAAATATTTACGTTATTTTAATTGCTATCAACGTGGTAACAATCCCCAGGTCCAGCAGAAACAACAATATATAAGATACAGTTAACGTATGCAAAGGTGAAGACTAGTTATCGCAAATTTTTATGATTTATGAAGAGGAACTTTGTAGTTCATACCGGAAAAAAGTGTACGTGTTACTATAAGCTGATGACAGCGTCGAACCATAAACAGAAAATAAATTATGCAGAATGAAATTGAGTAGTTCGTGCCAGTAGGAGATAAATCATACTTGTTTCAGTGATCGGAACAACTATTTCCAAGCTAAGATATACATACATATGTCAGTCTAACCCAATTACTTGCAGTTTTGTGTAGTGGGAAATGAGGCACACATTATATAAAGACTACTGATATTCCTTAACTGCTTACGACTCATTAGGTGATTAGACGACACTGATCCGAAATGCAACGGGTTACATTTCCTCATTTCAGTCTATTTGTAACCATTATCTAGTATCATCAGTGGGCATCCATCTTCAAATTAGACTTCGACAACCTCATTCGCCAAGGTTTTCTGCCGGAACGTGAGATTTTCCTCAATTCATATTGTAAACTCGCTTAAACAATCAAAATGCAATTGTAAACCAACCTTTAGGAGCGATAAATATGAACGAGTAGCATGATCCTTTGCTAGCATATGAAGTGCACCGCAAATTCCCTCCACGATTTCTTCCAGTCTCACGCTTTGAACTAACGTCGAAAAGGTTGGGTGGGATGGAGGAGTAACAGGAACAGAACGCTAGGAAATAAATGAAAGTTGTCAGACTTATGGTTTCAGGTAAACAGCGGTTATTCCACATTAGACTTTTTTTATTTGAATTATAAAGCAGTGACATGGTATTATTTACTTGATGACGTTTCGAGCATAAATTATTGTTTATAATCAGATCAATGTAATCACACTACTTTCGACATTGATATGATTATGAGTAATAATTTATGCTCGAAACATCATCAAGTAAATAATACTGTATCAGTGTGTTATAAATCAAATAAACAAATCCAACATGGAATTAAATTCCACCACACTGCCTAAGTTTTACATCTATATTAAACAGTGATTATCCCATGTTGATAGAGCTACTAATTTGATAACTTTATAAAATAGGCTGTTTGAAAACCCAGGTAGATACTTGGAGTGATTGTGAACCATGACATCATGGATGGTCCTTATATATATAACAAACGGATACATTTTTACATAAACCATATCGATATATAATACCCCCATATATGCAATTAAAGTTCTTAGTGCTATGGTTTGATCTTTCACTCAGTACCGCGCAATCTAAATATTTTTAAACTACTGAGTATTTTTTTACTGACTGATGCCTTTAAAGCCAGTAAAACACCTAAGACTCATGACCAAACATTTTTGATGTTGTACTACCTGCTTTAAATGGTAATCTGACACTCAAAATGGTACTCTAGTGTACATAAGTGAATGATGGTAGTAGTAGCAGCAATAATCAAAATAAGCTGCAGCATACGTTAATGTACTTGTCTACAGGCTACACCTATGACTGTTCTGACTCACTTGCCTGGAACTTGATTCAATTTTAAGGAACAGATCTGAAAGATAGTTCACTTTCAGTGTTAGGTTTAATTACTAAGTAATCATAAATTGTGCTCGAAGTAATGACAGTACTAATTATTTTGCTTCACTTCATTTTAGCCCGAAGTTCACCCCGCCATTCAGTTAAGAAGAATCACAATGCAAGAAAGCCCAAGACATGACAGAAAGAGACAGAGGTTCATGAAATTCTGAACTGTGGAATACAGCCATTTGATAAGAGGAAAACAAAACGCAGTTGCAGCGAAGAAAAACCTCGATAGAAAGAAACATTTTCCTTCCCTTCAACTGTGTTTAATCTTTACTTATGATCAGATTTTGAAATGTTGGCTGAACCATGTAGAGAAGTGCAGACTGTCTGGCTGAGGCTATCGAGACGACAGGAACTAATGGTTGGTGATATGGCTTAAAAATAGTGAAAATGGCTCAGATGTATGCACTTTTTGTTATCTCTGAGGTTTTGAACAATTTCCATTGTTTTTCAACTATTTTTTTCCTTCCCTACATGCAATCGGCAACTTTCAAGTCACTTATTTTCACCTTACTTCTCCTTTGCATGCTGATGTGCAGTGTAGTAGTTTCTACTGACGCATTTCTCTCCCGTTGTACACGGATTTGTCTGGTATGATCTCAATAAGTATACCGGGAATTGGAGTCACCAAGCCATAAAACCAGTAACACTACTCCCCCCTCTCCATTAATGTGTCGCAATCAGATACGTTATAAAATCCAACCTAAAAAGTCAAAAGTACTCAGTGGCCTAATTAGTAGTCATGAGCTTATCTGAATAGAAGTGTTAGCCACAGAGTAGTGAGAACCACTTTTACTGAGTAGAAACTAATGAAAAGTGGTATGTCAGGCATCGCGAGTAAGCATTAAGGATGCTAGTTAGTGAACACAAAAAGGCAATCACGGCATGCTAGACCGAGAAATGCACTAGATACAAAAAACAGAAATCACGAAATCCCTTAAGAGTTGGCAGCTATTTAATGCTATTTTGACCCCTACTGTAGGTTTTTAAATTGCAGTGAGTGTTTACCCATTTTTGAATTGAATACTCACTTATAAATGGCAAAAGTATTGTAATTATTAGAGGCAGAATCACAAAACTCACCTTTATTATCTCATGTTGTGTGGCATAAAGCAGTAAAAACAAACCCGTAACAAGTCCGCATTCCCGCATTCCAAAATGACTATCTAAATTAACGGACAAATTTCGCAGTAAGCCAACCATCGCTTTCACAAGCATCCATGAAACCACTGGGTTCTGAGGATGTTGACAGACTAAACCAAGATCAGGACAAATACCAGCCGTCGCTGCATGTAAAATGCGGGCAATAACTGGCAAACCGTTTAACTCGTGAACAATAGCATGTCTGGCTGTCTCTTCTTCTTCGTGACGGCTTGTTAAGTGCCTCAAAGCGCACATACATGGCTCGAGAATATCCTCTTTAGCAACAGGTTGACTAACAGCGCGCAAAAGCCCTTCTACACCACCCATCTGGAAATAAAGTTAGGTATGATGTGACTTATTACCTTAAAGACAACAAATTTATTTGCGTGATTATTGCACGTGAGGTTGGAGAGTATCCCGGCTGCGCATGTGATCATGCTACTATCCCCACAATCCAATAGACGTACCAGCGAGTGCAACAAAGGCTGAAGATTATCCATTTTAGTGGCTGCGTCGGATAAATTACGAAGCGCCCAGAGACAGTTTAGTACCAGTCGATGACTAGAACTGTGTAGATGCTTTGCCAGGGCATCCATTCCTCCTGCAACAATTATAGCTGGCTTGTTAGAAGCACATACACTCAAGACTTTTAACACTCGAGCAGTAGTCCAAAGTAATTTTTCATACTGGTAAGTCCGTAAAATGCGAACCAGCTCCGCAGGTCCCCCACTGCAAAGAATTTGCAGTTTGCTTTCTTGATGACCATAAGCTAATATCTGTAAACAGTCTGTACATATTGTGAGGAATTTTATGTTATTCTTGCGCAACAAAGTAGTCATTTTCTGCAAACAGCCACTTTGCCTTACAACTGCCTTAGCTCCGTCTTGATGAAGTAAGAGGTTGTGCAATGTAGTTATTGCATAAAACAAGACTGATTCCACTGGTGAATTCAGGAGTTTAACAAGACAGGGGATACATTGTGCAGCAAATATTGCCTAAAGTGTTAGTCAGAGTAATCAAAAGTTACCTTCAGTCCCGGTTGCATCTGAGAAATATTGTACAGTGTACCAGCAAGGAAGCGAACTGTTTCTGGATCTTCTGTTCGATCTAGAGCAGATATAATGCAGTCAATCATGTCCCTTGATTTTATAAGAGCATCGATAGCTTCTGATTTGCTCAGTTGAAAAACCATCATTGATGACTGATAAATAATGACTTGATCATCCTCATCTTTGATCAGTTTAACAAGTTCTGGGATAGCACCAGCAGCTTCATCTGTATCGATTTCTGGCAGTTTGTTTCCTCGTAAATCGACATTACTAGCCGAATGAGAACCACCAACATCACTTAAGGAGTCAACGCCCAAAATGCTACTGGTACTAGGTGTAGCCGGAGAAAGCAAGCAGGAGTCCGATGGGTTTACAGACAAAGGGAACGTTGACGACCAATGAGGTAAATGACCAGGCTTCTGACCAAAGTATCGATCATCTGCCTCAGTATCATCGACCCCCATTTTGCTGCTGATACTTGGTGTATGTGTTCCAACAGCACTATGAATACCAGAATCGGAAAGGTAGTTAGTTTGTTGCCACATTTTAACCCTCTGACATTTATCTACCATTTGGGTAGAAACACCATCTGCATCTATTACCTGACGCATAGGTAACCCCTGATTGTCTACTAAATTGCAAGACTGTATATCTTGTAATGATTGAGTATTAACAGAATCCATATTCCATACGTGAACACGTAACGAAAAGCCCCGAAAATGGAACACGAAAATGTGCCGATATGCTTCAAAAAGGGCGCTCCTAGATAGATCAAACTTTCAGATGATTGTTGACGGAGTAGAATAACTTCAAACTTCGTGGTGTAGAATTAGTGAAGGGCGGTTCTCTAGGTTCTACGACTGTCTTTTCGGAATACGTTCTGAGTTTGGGATGGTCACAATTATCTTCCCCGTTCTGAAGGACTTGAAAGGATAGAGACACGATTATTAATTAATCTGCTCTTAAGGTAGTATTACTGTATCTGATATGGGGAAAGCTTCACGAGTATAGCCCATCGGTACCGTAGGACTCGAGGTGTGCGTCTAGCCTTCTTTTAAAGGTATCAGGGGGTAGGGCTGTAACAACTGCTGAAGGGAGGGAATTCCACAGTTTACAGACTCTAACTGCAAATGAGTTAGCACGGATCTTTGTACGTGCTCTCTCATGCTCTATTCTTAACGGATGACCCCTCAAGTAGCGTTTCCGACTAAAGATTAGAAGGGTTCTGTCTGGATGGAGGGGATTATGGGCGATGTGGCATATCATGATCATATCCCCACTGATCCTCCTGAATTGTACTGGGTGCAGCTAAGGAGCAGCTAAGCTGTCTGGGTATGGTTTGTGCCATTACCTAGTCACTTTCTTCGTAGCTCTTCTCTGTACCCGTTCTAGGACGGCAGTGTCCCTTTTCAAGTATGGGGGCATTACAAGCGACTTTTTTTCTAAATGAGGACGAATGTACAGAGCATATACTGTGGTGAAAAGGGAAGGAGTTAGACACCCTAAGGTTCGAGAGAGAAACCCCAGGATTCCATAAACCCTACTGGCTGCAAGGTAACAGTGAACAGAGGCTCCTAGTGTATGGTGTAGTGTAACTCCCAGAGCTTACTCCATGTTAGAGCGACAGATATTTATTTCACCCAGAGAGTAGGAACTGGGACTGCCTTCATGTTGGTGAACTATTATAATTCGACACTTCTTCTAGTTGAGAGGAAGCAGGCTTTCCGTAGTTTGATTAAAAATTTTCGTAAGGTCCTCCTGGAAGACCGAAATATCCGTTGGCTTTTGTATTTCCCTCCAAATCTGCAGATCATCGACACATAATGGTGAATGTGAATTAAGGACCCCTGTTAGGTCATTGATTAAAGCAAGAAACAACAGTGGGCCCAGTATAGAACCTTGAGGCGCGCCACTCAGCACCGGGAACCAGTTATACAGAGGGGAGCCGACTCGAATAAGCTTTTGCATCTAGAACCCGCGGATCACTACTTCCAGTAGTCTTTAGAGAAAGAAAAAAGTGATGGTTAAAATGTGAAAATTCAATTCGTTCTGCACAGATCCCAGACACATCTCTCCCTTAAAAGAATATATTTGGCTAGCAATGTATTGATCGTAGGAAGGAGTTCAAAATCGATAATCCCTCATGCTTTATGGATAAAAACATGGACTTCTGGTGTGTGGAGCCAAATAGGATTGCTTTCCTTGTTGGCTTCGAGGCATCAGGCCACTGCTTACTAACAGTTGCATGCCAGACAATCTCATTGTTTCAACTGATATGTTTGTCCAAGTTGCTTTTAGGCGCTTCTGTTCAACGAACTGTAGAGTTTCTATGTTTTCTTCGATCTCGATCTCTACTAGCCCGTTAATTTTCCAATTTCAGTCCTTTGGAACGAGTATTGAAATGTACATTTTCTCATGCAAAATCAGCGAGTGGTCCATGTACTCCTTGAGTAAATAGTAACCATGCGTTGAGTCTCCCATGCGGTGCGTGTCTTCATTTGGTGTCGTGTGAATTTCGGGCGTGACAGGGGCACCTCTATTGGGGTACACAGGTTCAAGGTGATATTTGAAGCAGTACATCTGATTTCACCTGTTGTAATTTTCCCCTCCAACCAATAGCTGGTCATTCTCAGATTAGTAAACGAGTTGGGAAGCCTCTCGAGAGTGAAATTGCTATAGATCCCGTTTATTTTTACTTCTTCAGTAAGTTAGACCTCACTGTTGTGAGACTGGGAATCATGTCGCTGATCGAAAAATCCAGGGTGGTATGTGACCTACTGTGTACTACAAGTGGCAAATAGTAATTTTGAATGAGGCCATGCCACTATAACTTTTTTAAAGTGGGACTAAGGCAGCCACCGTTAAGAAGAACGTACGGATGAATTGCTCAGCCTGAACGGAATACTGAATGTTCCAATCTTTTCATATGCTCGCCTTAGGAGATTGGGCCACTGACCATTCCTGTCCACGACCTAGCGGCCTCAGATGAGTCTTGGATGTCTACATATGACCAGTGCTACAGGTTCGCTGCGCTCAGATGCCGAAACCATTGAGCTTCGCTAAAGATAAAGCGTGGTCAGACACTAGAAAGTTACGCAGCTCCTCCTCGTACCATTCATATACTATTTGTTAGCGGCCTTATTCTTTGCAAAAATCCTTTCTAATTCGGTTCATTCGAATTGGGATGTACCTATGAAATCGGAACACGTCCCGAAGTAGCTGACGATTTGCCTCCTCGACCATTTGAATCCTATCAAGTGGCTGCCGGCTCTACTGAAATTCAGCATGAACATTCTGGTAGTTTGAAACCAGTCCACACTCTTCATGATAACCGGCTTATTTCCGGTCCACAGATTCCAGCTCACTGTCAGATTCTGCGCCTTTATGAATTTTAAAGGCTACATTTAACCTTAAGTCAGTTCACTCGTTTTCCTCGTGCTGCCGCTAGTGAAAGCACCGATACCGGTTGCTCGCAATTTACGAAGAGGGCCCCACCTTCAGTGTGTTCTCTTGTCGCTTGGGGATCTGGTTGCCCGGTTAATACGTCTTCCCATTTCCCCTTTAGAAGTGTCGTATCTGAACACCTACCCCAATTGCCCATGATGACTAAAATCACCTTGGTGTGGTTCATGTTAGCGAAATTAGCATTTCTTATCATGATTTGACTTCTGGATCAGGCTACCCGACATCTGAATAACTGCATGGTGAACAATTATTCCCTGCGTTGAACCTGAGGCTAATAGAAGGAATACTGAAATAATCGCTTTGATTTCGACACCGGATCACTCCCCATACTAAGTTTTACTCAAAACAACTCATGGTTTATTGCCTACCCCGTCCGACAATCCCGGTTGCGTTTCGAAAACGTTACCGGCCGATGACGCCGACAGACGAAAAATTCCATACTTATTACTTAGGCAAGAAAATATAGTGACTGAAAACAACATTTCAGTCAATACCTCAGATCTACTAACTAACATATGCAATGGCGCAAGTACTTAGAACTGTGAGATTCTGGGCAATAATAAGGTGACAGAGGACCTATGCTGTGAAGTAGATTGTCCAGCAGTTCTGACCTATATGTTTGGCTAAAGTGGATGTCCCGGCTTGCAGTCTGAAACACTATGGAACGCTAGTGAACTAAATAGCCACCGAAGTCAGTGGACGAATGATGTTGTCCCTAATGTACCCAACATTTTCGCACCAAACCACCATCTTTCCCTAAAGAGGTTTTGACCGAAGGTCCACGAGTCTACCAGTGACCAGATAAATACCAGCTACTGGTCCCGAAAGACACGAACTGTTGGTTTGAATCACGTGGATAGACTTGCATACCGCTAAAGCCAGAGACTCTGGGCAGCCAGTACTACCAGATTTTAAATAAATGAATATTCAAAATATCTATCTATCTAAATTTACGGATGGCCAATGCTCAAACGAATGTAAACATTCAGCCCAGACTCTCTTTGTGCATTAAATTAAAGCCCATCGTCATGTCAAACCCACGTCTGGCCTCTGGTATGCGCGCCACAGTTAAACGCGCACCTTCATCTACTGCCAAAAATGCGCTTGAACCTAGTTACGGCGTAGGCATGAAAGCCTCTAAAATGTGACACAACAGTAGTCACAGAAGAGTGCCCAAGTTTTTCAAAGCTCCTACAATCCGTAAACTTAAACCGTCCTAATATAGACAAAAATCACTTGTTCTCATCCGGTAAAAGCGATGTTAGTCCATCTATCAGCTGAAAATCCGCTACATAGGTAGCTGGTGGCAACTTGCCTGGACATTGGGCTACCAGTGAAATCTACCACATGTTACATCAAATTCCTCCCTTTCAGTTTCTTTTAATCTCTCAGGTATATCTTCCTGACGTCTTATGTACTCTCGGGGATTTTTGGAATGCTCTGAATTAACTGTCTCTCAAAGTAATAACGAAAAGTGGAAACCATGTCATATGAGAGGGAAATGAATTTTTGAATGCACGAAAATACATCGCATTTCTATTCTTCGGACACATCTCAAATAGTACATTAATCCACTGACTGAATGAATGACTACCACCAAACACGAAACGCAATGCAGCACTAACCGGGAACTTTATGTGATAAATTTCGGTGCTGTCACCAGAAACATCACTCAGATGTCATAATCATTTTGTTTAAAAACATCGTTTTGAGGGCAAATCTCCTAATTTTCTGTGTGCTGAAAATTTCGTATACTGTGAAATATATTAGGTTGGCCCACATGGTAAACAGGATACTCGTCTGACTGAAAGCGACATCCAAATCCACTTAGTTGTCCCACCGAAACATCTGTCCTCAGAACTCCTTGCAAACGTCCATACATCAAATTACCTTACTTTCTACACACTATGACTCCCACTAATTCACTTTTTTACGCCAAAACTTCGTATTCAGAGGCCTCTGCATAAGCCCATAAGCATGGCGGCTGCTTCTTCCTTGTCCCTTAAATTTCCAATTAAACGTCTCGACTGATACGCTCCGCCGTCCGGACAGATAGTTCCACTGCTATGCTTTGTGTTTGTCGTGCATAAAAGTCAGACTACTATCTCGCCATAGTTTACTGCTGAAAAGACAGACAATTGTCGTGCAACAACTCTTAAACCTACACCTGATCCCTCTTTCTTTGGTTACTCGGTCCATACCATGTACCCGTCAACTCAAGTACGTTATAAATTGTTCTATACCCACGCTTCCCTTTCTTTCTCATGGGCAGATTCACAATGAAGCCGCTGCATACTCATTAACTTGACGGTTGACCTCAAGTTCATGGCTCCAGTAGGGCTTACTCCTAGAAATGTTGGCATTACATGCTGTTTGTGTCCAAACATGCATGCTCTCCAACTAATAGCACCCACTCACCTCATAGAGAAGAGAACCGAAACTGACCTCATAAAGGAGCGCCAACCTTGAGGACATATTGGGTGGTTTAATGATGAGACCCTACGCTTCGTGGGCTGCAAAATGAGAACAGTTTCTGGACAGTCATAACTTTAGCTTCATTTCTCCCTGTGAATCTGTTTCCAATGGCGCTGAACCAAACAATCACTGCATGCTGCATGATACCGAGTGCCACTGGCTCCAAGCTGTCATCGGTCCATACCACGATTTGAATCTAGTTTCACGTGCTCTCTGTGAACAGCAGTAACTTATTGATTATTTGCACCTTTATAAGCCTTACTGTTTTTCGGCATTTGATACCCTGTGTACGTTTACTGATTATGCGATTCACTAATCGGAGTGGAGGCCTGATCACAGGTGCCTGCTCAAAGCTCATACCGGGTGATAAAGCCTGTTATTATTCACTGCTGTTATGTAGCGAAAGGGTTGGTACCTAATATTTTTAGCCAGCAACAGTCGAATAACTGCATCCTGTCAGACTGTGTATGGTGTACCAATGTATCCTTTCTTACTTTTATCAGACTCGCAAACAACAATAACGTTCAGATGTTGCCTGTACAAGCGGCATGTGGTCGTATAGTTTATTACTCGAAATACATCATTATTGTTTTGAATAGGGCTATTATCATCATTCTTAGTCTTTTACGTTTCGATTCAGCTTGAAGCTATTTGTTCGTTAGCATCCGCCCTTTCTGCGTCCTCCTGGTGGTGATCACCAGCCGCAAACTCAGTCTCCGTAGTTCGAAAATCGGTAGGCAGATCATTTATAGTGTTTTCCTAAAAAGTACTGCAGATCGGCAAGCGAGCTGCTCTTCTTCGTATGTTTTGCCATGTAACTCATTTTCTCATTTGCAAGAGGCTATCAGCACTTACGTCTGGGTGGGGTGCCGATCGTTCGGGGCCAGTGCATAATAGTTCATGTTAGAGTGGTCACGTGTCAGGTAGTAGCAATGCAACCAAACCTTTGCACATGATGGCCTCAAGTGCCATTTAATTCATCAGTGTGCGGCGTTGGTTTTGTCATGTCTTCACCCCTTTTGCTGCAGTTTCATGTGGTGGTTCTAAGTGTGTCGCAGTTACTCACCATAGTAAGGCCAGCTCTAAAACTACCTTAGATAAATTGAAGGCCCGCCAGTTGACGGAAGGACGTGAGTTGCAGTTCCAGCAGTTGCAGGACAGACATCTTAGGGAAATGCTGGAACTTACACAAGAGTTAAGGCAGGTAGAAAAAAGACCCTAAGGGATAAAGTAGAATCTCGTCCATATGCAGAACAAAATCAGCCTGAGTGGTTCGATGGGTTCGTTCATCTTTTGGAGCCGAACAGTATTTGGGGGTCCCAAGATCCCATTTATGCTGAGGATGCTTTTGAAGCTAGCAGCCACAAAGGGAAGGAAGCAAATGTGATAATGATAATAATAATTTGTTCTTGAATTTACAAGTGCATATCATTTTTACAGATTCGGTTGGAACAATAGTGGTGGAAAATTTTCGATGATATTTTTAAAAAATTTTTTACTGTCTCGTTTGGATCGCAGGTGGTGGAAATCCCTAGTCCGAAAGAAAACCTCACGCCACACACAAATATTGCAGTTCAAGTTGAAGTCGGAACTTCTGTTATGCTTTCAGATCATCTGGTAGAAATGAAAGTCATGTCTAATGAATGTGTAAAAGCATCGCTTAAAAAGGAAGCAACCCAGGAATTTTTCGCGAAAATATGTAATGCTGGATAAATTACTCAAGTGCCTTAATTTGAAGGATCATATAAAATAAGCCAAGCACTATGGCAGACTCCATGCATTTTTCGAATGACATGCATCTCTAGGTTCATTAAAACGTCAAGACAATAATAAATAACACTAATAACAATAAATCGCCTTCCTGATGAAGTGATCTATTTTTGTTTGTTCGTGCTAAATTGGCCATCGCGCTTAATAGCTCGGTGAACATTGGCCAAATTTCTTCGAATTTCGAGGTCGAGTCAAAGGATCCGCTCCCGCAGATAAAGTTGTAAGTATTTTTCTGCATGTTTGAATGCTGTTTATAACGGCAGTGGACGAGATGGCGCTAATCAGTGAAACAGTGGATGAAAAATGTGTAACAGGCTTCAAGAAAGTGTCTCCACGTGATCCCATAAGGACTTTCATCACAGGCTGCACCATTGCAGAGGAGTTGCTTGAAGACGGATGCAGTGATATTTAGGAATATAATCTTGGAGACCAAGACTGCCTCGTCACACTACCATATGCGTCGAAACAGCTCGTCTTCATTTTTCACAACTCGTTACGCTAACATTTGGGACCGAGTGCCACATGGTGTCCGATGCCGCAAGACCGTATCTCAGTTTCAGTCGACCTTGGACCGCTACCTCAGTGAACTTGGAGTATGCAGGATTCTTAATGTACCCTACATAGACACCATGTTCCTTATTGGCTCACCAAATATCTAGAGTCAAACACGTAATAGTTCAATGCAACCACTCAAAAATTTATCAAACGGTGAGTTATTTTTGTTGACTTACATAATATTCTATGCAAATTTGTGGTAATCGTTTTTGGTGCCAGTTACTGTTCCTAATCTCAATGCTGCTATAGTTCAGCTGCTCTTAACCCCTCCCACAACTAAACATTCCGCCAACCGTCCCCTTTTCTCTTTGTAATAAGCTAATAGTACTGGTCAGTTTTGCGTGGTAGATCAAGCTTGACTGTTGCATGAGTAGGGGTCTAGTGGTCATAAGTGTTGCCTGACGTGTAGTACACACCAGGGGGTGATTGAGTCAATAATGTATACATGGTCTTAGCCAGCTGACAATAAGCTGGGAGTATCGTCGTAACCATCAGCTCTATTGGGCGTAGCACAAAAGTGCCAAAAAAACAACGTGAAAATATGCGGAGATGGTGATAACTGACCAAGAGGCATGATGGTAGGGAGATAAACTTGAACTGCCCTCTACTCTATGGCCGTATCTTTATGAAACCTACGGCTCTTGCACTTATGACGACAAAATAATAGTAGAAAGAATGAGGTTACCAAAAAAAGTCCTCCAGGTCTACTAGCTCAGCTCACTATGCACCACTATATTGTCTCTATAGCCCTGATATGGTAGCACTCAATAGGCAACACCATGATCATCCTTCCCTCATGACTATATAAAGTGTGGTTACCATTACAGCAAAAGGCGAAAGTTCTACTTAAATGTTTATAACTTCACTAAAATTGTGTACACAGGTTTTCTACACATAAGCGAATACCTGGTCCAAAATCTTCTATCCTCTCTATTCCCTAGTGATATCTTCGACTTCACTTTAGGTTCCACTACTTTTGTATGCACCTTCGTCTTCTCACCCATAAGCTTATCTATAAACAGTAGGTTTTGGATACCTCTTCAAGTAACTTTTGCAGTCAGTACAATGAACTCACCTACGTGTATCATGGTCGACGTACTTCTGCGTGGTATTTCTGCGCTCCTGTTCCGAATTTCGTCTGCTGCTCGCTTTTGTTATTCATTTTTCAGGTTTACCCAACCAATCCTTCATCTATATGGAATCCTAGTGGTTTAATTCGTCAGCATGCACTATGCTATCTAGACCTTATGACGAACGCATAAAGCCCAAGGTCACAACCGAACTACCCTCCCTACCTTCAAGAACATTAGAAGATTCAAACAATAGCCGAATATTTCCTACTTTCGAAATGAGTTTGCCTCAGTATGATGAACATTTATGCTGGTGTTCATCTGTTTTATTCTCTGCTGTCTGCAAAGCATTAACGTTCTTACTCCAGACGCATCTTTAATGTACCGTAAAGAACGGTGTCCATTGTATAGCTTCATGTTGTACATGACAGTCAGTTCACATCACCAAAATGATCAGACCAGTAAACTGGTTTGTTTTCATGTACCTTACGTTGTATAGAACATATTATTATTATCATTATTACTGATAGAATATCGTAATTTCAACCCATTTCCAGGTTTCCATGATTCCATTTACAGCCAGAATAGAGGAAACAGAGCGGGGTACGAAGGCACAAAGAAGTTAGTTATATGCAACTTTTAACCTACGTACATGGTGCCATACCTACTATTACATGTATAGTCCTAGGTTTCACGTGTGTATTCCTACAAAAAATATGCTATTCACTGTGTTTTGGAAATGCTTCTTTTGAGGGACTGGATCTGAAGATGTCTGCATCAGTTATGGTAATGAGTGGGAGGTACAGTTGGACAACTTAATTAACGAGGTAGTCCCAATTGTTGTAAGCTTGACCATGAGATGTAATGGGAAGTGTGTGGATTTACCGATCAGGGTATGTCACCCCATACATTTAAGGGCCCTATTACACTGAGCATTGTGGGACGTAGTTGTGTTTCGCTCTGTATGTTGGGGAATTCGCCGGAGCATAGGAACCTTTCTAACATACGACTAAACTGAATAGCTGAGCTCGAAGCTCTGATGTCAACGGGAAGACGGTTCCGTATTTTTGAGTATTTAATAGGGAATAAGTTAGCTGGGAGGGATATTCTAACGGTCTTCGCCTTGACACGGCAGACTTGATTGCGATGAGTGTAGCAACTTTCTGATGTGAAACGGACTCCCTCACTAGCTGTAGAGGATACTTGATGTAAAATCTTGAAGAAAAACACAAGGCTCATCTTACGATGTCTCATCCAAAGGATTGCAGATTACGGGACAAACACGGAGACGCATAATCCTGGCTACATTCGCAGCCAAGTAGCCTTGATGTGAAGTGCCTCTGCGGACCCTCAATCCTAAGTTTGTCGACTATATAGGTGTTCCCCCAAATAAACAAGTAGTATCGCAATAGAGGCCAGACGCAAGTATTGTGTAGCAAAAATGTGTCTTCATCGTTATGAAAATTGCGAATTATGCTGCTTGGTAGTACTCTGAACTCACGAGTTCGCATGGCAACAAGTTAGGAAAATGTTAAGTCGCTAGAGTGACCGAGCTTCAAGTCAAGGACGCCGCGGATACTAGGCAGCATCACACCTTCCGAGACAGCTGCAGACGAATAGAAGGTGCTTGGAGGCTTAAACAAACACACCTAAGTTGAATTCAAGGTTCCATGTTGTGGGCCGGACGGTTAATGGGTGACGTTCTCACTTTCCTAGCTTTCGGAAGTGGGGAAGATCGTGTAGTGGACCCAAAGAAATGTCAAGTCAACCAAAATGATAAACTACGTATGCTTTACAAAAAATAGACGCACTGATACAGAAGTATGCGTCATAACACAAAACAGTAGTGTCGATGTTACGTATAATAGCTGGTTGCTTGAGTGTCATCTCTTCGCTACTGTCCACAACAATTAAGTTTACTCCAGAGTTCAGAAAGCGATACTTATTAGCTCTCCAGTCGACGTTAGTTGGCTTGACTGTCGTAACGTTTGGAAGTTGGATGAGAGGTCAATAGTCACGGAGACCGAAGCCAGAATGAATAGAAGCATACTGTGTCTCCACGTTCAACAGCAGCAACAAAACTAGTAAATACCGCCACAACCGAAAGTGTGTACAGATAAACAACATTCGGCTTTACAGGTATTAGGAAGAGTGTACAAAATGAGTAAAAAGCGGCGGGAAGGAAACATTATTTTCAATTTAGGTGGTCTATGCTTAATTTTGTGCTGTCTTCACACAGCTCCCTCCTTAAAAACCCAGAGGAACTGTCTGGTTGAAAGAAAAAATATTCACACACGGCCAAATCAGAGAATGTGTACAGATAAAAATTATATATTTCTAGGGTTTTTGTCTAAAAGTACATTAGCGAGGAGACGAAATTAGTGCGAACATTCATGAGTGATGACAACAGTTATTCAAAAATATACACGTTTCCTGAACGATTTGTGAACAACAGCAAAATGCGGTGTATGTTGACATAAGACGTGAGAAATGCGAGGAGTGTGCATTGCGTATAAAAATAATTATAATGGTAGCGACGATAACAAAAGGAATGGTAATGGTCGTCATGTATATGTATGGATAAGTTTGATGTGAAATCATAAAACATTTCAAATCGGAAGTCGGGAAAATATCGGTCAATGATATGTACATAACGTTTGGGTTTCATTACTTGCCGGCCGCCGCGCGTGCGGCACGAACGAATGGCAGAAGTCTGCTCGTGGAACGGAAACGGTGGTGGCGTGCTGACAGATGAAGTCTTACCGTGAGGTGGTGGTTGATTCACTTCGGCCTCATCGGCTACGAAAGCCGGCTTCAGTCTATCGACAGCTACAGTTTATCGCTTGTCATGCTTGTTTGTGGTTGGTTATTTTCCCGCTCGGCTGATCGCTGGAAAAGGTCCCTCATTTGGAGATCACAAACCTTCTCTGACCGCATCGATCCGGACAAACTTGCGGGCATCAGATTCCTGTGCAGTCTTTCTAGATGGCTGCTAGTGCGAGGTGGTGGCGATTGTATAGGCGACATAAGTTGAGCGGGTTGTTCAGCAAAAGTAGAGATGTTGATTTCCGACGAATTCCGTGAGCCTACCACCCGTTCTGGCAGGACCAAGTTCGTTCTGTATACTAGCTGGGCTGGGGTACATCTTAAGTCTTCTTTCACAATGGATCGGATTCCAAGCGGGATGACTAGAAGAAATCCACCCCATTTAGTACTGTCATGCAGTGCAATCGGCTAGCTTTTTAGTTGACGGTTAAATCTCTCCACTAGACCGTTTGCTGCTGGATGGTTGGCTGTGGTTCGCATGCGATGTACCCTAAGGAGTCGAGTGAACTCTTGGGATAAGGCCGACTGGAACTGTGAACCTCTGCCAGAAGTGAGTGTAGAATGTACATCGAAGTTTGAAACTCAGCGGCCAAGGAAAACAGAGGCGGTGTTCTCAGCTGAAGCATCACTAATAGGGCAAGCAATAGTCCATCTAGTGAAAAGGTCGACGGCTGCTGGTATGTGGGTGAATCCTCTGGATGCTGGAAGAGGTCCCACAAGATCTATTTGAACATTCTGGAAACCTCGGCCAGGGAGTTGGAATTGTTGAGGCGTAGTAGCCGTATGTCGATGAACTTTTGAGCGTTGACAATGCAAGCATTCTCGCACCCATCTTCTGATATTCACATTTATTTTAGGCCATACAAAACGTTGGCTAATCAGTCTAACCGTAGCTCGCATACATGGATGGGATAGAGAGGGTTAATTTTGAAACACAGCTTTTCGACATGCTAATGAAACGAAAGGACGGTGCACACCAGTAGACTTATCACACACGATGGTGGCGTCAAATGGGGGTATTGGGACGTCTTTGAGAATAAAAGTTGAATTTGTTTGGTTGGCCAGGAGACCAGTGTAATTTTTCCGTGATATTGCCATGTTTTCAAGCTCGATGTCCGAACGTCGTGCCAGAAGACTTACATCGGTTCGAGATGAGGAATCGGTAACAACTTTAGCGCCACCCTTGATGGGCTAGATAGCTGCAGAAAGCTGCGAGACATGGTGCAGTTGTCTTGCTTCTCTTGGAGAGCGTCCATCCGGTGATGTTCGGAAAGCATAGAACAATAGTTTGTGGCCAGTGATGATGGTGAAGTCACGGCCTTGTAACAGATATTAAAGTGTTTGACAGCGGGGTAGACGGATAGGAATTCCTTCCCAAAGGTACTGTATCTTGTATCTTCGCTAGCTCCTTTGAAAAGAAGGCAAGTGGAAGTATCTCATCGTCTATTTTTGTTGTAGGGCGGCTCCAACTGCGGATTGAGAAGCATCTGTGCAGAGGATCAGGCGTGCTTCTGGGCTAGGATCCAAATGTGAAAGCATGACTACCTGTGATGGTGCTTCCTCGGCATTCTAGAAAGCTTAGCGCGCTTGGTTTGTGAAACAAAACATTTTCGGTTACCCTTAAGCAAAATCGTCAGAGGCTGAAGAATTTAGGCGGTGTGAGATGAAACGTAGGTAGAAGTTGAGCATGCAGAGGGAAAGTCGGAGTTTCTTTGTGGAATCAGGTCCCCTCTACTGTAAGAGGGCATCAGTTTTGTCGTTAAGAGGTTTTATACCTTGGGCGTCGACGCAATGCCCCAAAGACTCTGGTGAAAGTTCCCCAACGATGCACTTATTGAGATCAATAACTATGCAGTGTTTCTGAAAACGTTCGAACAAGATGGCAAGATGTTGGAGGTGTTCTTACTGAGAGGTGCTTGCTATCAGGACATCATCGATATAGACAGAAACGAAATGGAGACCTTGCGTAGCCTGATCCATGAATCGTTGGAACTATTGCGCTGCTTTTTTGAGTCCAAGTGGCATCCGGAGAAACTCAAACAGTCCGAAAGGAGTTATTATTGCCGTTTGTTCGATGCCTTAATAATAATGATAATAACGTATTTCATACAAAATAAGTTACATGAAAACAAGCCAGTTTACTGGCCTGATCGTTTTAGTACTGTGAACTGACTGTCATGTACAATATGAAGCTACACAATGGACACCGTTCTTTCGGGTACATAAAAGATGCGTCTTCCGGTGCAACAGGTATTTCACTGTACGCGCGAACTAAGTCCACCTTTGAAAATGTGTTTTCCATATGCAAGGTGGGGGGAAAATCGTGTAGGCACGGGATGGGTAGCGATGAGGAACGGTCGCGTTATTCAAAGCAAGATAGCCACCACGTGGACACCAATTATGATCCTTCTTTGCCACCATGTCCAGCGGTGAAGCCCGAAAGTTGCTGCACGGCCGTGTTACGCCCGGCTGCGTCGTGTGTTGGAATTCAGCTTTTGCAGCCGCTACCTTGTCAGGTGGTAGGCTTTGGAGCCACGTACGGAAGGGTTGGCCTTTGGTGACGATCTTACGCACTGTTGTGTGGCGTACCTCCTCGGTGTGATAATTGGGTTTCACTATGCTTGGGAAGCCTTGGAACAGGCGCGCATATCTGTCACCCTCAGGTTTTGCAGTGCAGACTCCATGAATACAATAATCTGATACTATGCCCTGCACATTCAGCTGTATGCATGCATCAACCAGCTTCTTCTCGCTGACATCAACCAGCAGATTGAAAGGGCTCAAGAAGTCGGCACCCCAATACAGGATGAAGTACATCAGCAACCATGAAAATCTAGACAAATCGGCGGCGTGGACCAAAATCCATTATCAGTGACTGCTCGCCGAACGTTGGTATGCAAGTTTTGTTCGCAGCTTGAAGGGACAACTTGCTACAGGTTGTTGATGGTCTCCGTGAAAGCGTGAGCGGAACAGCAGTGACTTCGGCACCAGTGTCGACTAAAAACCGGGAGACCGAAGTTTTATCCGCCACGTAACAGAGGCGAATGGAGTGGTTGTGGTAAAAGCTGTCTCCACCACTGTCCGGCTGACAAGTTTCCCTGACCTGACGATGAGCTTTTATCAAGATTGCAGAGTCTAGTACGCCGGTCGACCTTGCGGCCAAACTCTCCGTGGTACCAACAGATCTGTTGTGCGGCTTTAGGTGTGCCATTTCGATGCTTATCATTTGAACGTTTACGAGGTACGAACCTCGGGCGACGCACTTCAGTATTCGACACCTCTGCTCCAACGATGCAAACTGTGACTGAATAATAGAGGACTGGGTAGGGGTTGACCGTAGGTTATACCGTACGCTAGTCGTTGTGGTTGTCAATCAGTGGGTAGTTGAAAAATCAACAAAATTCGGGAAACATATACAAAACTAAACTCTAAATATAAGTGTGAGGCGAACTAAGTTAGCTTAACCGGCCTCAACAATAAATATGTAGTGGACCCAAAGAAATGTCAAGTCAACCAAAATGATAAACTACGTATGCTTTACAAAAAATAGACGCACTGATACAGAAGTATGCGTCATAACACAAAACAGTAGTGTCGATGTTACGTATAATAGCTGGTTGCTTGAGTGTCATCTCTTCGCTACTGTCCACAACAATTAAGTTTACTCCAGAGTTCAGAAAGCGATACTTATTAGCTCTCCAGTCGACGTTAGTTGGCTTGACTGTCGTAACGTTTGGAAGTTGGATGAGAGGTCAATAGTCACGGAGACCGAAGCCAGAATGAATAGAAGCATACTGTGTCTCCACGTTCAACAGCAGCAACAAAACTAGTAAATACCGCCACAACCGAAAGTGTGTACAGATAAACAACATTCGGCTTTACAGGTATTAGGAAGAGTGTACAAAATGAGTAAAAAGCGGCGGGAAGGAAACATTATTTTCAATTTAGGTGGTCTATGCTTAATTTTGTGCTGTCTCCACAGTTGTCACATGAGAGTGTGTATGCAACCTTTAGATCATAGGGAAACCAAATCTGTTTAACAACCGAAAGGTATTTGCGGAGTTTATCAGCACAAAGCGTGAAACAAGAGCGACCGAGCTCGCTACCTCAAACTATGCTGGATGTAATGGGCCTGGGTTTAGAAAGCTGAGACTCAATTTCCACAACTTGTGCGCGATCTCGTAGAGATTTAATTTAGCTCAATGGGGAGCTGACAATTGTAAGGGCTTCTGGCTTTTGGGTAATCAGAGAACGATTCACGCAGTCGAAGGCCTTGGAGATATCAAAATAGAGGACAAGGTCTAGCTTACGTTGATCGCTGCTGGCGGTTTAGAAATTGAGCAAATCGAGGTGGCAGGCCACACTTGATCGTGACTTCAAAAATCCATGCTGACTGATTTTGACGACATCATTGTTGAGCATGTGTTGAAGAATATCTTCTTTGACTTTTTTCTCCGTAGGTCTTGACACAACTGGCGTGATGTTTTTGGGTCTATATTTATTAACTTCAGTTTCTGAACCAGATTTGTGTCTGGGTATTATGAAAAACATCTTCCATATACATCGGGTTACGTAGAAGTCTCTACGGATACGGAGTATAGTTTAAGTAGTAATAACGATGTGTCAAGACCTTCATTTTTAAAGAAGTATGAAGCTGTTCCGCCAATACCTGTGCTCCTAGAGAACTAAAGCGTTTTAATGGACCGGTTAATGTTGGCACTTGTGAACTCAATAGTGCCAATAAGTTCCAGTGCTGGAAAGGAGAATCGGTCGCTAATTTCAACGAAATTCACATTATTGCTGCAGACTGCCATCGGTAAATAGCCAGCAGTGAACGCGTTATAAAATAATTCACTCATTTCTTCGGGCTTGTTGTAGACCTTACCATCATGGGTGGGAGAAAGAATTTGGGCTGTGACCGGTTGGATAGCTCCTTGCGAAGTCCCACGAGAGCACATACTTCAGAGGAGCTAGCCAGTGCAGTGGTTTCATCCTTTTTTATCGTCTCCTGATAACCACGGATAGAATCAAGGATATTAAGAAGAGATCTAAGCACTCCAAAGTCATGACGCTTGAGGTAATTCGTTTAAAGTTTGCGCAGTTTTCGAGGAACATTCTGGGGTATAAAAGGCTTTTTGGTTTTTTTCAGAACTGCTGTAATACCAATCCAAGTGTATAAATCAGAATATAGTGTATTTAATGCCAGTTCTAGATCAACTATGCTGAAGTACATTCCCCGTCCACTACTTCCAACCAACTTTCAAGCTAGATCCCGGTCTGTCTTATGATAACTTCTGTACTTGGATTGTAAGAGGGTGGAGGCAACGTGTATATTGCTTGCCGGTACCACTTTTTGGTCGCTTCCTGGGGACTTGGAACTAACACGTGTTGAAAGAGGACGAATATGTTTGTATATAACTGGATTAGGTAGGTTCTCACCCCTTGTGGGGCTACTGACAAATTGTTTCAACCCGAATGTATCTAACGTACTAAGGAAACCACCATATCTAGCGGGGCAGGTGTGTGTCCCATTTAATTTCCGGTAGGTTAAAGTCCCTGCATACAGTCTTGTGGTCATACTGAAGTGGGGATGCGTGTCCAAGGACATCATTGAGTAAGGGCTCATCTTCATAGAACACCTTAGGTGCTCCGTGTATGCAACCAAGCAGTACCGTTACATCGTTGCAGTGCACTGTGACCCATAGAGGGTCTTTGATTTTCTTTATTATTATTATTATTAGTCCCTTGGGTTCCTAGTGGAACATAGGGCTTCAGTAGCACGCCTCCAGTGACCTCTGTTCTCTGAGATCTTTTGAACCTGGTCCCACGACAGCCCACAACCTCTCATTTCCTCCTCGCACGACCTCCTCCATGTCACCCTCGGACGTCCAACTCGTCGCTTCCCATGGGGATTCCACTCGAGGGCCTGACGCGTGATGTCCTCCGTCGGCCTTCTCAGTGCATGGCCAATCCATCTCCACTTCTTCCTGCATATTTGTTGCGTGATAGGTTCTTGGTTGGTTCGTTCCCAGAGTTCCTTGTTGCTTATTTTTTCTGGCCATCTGATCTTCAGCAGCGAGCGTAAGCAGTTGTTGATGAATGTCTGTAGTTTATTGGAAATCCCTTTCGTGACGCGCCAAGTCTCTGAGCCATACAAGAGCACTGACTTGACGTTGGTGTTGAAAATCCGTATCTTGTTCCGCATGCTGAGTGCAGAAGATCTCCACACTGGTTTCAGGCTAATGAACGCCTGTCTTGCTTTTCCGATTCTGACTTTGACGTCCTCGTCCGTCCCGCCTGTAGTTGAAACAGTGCTTCCTAGATAAGTGAAGGAGGTTACTTCCTTTAAGTTTCTCCCGTTGATGGTGATTGGAGTTTGTTGTTGTTGTTGATGGTGGTGGTGGTGCGGTATCTTCATCACTTCTGTCTTCTCTATATTCACCTGAAGTCCCGTCTTCGCTGCCTCTTCTATCAACTTGTTAGTTTTTGCCTGCAGATCTTCAAGTTTATGTGACATTAGGCATAAGTCATCGGCGAAATCCAAGTCTTCTAGGTTCTTTTCCGTCGTCCAGTGTATCCCCCTCTTCTCGCTGCCTACTGTTTGCTGCATGATCCAGTCCACCACAATCAAGAATATCATGGGGGATAGTAGGCAACCTTGTTTCACTCCTGTCTTCACTTCAAAGGCATCACTGAGCTTCCCATTGTGGATTACTTGGCATGTAGCATCTTCATATAGTTGTTGAATGAGGCGGATAAAGGTTTGCGGTACTCCGTAGTATTGAAGCAGTTTCCAAATTACTTCTCGGTCGACGCTGTCAAAGGCCTTCTCAAAGTCGATGAAGTTGAGGTGGAGAGGTGATTGCCATTCTATGCTCTGTTCTATGATGATACGAAGCGTTGCAATTTGGTCTGCACATGATTTGTACTTCCTGAAGCCTGCCTGTTCCGGTCGTAGTTTTGAATCCAGTGCATTCCTTAGCCTCTCCAGGATGATGCGGCTTAATATTTTACTTGTGGTGGACAGGAGAGTGATTCCGCGCCAGTTCTTGCAAGCACTGAGGTCTCCCTTCTTCGGCAGTTTGACAAGGTAACCCTTCTTCCAATCGTCAGGTACCTTCTCTTCCCTCCACACCTTCTGCAATAGTGGTGTGAGCATGGCCGCTGTTGTCTCTGCATCTGTTCTCAGTGCTTCTGGCGGTATTCCATCTGGTCCTGCTGCTTTCCCGCATTTCAGTAGCTTTATGGCGTTCAGGACTTCCATTTTCGTTGGGGGATTAATGTTCACTTGTAGTTCAGCGGCTGCAGGTGGTATTTCTGGACGAAGTGCAGGTGGTGGTCGATTCAAGAGCTTCTTGAAGTGGTCGGCCCATCGTTTCCTCTGTTTCTCTTCTTTTGTAATTAAATTTCCTTCTTCATCTTTTATTGGTTTCATCTGTGTTGGTCTCTTCCCTGATAGCAACCTGGTTATTTGATACAATGTCGTCAGGTCTCTCTTACCTGCAGCCTGTTCTGCTTCACTTGCCAGTATTTCGTAGAAGTGTCTTTTGTCTTTGCGTGCACTCTTCTTCACTTTTTCATCC
Organism: Heterobilharzia americana; assembly: GCA_944470555.2. NCBI lineage: Eukaryota > Metazoa > Platyhelminthes > Trematoda > Strigeidida > Schistosomatidae > Heterobilharzia > Heterobilharzia americana. The sequence goes on along the minus strand of OX104129.1, from coordinate 56,408,604 downwards.
AGTGTTTTATACATTGTGCTCAGTTCCTCTTGTCGTTGAGCATCCTTGCACTGGTTTATCTTCTGCTTCACCATCCTCCTCTCCTCTATCAGCTTCCAGGTATCCGTCGAGATCCATTCCTTGTCTTCTTTCTTCTTCCTTCCTAATACTGTTGTGCAGGTTTCTTTCCACATAGCTTTCAAAGACTTCCAGTGTTCTTCCACACAGGTTTCTTCAGGGATGTTGCTCGATATCTCCCATTTTGTCTTGATGGCTGCCTTGAAGATCTCCTTTGTAGTTTCATCCTTCAGTTTCCGAGTGTTGTACTTGAATTGAGGTCTATCACCAGCTTCCTTGAAGGCTTTTAACTTGATTTGGAAGGTTCCTTGCACTAGATAGTGGTCTGAACCTACATCTGCTCCTCTTCTTGACCTTGTGTTAAGTAGACTGCGTCTCCATTTTCTTGAGATTGAGATAAAGTCGATTTGATTTTTAGTGTGTCCATCTGGTGAAATCCATGTCGCTTTGTGGATATCTTTGTGCCTGAACACACTGCCTCCAATCACCAAATCGTTAAATGCGCAGAATTCTGCAAACAATTCTCCATTCTCATTCATTTCACCTAGTGCCTCTCGACCCATGGTTATTTCTCTTCCCGTGTTGTCCCCTCCCAGTTTGGCATTCATGTCGCCCATCAGAATTTTGATATCGCCAACTGTGGTCTTGTCCAGTGTTGATTGAAGTTGTCTGTAGAAATCCTCCTTTTTCTCTTGCTCTGCATTATTTGTAGGTGCATAACATTGTATGATTGTGACCTTTCTTCCTTTTGAGTTGAATCTTGCTGTCATGATCCTGGAGGAGATTGGTTCCCACTGCATGAGAGCCTTCGATGCTCTTGAAGACATCATGATAGCCACTCCCTCAGTGTGCTCGTGGTTGGCGTCTGGGTGACCGGAGTAGATTATTGATTCTCCAGTTGACAGTTTGGAGAGTCCACTCCCATTCCATCTGCTTTCGCAAATCCCAAGCACTTCGATGTTATACCTTCTCATCTCCTTTGAAATCTGGGCAGCCTTACTGGGTTCAAACATCGTGCGGACATTCCATGTCCCCACGTTTACTTTCGCTTTCATCGAGAGAAGACACATCGGCCAATTGGCTTCCCGAAGGCTTTCACCAACTGGCGTCATTTCGCCTCTCCGATTCCAGCGAGGAATAAGTTTGTTTTCATTTTTTATATTTTGTTTGTGCTTTGAAGTTTCTTTAGCGGTTAGATTTGTTTTACGGGGTAGGGTTGCTAGCCCTATGCCGAACCTTCCCTGTTTACCCGGGCTTAGGACCGGCTAGTAACTAGTAAACTAGTTAACCAGGCGAGGTTTTTGATTTTCTTTAGGACCACATTTTCCGGCCTGAATACACTTAGGGTGCCTTGAAAGTGTATCAGACACCCACCTCCGCTATTATTACTCCGATCACATCTAAAATGTGTGTACATATCGAAACTAATTTCATCATCTGGTATGCTAGGGTGACACCATGATTCCGTGATTACTATAATAGGCGGTTCGAAAAGAAGCAATATTGTTCTTAGTATTGGTGGTTTGCCCATAAGAGATCCGGTGTTGGCAAGGATAATGGAAAGGTATGGGTAGTAGAAGTGCTTGAACCTTTCAAGATCAGTGAAGAGGGTCAGAGGTCCGTCAGGAGCCCGTGTTTGGGTATGATCTGATACCATACCACAAGAGTTACCATTAATTACAGTTTTAGTGGTTGGGAATGGAGACAACCTTGGTCACGTGGAGGTGGGGCCAGGTGAGTCGCTTGGTTCACCTTGAACGTGGTTCGAAAGCGGGGCAATGAGTTGTTTTGAAGCTTCACCCGTGTCTGAGGATGGGTATGTCAGATGAGCGGTGTCTCTTTCATGCATTGGCGAGTTAGTCGGGCGTAGCCCAGCTAGGCCTGTATTCATAGTGCAACGTAAGACACACTGTCTAGAACCTTTGCGCCTATCATTGTAAGTAGGGCATATGGGCCCAATCGAGCTGAAAAAACAGTTGTCGTGTGATCGGTCGTTCGGTGACCTATTATTAGAAGGAAAGCCAAGTAGTCAGGGAGCAATAATATTGTCTGAGAAGTGGCGTTCTTGCAGCGTAATGTAATTTAGTGGGCCACCTTGAATGTTACGGGCCCCATCGTGGTTCGTGTGTCCCATAAATTTGCAATCATACAAGTTAGGCACGTATGGTTAGTCATAAGTATTCCAACCATAGACATTGGTATTCGGTATGTATGAGGAATGACGTACTTGAGAGGGGTGAGTTAGTGGGTAGCAAGTCATATGTTCATTTGTGTGCGGTCTTGGACGTGGGTATGGAAAGCTACCTGCTGGGTAGTTTGGATTTCTAAACATGGGCTTGGAATGTACCACTTCTGCGGAAGAGGTTTGCTGGAGAGTTCACCTGTTATTCAAATACTGATACGGCCACATACTATTTTGCTTGTTTTCTGCACGTCTCGGTTATGAGTTTGTTTAAGTCGACCATGTGAATGGGACTCTCTGTAGCTTGTCTTGGTGGCATTCGACACCCTAGCTTCAGCGCAACCTTGAACCCCATTGTTCCGCTTGTGCAGGGTAGGTTTTTGCGACATTTGTCTTTCAGCTTTAACAATGGTCGCTCTTACGCACCAGGTGGGGAGCTAGATTTGTCAAGGTCAATAGTTTTATCACCACTACATACGGAGTCAGCAGCAGAACTAACAGGCGTCCGCAAAATGATTCGAGACGGGGTTGTTTGGGTATTCGAGGCATCTGGGCAATCGGTGGCTGCAGAACATCTGTTTTTAGGTGGTTTAGGTTATGAACCTACACTACTATTGCTGTTCCGCTGTTGGTTAACAGTCTTTTCTGGTACTATCTTAACGTTCTTAAGTTTAGTAGTGAGAATGATAGTGCCACAAGAACTGATAGGCTGGGTAGCCTCCTGTTGACTGTCAAAACGAGATCAAACCGGGCAACAGTATTTCTGGTGCTTTTTCGAGAGCCTGAAACAACTGCGTGGGATACATAACATGTTGGCAGCGTTGAGAAGTACTTTTTTGCGGCATTTTATCCGGGACATCGTATACTATTGCCTCCTGACCAGCCGCTGTTCGCTTTATGACTTCGAAAGGGACTTGACTGATTGCATTCTCTACCTTTAGCATGGCATCGGGCTCCGTCCGGACTTTGCTTCCAGTTTTTGCGAGGGTCGTGTTAAATATGGCGGCCAGCAGCTTTAAAGGTGCAACGTCCTGCATATCTCATGCTAAACCCGCTATAATGACTGAAATTCCATTAACTAACAGGATCTTAGAGCGGAGTTTGTTCACTTGCAGCTGAAAGTTTTGAGTTGTTTCTTTAGGTCCGGAAACAGTTGAGAGTTCCTTACCGAGAATTACCAACCTAGATTTAACCGTCTGTTCAACACCCAGAAGATCTCTTACAGCTTTCCTCTGTGCACTGATGCTATCTACGGCTGTTTTGAGACATGGATAGCCCTCACTTGTTGAGCCAATCGCCTGGCTACCAGTCAATATACTTGTCAGTTTTGACACAGGTGTTATGCCTAATTTCGCATCGATATAATCATTGTTGGAACTCACATTAGTTCCACTCGATAACGAAAGCAGGTTGAGTAGTTTTTCAATGCTAGGCACTTCGTTGGGTCCTGTACGAGCACGTTTATTTGAGTTCCGACCCATGGCTTAACAGCACTTCTTTCCGTCAGGGTGAGGTCAGAGAACTGTGATCAGTTAGATATGGTTGGTGGCACATGGAAGATTCATGCCAGTGACCAGTTATGAATGCCTGTACGACGTCCTGCCCAGGTAGCAAGGTCAATCCAAAATCATAGAGATGTGAAATTCCGTGCTATGTGAACACTGTTGGTAAACTAGAGCGCAAAATAACAGCGAGAAACGACGTAGCAATGAACTGAGAATAGCTGCGAGGAAGTAACGCAAGTTCCGAACGTACCGCGTAGCCTGATCCCCGGCTAAAATGTGTTCTAAGCACCCGAAAAGTGAGTTGTGTGATTTCGATGGAGATCTAGATGCCTACTGGCAACTTATGAGACACCTTAAAACGTATTTCATCAAGTATGGGGCGTTATGGCCATTGCTTTTGTACTTGCTACGTTATTGTAAAGGGAAGGCACGCCGGGCCACAGCCAGAAAGTTTGTAAGACGGTTAGATCAGATGATGACGACAGGGTCCATGCCAAGAATGTGGGTGACAAATCCAGGGGTAGTGGGAGCGGTTCTTCCAAATTTGAACAACATAGGGACCTGGGCCGACTGGTGCATAATTAAAGGTTTCAGTCAAAGAGTCTAAGATTTTCAGAGGAAATTATCGCCTGATGTTGTAACGTTTCCATCTGTCCCCAGTAAGAAATCCCTGGACAAAAAGAGAATATTATCCATCGTCTCACCTCTTTGAGACTAACTGGGTTTGATTGCATAACTTTGTCTTTTGATCAAGCAACTGTTGAAGGGTCCGTAGCTCTCATATTGATTGAGATCAGCCTCTGGGTTCTAAGGATCTATCCTTGTGAGTAGGTTGGATGATGTTCTTGTGGGATCTTGCACAAGACGCTGAACCCATAAGTATTAAGAAGGAGGATAAAGGTGGGGGAAATAAAATTGTGTTCCACTTATTTTGTGATGCATCTGAGTCTGGTTATGGAGTGGTTGCTTATCCCTGGAACATTCCTAAATGCAAACCACCATACAGCTTACGGATGCACACCAAACAGTGGGCCGTCCTTCTGAAGACGGTGACTACACCGAGGTTAGAGTTAGCTGCATCAGTATTGGGCGCCCAAACGGGTAAAATTTTGAGGAAGTCTCCCGAATACTTGTGGTAGAATCGTTTTCGGTGGGATTCTATGACTTCTCAGTACCATATTGGAAACTAGAGGAATCGGTATCGTGCGTTCGTGGTCGACATTTTAGCCGTCTACCGTCAGTGTTCATCCGCCGGATCGATGGGGGTACGTTAAATGCAATGAGGATCCTGCAGGTTGGACCTCAAGAGGCATACGAAGAGAAAGCGATTCAGGGTCCATCATCTTTGGAAAATCGAGCTTTCAGGTTCCATGGACCTCCACTGGAAAAAACCACAAAAATGTGTTGAATTCATAAGGTCATGTCAAGCAGAAATAGGGGTCACCGAGATCACTACCTATCCGTTTTGATCATATTCGGGTAGAATAAGGTCGATCAAGGCTGTTGTCCGGCTCAATCGACGTTTAACCTACATGGCTGTTATGTGTGCACGCCGCAAATATGTGTCACTAAATACATTAAATCTGTCAGTCAACTCATGGGAGGCGGCTAAACACAAACTACCGTCCTTGATGCATTGGGAGGTGTCCTGAGGGTTGGTGAAAGAACTTCGAGAGAAGTGCAGTTGTATGACTGAAGGGGACAACTTACAGGGGTCGTCACCTATGCTTGTGGAAGGGTTGATTTACGGCAGTGGGAGGTTGAATCGTTCTGATTATCCATCCCCCTTCAAGCATCCAGTCATCCTCCCCAGACGTCACTTCGTGACCGATCTGATTCTTAAGCATTATCAGGCCACAGAAGGATTTGCAGGTGCCTCAAAAATCCTGGCCACTCCAAGTAAAACCTGCTGGATAGCTAGGGGGACCAGCGAAATCAAACATGCGATAAGAAAGTGCGAAAAATGTCGACACCTAAGACCCCTGCTGGGTCGGCAGATGATGGCACCCCCACCAGTCTGTCGGGTGCAGAAGAGATGGTTCTACTTCTCCTCAGTGAGGGGACTATTACTTTGGACCGCCCACCGTTCACCAAGGAAGGAGGGGAGAAAGAGCTATGGTTGTGTGTTTACTTGTCTCCAGACACGAGGCATTTGGAAGCAGCCTTCAACCTAGGCGCTGACGACTTCATAACGGCTCTAGTGAAGTTCATCGGAGAAAGAGGAACCTCTGTAGACGCATACAGTGATAGTGATTCCAAACTTGTTAGGGTAACTTATGAACCACGATGACCAGTGAGTGTATGGGACTGGTGCCAAATCAATGGTACAATTATGAAAAAAGGAATACGGTGGAATTTTGACCCCCAGCCAGAAAGCTATCGAGGCGGAATCTGCGAAGGGGAGCTACATCCCGTAAGCAGATAATTGATTGCCTTACCTAAAGAGCTGACTCTGCATGGTGATACATTAGCCACCTACTTCTTGGGGATAGAAAGAATTTTGAACAGTCGTTCTATTATCCCAGTGGTGGTTGACCCGAAAGATCAATTTGCTCTCACCTCAAACGGCTGACCGTTACTGAGAGATTGCGGTGAGTGGTTGAGTACACAAGATTTTAGAGACATGTTAAGTGCCTAGCTGTTATATCTTGGCGCCAACGGGTGAAACAATATCTACCGTGCCTGCAAATTCGTCAGAGATGGTTAGGTTCGGAAACAAACTTGCTTAACTCTCTTTCACATGATGCAAGTTGTGGGTGGCTTGTTTGTTAAACATTTGGTGACGTGGTTTTCGCGCTTTTCCATTATCTTATGTCCTTCATCTACGCTTATTACGGAGGGTAGGAAGGAGTATGTGCTATTGGAATCAGTTGAGAATTTATGAGGAATTCGCCTCAACGTTATGAATATTGTCTCGTGATAGATTCCTCTACATATACGTAAATGTATATTTAAGGCTCAGGAGTGGTTTGTGGACTCAATATGCTCGTTACTCTGACCTCTTCACTTAATATGAAGACTGTTAGGAAGCGTGTTACATCGCTGTGTATTTGACGACGCCTGCTTTGGGGTGGTTGTAATATTAGAAATATCTTTGTGAGTCTAGGTGTGCGAGATCACTGGGCATATCCTCCATAGTATCACCATTCTGTCCGGAAGAAAGGTGAGCAGGTTCATCAGTTATTGCACACGCTTGACCATCTGGCACTCAGGGGCGTAGTGTGTTGAGTGTTGTGTAACATAATTGTGTTGGACCTAATGCATTTGTCATGTCGATGGAGGCTAAGAATTTGTTTGGCATCCCGGCAAAGTGAATGGGTTAATACATGCGCCAATTTCTACGGGGATTCGACCCTATACCCAGGAGAATTCGATGGAAACTAATTTAGCGCGTAGAGATGTTCTAAAGGGTTTTATTTCAACTCCGTGTACTTGGTTACATAATTTATAGTGGCCCGTTTGGGGAAATGGGAGTTATTGTCTAGAATCTTGAAAAGAAAACAAGATTTACCATTGAACATCTCATCTAAGTTGGCTGTAACAGCAGGGAGGTACATCTAGATGTCATCCTGTTCACGTTTGCGTCCAAGTAGGCCAGGTGTGAAATACCTATGGGCACTTTCTACCCTAAATTTGTCTATAATACGGATGTTACTCAGGACGAATGGGCAGTATCCCAGCAGTGGTCTCATGAAGGTCTGGCAGAGTGGAAGTTCTTCTTCTTGACTGCAGAAAGTACGGATTATACAGCCCAAAAGTATTCCTGACTTTCGGGTCTGAGTTGCGACTTCTTCAGTGAATGTGAATTCAAGAATAGCTCGGACCTAAGTCGACGACACCTTGTGGGCTAGACAGCTTCGCAGACTGCAGACTCCGCTGCATGGTAACAGAGGGTGCACCGAAGCATATCCAGCCGCGCTTGTCTACGTTGAATCAGAGCCTCCATACAGTGAACCAGTTGGTCATGCTGTCTAGTTCTTGACATGTTAATGTTTGAAAATAGCTTAAGTCGTCAACAGGGAACGTGTAGGCTTCATTGAGATCATAAGCAAACCGAATCGGTTTGCCATTCGTTCACCTCTCCCCCTGACTTTTGTTCCAGTTACTTTTCCCCTTCTGCATCTCTTCCGATTAAATCGTTAGCGGCTTCTCGTCCTACATCTGACCACTGCACCACAAGCAATGCTTTAGATGGACCTGCCGAAAATAGTAAACTTCCTTGTTGATGATCTCCTGAGCCATTCCTCGATTAACTCAGCGCCCTTTTGAATCCTATCGTAATGGATGAAAACTAAAGCAACTTCCCTTCAGGCGCTCTCTTCCCACCGTCGGTCTGCTGTTATCGTCACTAAAGAAGCTTGATGTTCGCTAAGAGGCCCTTACTCCTACTTTCAGGTAAGTAGTTATCACCAGCTTCCGAACAGTAAGGGCAGCAAATGTGTTGTTGGCTGCTTAGCTATGTTCAACCACACACTAAACCCTCCATATTTAGTCCAGTTGTTCTGAATGCTGACGGGATACTTTGTGGGTTAAGCTCCCCATACTGAATAAATCCGTCTATCCATGATGTAGTGTCCGGAATAGGCTTCATGAGGATATACGTACCGTGAGTTCATTGCCTACTTACAGCTTCCAACTTAATAAACTCCTCACAGATAATAATAATATTTTACTCCTCAATTTACAGGCGCATATTATTTTTGCCGATAAGGTTAGAAAATTGAGCGGTGAAAAATTCTCAGTAATGTTTGTTTTGTTTCTTTATCATCCCAGGTTGTGGAATTCCTTTTTCTGAAAAGAAGATTTTACATCACATTCATATAGAGCGCTTTGAGATAAATGTTGAATTTTTGCTTTACTTTTAGGTTTTCTGGCAGAAATGGAAGCCACGCCTAGCGAATATGCAAAAGCGTCATTCAAAAAAGGGAAGTAATTCAGCAAGTTCGTTCCCAGAAAGTAGTGCCTGCTAGGTGACTCAAATGTTTTCATCTTAAGGATCATGTATACGAAGAAAAGTACCGCTGTAGACTCAAAGTATCATTCAACGGACATGAATCTCCACGTTCATTGGGAAGTCAAGATATACTGTTTGGACAATAATAGACAATCTTGACAACAATACATCACCTCTCCGACAAAAAGTTCCATTTTTGTTCGTTCATGCTAAATTGAGCATATTTCCACCTTAGCCGCCATAATGCTTTGTATCGTGCTTGGTCTATCACTTGCTTGGCTGCCACTTATGCGTTCTGAGCCGGTGAACATATACTAGGGCCTCAAAAAGTCTGAAGTAAGGTTGTCACAAATCTGGAGTACCTTCTGCCCCGATGAGCCCAAAATAGTCGTTTGATTACCAGGTCATCTGAATGCACTGTGCAGTTAGGAGAGAAAACCGCACTCAGTATATGGTCAGTTTTCCCTTCACGTTTGCCGCTAGTAACCACATATCTAATAACTTGTGCGCACTTTATGTAAGAAGAACAGAGTAGTCATTTTTTACATTCATGAGCTGAATAATGTGCATTGTTTGGATGAGTCTAAAAAGGTAGGAATTTCTCTCCCCCCAGCTTGTCTTGCGTGGTATTCAGTTATCCGATTTCTCCCAATGCTTTCTTTTCTGTTCTCTTTTCATCATTGACCTGATGAGATCTTAGGCATCAATTTTGTCAAACATACCAGCTTACTGGAAACACTACTTCATCTGTGACATTAGAGGTTGTTGAGAAAATTCTTCAACTGGCTTGCCCACGGTTTCTGGCTTGAACAGATTCGGAATCGACTCGCCTGGTTACCACTACCCCAACTGCTACTGCATAAAGAACCCCAAGCACCATAACCGGCCTGAGATTTCTGGATGGTCATCAATTCAGCTGCAGTTTGGATAGACCATTAAATCTAAGAGATCACTCTACCCAGTGACCCCGAAGGCAACAAGTTCACAAAATACTATGCAACTGATTTTTCTGGAACGTTACCTTACACAAATTTATCCAACGGAGGACAGTTGACGGCCAATATATCTTCTTGCTATTGTAAAGTCTATAGTTTTACACGTATGTAAAATCTATTATCACTGGATGACGGTTCTTCTAACACGACGTCTCGCCGTGCATGCTTCTTCTCCTAATCAGCAAGCCCAGTGCCAGTTCGATAGTTAAGCCATCACTTGGAACCCATCTTCAGCGGTTCTCCGGGAGTTATTTCCCAAGGATCTCTGATACGACTTCCGGACATACAAGATATCCATTGAGGTTGTATCCCCAGCCGCATAACCTTACTCTGCTCTACTACTGTTATCCATCAATATTGGGGGGGATAAATGAATCAGCGTGAATAGTGTGAACCATTTTGGTATGAGTGACTCGCACATTCAGACAAATGAAAAAACATCCCCGCCAACCACTTGTGGTTCTGCTTCCCTGACTTAATGAAGGATACAGTTAAGCCCCGACAGGTGCGCCAGGGTCGAGTTTTGCCTTGAAATTTCCATGCTAATGGAGTTGTCCTAATTTACGCCACTCATGTGAAAACAAGAAAATGGCGGGGTTATGAACGCTACTGTAATAATTTTGATTGTGCACTAAAATACGGACATCGCAACAGGCACAAATTCAAAATAAACATATTTATACATGTGTTTGTCGAATCGATGTATCTATACTGACCGGAATCCAGTAATGTTGGTCTGAACGCGGGAAACAACTCAGCGGTGCCAAATTAACGTCATCCAGACAAATCCTTGCATTCCGGTGTGTAGTTCCCGAACTTTCTTGAGTGATGCAAAGTCGAAAATTGGATCAGCAATATCTAAAACACAACTTGTAGTAGGTCGGCGATAGATTAGTAGCAAATTTATGGCAATATCCGTGCAGCAATAAGTTTTGTCAGAATCGCAAAGTCACAAAGTACAAAATTACGCTCCAGGGAGAAACTAAAGTCATTGGTATGCCGTCAACGTTAACTCGCTCGATAAGTTCTGTCGTCTTTACTCAACAAAACATTTCCCTAGCTATAGCATCGCTTTCAACCTCACACGGTGCTGAACGTGATGGAATTTAAACCATCTTCGTAAAAATAGGTGGCAAAAAATACTGCTGATCCTCTTGAAGCTCTTTAATATGTTTCGCTCCACTGGTGAGCACCTTGAGAGCCGGAACCTGTCATGCATATACCCCAGGCATAAATGTGGACCAACGTCTGATATCGAGAACTACCAACTCATAACCATCATGTCAGTGATATCTAGGACTTTGGAAAGAGTGATTGTGAAAGTTATCAACTGCATGACGACAAACCAATTACTCCCTCCAATGCAAAGTGGATTCTTGGGAGACTGGTCATGCGCTACCAGCTATCTTGGTTGTGTAGACGATGTTTCAGGCAGGCGCGACCAAGGCCTATTTGTAACTAACCTTTTCTTGGACTTCGATGAAGCTTTTGATAAGGTGACTCGCAAACGCCTGGTCACTGAGATGAAATCATATAGTTTCCAAGACCCATTACTGTCCTGGCCGGGAACGTCCTTAGGGGCTCGCTTCCAAGCAGCAAACTTTGGTAACTTCTACCCTCCCCAGACCTATACAAAGCGGTGTCGTCTAGGGTAGTATGCTGGGACCATTAATTTTCCTAATCTAAAAATAACCTCAAAATACAAAGACGGCCTGACGACATAAGATGGCGGATCTGATCGTGGGGACTAATGGAAGCCATCCTTATCTGTGAGATACCGAGGGGTAATTGAGGCCCTTGAATGCCCGAAGGAACGGTGCAGCAAACACTGCAAACGATGCCGAGTACGTGATAACCAGTGCAACAACGTCTAACCTCCTCCATGTCAGCCGTACCACCACGGTTAGCAAACAGAGTAGAGGCTAAGGGCGAAAAAAGCGATGACAGCGCATGGCACGGGTAAAGTTGAGATGGACCAAAATAGTGCAGAAATCCTTAACACAATATGGCAGAGATTTATGAAGGCCACTCTTGTCTGAGGCCATTAGACCCATTTACGCCCCGCACCTTTCTTCCTTTAAGATTATGGTGGCCATCTTCCCCCCAACCCTGTATGTGCATATCAAAGCTCTTGCTGGTAAACAAATGAAAAACGGTCCCATCTTCAAGCATTTGTAGCACAGCTTAAATTGAAGCATGAGAAGTATGATACATAAAACTTCTATGGGTGTAGTATAGAACTATATAGCCCCTCATTCCCAGTGTCCCCCTTAGGTACTCTGGTCTCCACTATTGCTTCCCCAAATTCTAAGACAACTAACTTCACTTCTCATGCCTCTATCCTTCTCTTCCTCATTCAACATGCAGATTATGAGTGCGGATCACGCTAACACACTGAGCGACGAGATGCACTTCGTACCACTATTCATTGCAAGGGAGCTATCGTCTCTCGTCACCTAAAGATGCAGAACCAGCAGGAGCTATACGATTTATCCCGAACCACAACCCCTCCTAAGTTCACAACTCCGGCTGGGGTACACGCAGAAACATCCGCATCAAATAACGTTTGCATCCAAACATGCAAGTTCTTCCCCCTGACAACAGGTCACCTGGAAAAGAAGTTAACAGAAAGTGACCTCGTATGGCTTGCCGACCTTGAAGTCTTGATGAACGGTCTGGTGGTGAAACCTCTTATACTGTTCACAGTAATACTACATCAGCTGAATAGAACTTCATCCCTGGCTTTGTTTATTCAAGTGATTCTGCTTGCAACATCGTAGACCCGCACAACTGCTACACTGTGCATGAAACCTGCAATACGAGGCTCAAATTCGCCCCCACCGTTCATCCCACTTTCGTTTCTTATCTGTAGACAGTACAAATTTATTCAATATCGACATATCTTCAGATTCATTTTTTCTCGATATCTGATATGCAATGTACTGTTATGGATTATTTGACTCACTATTGCCAGAATACTTCTCATACTGAGAGATTATACCATCATTAGTTTTCACCACTGCTGTTTAACGGCATCGCTTTTATCCAACACTCTTGACCAGTAATATTTAAACGGCTGTTTACTCCATAAGACTTTGTATAGTACGATGATTTGTTTCTTTTTGAACTTTTACAGCTTCAGTAAGGAAATAATATTTTGATACTGCCTGTAAAAATGGCACGCGTAGGTGCAATTTATTGCTCGAAATATATCATTATTGCCTCAGCAGTGCCGCTGGGTGAGTATATGGTCCAAACGTTCTCGGATGCAAGTGCGTACTACACATTAAAAATTGGCCAAGCAAATACAATCGTTGGGTGCCCGGGAATCAATAGGAATATTCCCGATGGAAGGGAGTCAAAAACCGTCTACCAGAATCAACTCAGCATATGGGCTTTTCCAGTGGCTAGTCAAAAGATAAGCAGGCGAATCACACCACAACCTCAAGCTGAACCGAAGCAAAATGTTGGGCGCAGTAAAACAACACTTTGTTAACAGTCCATCGTCATACATTATTAAAGTGAAGCATTCATGGTAAGTCGCAATCGAACAAAGACAAATAATTAGTGTAAGTCGGAGAAGGAAGTCAAGCGACGAAATATCACTACATCGGATGGGGTCAAGGACACGACACCCACGATGAGGGTCAAAATATTCAAATAAATGCCAGTACCATCAAATCAGGTGATCAGGAGGAATTTTCAGTTCATTTTTTCCGTTGCAGTATCATCGATATGAATACATTCTAGGAACATAAATGTTCAATCCGTTACCATCTCTCCGAAGGTGTGCAAAAGATCTAAGGTGACGATGGCGTGCAACCTCACTGGCAAAGGTGACTTAAAACCATTTTTCTTACGGGAGAAATACAACCACCAGTTGAAAACGCCTTCATCGACAGCAAGGGAACAGAATGCAATCATCCAAACGCAATATGGTAATCATTACCAAAAACTGAAAGTTCGTTTGCCGGCTACCACACTCGAAGACTAAACAAAAAACGGTTAGTACGGTGTTCACTTATGACAAGAATAACTGCTATCTTTTGATACAGTGTGGATATGTGCAGCCTCCACAAAAGACCTGGATGTTGATGCACCATAGGGTCAAGATGAGTGGGAATCGATATTCGTCTACCGCAGTGCTGAAAGCCGTCCAAGACCAAATAGTCAGCAAATGACGCCGAGGGTGGGGTCGACAGAGATAAACAGACCTGAATTATTCGACACTGCAGTTGAAATATGACACTTCGTACCATTCATTCTACCATTATTTCGTCCTTATGGTGTAATAGTCTTGAATACGCTCATTCCGCCCCATCGGTATGAGAAACGGTCATAGCGGTACGGAGACTCGCCATAGCGCAGCCACCGGTGTTTGCCTCCTCTCCAAAAATAATTATTCCCCTCACCGATATAAGCATCAATTCACCTGCTCCCAGCGCGCAACACCTAATTTTAGGCCCACACGGTTAGTATGCCTTTCACAAATTTTCGTCTCCATCGACCTTTGATACCACTCGCACACAATCCACTGTTACCAGCGTTTTCGCTTTTCTTGCACCGCATATGTCTCACGTATTTTTTCGTTTCACTGGGTCTCAGGGTTGATGCTACGGAAGAAGATCCTAAAAGGCAGGCACATTTGTACAAGAGTTTGCAGGTAAACTGAACGCGTATGCTTCTGTGAATCCGGAAGTCAAATTTTATGGCGCCGGCGGCTGGACTGTATAACAATCTTCGCTTCAAATCCTGTCTTGTTCCTGTCAGAAATTTGGTAATATCGTAACCCCCAACCTCAGGTAATCGACGAAGTATATGCACACAACAGTTTTCAGAAACAGGAAACTTTGTTGCGAAGTTGTTACGTTATTCCGATAAGGTGAGGTTCCCTTTCACTGTTTTCACACACTAGAATCATCTCTAACTTGATTTCATCTGCACAAAACGCTAAATGCTCGAGTATTCTGTTCCGCTTGTCTTGGAAGGAGGGTCATTGTTAGCTAAGAACTAACTGCGTGCATGCCTGGCTACCAACTTAAAAACATGCGGATTGTGTCCAAAACACAGGTAGAATATCCATTGAGTGATTCGGTGATCAACTATGCATTAGACGTGGCTTCTACGCTACTGAAGAAAGTCCTGAAGTGTCAAACCTTGTTTAGTGACTCTGTCGGCTCCAGTGTCTTTGTGGAGGACTAAAATATGACTTAAAGATACCTAACACGTTGGAGGTTCAGCATATTTGCCATAGCCGCCAGTTTGGTACAAGTTTCAAGGTAAATATTTTTCAGAGAAACAAATGTAGACATCCAAAATTTCGAAACCTCTTGGTTAGGCTTCAGCAGGCACAAGGTGAACGCCACCAACGGTTGGAAGGTTCGGCTCCGAAATCCGTTATCTCAATGAAACGGTAGTAGGGTGGGATGATATTTGTGTACCAATCCATACAGTTAGTGTCCCCGCAACTCCATACTCAGGAATGAAGATAATGAACCAAAGGTAGATGTTAACCATTGCTCCTGGTAATGTCTGAAGATCGAGCCTAGCTTCAAAAGTGCGGACAGAAGATGCAAATACTACGTGATCCGGCACAGAGTTCAGGTAATCTACACTCCTGTGACAGAACCGAAAACTTTGAACTCGAGTGAAGTTAGCGGTAGTTAAGAGTTACCTATGAATGGCGAATACGAAAGTTATATTACATTTGCCCTACGCAGTCCCAAGAAGATGTGACGAGCAGAACATGGAAGTGATCTGATATTCGTGGCATTGAGGATGTGTTGCACTGCGAAGTGATGCGATGACAACAAAGAGGGTATTTCATCTCAGCTTACTTCAGGTGCACTAAGACAACTTGGCGCGAGACAATACCTTATTCTGCAGCAGTCGCAAACACCTTCTGAAATAGTTTACACCCGTGAAAAATTCAAATGCATTGCAGATGGTCAGTCTACTGTAAAGGCGTTCGTAAAGAGTGTCTACACACTGCACGAAAGTTCCTGCCAATCTGTATACGAGTAATTCCGAAGATTGGCTTTATCGCCCGCTTTAGTTTTAGAACAAGACATACGCGAACAATATTGTTTTGAACTGGATCCCCTTCAGGCTCCGCTGTAATACAAACAGCTTTATATATATATATATATATATATCTAACTGAGCTGATCATGTAGGCTCGTCCCTTGGCCAGGGAAGACTTAGTTAATGACTCTATCACTAAGTTGTTTTTTCCTACCCCCTTTCTTATACTCCACCCCTTTCGTACACTAACTGTATTGTCTAGACTTCGTTTATCCACTTACCTCGCCCTTCACTACTACGTGACTTTAGTTTTGATTATCGGAGTGTCCACGTTTTCATGCTGCTTACTCGGTTCTTATCATCTATACGGCATGTGCTTCAGCCAACGTTATAACTTCATCATAATCATCATTGTTGCTTGTATGATTATCTCCGTCATTATTTTAAACATTTATCACATTGACCGACACATTTACATGGTTGGTTTAACTTTAAACACATATTAAGGTATTTGTATTAGAGTAAAGCCTGAAGAGGATCTAACTGAAAACAGTATTGTTTGCTAATATGTCTTGTTCTAATTTACGTGATGGGAATTTTTCAAGCTTTAGTTTTGCCCAAAATACTACAGAAAAAAGGTGACAGTAATATGTGTAAATATTCAACGCAAATACAGGAGTGAAACAAGGTTGCCTACTATCCCCCATGATATACCTGATTGTGATCAAATGGATCATACAGCAAACACTGGGGAGCGAGAAGAGGGGGATACGCTGGCTGGACTGCAGAAAAGAACCTGGAAGATCTGAATTTCGCCGATGACTTGTGCCTGATGTCACACAAACTTGAAGATCTACAGGCGAAAACTAACAAGTTGGCAGAAGGGGGCAGCGAAGACGGGACTTCAGGTGAATATAGAGAAGACAGAACTGATGAAGATACCGCACCAACAACTCCAACAACAACAAACTCCAATCACCATGAACGGGAGAAACTTAAAAAAGTAACCTCCTTCACCTGTCTAGGAAGCACTGTTTCAACTACAGACGGCACAGGCACAGACGAGGATGTCAAAATCAGAATAGGAACAGCAAGACAGGCGTTCATTAGCCTGAAACCAGTGTGGAGGTCTTCTGCACCCAGCATGTGGAACGAGATACGGATTTTCAACACCAACGTCGAGCCAGTGCTTCCGTATGGCTCAGAGACTTGGCGGGTTACGAAAGGGATTTCCAATAAACTACAGACATTCATCAACAACTGCCACCTACGCTGGCTAGTTATTGACACTGAAGATCAGATGGATTGCCAGAATAGTGGGAATGAGCAAGAAGGAGCTGTGGGAACGAACCAACCAAGAACCTGTCACTCAACAAATATGCAGGAGGAAGTGGAGATGGATTGGGCATACACTGAGAAGGCCGACTGGGGACATCACGCGTCAGGCCAGGTACTCAAGTGGAATCCCCATAGGAAGCGACGAGTTGGGTGTCCGAGGTGAGGCGGACATGGAGGAGATCGTGCGAGGAGGAAATGAGAGGTTGTGGGCTGTCGTGGAGCCAAGTTCAAAAGAATTCGGAGAACAGAATTGACTGGAGATGTGCTACTGAAGCCGTATGTTCCATTAGGAACCCAAGGGACCAATGATAAAAGATTAATGACAATTCAGTGCAAATATATCGATAATGAATGAAGTCCTAGTTCTAGAAGAGCAAACTGCGAACAATTAGGGCAACAACAGACCTACATTATTGAAGGAAGGCCACATCCGGTGGCCTCATCATTTCCAATTTTAAGCACTGTGACGGTTGCACACCTTTTTGAAGGTTTCATTTAGTTTGTGAGTCACAGCAACAGTTAGTCCGCTCATAACTGTATAAGCAAAATCAAAAATAGTCACTAAAAGTCGTTACTCTAGCAAATTGCTACCTCATTACCCTTGTCTTATTTCACTTGTAAAACAACGACACTATTAAGCGAACACAGCTCAAAACGCACAGCATAGGTAATTCATCCTGGAGTATACAGGCCACTATGCAACAGATCAGTACAGTTCTCAGACTAGTTGATTCATTTAATAATAAATAATGAATAAATTCCGAGCAATAAATTTACACGCACTCAGAAGACATATCAGCTTCATTTTTCCCATTCGTTGACACAAGGCTTTTAGTCGAAAGAATGCCCACCCTACAACTCCGCCTTAAAGCGCCCAACCAATCAACCAAGGGGAACTATTTTGTTCGCTATTCACAATTCTTCGAAATCCAAAACAATTTAAAGTTAACGTCGAGAAGAGTGAACATCAACGACAGACAACTAAGCCATTCTTACCAACTTGCTGATATTGATCTTGGATACATCTTAGAGAAGGAAGTTCCTGAAAATCGACTTCACCAAGTTAAGGCTGTGAGGATATCTTAACACCAAATTCAAATTCAGTGGCATGATGAAGCCGCTTACCATTCAGTTATATGTAGCCTACTGTTTTGTCCTCATAGCAGTATTCATCCACCTGCAGCTTGACGTCTTCATATGTCCTCCAACTCTTTGCTCCGCATCTTGATTTACGGATCTGAAGTGCGGCGAACTGGACCAAAACCAAAACCATTTTAACATTATCTCTCTGGTTTGTTACCTTTTCGACGCTCAGCCGTATTAAAAGAAAGATAATAAGCACACTATTGACCTTGTTCTAATCACATCCGTAAAATCACAGCTTGGTTCAATGTATTGTGGTTTCGCTGTTTATATGTTGTGTGCTTTTTTGGAGAGAATAGTAAGTGACTCATTTCGCGATTACTTACTTAAGCGCTCAATTTGGAACGACTGTCAACATGACTACTTACCTGAAGGGTCATGTAGCACCAACTTGTTATAAGCTTGGGGTGGCTGGACACTGTTGATCAGAAAAACCCATTCACATTGGTTCACTTGACTTTCCGAAGGCCTCTGATAAGGTAAATCATGATATCATGTGTGAGAAACTTCAGCTTATGGGCATACGCGGAAAATTACCTGCTCCGCCAAGAGATTATCTTTACACTGGCTGCAAATAGAGTTGGCTCCTCTTTATCTAATTGGCTGTCGATTCGGAGTAGTGTACCTCAAGGTTCTACTCTGCGTCCTCCACCGTTTCTCGCTTTCGCCAGTGACCTACCAGGACCCCTCACTTCTCACTCACCATTATATGTCGATGATCTGCAGGTTTGAAGCGAAATACATGTGCCACTGGATAGTTCGGTCCATACGAAGATCCGAAATTGGTGTACAGAAAGCCTGCTGCCTCTGGACTCGAAGTATAGGACAATGATATTTGAAAAATATCAAAACAGTTACAATCCTAACTGTGGGCAAAATAAATACCTGCCACTTAAACATGGACCAAGAACTGGGAGTTACTATTAGTGACACACGTGGAGTTTCTGTCCACTGTTAGCTTGCAGCCTTATAGACTGTCCTTTTGCAAACTTGACAGACACAGAGGCCTGTCACTAACCGTTCGTACTTGTCACATACCCACAAATATGAGACCGAGAAAGAACACAATAGCGTAGTCGGATGGAATATTATATTTACGAGGTTGTGCCAAGATACCAAGGCGTTCCAGCTAAGTGGCTAGAGGGTCGATTACGAGTAGCGCAACGCAACACGAGAGAGTGCCGAATGGCCTGGATGCCTGACCGGGTGCCTTCAGCTTATGTAGTCCGATAAAACTATGAGGGTCAGCACCAATGCTGAATCTCGACGAACCCTAGCCTGTTGATTCTGGAGAAGTGTGTGACGCTACATAGCCAACAAGACCCATGGAGTCTTGGGGGTTTTTTCGTGAACTTTGAGGGGTCTAACTCTTCTTTTCACCACAGTATGTACACTGTGCGTTTGACATCACATTGAAAAAAATGCTCGTAATGTCTACATACCTGAAGAAGGACATAACCATACTATAACAGGTTCAGAGAAGAGCCGTAAAGAAGGCGACTGGATCATAGTGCAAGGCTAGCCTAGACCTCCTAGATACATCTAAGCTGCATGCAGTATAATACCGGAGGATCGAAGGGGGATATGATCATGATGTACCACATTTCCCATAATCCCCTCCCCCCTAACAGATCCCCCCTGAGCTTTGACTATGCGCGCCAACACTGGGGTCACCCGTCAAGAATAGAACATGAAACAAGACGTACAAAGATCTTTTGCTAATTCGTTTGCAGTCACAGTATGTAAACTACGGAACTCCCTTCCTTCAGCAGTTGTTACATCTCCATATCCTGATACTTTCGAAAGGAAATTAAGTGGATATCTCGAGTCCCGTGATACCAATGGGATGTACTCGAGAAGTTTTCCATCGTCTAGAGATCAGGAACAGTAATGCTACGTTGAGACCAGATTAAATAAAGATGGAGAATCTCAATTCTTTCAGGTTTTTCAGGACTGGGAATGCAACTGCAATCATTTCAAACCTGAAACGCACTCCAGAAAGACAGACACAGAACCCAAATGACTACCATTCAGGAATTCTGTAACTCGAAGTTCGAAGTTTGTACATTGAAATTTGAAAAGCTTTTACTTCTAGCGAATCATTTAACTCGTGTGTAACATTAGCTGGATGTAGCGTAATTGGAACCTTATTGATAGTACTAACTATGTTTATTTTCCTTTCTTCCTACAGCGTACAATGCAGCCAAAGCATTGACGGAAGCAAAACATTAAATACGCAAAATTAAAACTGATGAAAGTTAATACATGAAATGTTGTCTAGAGTGAGTGACTAGTACAGCTGTACCCTCTGAAAACCCAACTGGATCCAGTTGGGTTCTCAGCATGGATACAACAGCACTGGCCCTTATTAGAGTCACAGCTTGAATAAAGCGGGTACAACAGTCCCTCACTCTAGACAAAGTTTCATGTACTAACTTTCATCAGTGTTAATTTTGTGTATTCGTTGTTTTGCTTCTGTCAGTGCTTTGGCTGTATTGTACCCTGTAAGGAAAAAAGAAAATAGACATGATTAATTCTATCAATAAGGATTCAAATACCTTACATAGATAAATTTTTAATAACATCCGTCGAAAGAGTTTCCGTAGTTCCTTGAGTTTTTCTTCGAATTAATTGTAAGTAA
Source organism: Heterobilharzia americana (assembly GCA_944470555.2). Classification (NCBI taxonomy): domain Eukaryota; kingdom Metazoa; phylum Platyhelminthes; class Trematoda; order Strigeidida; family Schistosomatidae; genus Heterobilharzia; species Heterobilharzia americana. Next base: position 56,387,765 of record OX104129.1, on the reverse strand, counting down.
ATAAGCTCCTTTTTGGAAGATAACGATGTAGGTGACAAAGTTCGATGTCATATACACTGTTGAGAAGATGTTTGTGTATTGTCCTTAAACGGCTTTTTTCAGTATTAGTATCATCTCTACTAATACTGAAAAGAAGCCGTTTAAGGATAATACTCAAGTTTCTTACATAGAGATAGGCCCCCCAACACTAGAAGAAGTTGAGAAAGCGGTAGGTAACCTGAAACGAGGAAGGGTAGCAGGACCAGACGGACTACCTGCTGAGGTATACAAGAATGGTGGTAGAGTGCTCTTAGTCAGGTTAACGGAAGTGTTAGCTAGTATGTGGGAATCAAATACGATCCCATCCGACTGGTCTTAATCACTCATTATCCCAGTCTTCAAGAAAGGAGAGGAGTCCTCTTGTGATAACCACAGAGGAATCAGCCTGACGAACATAGTATCCAAAATCCTAGTTTCTATAATTCTCCGACGCCTGAGTGGAGCTCGGGAACAGCAAGTCCGAGAAAACCAGGCAGGCTTTAGATCTGGCCGTGGATGTATCGACCAAATATTCACACTGCGCCAGGTTCTGGAACATAGGCATGCTTACAGACGCCCGACAATAGCTGTATTTCTCCACCTGAAGGCGGCATTTGACTCCGTTGATCGAGAAGTCTTATGGCAATGTCTGTCACTGAAAGGCGTGCCTAGTAAGTACATCACGTTATTGAAAGCTCTCTACTCGAACACTTGTGGGCATGTTAGAGCCTATGGCGAGTTGTCCAGGGAGCTATACTCATCAAGTGGTGTCCGTCAAGGATGCCCACTGTCTCCATTCTTATTTAATTTTATCATAGATATTCTTATGGAGGTTTCCCTCCCCTCACCTAATTACACAGACGTTGACCCAATCACAGGTGAGTTCTCTTTAGATCTAGAATATGCAGATGACATAGTCCTGTTAGGTGAAGATGCTGACAAGATGCAGTCTTCTGGAGACTTTGAGTGGCAATTTGAGGATGTTTGGGATGCAGTTCTCACCACCCAAATACAAATTTTTGCTCAAAGATTGGTCTTCATCAGTACCACGGCTAACAATAGGCAGTGAAGTAGTTGAATGTGTCAACCACTTCACTTACCTGGGAAGTAGGATCAATCCTGGTGGGTTAGTTGCCGATGAGATCTCTGCATGGATACAAAAGGCTCGATTGGCTTTTGCCACTTTACGCCACCTATGGCGCCGCCGTGATATCCGTTTGTCTATTAAGGGTCGCGTGTACTGCACAGCGGTCCGGTCTCTTCTACTGTATGGCTGTGAAACATAGCCATTGAAAGTGGAAGATATGAGAAGGCTTCAAGAGTTTGACCACCGTTGCCTTCGTAGTATAGACCGTATTCCGTGGTATCACCACGTGAGTAATGCAGAAGTCAGGTATAGGGTTTTAGGGAGTAGAGGTAAATCAGTTGACGAAGTTATGAACCTTCATCGACTGAGATGGTTGGGACACGTACCACGTATGCCTAGTCACCAATTGCCTCGTCACACAATGTTGGCTGAGGTGGGTCCAGGCTGGGAAAAGGCCCACCGAGGTGGCCAGACTGAAACATGCCACCAATGTATGAAGTCTCTGATTGTTGGTTTAAGCCATGTAGGACGATGCAGACTAAGTGGTTGGGGTCCGCGGGACAAGAGGAACCAGTGGTTGGAGACTCTAGGTGATATGACTCAGAACCAATGTCAGTGGCGCAGATGTATACACACATCCTCATCTTAACGACGCTATATCGAATCTCACCATTCTGTCATTCTTCTTTTTTTTCGTCTCGTACTTTATATTTCTTTTGACTACATTCTCTTATCTTAACCCTTTACCTCACTACCTTTCTACTTGATGTACTGTACTGTACTGAGCCGTGGCAACTCGGACCGTTAAGCAGTAATGTCTGGTCCTATGTTGATAATGATTGATTGATTGAGTATCATCTCTTGGATTTGATATTTCCTTCTTTTTCTTACTAGAAGGTGGTGAAAGCTTTAACCATATGTCTAGTTCATTCGACACTTGAAGTAAAGATCCCAGATTTCTGCGAAAAACTACCCCAGTCAACATTTCGTCGGCCAAACAGGGCAGCGTTGGGCCACGCCATGAAATACATCGGGTGAAATGTAGGGACAGGTGTTGGGTTTTGCGACATTTCCCCTACTTCTGACCTTATGTTTTGGTCCCATTTTGGCATATTTAGCTCTTCGTCTGGCCCCACGTACTGGTTATCAGGTCTACTTTTGACCGGACTAAAACAGTGACCCAGCGTTTTGCCCCATCGCAGATGTATAACCCAAAGTTGCCCTATTTGGCGTGACAAAATGGTCGACTTGGTATCTACATTATTGTTTACCAAATTATTGTGTTACTGGCGCTATCCAGTTTACTTTAATGACTTGTTCAAGGGCACAGCTCTTAGCTTATATAGTTTATCGATTGGTTCTTTCGAAGGATTCGTTCGTAAACTAAGTTTTCAGTGACCGGTTAATCACAGAGAATTTAAAGCAATTTAATCTAACTAAGTTTTTAATGGGGCTCAGCGTAAAAATCAAGCTTACCATTACTTCACAGCGTTAAACATTTAGCATTGGTCATGAAATTGTCCATAATTGTGGTATACGTCACAAGAGAGTTTATTTTGACATTTTCCAAACTATGCTGGTGGAGGATTATAGATAGTTTTATTTTTGCGTGGGTTTCTTCCGCACCACGTATTAAAACCTCGCTTCATCCTTCGGCATCTGTGAAGCCTAATCTTATGGGTAAAGTTGCACAATTATACTATCTCTGAGCTTATCCTAAATCACCTATGCGTTACTGATCGTATAGAAGGTTGAACTCAGATCTTTCTAGTACACTTTAATTTGAGAAATGCTTCACTCACTCTGAACAGGCTAATCCGTAAATCTAACAAAGATGGGGCTCTGGAATACTCAGCATACAAAGGGGATATACTGTTTTAGTGTGCAACAATAGTCTTGACTTCCATACTGTAATCTGAAGGGTCACCCTGTTTTGGGTTCACGAATCCGTTCGTAGTGGTTCGTTCTTTATCTGTCTTAGTTGCACCGTGTATTGTACAGTGGATTTTCGTCACGGCGGTTTTCGCTGCGGTTGTTTTACTGGAGGCAGTGTCACTATCCGTAACAGTCAGTATATAGTGCATGAACGTGTAATTGGTTACTGAAAGAATTGAGCAGGGTGTGAAATTGACACCAAAGATAGAGGCTGAAAGAAACTTTGGGTTGTAATACGCATTTTGGCAACTATGCTTCAACACCCAAGGGAGATTGTGTGTGTTTGGTTTCATTTGTCCTCAAGCGCCACTGCTCTGTTCATGAGAAGGTTTGGTTTTCTGAGACTTCCGCATTCTTGCTTTTTTGCGTATATCTTAAGTTAGAAATCTCTGCATTTGCTTAGTTTATGCGGATAAGTTGTCTTTGTTTTGCCATGTTCAAGCTTATTTCTCGAATAAAGCGCTGTTGGTGTGGTTTCTGAAAGCCCTATTTGCACTGAATGTCGAAACTAATCTTATTCAATTATTCTCAAAACTATTTTATCAGTAACCATCTTGGGAAGTGGTCTGCTGTCATTGTAAGTCATCTTCTTTCAGATATTAGTTGATTATTATCCGTGATGGCTTCATAGTTGACTTACTTCACTCATTGTCCACTGCTTGGTCATTTTTCTCAGTCAAACTAATTGTGACTCATGGCTACAAATGATCCAAGAATTCAAGTCTCGTAGGAGTTTTCATAAAAATTGAGTGGTTGCCTTTCTTTTTTCTAAAGAGGCTATGGACAATTTCCTAGATATTCTATGTGACATCTTCAGGGAAATAATCTGGTTTCATCTTGGACACTAATTTCGTGGTTCTACTCGTGAAGACACCTGGTTAATATGAGGGCTTTGCTATAACCATCTATGTATCAATCATCTCCTTCTTAACGTCTTTATTTCCGTGTAGGTTGCTTCTGTCACCACTCATCAGTAAACGTTGATGCAACTAGCTACAGTGAGCTTACTGACAAGTAGGTGCAAATTAACCTAACTGAAAATTTAAGCTTTGAGTGAGTTCCATATGTCGTATCTATTCTCAATCACTTCGCTACAATGCACCTTTGAATATCAGTGCCTAAATGTATTTTGTGATATTTAATTGAATAGCACAGTGTGAAATAATAACTGACACCTAATTTGACCATTGGTAGTTTTTGAATGTTAGTGAAGTACTGAGTAAATATAATATGCTAAACAATGCTATTTACTTAGACTGCGTAAACGCACTCAGAGGATTATCAATGTTCACCAAGGATATCAACTGTAACCATTCCCATTCAACTTTGTTGTATATATACCGATATATCTAACTGACTAACCTCTCACGCCATAGGGGCTACTTTACTTTCCGTAGAGTAACTGGTTGACTTCAAGTAAGATGTTAGTGCCGTTCTGTTAAATGAAAACGTTTGCCAAATATGGAATCTCTTCAGCTAGCTGGGCAGAAAATTAAGTATGTTCAGCATACTGCTACCTCAAGGTGGTGGATAAGCTTGCTTATCATAACCTTAGCAACCTACGCTGGCTAAAACTCTTGTTCCATAAAGTTCAGAGATATGAATAAAACCAACGGAAAAACACACAGAAGTGCTTCAGTTTGGGTTCCAACATTTCACAGTAGCATATAAAGAAAAAGTGATTTCGAAGCTGACAGAAGTGAATGCGGAGAAGCAGATATTAAAAAATGAAAGTCGGTAAGAATGTCCAAACTTTCGATGGCGTCGGTGAGTGAATACATCTACACCGTTGTAACCGATTATCAACCATGTTACTAAGAGTCTCCAACCACTAGTTCCTGTTATCTCAAGAATCCCAAATCTGTAGTTTACACAGCTCAAACCAGCAGTCAGGACTTCATGGACTAGTGCTATGTATTGGTCTGACCACTCTTGGCTTTTTTCCAACCCTGTCCTACTTCGGTTAACATTTCACATCGGGGTAGGCAGTGGCTTTGCATGTGCGCCACATGCTTTAGCCACATCAGTTGGTGAAAGTTCATAGTGTCGACTGACTTACCTGTCTTATTAGTATCTTTCGTCTAACTTCGACGTTGTTCACACGGAGATTTCATAAAAAATGAGCAAAGCTGCAGATGCATCTGTAGTAAAATGCCTCTAGTCTCTTCAAACAATCTTTCCTAACAGCCATCTCAGCCATATTAAAAGATCCAGCAGACTACAGTGTAGTATTCTCATTGTCTTTCCGATAGTCGGGTATCTTGAGGTTCTGCCATGCTGGAGGTCTTTTGGGTAGTGAAAATACACTGGGGAGTTACGGTTATAGTGTAAATATTGGCACTATGATAGAAGTCCGAGGGCGAAGTTGTGCTGCTGGCCAAACAGGGATGTGACAGCGGTAAGGTGTTTTTGACGGTTGACCAGCAGTTCCTACTGACGTTGACTTTACTATGAGAAGAAGAGGGTTAGAAAATGTCGGCCCCATAAGTAGCATATTTATCCATGACCTGTAGTATTCCGCTGTCAGGAAAAGGCTTTGTATGATCGACCTCAAGTGGATGTCCCATGAACTCTACGATCTAGCAAAACTGATCTGTCTTTCGTGTAACTCGCAGAAACAACTCCCACGGTGTGGAATGATGGGAATTTCCAACCACTCTCACGCTTCCAATAGTGAACAAAATCAAACTGACCATAACAACCCTCCTTAACTTTGCCTCCTCCCCAGCTTTTACTTCCTGGCAGTAACATTAGGCCCCTATTAATTTCGTCAACTTATTCGACAACCACTGCTAGCGGTTCAAGCCAACAAAATGTCGTTCCTAGTATCCTTGAATCACGTTGCTAATTTCACATTGGAGCTTTCAGCGTCCAAACCTCGGAGTCGTGAATGTATGCTGTTTCTAAGACACGCATATGGAACCCACGTACGATAATCCACTGAACTTCACCTACTCCATATAGTAAATTTATAAAATTCAGTTTATGAGTGTCCATAGATTCAATGATTAGCTCCCATATACTCGCTGGTGTAGGTTTGGCACTAAGTTGTAAAGGAAAAAGCGCACTTCTCGACTGGGTACCAGTCAACGGCCGTCTGTGTGCTATTCGACTGAATGGATCTGTAAGAACTAGGAAAGATTGTGACTCACTGTCACCAACTCAGAGTTTCCCCCATGTATTCACCGACTGCATTTTGGATAATACGAAGGATGAGTTCCATGAAAAGTTGTCAGTTTCAGTACACAAAGCAAAATGTTAAGACATGGTCATAGTAGCAAACGAATTCGACGCTCAATTAGGAAATCTGAGCCAATTGGAGAGGCATTTTGGAGGTATCTGCGGTATCCAATACCAACAGACCGAAAACGGCGATCACTTCATACAATTTTTCTCTTTTTCTAGTCAGCACTAACTTCAAACAGAAGAAGAGACAGTCTCGTCTGACGTCCATTGCCGTCACATGGTGGACTCAGATAGGTCATATTACTATAAGCTATCGTTGGAGAGGGATGCTGCCGATCGTGCATAGTATAGTTACGCGTGTGTTTGTACTTTAGATGGCTCATAAAAAGAACAGCAGCGAAGCTTCTGCGTGCCCAACTGTACGTTGAAGAATTTAAGTATGGATTCAAAGTGGAAGTGGGTAAACATTTATCTGAACATAGCAGCAGTCCTCTTCCTAAAAAAACCTGTTGTAGTGTATAGTCTGTTGTGAAAACAGCAGTAAAGACATTTTGTAACCTGCGTCCAAAAGTTAAAAAAACAATGGGTTTCTGCGACCTCATCCAAACTGAATAATGTGACAGGACTCATTCCAGCTAATTTTGATAACTATGTGGAGCGATATCAATCTACACATAAATTGGCCAAGAGTCTTCACAATGATCGCAGGTAGTGATGGGTAGTGGAAGAGAATGAGATAGAAAAGGCACAAGCGTTAGGTAATACTTGATAGTTGTTTGGGTTTGTTAAGCATACTAACAAGTAGATGATAGTGAGATCATCGCCCAGAAGGATGTCACACAACCTCTTAGAAGAGATGGTTCGAAGGTTTTTTGGAACTTTTTAAGCGCAACTCAGCTGGTCTACAACCACATTTGAGCGTCCTAGTATCTAGCCCGAACCTGAATGAGACTTAGATGTCAGTCCTCCAGTTCTTTTCGGATTTGTGTTATCTCTTTCAAACCGGGAAATATGCAAAGAAGCTTGGCCTGAAGGTTTATCAACAGGATATTTTAAGGAAAGAGGTAGAGAATCACCATATAGAATACGTAGCGCACTGAGTCCGAAATAGTTTCGTCAACTGGTCTAGATCGTTAATTATTTTCATCTATAAGATTAGGGGCAGACAGAATAATTGACGTGAGACCTGAAATTACGTAGTTGTTCAATTTGCCACACCAAGCAAGAATGCACCAAAATGAAAGATAGATAGATCAAAAATAGTAGAAAGCTGTCAAAAAGCAACGAAGAATTAGAATATTGGAATTCAATATGACATTTAAGATAAAGATAATGTGTAAATACATTGGTTCCACTGAGATCGGTTTTCGAGTCATATTACCTAGTCTTCAACCATCTATTTCTGTTGTCGTTCGGACCTCAATCGAGAAGTTTTTATTCTTTTATACAGTTCATACCAACATAGGACCAGGCATTACTGCTTAACGGTCCGAGTTGCCACGGCTCAGTACAGTACAGTACATCAAGTAGAAAGGTAGTGAGGTAAAGGGTTAAGATAAGAGAATGTAGTCAAAAGAAATATAAAGTACGAGACGAAAAAAAAGAAGAATGACAGAATGGTGAGATTCGATATAGCGTCGTTAAGATGAGGATGTGTGTATACATCTGCGCCACTGACATTGGTTCTGAGTCATATCACCTAGAGTCTCCAACCACTGGTTCCTCTTGTCCCGCGGACCCCAACCACTTAGTCTGCATCGTCCTACATGGCTTAAACCAACAATCAGAGACTTCATACATTGGTGGCATGTTTCAGTCTGGCCACCTCGGTGGGCCTTTTCCCAGCCTGGACCCACCTCAGCCAACATTGTGTGACGAGGCAATTGGTGACTAGGCATACGTGGTACGTGTCCCAACCATCTCAGTCGATGAAGGTTCATAACTTCGTCAACTGATTTACCTCTACTCCCTAAAACCCTATACCTGACTTCTGCATTACTCACGTGGTGATACCACGGAATACGGTCTATACTACGAAGGCAACGGTGGTCAAACTCTTGAAGCCTTCTCATATCTTCCACTTTCAATGGCTATGTTTCACAGCCATACAGTAGAAGAGACCGGACCGCTGTGCAGTACACGCGACCCTTAATAGACAAACGGATATCACGGCGGCGCCATAGGTGGCGTAAAGTGGCAAAAGCCAATCGAGCCTTTTGTATCCATGCAGAGATCTCATCGGCAACTAACCCACCAGGATTGATCCTACTTCCCAGGTAAGTGAAGTGGTTGACACATTCAACTACTTCACTGCCTATTGTTAGCCGTGGTACTGATGAAGACCAATCTTTGAGCAAAAATTTGTATTTGGGTGGTGAGAACTGCATCCCAAACATCCTCAAATTGCCACTCAAAGTCTCCAGAAGACTGCATCTTGTCAGCATCTTCACCTAACAGGACTATGTCATCTGCATATTCTAGGTCTGATGAAAATTCTCCTTTTCATTAGACATAGTCCTGTTAAGTGAAGATGCTGACAAGATGGAGAATCTTCTGAACACTGAATGGGAATTTGAGAATGTTTGGGATGCGGTTCTCACCACCCAACAGTCAAAAACTTCAAGACTGATACCATATTTTAGTTTGGTTGCATTTTTTTCAAGCATAAACCTAATCCAGCTGATATTGCTTGACGGGGAGAATAGTGGCTGGATGTGCATAATATATATCTCACTCGGTGAAGGTTCACAATCGCATTGACCGGCTTTTCTCTTCTGCTTAGAATCGTACACCTGAACTTATACTGTACTGAATCACTTACATCATGACACTTGACTCATGCTATGATGGCAACGGTGGTCATATATTGGAAGCTTCATTTCCTTCGAGTTGCAGTCAGTGAGTGCGTGAGGAAAGTTCACAAAGAGATAGAAACGAGTATGCCATTCTTTCTTGTCCTCACTACACCGTTCAGTCAAATAGCGTACAGGAAACTGTTATCTGGAATACAGTCAACCGGCTCACTTTCTGTCTTAGCACTTAAATGCTATACCAACACCTACAAGACCACAAGAGCTAAACGTCAGATCTCCAGAAAACTGACAAATTTAGCGGGTTCACCACTTTGTTTAGGTGAGGTCAGGTTAATGCATGTCTCGCAAATACAGCACAAATCCATGGCTTGAGATGCCAGAGTTTTGGTCAACAAAAGTTGTTGGACGACTTGACGAAGCCTATGGTTGTTGAAAACCCTGACGTGTAGTTCGGAGCGCAGTTTTAGGGGACCAGGGATGCTGCTCCGTTAACTCTGATCGTTATCGAAGATTACAAAGCTGGAAGATGTTAATAATGACGTAGAATTATTGACTGAGTTATAGAAGAAGTTTGGAGGGTAAGGATGTTGAAGGTTGATAATAATCTGATAGAAGTTGAGTGCTGACAGTTGTAAAAGTGGTTGAGACTTTTTTGTTGCCCACTTCGTGGAAGGCTATTTCTTCAGATAACTGCAAAGAAGGGTTAGTGCGTGACCACAGAGCCAATGGCACATCTGCTTGAGGCCGGTCACATACGACCTTTCTAGACGTTTAAGGTTTTAGTTTGCTTTTTTAGAACCTATCTGAAAACATATCCCGTACCAAAATATGACAGAGAGGTGTGTGTGCAATTTCAGGGCTAAATGTTTTAACTCTTTCCCTAGGAAATGCAGCATAAACATAGCACTGCCAGTCGTCTGCAAGTAGCACCTTGCTACTACTACATCCTATCGAGAAAGCAGTATGACTTCATCCCCAGAACCTCATCATAGTGCAGCGATTTGGACTGTGACAACTGCTTTTTTTTATTGCCACTTCGAACTGACCTTTCTAGTTTGGTAGGAACTCAAGAAAACAAGCATTCTGTCAGCAGAGCTCTTCGAGTCATTATGATGTAATATTTCGAGCCATCTACATTTATAAAAAGTGACTGTTCACAGAATTGTGCCATGAACTTCCTGCCACTGGGTGTCTCGTTTAAATTCCATGGAAATTATCGAGGTTTGGGTAACCGTGTAACGTAATTATCCTTGATGTGATAAATCTGATAGGCTGTTGTGTAAATCTGTGCTTGTTTGCCAGTAAACATATATTTACGAGAACCGCTGTGACCATTCGGAGTCATAAGCAAAATTTTAACTTGGGAAATAGATAATAAAAGGGCTTATTCTAGTCATTTACTTTGAATTGACCAGGATCCGAAAGCATGACAAATTAAATGATGTTCCTATGCAGCTTGCAAGTTCCGATAAGTGGGAAGTTTTCTGAATAGGACTTCTCTACGGACGATCATAAATAGTTTGTTGGGAAGCTCCCATATTCCGGTGTCTTGTGCTTATCCAAGAAGAGTGACGGTTACCCTGGACAAATTCATGTCATATTCATACGATTCGAATTAACCAAAAGACTAATAGTATTCTAGGGAAATAAGTGGCACGTCCATCACCATTGGGGTGAATGATGACTATTTGAATGACACTTGCCACTTTAATGTATTGGCTAAATTTGCCTGTCAGTTGGCCCCTTTTGACTGGAACGATTATTCCTCTAGGGCTTGATAATTTAGTATGTTAACTTGGCTAGACTTGAGACAGTTATTGTAATTGTTTTCTCGTTCAACTGATGGCTCACTACTACTGAGACTGACTGACAAAATCAACGTAGGACCTTGTACACAAATACATCTCATGTTTCCACAGTAGTACACAAAGAACAGGTGGATAGAAAAAGAGTGCTATCAAAGTAAACAGTTGTGTGAGACAATAAATAGTCTAAAGATAACGGTTAGTGCAAATATTCAAGGTGTATATGATGTGAAGGAGTAAATACATCTGTGCCATTGTGATCGATTTCCAGCCGTGTCAACAAGAGTCCTCAACCACTGATTTGTTTTGTCTCTACGACTTCAATCAGACAGTCTACATCTCCCCACATGGCTCAGAAAAACAGTCAGAGACTTTATGGACTGGTGCCAGATCTTGATCTGGCCACCCTGGACCCTTTTCTAACCTAATCCTACTGTTGAGAAATAGAAGTTAAGATGATAATGCAGTAAAACTTATGTATCCAAGTTTACTAGATAGCTATTCGTTTATCTCACGATCATAGGTGCACAACTGCGTTTCTTTAAAAATGTCATCCACATTAGACAATGTTCTGTTTTCTAATCGTTTAAACTATTTCTTTCAGAGATTTGATGTAATATTTTTGAGAAAATTAAACTTTATAACAATGGAATTAGATTCTTTATGCCAACAGTGGGACTCAACCTTGGATATTGATGAAGAGAATCTGGAAATTGTTGCTGAATCAGAAAAACACCCACGTCTTTCTTTATATAAAAATAAAGGTCGAGGTGCTGATCAAGAAAGGCGTTGGCGTCAAGAACTCAGTAAACTTAGATCTAAGAGCGAAAGATTGGATCACTTCGATTGTCATCGTTTTTCCCTGAATGAAAAAGAAGATTCGAAACACCCTTGGGTATCCACTGCATTAAGCTCTGGAATAAAGAGTTGGCGTCGTCATTCAAACCTTCTTATGCTGGCTGAATGGTTTTTATTCATGCCTCCGAATTTCGAAGAGGAGTATTATATGAAACTATGTCCTAGAGGCCGTCATGTGTTTATCAGAGCGTCTAAAGTAAGAAACTTAAATTTCATAATATCATATAAATATTTTTAGCTTGGGTGGGGCTATTTAGGACAGATTTTGTTATTTCAAAGCAATTTATATTTTGATTAATAGCTGCAGTGTGCCTCTAATCCTGGATTATGTCCGAGAAACTTCCAGGATGGTGATACATTCTTCCGTTTACACGCATGTCAAACATTCAGACCAGTCACAATAGTACTGCACTGCAATCGTTACACAATTGTATACATTACAATAATTCTCCATAGACCCAATGTATACTAGTCACTCTTTATGTGGACACTGCAAAACATTCTCGATGATTTGCGGATGTCTACATTTCATCCTTTCTTACTGAGTGTTGTATTGCGCTGTATGATTGCTATAATCTTCATAAAAAGCCTTAAATCGCTGAAGCTTCCTACAATATATATATATATATATATATATATATATATATATATATATATATACTTCGACGTTGCAATACACCGTTATACTACCGCCTTTTCCATCTATCTGGAAAACTGAGCGAAATCTGAAGGTTATTGTTCAAGCATCCGCACATACATATAACTCAGGCTATATAAAGACTACAAATATATAAGTGACAACAAGGCTATAACAAGTGGCGAAAAGGAGTTATAAAACTAAGTTACCCTAAAGCTTTTCCAATTTTTGACCCACTATGATATTTTCAATATTCTTTTCATGGTTTGTATACTGGCGATTCATACTTTATGTATTCCAGCATGTGCTAAAAATACTCCTAATTTGAAATCTTTGTCCATCTTCAGTAAAGTGAAGTGGATGTTATATTTGGGATGGGCAAGAGCTAAACTATGTAAAAACAGCACTGAAATTTACTTCTGAGACTTCCTTAGGTTTATATCCCTTAATTCGAAGGCATTAAATTTCATGTGTACTCGTCTAAACTGAAAAATAGATAAACTCTAGTTTTTCTGTACGCACGTTGATTACTTTGATTTGTTACATTTTAAAAAGAAGTATTGACTTACATTGATTGGTCACGGAGAGAAAACAATTTCATTTTGTCTACTCCTGAATGCAGACCAAATTCTATCGATCACTTTCGCAATATGACCACCAAGCTAAGAGGTTTAGCATTGTAGTGCACATTAGTAGGTGTTAGTTGGTTGGAGGCAATCGACAGGAAGCCTTGGGACCTAGGTTACATGCCTATTGGCACTCATCAGCATGGCCTATCTGCAACCTCGATGGAATTAATGTCCTAGCCGAGACACGAACTCGCGTCACCCAGTGTTATCAGCGACGTTACCAATGGGTGACGCGGGCCCAGTTCCGTAGAGATTGTAGATATGCCTTGCTGACGAATGCCAACAAGCATGAAACCTAGGTCCAAGGCTTCCTGTCGACTGTTTTCAACCAACTATTTATCATTATCTTATATTTCTACTGACACGACGGTTGAACAACTTCTAATTTTTGGAGCAATTTATAATGCTATCTAAGTGCATCAGAAAATAACTTCACTACTTAGTTAAAGAAAACCACGGATTCCTTTGTATAATCTATAGAACAATAACGTTTTTAGTTTCATTTTCCTTCTACTTTTTAATCGGAAAATAATCCGTCCATATGATACTGTATGGTTCAAACTTTTTGAAAATCAAATCAAGGTAAGGAAAAAGTCCCTACGACTTGTGAAGCTGTAACTCATCGGTTTAAGCAGTTGAATTTTTACCAATGGGTCATGACTTCGAACTCCGCTTCACCTACACCAAGGTTTAAAAGGCTAGGTAGAATCATCAAGCCTTACACAATTGTATGGCTTATTGGTGGGAGCATTTCGATTTGTCCCCTATAACTGATTATTAAGATTATGATAGCAGTTTACAGTATCACTGTTCTAGTTTTTTTTCTTCAGATAACTCAATTTTATCTCATTATCTGACGATACGATACCTTAGGTATTGTATGAATTCATAAGAACACTGTCATTCATATATAGAGAACTGACTGAAAAGTGTCACTGTCAGAGTTCATCTAGATTAATTCGAAAATTTATAAGTTCGTATTGACAAGTCATGCTTATCATTATGCCAGTGCTTGACATTTGGACTGTATATATGTTAACAATGTTTATCTGTATAAACTTTTCTGTAACTAGTTACTAAGACATATATAAACGTTTTTAAATACTTTTACAGGGGAAGACAAAAGTGTACACTAGAAGTGGACGTCGGATAATGTCTATCGTTTCACGACTTCCTGGAGGCGGCTTAGGTCAAAGTGATAAACAAAACAGTTCATATACAACATTATTAGATTGTATCCTGTACTACCCTCCAGTAGAAAACACTGATGTCAACAGTTGCCAATTGGATTGTGAAACAAATCAAATACTTTATAATTTCTATGTGATTGATATCATTTTTATGAGATGTACAACGTACGCCAGTCTCCGAGTAAGTACTTCTACTACTGCTACTACACATTTCCGTAACCTTTTTATCCTTGATCTAGTCTCTTCTGTGTTGGTTACTGACTTTCTACTATTGAATTTAAATATGTTACAGAATTTCACCTTGTAATATCACGTCATTCTTCATGTAACACTTTCTTTCTAAATTTTCTGTTGTAAGTCTGAGGGTTTTTTTTTCCAAAACTTTTTTAGTTGGCTACTTGCTCAACTATTCATCTACGTTTCTCGGTAATCAAGCTTTAAGGGGTTGTAGAGTTATTTTAAAACATAAAGTTTTGAGACATTTTAATAGTCAGCAGTTCCCCAGCACTTATATAAAACTTCCTGGTTTATTTCCAAAACATTTTATGTGCCATTATCCCCGATGTTTGATTGGAAAAATCGAGATAAGTTTGCGTCGTATGTATGAATAAATAATGTTCTGATATAACAGACATTCCACTTGGTGGATTACGTCTGCGTGTTAAGCTAGTTCACCAGTTGAAAAACCAATCAACACGACAGATAGGCAATCAAGATTCTGGCTGAAATGACAAGCCTTATCCTTAATATGAATAGGTTTCAGCATACAAATAATTATGTTATGACATCGTGATTGTTGAAGCTTAGAAAAAGGAGCATGTTTGTATCCCAAATAAACTTCATTTTCTCAAAGCTTATCCTGAAATCTCAGGATATTGGCTACATTTTTTTTTGGGAGGTATGGCAGACTGACAGTGTTACATCACTCTGAAACGAAGTCATTTTTGAATCCATCTTTCAAAAGGGTGTGCGTAATCTATGTGATAGTCTTTTATATAAATTATGATCAAGATTTGACCGAATAGTATGGCAAATATTGGGCACTGAGTAAAAGGTTGACATTAGGTTTAGTTTATATTTGTGTAAGCCATAGCATACTTGAAAAATTCCGACGTTTTACTTGGAAGTCTTGTCCGATCTTCTATAGGAAAATAATCGAAAATTAAGATTTCAAAGACGTGTACTTAATATCTTTGTCCAATTCTCTTCTTATTGTCATTGTTATTCTAAAATATGATTACTAATCATTGAATGTGAAATTGTATCTCTTGTTATATAGTGTGTGTGCTGTTATTTTTATTCTCGATTGTAAATACGAGACACAATGGTCACAGATTACATTATAGTTATTCGGTAATTTTATAAGTACATATGAGGTAGATATTATGTCCTTTCGGTTAGTATACAAGAATGACTAGTACGGACGAACTTTTCATTGATTTACCAGAATAGAGTGGAAATGAATGCTAGCAATGATGGTGATGATCATGATCATCATGCTGAATCAAATCCATGCACATTGTGTTTTGTTGTTGATACAAAGATAATGTAGTTGAGACTAGTGTTTGAGGTAAATGCTAGAGTCACTCTTTCTACTTACCAGTTAGTAATTTATACTGGGTGATGATTGACGGTGAAATGATATAAGGATTGTATCAGCACACTTTAGCTTACCGTATTTATATATCATCTGGATGAGAATGTATCTCAGGGTCATTAATCTTAAGGCATATCTTAGCACACTTTATTTATATACCGTCGGCATAAGAATGGACCTGCAACCCACACATTTCGCATACGTAAACACTCCAGCTATCTCAGCTTGGTTTGTATATATGGGGATATCTGGTAATGATCCTTCCGCAGGTTCATCTGCGGAAACCTTGTTATGGCTTTCACTTCCTCTAACTAGTCAAATTAAGTCTTCTTCTCAGCATCAGTAGAGCGGTAAGCCACTTCAACTACAGCAATCCAACAATTTTCATAAACCATTCAGTCGGTAGCAGCGACAGCAGGTGTGTACAAAGGGCAGGGACGTAGTCAGCTCAAGCTTATGACTTGCACTTACCAGAAATTCTCCGTTCAAGGATAATAATTGCAAACCCCAAACTTAGTCACAAGGGTGATGAAACAGTTTGTCCAACCCTTTCGGACCAGGTTTCCAGGCTCACTGGTGCCGTCATTGTAACACACGTGTGGCCTTAGACAACTAAGGGCATCACAGACCTGTTGCTCAATTTCGTGCTACTTAGTTGTTTCACTTGTCCCTTTAAGAAGTAAAAGCTGGCACCACACCCGCCGGAAAACGACCACATCACTACATAAAGAAACAGCACCTTGAACGAGCACAGAAAACCAGTCTACTATTTAATAGGTTGAAGTCTCGTTCGTTATTGGAATTAACCAGACAAGTCGCTCCACCAACTAGGAACGGCCATACACCACCAGCCAAGAAACAGCTGACTGTACTTCATCTCTTCTCTATACACTATCTGGATTTGCCCATATATATAGGACTTTGGCTGTCAATTTTTCTTAACATGACCCAAAGCCTTTTTATAGAACGTTAGTTCCGTCAAAGTCAGTTTTGTAGCGCATTTATATGAAGTGTAGAGCAATTACTGATTTATATTCTAGCTTCTTAACCTCTGCTGAGGTTTTTGGAATCTGCTTTAAACATAGGCTATGCTCCCGCACTCTTACATTTGTCTGGCTGTCTCCCCACATATATTGCATTACAGTTAGCGCATTTGATTTCATGAACACAGTTCTTTCAGTACTACATCTTTGACTTTCATTAAGTTAGAACGTAGGTTATTTGTTGCATGAAAGTAGACTCTGACGTCAAGTTTGTTGAGAATTATTCCTGTTTCTTCTGAGTCCCTCTTACGATATGGAATTACCATAGCATTTTATCCAGTTCTTCAGGGGGAGTTACGGTATATTCTTAATTTGGTTTTTAATTGTTTTTTACCAAATCTTTTGGATAGTTATTTGCTTACTGTGTGCAGCAAACTGACTTCACCTTTTCTCCTCTTTATCCTCTTCCATTGTGGAAAGACGCTCAGCTCTGCTGACCAGATTTCGTGTGAGTGTTACCGTTGTGGTCAAAGGATAGGCAGACTAATAATTTAGGTATCTGCCAGTATGTGTTGACTTTCTAAAAATATTTATCTTTGTTTTACTGTATCTATCTTTGTAATGAGTAGCCTGGTGAAAACGATGTTTTATGCCCCTCAAAGTTCAATTTTTTATATATGTAGGTCAGAAATCAACTAATCACAATTATGTATTAGAACTTATAATTTCGCGTTGTTATACCGGATCAAATTGATCAACCTCTGTTGACATATAGGCTCCTTTGCGGCTGCTTCGATATTGTCTGATTAGTCCTTGTATAGTAATCTGCTTGATGGTGGCTAGCAGCGGAATCCAGGACATGCTCTCCGTCCGCTGGATGTACCTGTATCCCAGTGAGTGATATTGTTCCTACTGAGACTCGGACCTTGCAC
Source organism: Heterobilharzia americana (assembly GCA_944470555.2). Lineage (NCBI taxonomy): Eukaryota > Metazoa > Platyhelminthes > Trematoda > Strigeidida > Schistosomatidae > Heterobilharzia > Heterobilharzia americana. The sequence continues at coordinate 56,370,095 of OX104129.1, read as the reverse complement.
TTATCGCTTCAAACGCCAAACCTTTATCCACCGAGGCAGAATTATTATACAATTGAGTCTACTTTGGCAGCTGAAGAGTCACAGTCAGTAACGTAACATACTAATAGTTTTGAAAAATTTATTCCAAGCATCTCGAGTTAGTAAGTATTGTAGAAACAGTATTTTTTGTCTGTCTTGTCATAACCATGACTTTGTTGTATTGTTGAAGTGTTTCAAATACACTTTTTAAAACGGCTGGCAAGTGTTAACGATATTGTATGAATGGTAACTGGTAATTACGTTTAACTGTGTGTATTATTTTTCAGTTTTATGAACGATACCAGTGGATGGAAGAATACCTCAAACAGCAGATAGAAGAATATGATCAAAGTGATTCTGTAATCCATTTATTTTATCATGAGTACATAGTTTTAAAAAATATTTTTCATCATGAATTCACTAAGTATTTTCCCGTTGATTTAGTGAACCATATATAGCTGTGTATACACTAGACTGTAAGTTACACCCATTGTCTACAGATTGGTGGTACCACCCAAATTCCTATGCTAAAGTAGTTTGACTAAATTCAAATATGTGATTAAGTAAGCAGAAACTCATGCTTCTAAGTCATCATTTCAATAATAGAAATCCTGCAACTTGTTTTTTTTGTTGGTCTGTAGCCAGTATCATATCTTGTTGGTTTGGTCGCTTTTGGTTTCTATAGGTATAGTTTTTTTTAGCCAGTGTGTAGTATGAAGCCTTTCTTTCTACTTTCTGCACTACTTTTATTTTGAGAAGTGGGAACGTTTTTAGTTTTCAGTAACGAATAATCACGATAATACAAAATTTGTCGTAGGAAACTACCAACTAAATATATGAGAACTGTGCAGTCCTGAAAAAAGTTATTACTTAGATTTCATATTCTGTTATCACGGTCAGTGAAGTTCAGAGCAGGCATTTCGTCCCACACGAGGCTCATCAATCTGTTTCACTTGGTTCTAAGAAGCTTTTCGCATCCCTACTGAGACTCAAGCCCAGTACCCATCTCTTCAGACACCAGAGCGTTATCAATTGAGTTTCGGTACCCACCTATTGTTTAACTAGTATTACTTATTAGAATTCTTGATTTTTCTCCATAGTTGATATACATAACTGAACATGGTAGGTTAGCATCTCGTTGAAAATACCAAGATTCTGTAGAATTCTGGCATGTTAATGTGTTTATATTTCGTCTCAACGAAAAAGGATGATATATTCTTCACATCAGTAACGATATAAAAGTGATGATATTAAGAGCGGTAGTGAAGGTTAATGAGACAAAAACATAGAATGACCATAATAAAATTTTCAACATCTAGACGAATACACTGCAAATACATATTCACCAATGTGATAGGTTTTGAATCATACCACTTAAATTCTTCAATCATATGTTCCACTTGCACTGTAATTTCTGATAGAAAGCCTACATAGCCTCACCTGAACAATCAGAAACTTCACAAGTTAATTCTGTGTCTTAATTCTGTCAAAGGTGGCTATCGAAATAGGAAAAAATTGATTAAAGTTATAAAAGAAATCGTGGTCAGCACTTGAAAAATACCAGTTGATGACGCTTTTCAGTTAAAAAGACGTTGTCATAAAATAGAAGTCTTTTCTCACTTACTTTTAAACAAAACTTGAATGACAAGACTATAGAAACAGCTACCACTTTTATTATTATTATTATCATTATTATTGGTATTCACGTCAGACTTAAGTAGACGTTAATCCCTTATTTTTCCTTAAGTGAAACTATTGAACTAATAAATCTTTAAAAATAATTTTAGCGGCTTTGATTAACTTTTATATTTTATAAAATGTCTGGAATAAACTAAATGGGTGTGGTTCGTAAAGCACTTAATTCATATTTTGTGTTTTCCTTCATATAAACTTATATACAAATACTGTGCCATAAGTTCAAAATCACTTCCACTATATCTATATCCTGAATTATGCCCTTAAAAAAGCAGAAACAGTATTTGGAACCTGATAAAAAAGTAAAGTAGCTCATGTTACCAGACATGACTAAGGTTTGTACTGTGCTGCTGGAAGCCTTCGAGTGTTGCTTTCCATTTATTGATTACTCACACTGTTTAATTTGATACCTCTTCAATGTACCATATCAAGAAAATTGGTTAATATTTTGCGAACATGCTGTCCATTCCACTTATGTGTGGTTGTACAATGTCTTTCAGAAAGTTATTTTAGTATTTGAAAAGTCCTGTTTATTCCGTATAAGACTACCTTACTGACAACGGATAGCTGTAATTCAAGGTGAAATGTACATTTCATAAACCGCAGTTTTTTCTCCTCCCTCTTTTTAGACATGGTGAAGCAGCGCAGTTAAAATTGTGATCATCTTCTAGAACCACTTTTCTGTTCAACCAGTATTATTGTTGTATGTACTACTCACAAAACATAAGTAGTGTATTTTGTGGAAATGCTGGGAAACGCAATTAGAGTTGACATTCAATCAGTAGTATAAGTTAGGAGTGCGGCTGAAATCATAGGGAATTACCAGCAATGGTTAAGATTTTGCCCAGAGAAACGCAAAAGACAATGTGGGCGTATTAATGGCAAATCAAGATAGAAGCAGAAGAGAAAAGCACATTATGCAAATAACTGCCATAGTGGAAAATGTACAATATTTAATGACTACTGTACAGTATGTGAATAATAATCTTTCCTTCCTTCACCTCAATCTTTTCCTTTCCTACAGAGGATCTAGACGACAACAAAAAGATAAACATCAGGAAGATGGTGAACAAGTAGTGTTTCTTGAAGACAATTCATCTCGAATTTAGAATACACATGCAATACTCATGAAATCTGTAGATTACGAAATTTCGGTATTTTATCACTACCCAGTATAATTTCTTATTTCTACATCTATCAGTCTTCATTATACTCGTTTTGTTCTACAGAATGACCTTAAAACAAGCAACAAACGCAATTGAGGCAGGCTTTATTGAATTCCTAAATTTCATTTGGACTCGTCAGCTTTTTACTCTATATACATGATTTTATATACTGTTGTGCAATAAAGGAATAAATACACATAAACATATGATATACACTAAGACATTGACTGAGGCATAGCAATATGGAGTAAATCATTTACTTATGTCAAACAAAGCTAGGATTATGTTAATGATGGATCGTGGCTAGCAGTGGAATCCAGGATGTGCATTTCCACTGCTAGCCATAATCCATCATTAACATAAGTAGAACGCAGGCAATATTGAGGCATCCGCACAGCAGCCCATATGCTAATAGAGACCGATCAATTCGGTCCAATCAACGACGGTATCATATAAAAACAATTATACTAAAGCTAGAGGTGGATTACATCATTCCGAACAGAACAATTAGTAGGCAACTAGACAGCTTGATAAAGGTCCACACTAAGAAAACATAGGTGTTAGGTAAACAAAAGTGTTGATTATAGTAGTAATAATATGAGTGAGTGACAATAATGATGACAATGAAAATATGAATATTGAAAAGATTAAAAATCACGTGATTTTGAAACGAGATAAATGAACATCAATTAAGAAGCCTGGTAACAGTGTAAAACTAAAGGAGACTAGATTAATAGTTGGACGATAAGAATGATAATAGCGATGGTGATAAGTCATTTGACTAGTAAACGAAGAAGTTCAAGAAGACATGATAGTACAGCGAAATCATAGTGAAGAGGTAAATATGCGAAGTATAGGAAGAAATAAAGTGGAAAAACAAGACATTTATAAATAAAAATAAATAAGTCTAACATACTCCAACGACTCTACAATGGTAGATTCAGGGTAACTATCACCTCTTTTTGAATACATAAGCTCGGTTTACGAACTCTAATCTCACATGCTTCCACGATTGCAAGCATTTTCTTATTCCACTGTATGCTGACAACCGAGAAGGCCTTAGCGGTGACAACATCATGTCGATAATTCATTTGGTGTTTCGTAATCAAACTCCGCAGGATTTTCGACTCGGCTTGCCTCACCCATTTAGGTAAATGCTCAACCATGCAAGTAGACAAACGCCTTTCCATACGAATTATGTATTTGCTTCCACAAGTACATTGAAATTGGTACATACAGTTAGACGTGTCGAGGAATAGGAGTCATGTCTTTTCCTGATTGCTGCAACACCCACTTGGTGGTGTTCAGAAGTACTAGCTTAGCTGCATAATAAGTTCTTTTGATGGCTTTGTGTAGCCTCCGCCTAACTACTTCTAAGACATCGTCTCCTTTAAAAGGCAGTTTGATAAATACTAACTTTTTTGGATCCATGAGAACTGCTGTTTCGCAGTGTCTACTTTTCGAATATTTATCGACAAAGTCTTGAGGGTAGGCATTTTCTTTGCTCTATCAAATAGGGTTTTGATTATGTTCCTTTTATACTGAAATGGGACAAAACTCTTGAAGTGCAGATATTGTCCAGATCATGAAGGCTTCCTGTAGATGGATCTTTCTATCGATCCATCATTCCTTTTTACTAAGCAAACGTCCAGGAAGTTGATACCATTATTTTCTTCGTGTTCAGCTGTGAATTTGAGGTTTACGTGACAAGAGTTAAAGTTCTTCAACAGGGTTTCTGCTTCCACTTTACTTCTACATACAATAAAAGTATCATCCATGTACCGCTAGTACAGTTCCATCTGGTCTATCACCGGTCTCATTGTTATCGTCCAACTATTAATCTAGTCTCCTTTAGTTTTACACTGTTACCAGGCTTCTTAATTGATGTTCATTTATCTCGTTTCAAAATCACGTGATTTTTAATCTTTTCAATATTCATATTTTCATTGTCATCATTATTGTCACTCACTCGTATTATTACTACTATAATCAATACTTTTGTTTACCTAACACCTATGTTTTCTTAGTGTGGACCTTTATCAAGCTGTCTAGTTGCCTACTAATTGTTCTGTTCGGAATGATGTAATCCACCTCTAGCTTTAGTATAATTGTTTTTATATGATACCGTCGTTGATTGGACCGAATTGATCGGTCTCTATTAGCATATGGGCTGCTGTGCGGATGCCTCAATATTGCCTGCGTTCTACTTATGTTAATGATGGATTATGGCTAGCAGTGGAAATGCACATCCTGGATTCCACTGCTAGCCACGATCCATCATTAACATAATCCTAGCTTTGTTTGACATAAGTAAATGATTTACTCCATATTGCTATGCCTCAGTCAATGTCTTAGTGTATATCATATGTTTATGTGTATTTATTCCTTTATTGCACAACAGTATATAAAATCATGTATATAGAGTAAAAAGCTGACGAGTCCTACTGATATTTGTATAGGATAATAAATATTTTGACTTCTAGAAGATGAATGACTTTACTTTTGAATTTGAAATTATGGTAGCTTTTTATATGTTTAGGTTACTCGCGGTTAATTCCAGTGCTGTCTAACCAACTTTCCTTCAAAACACAAGCATCCCATTTTGGATTGACTATGGGAATCATATGGACAACATGAATTTGTTTCGTCAGATTTAGAGCTATGGATAATATAGTATGTATGAATTTGTATATAAATGCGAAATGACATCCATAGGCTATTTTGATAATACTTTATAAAAATATTGAAGGATAAAGAGCTTATAGTGTACAAGTTCTTTCTGTTAATGTTACAAGAAACAGTTTCTCGTACTCTAATTGCATAGTTTTAGCTCTCCATATCGTTCATTATGATTAGTTTCCACTGGACAGGACCAATTATATGTACAACAAATCGCATTCCCTATCATTTTAATTTGGTAATTAATCTCCATTGGAAAACCTGCTGAAAAGCACAGTTAACTTCAGTCCGAAAATGAACTATGTAATACACAAATGACTTCAGATATAATTGTTTAGGTTCAAGATATGTTATGTTAAAAAGAATTTCATGTTATTATAACTAGTAGTGTTTTCTTTCCATCATAGGTTCGTTTCCATGTCATCCCATCGTATAAGTGTAATACAGAATCAATGCAAAGTGCAGTCTCTTCAATGCCATCATATCAGGTAAGCAAGTGATAAATAATGTTTATTATATTGACCGTCTGAGATAGCCGTTGTTTGGCAGACTAGTATTGATACTGGGTAATGATTGAAGGTGAAATGAACATCTGAACCGCGGTGGGATTCCAGCCAACAACCACTGGATTACCGGCCCCGGTGCTCTACCATCTGAGGTGCGAAACCTGAAGAAATGTTAAAATCACGCCAGTGCGATGCGTGCTGATGTAATGTTTTCCACGGATTATATGTGACCGAATTTTTTTTACATGTAATCGAAGGTTTTTATTACACTCATTTACAGTTCAAAAGGTTTTCACACAAACTTATGCAAATTGCTGATGATTCTAGGTCACCTGATTTACATTACCGTTTTTTTTATTTGACCATGTAGTTAAGGTAAAGAGAAATACACTTTCAAGTACAGAAAATATTTTCACTTGATACCTGGATTTACTCTTTTCAAAATGATTATGTAGCAAAATGCGAAAAGTTCCTGCATAGAAAATGAACTAATCAATATCATTCAATTATCTATGAAGTTGCCTATTTTATAATCACAGCAGTATGATGTAAACAATGAGAAGCAATTTATTGTATGTAAGGTACCGGGACAAGAGGAACCAGTGGTTGGAGACCCTGGGTGATATGGCTCAGAACCGAAGTCAGTGGCGCAGATGTATACACACATTATCCTCATCTTAACAACGCTATACCGAGTCTCACCATTTTGTCACTCCTCTTTCTTTTCTTTTCGTACTTTATATTTCTTTTGACTGCATTCACTTATCTTCATCCTTCGCCTCACTACCTTTTTACTTGATGTGCTGATATGAGGTGTGGCAACTCGGACCGTTACGCAGTAATGCCTGGTCCTATGTTGATAATGATGATGATGATGAGGTACCGTTAATTGTCAGATTTCAGCATAATTAAAAACTATTAGGTTTTCAGTCAAGAATAGTTTCCCATTGAGGATAGTAATAAAGCGTAAATCATTCTACTTTGTGTTTGATTGAGTTAAACTATCTCTATTAGCCAGAATATCGTCATTTTGACTTATATTTCAGAATAGTTAAATGAAGAGCATTAAAAATTAAGCAAATAGTTTCGTCTCAATTTTTCTCCGAGCCCAGTACATCTGCGCACCTCCACTGACTGAGTAAAAAAAAAAACGTTAACGTAGGACCTTGCACACAAATACATCTACTCATGTTTCCACAGAAGTACACAAAGAACAGGTGGATAGAAAAAGAATGCTATCAAAGTAAACAAAGTTGTGTGAGACAATAAATAGTCCAAAGATAACGGTTAGTGCAAATATTCAAGGTGTATATGATGTGAAGGAGTGAATACATCTGTGCCATTGTGACCGATTTCCAACCATGTCAACAAGAGTCCTCAACCACTGATTTGTTTTGTCTCTACGACTTCAATCAGACAGTCTACATCTCCCCACATGGCTCAGAAAAACAGTCAGAGACTTTATGGACTGGTGCCAGATCTTGATCTGGTCACTCTTTACCCTCTTTCAACCTAACCCAACTACCCCTAGCGTGGCACATCGAGGTAGTCGTTGTCTGGGGATGCACAGTACATGCCCAAGCCATCTTAGTCGACTAAGATTGGCAACCTCATCAATTGACTTGCCTGTCTCGCCTAGAACCCTTCGTCTGACCTTCGCATTCCTCACACGGTGATTGCTCACATAAAAAGTGGAAGTAATCCTACGATGACACGTGATCAAAACCTCGCAGCTGCTTCATGTCCGTTATGTCTCACAGCCGTAGAACAGGACAGAACTGATTGCAGCGCAGTATACTCTTCATTTGTTAGGTAGTCGGATATCTCGCCGGTCGGCATCACAGATGACACAAGTTAGCAACTGTCCAACTGTATCCAATCTGAGATTTCGTCAGCAACCAGCCGTTTGGGCTAATGCAACTCTGCAAGTGATTGGAGTGGTTGATTCATTTCTCACCATTTCACTCGCTGTCATTAAACTGGGAGTATTTGCAGTAGACCAGTCGTGGAACATCATCTTAAATTTGACAGGTGAGAAACGCATACCAAACATATTCAGATTCCTGTTCAACGCATGGGTTCAGAAGCCCCTGGATTTTGTCAGCGTCTTCACTCAGCAGGGGAATATCATCTGGAAGTCAACCAGATAACTTCCAGGTAGTCAGTCTCTGTGAAGTCAGACGTACCTAGGGTTATGTCCATTAGTACTCTTCACCTTCGAATATACAGATCGACTGTTTACTGTTCAACTAAAATTCATATAATTTTCATCAAATGACACTGACTCTAAATATTTAAGGTTAACTTCTCACGTCAATAATATTCTCCAACCAAGACACGTATTTTCATACTCATATTCCTTTTTATGAACTTGAATAGCAAAAGAACAACACTTGTAGCAGAATAACATGGTACCATTTTATTTCTAGAGTTTTTCATCAGCTAAAAAAACTGTCTTTTAATAAAGTTATTTGAATATACTTTTTGCAAATAAATGAAGCTATTTAACAGGAATCAGTATGATACGATACGATAAGGAATACAAGCATCTGCATAAAGTTAATAAGATATGCTAAGAAGTCTCATTTATATTTCTTATTCAACAGGAAGTTCACGAGAAATTCTGTGGATGGTAACAAAGTACTATGATATTTAGAATGAAGGATTACACAAGCAGATCAACGGATAGATTAGTTGATGACATGTAACAAATGAATAATAAACAGTTGGTAAAAATGATCAGCATAAGAAGGGTTGGTTCAAAACAAGAGGAGTAAAAAACTAGGTTACCAGGACGAAGAAAAACTGATCACTGCTGTTTTTGAGCACATAATTATGGTTTCAGTCGCTTGATTGCTACACTCTCAGAAAACTTCTGAAGACTTGAATTACTCTGTTTATTCATTACTTTGAAGGATTTCAGGGTATCTACTTCGTGTAATGCGTTGATAAGCTGCCGAGTGACTGCGCTATTGAAGACATTTTCACCTTCGGAACGTAGGCATTTCGACCTATGCTCAAAGAATCTAAGGTATTCTCTTCTTTCAACACAAGCATTATAACTTGTGATTACGTTACTTGAAAAAGTGGATAAAGTAGTTCATTAAGGTTACTTTTTGCAAATAAAGAGCTTTTAAACGGTGTTTGATTTTCTATTCCAATGCACTGCCTTTGACCACTGTGTATTCACACTATTTATATGAATTACCAGTTGACGAATGAAAAAAGCTCACAAGGTTATTCGAAAGTCATGATAAGTCAACATCGTAGGTCAAATGGTAGTAAAAATAATGTATCTCAACCTCTGATCAAAAACAAGAACTGGTTCTCCCTTCCCACAAAGCAATAACTCATAGTCGTTAAATTTCCTTCATAAACATTTATGCAGCTTGAAAATACTGAGTTCTTCTAGATATCTAATTAGTACTATATTTTTCATCGTACAGAAAAGTTTTTCCTTTAGACAAATAAATTTCGATCTACTCATACACCTGTCTACTCTAATTGGTCCCATCTTTTATTTTATTAGTACTGTGGTAATTCGCCTTGTACACAGTTATTAGTATTACGAGATTAGGAATACTTTCTAATGCTTTGGAAACACTATGTAAGTAATTCAGATGTGAGATGAAGGGATGACGATTGTCATTCTTTGAGTGTGGTCATCTTGAAATACCGGCCTCGGTGGCTCAGATCTGAGTTATATATACTGTCCCAGTTGCTGTCACATCGCTCACTGTTCTCTTGTCGTGGGACTGGTTAGACGAATCAGACAGCTGATAAGTATATGAGGCTGCGCGGTGGGATAAAGGAGCTTTGTGTCGGCAGATGCCCCATGACTTACTGTATGAGGTCTCAGAAACCATACAACTCTAGTGGGTTAAGACGATAGCAGGTAGGGCTCAGAATGAAAACCCGTGGCGATCATGTTGCACTTTTGTTGTTTCTTCTATTATTCTGGAAAGTGAGACAAAAGTGATGAATGGTTCTTCGAATGTATCTTTGAGACTGCCTTTCTAATAACTCACTTACGTTTTTGTTTTGCATTCTCTCTGTTTTCTTATATCTTCACAGTGTCGCTTTTTTATTTTGTATGGCATATCTCTTAGTGTCTATGTTGTATCAGGTTTGTGATCATATGATGATATAAATAATAATAATAATGGACGTAGTAAATGAATGTGTATGCGTCTAAATTGTTGGTTGTATTGTAGCCATTGACTTCAGTGTTCTTATTCGGTGCGCACAAGTTGTAAATATAACCTATGAATTGTTATATTTCTTCAATATTGTCCTTTTCGTTAGGTTCCCTTGCTGTAATTACGCCTCATGCATTCCCAATCAGATAGCTTTTATAATGGTAACTCCGTTTTACTTATGTATGTCATATCCTCTTCAATTATATATACGTCATTTCAGATTGATGGTGTTTTATTTTACCACGAAGATGTCAATTATGAACCTGGAGCAACTCCGCTTGTTAGCTGGTTGAAGCCATACATGCTACCAGAATGGTTTCCAAGTATCAAATTTCATCCTGACTTCTTGAAAGATATTCCAAGCAACTATACGGATTACTTAAACGAAATACAACAGTATGAAGCTAAAATTAAACCACCAAAAGACTTATCAACTGTCACAGAAGCCACTACTGAATAAATATTTTTTTATCTATTTATCTTTTGTTTTTCTAATTTTTCCGTATCGTGCTTCAGTTTACCGGGAAAGATAACTAACGTACGTCCAATTCAGTTATTCACAAATCTCCCTTTTTATTATTAGTGAGTGTACACCATAATATATACTCTACAGACGAAACAATCGGAGCTTATGTGGTAAAACGCACTGGTAACTGAGTCTTCATTCGAGTCATGCAAAACGCTTCTTCTTTATTGTAGTCTTTTAAATGAAGCATACGTACTTGGTTTAATGGGTACGAATCCTTCTGAGTAACTTTGACGTTCTTCCACACCCAAGATTAACTTAACTTCTGTGGCCAGTTAGAAGTGAATGAGTAGACGTAAAACATAAGCTTAGTTCGGCGATTCTTGGACAACTTATCAGTGTCAATTGAGCAGGTATAGAGATTTTTGCTTAATGAACGAACGAACGAAATATACTCAGTCACCTTGTGCACATCCGTGTAGTAGACGATGAGCCACACTTATTTTGCAAGAGCCAGTAACACTACCAGGCTGCCTAAACCTCGCTAGGTGTGGTCAGTTTCGAAGCCGTGGTCCAATGGTTGATAGTCATCTCTTTCAACCACTAAGCCACAGCTCCTACTTTTGCCTAATGGGAGATGCAAAAGACCAAAATTCCCTAAAAATGTAAAACGAGAGCTTTGGAAACTAAACCTTCCCTTTCACGGAAGTGTGCCTCTCGAAGAGAAAGACAACCTAACGAAAACCAACTAAATTGAGGTGTTGAGTCATTCTAGCCGAAATACCGAAAGCAGATTGGTTATTTCAGAAGTTTCTAGGGTGGCCTCTAAAGTCACTCTAAAACTGTGATTGCTGTTTATCCCCCCATAATTCTTTATCCCAAATTGAAGCTAACGTTTACACATAAGCCTAAGATATGAAACTTTATAACTATGAAGTTCGAGATATTTTTTTTCTGTGCGTTTATCACCTGAATTTGTTAAGCGAATCCTACTACATGAGATACTCTATAGTAAACTCGAAGAACTCCAGTATACCATGTGTTATGTTGTTCTCCTAACAACGTGCCAATGCACATGGCATTTGGGATTGACGAAAACGAAAGTGAAGGGTCACTGGTATCATTTATTAACATTCAATCTAGTGAAAATAAATTCACGAACCCCCTAATCACTATTCATACGAATACAAATAACTGGAGCTATTCCAGTCAAAATAAGGGGAACAAATATAAGTTCGAAAAAGCCAGCGCATTCCTTCATTTCCTACGGCATATTAATAGCAACATAATTTGGTTTTAGTAATGTAATATGGGCACTGTGGTGGCGCATAATTTCATATTAAATTGTTTATTCGATATGCCACACACTATTATTTACTGGGTCACGTTTCGAGCAGAATTTACTGCTCATATTTATATCAATGAGTGATATGAGTATGAGCAATAAATTCTACTCGAAATGTCGTTTTGTATATAATACTGTATCACTGAAGGCTATACTAAATAGTCAGTCTAATATGAAATTTTTATTAGGTTTTATGGAATAGGACATGATTGTTTTCTTTGGATCCTGTTCCTTTATTCATGATTTCTAGCACTGCTGTATCTTTAAACTGGCTGTGGCTCACTGGTTTAGGGGGATGACTTTCAACCAGTGGGTTGTGGGTTCGAGACCCGCTCCACCTACCGAAATTTGGACAGCCCTCACATTGTAGGCGTGGCTCACTGCCTACTGCGCAGATGTGCACAAGGTGGCTGAGTGCATTTTGATTTCAATTCTAATAAGTGACTTCCTGTTTAAATCCTTTCGTCTATTATTTGTTTGTTGCAATCTTAAAATTAGTTGGCAGTATACTGAACTATTCTTCAATTAAATTAGGCACTTGATGCATATACTACTTACAAAAGCTATTATATTCCTAGGCTGCACTTGATGAAACTAACAAAATTATGTATGTGCTAGATACACTCCGCTAAATCACACCTAAAATTTGGTTTGTCTGTTTCAGCTACTTCCTCCACATACGTAAAAATTATCTTGACATGCAACTTCAAATGAATAAGGTATAAAAATTTAAATGTAGTTTACAAAATGTTGCCATCCATTTCATTGTACCTTTTTCAAAATTCGTTTACAACTCAAGGTAAATAAAACACTCTGCATTCTTGCTGGCAAGCAATGACTGAGTAAACTATGTATTCAGTATGTCTACGTGACTGACATGTGATACGAGAATGAGCAATGCGGTACAGATATGTAAACCAGTGAACACATTTTGAGCGTTTGGCAAGTATTTTACTTTCTGTTATAAGTTAAGAAGAAGTAGTAAAGATAGGAAGCCTATCGTAGCAAAGAAGTGCTTATTTAAGAAATGAGCTGATAATATATAGTTGAAATTATGTCACCATACATCTGCTTCCCTTCACCGAAATTGGCATAGTGATGTCATAAGAGATCGCTGTAAAATAGATCATACGATCACTCAAAGAATATAGCTAGAAAGATGAGAACATCTAGTGAGACAATTTTACAACCACTTCCCCACCCGACAGTAGTCCACAGTTAAGAATAAGCTTTACAGAATACTGAAATCGTGCCTTCTGTTTGCACCATATTTCAGATAAAAAGAGTAAAAAACAAGAACAGAAGTCGCGTTTCAAAATCTTTAGATTGACTGAACGTGAGTCCCAGCATATCAGACAGAAAGAAAATCAACGTAGAACCTCGCATACAAGTACATCTACTGAAATTGCTACACTTCACAGTAGTACGCAAAGAACAGGCAGATAGGAAAAGAGTGATATCAAAGTAAAAGAGAGAGAGAACAATCTGAAGATATCGGTTAGTACAAATATTCACGCTTCAGAAGATGTCAGGGAGTGAATACATCTGCACCATTTTAACCGATTTTCAGATATGTCAGCAAGAGTCCTCAACCACTGATTCCTTTCGTCTCGGCGACCCGAGCTGAGACTTCGTCAGCAACCAGACCTATGTTGCTGTTCAGCGGGGTGATGCAACTCCCCAAGTAAGTGAAGTGGTCAACATATTTCACCACTTCATTCCCTATCATTAAACTGATAGTTGGAGCAAACCAGTCCTAGAACATCATCTTACATTTGACAGGTGCAAAAGACATACCAAATATGCACGAATTTCTGTTCAGTGCTTTCAGACAACCCCAGATTTTATCATCGTCTTCACCCAGGAGGATGTTATCATCTGCATGCTCCAAGTAAACCAGATGACTTCCAGGGAGGCGATCAATCCATATGAAGTCAGACATACATAAGGTTATGCGTATTAGTACGTTAATAACAAAGCTAAATAGAGACGGTGACAGTGGAGATCCCTGGTAAACACCACTAATTGTTGTCAATTCACATGAAAACTCTCTGTGAGCCCTTACATGGTTGTCTGAGTTTGAGCAGAGAGCTTTGGTTTGCGTTATATACTTCTTCGGTACTCTCTTCACAGTTAGACACTGCCACAATACCTCACAGTCGAAAGAGTTATATCTTACCTCCAAGTCAACAAATATGACAAGTGTCGATAAGTATGCCTATCTTCCAGGGTAAAAATATGATTGGTGCACCCTCGTCAATGTCTAATACCTCCCTAGTTTTTTTGAATTTGCTGTTCGCGAGCTCCACTCAGCGTCTAATAACTATTGACCCTAGGATACAATATTAATCAAACTAATTTCTCTATGGTTATCACACGAATACCGCTCTCCTTTCTTATAGAGTGGTGTGGTCAGTTTTACGCCACTACCTCTGATTCCCATACACTACGTAGTATCCCCATCACCCTTATCAGCAATTTCCTACTTCTTTCCATGAAAACACCAGGCGGCAAACTATCAGGTCCGGCTGCTTCGCATAATTTCAGGTTCAACACAACCTTCCCAAGTTCGAGAGCCGACTTGTACGTCATAGTCACGTTTAGGCTGAATGTTAGGCAACCGGAGTGTTGCTATGAGCCAGCTAATTGGTGCTTCAAAGTGTAACACCCCAAATTTTAGCCGCCTGTCTTGGGTCTCATCCTTCTCCATGATGGTTTCACTAGCCATTTTTTTCTTCCTGACTGTGTCCTCAATAAACTTAAATAATTGCCGGGTATAACCCAACGTTGATGTGTTCTCCCTCTCTGTCGCTACCCACCATTGCGAAGACTCTGAATCACTTTACGTTTAGTTTGCTTCCGCTCTTTATCGTGGCCAGAGTTTGCTGAAATCAGTGTTCTCGCATCAATTAGTTCAGGTGGCGTTGTGGAAATCCAGTGATATTCGTTAACCTTCTGGCGTAGGTTACCAGCTATCGTTTCTACAGCAGATTTGGTATCGCGCTACATGGGCGATGGTATCACGTTTAGACAAATGCTTAGCTTACTCCTCTCTAAATGCATACCTAGCGTTATCATCTACTAGTCGAGCACAGACAGGCTTCACTGCCAGTAAAGCGCAGACATACACGAGCTCGTGATTGGATTTCAAACAGGCCCTGCAGAAATGGCTACAATCCTTTTCGATGATGGCTTATAGCAAAATGATCTATCTGTATCCATCGTCGGTTTGATGTTCACGAACGCCATGTGAAACGGTACCTCTCCTTAGGCTTATGGTGAGTGCTGGTGAGAAACAAGTGATTGTCTGAACAAAATTGCAAGAAACAATCACCATTGTCGGTTTTTTGCATGAGATTCTGTAAATATCAACAAGATGACTTTCCAATCGGCTCAACTTCCCTACTTGAGCGTTAAATTCACTTACTATTATGACTACATCTCAACGTTTTGCTTTCTCTAGCAAAGTTGACAGGTTCTCATAGAATTCCTCCTTTGTATCATTCGAACTTCAGTGGGTGAGTGCGTAGACGATTGCGAATAGGCATCTGTTGGTCTTACGACTCTTCTTAGTTCTCACAGATCCATTGTCGAATGTTACATACATGGCTGTTTACTAGTATCCAGTCAAGAAGCACACTTTATGCCCTACAGCTCAATGCTATGCATCCATCAGCTAGTCCACAAAAGCTAGCCACTGGGTCTCTGGAATACCTGTAAGGTGAGTTTTGAAGATTCACCGCACTGGTCAGATGAGGTCAACTTAATAATCATACTCGGGTCCTGCATACGGGTCTGAGACAAAGCATACATCCACGGCTCAAGATTCCAGAGTTTTGAAGAGCGACGCTTGCTGTCAGAACGTTGAAGGTACCAGTATGAAATTGATAATATCCTTACGAGACTAGGAATCAGGTTCCGGTGGTCACAAAATGACAAGTGGGGAAAGGTGTAAGGGGCCTAATATTAGTATCAGGAGGTAAAGGTGAAAGAGCTTAGGAAGATAGGTTATGGTTTGTATACTACAGGAAGCGTGAGCGCAGCTGACACCTCTCGACTGCCCACACTGTGGAGGGCTATTTCTTCTTAAGGTACCTGAGAGAGAACATTTTTGACCGCAGAGCCCATCAGAAATCCGCTTGAGGCCTGTCAAGCAGCCTTTTGTGGGTTGTTTTTGAAGCTTGGTTGATCTAACGCCGGAAAGAAACGGAACCCATACCGCCGGGACCGGATGACCATGGAGCAGAGATGAATGTGGTATTTTTGAGGCTAACTCTTCCTACCCACCTCGTCTCCACTGGGAAGGCACTCCCGTTCATCTGAGGGAAACACCTTGCTGCTGTCACACCCCATCCAGCCAGCAATATGACTTCGCCCCTAGACCCCTTCATAATGCAATATACACTACAACGGTAACTTCTTTTCGTCTTGCCACTCTCCAACAGATCTTTCTGGTATGGTAGGACTCCGAAGGAATAAGCGTTCCAGCCAGTGTAGCTCTTTGGGTTACTGTGATATGCTGGTCCGACCACCACGTCAAGGTAGCAGCTATCGGTCGGGTTAAGTATAGCAATCACAAATGAGACCAACTTAACAGAGATAAAACCATCCTATTAGACTTAAAGAACTTGGATTGTAGCTTTCAGACAGTTGGTCTGGAAGGATGAGGGGAATTTTAGATTAGCCCAGGTATGAAGTACACTGCATATCGCAAGATGCAATACATGCAGTGTTAACCGGCAACACAGATGACAGGAAAATTTGAGGGAAAAATAACGAAACAGAATCGTTCGGACCCAACACCAACAACAACTATAATCCTACGTATTTCCAAGTCGCGGATATATCCAAAGTGGACATCTGATTTGTGATCTGAATAGTTTGGACACAATGGCATCAGTCAAACGCTGAAGTAGGAACTCAATTGTCAGGTGACGCTAAGGAATAAATTCACTTAATTTTCGTCTTCTTACTACATCTGGGTGCATGGCCATATAGCGGTTCAATTTTATTGTTCAGAATGTTATATAGAGATAACCAGAAGTTACATACAAAGCTACCCCCACCTGTTTCTCTTCTATCGAATTCTTCAATACGTATCTTATAGTTCACGTTTACAGCATCGAACTGACCAGATGCGGCTTTATGGCTGTTTGGAAACTAAAGGGATAGTGTACCATTGCATACGAAATAACTGCAGAGTATACAAATTAAGCAAACTCGACTAAGTAACTAGTTCACTAGCCAGTCCTGAACCTATGTAAAGAGGGAAGGTTGGGCATAGGGCTAGTAACCCTACCCCGTGAAACCAATCCAACCTCTAAAGAAATTTTAAAGCGTAAAAAAATATAAAAAATAAAATTAAACTTACTCCTTACTGGAATCGGAGAGACAAAATGACGCCAGCTGGTGAAAGCCTTCGAGGAGGAAACTTGGCCGATGTATCTTCTCTCGATGAAAGCGAAAGTAAGCATGGGGACGTGGAATGTCCGAACAATGTTGGGACCTAGAAAGGCTGCCCATATTGCGAAAGAGATAAGGTATAGCATAGACGTGCTAGGCTAGCAATCTGCGAAAGTAGATGGAATGGAAGTGGACTCTTTCAACTGTCAACTGGAGAGTCAATAATCCACTCCGATACTGTCACCCAGGTGACAACCACGAGTTTTCGAGTGGCTATCATGATGTCCCCTTGAAGAGCATCCAAGGCTCTCTTTCATGCAGTGGGAACCAATCTCCTCCTCAAGGATCATGACAGCAAGATTCAACTCAAAAGGATGGAAATTTACAATCATAAAATACTACACGCCAAAAAGCAATGCAGACCAAGAGAGGGATTCTACAGACAATTGCAATCAGTAATGGACAAGACCCTAGCCCAGTTGGCGACATCAAAATTCTAATGGGTGAAAATGAATGCCACACTGGCTGCGGACAACATAGGAGAGAACCAACAATGGGTCGAGAAGCACTCACTGAAATGAATGAGAATGAAGCTGTTTGCAGACTTCTGCGTATTCAACGATTTGATGTGTACAAAACACAAGGATATTCACAAAGCGACATAAATATCACAAAATGGACACACGAAAAATTAGATTGCTTTCATTTCAATCTCCAGAAAGTGGAAACGCGGCCTACTGGACAAGAGATCAGGATCAAGAAGGAGAGCAGACGTTGAATCATACCACTCACTATCTGGTGCAAGGAACCTACCTTCAAAATTAAGTTGACAGCCTTCAAAGGTGTTTGTGATAGACCACACTTCAAGTTTAACACCCAGAACAGGAACTAAAGGACGAAACTACAAAGGACATCTTCAGGTCAACCATTAGGACAAAATGGGAGACATTGAGAAACATACCTGAAGGAAGACATGGAAATAAACCTGCGTAACCATGTAAGGAAGGAAGAAAAAAGAAGGACCGATGGATCTCGACGGACACATGGAGGCTGATAGAGATGTTGAAGCAGACGAACGAGTGCAGTGCGGGGATCAACAACGAAAAGAGGAACTGAACACAACCTATATAACACTACACTGGGCAAAGAAGTGAGAGGAGTGTGCGCAAAGACAAAAGACACTTCTACGATAGGTGTCAGGTAGGAGATTCACCTGACAACTCTGTTTCAAATAACCAGGTTGCTATCTGGGAAGAGATCAACTCAGATGAAACCAATGAGAGATAGTGAGGAAACCTAGTTACCAAAAAGGAGAAACAAAGAAAACAATGAGTCGGTCACTTCAAAAAGCTCCTAAATCAACCTGCAAATCATACAGAAATACAAGCATCAACCTAGCCACAGAATTACCAGTGAATATAAGCCCACCGAGTAAAGCCAAAGTCCCGAACGCCATAAACTTGCTGAAATCCGGCAAAGAAACAAGAGCATATGGAATTCCGCCAGAAGCCCTGAGAATAGACACAGGAATAACAGCGAACTTCCTCACACCACTACTGCAGAAGGTCTGGGAAGAAGGAAAGGAACCTGCCCACTGATGGGAAGAAGGGCTACCTTGTCAAACTTCCAAATAAGGGAGACCCAAGTCACTGCAGGAACTGGCGCGGAATCATGCTGCTGTCCACCTTAGGCAAAATATTAAGCCGCGTAATCCTAAGGAGAGTAAAAGATGCTCTGGATTCAAAATTACGACCGGAACGGGCAGGCTGACCTCAGGAAGAACAAACCAAATGGCGATACAATTGAAACGCTACGTATCATCACAGAACAGAGCGTAGAATGGCAATCAACTCTCTACCTCAACCTTGAAAAGGCCTTCAACAGCGTCGACCGAGAAGTAATGTGGCAACTGCTTCAACAATACGGAATACCAAAAACCTTTTTCAATCCCATTCAACAGCTACATAACGACGCCACATGCCAAGTGATCCACAATGCAAAGCTCAGTGACACCTTTGAGGTGAAGACAAGGCTGCCTACTATCACCGATGATCTTCTTTACTGATTGTGGTTGACTGGAATTGATCATGCAATAAACCGTGATTAGCGAGAAGGTGGTCATACGCTGTTTGGCCGATGAAAATACCCTAGAATATTTGGGTTTCGCCGACGATGGTTTTTGTCTAATGTCGCACAAACTCGAATATCTACAGGTGAAAACCAACAAGTTGACAGAAGGGGCAGCGAAGACGGGACTTCAGGTGAACGTAGAGAAAGAAGTGGTGAGGATACCCAACTAACGACAACAAGCACCAATCACCATCGACGTGAGAAACCTGAAGGAAGCAGTTCCTTTTACGTACTTAGACAGCATCGTTTCAATCACAGATGACGTTGGAGCAGCCGGGATCGGAAAGATAGGCCTTCATTAACCTGAAACCAGTGTGAAGATCTACTGCACTCCACTCAGCACAAAGAACAAGATCCAGATTTTCAATACTAACGTCAAGTCAGTGCTTCTATATGGTTCAGAAACTTGGCGCGTCACGAAAAGTATTCCCAACAAACTACAGACATTCATCAACAGCTGTCTATGCTGACTCGATACTGAAGATCAGACGGCCAGAAAGAATAAGCAACAAGGAACTCTGGCAACGAGCCAACCAAGAAGCTATCGCCCAACAAATATGCAGGAGAAGGTGATGGATTGCGCATACAGTGAGAAAACCATTCGGAGACATCACACGCCGGGGCCTCGAGTGCAATTCGAAGGGGGAACGAGGAGTTGGGTGTCCGAGGCGACGGTGAGATGGTGTGAGGAAGAAATGAAATCTTGTGGGCAGTCGTGGAGTCAGGTTCAGAAGACTGCAGAGAAGAGAGTGCAATGGAGACGTGCTACTGAAGCCCTATGTTCCACTAGGAACAAATAATACAATTAGGCATTTGAGGACATTTCAAACAATAACGGTAAGTGGGTTCCATGAAATCAGAACCATGATAGAAAACATCTAATGGCATTTATTGATTGTGAACCGCTTAAGGATGTAACAATATAATCTCCTTCCTTCATGACACAGTCACCGATATATCAATAGTGTTTGCCTAATCTTATCGTGCTGTTAATTCAGGACTATTACAAAATAATACACCACCTTATGTTTTGTTGACTTTGTTAACTCTGTCTGGCAACTGAACACATAACCCTGTTACATACTCAGAAATGCAGAGTTCACATCTAAAATATCTATGATAAGTACTTCTCATCAGAAAACCTAATTAACAGCGTTTCTTATAAGCATTCATTTTCCCCATACAGATATTTTCGGAAATCGCAGATACTTGAATATGCCCAGTGCCTTTGTATATATATATATATATATATATATATATATATATATATATATATATATATATATATATATATCGCTGAGCTGCATCTTCGCATGATCAATACCATGTAACACTGTAAGAAAGCATATGGCTATCAACAATCCTCGCAATCAGTCACCTCTAAACTTCACTGAAATTTCTGTCTTCACAACCGAAGACTTGTGGATTTTGTATGATTGTAAAAAACATGTTAATAAACGAATTTCTTTTGTATTGAGACAAGACTAGCAAAGCCAACACGTTAAATATGTGAATAATTCTGAGAAACATTGGTCAGAAATATTACCATGTGGCAAACAAAACAGCTAATTCACAGTCAATTCGTTTAATAGTTCTGTTGATCATTTATTTTGTAAACGAGCAATCATATAAGTACTTGGCGACCTTGAAATGCATTGCAGAAATACTCTCAATACAAGAATCAGTTAATGTTGACAAGCGAAATGATGGAATTTATTGTTGGCGGCATTCCTGTTGTTCTCCAGCACCTTCAGTATTACGCTTCGGTCGATTTGGGGCACGATTATTTCGCGCGCGGGCGGAATGTAACTGAAGTGAGTACAAAAAGTAAGCGGAAAGTCAAGAAAAGTATCGATTTCAAAAGTGAGACACGGATTGATTAAACAGCACAGATATTATCCATATAGACTGTGAAATGTACAACACGCTTTTACGAAAAGTAATCCTACTCCCTGCCCATTCACAACCTAATAATTATGAAGGGGAATGAAAGATGAATGTCTGAATTATCAAGAAAGGTGGGTATCGCCACATTCTAACTTTATGCAACATTGCTCAGGAACTCGTGTGCTTTAGTCACATCCTGCCATCTTTTCACTGATATTTGTAACTAAATCCTAGTGTTTAAATAATGTTATTTGAGTTTTGAGTTCTTTCTAAAGTAAGGGAATACACAACCAAATGCGAACGAAACAGGAAAATTTCAAATTTAAAAAAAGCTTTCATGACTTTCCTAGTTTAATATCTGCGAGCCACAGCCATCAGCTAATGCGATTTATTCTCTGGTAACCGAGAATTGTGATTTCACTGACTGACAGACAACTGTAACAAGAGTTCAACTCGACTGCACGGCACACACATACCTACGGCTAAATTCAATCCGCGAAGGTTCACGATCGACCGTAAGCGAAAAATGAGGTGTTAGTTATTGAGAAGCAAGGCATTATGACTCTTAGAAGATGAATAAGGCTAATGAAGGTCTGGGCAACAAATTTCACTCAAATATGCAGATATGAACCAAGTCAGAACAAAAACCTAGTTTTATTGGCAAGGCAGAAGTTTGTGAAGATGCCAGGGCGTAACTAGGCTGTAAACATCCTGTCAAGCGGTGCATTTGCTAATGCTGGACCTCATGCCATAACCTGAAAAATTGCGAAGTGAGTTTAACATGCCAACTACCTTGAACAAGTTAATCTCTATACTCTATTTGCATGCATATCTTACAAACAACCCACGTCTCGTGAATAGGCATTTAAAGCTTTAGGGAATGATACTTATTGTTCATTTGGTCAGATGCGTACACACACAGGTTTTTACTTTAGATTTAGTATGCTTTTTCGTTAACCGGAATCACTGTCAGGGACTCCAAAGGAAGCTGAATGCGATGCAGAATTGCTGATGCAGAGAGTTTCTGGGCAGTCGTGGGTCAGGTTTAAAGGAGTACAGAGAACAGAGTGAAATGGAGACGTGCTACTGAAGCCCGATGTTTCACTAGGAACCCAAAGGACAAATAATAATAGAGAAACAGAGTACATCGGAAGTCTCTTACTGACAAGTGACAGAGTGGCTCACATTAATCTGAAACGACTGAAAAAGTAGTATAGTCAGTACACGCATGCTGCTGACTTCAAGTTTCAAAATATTTCTTGCAACCAAAGGTAAATAAAACTTTCTGTATCCATGCAGATACATAAACGGTGTATTCAGTATGTCTACGTGCTCAACTCTGATTCGCAAAAGAACAATACGGTGCAGATATGTAAACTAGCGGACTTATTTCCAGCGTTTGGCAAGTATCTTATTTTCTGTCAGGAGTTAAGCAAAAGTAGGTTAGAGGTCTATCGTAGAAGAGTACTTCTTTGAAGAATGAACTGATAATTCACAATGAACAGGGTGAAAATCCTTAGAACTAACATAGCAGGGTGCAGATGCAGATTGATAACTTAATCTGTTTATCAAACCAACATCTAATACATGCAACAGGAATGACTCAGCACGTTCTAGATATATGGAAAATTTCACAACCCATACCACAAAGGGAGTGAGGAAATAAAAACTGTAAATATCTCAGTTGTATAGTTATCTTGATAGTACTATAGACAGTGAATTATTTCCGAAACGTAATCCAATAAACAATACTGCTCCACTCTATACATCTGGTAAATCAACTAAAATGGAATCATATTCTACCACAGTGCCTAAGTTTTACTCACAATAACACAACGAACTTAGCTTACTCTCAGTTAGTGTAAAAAGACAACGCACATTTCAGATCGGACCTAGTATGAAGTACACTGAGTATCGTAAGATGCATAACATTCAAAGTGCTAACCGTCAACTCAAATGACGGGATATACTGAGACGAGAAAAAGGATGCAGATTTCACTGCAGGACCTGGCATTATTGCGAAACGGTTTAGGTTACCACATTTTGTCTCAACACAGACGAGAAGACATCAAGTCATCAGAAGGTTTTAATGAGAAAGGAGAAAATACTAAAATTCAATATGAAGATTATAATTAAAATGTTTGGATACATCTGTGCATCACCAAGTCTCCAACAACCACTGATTATCACGTGTATCTCAACGGATACGTCTACATTTCCTCACACAGCCAAAACAGTCAGTGACTGACACCATGTTTCAGTTTCGCTGCCTTTAACTTTCTTGTAACCTGAACCTACTACAGCCATTGCACGGTGAAGTGAACAGTGACTAAGTATGAGTAACGCAAATTCTAGCCAACTAAGCTGTTGAAGGTTCACAATTTCATCAACTGACTTACTCCTTGCTGATTTTGTGGCACTACGACGCACGGCTTATACCCCGAAGGCATCAGTTGTCAAACACTTGAAGTCCCTCTCATGGGCATTACTTTTAATATCATTAATGTTGACACCGAATAACCGGTCGGATATCACGTCGGCACCACAAAGTTTTTGCATTTGTGCAGGTTTTGTTGGTTACTAACCCACGAGGGTTCATCCGACTTCTAACGCAAGTGAAGTGGTAAACGTGCTCAACTATTTCACTCCAGATTGTTAAACGAGGCAGGGACAGTTCTGGGGTAACATTTAGCATTTTCCCGGAAAGAAGCGTATCACAGACGTATTCCGCCACTTTATGTGCTCAGGAGACATTGCACCTTTTCATAGTTCCCCTTTAGTCAGAGTATATCATCTGCGTACTCTAGATCTACTTCGGAAAAATGAAAGATCCAGCCACCTTGTGCACATTCGTGCAGTAGGCAATAAGCCACATCTACTGTGTCAAGGTTAATGATATTATCTGACTGCCTACAACCTCGGTAGGTGGGGCGGGGTTCGAGCCCGTGAACCACTGGCAGTCATTTACCTAAATCAATGAGTCACAGCATTACTACGGATCTGCCTATAACAAGATCAATTTCTGTAGTCAGAGGATGAGAGGAAAACCACAAACACACCAATTATGAAGTTGAATAACAGAGTGGATAAAAGTGTACAGGAGAAAAACATCGGAAAGTGAATCCATTCGCGCCATTGTGGAGTTATTTCTTTAGTTATGGAATCCAGTTACCTCGAGGACATCAAAAAACCAGTGTTAACGTCTCAGATCAACAGTTAGAGACTCCATTAGCTTCATCGATGTTTTAGTTTGTTCACTCATCTTTCTTTGAATCTTACTTAGGCTAACAGTGCATGTAGAAGTAGGTAGTGGCTAGGTATACGTAAAGCATATAGTCCGACAGGATAATGCGGACTTGAGCGCAATATACTCAGTACTCAATACGTAGTTGCGGATTTCGCATGCGGTGCTATTCAAAGTGATTTTTACAAGATTTATCCACATTTTTTAGACAGTCTACTTAACGAAACTACTTCAAATTTAATGAACTACTTAGTATCGCCATTACATTGTGCTGATTTTTATACATCCCTCCTTTAAAAGAACCTGTTGATGAACCTTCAGGTCTCGATGTTTTGAATCTTTCAGTTTGAAAGAGCTAACGCAGAAAATGACCAACATCTACGTCCTGTTTGGGTTGGTTGCTCGACCACTGAAGCATGTCTGCAGACCAGCTGAACTGCGTTCCGAAGTGTTCCCAAAAACTATCGAGCTGTCTGTTGTGAGGTTATGAAAAGTCCATCCCTTTCAGGTGATGATCTCACTAACAATCGTCTTCTTGTGAGTATGGTCAGTGAACAGAAACATGTCAAGAACTATCTACTGTTGATGTTTTTTCTGTTCCTTCCGTTTCCGTCAACCACCACTGCT
The DNA here is from genome assembly GCA_944470555.2 of Heterobilharzia americana. Lineage (NCBI taxonomy): Eukaryota > Metazoa > Platyhelminthes > Trematoda > Strigeidida > Schistosomatidae > Heterobilharzia > Heterobilharzia americana. The sequence continues at coordinate 56,344,730 of OX104129.1, read as the reverse complement.
AGCGATCATTGCGAACTATTGATCCACTGATGCTTAGGATGGATTAGCTGCCTTTTGTGGCCAAAGCTAAGTGGGACGAGTATTACCCATCAATCAGTTGGGATGAGGTTGCAGAACCCCACCGACTTGTAACTATTAGTTGGGTTACGAAGTGTCAACCAGTTTCCACAGTAAACTGATTATCACGTCAAACTTTTAAGGAGACCAGCACAACATAACACGTTAAGCTTTACCTTATTGGCTTAGTCAGCTTTTAGCCGAGCAATCATAGGATTACGCCTTGCTTCACTTCAGCCGGTGCGATTGTGTATATGTTATTACAGTACACGTGGCTCACTGCTTAATGCATAGACCTGTACATGGTTTGAAGCATACAGATCAGGACTAGAAATATACTGCACACGCTAGATCATGTAATGAAATAAACAGTTGAGGTTATCTGGTATGTAAGTTCAAAATCATGATGACGGAAGTGCATAAAAAATTAGCAGGATTATAAACTTACATTGGAATTCTCTTTTTCATTCTGAAACAAACGAAAATAAAGGCGGGTTACATAAGAATGCATTGCGCAAAAGGAACTGCTCAATGACTGTTACCCATAATTAATAGGTATCATCGAACTATAAGTGCGAGGTCTAATAGCTGCTGAAACTAAATCACACCGATTATAATTTTACTCTTGTTTGACAAGACGAAGAGTAATCTTATAATATAATGAGATCAAACAAATAGCACTACCGGAAGATAGCCAATGTGGAGAATTAACAAATATAACTGAGAACTTACTTCATCGTCTTCATCATCGTCATCGTCTTCATCACTAATTTCATCATCTAAATCATCTTCGTCATCGAACTGACAAAATATCGTTACTTAGTAGTTTACCTCAGAATCTACTGCCTCTCCAGTGAAGTATAGTACAGCCCTTGGGATAACACTTTCTCTTAGAAACTGGCCAAGTTTGAAGTCAGATTCTAACAACAACTCGGTGTCCTCGTCCTACAGAATTTATTCAAAATATGACAAACCTACCAAATCGTCAGAAAGACCTAAGGAGGGTGTTTAATTATTTTAAATCAACATACTTTCTGCAGGAGGTGCAAAGAAGTTGAAGAAGGAATCTTCTCGAACACTTTTTGTAACAGTTCGTTTAGCACCCCCACTCTTCCGTTTTTGAACCTTCTTAATCAATTTTACCGTCACATTTTTTCCTGGGTTCCAGTTAATTATACAGCTACTTTGTGTGAGCAATGTTAATAAACCTTACCCTTTGGTACGAACGATTTCCGGCCCCTCATATCCAAATGGATCGTCACTCGGTATTTCGTAATTGAAGTAATACCTTTTTGTCAGGACGCTGTTTGTAAAGTATTCGTTTGGGGAGAAATAAAATTCCAGCGTGAATCCCTGAAGAGATAATGACTTATCGTTTACTCACTGACTCTTCGCCTGTGTGAAGAACACACTTCACGTCCACTAAGTGTTTCAGTATGTCACGATCGTGTTCTTGTACCATCTCATCGAACAGAGATATGTTTTCCAATGTTTTAAGCCAAAAGTCTGTGACACCTTTCGTTTCAGCTTCGGTAGCTATAAAACGTTACATATGATCGTACCACTCACCTCCATTGTTGCAATCCTTGGTAACACTAACTTTATCTTTCAACCTTTCTGACAGATTGTCCATATCCAATTCGTCATCAGTCGGCCAGTCACACTCCTCATCATTAGGTTCCACCTCCCCTGATATGATATCTCGCCTCTGCATGGTGTAACAGAACTACAGAAGACTTACCTTAGTGAAAATTTGCTGGTGCTTAGCATCGTATTTAACTTCAAGTTCGAACAATTCTTTGTAGAAGTCTGAATCGATTTTCAACGTCTCGTACTGCAGTTTCTTGAGTGCACGAACTCGCCTTCTCACAGGAACTGGCAGACTAACACATGAACACATAAGTCAGACTTACAGATGATATTCGTGCAACGCACTCAACTTTGGATTTTCAGACCTCGATTCATGAAGCTCCGTTGAGTCTGAAAAATCACCACCTGATTGGTGTAACTCTCATAGTTTCATGTCCGAGACTTACCTTCCTTTGGGCTTCTACAGTAAAAATATAATAAATCAACACACAACGAACCCCTTGGTAACGTCCATGTCGTGTAGCTGGCGTGGTATTTAAGGTTGTGAAATACCCGCCCTCAGATGTAGGTTCAAATGATTGTTGACGGGATAGAAGAAGCTTTCGTTTAACTAGCTTTCGCTTAACTGGCTTCCGAGTGTGCAATCCGTGGATCACTACCTTTTGTGGTTCTTAACCTGTATACAAGTAAAGAAAGAGGAAAACGTGGCAGTTAAAGTGTGAAAATTCAATTAGTTCTGGACAGATGCCAGATACACGTCGAGTGGGTATCCAGTCGGCGTTTAAAAGATTCAGACGAAGTAGCCTGGATCACATCTTGAGGAATAGTGTTCCATAGTTTAACAACTCTTAGGGAATATAGGTTGTGACTGATATTTAACCTGCTATGTTCCAGGTTTGGTTTCTGCGTGTATTCTCTAAGATTAGTGCTGCAGCTAAGATTTACTAAGTGACGGAGTGGGTGGTCAGTCTTGCTCAGAGTGTTGTGGGCCATTATCAAGTCTCCTCTTAGCCTTCCGTATTTCGGAGAATACAGATCCAGCGCAACCAGCCGTTCTTCGCATGTTTCAGACCTAAGTCCTCGAACAGATTTTGTCGAACGCCTCTTGATGAGTTCTAAGCTTAGTTTGTCCTTCTGCAGAGAAGGGGGAAGACGATGGTCCTGAACTCCAGGTGGGGCAGTATGAAGCTGTTGAAAGTTTGGTGCAAACATCTACTATCTAATTGCCCGAAAATTCCTTTAAGAGTCATTATCACCAAGTTTCCGCGAAGTGCTTTTCTGTCGCAATCGGCATAGGATTTTGAGTCTTAGGGGACTAAGATGCTCAAATCCTTCCCTGTCAGTGACGCTTCAAGTTCCGTGCCGTTGAGGCTGTATACACGAGATGGATCGTGCTTTACTTGCATCACCTTACATTTCCCAGGGTAAAATGCCAGCCCGTTGTTGACCGCCCAGTTGTGAAGTTATGCCTTCCTGTAGAGAAACGCCGTTTTCTTCACTTCTGATTTCTCTTCGGATTCACATCATCGGCAGAAGAAGGATTTTGGAAGAAACCTGTAGAGGCAAGTGGTTTATGTATATTAGAAAAAGGAGAGGCCCTGGTACTGAACCTTGGGGAACACCACTAGGACATTCTGTTTCCTCGGACATAGAGGAACTCACACGAACTCCGAACGAACGGCCTCGTGGTTACTAAGACAAGCAGCCAATTAGCGGAGGTTGAATCCCAACTGATTTCAATCTATCAATAAGGCAGTCATGATTCACACGACCAAACGCCTTGACAAAGTCTAGGTAGATGGCATCAATTTGTCCTCGACGGGCAGTAATGCTAGTCCACCTATCTACTACAGTGAGCAGGTTGGTGATATAGGAGTACCTTCTTCGAAATCCATGTTGCTGGGGCGCAAAGAAATTTATCTTTGTGAGGTAATCCCTCACTTCATGAAATATTGACGATTCCACTACTTTGGAAGGAATGGATGGAAGTACCATCGGCCTGTTTTTTTTCGGATTACTTCGTTGACCCTCTTTGAGGACTGGGGTTATGTGGCCCAACTTCCAAGAGTCGGGTACTAGCCCCTGACTCACAGAACTCTTGAGTGACTTGCTTAAAGTTTCGGACAAGACTGAAGCTTTGATGGGCCGTGGCAGTTTGCATTGTGCTAGCCCAACGCCTAGGTCAACAACCGAGAGTCCTACTCCGTTAGTGGGATATCCGTAAGCTGCTGAGTAGGTGGACGATGACGAAAGGATTTGCAGGTACTGGTCGGCCAATAGCTTAGGGATTTCAGTGTCTTTATTAGTCAGTCAGTTCGCATCTAGCAGTTGAGAGTCTTCCGTTTTAGCCTGCCGGAGCAAAGCAGCGTAGCGGAAGATACCTCTCAGGTTAGAAGCAAATATGTTTGTAAGCCTGACTTGATGCCACTGCCGATTGGCTCTCAGTGCCTTCGTACATACGTTTCTTGTCTGTTTGAATTGCCCGTAAGTATATTCGGTGCCAATCCTTTTGCGTTCAGCCCATTGGCGTCTCTTCAACCTAAGTAGCCTGCAGGTGTAGTTCCTTATTGCCTTAGGTAACCTGAAGCACTTCGGTCTCGAAAGCAGAACACACTGACTGGTTGCATGCACGATCTTGTCAAGTATGAACCTCCAATGGGTGTTCACTGCTTGCCACACATGGTTAACCTCCCAATCCGTCTGTCTCGGTGCGGTTAGAAGAGCCGGAGTGTTAAGTCGTCTGAAGTTGCAACGGCGTGCGTTGGTAGGTCTGGCTAGATTGATTTCACAGACAAACTGTAAGCCGGTAACAACGTGGTCACTTCTGCCCAAAGGAGGAAGGATCGATAAGTTGTCTGTCAGGAATTCTTCATCTGTGAAGAGGTAGTTTAGGCGAGATGGGGTTTGAGTCCCCCTCACTCACGTCGCCATTCTCACATTTTCCGCGCAATACGTCCAGGACCTTCAAGCTGCCAAGTTAGTACCACTGTAAATTGACCCGCTACCCGCGCTATTTTCTCGTTATTAGAAAACCTCCTGTGGATGCCTTTCCCGCCACTTCTTTCCTAGTTCAGGGCATATATAAAATTGAAATTGGATTACGTTGAACGAAATAATTTGGCTTTTGTTTTCTTGTACGCGCCAGCACAGCTATTCTGCTACAATTTGGTTGATTACATTTCAGCGGTAGAAAAGCCGCTTTACCTCGTGGTAGTGTATCTTCGTTTTTCTTGTTCACTATCCCATAGTTTCTGGTTTTGAAGCTTTTGACATTGGTTTATATTCATTGTTTCGTTTTACTGGTTAGTCATACTATTACTGTGTGTCTTACTCGCTGTTGTTTGAGCCTCAGTGGTAGCTAGTTCTAAGAAAAGCAGGTTATGCGATGAACCTGAGCAGCGGTTTCACAAGCGATGTTCTGCGGCTTAACCTCTATTACTCATAAAAGCTGGAGAAGATTAGTATCCCTATGGCACTACATCCACAAAACCAGTTAACATTATGGTCTACAAAGCAAAGGACCTCTTAACAACTAAAAATGTCCCATATAGAGCAGAGGTGGATGGCATTGCAACGGGCCTACAGTTCGACGATGGTGTAGCTGGTATCATCGGCAAACAGTGACATACGGGGGCAGAAGGCAAGTTCGGCGTCTTGCACATAATTTGGGGAGAGACTGAGGTTTCAGAGAACATAAAATGTGTTAGTATACATGGTGAGATGACTAAAAGAAGTACGGGAAGGCTACGTTGAGAGACGTGCATACTACAGGGGTCTTTGACTGAAGAGGTGGAAAGTAGGGAAAGTGAAAAATTCATCCCTTTGAGTGGGGTCAGCCCTGTGAAGCAGTGAAGAAAATAGGCCAACTTCACGAATACGCGTACCGTAGGGGATGAGAATTTGAGAATCCGACAGGATTGACCTCTCAGGGCGTTAGGGATTCAAAATGGGGGAAGCCAGCTCGCAAGCATTTTAATATTGATACATGTCGACAAAACTACAAGGTTTTGGGAGTCCTGAGAGATACAGAAGGGTCATCAGGTGTTACTAAAAAACAGGTTATACTAGCTATGAAAAAAGCAAAGGAATACCACTTTCCAGCACATACAGAGTACTAAAGTTTCGATTGCTTTCAGTCATACTTTTTCCCCCAATGGGCGTCACTATGGTCATGCAGGATTCCAACTTTCTGCCGCAGGCAGCCGACATGTTTGACTTGTCTTCGCAGTACCACGTCACACTGTGTAAACGTATATTTCACCACAAATTTTTATGCCTATAGCCTCAGAGACCAAAGGAACCAGCATTGACGATTTCGGGAATCAGTAAGTTTCTAGTTAATCATGTAATGGAAGTGAATACGTCAAAGCATTTCCCTCAATTCAAGTGTTACCGTTTGCAGCAATATGGACGCATGTCATTACAATTAGGTGTTTTTGCGCAGAGGAATAAACATTCGGAGAACTCCAGGTCAATGGCGGTTCACGTTAAGATATGTAGCATTATCAAGGACTTACGTTCACCATTCGATGAAGTACTAGAGAAGCATAGCATCGTTGCGAATACGTTCACCTTAGAGTAATTAGGTGAGCTGATCTCTTAGATTTAACTGCATGTCTAGATTTTCATTACCACTGTGACCACCCACGAATTCGAGTAATTCTGGGATAGGTAAATATTCAAATGATGAAAGAGTCAAATGGGGGAATAGGATCGGTAATTCCTGCTAGCTGGACAGTAACTTTTATTCCTTCGAGGAACAATGGACTGTCGAGAACTGGCAGCATATTTTCCTCATTTGAGCCATGTTGTCATCACTGAACTTTATCTTAATGATGTGGGCCTTTGAAGTTTTGGGCTAAATCATTTGTTCGTTTAGCGCCGAAATTTCCACGTAATTCTTTGAGTTTTCACCACAGCCCATCTTCCCCATAAACTAATCATGTCTCCATACTCCAACTATCCAAGTGTTTGGCGGAAAAAACAACAAAAACAGGTGAAGTTCCCGCATCTTTGTGGCTGGAAAATGTTTTTACATAGAGAGGTCCTATAATGTGTGTAGTTTAGCAGCAGTATTGGTGGCACTTTTTGTAGCACAGTTGTGTGTTGCGGAGTTAAGCAGTCTTGTAAACCTATTCAGAGTGCTTGACCCACACGCTTCCCCAGGTAAACTGTTCCATATCTGGGCATATCCTGTCATAAGGAGGTTCTGCTCAGTGACCGTTTTGAAATGCTCAACTGCTGCTATTGATGTTGTGTTTCTTAGTCCATGTGCAGCTTTATTTATGAACCACATGTATGTGCATTTACCGTAAGTTAGCCTGTTAAGAAGCTCATTAAACACTATTAAGTTCAGTCTGAACCTTCGTTTGCACAGTGGTCCAAGCCTTTGAATGTTGCACCCGGTAACATATTTTACTTCATTATTCTTGCTGAGTATTCTCGTTGTAAAGTACTTCTACACTACTCCGACTTTCAGTCTATGTGTAGCCCGTATAGTGCTGTGAACAAATGAACGTTATTCGAGTAGTAGTTGGACACGTGTTTTGTGCATGATAACCCTGGATTCAGTACTACAGAAGTTCTGCAGCAAGAAACCCACCAGTTTGCTTGAGTTTGACACCTGTGTTAGTACGCGCTCAAAGAAGGTTAGGTTATGGGAATATCGTAGCCCCAAGTCTTATATAGACTCCAGTTTTGGGAGTGAATGCCCGGTTTTCATCAAGTTTAGTTCTTGTGCATAGTCACCTGTGCATATCCAGCCACATTTCCAGTGTCAAATTCAAGTTGCCGGGTGTCGCACTATGTGATAACACATCTTAGTTCCTCTTGCACGGAGCCAAAAGTCAAGGCTGTCATACTACGTTTGGGTCATCGACATATAGGAATTGCTCGCCTACCGTAAAACGTTCACGCACGCTATTTATGTGAGTTATGAAGGGGAGTGGACCTTAGGTGCCGTCCTGGACAACTCTACTGGTTATTTGTTTAGGCCTAGAGATAGTTGGACCAACTTCTTTATTTGATAACGGTTACAAATAGAGGACTTTAACCAGTCATAGACTGGATTAGGGGTTCTAAGGGGACTCAGCCTATTGATAAGTACGTTGTGCGGGACTCTGTCGAAGGTCTTAGTTTTTGGGAGGCCATATTGTGATGAGCCTATGTGGTTAGAATCTAGCAGGCCATCAGACGTTTGGTTTTTAATCACCTTTTACATAACCCGTGAGATGATTAAGATCAAGTCACTGGGTCTATAGTTGCCCACGCCGGTCCTGGTTCCTGACTTATGTTTCGGCAATGCCGAAGTGGTTTTTCACCTATCAGCATGTGTCCCAGAATCTAGTGAGAGAGTAAACATTTTAAGGAATCAGACCACCATGTCTGTGCAGCCTTTTCGTGAATTATTGGAGATATCTCGTCTGTCCCATAGCCAACGTTTGCTTTTAGGTTTTTAACCACATCGTTGATTTTATCCACCCTGAATTCTATGCTACCCATCCTGCCACCACTTGTACTGGCTGTCCCGATGCCTAGAGCCAGAGACATGTCAATATTGTTAAAAAACCACTCACTGAGAAGTTCACAAATCATATGTGAATCGTAGTGACCCATAGCTTCATGCTGCAAATAATCTATTAGGAAGTCTTTCGTAGTTTTCAAGGGATACTGCAAAGGTTTTACGTCTTGAACAAACTATCGAGGGCCCTGCTCTCCTCAGTCGGTGCTTCGATTCAGTGTCTTCCTTGAAGTGAGAAGAATGTTGTATGTATCTGATTCACTGCATTAAAATCCTTCAAAACAAAACACGTTTTTCTTAGTCTCCGAGGATTACGTCGAGTTTTTGTATCTATATAGAGTCGTCTTCAGACGGAGTTTGGTAGGTGCAACTCTTTCCTGACGGGGATCAGTAATCCTGTAAGATCCATCAAGGGCGTGCCACAGATTACCGCTAGTGAAGAAGTTTTCCCAATCGGAGCATCCTATGAGCGTTTCAAGCAGCCCCTAGTCAGCAGCCTTGATTTCCTTGGATTGGCTGTACTTTGGTGTTACTTCGCGCGCACACTCGCGAGCTGCTAGAAGTGCAGCCGACCGCTTGTGTCAGTGGCTGCTAGGAGTTCAGTACGGCTTGTGAGAGCTGTGTATATCTTCCGGTCTACTGCATGGAGGTTTTGGTTGCTACAGAATATCTTGGAATCGAAGTCTAGAGCGTAGTTGAAGGAAGGAAGGATGTCGCTGAATTAAATGGTAAACTTGAAGAGGGTGGGAGGCTTGTCGACAGTTGGTTCGCGGTCGATGAGGACTCAGAGAGCCAAGTTGTTAGCCAGGTGGTGGTCACGTTTTTACCGTCCAGTCTAGCCGATGAAGTTGAGACTAAAACAGAAAGGCTGAGTTTTCGCTTGAGATTTCACATTCATGTTCGCACAGCCCGTGGATTAAAATAGAGTGACAGTTTCTGGATGGCATTACCACGGACTTAAGGACCACATACGACGTCGTTTGCAACTGAAACGTGTTCAGCCCCGTGCGTTCTCGAGAAAGAAAAACGCCACGAAACGCGAATCGCATAGTCATCTGTTCCACATAGTGGATTGACAAACAAAAACACAATTTCTTCTTCATACTATGGCATGAGGATAGTCGTGGTCCATACAAAACCTAATAAGAGAAACAGTCCAGTCTCAGACTTAATACTGCATGAGACAAATAACCAACTCATCAGCAAGTATGACCCTGGAGTTTAAAGCGTAGATTCCAGCTTGTCCGCGACATTCCAACGGGACTTCGCCGTCACGGACGTATCATTTCACGCCTATCTTGTTGACTTTCAACAAAACTTTCCACCTCCGGTAGACGAAAAACGTCACAAAATCATCTATAGTAACATCAGCGAGTTCACCTATGAAACGTCGACCGACCGCATACCCGCGAAACTTCTTATTTTACCCAGAATAGATTCCTCATACGCTACACTGCGGGCGACATTCCTTCTATTGATGTAAATTGTGCATGCAGTTAGGAATGATTTCACTCGTCATGCTGTCATGCACTGTTGCAGTTTCTGTAATGTGCCCTAGTTTAGCCTCTGTTAGGTTGTAGAAGATAAAAGAATGGTTTTAAGGGTTGTAAGAATTTAGGCTAATCATCCTCTCAAGCAGTTACCCGTCGACGGTCCTCCCGAAACAACTAGCAGTTAATTTGCACCAGCGAAGACTTCCGTAGGTGAAACACTCACAGAAGAGTCTGAAACGGTTGTCAAATCGGGCGGAAGAGTTCACTGGCCGCGATGCTAATAACAATAATGATGACTTATTCAGAATGATGAATTGTACGGACACATGCAGTTTTTACAGGCAACATCTGAATGTTATTGTTCCTAGTAAAGCTAAGAAAATTTAAGGATAAATCGTCATACCATACATTGTCTACCAGGGAATACGCTTGTTCGGAATATTGGTTAACAACCTTTTCTGTATAATAATAATGACATTTATTCTTGAATACACGGGCGAACACCATTTTTACAGGTATGAACAAGTCTATATATGAATTACATATCTTCGTAGAAGGTAACCTCTGCCTACACCTTTTGTCACTATAAGATATAAGTGCTCCATGCTCACAGACTTCCAGCTAAAGTGAAGGTCTTTAAATCAACCTCTGAATTTGGTCGGTTACTGGCTAACTTCTTATCATCTGGTGACTTTTCTGGCTGGTCGAACGCACCAACAGTCTCCTTCACGACATTTCGCAAACTTGGCCTTCCCAGTGTACAATGAGACAGCCACCACACCTACACCGGCCTTTCATACGAAGCGTTGAGGAGATTTCCACGAGTTATCACAAACTAACGGCACATTCTGCCCCACCCAACACAGTAATCAAAAGCAGAAATTTTACACTATATGACAACATGAAATTTATATTTTTAAGTACTCTATAGAAGAAGCACATACAATGAAAGCCATAGCAAAGGAAGTTAAGTGGTCAGAAACATGAACATAGAAACCACTCTCCTTGCTGCAATTCATGCCCTCTCCGCTTGCTGCTTTGTCTGTTTTTTCTCGTCGTAGAAAAGCAATTTAGTTCTAAATGTTGGCTTGGTTGCCATCGACGGTTAATTACTTATGGAACAGACCATGGCCTAAACTACCCTTCATGGAGGGTAACCAGTTTTATCACGTTCAGAATACCTAACTACAACAAACAGGAATAAAAAATGTTCAATGGACTACAACTTCATAATTACCTAAATCTAGGATTAACTCACTATAATAGTCACCAGCAAATCCAACACTTACCAGCTGTAAGTCAGAAAAGTGAAGATATTTGGCTTTCAGTCATAATATTCATCACGATTATGAACCTTTGTCGCGGAATGGTACTAACATGCATGAATGATACAATCCTAGAGCCAGCAATGAAGCACAATATGTAGGCAATTCGTGCATGCGTTCCTTTATAAACTTTTCACCATTATCTCAAGCAAAAGTACAAACTGTTACAATGGAAGCATTAGCTTGAAACTTTATTTTTCTCCAGGTTGTACCTGTAATGTCTAGATACAAACCTGGTTTTTTGTTAATACGGAGACAATATTTCCATTTGTCCGACTTGTAAATTTTCTGCATACTTATTCCGCTGGGATGTTCCATTGCATGAACACGCAGCACTTATATCTTATAGTGACAACGGGTGGGGATTGAGATTACCTTCCATGGAGATGAATGTAATTTATATATAAACTTATTCATACCTGCAAAAATGGTGTATGTGAGACATCCCAGCAGAATAGGTATGCAGAAAATGTACAAGTTGAACATGTGGAAGTATTTTCTCCTCATTAGCAAAAAACAGGTTTGTATCTCGACACTACTTGTAATACCTGTACTACCCGCCCCGCTTTCCAGGATATTGGGAGATTCAAACAATAGCCGAATATTTCCTACTTCCGAACTTAGCTTTCCTCATTATGATGAACGGTTATGCTGGTGTTTATCTGTTTCATTCTTCGCTGTCTGCAAAAGCGTTAACGTTCTCACTCTAGACGCATCTTTTATGTACCGGAAAGAATGGTGTCTATTGTATGGCTTGATATTGTACATAATAGTCAGTTCACATTGCCAAAATGACCAGACCTGTGAACTGGTTTGTTTTCATGTAACTTATGACGTATGAAATTTATTATTATTATTACCTGGAGAAGAATAAAGCTTCGAGTTAATACTCCCATTGTAACAGTCTGTACCATTTGCTTGAGACAATGAAGAAAAGTTTGTGAGTAAATGTATTCACCAACTGTTTACTTATTGTACTTCATTGATGATTCCAGAACTGTATAATTCATGCATGTTAATACCATTCCATGACAAAGATTCATAATCTTGATGAATATTATGACTGAAAGTCAAATATCTTCATTTTTCTAACTCCAGCACCCAGAAGCGGTAAACTCGTTTGAACGCGTCAAGTGGACTTCCAGGGTATCATATCCGGCGTCTACACTGGTTATGAGAGCCTTGTGGTTGGTAAGTGTTGAACTTTGCTGGTCACTCTTATAATGAGTTAATCCTAGATTTATGTAATTATGAAATTGTAATCCAATGAACATTTTTTTTCTTTTTTTGCAGTTAAACATTGTGAAGGCAGTAGAACTGGTTACCCTCCATGAAGGGTAGTTTCAGCCAAGGTATGTCCCTTAAATGATTGGTTCTCGATGACAACCAAGCCGACATTTAGAACTGAGCTGCTTTTCTAAATGGAGAAAAAACAGAAACAACACATAGAAAGGTAGTAACTAGCAACACTGGTATTGTCACTCGCAGTGACCCGACAACGGGGATTTAACCCCAACACTCCAGGCAGTGAATGGCACAACTAGTGGAAGTACGCGGCACATTAGATGCCAACCATAAGTAAAGTCGAAAACATGAGAATATTCAATAGGTTTGTGCTGTTTACAGAGCGCACGGAAAAATAAATTAAAGTTTTTGAACTGATAGAGGATAAAGATGGGACCAGCATTATACAGTGTACTGCAGCGTGTAGTGATTGTTAAGAATGAAGGAAAGGTACCTGCCCACTGATGGGAAGAAGGGCTACCTTGTCAAACTTCCAAATAAGGGAGACCCAAGTCACTGCAGGAACTGGCGCGGAATCATGCTGCTGTCCACCTTAGGCAAAATATTAAGCCGCGTAATCCTAAGGAGAGTAAAAGATGCTCTGGATTCAAAATTACGACCGGAACGGGCAGGCTGACCTCAGGAAGAACAAACCAAATGGCGATACAATTGAAACGCTACGTATCATCACAGAACAGAGCGTAGAATGGCAATCAACTCTCTACCTCAACCTTGAAAAGGCCTTCAACAGCGTCGACCGAGAAGTAATGTGGCAACTGCTTCAACAATACGGAATACCAAAAACCTTTTTCAATCCCATTCAACAGCTACATAACGACGCCACATGCCAAGTGATCCACAATGCAAAGCTCAGTGACACCTTTGAGGTGAAGACAAGGCTGCCTACTATCACCGATGATCTTCTTTACTGATTGTGGTTGACTGGAATTGATCATGCAATAAACCGTGATTAGCGAGAAGGTGGTCATACGCTGTTTGGCCGATGAAAATACCCTAGAATATTTGGGTTTCGCCGACGATGGTTTTTGTCTAATGTCGCACAAACTCGAATATCTAGAGGTGAAAACCAACAAGTTGACAGAAGGGGCAGCGAAGACGGGACTTCAGGTGAACGTAGAGAAAGAAGTGGTGAGGATACCCAACTAACGACAACAAGCACCAATCACCATCGACGTGAGAAACCTGAAGGAAGCAGTTCCTTTTACGTACTTAGACAGCATCGTTTCAATCACAGATGACGTTGGAGCAGCCGGGATCGGAAAGATAGGCCTTCATTAACCTGAAACCAGTGTGAAGATCTACTGCACTCCACTCAGCACAAAGAACAAGATCCAGATTTTCAATACTAACGTCAAGTCAGTGCTTCTATATGGTTCAGAAACTTGGCGCGTCACGAAAAGTATTCCCAACAAACTACAGACATTCATCAACAGCTGTCTATGCTGACTCGATACTGAAGATCAGACGGCCAGAAAGAATAAGCAACAAGGAACTCTGGCAACGAGCCAACCAAGAAGCTATCGCCCAACAAATATGCAGGAGAAGGTGATGGATTGCGCATACAGTGAGAAAACCATTCGGAGACATCACACGCCGGGGCCTCGAGTGCAATTCGAAGGGGGAACGAGGAGTTGGGTGTCCGAGGCGACGGTGAGATGGTGTGAGGAAGAAATGAAATCTTGTGGGCAGTCGTGGAGTCAGGTTCAGAAGACTGCAGAGAAGAGAGTGCAATGGAGACGTGCTACTGAAGCCCTATGTTCCACTAGGAACCAAAGGGACAACTAACTATAATCTTTTGGTAAACAGGTTGATTTGATTCAATTGGGCCATAGATGTAAATCAGTCCAAATTTTGTTGTCATTGTGCGGCCAATGATGCATAAAATTTCGTCATTAATATATTCAATATGTTTTCAGCTTGGGTTTCCAAATGAGGTCATTTTCGGTTTGCCTCATTGCAAGGTGAGTGGCTTTCTTTATTCAGAGGACCTGCATTTTAGGACATAAACAGCATTTAATACCAAGATTTCTACATGCGACTACAACTGGAGCCATAAACCTGGGGTGAAATGCCAAAATAACCGTTAAGCAGCAATCGCGTTGCAAACCTGTCTGTCAGAAAGGAAAAGAAATGGGAATGTGGAACAATTTATCGTACGCTTATGTCAATGGGTAACAAACTACGAAAGGAGAACCGAAGAAAAGCAGCGCTGATGCGTATGCAAGGTAAGTTGCACAAAAATTATGTGGTACCTGTGATGAACTAAAATGAACTAATAGTCAGCGATGTCTGACTGTGCAGTCACAGTTTGAAGGAGGGTTATTCGGTACAGAAGAATATGGTTTAGTGACGTTTATAGATGAACGGTATTGAGTATGAGATGGCAGTCAGCTTCAATAAGTAACCCCGACCTGAATGGATGCAGTCATGCTCCGGAAAGCTATCTTTTGTGCCCTGGGCATACAACGGACACAAGGTATAGTGCTGAAACTCTTTATTCGAACAGTGAGTCGCATCGGTCGACACATCCAGACGACAACCTAAGAAGTGAGGAATACCTGGACGATATGCAAGTGCTTCTGAAACGAAGCAAAGTTTTGCATACAGTGAGGTAATGGTAGTTTTAGTGTGTAGAAAATAAGACCATCCGGTGCAGAAACGCTAGCAAGGAAAGTCAAGATCGGACTGCTTCTTGTGATATAACTAGGCGTATTTATCACCTTTCGGAGTCAGCTGGGTATGCTACTCACCAGATGTTGGCTTCCTGCCATGATAATACAGGTTGTAGGGTTGCGTGTTACAATTCCGTAACGTTTGATCAACCCTACTTAATTTGATGTGCTCTAGTACCTGCTTAACCAGTACTTTACCTAACGTGTAAGTACTGGTAACAAAACACAAATCAAAAGAACTGATACGCAATGTATTTAAAGGAGCTATGTATTTAAGGTAAATGTGATAATAATGAATGAGGGAAAGTTTGATCAACTTATCTGGCTTGTAAGGCTGAACTAGGGACTAAGAGTACGTGCGTGGTGATCAGCACAATGGAGCGCAAAAATGGCGTCCAGGCCTGCTCGGATGCATGCTCGTTAAAACAAAACTTAAAACACCCTAAGCATCCGGAGGCAAGCTAGAGATTTATTTAGTTAATTTAATTTAAACCATTTATTTTAGCCCTAGTTATATTTTGGTGCCAGGAAGGTGCACTACAAGGTTATACAACAGAGGGGAAACTTTCAGGTACAAAGACCCCCCATTGTCTCAACTTATGAACTATTTAGTCCACGAAATAGTAATTGAATAAAGATCCCAACTATATTTATCCCTAAGTTAAAACCATTTTCACTACCCTGAGGATACTGGGGCCCTACTGAGCCATCTCCGAGGGCTTCCGTTGTGAGGCCTATCTACAAACTGACTGCGAATATTTTCTGAACCCAAAAGCTAGTTGACAGAGCTCTTAAACTGCGGTGTAGAAGTATTGCTACGTAGGGGTACGGGGGGTCTATTCCAGGTGAACATGAGCTAATGTCTTCCGCTGAGATGACGTATAAGATCTGGCCTTTTCTACCACAATGATGTCATGTTTTCCACATGAAATTACGTATTTGAAACAAGTCCCTTCTATCAGTTTAGGTGGTGTAACTGGGAGACAAATCAGATATATCATTATTTCCACTTTACCTATCGTATTTTGATCCTTTACCGCTGTAAGTGCGCCATCTCTACCCGCATTTTCCGGTTTTATGTAAATTGGCTTGACAGGCAAGTGTGTGACCAGATTGTTCGGAATGTACTGTGAAAATGCCCCACGTGTTTTGTATAAGCTCTATCTTCTAACTACATATTCAGTCGTTATTTTGGTATAAGGCCTGCATACCCCCAGTTGTTTTCATTTTCGCACGTTCTGTCCCATTCCCTCTAACTGTTGGTGACAGCCATAATTTCATGATTCACTAGCCAAGCTTAAAAGTAACTGAATACCCTTGTTCAGTAAATAATAGGACACGCACTCATTCTCGTTTCCGCCATTAGTACCCTTTTTCTTTTCCAACACCTGAATTTACAATTCCGCACTGAAGAGTTCTGGTTTGGAGGTCATGTTATCCATCCTAATCTGCTCTACTGACACTGTTGTGCGAGTGTCTGTCCCAAAAATATAATTCTATTGAAACCAGTATGTTGGAGGCTGATGAGCGAAATCATTCACAGTTCCCCAAATTATGCGCCGTTTATCTTCCGCCTTTCTCATTCTTGTCGTGCCTTTTGTTGGCTCTAGTCATTTCGATGAGACTTATCATATTATGGCCAAACCAAGCTAATTTCTCTCCTACACACTCATGTCCAACTTGAGACTTGCACATAACAATTGCCTTTGCGACCATAAATCTCACGGACAACTGGCTAACGTTTAATACCCGCAGATTTAAAAGCTGTTTTCCGTGGATTGTTTTAATGCAAGATTATGGCTACCGTGAATTCCAACTAAATCACCAACCATAATCGTTAAATGTCTTCCTGCATTCTAATAATAGGTGTTTTCACTATGGGAATGATTATTTGGTTTTGATACATCTTCACCCACGATTCTTACACCAGGCTTTCCCGTACTGTCACAAAGCATAGCTTCATTCGTTTGTTTTCGGATTTTTCACAAGTTGTTTAAAAACCAATGTGACAAATTTGAAACTGCTGTAGTTGATCACAGTCGATTTTAGTGCCATTCGTGTTACAGGCTGAGTAACCTTCCATACCTGGTCTTGGATTGTGACATATTTCCCAAAACGATAATGCCCGACCTCACAAGACGTCGCAGGCAATTCATAAAGCGCATTATAGGCCGAACACTTTATATGATACAAGCAAAGTTAATCAATTCATGGCAATCACCCTAACCCTAAGGTGACATCGTCGAAAGCTAGAGGCAATCTCTTGATTGAGTAGACATGACACGAGTGACCACTACTCCGATTATATCCAGGTATATATGCAAACTGGTATATAACCCAACAGACAGGTAGATTGGTCCAATATATGACGATTTGAGATAGAATATTAAGAAATGTTCCGTAACCAATGGATACAAAAGCAGAAAATTTTGCTTGTAACAAGAGAGGATGTCCAGGCTAAAACTAAGCGGGAGTTGCTTTTCTTAACAGACACCACTGAACACACTACAAAACTGTGAGAAACCCAAAGGTAGTCGAATAGCGAATTTCAAGTTATCAATCTATAAATCAATCTCTTTTTGATGAGATGAATGCAGTTCATTTGTTGTTCCAAAATATACGACAGTTTTAGTCAACGATCGAATGATCAGCGATCAAATCTGTAGGGTAAGTTGCATAACAGGAGGATCACAAGTGCAATCGTGTGCGACTGAGTTCCGTTTTGTAAATAATTTTAATTTGTCTTGTTTATTAGATGTATCACGCAGCGAAAGTGTATTATTTACCAAACTGACCATCACACAAATGAAGGCGCTCAGTTGGCCTCTTGCTTAAACACTTATATACCACTAAGGCTTGACTGCTTTTTTTCGAAGTAATGATCTGCCCAGTACTTGAATATGGCACAATCATCTTCAGCAATACGTATGCTTCGGATAGGATACGCGTTGAGAATATTCAAAGAAAGTTTACCCGCTACCTACTGGGCCGTCATGAAGAACTTGATTATGAAGGAAGATGTAAGAAACTGATGATTGACTAAGACGCCTTAAGCTCAACCTTAACATATTTTTCCGCCTTCTGTGTGGCATTACTCATGCCTGTTACTCTCCTACTTTTAAATCTATACCCTTATACAGTCTGCACAACCATAAGTGCACTGTACCTGTCGAGAAACGCCGCCTTAAACTTAGGTCAGGATACTTTATGATACAGTACAGCAAGTTATGGAGTAGGCCCTCACATTGTATTTGCACTTGCATGTCCCCATTTCTGTTTCAACTTCTACTCACTGAATTCCTGAAGTTCATGTATATCCATAAATTTCTTGACATTCATATTATATTCACAAATACGAAGTATAATGGAGCAATCTGCAAGTAATAATGGTCGAGCCATTGCGTCCACTGTAAACGTACTTAGATTTCTAAATATATGGATCAGAGTTAATTAAGTCATCGAGTTCCTTCAATACCGAAGGGTTTACGATTGCATACAAGGGTGTGAGTACTAGTTGTTACGTCAAATCCGCTGAGTAGCACGTAACGAAGATACGAATCCCCAGAGTTCACAAAACCCAAAGTGAAACCGACCAGATTCAAAACGTTTGGTTGCCAAGACACGAATGTATATTCAAACAGTAAGTCAACCCTGCGAAAACAAAATATATGTCCAAAACGTAATTACAAACCTTCAAATTTAACGGCTACTGCGGTTTCTATCCAAAACGAAATACAATGGAATTGAAACAAAAGGTTGAATATGGTTGTACGAGCAAATTGAATGAAGTCAAACAAAATGAGTGGTCTGTGTTTTTGAATAGATTACAAAAACAAAATCACAACCATTAGCATCCAATAACATTTACCGCATCAGACGGACGGACACAAGCATACATATATCCTTAAGTGGTCCCCAGAGCTTACACCAGTACGCTTGGGGACCCCCTGCACCAACGTTCCCGATGGCTCTCAGGACATACAATAGTACGCCTGGGGGTTCCCTACTGACTACCTTTCATACAACGCCCCTAGGAGGAACCTTACAAATGTCTCTCACAAACCTTTCCCTCATTGCTTTTAATCTTGTCCATCTAGCCGACGTACCTTAACTGCACACCACTCGCTGTACTGGTCCAAAAGACTCTTTATTCCTATCCCCGATGTCCGACACTATCATGACTAAGTCACCTACTTGGATGTTTCTCTCAGAATTCGTCCACCTGTCGTTGTCGTAACAATGAAACACACAATTTGGACCAACGTTTCCAAACTATTTCTGCAAGATAATTAACTTGTCGTCGTCCTTTGGAAAATCTATCGCTCTTGCATGTACACCCAAAACTTTCTAAGTTGTCTCTCAAGAGCAACAACTTTGCTGAAGTTAGTGCTGTTAGATTTTCAACCCCGGATGTAGGTGGAACCAATGGATGGTTGCTGAGTGTACGAATCGCGCGTTCCCCAAACCCTCCCCAGTGGCTTGAGGCCAGTGGATCGGAATTCCAGCCAATTCCTTTACCAAGCAAGTTACTGTGAACCAGTTCGTGTTTCCATACTCTCAAGTGTTCATCCAGCTTATTCTTGGCCCCTACTCACTTCGACCCCTTATCGCTGAATGTCTTTATTGAGTAAACCTAACGTGCATTCTGTTGGTATCTTCTCTGTATCGATTTCTCGTACTGCTTAGCTTCATTCACTTTGAGGTATTAACCGTCTTCTGTAGGAACATAAGGTGCGGCAACACGAACTGTTACTCAGTAATGCCAGGTTCTACGTTGATTTCGTTTTTCTATTTGGACATGGATTACTTCTACAACGAAACCCCAAACGTACTCCAGAATCGTTAATTGGTCACTTGACAAATTGTCCATAATAGTAATTATGAACAACTGTTTCGCATATAGGATTTTCCAAACCACTGGCTGACTACATGAACCTAATGCTTCATCAACTTAATTGATTACACCTTGGCAGCTAAAGAAGAATAAACTAGAGAAAAGCAGGGACACTTCGACCGCGAAAGAGGTTGTATCGATAAGATCCAATTCTTTCACAAGTTTAGGAAACACACAGACCTCATACACCAGTCACACTTCTCTACCTGGAGGTGGCATTTAAGTCTGTCAACCGAAGTATTACAGTAGTGGCCGGTTGTAAAGAGAGTGTTAGTTAGGCACACAATGTTAATCATGGCCCTTTACTCGAACTCATATGGTCGCCGAAAGTCTTACGGAGAGTAGTCACCGGAAGAAACAACGTATAATGGTTAGTATAAGTTTAAAACTTGGACACTGTGGTAGAATTTAATTCCATATTCAACTAGCAATATTATCATACTTATAACCACCATTATTATTGTTTCAATCCCCATTATTTAAGTTAAATCTTCCTCAGGGATTAGTCTTTAAATATCATATATATATATATATATATATATATATATATATATATATATATATATATATATATATATATATATATATATATATATATATATATATATATATACGAATGTACAGCTTGAGAATAAATTCGTTGAAAAGAGTCCTCTTCGCTGCATATCTTGTTTTCGATGTCATATGAGAAATTATGAACGCACTTAAGACTTATATGTTTCCTTTGTAACACACAGTGATACAGAATTATTTACTTGATGAAATTTCAAGCATAAATTATTGCTCATAATCATATCAATGTAATCACACCACTTTCGACACCTGCTTTTTATAGTCCTGTCACCTCTTATTCTTTGTTTCTATTGGTAGTAAATTTTTCCATATGTCTTTGTTACCGGTGTTGTCTCATTTCTAAGTGTTTGGTGTTTATTCGATGAGCAAAGCTTTAGTGATCAACTTCTCTCTCCACCTAACTATATTGGACTTACGCACAGTAGTTTTACCCCCAACGTATTGTGTTAATGCATGCATTGCAACAGCAAAGTTTTTTTTCTTGATTATTGTTCTTATTCGGGTCTGTTCATCGAATCAACACAAAACACTTATAATAGAAATGAGGTAACACCAACACCAGAGATATGGAAAAGTTTACTACCAATAGAAACAAAGAATAAAGCGATAGGATTATAAAAAGCAGGTGTCGAAAGTGGTGTGATTACATTGATATGATTATGAGCAATAAATTATGCTTGAAATTTCATCAAGTAAATAATTCTGTATCACTGTGTGTTACAAATCAAATAAAAAAACCTAACATGGAATATATAATGGTATCTGCCAAGAGTGTCTACTGTCAGCGTTCTTGTTCAACTTCGTTATATCCATGGCAATCGGACTAACTCTGAGAAACTCCGACTTTACGGAGAATAACCCACACTCAGGACGATACCTGACTGACTTAAAGCAAGCAGATGACACTGTCCTCTTAGGCAAATACAGTCTTTTGAACGCCTTGAGCAGAAAGTTGAGTATGGTTTGCAGGCGCTTTGTACCTGCCAAAGGGTGGAATTACCGTTTGAGCAGTATCGAGGCTAGGTGGAGGGCAAGGAAGGCCAGTTAGTCGATGAGGTTGTGAACTTTCGCCGACTGACGTGGGTGAACGTGCATGCCGAGCCACCACCTACGTTAACGTCCAAATTCACCAAAGTAGGACTGGCTTGAAAGAAGGCTAGGGATGACTAGACCAAGAATCAGCACCAGTCCATGAAGTCTTCAAATGTTGATGTGCGCCATGCAAGCTGTCTGGTTATAGTCCTCGGGATGTGGGAATCAATGTTTGGAGATTGGTCACAATGACCCAGACGTATACACTCCATGAAATCTTCGAAGTGTTGAGTATTTTCATCAGTCAATCCATATATATTCTCAATTATCATACACTATTGTCTACTTTAATATCACTCTTTATCTACTTCTTTGCGTGTTGTTGTGAATAGTTACAAATCGAAGCAAAGTTATTCAGTACTGAGTTTTACGTCGATTTTTTTGGCTGAAAGATACCCATTTACATTCACATTAAAGAGTGCCACTGATGTCAGTACTTTGCTTTGGTCACACTAGTAGACACATACAGACCATGCAACTTTATTGCTTACTTATCAATAGTAGTAATATTAAGCTGATTCAAATTTCTGATCGCTATAAATACACTACCATACATATGTTTTTTTATTTCGGTTTTGCGTTAACAAACTGCGTAAAGCATAGTAATGACCTTGCAAAGAAGTATTGAAATCCTTTACCTTAGAAGTCAGAAATACCTCCAACTCAAAATATTAAGCTAAAGTTTTCCTTCGAATGATTTTTGTTCAACACTTTTAAAAATAGGCACTAGCCTATTCGAAAATCATCTTTAGGTGAAGTATCTTTCCGTGTACTCAAAGCGCACTTCGTCGGGAATCAGGTTTGCACTATCTTATCCCATTTTTCTAACAGGAAAATTGTACTGCCAACTTTTGACTTGTTTTTCAAATACAAATTTCATTTTTCAGTCTTCTTAGGGTGATCAAAATGATGCCCCTTATTCAATGATTTTGACTAACAATATGATTTGTGTTTTTCATGATTACTTTCGACTGTAACATGTATAGTGCAATGTAACTCAGTCGATACTTATATAGTTGTATATTTGGAAAGTTGTTAGCAGAAAGTCATGAATATTTCGCTTATAGTACATTTCAAATACAACTGTAAAAAGATGCCGTAAAATAGTCACAAAGACATCAACTTTTCCTTAGTTTAAGTTTTTCCGTTGGTTGTGCATGTTTCAGAAGACTGACCACTATGGACTTCAGATAATTTCTTGATTTCACTGGCTTCTATTTTCCGGAAAAGAGGAACAGGCTAAAAAAATAAAACAGTGAGATATGATTGATGAGGCAACAAAATACAAGTAAATATGAAGGTGAAGTGGGAATTGCTATGGTCCCTGTTGTGCTAAGTAGTCGGAGGCTCAAAAAACTTAGAGTATTGTGGTGACACTCTGCATAAAATGATAAATGCTAAGGCTTTTATCAATCTTATGCTAAGTATCTACAAGATGAATGAATATTGAGCTTTTAATGGATTTTATGGTCCTTATGTCTAACCACGCTGGACAGTGGCGCGATAATAGACTTGTCGGGTCGTTCTACCTCTTTAACTATCTCCTCAGGAGTAGTTAAATTCATCAATACACATATAAGTTGCTAGATTTTGTAATCTATCCCTCAAATGCATTAGCATCATAGTGTTGCAGAAAAGGTTATTTCCACCAGTTTTCTGAGTTTGTTTCTGTGTTTCTGAGGCTATATAGAGCTTTGGTCGATAAAGTTAGACAGTATTGTTTCTTGGGTACCACTTGAAGGCATTTACTCCAGCTATTTCCATTGTAGTAGTCCTTAAGAATTTCTCAGAATAACTACAGTTATTTTTTTACTTATTAGGCAATCAAGTAAAGACACTCACCTATCTGCCATAATGAAGTGTGAATGTTTAGTGGGTCAGTTATAAACAGCTAACTTTTCCAGCTCGCCACTGAACATATGATGGTGAGGTATCACGTAAAAATTTAAAAATTATGTTATAGAACTAAAGTACTCCTACTCCAAAAATATTTTATAAATGCCAGTTTAATTTTTTCATAAAATTAGACGTTGGTTATTGAAATTAGGCCTGCATATGCGTTCCAGGTTGGACAACTGCATCTTATCATCGGAAAAACTGTTTGATAGATGGACAATTTCCATTATACCACAGCAGTTTTCCACATTAACCATTAATACTTAAGTGACCTTTAGAAATAATTTGCAATGATACAATTTTACATTGCCTTACTTTTTAAATTCAGTATTGAAGTAAGATAGGTAGGTAGAAGATAATGGAGCAAAAAAACAACAACTGTAAGACAAACAGTACATATAACACAACTAACCTTTCCAATACGATGACCTTCAGGTAGCAGTCTTTGTATTCTAAATTCCTTTTTAATGATTTGCACAAAACTCAGTTTGCATTCTGGAAGATCACATTGATCAATCCAAATCTGTTTCCCAATCGTAGGCATATATGGATAAATCATAGCACCAAGAAGACATGCAACATTTGCAGCAATACTTATCACAACGCCAGAACGCGATCTAAATTTTCAAAGTATAATAACAAAATGTATTAAAAGTGGTAGAATATACCTGCATTAACAATGATTACATTTACATGATAAAAACTGAAAAGCTAAATCGAAAAATATCCTTTTTTTTAAAAAAAAAACATTTTTCGTAACTCAGACGTTTTTTTTTAGGGTAAGAGGGATTCGGAAATCAAAACAAACAGTGAGTCATGAGGTTAATATTCACTAAACTGAAAATGAAGTAAATGATTGTAATTACGCCATTTTTTTGTAGTTAGATTAGACAATGCTAACTGAACACGAAAGCTGCATAGTAAATCAAAAACCAAGTACAAGTTTATGAATAAGCCGTAAATTCTGTGAAAAGATTAATGGCAATCTTAGAAAGTAAAGTGAAGTTTGAATACAATAATTTAAAATCGAATGCTAAAATAATTAGTCACAGTTTTATTGACTAATCAACTCTTGATTGGTCAGTACAGACATTTTGTCATCCTGTTTAAATACCGCTCTTCAAAACATTGGTTGTAGCGTATGCATACGACATAAAAATAATTTATCACATTAAGATGATTATCTAGACGATGCTTTTGTTCCAACAACTAATTTACACAGAGGTTCAGGTGTACACCTCAAGATAAACTCGCTTATTTATCACGAAGGTTCAGTAAGTCTATGGCCATCAAACATGTAACAGTTAGTTCCTTTTATGAATTTGGATAACGTCAGAAAATAAGTCAGTCAGATCATACATTTACTTGTTGAAGCATTTTATATCAAAACTGGAAGATAAATACACAACGGGGGCTTAAATTTGTGCATGACTATCGCTTCAATAAACCCAAGTATACACCCGTGACAAATTCCATACAAAATTGTGAAGGCAATTTTAATATCAATTCTGTGACCATTATTAATAATATGTTCTGCAATGAACGATGATGGTTATCTACCACCTGTACTTATCGATGTTTGTGAATCTAGCTGTTTTTGTAGTTACTTTGGTATGTTTCCCCACCCTCAAGTGCATTTCTCGACTAGTACCCCCTCTATGTATGTGTGTCTTCATACACACATGTAGATTGAAAACCACAGTGAGATGTGATACGACCGTTTATACAAAGTTTAAGGTCAGTGTTGCAACATGTGTTTGGTCATCTTAACTACAATAAGCCTAGCTGCGTAGTATGTTATGCTAATAGCGGACCTTAGCCTTCGTTTCAAAATTACGCTGTAAGACTCCCCTCTGTATGGTAACGCGGTACAAACGTATTTCATACAGAGTGAATTTCAACGTTGACTGGTCTTGCAACCTTTATGAACTTTAACGGATAGATATTTCCCACTAATGTTTCAGTTAGTATTTCAATGTCATCCATTGAGTATTCCGGAGACATACGTTGATAGAAGCTCTACTCGAACACACAGCTATGTAAGATTTTATGAAGAGCTGTCATCAGAATTGACGACGACCACTGGCGTTCACCAGGGATGCCCACAGTCACTGTTTCGCACCCGTCAAATGTAAGATGATGCTCCAGGGCTGGTTTGCTACAAGTGATTCAGTTCACAAGAGAAAAATGTTCCACAAAGTAGCAAAAAACACCAAACCAAAAGCTAAAAAGAACAATATAATATAGCGCATTGAAGTCAAACGATTATAAGTCAGTTTCAGAAAGATTGAGGTGAAGTCCAGGTACTTAGAGGGTCATAGAAGTGGTGCAATGTCGGCAATCTCAATCCCCTGGGGAGTTGCTTCAGCTGGCAAAATCTCAGCTCGGATACAGAAGGCCCGTTTGGCATCTGCCAACTTGCGTCATCTGCAGTGCCGGTTGGGGAGATATTCGACTACCTATCGAAGGATGAGTAAGCCGCGCTGTAGTCTGCCCTGTCCCGTTATAAGGCCGTTAAAAGCAGACGATATGAAGCGATTACAAGGTTTTGATCACAGATGTCCTCGCAGCATTGCTCACGTTTTTGGTATCACCATGTGAACAGTGTTGAGGTTAGGTGGAGAATACTAGGAAGTGAACATTCATCGGCTGAGATTGCTTCAATATGTGTTGCGCATGCCAAGTCACCGCCCACCCCAATGTGCCATGCTAGGGGAAGTTGGATTAGGTTGAAAGAAGGCTCATGGTAGTCACAACAAGACATGCTGCCAGTCGATGAAGTCTCTGACTATTGATTTGAGCCATGTGGGCAGATGTAGACAAAAGGAATCAGTGGTTGAGGACCATTGGTGAAATGGTTGGAAATCGGTTACAATGGCACAGATGTATTCACTCCTTAACATTTTCTAAAACTTGAATATTTGAACTGACCGTTATCTTCAAATTGTTTATTATCTCACGCAACCTTATCTGCTTCGATATCAGTCTTTTTCCATCCACCTGTTCTTTGTATACTGCTGTGAAGTGTGGCAACTTGAGCCGATCCATCTTTGTCGGAGGTTTTACGTTGATTTTTGTCAGTCAGTTGAGTTGAACAAAAGCGCCTGAGTGTATACTTAGGTTTGTTGAAGCGCTAATCATGCACAAATTTAAGCCCCCATTGTGTTAGAAAACAGTTTTGCCTTACGTTAAACCTATCCTGGTAATGTTTATCTTATTGTATTACCAAAGTTGTCTTCCGCTTCCAGTGTTCACATAAAATGCCTTGACAAGTAAATATGTAATAAGATTGTTCGAAATATACAAAGCAAATAAATCACTTTTTTTCAGATAGTTTACATCTTCTGAATAAAACTTAATTTGTGTTCAAAAGGCAGTGATTGTCAACGTTCTTCTGCTTTAGCAGCCTAGTTGTTAAAATTTACTTTTATCCAGTTACACTACCTTTTGCTACACATAGATGTTGACGTTCATTAATATCTAATTATTTCACTTTTATAAAATTAAACATTGTGTTTAAACTGAGTTTAAATTACACTAGATTAGCAATATTTTACGCATTCTATTTCTATGAACTTACCTAATCTTATATTCTAAGTTTCACAACATTTTTTTTTAGTAACTATGTCAATTTTTGAGAGGTTTAAAGAGGAAATAAAATCCTAACACTTTTAATATGGTTTTCTTATCTTGCATGAGCTTTTTTTAAACCATAATTTATCACTACACTATGTCGACTCATGTTTTCTTTAGTTGATAGCCGAATCATTCTTCCATGAAGTGTGTCAAATTTGAATAATTATTTTATCCAATTAGTGATTTGTTTCCAAAATAGTTTTTCATCACAGAATGATAACGTGCATCTTATGAAACCAGAGAGTACTGAACTAAATCCATTACATTATCTTAAGTGAGCTCTTTTGAAATGTTACACAGCCGATGGTTTTTCAATTTTGCTCATGTATTATTCTCCTACTCTACGCACTTTAAGGGTTCATCATAAGCTTAGTCATTTACACAGAACCAACCGAGATCAAAACTGAATATGATTACCGCAAGGCCTGTGTTAGGTGATGATAGAGTTTGCTAACAACTATAGTGAATACAATAATTAACTAGTCATAAAAGTATTCCTTCTTAGAAACTCTAATACACTTCACAGTGATGCTTAGGGTTGTTTCCAGATTGCGTTAAAATACTGTATTTTCCCATCCATTATTACTATGATCTTCCGACAGCATATTCGTCTAACTTACTAAGAAAAGACCCATCTTAATCATGTTAATTTAAATTACATCTGCATGCTTCCTGAATTTGTAAGTCTACTAGGCAGATACACGAATTTCTTTTAAACAGTCTACTATTTCTCAGATGAATAAACTTAACAGCGCCTGAAGAAAAAAAAGAAAATTACTTGTTTCGACTTGGAACTGATTTCCCACTGTGAATACTTTGAATGAGTAAGAGATCACAATTCACAAAACTGATCGACAATTTACATGGGAATAATCTTTCCATATTTAACTGGGAAAAAAGCTTCTGAGTGGTTCTGTCACTTGATTCTAAACTTAGTATAGCCACTATTGATAACATCGATTCTCCCAGAAAGCTCAAAATAATAAACATTCAACAGAAATATAGTAAAAGAATATCAAATACTTAGTGGGCAGTAGGAACATACTTCGTCTCGGGTTTCTTCACTGCAACCCATGGTTGATTAGCTTGAAAATAACCGTTACCAAGACGAGAGATAGTCAACACATTCCGAATAGCATCTCGAAGATGACATGATTCCATATTTCGTATATAAGTTGCAAATATTTTATTAATTCTAGCCAAGAATTCTGTATCAACAGGTTCTAATTTTGTTATCAATGGAACGATTGAATTGAAAAATCGAGATACAAACGAGAGAGATCTGTAGAAAGTAGCAGGAGAGAGAAAGGAGAAATCCATAGAAGTAATAAGTAAATGATAGCAAAAAGATTGCAACTCTTCCCAAAAAGTGCGTAAATGATACTAACGATGAGTAGTGGCTAGTAGTGGAATTCAGGATACGTATTTTGTCCTATTTAGGACTCGTCAGTTGGATGTATCTACTTTTCAGTGTGTACATGTTTACTCTACTCAAAAGTAGGATATGAAGGATGATACAAACAAAAAATTATATATATTCATGAAAAGGTACTGTTTTGAATGTTACCTAAAGAAATTGAAAAACCTTAGAAATAGACAAAGTAGATGAAAACACAGTGAAGTAACAATGGTTTAAACTCAATAATAATGAACTAATAAGTGAATCATAGATTTACTTCATATGTATAAACTATCATCTTTGATTTTCCAAAGTTGTTGCATCGATACAGGAGTTGGATACTTAACAGCACTGATGCAGCTAGATAGATGGTATGAATAAGTAACTAACAAAATTGGAATTATCTCTGTATCATATACTATTCCACAACAAGTTTTGTAGTTTAACTATCCTTTCGAATACAACTTCAGGAGTTGTATTCTTCTAAACCAAAAATATCTAATGAAAATTGAAGCATAGTGTTTATTCAAAATAAGAAGTAATAATAATCCATAAATTCTTTAGTTATTAGTTGAACCATAGGTAAAAAAAAAAAATGTAGATATATTGCTTAAGCTATTCATTGGAGCAGTCAAAACTAATATTTGAAGCAATGAAGTAAGATGGTCAAAAATAGATTACGACAATGAAAATTATTTAAGCCTAGAAAAAGGTGAACATTCAATTACTCTGAATTTATTAGTTTATCGTATAAATTTCAGTGAGAATAACGATGTCGTTTAAATTTATTGTCATCATTTATAAATCCCTATAATTTAAAGCTAAGAGAAGTTCGTAAAGTATGCTAAATATCTTGGTATTCTTTTATGATCACTTTAAGTTCTATGGGTTTTTTTCCCTGGTAACTCATACAATTCTAAAAACCCCGCTACATCAAGACAAAATGTTATTTCTATTTTATATTAATACACAAATATTATCAGAAGAGAAATAGAATTTGAAATTCCAATCCAACGCCTACGCTTACAACTTTTTCAGGATAGTCAATCCATTCGTATTGACCTACAATTTCATCAGCTTTCATTTTATTGGTTGAAGAAACAATGTTTTATTTAGCCAGCTATTTCTAATCAATTTTCATGTAAAATGTAATCACTTGATGATATAACATAACATACCTGGGAAACAGGATTAGTCCTGGTGAGTCAGTGGCCGATGAAATCTCGGCACGGATACAAAAAGCTCGATTGGCTTTTGCCAATTTGCGCCACCTATGGCGCCGCCGTGATATTCGTTTGTCTATTGAAGGTCGCGTGTACTGCACAGCAGTCCGCTCTGTTCTACTGTATGGTTGTGAAACATGGCCATTGAGAGTGGAGGATACAAAAAGGCTTCAGGTGTTTGACCACCGTTGCCTTCATAGTATAGGACGTATTCCGTGGTGTCACTATGTGAGTAATGCAGAACTCAGGTATAGAGTTTTAGGGAGTAGAGGTAAATCAGCTGACGAGGTTATGAACCTTCATCGACTGAGATGGTTGGGACACGTACTACGTATGCCTAGTCACCGATTGCCTCGTCACATAATGTTGGCCGAAGTAGGTCCAGGCTGGGAAAAGGCCCACCGAGGTGGCCAGACTGAAACATGCCACCAATGTATGAAGTCTCTGACTGTTGGTTTAAGCCATGTAGGACGATGCAGACTAAGTGGTTGGGGTCCGCGGGACAAGAGGAACCAGTGGTTGGAGACTCTAGGTGATATGACTCAGAACCAATGTCAGTGGCGCAGATGTATACACACATTATCCTCATCTTAACGACGCTATATTGAATCTTACCATCCTGTCATTCTTCCTTTTTTTCGTCTCGTACTTAATATTTCTTTTGACTACATTCTCTTATCTTAACCCTTTACCTCACTACCTTTCTACTTGATGTACTGTACTGTACTGAGCCGTGGCAACTCGGACCGTTACGCAGTAATGCCTGTTCCCATATTGATATTGATGATACATCCAAACAATTTGTTTTTACCAAAACGCAGTGTTAAGGTTAACTTCATAGACTAACCTAGCAACTACATAAAAAACCGATTAGGTTTCTGTATATTATCAAATAACTACCTTTTGAGTCAAAATATTTTAGAAAGGACAGATGATAATCTCAATAGTTGCCTAAGTGACCATCAAAGTTATTCGATGTTAGGTGTTATTAACTTACCGGTTAACGAAATTGCCCAAATTATTTAACAACTCTGAATTATTTACCAGCATAAAGTCATCCCAAATAAAGGCACTATCCTATTAAAATAAAACAAGAGGGAAAAAAAGGAGGATATCACACACGTAAGAAGCATTTAGTCAGTAGAAAACAGAGTGTATGTTTAAAGAATGCAATAACCATATAAGAATTTTTCAAAAGTTCTTTCAGTCGAATGCTATACACACGTGACGAAAAGCAATAATCGAAGTTAATTGAAATACACTAAATACACTTAATTAAAACAAAAAGAATATATCAAGGATTCAATTGGTTAGCTTCTCTAGGCAGTTAGTCAATTTAAAGGATAGTTTTCATTGTAAAAGTAGGATTGTATGAAGAATCACAGCAAAAAATAGGAAGCATTGAAAAATAGTTTTATTTGACCCTATAAACTTGCTAGTAATGCACAATCGACACAAATCAAAAGGCTCTAAGTATTATGGTGAATATTTCACATTTAGGTTGAAGAATTGAACATATAATGGTTAGCACTTTTTTTAAATTCAGTCTATTCAAGATATATAGTGAATGTTATCTGAATCATTTTCAACTAATACACACTGATATACATCAACTTTTCAACTAGAATCACTTTTGAATGTAATGAAAGTAGAATAATGCAAATCAATTCAGTACACAAGAGTGTTTATGTACTATAGAGTGTACATACATTTTGATACTAACTGATCACTCATGTAGATGTAGATGAAATCAAGTGTGAATCTGGAACAAATTAAAACACAAGTGTTTAAGTTGATGAGCTACACTTGTAGAGTGTTTATGTATCAATGTACAAAAAAACTTGTTTATTCAAAACTTCTTGTATGCTTAGGAAATTGTGAATTCTAGTATGCATTACCTGTAAATTGTTTTACGGAAAAATCACAGAGAATTGACGTTTCAACATTTTTATTACTTTTCAAAAGTTACAGTTGTAGACAATCACTTTTTTCAGAGAGTGCTCTATTTACGATAACTTACACATTGTTTCAGTAATCAACTCAATGAGCTATGCTGACTGTAATGCATGTCCCTTGAATTCATCATAACATATTAGAAAGCTTGCCTAAATGGTAGTAAGAATAAAGATCGTAACTGTCATAGTGTAGTAAACCTATATAAGGGTAGAGGATTGACAACAAAATTGAGATACTGACTGCACAGAGATATGAAAGTGAAAATTTATTTTCATTCGGCGATCAATATTCCAGCTGGTCCGTTTTCTTTTTTCTGAGATTAGAGGTTTTTCTTAAAAACGATGTGTTGAGCCTTGAATTATAGATGATTGTTGTCAGCGATAAATTCCTCTAGTTACGAACACAATTAGGAAGGCCTTATACAATGAACTTTGAAGTCAGGCATACAGCGTAACGATATCTGTAACGATCATTATTACCATATAAGTAAACACACTTAAAAAATGGAAACATTTACTTTCCGATAAAAAACTCATAACAAGCAACGAATGTGAAGAAAACAGGATTTAATGAATTCCTAAGTTCCAGTGGAACCTGTCAGCTGGATAACTCCGCCAAAGGTCGAACTCAAAACTTCCAGGTTCTGTAGCTAGCTAGCACTGTACCATGAAGTGGGAGCACAATGGTCTATATTTCTCAATTCTGTCAGTTCACAATGTAACCCGACTTTCATCCAATGCCGTCGTTGAATAACTGTCCTCATGTTCGACTTGATTGGTCCCATCGGTCATGACTTCTCATTGAAACTTCAGAAATCACCTCTCGAAGCTGGTCACCAATGAGCAGTAGATTAGTTTAATTTGTAAGTTTGTGTGGATTTGTTGATTGATTTCAGGTTGGTATTCATTATGAACTGATATCAGTTGGAGAAATATTGAAAACTTGGGAGCACTGGACAGCTGTTTCGTCATAGTATGGGACTCCAAAGGAATGGGCACTGATGCCCCACCCCCCGTGGCTCAATGGTAACGTACTGGTCACAAAACCGGAAGGTCCTTGGCTCGATCCCTGGCGAGGTCATAGTCCACACTACTGAGTCCCACACTGGGATGAAACAGCCGTTCAGTGCTCCCAGGTTCCGAACGTTTCTCCAAATGGTGTCATTCCATGACAAATATTAGTCTGAAGTCAATAAATTAATCCTCCAAATCCTCCACATTGAATTACTCTGTATATACTTGATTACGAATACCACGAGGCAATACAGGGAAACAGATATACCTACATAAAGCAAACTGAGACATCTTTGTTCTTTGTATCGTCTACTGAGACAACGGCTGAGGCGTAACAATATAGGTCAGATGGTAATGGGAAAAGTTGGAGTGCATAACTGAATGGAATAGGTTGAAGAAGTGTTTAAAAAAAAGACTAACTTGTGATTCAGGTCTTCGATAAAGTAAATAGAATCGCCAAACATCTGATATGATTCCAGATTTCATTGCATCATCACCAAATACACCAATTCCTCGACTTTTTGAAAATTTAGTATTTTCATAATTCATGTATTCTAAATAAAATAATTAAATGCGAATATATATATATTGCAATAAATCGCTTTAATAAAATTTTTTTTAAAAACTTTATGTTAGCAATAAACCATCATCACAGTTTTTTCTGAAAGACTTTTAACAGGTAAAAAACTCTATGTTGTCTATTAGCTCACTGAATGACTAAAATGAATAGGATATGTTCAAAGAAACTATAGAAAATCAAAACATATTTCGGCTTTTATTTGTGCAGAATAATCAAAATGTTCTATGTATGCAGGTAAATGGAATGATGTTCAATTTATCTCATCATTAGAGTTTGTAACACAAAAATTTTGAAAGGGAACTAAAGTATAAGACAAAATTAATAACAAATACATTTACAATTACGTTGAACATCTCAAAAAAACTACTGATATACTTTAAATATTCCTTAAATTTAAAAACAAAATAGAAAAAGTCAAAATGCATTCAGTGACGCAGTACACATATGTGCAGTAGATAGTACGCTATACCTACTTTGTGAGGATTAGTGACACTAACTAGCTGTCCAGATGTCTGTAGGTGGAGCAGAGTTCGAAACCGTGACCGATCAGTAGGAGGTTAGGCGTCTAAACCGGTATACCACAGCCCAACAAAATAACTTGAATATGATATTCTATAGTGAATTAATAATTTTCAGCTTTGATAAATTAGTATCTTATCTGTTAAATGACTATCTTGGCGGTCCTAATTACTGATATAAGACTCACTATGATACAATAAAGCACTACTTCTTGGGGTTTTGTAGGAAACTTTGTCCCATTTACAATAACGATTTTTGAAAACGAAGATGGAAATGTATAATGCTGAAAATTCTTTTAGTTAGAAATTTATTAGTTCACTGACAGGAGGGAATTAGTTCAACTACAACAAAAAATATGTAGTAATTTTTTCATTAACAGCTCACCTCTGTTATTGTGTAAAAGCTCGTTTCTGAAATACAACATACACAGGCTTACATTATAGCATCGTGTATATCAATGCACAATGAACCCTGCCGTTAGATGCCACATTGACGTGGTGGTCGGGTTCGTATTTTACAGTGATACAACGAGCTACACTGGTTGGAATATTTGTTTCTTCGAGTTCCTACTATATCACAAAAGTTGGTTAGATAATGGTAAATTACCACACTTTGGCAGTGACGCATGACCGTTCAAAGTAGAAGACGTGAAGCGATTACAGGGTTTTCATCTTAAGTGTCTTCATAGCATTGCTTACGCTTGGTGGAATCACCTTGTTATCAATGTTCAGGTCAGGTGAAGGGCGCTAGGTAAAACACGCAAGTCGATTGATGAGGTTGTCAACCTTAGTCGACTGGGATGATATGGACATGTTACTGAGCATGCCAAGTCACTGCCCACCTAAACGTGTCATGCTAGAAGTTAGATTAAGTCGCAAAAAGGTTCACGGTGGTCACATCAAGACGTCAAATCAGTCGATAAAGTCTCTAACTATTGGTCTGAGCCATGTAGGGAGATGTAAACTGCCTGGTTGTGGTCCCCGAAACGAAAGAAATCAGTGGTTGAGGACTATTGGTGACACGGCTAAAAACCTGTCACAGTGGTGTAGATGTATCCACTTCTTGACATCTGCTAAAGTTTGAATATCTGCACTAACCGTTATCTGTTTATTCTCTCACACAACTTTGTCTATTGTGATATCACTTCCATCTACCTGTTAGTAGTTGTGTACTACTGTGAAGTATGGCAACTTGAGTAGATGCACTTGTGTGTGAGACTCCACGTTGATTTTATCTATCTTTCTCTATCTGTCATACACAATGTTTGGCTTATAATCATGTTGAAAGAGAATCATAATCCAGATAAATTTGAACAATGAGAGGAACTACACGCTTTTGACCGATTATGTATATGATAATGCAGTTTTTGATTATTTCACTGAATTAGCACGTATTACAGTTGTGTGCGAAAGGTAGAAATCATTTATTTCAAACACGCTGAGATTCATACACATATCGGCTGTTGAGCCTTCATACTGATGCTACGCTCAGTGTACTGTTGCCTTTAAGGTGAATGGAGTTGGGATAGCTCATTGGTTTAAATAGTTAAATCCCATCAAGGAACTTATGGAGTCACACTTCTTAGCGTACCATTATTTATCAATCTTCACAAAGTGTTTTTTATCGCCTAGTGAATGGATTACATCTGTTTTAAGTCACCTGCACACAGCAGTCTAATACAGATCGGGTGAGTGATACTGGGAACATTTACAATGATTGCTGAAGGCTTCAAACACGTATAGTTCTGCGCTTGCTTATACTATCCAGATTTCATCTGAAGTAACAAAGAAACCATTGACAAGACCTACAGTTTTATAACCAACTACAATAGCAAGCTCTTACCTGTGGATAACAAATGCTTCACAAGAGTGTAGCCATCATCAGCTGATAACAAGCAAGCAGGAAATATAATTGCATGGAAGGGTACATTGTCCTTAGCCATAAATTGAAACAATTCAACTTCAACTTCATCATCACCTGACTGACTAGATGGTTGCCACCAGTGTTGCCAGTGCTTTGTATAATTCGCTGTGATTGACAAATAACCAATAGGAGCATCAAACCAAACATAGAACACCTTAGTAATGCAAAACAAACATTGAGCAATTTAGCATATACAATGGAATAATTTCCAGATGAAAACAAAAAACGCAATCAGTAGTGTTGAAATACATGTAAATGGAAGTGAAAAATGAAACCAAAGATCTTTCAGAAACCAATAGGCGAATATACTTTACATATCAAGATCAACATAGAACCAGGCATTAATGCGTAACAGTCCAAGTTGCCACACCTTATAACAGCACATCAGGTAACAAGGCAATAAAATGAAAGAGGAAGAAGGAAAGAACAACCGGTCAGACAAAGTAGTGAAAAAGAGGAAGAGAGGATGAAATTAAGTATGGCAATTAGGATGAGAATAATGTATGTATGCGTCTGCGCCACTGATATCGGTTCTCACCCATATCACCTAGAGTCTCCAACCATTAGTTTCTCTTGTCCCGTGGACCTCAACCAACTAGTCTGCATCACCCTATGTGGCTAAAAACAACAGTCAAGGACGTCATGCATTGATGCCATGTTTTTAGTCTGGCTGCCCTGAGACTTTTTCCAGCCTGAACCTACTTCAGCCAACATTGTGTGAAAAGGCAGATGGCAACTAGGTATACGTAACACATGTCCCAACAATCTCAGTCGATGAGGGTTCACAACCGCACCAACTGTTTTAGCCCTCCTGCCTAAAACTCTACCTCTGATTTCTGCGTTACTCGTGTGGTGACACCACGAAACACGGCCTGTGCTACGAAGGCAGCACGGGATCTGTTTTCGAAAGCCGGCGGCACCACCACTCACTGTGGGGTGGGTATCTCTAGCCTATGAGTCCCTGTAAGGAAGAAACGCGCGTCTTGGGTTCCACTACTATCCATAATCAGTATTCTTTCTTTCAAAAAAGGATAGATAGGGTGTGCAGTAGGTACAAATTACTTTAAAATCCATCCGTTAAGACAATATCAATATCCAACAATAGTACAATAAAAGTATGCACAAAAAATTATTTACCTTATCTTTATAAGTCTCCAGAGGAACTGGTACACCCCAGTGTAAATCACGTGTAATACATCTTGGCTTTAAACCATCTCTTAACCATGTATTTGATATGTTACAGGCATTCGCAGTCCATATACATGAAGGATCATCTATGCGCTGTTCGATAAATGTATGCAGTTTGCTTTCAATCTGAAATATGAATATATATATATATCATAAACGATGGTTGTAACAGGAGTATAATAAGTATTTTATGGATCTATTAAAGAAGATTTGTAACGAAGTAGGAAAACGATAACAGATTGCTGTTGTTCTCTGAACACAGAAAAATCAACGTGGAGTCTCACACACAAGTGCATCAAGTTGCCATACTTCACAGTAGTACACAACTACTAACAGGTAGATAGAAGTGATATCACAATAGACAAAGTTGTGTGAGAGAATAAATAGATAACGGTTAGTGCAGATATTCAAACTTTAGCAGATGTCAAGAAGTGGATACATCTACACCACTGTGACAGGTTTTTAGCCGTGTCACCAATAGTCCTCAACCACTGATTTCTTTCGTTTCGGGGACCACAACCAGGCAGTTTACACCTCCCTACATGGCTCAGACCAATAGTTAAAGACTTTATCGACTGATTTGACGTCTTGTTGTGACCACCGTGAACCTTTTTGCGACTTAATCTAACTTCTAGCATGACACGTTTAGGTGGGCAGTGACTTGGCATCCATAGCATACGTCCAAGCTATCTCAGTCGAATAAAACCCTGTAATCGTTTCATATCTTCTACTATTAACGGCCACATTTCACAGTCGTACAAGAGGATAGAATGGACTGCAGCGTGGTTCCCTGAGTTTCGAGAGCATAAACAGCTATCATTTCGTACACAAATTGACTGCCAGACGGTAACTGATGTAGCCATCACATATGGTATGTTGATCAAAGTTTGCAATGTAGCAAGTTAGCTAAGTGACACGACACTCTACATAAACCATAGTTATTACTCTTGTGAATGGATACCCTATGAATATAAATATTTCCAAGTGACAAGCAATATTACCTTACCTTAGGTAGGTCAAGAAACAAATGACGTGAACAGCGAACAATAGGCCTATGACGGCATATTTTACAACGTGGTTCGATGAGTTCAACAGCATTCATAAGACGTCCACATTTATCACATTGATCACCACGAGCATCATCATATTTACACAAAGGGCATACACCTTCCACAAAACGATCAGCAAGAAACCTTTAAGATAAAAACAATAATAATAAAATAATTATTAGCATATCAAGACTACTCAATTCTGTTATTCAAACTAAAAAGTCAAATAGAAATATTAACCAATAAAAATTAAAGTATGTACTGAACCAGCAGTGATTTAAGTCATTTGCATTTCACACTCAAGTGAAGTTTGAAAGGATGAATTACTTAAGAGCATTTTCAACTAGGATGATGAAGTTTAGTTTCAAGTGGTTCTTTATTCGTTATCAGTGTATCATGCAAAAAAATACGCACAAATCTACATACTTTTAGCTCGCCAATCCTATCAACGTTTTTGCACACTCAGTGCATGTAAGATTATGATGCTGTCTATTACCTTAGGTTGAATTAGATACTGTGACTGACATTTGAATAGTCCTAGAACTTTTAAATCATACTTCCAAGCTTTGATAAATGGAATATTCATAACGAGAGCCTTAAATTCGGTCAATAAAAGCCATGTTTCTTGTGAACACATATCTTAAATTTATATTGGTAATAAAATACCTACCGAAGGATATTTAGGTTTAAAAATCATTTGTGATAGGGAAGTGGCCTAAATCGAAATCAGCATTATAAATCATGTCACTAAGGTAGGAGTTTTGGAGTTCAACATCGTTTCATGTTAACTCAGACAATTTTGTCCTAGAGCTGAGGAATCATAATAAGTATCCAACTTCTGACTTAGAGGTATTATACTCTGAGGAAAATATGTATATAAAAGATGTGTTTTGTCAAATAAAGACGTCTTCCTTACAGTCACGAGCCGGTTTTTATCTTTTGATTTTCGCGACTCAGTAAAGTTTGAGGTTTTGAAGGAGAACAGTCACCATTCGTATGCAGGCCGAGTGTCTCATTGCGTTGGTAGCATTCTCGTGGTTTGAATTGTTATGTCAGTCACATCAGTTTGCTTCATAAAACTTCTACTATAAGTTTAGATATAAATATAGTCATATCAACTCAATCCACGATAGGTAAACAGATAGAACAAAGCAGAATCTTGCAAAAAAGCAGTACAATTCATGTTATAAACTGAAAGCTAATCGTAATTTCAAGTGAACAGGATTACTTTAATTTTCAAGTTTGTGACAAGAAACTTATTTTCCGGTAAACAACTGGATGGGAAGTATGCAGTAGTCGATGCGCAAATAAAAAACAAACAATACACAAGCTTATATGATGTTGCTTGTATTATCCAGTCGTTGAATGAACAGAATTGATCGGTCCCTATTGGCATATGGGATTATGTACGCCTGCCTCAATACTGCCTGTATTTTCAATATTTACATTAATGATGGATAGTGGATAGCAGTGATTCAGCTGACGAGTCCCTGTAAAGAAGAAGCATGCATTCCGGATTAAAATGCTGGCCACTACCCATCATTCCCACACAGGCTCGTTTACTAATCTGAGTCCCAAAAATAATATGACAACAAACCTAGTGATGAAAGTATGCAGAATCAGTCAGTTTACACACTTGACGTAGATAGTTGCTACTTAAGAATTACGGTTCAGATCACAGATACGCACACTACTTTGAACATTTAATAAAATATTCTCTGAGCTGGATTGTTTAATCGTGAAGCTTTCATCATCTTTCGAGACAACATCATCAGCACTAACTTCAGTATGAAGTGTGCTGTTAATATCTCTCCGTGAGTGATTTAGTAGCTTGTGTTGACGAAGTGGTTTGTGATTGGTTGTTTC
This sequence comes from Heterobilharzia americana, assembly GCA_944470555.2. Classification (NCBI taxonomy): domain Eukaryota; kingdom Metazoa; phylum Platyhelminthes; class Trematoda; order Strigeidida; family Schistosomatidae; genus Heterobilharzia; species Heterobilharzia americana. The sequence goes on along the minus strand of OX104129.1, from coordinate 56,304,961 downwards.
ATGTGGTTGTTGTGTCACTAACTGTATAGACTTTCCCGTTACCTGTTCCTTCGATTGACCTCTGACCTTTCCGTCGTTTATCATTTTTCTCATTGATTGATACAACTTCACCGAGAAACGAAGAAAATTACTTCAAGAAGAACGGCTTTCTGCGAAACTTTATCAGATGCCAATTCCATACATCATCAACTACAAAGTCATCGACAGAAATCAATAAACGCATCATCCTACCACACATAAATAATATATCAGAAATCACGACAAGATTACTGAGACCACTTGGAATTGGTGTGGCCCATAAACCAAAAAATTCCCTGCAAACACTATTACGCAAACCAAAGGATGCAACAACCAAAGAAGACAAACCGAATATCATTTACAAAATCAACTGTAATAACTGTAGTCAACACTACATTAGACAAAGTGGTCGCCCTCTTCATCTTCCTCTACATGAACACCAATTGGCTATAAAACGCCACGACATTTCATCACTCATTTCAATGCACGTGAATAATTATGGACATGAATTCAATTCCGACAATGTAGAAGTTCTGGACAGAGGAAACACAAAGAATATCAGAGAATTCCTAGAAGCTTGGCATTCAGCAATCAACAGATGTATAGACATGGACCCAATCTATCAACCAATGAGGAGAATGATAAACGATGGAAAGGTCAGAGGTCAAGCAGAGGAAGAGCCAACAGGAAAATCTATACAGTCAATGACACAACAACCACATGAAACAACCAATCACAAACCACTTCGTCAACACAAGCTACTAAATCACTCACGGAGAGATATTAACAGCACACTTCATACTGAAGTTAGTGCTGATGATGTTGTCTAGAAAGATGATGAAAGCTTCACGATTAAACAACCCAGCTCAGAGAACACAATACAACCAAGACCATCCACCTGAGCTACAAATATTCTCCATTATTTCAAAATAAAATATTAAATTCAATGCCTATAATAATTAGCATGTGTACTTGAAAATGTAAAAGACTGAAAACACAAATGAAAATCTTACTTTGAGCAGTTTTCGCAGTACAACTGTTCAACAGAATCTTCACTGATGAAACCTCTATCCCACAGACGTTTGAATAATCCCTGAACGATTCTGCAAAATAAAATATAGTAGCCTCAGTTACATTAATTCCATGCCGAAGTTAAAATTCTACACATCATTTTGTTACAGTCAAAAGAAAGTGTTAAAAAATGTATTTGATTAAATGTTATATGTAGTTGTTAAACACAAGCGATATCGATTGATAGCTTTACCAGTCATGGCCAATGTGATCTCAACAAATCACTACATGATTTCCATAAAGACATCGATGTTTCATATGCTCACCAATCAGTGATAATCATATTGTTTTTCAGAAGTGAATTAGGACAATAAAACTCATAATTATGGATGCAATAACTGAAAAATACAATATAGCTTGCAGTTATTTTCTTCAATAAACAATTAAACGAACAAACGCTTCGTTGTGAGAACGAACGGAAATACTTAACGATTTACAGTTGAGGGTTGAGACGATTTAACCCAAGTGATTCGCAAAGAGAAATCATAAGACTGGAAACGAGATGAGTTTATAGTATCTCGGATTGAAAACGTTTATGAGTGAAAACGGACCCTATTTATAGAGTTTACAGTAACCTTGAAAGACGGGGGATAATTAGTACATTTAAAGAGGCAGGAGCCAATCAGAACAATAGCGAGTCATACGGAATATGACCTATGTACGGGAAAAGAGCGTGAATAAACCAAACTGTAAGTATGGAATATAAAGGATATAGGTATCCCTAACACGGTATAGTACAGAAGTGCAGCGGTTCAAGTTGGTAAAACAACATAGAAAAAAGGAGTGGATAAAATGAGTGAACAAATTAAAATATAAAAAAAGAAATGAGGAGTGACTTTAAAGGCCATTTTAGCAACCGATGAGACAACCAATCACGTTTCTCTATTTTATGAGAAACTGCCTTCCCAGCCAAAATACCGCAACTTGATTGGCTATTTTGCAGTTGTTAGGGTGGTCTTTAAAGTCACCCGAAATGAGATTTTTTTAAAATGAACATAGATGAAAAGAGTGTTTGAAAATTCAAAAATAATAAAGAGTGAATACATACATGCGCTTCACTAACACAATATGCACCCAACACATTTTGGCTGATAGTTTCAACGTGTGTAATCGACTGTGCAATTTCATGAGGCTGAAGATGGTATTCTATCAGGCAATCATTTTAACCTATGAAAAAAAGTTGATAGTACTGTCGAAACCATAATGCTTATGGCTAAACTAACTGTTTACAACTAACTATTCAACTAGTAAAATCTCAAAATCTAGCTAGGTATTCAAAGTGTTGAATTTAGGATAGAGACAACTATACACCCACCCTATCAAGTAATGTGTAATCAATTCAATTAATGTAACCCAATCCGGTAGACGTCCATGCACGAGGCTATTAAGCACATTTGTGTGAAGGTTTATGATACTACCCAGTTTTTCAGACTGAATTACATCGAGCGAACCCAGGAAGTTGACTTCCCAAACCGGTGAGACATATTTCCATAAACTGTGAAATCCAGCACAAGAAGATTGAGGTCTGTTCATAGTGCCACGTCAACTTTGGCGCGTCTATGAGGAAAATACCCGGACTAATTACCGGTAAGGATCAATAACGGCTAGTAAAATCCAAACAGTTCCACAAAAGAATAAGTTAGCCAAATGACGAAAAAATGTTAATATAAAGGTCAATGAAAGATATAAACGTGGATAATCAGGGTAGTAAGGTCATAAAGATAATCCATAAGAAAGGTGAATTGTTAGTATAATAAGGGTCAGTGGGCATATAGAGCAGCGTTCTAATGCACTGATAAGTTCGTAGGTTAAAGGGCTGCTGCATGCCAAGTGAACATTGACACTTAACCTGACATGGCTTTTCTAACACCTGATCTCCACTCTGCAGTCAACAATCAACAACAGGCAGCAATAGTAAAATCCATTTCTTCACAATTGCAGAGTTTGATTAGTTGGACAGGAACTATCTACTTTACTCTTATCACTTCTAACAGACATAATCTTCGTATATCATATCTCAAGATACCTGGTGAAATCCTACCTAAGGTTTTCCTCATATCCTCATTTTCGCTAACCACTTTCCTCAAGTTAGCTGAGTATCACCATCTTGTAATATATACCATAATAAGTGCATCGTCATGTTTGTTGTAACAGATAATTACACTATAACATACAGTGCGTAGAGCAGAGAGTCATAAACGAAGTTTATCGTGAGAAAACTCTTCTCTTGGTGAATAAACAATTTACCTTAGATCTAATGTGGTCATTTCGCTACAAGAATAACGACCAAACATTTTAAAGGTGACTCGATCGATGGTGATGGAGTCGTTGTTCAACAACAGACCTATCATTTGGCAACCTAAAATGCAGTTGATATTGCCTTTCAGGTGATAATCGTCCATCGAAGATTTGCAAACAGAACGCATCCATTCAGTTTCTCTAACAGCCATACATACCCTCAATGGATATGATTTCTACTAGCATAGAAGATAGAGTTATTACTTAACAACTTCTGAAACCAGGTCCAAAAGTTTTATTCAAATATTATAATCTCTAGGCTTTCTCCATTTCATGTTGTTATTCTTTAGCCAAACTACAAGATAAAAACCCAAAAACTGGTGCTAAAAAAAAGTCGGATTAATACTTTGAGCTATTTCTTCATCTGCTTAATGACTAATCGTAACACGATACTTAGGTTTGTCTTCTCTACGTTTCACTTTAATTACAGTTTACTCGTTAAACGCCAAAAGGCTCTGCCTTAGGCTAAAGTTCTTTCAACTCTATTGCCAACTTCTTAGTAACAGCCTTTCTCTCCAATTCTGCTTTATTTTTCTAGCTTAACAAATGGGTCCTGAGCTGATATGGTTAATCACTTCACCCTTAAAGGCATGCAAGACGAATTATACTCACCCTGAAAATCGTTGAAATTGTTAAGATTAGTCCAAACAATCGACAGTGATACACCTCAACCAAACTGACCTCTCCCAATAGACATAACCTCCTAAATATTTAAGCTTTGAATATTTGACATCAACAAGGCCTTCGTCGAAATTAACGCCAACGAAGTGAGCTGAAGTACGGTCAAATTTAAGCCAATGATAGCTAGATTTCACCAAGTACCCGAAGCTTGGATACTTGAAAAGTTACACATACTTGGGGAGATCAATTTGGTCTCACTACATCACCCCTGATTGCTTCAATAAACCTGAAGACTTGAATGCTGATTGAGTGTCTTAATCTCTTTAACTGGTTTTTGTATTGACGTTTCTTCGTCGTTTGGCTAACTTGTTTTTTGTGAAACTGTTTGGGTGTTACTAGCCATTGTTCATTATCATCATCAATATCAACATAGGACCAGGCACTACAAGCATTACAAGCGAAATTTCTCAATGACTATCTCGAGAAATAAGTAGACAAATAGTAGTACATGAAACAGAGATCTTAATGTCATTATATGCAGTACAGTTGAAAGTAATTTTGAAAAGGATACCTCTGATGCTCTTTTTAACCAGCAAAGTACTATTCGTTTTCCAATAATATCCATTATGATTTAATATCTATTACAGGCTATACTTTAAAGATGAACATTTAAAGCCTGCTCAGAAACTCGAAAACAAGCAATTATACTATATGAACCTTCTATTTAAAGTTAGGAATGAAAAGTGGAAACTTGAAGATATACGCCGATCCTCAACTTGAAAGTAATAAGATACGTCAAACTATATTTATCAGTGTGATGGTTGGCAACAGTGTCCTATATACTCATTCAACATAGTAAAAGAAATAACCTAGTGACCAAGGTTATGAGAACCTACAAATGCATTGAACTTTATGCATGAAGCATGTTGAAATTGCAAGACTATGGAAAATACTTACTAGAAAATAATACCCAGCATATCTAGCAACGCAGCTGAAACAACATCCATTAAATAGTGTAAGTGAAATGCTCCAAGACTAATGATTGATATCTTTTGGTGTCATGACAGCTAGACAGCTATACAAAAGTAATGACTTCACATCAATCAACAAAAAACGTAATACAAATTTCAAAGCTACTTACTCAGTATGCTTTTCTGTAGTTGTTCGTCCAAAATAATCAAATTCAATTTGAAACCATTTATAAATATCACAATGCAGCTTATGATACTTATCACAGATTTCACGTGGAGTCATATTTTCTGAGACAGCTTTTGCTTCAGTAGCCGTTCCATACTCATCTGTACCGCAAATAGACAGAACATTGTACCCTGCCAAATCACAGTACAATGCGAATACACTGGCACTCAACGTTGACCCAATCATATTTCCCAAATGAGGCACATTGTTTACGTAGGGCAATGCAGATGTAATCAAAACATTTCGAACTCCAGTACATTTCGGCTGTGGTTTCCTTTATAAAAAAAGAGACAAAAAAGGTTTTAATACTGATTGATTGGGACAGTGTAAGGCAACACTACAGTTCACTGGAGCAAATTACATAAAATCGAGAAAGAGTCAGGAAGATGTAGGTAGGAGAATAGTAATCAAGCATGCAATAAATGTGATTAGGTTTAAGAACATCAATTTACGCCGCCTTTCTTCGTAATGAATGACTCGAGCAATGCTGATCTTTAGGAGTTTGACCCAAGTATGAATTTTAATTTCAGTAGTTTATTTAATCACAGCTGATGTCTCCATTTTATTGCTCTTCTGTGTGAATTTGATCTCCTCACATAGAGACAACAATGTTTAAGAGTTCAATTGGAAAAACTTCAAAATCTTTGAGTACGTAAGGAAATCCTTAGAGGTAGGGTATTCCGATGAGCAGACAACCGATAGTGAATGAAGATTAAACTCTATGAGGAAAAAGGTAGGGTAAGAAGCGATATCGAAGAAAAAACCAACATTACAAATACAAGTCAAACTCTTCAAGTTCAGTACACCTCGAGCAGCTCAATGAGAACACCTGACCAGAAACAGTGGGATTCAGATCAACTGACAAGTTTCTGGATTAACCAATGAACTACTTCTAAACTGGAACGCAAATAGCAATCAACCCATCATTTTTATGCCAATCACATCATAAAGAATCAGAGAACGTTTATCAAATTAAATCAACAAGATCAATGAATCATAAGGAAGCAAATTACAGCAGCTGCTCCACGAAATAAATCAAGCAATTATAACATAGCTGGTTACTAGCAGGAAACAAAACTAGAAAAGCTCACTAACCCGACGAAGACAAGGTATAACAAATGACTGGCTGGATGAATAGAACAGATTCATGAGGAAGTCACCATCCCCAAAAGCTTTCAAATAGCACTGAAGATCATGACTAGAATGTGCTCGAAAGATCTGCATCAATTAAACCAGCTCTGAAGACATTTTTATCAGAACGTCACATCTTGAGTTACAGATAGTCTCCTCCATTTATAAGTTAAATACCTTAACCACTGAGATATGACTGGTGCTATGCACAAGAAAGAGCTAGTATAAAAAAATAAAATTTCAAAAGTTAACACTACAGCATTCTGCTTCGTTGACTTAGATAAAGGGAATGTTTTCAGCAAAACAACTGGCAAACGATCAAAAGTAATGTATATCAAGATGAAAAATTAATCTGATTGGTTAGTAGTGGATAACAGTGATATGGTGCTTTCTGTTCACCGACATATTCTCATTTGTCAAGCTTTCCTAGTCAAAGTTTAGCTTCCAAGTTTTGTGTGATGTGATTATGAGGAATAAATCCTGCTTTAAACGTCATTAGTAAATAATACTGTTCCACTATGTGATACATATACAAAAAAAGAACTATGATTGAGGTAAACTCAATCACAATGCTTAAGCTGTATTCATATACTGACTGGTTTGTGTTTGTACTCAAGTAATTTCCTTGAACTAAGCCAAAAAAAGTTATAAGTTTTGTTTTAGATAAGGAAATAGAAGTTTCAGTGCTTCGCTTTGCTTGTGCTTTCACAGTTTTCCTCTAGGTAATGATCCTTGGAATATTTTCGTTAGTCTGAGATGCTATTTTCACTGTATCTGCTCCATATGTCTCTTCACTGTTGAATACTTTCTGGTCTCCTGGTCATGTCTTCTCCTTTAAGGATGTAGAGAGGAAATATGAGGCAGGGGCATCACATTGTAAGACACTATCTGTAGTTTCTTTACCTCAGACAGGATAAATGGTGTTTAAAGAAACACTAAAAATTAGGCAATCCGTTTTTAAAAAAATCAAGTGAAATAAGTGGTGTGACGAAAGTGAAATTGTAATACACATTAAGATTATCAATGTCTATATTATAGGAGTATTAACCACTAGAAAATACGTTTCTATCAACTGTCAAAGTTTCATGAATCTAAGCATAACTCACTTCATGTTATGTCTGGAGCAATAATTTGATGGTTCTTAGTAGGGGGTTGGGTTCGAATGGAATCAAAATGCATTCAGCACTCTTGTGCACATTCATGCAGTAGGCAGTGAGCCACACATTGTGAGAGGGCTAGTGACACTATCTGGTTGCGGGACTCAAACCCGTGGCCTATCGGTTAAAAGTCATATCCCTAGGCTAATGAGCCACATCTCCAGTTACCAAATACTTGCACATAAGTGAAATCAGAAAGTAGGTTATCTTAGTGAGGATAGCAGAATTTTGAGAAGTCGGATGGGATGCGTATCTACCGAACTTGCTAGTAATAAACAATTTTTCTACAAAAATGTTTACTCCAAATATTACAGAATGACAACAGATTTTGGTTGGTTGTTTTTGTATCAGCGAAAACTTTTAAGCATAACGCAAACTTGAAACAGATGATTTCCTTAGAAAGTCATGCTGTGAACTTTTGATATCAAGCCTTACCTTAAAAACAACTAAGCAATGTCAACAGCTGAAAACTTAAGGATATCAGTGACCAAAGAAGGTTCCTCATGACTTATCACTTTAAGATTGTGTGGGGTGTGCCCACTCAATGCTTTACAACTTCCCTAGATGAACTGTCTGGATCTACTGACTTGAGAATAAGCACTGCATACTCTCTTTCGTCTTTTCCCCTTTGTGAGGATAGCCTTGTCATCCAAATTTAGTGAACTTACGACATATACTTTGGACGTGCAATCAAATCGCCTTAATGCTAAAGACTACTGAAACTATCTTTAAAACTCACAGAGAGGATTAAATTAGAGTATGCCATAGTAGAACGAAGGATAGTTGTGTTGGGTTAGAACCAAAGAGAGAATCGTGGTCCTTTGAGTAAGTTTCTAGGAGTCATACGAATTATCAGCTTAAGACGTTATCGAAAAAGGCTAAAAAGCAAGATTAATTATCAATCACACTGAGGTTTTTCTCGTTTATGCAGAAAATTAATGAACTTTGTGATCATAGATATAAATAAAGTAGTTCTAATTTGGTTATGGTAATTGTTGGATTGCTCCTATTATCATTACGATTATTAACAGTATTCCTACCGCTTCTATTATCGCCATCAACACCATTATTGTTACTTTTGTTATAATTGCTACTATTACTATTGCTCTTATCACCATCACTGTTCTTTGATTGTCATGAAGTTGTTTTCGGTACTGTATGTTACTAAGCGGTATTAAAAAAGTCAGTAGCATTCTTATGGAAACCAGAAAAGTTAGAAGCAAGATCAACGCCCTAAGTTAATAAACAAACATAAGACTGTTACTAAACGACATATGAGAAGTTGAACTTACTTTGGAGTTTCGTAAACCGGTTTGCAATATTCATCATAGGTCATAAAAACAGCTTCAGCTCTTTTTTCATCTTCATCTGTGATAATAATAGAGGAAGGTTCTGTTATTTCCTCAGATAAATTAAGCATTTTGTCAGTAGCGCAGTTTTAGTAAACCCAGGTAATCCAGAGCCAAAGTTAGTAACAGTGAGAAACTGTTAAAAATTCACACGGATAAATTTAGTTAAACTTGTTCAATTCACATATATTTTACAGCTAAAATCTAAATCACATCACGAGCCTTGATGTTACCAAGTGACAAAAAAGTTGTAAGCAATAATCAGTCACTCGGTCAATATCAGTATGAGATCTGGTTATAGTGAATTAACGTCCGAGTTGCCACACTATGTCAGGACATCGACTGAGAAGGCACCAAGATAAGGTATGGAGAAACCAGGGAGAAAGTAGTCACAATTATTAAAAGGTCATGGAAAAAAAAGTGTCAGCTGGAAATAAGCAGGATGATTAAGATAAGGCTATTATGTTGGCAAATCTGCTCCGCTGTGATCAAAGTTCAGCCCCATCACCTATTTTCGAACCACGGACTTCGCTTTTTATGCGGGTTCAAATCGAGAAGTCCACATATCTTAACACCGCTCAAGGCAGTAGTCGAAGACTTCAGGCGCTCATGCCATGTTTTAGTCAAGTCGTCTAACTTTTTACCAACCTGAACTAAGTTCAGCCAACAATGCACGATGAGGTAAACGGTGACTAGACATGTGCAACACATATCTCATCCACCTCAAACGATGAAGGCTCACAGCTACAAGAATTGGCTCACATCTTCAGTGTATAACCCCCACACTACTGAAGTGGTGTTACCACAACACTCGGTTCAAACCATGAAGAGGACGGTGGTTGGAAACCTGACGATTTTCCTTTTTTCTGACCTTAATGCACACATTTCATGGTCGAAATGAAACAGAGGTAACTGCAGCGGCAAATACTGAATCATGAATAAAAAATTGGATATTGCGACGGCACCATAAGCGCTGCACTGTAGCAGAACAGACCTTTTTCAACCATGGACATTTCGTCGGTGACCGATGTTAGAGGTTCTTAATCCCTAAGAAAACTACCTTATAATTTGTTTATCTTGTCACTATAAAAATTTAAACTTTATTTTCACACCTTTGTTGTGCCATACTGTTACCTATTTTTACCGGAGTTTAGGATACCACATGCCCATTGGTCCATTTTGCACTTTTGTTTTCCCTGGCCAAGGCCATCTAAGGATATATAAACGACTGAGTTTCCAGCTATTATTATTCAGTTGAAGTAATATACTTTCAATCCCATCGTCTTCTAGTGTCAGCTGAATACCGAGTTGAGAAGTTATTGTTCTATCGTTAATCGTATCGCATCGAAGTATTGTATCGTTACATATGCCACGGATCATAACGATCTAAACAAAACAAAACCCCCCAAACAAGCGATACGCACAAAAAAATCAACAGCACTTTAAACTGCGAGACGTGAAACAAAAGCAAATCAGTCTTGAACCACAAATCTGCACCTGGGAGGAAGGAAATACAGAACAAACCCAGAACCACGAACAACAGTGCATCAGTTCAAGTCGCGACACTTTACAGCAGCATGAAAAGAACAAGTAAGCAGAAAAAGAGTGATTTCAAAGTGGGAATAAGTGTATGTGAGGAGAAAAACCTTAAAAACAAAGTCATTGAAAATTTTCAAGCTTTAGGAGACATCAAAAGGTAAATACTTCTGTGCCATTGTGACCGATTTTCAGACATGTCACCAAGTTCTTAACCACTGACTCCTATCGTCTCGGGGACCCCAGCCAGGCAGTCTACATCTCTCCACACGGCACAGACCAACAGTCAGAGACTGCATGAACTGGTGCCAAGTCTTTGTCTGGTCACTCTGAGCCTTCTTCCAACCCGATCCCACCTTCAGCCAACATCACACGTCGAAGCAGGTAGTGGCTCAGCATTCATGTCAAATTTTTAAGCCCCGTCAGTAAGTGAAGATTCACAATCTCATTGACTGGCTGACCTTCCTTGTTTAGTCCCCTTTGCATTGCGCCGATATTGCTCAGATGGTTCTTCCACCAAACGCGAGTAATACTGCGAAGACACCTGTGATCAAAGACCTGCGATCCCTTCGTATCTACTACTTTCAGTAGCCAAGTCTCAAATCTATGTAAAAGGACACAAAGGACTGCAGCACAGTATAGTCGCCATCTAATACTTAGTCTGATATCTCGTCGATATCAGAGATGGCGTAATTTGGCAGGTGCCAAATGGGTATTTCGTATCCAAGGCAATAATTTGTCAATATCTAACTCATCTGGGCTCAAACAACTTCTCAGATAGGTTAAGTGATCAAAACATCCAATCACTGCACTCTCTACCCTGAAACTAGGCGTCGGTGCAGACCAGTCCTGAAACATCAGCTTGCATTTGACAGATGCAATGCACCTGCCAACCATACTCAGATTTTTGCTCAAGGTGTTCAGAAGACTGCAATTTGTCAGCGTCTTCACCTAAGAGGACAATATCATCTGCTTACTCCAAGTCAGTCAGGTATCGTACTCTGTAAAGCTGAAGGTTTTCAGGGTCATGCCAATTATCATGAGTATAATGAAGTTAAAAAAGAACGTTGAAAGTGGGCACCTTCGGCGGATACCATTATACTTTGTTCCTTCTGATGATAACTCTCCGTAATCCCTTTTGCCACTGAGTGAGTTAGAGTGAAGGGCCATTGGTTAACACTGCGTACCTGCCGAGCACCAGTCAAAACCAAACACTACTGTAACACTTCGGTCGACAGACTTAAATGCCTCCTCCAGGTCGAGAAGAATGACCGGTGTTGGGGTGAGTGAGTCTACCTGTATGTTTCCTAAACCTGTGAAAGAATTGAGATCTTATCGATACAACCTCTTTCACGTCTGAAGTATGCCTAGTTTTCTCAAGTTTATTCTCATTGAGCTCCCAAGGTGTAATCAATTAAGCTGGTGAAGCATTAGACCTATGTAGCCAGCCAGCGTCTTGGAGAATTCCATATACGAAACAATTATTCATAGTAATAATTACGAACACCTTGGGAGTTCAAGGGGAATAAACTTGAGAAAATCAGGCATACTTCAACCGTGAAAGAGGCTGTATCGGTAAGATCCCACTTCTTTCACAATTTTAGGAAACATACCAATTTAAAATTCTGGAGCAAGTTTGGGACTTTGCTGTAGAAAGGCCAGGAGCAATGCATGTCCAAACAAAAAAGCGAAATCAACGCAGAACCCCCGATACAGATGCATCAGCTTAAGTTGCCATACTTCACAGTAGTATACAAAGAACAGGTGGATTGAAAAAGTGATATCAAAGTACACAAAGTTGTATGAGACAAAAAACAAACTGAAGATAGCGACTAGTTTTAGATGCCAAGGAGTGAATAAATCTGCGCCAATGTGTCCGATTTCTAGCCGTGTCACTAAGAGCCCTCTGATTCTTTCCGTCTCGAGGACCCCAGTCGGGCAGGTTTATAACCTCATCAACTGAATTTACTGTATGTACAAGAATTTCTTGAAACTTTTTAATACTATCCGTTAACCTATGACGAAGTAGGTGCGGCAGGGTTGTAAGTCGAGCGGCTAAGCTAATGAACCACACCACAATAATAACACTGATGGGAGTAAAACCAAGTTATTTTAAAAATATCTGAGAAGCATGGTTCAAGTGGAACAATAACTATAGTTCCCCAGCCATAGATGCCTTGCTCAATATACAAAGCAACAAGACAAACGACTGAGAAATCGGAAAAGAGATGGGACCAATACTCATAGAAATTTGGAAGGGATACCTAAAGCAAACAACTAGATGTAATTGAACGATCACTGAATTCCATGCCTACAAACCGATAATGGTGATCGCCTCTTAGTTTTCTTTTGATAATAGCCGGTAACCGTCACGAAGTAGTTTAAAATGCGATATATTGTCTTGCTTGAGACAGGGATGTAGACTGTCTCTGAGATGCGTACATCAGATCCGAGTGTAGTTATTAGATTGGCCTCATCTGACCATAGTAATGAGTCCTTAAAATTCACCTTACGAGCATCCGGAGACCCAATGGCTGGTTCTCATGGACTCACTGGCTTAGGTACAGCAACGATTTGTAGGGCTTTTACACCGTTCATTGTTTGCCAGCCCTGGGCCTAGATGGAAGAAGTGGAGGGGTGGTCAGTGCATGACATGGTGACGTAGGATGAAGGATAGTTGTATCGCGTTAGTATCTGTTAGTACATCACGACTCCTCGGGTGGGATCTAAGAGGTCACACAACTCAGTGGCTTGAGACGTTATCAGATAAGCCCAAGAATCGAAACCATTGGCGGTTATGCTGTTGCTCCTTTCTGTCTTCTGCTGCTGAAAAGCAACTGGTGTTTTGTTTGAAATGTATCTTACTGGACTGTCCTTCTAATAATTCTATTCTTATTGTATTTTTCTTTCATCCACTTTCCTTCGTTTTATACCTTCATAATGTTGTTATATTATTTTGTGTGGTGCACTTTTTGGTGCCCTTACTTTACCATGTTTGTGTTATAATAATAATAATAATAATAATAATAATAATAATAATAATAATAAATATAAATTTACGCAACCCAGTGCCAACGAACCGAAAATGGTGATTACCTCTTGCGATTTTGGTCCGACAACCAGTTGTTTCTCGCCCTCACTAACTTTAAGCATAAGGAAAGACACTATCTCACATGGCGTCCACTGACATCAAATCGATGATGGACACAAATAGATCACATTGCCATAAGCCATCGTTGGAAGATTGCCACTATTTCTAAAGTACTGCGATCACGCTCTAGTATGAACTCATGTACGTCTGTGCCTTACTGGCTGCAGGAAACAGGAGACAATGAGACCCATCTGTGTTCGATTGGTAGATGAGGACGCCAAGTACGCATTTAGAAAGGAGTTAAATAGGCATTTATCTAAACGTGATAGCAATTCTCATCCTGAGGAAACCTAGCGTGATACTAGGTTTTCTGTAGAAACAGCGGTAAATACAGTTGGTAACCTACACCCGAAGGTTAGGAAACGTCACTGGATTTATAGTGTCATGCAGACTGATTGATGCCAGAAGAATGATTCCAGCTGGCTCCGACTACAATAAACAGCAGAAGCAACTTAAATCTGAATTGACCAAGAGTCTCCGCAAATGACAACGAGTAGTGGTGGGTGGCAAGAGAAACACGGAGAAGACATCTGAGTTAGGTAAGACTTGGCAACTATTTAGGCTTATCAAGGATACTAGTAAGAAGATGACGGTGAGTGAAACCAACACCGAAAAGGATGGGACACTGACAGCCTCCAAGGAAAGGTGGCTAGAACGGTGGAAAGCACAGTTCAACTAGCCGTTAGAAACGCTTCAGTTACCCAACATCCATTGTGAACCTGAATAGCACGTAGATGCCGGTCCTCCAACTCTCCTTGAAGCTGGGAAGGCTGCTCCAAACTTGGAACGATGGAAAGCAGCAGTACCTGACAGTTTGGCACCTGAACTTTTCAAGAATGGAGGTAAAGAATAGCTAATTAAAGTGACCGAGATACTAAGTAATGCATAAGAATCAGCGGTAGTGCCGTCAGACTGGTCTAATTCTCTGATCGTCCGAGCCTATAAGGAAAAAGAGGTCTTGTGATCATAAACGGATTAGTTTGACTAATATTGAGTCCAAGATTCTAGCGTCCATAGTTATCCGACACCTAAATGGAGCTCGAGAACATCAGGTTTCAGACCTGGACAAGGGTGTATCGAACACAGGCATATTTACCGGACAATGGTCGACACTTGCCATATTTGTTTACCTAAATGTGGCATTTGACCCAATTGACTGTGAGGTGTTGTGGCAGTCTGACTGTGAACGGAGTGCCGAGCAAGTACATGATGCTTATCACAGCTCTTAACATGAATTCGGGCAGCCCTATGAAGGCTTATGGAGAGTTGCTATACGAACTGATGACAACTAGTGGTGTCCGTAAGGGATGTCCACTATCACCGTTCCTGTTTGATTTCGTCATAGACGCACTAATGGACGTAACCTCAGGTACGTCTGACCTACTCCTTGGAGTTCAGCTAGTTGACCTGGAATATGCAGACGATGTTCTCCTACTGGGTGAAGACACAGATGAATGTGGTCTTTTGAACGCGTTCAGCAGAAATCTAGGTGTTTGGTATGCGTTTCACTAGCATCTGCCAAATGCAATATGATGCTCCAGGACTAGTCTGCTGCAAATACTCTCAGCTTAACGATATGATGTTTTGGTGTAATGTCTCGACCACTTCACTTACTGAGGGAGTCGCCTAAAGGGCTAGCTGCTGACAAAATCACAGCCCGGATAAATTAGGTCTGTTTGGCATTTGCCAACTTGCCTTATCTACGACTCCGACCAGCGAGATATAGGGCTATCTATCAAAGAGCAACTACACCACACTACAGTCTGTTCTGTCCTGCTATACGGCTGTGAGACATGGTCGTTGAAAGACATGAGGTGGTTACAGGGTTCTGATCACGAGTGTCTTCGCAGTATTACTCGCGTTTGGTGGAAGAACCATCTGAGCAATATCGGCGCAATGCAAAGGGGACTAAACAAGGAAGGTCAGCCAGTCAATGAGATTGTGAATCTTCACTTACTGACGGGGCTTAAAAATTTGACATGAATGCTGAGCCACTACCTGCTTCGACGTGTGATGTTGGCTGAAGGTGGGATCGGGTTGGAAGAAGGCTCAGAGTGACGTGAAAGAGGTTGTATCGATAAGATCTCAATTCTTTCACAGGTTTAGGAAACATACAGGTAGACTCACTCACCCCAACACCGGTCATTCTTCTCGACCTGGAGGAGGCATTTAAGTCTGTCGACCGAAGTGTTACAGTAGTGTTTGGTTTTGACTGGTGCTCGGCAGGTACGCAGTGTTAACCAATGGCCCTTCACTCTAACTCACTCAGTGGCAAAAGGGATTACGGAGAGTTATCATCAGAAGGAACAAAGTATAATGGTATCCGCCGAAGGTGCCCACTTTCAACGTTCTTTTTTAACTTCATTATACTCATGATAATTGGCATGACCCTGAAAACCTTCAGCTTTACAGAGTACGATACCTGACTGACTTGGAGTAAGCAGATGATATTGTCCTCTTAGGTGAAGACGCTGACAAATTGCAGTCTTCTGAACACCTTGAGCAAAAATCTGAGTATGGTTGGCAGGTGCATTGCATCTGTCAAATGCAAGCTGATGTTTCAGGACTGGTCTGCACCGACGCCTAGTTTCAGGGTAGAGAGTGCAGTGATTGGATGTTTTGATCACTTAACCTATCTGAGAAGTTGTTTGAGCCCAGATGAGTTAGATATTGACAAATTATTGCCTTGGATACGAAATACCCATTTGGCACCTGCCAAATTACGCCATCTCTGATATCGACGAGATATCAGACTAAGTATTAGATGGCGACTATACTGTGCTGCAGTCCTTTGTGTCCTTTTACATAGATTTGAGACTTGGCTACTGAAAGTAGTAGATACGAAGGGATCGCAGGTCTTTGATCACAGGTGTCTTCGCAGTATTACTCGCGTTTGGTGGAAGAACCATCTGAGCAATATCGGCGCAATGCAAAGGGGACTAAACAAGGAAGGTCAGCCAGTCAATGAGATTGTGAATCTTCACTTACTGACGGGGCTTAAAAATTTGACATGAATGCTGAGCCACTACCTGCTTCGACGTGTGATGTTGGCTGAAGGTGGGATCGGGTTGGAAGAAGGCTCAGAGTGACCAGACAAAGACTTGGCACCAGTTCATGCAGTCTCTGACTGTTGGTCTGTGCCGTGTGGAGAGATGTAGACTGCCTGGCTGGGGTCCCCGAGACGATAGGAGTCAGTGGTTAAGAACTTGGTGACATGTCTGAAAATCGGTCACAATGGCACAGAAGTATTTACCTTTTGATGTCTCCTAAAGCTTGAAAATTTTCAATGACTTTGTTTTTAAGGTTTTTCTCCTCACATACACTTATTCCCACTTTGAAATCACTCTTTTTCTGCTTACTTGTTCTTTTCATGCTGCTGTAAAGTGTCGCGACTTGAACTGATGCACTCATCCTCCCGGGGTGAGTTTTGACCGATATATATATATATATATATATATATATATATATATATATATATATATATCAGCTGGCTTGGAAGTTATGAAATTTCACTTCACCTATATTTATTTAGCCGTATCTTAAGATATTTTTTGATGCACGACATTTTTCTAGTAGGATGGATTTGCGTACATAAAAACTCTTACGAAAATTATGAAGTTTATTTACCTTCCGTAATCACGTGCACTTTATGAAGTTATAAGTTCATGAAGCGCATGAATTATGCTTGGAATGACACCCGGACTTTTCAAAGTCTGCAGAAACCTAGCGCTGGCTAGGAAATTCCGGCACAGCAAACATCTAACGATTAGTAAACGAAGATAACTTCAGCACACTCACAGTTGCTTTGTGTAAGTTAAGGGTACCCTAAACACGTGTTCACTTTTAACGCATAGTTTCCCCAAACTTAGGTGCAGGATACGGAGGCTTAGCTAGCGTTAAGCTTAAATGCACTTCGGAAACTTTTGGCATCATTCTAATCATATTTTAGACGCACTCGAGAACCATAAAGAAGTTCCTAAATCTTGCCGTTGAAACTTGCAATGTGAGGGCTTTAAAGTATTTGAAAGCATCCTGTTACACGCAAATAATATCTGGTTGAAGAATAATCCGAAATTTGGCCTTTTAAATGGAGGTAAAGTGATTCCTCATCAATAACACCAGTGTGAAATATTAGTAATAACTAATGCTAAGTCAGCCCACAATGCCTCTAATAAACCTCTTAGAAATAAAATAATGGCACCATTTATAGTTTAAATTTTCCATCTGCTTTGTATTCTCTCACCTGAGGACGTATGGCGATGTAAGGTGGCAAGATACTAAGAATTAACAGCACGCGCCGACTACTTTCAAAACGCGAACAAGGACATTAACAGCGTCCAACATCCATTGATGGTTAACTTCAAACTTCGTGTTGTAGAATTAATGAACTATGGTTCCTTAGGTTATACATCTGACTTATTAGACTACGTTATTCAATAGTGAGAGTATGGGAAACTGACAATTTTTAACTTGTCGCATCTAACTCTTGGTGCTTGATTCTTGTTGTTGAGTTCTCTCCTTTAGTGGATGAAGATATACCCCCTTCTCTCTGCTCTTGGCTGTGGCGAGATGACTGCTCTTGTGGGTTGTTGTTTGCGAGTTTTAGGTTGAGTTATTTAGGAAGCTACGGGTTTCTGGGATGACTTAGGGACCTTCGTAACTCTTTTCAGCACATGTTTGTGGATGGGAATGATAGGATAGTGGAAAAAAGTATAGGATACACTTCCAAAGGGTGAATGTAGATAGCATATGTCTAGTTACTAGATACGAGCAGGAAGAGTGCACGTATATCACTGCAAAAACAGGTTTCCCGCGCTTTTCAAAAAGGACAGTGGGGTTTGACAAATTTTGATTAATTTGCTATATTTACTGTGTTGGGGTTCATAACTCCTTGACCAAACATCTTTCTACCCTTTATACAGTCTAATGACAGCTTCAAAGGATGTCTGCGTAGTTTGCCGCAGAAATGTCAGCTTCTCAGCTAAGGCGATGGGTTGTGAGCTTTGCTCTCAATGGACTCACTGCTCCTGTGATTCCAGCCAGCCATCTGGTTATTATGAAGCACTGCCCTATAGCCCTTTTGATGGGGAGTGGTATTTTTCTCCATGTTGTAGGTCCAAAAGTAGTACCAAATAGGCCTAGAGCTAGTGAGACAGAACTCCGACCACCTTGCGGCTATCTCTACACAAACGAGCCTCAGTCTAAAGAAGTTTCATGGCCTTAGAAAGATCCCTTAGTTTAGCAGCAAGGGAAGTAGCGAATTCATCACTGTCACGGACTGTCTCCCTGTTAGCATGTCTTTGGAACAGATCCCCTCAGTGATTTATGGGAATCTCACACCCGATAAGCGCCGAAAGAAAGGTCTGAGGAAATGTAGGCAGGTCAGTTCAGTTAAAAACGGAACATTAAGTAGATGTCGTAAGTCTGAGAGAGTAACGGCTACCCAGCCTTATGAGAGGCCGAACCATAAGCTGAACATTGCCCCCCCTACTCAGGCAAAAAAACGTTCCGAAAAAAGCAGATCTTGCTCCCACCACCTGTAACTCAGTACGGAAGCCACCTGCATTTCACCACCAGCCTCGTTCAGTCATCAAGAAAACCCCCACAACTGGCACCTCAGGCCTTCCGAGTCACTCGCAAAAGGCCCATCAGAAATCTGAGTCCTTATTTACAGGTTGGAATAAGCTGCAAAAGACAGACCATAATCTTAATCTTAGATCGCTCATACTCTTCAACGTTCAGGAAAGTGACTCCTCCCTATTGATTGATCGTGAAGAACATGACCTTGGCCAATGGAAGAGCGTTTGCAACCTCTTAGGAACCTTTCCCTGCGGTCCATTTCTTCAACGCCTAGCGCACAGTGAGTTCTTCCTCAGAGGCTCTCCTAGACCTTTGAGAGTATCCCTTGATAGTACATGTCAGTCCGAACACACCCTTCTGAAAGGTCGTCAGTTGATGAAACGTAAGCTGTTTGACGTCAGAATTAGGCCTGATAGACCCCGGTCAGTGCGAGAAATTCGCAACAGCAAGAAGATTTGCCCTCAAGAGTTAAGCTGCCAGGTAATTATACACGGGATTCCTGAATGTTAGGGTACTGATACTGCCGAACTTATCCAGGACATAAATCAGTGGAGATATATTGTCAGCAAACTTCAAATCGATTTGAGGGCCGGAAGAATTGATCGTCTTCCAAAGCCGGCTCACCTCTCGACTATACGTACTCCCAGGCTACTCCAAGTAACCCTTGACACTCCGGGCATGGTTAGAACTGCCTTGGAATCCCGGTATAATGTATCTGATACATTCCCTAAAGAAATAAAGATAAGCGAGTGCAGAATCAGGGAACAAAGGCAGAGTGAGAGGCGATTCGAGCGCTTACCGCTGGCCAACGCACACCTAACGGTAGAACGGTCGGACGACGAGAAAAAGTTTTTGTCGACCCTGTCCCAGATCGAAGAACCCTGCACCAGTTCTCAGTCAAAGAGGACGGTGGATACAGTAGCCCTTGGTTCCACTGCCCTATCAAAAAGCTTGTCAAGGCCGGCCATTCAAAGGCTGGCAACTCACGCTTAACTCAACCGGTTTCTGGGGCCTCCGGCCCTCATACTCTCATTCGCTGTACCTTCAGCAACGTACGAGGCCTACGTTCCAAGGTACCTGAGTTAAGGTTATTAGTGGATGAAGAAAGCTCTATTATAATGGCTTCCTGTGAGACATGGCCATCACAAAACATGAAAGACGAGGAAGTTCGTTTAGAACAGCTCAGCCCAACCCGAAAGGATAGACCGGAGGGTCCAGGAGGTAGTGTTGCTCTTTACACCTGCCCTTCCTTAAAAGTCCATGAGATTCAGTCCCATAGAATTGGCATCAAAGATGTCCTCTGGTGTAGTATTAGGTGCTGCGGAGGCCCGTGTTTGGTAGAAGTTTTACACCGCCACGCTAAATAAAATGTTAATACAGTCCATCAGAGGAGCCTGGGAACTGAACTTCCCACAGGTCCTCATTATGGGAGATTTTAACTTTCCTCAATTCTTCACCACGGAAAGTCCATCAGCTGCTCCAAAAAACTTTCGGGAATTGTTACTGGAAAACTCCTTGACAGAACATGTTTCCCAGTGTACTGGCTGGGGGCCTGACGGTAGGGCATCCCGACTAGATTATATTTTTATAAATCAGTTCATTGGGGTGAGCAACTTGAATGTTTTCAGCCCTCTTGGCCTGAGTGACCATGAAGCTATCTCCTTCAGTGTTTCTGTATCTAAGCCACCCGTTCCCAATCAGACTCTAGCTAGGAATTAGAAGAGAACTGATTTCGAGAAGGTTCGGCAAGATCTAGGAGGTTCCGCTTGCTTAAATTGCGATGACCAACTGGATCTTAATGCTGGATGGGGTCTGTTGAATGATATAATCCTACGGACGATAGAAGACAACACTCCTCCGATCCCGAGAAGAACTAACAAGTTCCGCTCCTCTTGGCTTAAGTCTAGCACGTGGAAACTAATACGGCGTAAACGGTGGTCTTGGAATCTATGGAGGTGCACTAATAGCCCTTTTGACTGGCTAAATTATAAAGACGTCCATGACAAATGTACGGTAAGGATCAGAAATGACATAATAAACCACCAGACACAACTTTGTAGAACCCTGGAGGGGAATCATGGGATACTGTACTCGTTGATGAAACAGAAGAGTAACAGTTCACTAAGTTTACAGGACCTCATTAGTTTGGAGATTCTCTATTCCGACTCCGAAGTTGCAAACCTACTAGCTCATGAGTTCCAAAACAACTGCCATTTGGGAGGCAAAACCCTGCCTCCGTCGGACACCCGTATTCGAGAGGGACCAAATCATATAGAGTCTAAACCCTCTGTAATTATGGAAATATTAAAGAAACTGAACCCGAACAAGTCTCCAGGAATCGATGGTATTCACTCAAGAGTACTCAAGGAGTGTGCCAAAGTTCTGTTTGTCGCACTAGCAAACCTCTTCAAATGCTCATTTCTGGAAGGCAGTTTACCCTCTGACTGGAAACTGGCGGCTGTGGTCCCAATTTATAAAGGTGGAAACAAACTACTCGCCTCCAACTGCAGACCAATCTCCCTGATCTTTTCAGTTGCGAAAGTCATGGAGAGAGTCATAAGTGACTCAATTCGTGATCACTTACTTCAGAAATCAATCCTAAACGGCTGTCAGCATGGCTTTACACCAGGAAGGTCACGTAACACCAACTTGTTGATGGCTTGGAATAGCTGGACACTCTCTGTCGAGAAGAAAAAGCCTATACACATTGGTTTACTTGACTTTTCTAAGGCCTCTGACAGGGTAAATCATGAAGTCCTTTGTAAGAAACTCCAGCTCATGGGTGTCCACAGAAAATTATTGATCTGGCTTGGAGATTATCTGTACACCAGGGTGCGGTCAGTTAGAGTCGGCTCCTCTCTATCCGATTGCTTCCCGATGCTGAGTGGTGTGTCTCAGGGTTCCATGATGGGCCCGCTACTGTTTCTTGCTTTTATCAATGACCTGCCAGGGGTCCTTAGTTCACATTCACCATTATGTGTCGATGATCTGAAGATTTGGAGGGAAATACGAAAGCCAACAGATATTTCGGTCTTCCAGGAGGACCTTACGAAAATTTTTAATCAAACTACGGAAAGCCTGCTTCCTCTCAACTGGAAGAAGTGTCGAATTATAATAGTTCACCAACATGAAGGCAGTCCCAGTTCCTATTCTCTGGGTGAAATAAATATCTGTCGCTCTAACATGGAGCAAGATCTGGGAGTTACACTACACGATACACTAGGAGCCTCTGTTCACTGTTGCCTTGCAGCCAGTAGGGTTTATGGAGTCCTGGGGTTTCTCTCTCGAACCTCAGGGTGTCTAACTACTTCCCTTTTCACCACAGTGTATGCTCTGTACATTCGTCCTCATTTAGAAAAAAAGTCGCTTGTAATGTCCTCATACTTGACAAAGGACATTGCCATCCTAGAACGGGTACAGAGAAGGGCTACAAAGAAGGTGACTGGGTTACGGCACAAACCATACCCAGGCAGCTTAGTCGCTCTTCAGCCGCACCCAGTACAACACCGGAGGATCAGAGGGGATATGATCATGATGTGCCACATCGCCCATAATCCCCTCCATCCTGATAGAACTCTTCTAAGCTTTAGTCGGAAACGCTACTTGGGGGTCGCCCGTTAGGAATAGAGCATGAGAGAGCACGTACAAAGATCCGTCCTAACTCATTTGCAGTTAGAGTCTGTAAACTGTGGAATTCCCTCCCTTCAGCAGTTGTTACAGCCCCATCCCCTTATACCTTTGAAAGGAGGCTAGATGCACACCTGGAGTACAAAGGTACCGATGGGCTATACTCGAGAAGCCTTCCCCAGATCAGATGAAGTAATACTACCTTAAGAGCAGATTAATTAATAATTGTGTCCCTATGCATTCAAGCTTTTCAGAACAGGGATGATAATTGTGACCATTCCAAACTCAGAATGTATTCCAATAAGACAGACGTAGAACCCAGGGAAACGCAGTTCGCTAATTCTACAGCACGAAGTTTGAAGTTTAGTAGATGGGGTGTTAGGAGTGATATAGTGGGGTCATTAAAGTCCCGAGTAAACCGCTACTAAGCCATGCGGAGAAAAGCAATTTTTCAGCCTTTTGGACTGGTCTACTGAGTGGGCTGCGACTTAATTCCACGAGAAAAATGATTGGCTAAAGCCTAGTGCTGTACTTTGATGTACTACGCTGATGGGGCTCCCCCGGAGTGACAAGTGTATTGCAAGTAAGGTTAGCTTTTCACATGAATCTCATGCAGAACTATCTTATAGGCAATAATTTCACTCCCCTTTAAGCCATGACCTAATGGGTTTGGGTGCCGCATTCCATCAGAGTATGTTTTGTCTCCAGTCCAACGACTGATTTTACTGTGAATTTTTGTTTTTTCCTGGGGAAATTGGAGCTCCTCGTTACTGTCGGGGTTGCATGTATTGAAGACTTTAAAATGCAACCGTACATACGATTCGAAAGTTGTGGGAAGCAGCTTAGGAGTGAGCGCACTGAACTGTACCCAAGAGGTGTACAGTGGGGTTCCTTCTGGCGGCAATCTTCTTACATCCAGAGCTAGACCTTGTTGAAGGGTCTCCAACGGATGGCGATGGAGACGGTCAAGCTTGAACTTAACCATCTTCCGCGTCTAAAGGCTACAGGCCAGAAGTCTCTGTGTCTGAGTGCTTGGGTGTAAAAAAGGGAACATGAAAAAGATAGAGCAGGTTATCAGAGGCTTGTTCCGTAGGCTTTAGCTATGACCTTAAGTAAGTACCAACCTTGTATTTAAAGAAATCTGGAAGAGCAGCTTCAACAGCCTTGAGGGGTGATGCTTCAGAGACTTTCAGCCATGGAAAGCTATACCCGACCCCCGCTGCGCTATGCCTAAGCTCTTACTTCTGAATATTCCCAATGGAATCAGGCTTAGCCCAAGTAAATGATGAAGCGGGTGGTCTGCGGTATTTCAAATTTTTTCATCTTGCCTAATCCCGAAAGATATGGGTCGGGAGCTCCCATGTATTCCTCGTTTGGCTTAAACTACGGTCCACAAACTGATCTAGTGCATCAGCTGTGAATGTGTTTCATTTCAGGACGTACCTTTCTCCGGGCCCTTCTCAAGTTTGACCTCTTTGTTTAGAACATATAAGAAACCTTCTGACATGCTTCTACTTGCAGCCATTCAGTCAACATTTGAACTCTTGTATTTCTTCCAGTCCACAGGTTGCCTTTTATTAACTGTCTTTTGCCTCGAAAAAGGTTTATTTTTAGCAGTTTTAGTTGATCGTCTCTGTTGTGTCTTTTGTAACTGTGGCCCTCCTGGTTTAGCTCTGACCGAGCATTTTCGACCAAAATACGCTTCTTCAAGCATTGTTGGGTGTAAGTATGGTCAAAACCTTTGTTGTTGTTGCTGTTGGCGTGAACGTCTGGTTTAGGTTTCAGCCCTAATTACTTATCAGTAAAACAGTTAACCACAACGACATTTGTGGTCCACCGGATCGTCCCTTTCTGGCTGATGAAAGTGTGCGGTGCAATCGATGTGGATTCTGGTTCCAAAACACTTTCACCCCATTGGCGCCAGAACTGTACAAGCGTTGCAGCAAACGGGCTTCTCTCCGGTTGTGCAGCATTTGCTGTAAGCCTATCTGCCCTCATTCAGGTAGCTGTTGAAACTCTGCTGGTCAAAACGCACACTTGAGAGAACAATTACGCTCAGATAAGCACGGAGTCAGATGATGATGCGGCGGGCACCAGGGCAAGACATCTAACTAGAAACTGGAAGCTGAGGAAGTATGGTATGACACCGATTCAATGACCAACGATGTGGGGCCTGTTCTGATGCGAAGAATGATATGATATATCTTTCCTCTCCTCCTGGAGTTGATTATCTCTTGGGCCATCACAGGAAGTTCCGAAGACGACGATCAAATCGACCACGCGTGCTGCTACGTCTCTCGCACCGAGTGGTCAACGACTGGGAATCCTTATCTCAAGAGGTGGTATTACCTTTTTCGGTGAACGCTCTTGACGAAAATTAGATCTTCAGAAGGCGTTCTGCTACGAGAATCAGCGCAAATTGCTTAATATCCTTATTGCTGAATGCTAAACACTAAATACTTGTCGTTTCCGAAATAAAGAAGCGAAAGTAAATTTCCTAGTTGCAGGCAAGGCCGTTTTGGTTAGTTGACTTGTTTTAACCTACGGTCTAACTATTCATGGACCTTTGTAGGGATGAAAGCGCCGGAACAACACAGAACATATTCTCCATAAATAGCTTACGAGGCACCAAGACTTCCAGATCCCTCTCTGACAAGCACAGTTTCAGCCAGATCCCGTCAAGTGTGTGACGGGTGTGAGACGAAGAAGGAACACAACAGAATAGCCAGGTGGAACAGTATACTTGATCTAGTGTGCCAAAATACTGATGTGTTCTGACTTATTGGCTAGGGGACCGAGTAAGAGTGACCCTACTTAACGGGAAAACTTGCCAAATGGCGAGAATGCTAGACCGTGTTCCTTCAGTTTAGTGGGTCGGATAAAACTATGAGCGTCAGCATCCATATTGAATCTAGCAAAACACAGGGCTATTTATTCTGGGTGGTTATTTGCCGATACAAGCCTGCAAAGAATACATATAGCCTTTTCTTGTACATATATTTCTTCTTTTAACCATTATTTGTGGAAGAGTGATCCTTATTAAGAGATAGAGCTTAAAGTAATGATAAACAAACACAAGGAAAACGCAACACCGGAATACTGATACAATAATTATAAACGCAACCTTCAGTTCGAAACTAAAATTGCAGAAAACATCAAAAATGGTTAGACCCAAAGAATGTCAAGTAAACCAAAATGACAAACCACGTATAATTTACAAGGAAAAGGGATTTTATGATGCATGTGTGTGAAAAGTTATACGTTACAACACAAAATAGTATTGTCAGTGTTATAGATAATCATGGGTTACTTGGAGGTTATTTCTTCAGTATCGTCCACCACAACTTTAGGATACTCCAGAGATCAGAAGGCGATATTTGTCGTCTCTCCGCTGTGGTCGTCGGTAGGCTTGATTGTCGTAATATTTGAAAGTAGGGTGAGAAGTCCTGTAAATTCCCAAGAAAATCAGTTATTATGCACGACAGGCAATAGTCATGGAGGCAGAAGTCAGAATGGTTAGAAGTACATTATATTTCCACGATTAGCAGTAGCAAAAGATGCAGTTACGGCCACAACCAAAAAAGTGTATATATAAACAACATTCGTTTTTATAAGTATTAAGAATAATGTACAGAATGTGTAAAAGAAACGATGAAAAGGAAATATTGCTTATAGTTGAAGTGGTTTATACACAATTGTATGCAGTCTCCACAACATCGGCAGGTGCGCAAAAAAACTATTGTTGGGATGGACACCAGTTTTGCTCTGTTATCATAGGGAAAGGTTTCTACGATGAAATACATTAAAATTACATTTCCATCCGGTGGGAGCTAGAAGTCTCCATATTTCGGAGCTTACTAAGTTTACTTGCCTCTAGTTTCAAAATGTTTATGAATGTCACTTAGTTCTAAGGTT
This sequence comes from Heterobilharzia americana, assembly GCA_944470555.2. Taxonomy (NCBI): domain Eukaryota; kingdom Metazoa; phylum Platyhelminthes; class Trematoda; order Strigeidida; family Schistosomatidae; genus Heterobilharzia; species Heterobilharzia americana. Next base: position 56,278,310 of record OX104129.1, on the reverse strand, counting down.
TAATGTTTTCATCATTTCTGAGTGTGATTTTCCAGCATGCATTCCCTGCTTCTTCATCATACTTCCCTTTAAAAGGAGGGGAAATCAAGAGTAAGTTTCAGATCTCTTTCAATTTTTGAGCGAGGAATAAGACAAGTGTCAAATCTTTTGGTTACGGATGTAACGAACCGGGAGTTCTTGGTTTTATGTTGCGAGAATTGCGACTTGGGCGGTGAGTGAGTTTAAGTCCTGTTTTTCGTTGACCAAGATTCCACAACAAATATGCCAGAACACCGTCAGTAGCCAAATATAGACTTGTTTAGGAGCAGTATGAGCATTGAATGCATCAAAAACACTTCATCAAAGCCAGGGACTTCCAGTTGGATATGCATTCTATGTCTGATAGCTCCTAAGCCGAAAAGTCTTAATAGCCTATCAAAGACATTTCCCTAACCTACACGCTCTTACCCTATAAAATTGACACGAGTTTTGTAACAGGCCATCACGTTTGGAGGCAACAAGCCATTATTTCCTGTATTGATACATATTACCGAGGAAAATGGACTATACAAATTAGCTACGATCCAGGATGCAAACACCTAATGAAGTCTGAAGTCAGTTGTCGAGTTTGAGTTTGAAGGGCTTTTGTGGAGTTAAATGAGTTGCCAAGTGCAGGGCATTTCAGGATAACATTGGCCCTAACTGGTAAAAGACATGCTTAGAAAATGATATGACACATTCCGGCTATTAGATCCATGCTTATTTAAGATTTTCTTCTTAAATGATTCTGAACATCGGTGTAGTGACCATAAGCATAAAACCTTTTTAAGCTCTTGTAAACTGCGTATATTGGAATGTGAATAGTCAGAGTGGCAACACGCACTTCTCTAACGTCGTGAACCACTACTCTCAAATGATTTGCAGACCACTTGTGAGACAATGACAAGGTGTATTTATCCGTCTGTAGTATAGATGAAGATTGCATGGCCTCAAATTCCTAGAGAGGCTGCACAAAGCTCTTGAAAATCTGTATGAGTGACAAGTATCAAGAAATGTGCTAGACCACTGTCCATCTGCCAGAATCGGATGCCAGTCTTTTTCAGTCTACTTAATTTTGCGGCAGGGTAAAATTATCCTACAAATATGCCCTACCGTTATGATCTATGATTTATGTTAATGGTTTTATATTTTTAGCAGAGTACATAAGTGAATAAGAGATATGTACCGCAGAGGAGATAATGTTCTAATGATGAAATTTCAGTCAACCTAGTTTCCTTTTTGTTCACCCCAGTGGGTGTAAACGGGTGGTATAATCCTGCTTTGATCAATAAAAATAATGGCATATCATGTAGGGATCGTCTTAGACCTAAAGCAAGCGCTTTGATGGACAAAATTGATGTAGCATTTTTTAAAGATTCTGTTGATGGCAATTGGTTTATAAGTGCGAGAAACCCCTTTCGGTGTCATCGAGATCACATGTATAAATACTGCATCGTGGTAGCAAGGAATGCAAACGTTTGTTTCTGGTACTAGGGGTATCCGAGATACTCTCGAACGAATATCAACGGTCTCGAAAGCAGATTTTTATCACAATCATCCGAACCACGAAACACTGAGAACAGTGAAAGTGTAAGGGTATGGTTGGTAGGAATAACTGAATTAGTACGAAGTACGTAACTCATGCAAAGCACGCAATTAGTTTTTAGATTTAGGTAAACTCACAGTTTATATAGATTTGGGACAAGAAATGCACATCTGTCAGCAAGTAAGCCAGGGGCCGTTATCATAAGATATTCTTCGATGTAAGATCTGAACTAATTTACACATCTGCTTCACCAAACGTTTGAAGGGGGCTCGTTTGGAATCCCAGGATAATGAGGAACAAACATGTTTTGACACGCTTTTGAGTTGGCTCTTTTTAAGGTGAAAGTACTTACCCTGACCCTAAATAACGGTAATAGTAATGATAGTGATAAAAATAACAATAACATATCTCTGAATATATAAGCATACACCGTTTTTACAGGTTTTGAATCAACTCCTATATAAATCACGTGTTCCTTTTGAGCATATGATCTCAGTCCCTACCAATTCAGTCTCTACGGAACATAAGTGTCACATTTAATGAAATGAAGTATCTCAGTAGAATAAGTATGCACAGACTGAAAAATGGACAAGTGGAAGTATTGTCCTCACATTAACGAAAACCAGGGTTGGTATTTTAACATAACTTGTAGTGCCTGGAGAAAAATGAAGCTTGAAGCTAATGCCCCAAATGCTACACTCCTTATGTTTCCCTGAACAACAATGATGAAGAGTTCAAAAGCGAATGTATGCATGCTGTTTGTTATTTATTACCTCACAGTGACTGCAGAACCATAAATTCCATTTATTCTTGTACCACTTCATATCCAAAAATCCTAATCTTGTTGAGTATTACCAGTCCGAACCAAGTTTTTACATTTTTAGTCTCCAACATTGAAAAGTAATAGCTTTTTTCGAACGCATCACGCGAACTTTCAAAACAATTTTCTCGCTAAGTTTGTGGGTCATGGGAAACTTGTTGCACTGTAACGCATTTGAAATTCTATTCATTCACTTTCCAGTTTCGATTTGTAGACTGCCTCACCTCTTCGTTGCCAAGCTCTTCCGTTTGTCAGTTATCTTACATTAGTAAGTGTAAGAACATCTTGCGTACTTGCTGAGTTATCGGCTCGCGTTTTGCTCTTCCTCTTTTCCCTTCCACATTCTCATAGTCACCATAAAACTCACACTGCTCTACGCGTCCTCTACAACAACGTACCTATCTACCTACCTAATTACAGACTAGACGAAAACCTATCAACAGCTGGTTATCACAATAGGTGAGTGTTACATTTTTCTGGTCACTCATAATTGATAAATCCCAGGTCTTGATAGTTGTGAAGTTGTAGTCTGTAGCGGACCCAAAGAAATGTCAAGTAAACCGAAATATCAAGTCAATTATGATGAACAGAAAATAGATACAGTGAACTGATCATGATTCGCAAATATGAAAATGTATACGTTATAATACAAAACATTGATACCCTTGTTATAAATAGCAATTGGTTACTTAATGCTATCTCTTCGGTGCTGTCCACCACAATTTTGGTATGTTCTAGTGTGAGTTCAGGAGGCGATACTTGTTAGCGCTTCAGATCGTGATATTTAGAAGTAGGATGAGAGATCTTGCAAAATTCAAGGACAGCCAATGAGTGTTCACGTCGGATAGTAGTTAACGGATTCAGAACTTAGATTTGAATGAAGCACCTTATATTTCCAGGCTAGAAAGACAGAACTATCCTGATAAGCTGATTATATATGTAAGAAAATACCAACAAAGATAGCTACGGAAGCACTGAAGACAAGATTAGAAAATATGGTTGACCTTTTAGGAATTGTCCTGATGCAAACTTGACAGACGCAGAGGCCAATCACTAATTATTCGGACTTGTCATGTACCCACAAATACGAGAGCAAGAAAGAACACAGTAGCATAGTCGGATGGAATAGTATATTTGCAAGGTCGAGCCGAAATACTAGTGCGTTCCAATTAACTGGCTAGAGAGTCGATTACGAGCAATGCAACATAACACAACAGCGTGCCAAATGGCCTGGATGCTTGACCGGGTGCCTTCAGCTTAGCGAGTCCAGTTAAACTATCAAGGTCAGCATCAATGTCGAAGTCGTCAAACCCTAGGCTATTGATTCCAGAGAAGTGTGTGACGCTACAATCTAAAAGAAAGAACACATTTATCCATAGATGATATATTAAAAAGTGTAGAATACTACTTAACAACAACCTACTTCATGTTTAAAAGGAATTTATGTCAATAAAATGAGGGAATAGCCACGCGGTCACCCATCTCACCGATAATAGCGGACATATGGATTTTTGGGAGGAAAACCCCCTAAAATCGTGCATCCTCTTAATTAAAAGTTGGTGGAGATATGTAGACAACACACTGGTCATAATAAAGAAGAAAGATACTGTCAGTTTCCATGATCAAATCAACAGTCATATGAACTCAATTAAATTCAGAATGGAAATAAAGAATGAGCTTGTAGGGAGTGCTGGTCGTGTTACTATTACGTAACGTCTGACCAACCCTACTTAACTTGGCGTGCTCTGGCACCTGCTTAACCAGTACCTCACCTAACGTGTAAGTACTGATAACGAAATACAAATCAAAAGAACTGGTTTCAAGAATATAGTCGAAGAAGTAATATATTTCATTAGAATAAATGTAATAGTAGTGAATAGGGGGAACGTTTATTCAACTTATCTGGCTAGTATGGCTGAACTAGGGACTCTGAGTATGTGTGTGCTAACCAGCACAGAGGGAGCCCAAAATGGTGTCGAAGCCTGTTTGGATGCATGCTCGTTAAAACAAAACTTAAAACACCTTAAGCATCCGGAGGCGAGCTAGAGGTTTATTTAGCTAATCTAATTTAATCTATTTATTTTAGCCCTAGTTGCATTCTGATGCTAGGATGTGCACTGCAAACTAGGAGAACTACCAATGTTAAACTGTAAAATATAGTGAATGATAGATAAGAGTTTAAATACCACCATCTACAGAAAACCTACGCATTCTGGAAGATTTCTGGATTATTACTCAGCGCATCCACTCCGTTTAAAAAGAGGATTTATACGGAGCCTAGCAAATAAAATACGTAGGTTGACAACATACCCTATTGACCAGATAAAATAAATAAATATTTTATTTAAAAAGTCACTATCCTGAACAATTCATAACAGAAAATATGAAGAAAAAGAGGACATGGAAAACAAAAACGGAAAACTGTAAGGAAGAGGAATATAAAAAACACTGTAGTACTGCCATATAAGAAAGGTACATCTGTAGCAATACAAAGAAATCCCAGAACAGCATATATTAACGCCCATGAACCTCATCAAATGTAAATAAATCAACTGAAAGATCTAATTAAGAAAATTAGACAAAAGAATGTCGTGTACAAAATATCTTGTACTGATTAGTCAGTTAACTGTGTCGGTTAAACATCATGACTACTCAAAATCAGACTGAATAAAAATAGATGATTAACCCATTGAGACACAAGAATATAGGGTATTTGGATGAGTTCATCGATAGCAGCACATGCGTGAACTGAAAAATATAATATTGATTGGAATAGTGTTGACATCATAAATTCCAAAATGAACAAATGGGACGACTGATTGTTGACTGCATCCATGGTCACATAAGTTACGCTTAACATATGCAACGAACGTGATTCAGCACATCTGTCAACAACATGGAACATCATACTGCAGGAAAATAATGACAAACCTATAAGACAAAAACATATAAATGAATTCCATCAGTAAATATGTGAACAAATAATTCCAATAGTTGGTGTGATTGCAACGATCAGCTGTTGATAGGTTTTCGTCTAGTCTGTAATTAGGTAGGTAGATAGGTACGTTGTTGTAGAGGACGCGTAGAGCAGTGTGAGTTTTATGGTGACTATGAGAATGTGGAAGGGAAAAGAGGAAGAGCAAAACGCGAGCCGATAACTCAGCAAGTACGCAAGATGTTCTTACACTTACTAATGTAAGATAACTGACAAACGGAAGAGCTTGGCAACGAAGAGGTGAGGCAGTCTACAAATCGAAACTGGAAAGTGAATGAATAGAATTTCAAATGCGTTATATGATCACGGGGAGTTATTTTGCTCAAAATGTCGCCAATACTAAATAACATGAATGTGTAGACATTCATTACAGATATATTTATAATAAATTGATCCTCTGTACAATGAAAAAAGTTTTCATGGACGTAAATAACTTTCATGCTTTTACGTATTTTAGTACTTTTATCTATGTTTAATGGGTAGAGCTGAATGTATACAGTCAGTTTAACAGAATGAAGGGTTTACGAGTCCCTCCTGACCACTAATTGGCAGTATTGATATTTATTTGAATATTTTCGCTCTCTTAGTACACGTCGTCGTTTACCCCTAATCTGTGTAATATTATTTTGACATTCACCCGTCTTCTTTGATTTAACCTTTATTATATGCAACTTGGAGGTTTGTAGTTATTTAGTAGTTGATTTCAGGTCGCTCTTCATCGTGTATTGACATTAGGTAGAGAAGCAGCGGAAAACTGGGAGCACTGGATAGCTGTTTCGCCGTAGTATGGGACTCCTCGGCAGTGCGAACCCAGACACAGCCAAGAATGAAACCCGGAAGCTTCAGGTTCCGCGGTCAGCAAGCTGCCATTGAGCCACTGGGTTGGAATCTAACAGTCCATATTCCCTACTTTTGTCAGCTTACGATATAACTTAACTTTCATCCGATGCCGTCGCTGAGTATCTGTCCTCATGTTCTACTTGGCTGATTTCACCGTTCATAATCCTCCGCTGGCTCGAGAGTAACCTGCTGACCATGGAACCTGAAGGTCCTGTGTTCGATTCCTAAGGGAGTCATGAGTGCACACTGCTGAAGAGACCCATGCGACAGCGAAATAACTATCCAGTGCCCCCAGGTTTGCAGTGCTTCTCCAACTGATGTCAGTCCCTGATAGGTATCAACCCGGTACCTATGTTTTGATTGAAACTTCTCCTTAATTCTCCACTTTCTGAGTGTGATGGGGGACTAATGACAATGAGGTTAAACTTTAGGTTGCGCTGTGGAGTGACTGTATGTCCTTTGACTGTTCTCGAAACGTTTATTACTTGAATTGAATTTTGTGGACAGGTTTTCATCCCATTTTATTGGGAATAATCTTGTTCATTCTCATCACTTATTCTGTACCAGAGAAATCCTTGGACTGTATAGTTGCCCGCTGGGATTGTTGAGATACTTTTTCAAATATGATATAAATTGTTATTATTTAATAATACCACAGACTTCATCACTTTAAACCATGTTTTGATATTGTTGAAGTATAATCTTTGGCTGTGTGTGACTCAAGAAAGTTTGGTCAGTCATTCAGGAGAGCACAGTAACTTATCTGAATCGCGTTAACTTAGTACCATCCAATCATCTCCTGCGTTCAGATCGAAATACTTGATCTCTGGTCGTTACAGTGATTACAAAGTGAGAATTTATAGGAGTCTCTTCAACGTTAAGGATTACAGGTCAATTCAGGTGTAGTAGAAGTCTCATTACGCACTAAGAATGACTAATGTATTTAGTGTCGTAGAGGATGTTGTTAGTGCATTCAGTATTTTGGAGAAGCTACCAGATGATAAGAATTAACCTAGTAACCGAGAATTTACGTGAAACTCCCAAAGTATGAGGATACATAGCTGCATTCGCTAATGATATAACAGGCACATACAACACCTTATAAAAAAGACAGTGAAGACGAACCAGATTCTTCTTTAGGTGCATTGTCCACAGTAGTTCTATTCACAGAGCTTAGCACTGCTTATGACAAGTCTTTATATTGCAGTAGCAGAATATGGCAGTTAGCAGTTTGTTCGCAGTTTTTATGGTTAAAGTCAACATTTTCGAGGATTGTTTCAACACATTCATAGAATATTAGTTACGAATCAAAGCTGAGTAAATGTTTCCTGACAAAACCGTTAAACGAGTACGAATAATAACGACAACAAGAGTAGGAAGGAGTTCACAGCCTCTATTGTGTTACCCTATAAGGTAGGTACATCGGAAACTTTACTTCGGATCCTCAAAAAGCCGGAATTAGGATGGTATTTAAACCTACAAACTAATTTATGGATTAACTTTGTTGGCTCAAGGAACCAATGGAACTAATTAAGCAAAATAATCCAATCTGTGACTAGGAGATCAAGTACACATTGATCAAGCTAACCGGTCAGGGTCAATTAGAATAGCCGAACATAAGAATTTAGTTAAACATAGAGTGAAAGACCCAAATAAGATCAATAACCTAGGAAGAAACTTGGCTATTGCAATCCATGCATTAACAAGTACACAGACTCACAATAGGTTGGGATAAAACCACTGTACGTAAGTCCAATATTACGTGGAGAGAGATGTTGTTCACTAAAGCTTTGCTCATCGAATCAACGCCAAGCACTTAGAAATGAGACAACACCAGTAACAAAGACATATGGAAAGATTTACTACTAATAGAAACAAAGAATAAGAGGTGACAGGACTATAAAAAGCTGGTGTTGAAAGTAGTGTGATTACATTGATATGATTATGAGCAATAATTTATGCTTGAAATTTTATCAAGTAAATAATTCTGTATCACTGTGTGTTATAAATCAAACAAACATATCTAATATGAAATTAAATTCTACCACAGTGCCCAAGTTTTACACTTATATTGATAAAGCTTATTGGTAGCTTTTCCCATAACTCCTGAAACTGTTCATGCCTCCAGAAGTTAAGACGTCAATTGATTCCTAGTCTAAGAACATCAAGAGTTTCCAGCGGACAGTCAAGTTGGAATTTTAATTCATGGCCATAGTCAAAACAGAAATGTCCGCGCTGATATTTAGGATAAGATCCTGAGGTGGTAATCACTTACAAAGACTTTCGGAGCCTTCCTGGCTAACACTAGTGTAGAGGATTCATATTTCCTTAAATTCTGCTAGTTAGACACATAATTCTTCTTTTTAGACTCAACCAAATAATTTTTACAGTACCTTGGAGACTTTATAGTGGTAACGTATTGTCTTCGGTTGTTCAGAGATTTTTGAAGCTGAAGGCGTAAAAAGCTAACTGATCAACACCTTGAATTCATAAAGTATTGTTCTTGATTTGGTACTTACAACTTTCCAAGCCTCTTCAACTTCCCATTTTCTCCATCCCACATATCTAAGAAGGACTACTGTAGCTAGCAGTTTAAAGTGAATGTGATGTTGGTAAACAAATCACTTCACTTCTGTTTTGCAGAAAAACTGAAGTTGTCAAGAAAAAGAGTTTTAAGATAATAAGTGAAGAAGTAGCAGAACATTAGCGAGGCAAAATCTAGTCTCAGTGAGATTACTGTCTCCGTTGCCTGTGTCGTCTACTAGGTCTATTTTTTGAAAGTTGAAATCCCTGAAAACAGAATATGCGTAGTTTAGTCTAGAAAGTAGTCAGTCCTTCCTTAAACATGGTTGGCAGATTAGCAGTCCACTAGTGGCTTTCTGTACTTGAGCCAGTTAGACGTCTTGAAATTCTAAACGAGCCCTCTTTACAAGTTTGGAGAAGGGAACTGATGAAAACAGCTACCTCACGTCTTTTCCTACTCCATGTCACTGTACAACAGCTAAGAGCTTTTAATATTCATTTTCCCATCTGAGATTTGTAAGAAAATTTCCAATTTATACATAAATAAGAAGAATAAGATTTCTTACCAGCTTAGAAACTTTTCAATGACTTTAGCATCAAGCTATGCAGTCAGAGTTGTAATTGATGAAATGCCAAATATTTACACTGGAAAGTTGCTCTATCAATGTAGAAATGATGGAATTAATGATGGTAGAGGATTGGTTTAAGTGGATGGAAAACAAAAATAGGCATCGAAAAAGTGTTGAATGGTGAGGATGATAACCGAAATGAAATACTTATAGAGAAGTGGAATAATTTTACCAAGAAAGCATTTTTAAGACCAAGATGCAGACAGAAGATTCACTAGATGACTTTGAACGCATAGTTTTAGGCAAGTGCCATGCGAGCCTCTTGTATCCAGGCTAAGATTTCGTCAACAACCAGTCTACTTGGCTGGCTGATGTATCTCCCCAAATAATTGAAGTGGTTGACATATCTCACTGCGTCCTTAAATTAAGAGTAGTTGTTGACCAGTCTTGGAGCATCAAATATCTGCTCAACACGTCCAGAAGACTATGGATTTGTTATCGTTTAACCAACAGGGTAAATCATCTGCATGCTCTCAGTCAACCAGATTACCTCCAGTGAGTAGATCTATCCTCGTGACGAAGTTAGATGTACCTAAGGTTATGTCCATTAGTACGTTTAAGACGAACTTAAATTGGAATGTTGACATTGCGCATCCTTGACGAACAGCGAGTTATCATCAGTTTTGAAGATAACTCTCCACAAGTCCTTACATGGCCGCTTGAGTTCGAGTAGAGAGCGTTGATTAGCGCTACGTACTTGCTGCGTACTCCCTTCACGGTCAGACACTGCCACAAAACCTCACAGTCAAAAGAGTCATGTGCCACATCTGGGTCAACAAATATGGCAAGTGTCGGTCGCTGGCCGGTAAGTATGCCTATGTTACAGAACCTGTAGCAGGTTGAAAATAAGATCGATGCATCCTCGTCCAGCTCTGGTGGAAATCTGCTTGGTTTTCCCGCGCTCCAGCTAGGCGTCAGACAACTATTTACACTAGGATGCTGGACACAAATTAGTCAAATTAATCCCCTTATGATTGTCACAGGAAGATTTTCTCCCCTTTTTATGGAGTGAGGTGATCAATGAAGTTCACCAGTCTGGCAGCACTACCCCTGATTCGCGTGCATTACCCAGTACCTCGGCCACTTTAATTAGTAATTTTCTACCTCCATCCTTGAAAAATTCAGGTGGCAAACGGCCGGGTGCTATTGCTTCGCACTGTCTCAGGCTCAAAACGGCCTTCTCAACTTCAGGGAGAGGTGGAGGACCAGCATCTACGTGCCATTCAGGTTCAGATTGGATGTTGGGCAACCGAAGAGTTTCTGTAGGCTAGTTGAGCTGTGCTTCAAGGTATTCTGCCCAATGTTCTAGCCACCTTTCCTTGGAGGTTATCAGTGTCCCATACTTTCTCGTGTTGGTTTTACTCATCATCATCTTCCTGCTGGTATCCTTAATAACCCGAAATATTTGCTTGATAATAAAATCGGTGAAAACAGACATTCTTTGCCTGATAAGAAACCTTGAAGTTCTCGCTTACAACGAAACCTTTGTCTCAATAGATTCAGTAGCAAAATTGTTAGATACAATACCTATTTTATTATTCATCGACTCTCAGAGTCAAAGTTGGAGGATATTTACTAATGGTTAGATATCTCTGACTGCATTCAATTATCGCTAGCCAGATGAGATGCACACTTAGAATAGCATTCATCAGTAGTGCTGATCCCAAGATGAAAATGTCTTTTATTTAACGGTGACTAAACTTTGTAGTGATTTTTTACCCCATCTCACCGGATACAGAGTTCAATCGCTAATTCTTCATATTTGTAGAATATCCACGAGTGGGAGACCAAGAAATAACACAATGGGGTAGCCAGGTGGGAATAGAATATCTGATACACCTGCCAAAATACCTATTCATTTTGACTAACTGGCTAGAGGATTACGTACGAGTAGTGCAACATTACATGACAGCATGCAAAATGATATGGACTTTTGATAGTGCATACAACTTAATGAGTCCGTTAGAACTTTGAACTTCACCATTAGTGTTGAATCTGGTCGAACCCTGTGCTACTGATTTTGCGCAGATCATTGCCGTTATAGCTCAATCCCACCCAGTGATTTCGTGCCGACCATGAGACAATACCAGCCAGAAACAAAAACCTAGTGGTTTCGCCACTAGCAAAACTCTCTCAATGGGCTCACTACAAAGATTGGCCCTTGGTTGTTTGAACTTATTGTAGAATGTGATTGAAAAAGATAAGACGATAAATAGAATAGTATGCTGATCTCAATCGCTGCGGTGCTCTGACGCTCTACCCAGCGCTTGCTGCAGTTAGAATAGAAACAAAAACTTTTAATACCACAAAAATAATTTTCGAAAGCGAACACATGAAAATCTTGTCACCAGTATGCAAGTAAATATTATTTGCTGTCTGTATTGTTCAATCCCCACAATAAATTAATACGTCAATAAACATACAGTCCTACTAGAGTTGATAATTTCGTATTCATGCATGAATAAGGTAGTCAGAACTAGTAGACGTCAACAGGAGAGAAGGCTTTTAGCTCAGGATAAAGGTGGTAATCGTTCGATGTTATCCAAGCTTTTATGTTTGTTCTTCGACGTCTTATCACTAGGCTAGGTGACTCCATAAGCATTTCTTCACGAAGTGAAGTATTTTTAAGTTTTATAAATGCATATTTAAGATATTTGTCAACCTTTAGAATTACTGAATTATGGGTAAAAATGAATTTCTCATAACATGCTGATGTTTATAATTTAGTTTTCTCCGAATTATACTGAAGGAATGGAGGATTACCAACGTGACCGTTTGCCCTAAGCTATTGATTTAATATTTGGCTATTGGTTAGTCTGAGTGATTTCCAGTTAGTTGATCACATTCAAGTAATCTATGTTTATCTCTACACGCCTGTTGATTGTCATTTCATTGAAGTAACACATTTCCAGAAATTTTCTTACACATTTTCAGCTTACTCGTTATAGTATTTCTATGCTGGCCGAAACTTAGTTGTGTCTGTACATGACTAAATGCATTGATATCAATTATGACATATCATGCCATTGGATTTATGGCTAATGCTGTTAAATTCTTCATGTTATCGAACTACCAGGTTGATGTAGATAGTCTTTAAAATTGATTCTTCAGACTACATTCTTATCTTCATCAGGAAGTGAACTGTTAAGCTTGGACAAGATATCCTGTAGAAATTTGGCTAGTTTTTGTATCACACTGATACTGATCAGAAGAAACAGTGGACTGACAGTTTCTGAGACATCTTTGATACATAGTCCAGCGATTCATTCGGTATGTTAGGATAACAATTTTTGTCTTTTCTATTTACAGGCATTTCTTGATGAAGTCAGCTTATGCATTTGACAGTCATCGACCTTGAACACTTTGTAAAGGTAGTTTCCTTCAGTTTTTTGTAGTTGTTGAATGCTTCAATGGATCTTGTCACTTGAGAACGGTGTTTGAACACAACTTTCAGATGACTGTAGGTTCTTGCTATGTTTAAGTTCGAAATTCCATCTGGACCACACCTTTGTATGAGCTAGTTATGAAAGGATGAATCTAGATTGCATCATAATATATATTTGGCGAGATAACGATGAAAACGTCCTAAAATTTGTTTCCAGGTGAAACATCCCAAGGAAGTTAATACCATAAATATTTTATTGGTAAGTGAAATTGTTGTTATGATGCATATATTGTTTCCGAAGAACGGTCTGTGGTTGTAAATGTGCCAACCAGGGCGAACGCCATTTTGCACTTGGCGCCCTCACCCCCGAACTCTTCCTCACCGTTTTCAAGTCCTACGTGGGGTCGCATCTAGAGGTCTTCAATAAGGTTCCCTCCAGCACTCAAGAGAGACCCTAGTCTCCTCGGGTTATCGTAGGAAGATGGGCGACCTTATTATGGCCTACAGGATCGCCCATCGGGCAAACCATGCAAATGAATCAACCTTGCCTGCAACACAGCGGTCATCACGAGGAAACCCCATTAAGATAGCACATCAGAGAGCCAATACCATGCCCAGGTCCAATTTTTTCTCCCTGAGGGTATGTGCTTTATGGAATGCCCTACAGCGACATGTCGTCATGACCCCCTCAGTCAACTCATTCAAGAGACGGTTAGACAATTATGTCACCTCGCATGGTCTACCACAGACGTACTCAGGGAGTCAGCAACCTCACTAGCCCACTCTCGCTTCCCTCCTACCTACCACTCAGTATCTCGCTCCTTAATACACCCACCTTACCTACTAGTTCTTTTCTAGGAAATAGGCCTACGCTATCTATTTTTACCATTCAGGCAATTTCCGCATACTTTTCTCTCTTTTATTTCCATTCTCCACCCCTCCTTTTTTCCACTTCTTTTTCTTTATTTTCCTCTTTCTCTCCCTTTATTTTCCTTTTTTCTTTTTTCTCCTTCATTCTATACCAGTATCTTACTATTCTCTTCCAGATATCTACACGGACAGGAGTCACGACAGTTCCCTAACCATCCCAGCAATGCATAGCTCCCCAATCACTCAACAAATTACAAATTACTAACTCACAAAATATTCACCTCGCCGAAGCTAAAAGCAAGAAAGCAGAGGGGATTTCCTCGTCCACTGCAGAAGTGAACGGAACAACTCAAACCAAGCCCTAGGAACTAAACGTGAGAGATCAAAAACCATCAGTTTTCTACGCTTGCGCTATCAATATTGGATTGGACATTGAATGACAAAGCGACTGCAAATTCTATGTGACCAGTAATAATCAAACAGTTGTCTACACTGAATGACTATATATGGCTTGACAATTTATTTTTTTTTTAAATTTCCTCCACTTCACTGAGAACAGTAACACTCAGATACTTCCTGTAAAAATGACGTGTGTTAATATTCGAAATAAATTATTATTACTATTTTAATAACTTCTGTTTTACCAATAATTGAATAGGTAGTCGTGGGTTTCGATAAAAAGCAAGGATATGAAGCCTGTCTTTAAGGAGCAGTATGCTAGAGGCAGATGTTCATTCTGTTGAAGAGCAATTCACGTTTCTACGTAACACTAATACGAGATATTTATACTACTGATATATTTGTAAAGAATATTGCTTTTATAGAAATAAATTCCTAAATAACTTCCCAGTGCTCCTTCAAGTTTCATCAAACTGTAAACGGAAAGCACGATAAATGTAAATGGTAAGTAATCGCGAGGCTTTTGGTGTCGGCTTATGTTTAGAAGAAGTGCGACAAATGTTTACTTGGCAATAGGGAAAACTTAGAGGAAAATATTATCATGCGTAAGACAGATGTTTTGCAACCGAAGTAAATACCATGGATTTCCTTAATTGTCATATCCCTGGTTGTAGTGGACTGGATCATGGAACAAACAGTGAGGAGCGAGAGGAGGGGGATACGCTGGACAAGGGAAAAGATCCTAGAGAATTTGGATTTCGCCGATGACTCGTGTCTAATGCTGCACAAACTCGAAGATCTACAGATCTCGAAAACTAACAAGTTGACAGAAGAGGCGAGGTAGGGCAGCAAAGACGGGACTTCAGGTGAATATAGAGAAGACAGAGGTGATGAAGGTACTCAACCAACACCACCACCAACAACAACAAGCTCTAATCACTATCAACGGGAGAAACTTAAAAGAAATAGCCTCTCTCGCCTATTTAGGCAGCACTGTTTCAACTACAGGCGACGGCGCAGACGAGGACGTCAAAGCCAACCAGGATCGGAAAAGCGTGACAGGCGTTCATTAACCTGAAACCAGTGTAGAGATCTACTGCACTCCACTCCACTCAGCATAACGCGTGAACAAGATCCGGATTTTCAACACTATCAAACTCTTCTGCACTTAGCATAAAGAACAAGATCCGAATTTTCAACACCAATGTCCGTCAAGTCAGTGCTTTTAATGTGATGGTTCAGAAACTTAGCGCCTTACAAAAGGCATTTCCAACAAACTATAGACATTCATCAACAGCTGCTGTCTACGCTGGCTCGATACTGAAGATCAGATGGCCAGAATAATAAGAATAAGCAACAAGGAACTATGGCCTACCAAAGAACTAACCGATAACCTATCGCTCAACAGATATGCAGAAGAAAGTGGAGATGGATTGGGCATACACTGAGAAAGCCGACTGGGGACATCACGCGCCAGGCCAGGCACTCAAATGGAACCCAGTTGGGAAATGACGAGTTGGGCGTCGAGGCGAGGGTGACATGGAGGAGATCTTACGAGGAAGAAATGAGAGCTTGTGGGCAGTGGTGGAGCGAGGTTCAAACGTTTACAGAGAAGAGTGGAATGGCTACGTGCTACTGAAGCCCTATGTTCCATTAGGAACCAGAGGGACAAATAATAATAATAATAATAATCCTTAGTTGTCGGCTTTTATACCATCAAGCTTGGAAGTGACGTTTTAGTTACTTAGTTTAGAAAGTACACCTGATGTGTATGGGCTATCGATACTTCTTGACTGATCAGACTTCGATTGACGGAGTGTGTCTCGAAAGTTGTTAGCTAAATGGCTATACCCGTTGGTCATGGTATAGTAACGCAAATTCTTCCACTTCTACTGCTGTCACCATAACCCCTTTCGTTTTCCGCTTCAATAAACAACAAAGGAGGAATACGTGAAAAATATATTGAAAATTTATTTAAGGAATGGAACAATGTGTATATCAGTAGTTAGTAGGTACTCAGCAGTTTGTAAAGTTAGTGAAGCTTAATCGTGTAGGCGGCGCTCCTCATAAATCCTAGTGTGCATCTCTAACAACAGTCTACGTGCTCTTCCTGGGTTCTCCTGAGCCAGTAGCTGCATTTCACACATTATTTCCGAATTGAGCACTCACATCTCTCTGATATCTAAAGTCTTCTGTTTACGTTCAATGGGTATGATTGTAGTCTCATGGAGTGTCAGAATACATCTGCAAAGAAGCGAATTAACGTCTCAGAAGATGTAACAAAATTGCATGACAGAAATCTGTGCACATGAAGCAAATGATGACAAGGGATAGGCGCAACTGTGTTGGTGCAGCATGAGCATTTGCAGTAATATTTGTCGACCACGTAGTACTTGTGTCTTTCTTGAAAGACTACTTAGGCTTCTATAGATTCAACCACTTGCATGTCGCCATGCATCAGTATGGTTTCGTACATATAATATGCTGCTTAATTCGTTCGAGAACACAGCAGACCAGAGCTCATGTCGTTCCTTTGTAATTATAGGCATCAAAATAATACACTTACACCAAACTGTATGTAATATTACAAACTGCGTTTTCTTTCACTAATCTTCCGATGATATAGTTCGAATGCTCAACTCTAACGAAAAGCATTTACGTAGGTGTTTCTTCGAGTGCATGTGGCATTATTTAACTGTATTTTTCGTCTTGTCACCTTGAGTAACGATATCCTTCATGAGCCATCCAGCCCATATGCGCCGACTCACCCAGAGATTAGAGTCCATTAAGCATTCTCGGTGAGTTATGGTGTGCCTCATAGGCCAGCTGCGGTAGAGGCCATACGTAACAACCAACTGATAAAGTGAGTGACTTAGACACAGGAGTGATACTATTGGGTACATACCCTTCTTTGCAGATGTTGTATGTAGAGTCCTTACCGTGGACTTCTGAAAACACTTCCCGTTGCATTCCCGAGCTTCAAAACGAAACTTCTCTACTGGTCACTCATTGTATAGTAAATACCACAACAACCCTATTTCTGGAATTTCTGCAACCAGTGGGTCTATATCATGAATCCCTAAACAACAACATTACTAGGGTACGTCAGTCCCCGGAAGTTTCGAAAGACATAGTACGTCATCAGCTTCCGGAACTCTGCATCCACCATACTAATAACTTCACCTGGTGGTGCATTCCGTTCGATAGGCGGTAGGATCCTCCTTTGTTGATCACCACTGAGTTTTTGAACCCCTGGTTCCACGGAGATCAGCAGCACCGACAACAATACGTGGTTGTGCATGGTGTTAACAGGCTGTACAACTTTATAAGGCCCAAAACTCAGTTTAATTTGGAAGGTGAATGGAAAACCCAAGAACTCAGATCTGTAATGTATTTATAAAGCTTTTTATTACAGTAATTATTGTGATCTTTTCTTCATGGGGCTTTCTGACCTCCTCCGTCTACCAATATGGCAACTAAACAGCATACTAGTACTTGTGTGTCTACTGGTATACTGTTTTTGTCCCTATTTATGCCAGAATCACGAGTCTTGTATGAAATGTTAATTTCCTTTAGCATTTAATGATAACTCTATTAATTCAACAATTCACCTCTTGGAATCGTTTGATGAACGCTTCACACTCCTTTCATGTTCGCAAGCTTCCAATCTTCACAAGTTGCCGGAAATCAGCTGCAAGATTTACTAATACAACTTTCTATCTAGGGGACATTTTGATGCAGCTTTCATAAAACTGATTCTTATACAGATGCCTCTATACAGCAAGAGAACTAAACCTTGAGGTTAAAAAGATTAGGAACTGGTACCTTGGCTTGTTTGAGGACTATATACTACTGTCGAGTCATATCCACGAAATTTAATGCTTTATCTCACTCGCCCGAAGCTGGATGTTGCATTTTGGTGGTTAGAATTTCATCCGGTGACTGACACCTCCTTTCTGTGTACTTGAGTTTGTAATATGTTATCATAATTCCTACTGTTAAGAACATTTATAAACTCGACTTGATTCTTTTGTTAATTTCATATCTTCGAATTAAGAAGAGATCAATCAGACATCAAGAAAACACCGTATATTATGAAATTGAGTATCAGGTTCTAACTAAATCATCCACGTGGTCTGAACTCATAAGAACCACTTCGACTGCTACATAAGATTATGGAAAATAACTGATTACCAACAGAACGCACTCAATGGATTGGTTTCTGATTTGAATTTAGCCTGATTTTATTTTTTGAACTAGAGTTGATTGTTTTGAAGTGTTTGAAATGGAAGAGAAGTATTTATTGGGCATAGTAAGGTAATAGTAGTAGCAGATTGGATAAGACAGGCCATCCAGAATGCCAAAGTGAAACAAAAAGCAGATTTTGTGGAAGTTGAACAAAAACGAAAGACAAAATGGAAACCGTTTAAGGTAGGAGACTGAGTAAAGTGGAGAATGCAACAATGCGTCGCAGGTGGTGGACCAGGATCAAGAAAACTGCTGCTGAAATGGGATGGCCTGTATACATTCATGAAGAGAAGGGGCCTGGTTTATACGATCAGTAGACACAATTAAGAAAAGCGTGTGAACACCAGTTAGCTACTGAGGTGGACGTGACCATCAAAGGAAACGCAGTCGGGAATACTACAGCAGAAGGTATCAATGAGATGATCATCAGGGCGACAGAAGCGATCCTTTAAATGGGAGAACGAGTGTAGTGAGCACAACTTATAAGGATGCATATAAACAATATATGAAAATCAGGTACTATGTAAACCATAATCCCCATTTTGTAAGTGTTTTTCTGAGCTGCAGCGTGTCATTCCACCGACATTTACTAACCAACCACCAAGCTTTCAGTACTACAGAGAGTTAAAAAGTCACTTCAAAGCAGCTTTCTGTCCAACCTGGACAGTTGTGCAATCAAATTTCTTATCATAATAGAAAACAAATTGGCAACAAATACATTTTTCAATATGGAATGTAAGCTTGGTAACGTAGCTGAATTTTTCAGTGTTAAGATGAAATAGAGAGTATGATTAGATAAGTCGTTTTCGAGAGAGAGATGTGATGAATGACTTTTAAAGTACTAGATCTTCAACCTACATCCGTTAAACCTAGTAAAACTCATATTTTCAGCATGATTCACAGTTATTATGGTAGGTTGTAAAGTCTGAAAGAGTAAATGTTACTAATCTGTATATGATATTTTCAAAATACTCATCGCATACAATTTCTTTACACATCATCTAATGGAATCTCAGTAAAAATTACCAAACGAGAAAACAAATTGAAGATTATAGGGAAGTTTACTATCTGAGAGTATCCAATGGAAATTATTCCGGAATCAACCATTGATAGGCTGAAATCGCTATGATTTCTAAAAACTTGATTTATTCAAGTATAACGTTATTCCTATTTGGAATATGCTTAATCATTATGGAGTCAGTTATTCTGTATTTAGAGAGGAAGGATACAGGAAATACAAGGTAGGCATACATATTTTTAGTAGTTTCTTCTTTCTCATGATATTCGTACCGCATATCTGAAATAGTGGAGAATATTTGTAGCTCAGGTGGAGGGTCTTGGTTGCATTGTGTTCACTAAGCTGAGTTGTTTAATCGATTAAACATCTGTTACGAATGCTGACTCCAGCTTGCATAGTTAACCGAGATGGGGTTCATTTGGTATACAGCCAAACCATAAAAAACGAATCAAATGACTGCTTGTTTGAACATTTTTGGGAAAGATCAGACTGTATGATTGTATCATTAAAGATACTGGATACTCCCAACTAAGAACTCTTGGATAACATAGTAAAAAATCGACTGAGATGGTTTCACCTCTTGTTTCATTTCTGGTGAAACTTGCTGACGCCAATAACTGGTTAATTCAGAAAGAATTTTATGGATTTATACGCATAAACTGGGCATTAAGATCTCAGTACCTTAAAAAAACTCAGTATATTGATAACTATTAGTTTCCCACTGTATTACTACAGCATAGTTTTCTGACTGCAGTGTTAAACCACTCATGCCAGCGTATGAGTAAATGGAAGCTACAATATTTTAGCTTGCATAAAACTAAAATTTACCTATCATTATCATTCTTAAAAGTGTTTTCCATCTAGGCTTCTTCATCACATTACAAACATATACGTTACAGAGTAAGATTTAAGATTGTAAAACCAAGTGCTAGCCACTTTTTAGATTAATTATTGAACTAACAGGAAATAAAACTAAAGTCTTAGTATCACTTCAACCTACCATTTAAACCATATTGTGCATCTTCTAAGTTTCACATATTTTCATTGATCTTCATCCATTTGTTCTCTCAACTTTCAAACATTTTTGTCTGCCTTAATACCAATCTTTGTCCATCTACTTATTCTTTGCCTGCTGCTGTGAAGTGTAGCAACCGGAACTGACACACTTCTGTGCCTTTTTTACTTTGGTATGCGTCTCTCTGTCTATCTTAATACATATGGCCAATGGTTCAACTCTTATCAAAAACATTGGCTTGCCTAGATCTCAACTTGCCACTTACTGATAACTCAGATGCATAACATAAATAAATAGGCGTTAAAGCTTCTTGTAAAGTGCAGCGGTAGAGTTATAAAACCATTCATTGTACTACCAAATGTATGACAGCTATCTTTCGATGCTTGTGATTTTCCTTTGCTATACGGGATCGGACTGATTAACCTCAGACAACAACAACTGACACCCATTGCTCAAGTGGTGGGCTTTGTCACCTATTGGCCTAGTGGACAGCCCTTTGGCGTTTGAAGGGATGGGTACTGCATTCATATCTTGGTGGGAACAACACCACTCACTTGGGTGCATGTACAACTGACCGGCGGGTCCCAGATAGGAAGATTCCGCCCCTGGTCACCAAGATGAATACAGCCTGATAGCTATTTTTCTTCTTATAAAGGTGAATGCGAAAGCAGTTTATGGGTACTTCTGCAGGAAGATCTCCGTTAACCTATAGGCTGGTCATGACTAATCAATACACTTTTATACCTCTACCTTTTTCTTATCAAACACTATATAGCAATGATATTACATTATTGGATCACTGTCTACTTTTTTATACATGTGTATGGTTGATGCAACTTATACAAATACATCCTTGTCAAACTACTTATCTAATAGTAGTCAGTTAGAAAAAGCTTGTAACTTGAAAACTGGATCATATTTATAGGGTAAAATTGGAACAACTACACGTTTCAACAAGGCACAATTGAAATAAGTACTGATACACTACGAGAAGGAGATACAATGAAGTTGGAAGAGTTTAAAAGGTAGGTTTTCGTTTAGTGACGAAGCAAATTCACCTATGTTTTAAATGCTACAGACTGTGAAAAATTCCTGAACTTTCCCACTTTAATTAGGAAGTCTTCATTTTTTGTTTATAAGATCCGCATAAAATGTAAATGTGAATTAAATATATCACTAGCTTGAAGACTTAGATCACTGCAAAGACTATGCAATGGTATGAACAATCTCAATATTCCATTATGCATCTACTAATCTCATGTTTTCATTGGTCACTACTGTATAGCTCATGGAAGTAAGTAGAATACTTTCCTGTGCTCAGTCAGTCAATGCAAAGATGAGAATTAACCATACGTCATAACGGTCCAGGTCCCCACACCTCTTATCAGCACATCAGGGAAGAAAGTATTAGGGTGAATAACAGATAAATGGAAAAATAAATGTAGCTGCAGGTCACAGAAACTAATAATAATCAAAGAATAAAAATAATATGGTGAACAATCAAACATGATATTGCAGTTTTAAGGGAGATAATATTTGGATGCATCTGTGCTATTCGAATCGATTCTCAGCCATACTGCCCAAAGTCATCAAACATCAATTTCGTATTTCGTGAGGACCCAAAACTGGAAGTTTACACTTCCTAAAACTGCTCAAATCAATATTCGGAGTTTGTGTGAACTGGTGCCACCTTTTATTTTGTCTACTCTTAAACTTTTAGTTTGTATCCAGTTCAGCTAACACTTCGTGACAAGGAAGACGGGGTAGCAACACATGTACTTACAGCTCCCATCCCCTTGAATCAATCAACATTTACATCCTGATCAAATAGCTAACCTCTTTTGTTTAAGATTCTACGTATAACCTTAACATGACTAACTTCACGCTTCCAAGATATATAAGTTTGTAAAGGTGAAGGAGGTTGAAATCCTGAAGCAGACTCATATTGCCTACCTTCACTGATCTTGTTACATTGGCGTATAAATGATGCACAGTGCTCATTAACCAAACCCTGCAGTTACATTAGTAAAGCTTTGGACACTCAGCAGGTGTCAGATATCACGCCCATGTCATGGATGGCATAAACTGGCAATCGAGATATCTTTACTCTGGGTGAAACTCCTTTCGGAATTTATTGTACCTGATAGACTTTGTGATATCTAGTTCCTACATTAAGTTTAAAAACTGTCAAAAGGAAACCAGGTGGGGAAGGAATTCAAAGCTACCTTCAGTGTTAGACTGTTTTCTGGCATAATCAAATGAAGCATACTTTTGTAGACCATAAGAGAACTCAGGATCCAAAATAAGTCGTAACAGCAAAGGGGAAGTTTAACATAGGTTATGAGTTTGTATATTATTTCTATATCGTATATTTCATCTAGGCTTTTTGTATGGTTGAGCAGTTTTTCAACTAAAAAGCTGTGATATGAATAAAGTTTGTCTTGGGAATCACTGAGCCAAGATAATATACTATTATCTCTGGAACCAATGTTTCACAGTTCAATTGATGGAGCACATTGAGCTGGTAGTTCGGGGACGAAAATCAAAGTATCTATTATGCCGGTGCTCATTTTTCGCCGAAAGTGTTTCAGATAGTTGAGTTTTCTGAATAAATCAGTGATTGCATAGCTTTTGTAACCACTAAAATCTGTCATCTTGTTTTCTGTCATTGTTTACTTGATGTTCATAAACATCATTAGTTCACTCACTATTTTATTAGTCTGTTTAGAAGCGGTTTAGATTTTATATTACTATGCAACAGTGATAATGGGATATGAGAAGAAACTTGTCTAATCACTCACAGAACAATATAAATATGTGTTGGTGTTATTTCGTCCAAGTTAATTATGTTAAAGGTTGTCTAACATATTGGGCAGTGCAAGTGGCTTAAATAGTCTGGAAAATACACCATACTACTTTTGCTACTGATCAAATATAAGTAGTCTAAAATTAATAAGCATTTTGATGCACTTAGTAGATCAACTTGACACGCATCTGTACAAAAACCTGTGTTTGTCAGATTAATTTATATTTGCCCCCAAAGGCCAATAACTGACACCTAATAGTTGAATAAAATAAAGTAGAAGACCTTATAGAGATGAGCACAGTGAAAGTGATAAGTCACATTCCCACTACGAATACTTGAGAACGTGGAATCAAGGTGTTTCTGTAGGAAGCAAGAAAACTGAGATGCAGGAAGGAATGCTTATTATTGACATCTTGTACAGTAGTCATCAAATATTATACACTTTCCACTAGGACAACCATTTGCACAACGCGATTCATTTCCTTCTCTGCATCTTTCGCAATTTGCTCTTAATATACCCACATTGTCTCTTGCGTTTCTCTGGCCAGAATCTTTACCCATTGCTAGTAATTCCCTACGATTTCAGCCACCCTCTAAACACATACTACTTATATCCATTCTGATCAGCAGCGTGCACTACATTTCTACCCCAATTGTCGGGCTGCATAGTAGTAGTAGTAGTAGTAGTAGTAGTAGTAGTAGTAGTAGTAGTAGTAGTAGTAGTAGTAGTAGTAGTATATATATGTTTCTTTGTATAGCTTCTCAAATAAAGTTATTTAAATTAATTTTCACTGTTTAAAAATCATTATTTCAGTCATTTTGAACCTGGAATTACAAGAAACTGGTCAAATAGTGTACAATTAAAACATTTTCGAAGAATGAGTGATCGATATCGATGTTGTAGTACGGGTTTAGATCAATCTTCTTTACTTGCAAATATACCACATTTTTCGTTGAAACTAACCGCGAACAGATTGAATCCACTTGAGAAAACCAGTGACAAACATATGAATTCAAATTATATTCTGTTAGCTGCAACTACTTTTTCCAAATTTTCACCTACATCTAACGATACAAATTCCATGGATGATTTATTGAGTGGAGGAATTAACAATACAACTCTGTCAGGTACAACAAGAAATCCCCTGTTATATCCTAGTGGATGTTTAATTCGTGAAGAAATTTCTCAAATATGTTATTGTTTTAGAACTTACTTTCAACTTGTTTTGTTTGTTAAGAAGTCAAGTTTAGCCATAATGTATTCAGAAAAATAAAAGTATGTAATAATGATTTGCAAGTATAAAAGAGGACGCCTTTGAAGTGAAGACAGGAAGGAGTAAGACAAGGTTGCCGCCTACTATCACCGATCATCTTCCTGATTGTGGTCGACTGGAGTGGATCATGCAGCAAACCGTAAGGAGCAAGAAGATTGGCAAACGCTGGACCGATGAAAAGAGCCTAGAAGATTCGGATTTCACTGATGATTTATGTTTAACGTCGCACAAACTTTAAGATCTACAAGCAAAAACTAACAAGTTGACAGAGGAGGCAGAGAAAAGCGGGACTTCAAGTGAATGTAGAGAAGATGGAGGTGATGAAGATACCCAACCAACAACAATATCGACAACAAGCGTCAGTCACCGTCAATGGGGAAGCTTAAAGGAAGTAGCCTCTTTCACTTACCCACCTACCTAAGCAGCATCGTTTCAACTACAGGCGACGGCACAGACGAGGATGTCAAAACGAGGATCGGAAAAGCAAAACAGGCTTTCATTAATTCGAAATCACTGCACTCAGCATGTGGAACAAAATCCAGAATCCCAACACCAATGTCAAGTCTGTGCTTCTATGTGATGGTTCAGAAACTTGGCGCGTCACGAAAAGCATTTCCAACAAACTATAGACATTCATCAACAGCTGCTGTCTACACTGGCTCGATACTGAAAATTAGATGACCGGAATAATAAGAATAAGCAACAAGGAACTCTGGCTGGCGAAAAACCAACCAAGAAGCTATCGCTCAACAGATATGCAGAAGGAAGTGGAGATGGATTGGACATACACTGAGAAGACCATTCATGGACATCACGCACCAGGCCAGGTACTCGAGTGGAACCCAGTTGGGAAATGACGAGGTGGGCGTCCGAGGTGAGGGTGATATGGAGGAAATTGTATGAGGAAGAAATGAAAGCTTCTAGGTAGTCGTGGCGACAGGTTGAAAAGACTACAGAGAAGAGAGTGCAATGCAGGCGTACTACTAAAGCTGTATGTTCCACTAGGAACCTAAGGGAAAAATAATAAGTATACAAGAGGCACTAGAAGTAATGAAATGATAATGAATTCAACAGTTCTAATAGAAATTCGAAAAGACTAACCTTTCAAATTATCGATAATTATGCTTAGCATCTCAAATTTACGGAAGTGATAATTCATTTTAGAGGAAAGCTTGAGTTACTGTAAGTTTTCAGCTAGCTGCTTCCTAGATACTGAAAAGTAGGTCAAAAAAATTCAGCTACAAACTAAGTAGCAATATCATTTAGATCATATAGTTTACACAATATTGACAAGTTTTTATAATAACTTAATATTTGTGATAGTAGTTACTGAAGTCTAACGAAACAGCTGTACAGTACCCGCAGGTTTTCAGTGATTTACCAGCTGATTTCAGCTCACAGTGGAAACAATCTTGAAATCAACTAACTCTACGAAAATCAATAATTCGAATCATTAATTGATAGGTTATTTGGTTAAATTGTTTCTTTAAATTCATGATACAGCGCCACTATCATATAATATCATTAGTGAGTATTCTTTCTCACACCCAACTTAGTTGACTCCACAGGTGAAGACTTCTCACTAAAACGTCAGGTAATTCATTCGGGAGTCAATCTTCAGTTCAATTCACCTATTTTTCAGTCATTTTCCAAAGATGTAAACTTGTATAGATTAGTTTACTTCATACTTCAAGCAACCTGTTTGTCTGAAAATGATTTTCACTACAGGTCAGTAGAAATTCAACAAAAGAGCAAAAGCATTTCCAGTTCTCTGTGTTCTGAAATCTGGGTGATGGACGAAATAAAGAGGATATCAGACTCTGTTAATAATATCTTCTTTGCATTATTGATTTTCTGTAAAATCACTAAAGAAGCACTTTTGACGCTAAGCATGGATTCTTAAACAAGAAAGTTTAGTCATTCGATAAAGTTGTCAACGTGTAACACCCTGTATGGTTGGAGTATTTGTTATGTGTTCAAAACTAATATCCTTCCTTCAGACATAATAGATGCTAACTGGAGCATACTTACGCCAAAAGTTAGTTGATGGTGGCCTAAACAAAACAATAAACCTTTTACTTCAGCCACTGACTACTGATCTACGTAAATCAGGTGAATATCTGCAACCTGTTAGTGATTTTCAAAACATCAGTATTCTGTAGTCTTAGAATCATTCTGAAATGATCCATAAAAAATTTCACCGGTAGAAATATGTTAAACAATATGTACTTCCTTAGGTTTTTTCTTTCATGCAACAAATAGTAAATTTGATGTTACCGTATCTTATTTTCGATTACGCGTTATTATTACTTACATTACCATTACTATTACTTGTTGATACCTACAATTTATCGTTGTTATACTGGACAAAAGTGATTGACCTCTGTTGGCATAAAGGCTTTTTTGCGCATGCTTAGGTATTACCTGACTATTCGTTATCATAACTTGTTTGGTAGTGGCTGACGGTGGAATCCATGGCATACATTACATCCTATTTAACACCTATCAGTTGAATATACAAGCACCTCGAGGAGTGATGATGTTCTCAGCGAGATTCGAACTCCTTATCCATATCTTGAACGCAAAAGCGTTTTGCACTTGTGTCTAGTGGTCACCAAGTAAATCATGGCACTATTATTATTATTTGTCTCATCTTTCTCTAAGGCAAGAAATAATGGAAATTTACTCGTATTAGTTCATGATAAATAATATGCATATGCATCCGATATTTCTAACTACTCATACGCATACGATTATGTGGTGATTATCAATGACAGTTCACATGCACCACATGATACAATAGAAGCAATTTCAGACTGACTGACCACTAATCACATTTTAAAACAATGGTTACCCGAAAGAGATTGGAAAAGAATAGTGAGTACACCTTTGTGACTTCATTTATGCATCTCTGACATTTTATATTGATTATTTCCCAGAAGAAGCTAAGATTAAACTTCCATGCAAAACGTTGGAACTATTTCCTTTCAGGTTGGTATTCAGTATGGACTGACATCAGTTAGAGGGACATTGGGAACCTGGAAGGATTGGACAGCTACCTCGTCCTAGTAAGGGACTCCTCAGCAGTGTGAACCCGTGACCCCACCTCGCCAGGGACCGAACCCAGGACCTTCAGGCTGCTTTCAAATGTGATGGAATTGATACATATATAGCCTAGATCTACCTAAAGTTATTATTTTAAGCTAACTAGCGTCCTTCATTAGTATTCAGTCGTCAGTCGCCATCCAGTATAGATGCACATGTGATAAACCATTGTTATCTCACGTAGTCTTAATGCTAATCAATTTCACACTGCTCTTCTCTAATTCAAGTAGATTTGTGATGGGATGAGAAGTCCTGATTGGGCAGCCAGTGTGAGTAAGACCAAGCGATAGTAACACGTCATGAATTCACATGGTAGTCGGGAAAAACCCTTGATGATTGAAGTGAAATAAAAATCTGGTCAGAAGTCAGATCTCGTAGCTCAGTTGGTAGAGCACCGGGAAGGAAAACCCGGTGGTCTCTGGTTTGATTACTTTAGTGGGCCAAGTTTTTTATTTGCCAGTGCTATTCTAAACATCAGCCCGTGAATTGCTTGAGTATTAGTCTGAGCTGTGTAGGGAAATGCAGACTTCCCAGTTAGGGTTGGTTGAAGACTGCCTGCGATACGGCTCGGAATCGGCCGAAATGGCGTAGAAGTATTCACACATTGCCTTCATTTGAATTGTCATACAGGATTTTACTGTTCTCACATCTTTTTACTCCTTCTTTATGACTTTCCACTACTATTTCCTTTCTTGTTTCTTCATCTTTCGTGATGGTGTATTTCCGCTTAATGTGCTGATATCAGACATGACAGCTTGAACCACAACGAAGTAATGTCAGGTTCCATGTTTACATTATCTATTGATTTCTCTTAGACAATTCAGGATGGTAATTGTTATCCGAAAGAATAATAACTGCTATCTCGATTACTAATACTCTAGTTACAATAGACTATAAAAATCAATACTACGCAAGCAATGAATAAAACTCATGCATCTCTGTGACGGGGTAAGTGTAACTGTAACAAACAGTACGTAACAGCTCCGGTAAGTTCCTTTCTAGCAATTAGTTCAGTGTTTTAATGTACAATGTAAGATCGGTTTCCGTGAATGGTATCTATCATTTGTCAGCTAATACATACACTTACATATGTTAAATAATTTCTTTTGATAAAAATATAAGACTTATTCACCTTAGTTACAGAAATTCCTTTGTGTATAATATTCACATAGTTTCTATTTAATGCATTTCCTTTACTCTATAATCACTAGGATAACTGAAATGACATCTTCTTCCCACTGTTAATAAAACAATATTTCACTGTCTAAAATCGGGATAATATTCACTGACAAACACGCATTTTTTTTTCTTGTTTCAAACACTCCGTGTTCCTAAGTGTATACACACAGCTTGTTATCTCATCACTGTGTAATTATTGTTAAACAAGATAATTAGACAAGACTAAGTAGATAAATAAAATGGGTAGCTTTATGTCAGGTCAATATAAATACAATAGGTAAATGTAAATTTGTAATGTAACTCTATTTTATTTATTCAACAATCAACTAAACAACTGACTTGTGTCAAAATAACATTATCTATACTCTTTACATTCATTAAAATATCTAATGATTAAAACATTAGAACAAGAGTTGAAGAAGAGTCAAGGTCATTGGATATTTAACAGGAACATTATAGAAACAGAAATAGATCGAATGAAATAGTAACAGTTGTTTAAATTCTTCTCAAATAAAATACTTTTTTTTAAAAAAAATTCGGTCAAATGATAATTATGTAGTTAATTCAATTAGTTAATTATTTAATTCACTAGTGAAATAAACTAAAGTATTTAAATTTGTACCTAAAACAAAATTCAAAACAGATATTATCATTTTTAAAAGGTTTTATTATCATATATGATAGTCATAATAAACATATTTGTTGTCACAATAACAGATGACATTATATTGCAATGAATTTTATTAACACAATATTTGAATCCAAACAGTGACAATAACTAATGATAAGGCAGCTGTCATAAGACTCTATCAAGTGTACTGAATACGAGTATAAAATCAGTCATCTACATTTACTGGAAAATAAGATAGTAATATTGGAGGATGATTGAAGGTTAAAACGAAAATCTACGCCACTGTAGGATTTAAACCAGTGATCAATTATACAGGTTTTCTAAACTACGCCTATATCATATAGTCAAATTGATAATAAATAAATTAGTGTCTTATTTCTGTTCACTAGAAATTCAACTCAACACCTATTCTGTCAGTATAAGAAACGTTAATATTCCTTGAAATTCAAGAAATCATTTTTGAAGTAGATCAGAAAGAGTTCATTGTCTTAGTAACACAACTTTATGATTTCATGTCTTCTCTTCTAACTCATTCAATAAGTTACTACTATTTTCTAAGTTCTGTTTATCATACTACACAAACTAATGATAGACTGCTTACTTTTATAACACCTATGAAATGGTTAACTTTTTTAGTCTAATCTCAAAATATACTATAAGTTCTCAAACATGCATATTCAATTATTCTGTAAATAGTCAATGTCTGATAATATTGAAACTTCATCTAGTATCATTAATTTTGATCACATTTCATTGAATGATATCTTCTATCTCTATGATTACTTTCCTTTCAGGTTGATCAAAAGATATTGTATATTTCAAGTTGTTATTCATCGAAGACTGACATCAGTTGGAGGAACAAAGGAAACCTGGGAGCACTGGACAGCTGTTTCGTCCTAGTATGAGACTCCTCAGCAGTGCGCACCCACGACCCCACCAGCAGGGATCGAACCCGCGACCTTCAGGTTCCGCGACCAGCGCGTTACCATTGAGCCACTGGGTCAGAATCCAATGCTCCCAGGTTTCCTTTGTTCCTCCAACTGATGTCAGTCTTCGATGAATAACAACTTGAAATATTTCCAAATCTCCACAACCCCCTCAAAATTTAATGTTGTATATTTGCTTGTTTGTTTGTTCTTCATGTAAACTTTTTGGTTTGTAAATAATTGACGAGAACCAATGGAATCAATTTATGATATTCTGCTAAAAATTTTACTCTTGCCTTAATCAAGTCTGTAAGTTAGAAGAACTAACTGTGAGAATACTTTTTAAAATGTTGAATATCCCACAAAAACTACTGACAGTAATGAAGAAATATCGATGAAATTCAGTTTAACTCTTTGTAGAAAATAAAAGTGAATTACCTTTTTTTGCTTTTATTCTGTAACACTGATAGTAATTCTGATGTAATGATAATGCAGGGAATTTGACTTCACAATCTGTATGATGATGATGATCTGGTCTCCTAAAATAATTCCAAATTGTCACATAAAGATTAATATCGTTCCATGAACAAGCTTAGCATATATGTGATTGCTTTTATGAGAACCAAGTGGTCAACTTCCGATTTTGTATTCTTTAAGTCCCTAAATGATAAATATCAACTAAACGACTGTAAAATGTAGTAAAACATTTGAGTGAGTACAAATTTCTGTTCATATGACAAACATATGTAGCATATCTGATTGTAGTTTAGGATGATTAATTGGCTTATTTATGATATTTATTTGACACAGCATGAAAATAGGTATTCCGGTCTCCACATTCGAAGAACTACTTCTGAGGTGTACGATGAACGTACAATTTCTTTTCAACAATGAACTCTACCGGCAGTTTGATGGTGTTGCTATAGGGTCACCCCTTGGCCCCCTCTTAGCAGATTTTTTCCTGGCAAAACTTGAGAATGGTAGACTAAAAGAGACTATTAGCCGTTTAGAGTTATATTGTCGTTACATGGATAATACCTTTATAGTTTTCAAAAGTGAGACTGATAAGAATGTTGTTCTGAATAACTTCAATAGTGTTCATCCGGCAATCAACTTTACACTGGAAGGGGAGAAAAATGACAGTATCCCATTTCTTGATGTTCTGTTAGTAAGAAGGTCAGATGGAACCCTGAAGCGAGGTGTTTATAGAAAACCAACATCAAAAGGTCAACATACTCACCCGTTTAGTGCTGTACCCCTCCAATATAAAAGGAACCTAGTAAAATGCTTAGCATATCGTGCATCAGCTATTTGCTCAGAGAATGCTATAAAGGAAGAGTGTGCCACCATCCATGATCTGCTTAGTAGGAATGGCTACCCAGACAAGTTTTTAACTAAGCACTTGAATATTACGAGGGTTAAGACAACAATGCCAACAGTTCCTAAGAAGCAAATCTTCTTGAAGCCGAAACTTAAGAGTAATACTGCCAGTGAGATCATCACACAACGCATAAAAACAGTCTTGCATAAAGCATTCCCAGCCGCAAAATTATGTCCCGCCTTCTACAACCCCCTGATTCTACGTGTAAGAAATAAAGACAAACTACCTGATTCGGCCACTTCTATGTGCATTTAGCAATTCAACTGCTCCTGTGGAGCTAGTAACATTAGGCGTACAATGAGACAGTTCCATCGTCAAATTTCTGAGCACCCCCCATCATGGTTGAACAAAGGACAAATTAAAACTATAAAGAGCTCCACTTAGTGGACACAGGAAATCAAGTGGTTACTAGAAAAGCCTTCAGAATCATCCATCAGATTCTAATTAATTTACCTCATGGATTGTGCACTCGGTTACTTCACCTAGCAGAGGCGATTGCAATCCACCTTTACAAACCTAGTCTTTGTATCCAAAAGAAGTTTATTCGACGACTTTCATTACCGTGGCCGTCAACATGATGTAACTTCTAGGTTTACCTCTTCTCCTTGTTTCTATCAACATTCATATTTCCAATTTTATTGATTATTGATTGATTATTTACATCATTAATTCCGAAACATCACAAAGTGATTGGTAATTTGATTAAATTGTAAAACTATAATATTAGTGTAGAGCCCAAGATGAAGACCTAATTGAAAAGGAATATATTTCTCCGCTCAGTCAGTCTTTTTATGATATTTTTGCTTCAGATATCATACCTTATAATCTTGTTTGGGGGAAAAGTATCAACGTGGACCGTGCAATTCGTAAGTAGTTTGCAAATCGATAATCCTATTTCAGGTATACCGATCCACACAAATCAGCAACTCAGACTCAGGTGATCTAAACTAATTCGGCTCTATGAGCTGAATTTTTTCAGGTACACTATTGACGAACTCTGCCTCATAAGAGAGAAACGGCCTTCCAATCACTGTCATCTAACTGGCTGAATCCACAGGCCAGCGTGAGTGATTTCAAACTACTCACGTTGTTCGGTAGTATATGACCATAGTTCTTTTAACCTATCCTTGACAGTTCATCGTCACTAATCTATTGAAATTTCAGTTCTTGAAACTACAGCTTGTTCGCATCACTTGTCATCAAGAATCTTGTCAAACTTATAATCTATGAGGACGTCACAGTAGATGTAGTATTCATAAATGATTTTAGTATAGTTCAAGCCCGTAAATGAACTCTGTTATCGCGTTCTGACCATTGTTATACAAGTTTTAGTGTAAGAGTAAGACCTGTGCACTATGGTAGAATATAATTTTACACTAAACTGCTTATTTGATGAACACAGCACATAATGATATGCTACTGATTACTGGATGACCCTATGAGTAGTAGTTATTGCTCATGTTTGTATCAAAGTCATCATACGACTTTCAAATTCCCTTTATATAGTTCAGCAGTTGTAAAGCTGTATGGTTACTTTTATGGAAAGGTGAGTAATAAATTCTGCTCAAAACCTCATCCAGAAATCAATACTATATCACCGTGTGACGTATCAAATAAACCATCTTCTATGAAATTATACCTGTTTTTTTCAAGTTGGTATTTATCATGGATTGACATCAGTTGGAGGAACATTGGAAACCTTGGAGCATTGGACAACTGTTTCCTTTTTGTATGGAACTCCTCAGTAATGCGTACCCATGACCCCACTCCACCAACGACCTAACCCAGATCCTTTAGGTTCCTTGGTCAGCCCGTTACCATTGAGCCACTGGGTCATAATCCAATGGTTCATATTTCCAACTTCTATCAGTATACTACAAACTGCGACCATCACCTAATGTCATCGTTGAATATTTGTCGTCACGGCCACCAGGTTTGCTCACGGGTCATGACTTCTCACTTGAAACTCAGGAATCACTTCTGGAAGCTAGTCAGCAATGAGGGCCTGGTGGCCGTGACGAAGACAGTCTTAATATTTACTCCTCAAGCATAATTATCCTTATCAGATGCAACACATTGCTTCTGCGCAACTTAACAAGCTCCGAAGAGAAGAACAAAGCCTTTATAAGATAATTGATATTCCTGACATTGGTAGGCGAAGTATTTGGTCTAGTCTGAAATACAACGTAGAGGCCCAATATATAACCAGAAGTTTCTATCATAAAAGGACTCTTCCAGTGAGTGGAAAGCAGATAGGTAACGATGCTCTTTATGATTTATGGGCCGGAAACTGGTCACTTGTATACCAGTAAGCGGATGTCATTTTATCATCAAGTATCTCAAGTCAAATGGTTGGTTGTGTTTCGAGGTTTTATGTAAAACATGTTTTATGATGTCACAAGTCTCTAAATCTATGTCCACATCGAGGTAGTGATAGTGTATTGAGTATTTTGTATTTTCAAAACGTATCAGTATGTCAAGCCATCCTTTCATAAATATTGTCAGTGCATCGTCTTTTAAAAGTGCATCTTACTTACCGCTTGGAAAGATATTAAAAGGCAACGAAATATCGAACCATTACCTCTCCTTTTTGAAAACAGTGGAGAACTATATTACTTATATTTGTACTTTCATTGAAGGCTTTTAGAGATCCAAAACAATTTGTTTTTATAAATACAGTAGAAGTACTTTGGGTACTGCCACTGTCTTGCACCATAATATTGTTCACTGTGCCTCCTGAGATAACACGTTTAGTTTTGAATCTGTTCCCAGACCAGCGATGTTAAATAAACTTGTCATCATAGATACTGAAGTCTGGGTAACAAACTAGTTGTATTTTCATATTTCCTGAAAGGAAGTAGTATGCTATTTATAAGGGGATGCTATCCGCTTCATTGTGTACTAAAGCGGGTGTGCTTTAGTGTGTTATATTTTATTCTTTCTGTCTTTATTTCCAAAAGGTTTACCTATTTCCAATAAAAACTAATTTCACTAAGTATTTTGATAATCTGGCAGTTCCTATGCCTCTCGTTTCACAATTAAGCTGTTCCCAGATGAACAGTTTCTCATCGGAAGTTGAACAGTGGATTTTCTCAAGTGATCTTCAGTTAAATTTTCATAAGTGTCAGGTTGTTGATTTTATTCTCCGATGCAAACAAGACTTATGTGAGCTAATTCAATTCCACATCTCTCTGAGCGTTTATGACACTGTCATAGAAAATAAATAACGTTTTTTTATTATTTTAAACTAATTTTTTATTCGGATCTTTACTGATCACCTTATACCTTGTTGATTTTTAAAAAGTCTGTCGCCTAATATATTACCTAAACTAGCTGAGAGGAACTCTTTGGTATAATTCAGCCTCTGTTTTGACAGTTTATAAATTCCTCTATCATACCTATTCCTCTTTATTGTTCACCTTATTCTTTCGTAAGCAGCTAGTAAAACATTGTTACATTGCACAGGATTTTAAAGGCTTTCAACAGGGTTGCTGGTGTATCTGTGACTTCATTGGTTGGTCAGCATGTTACGATTGAGCCACTGGGTCATAATCCAATGGTTCATATTTCCAACTTCTATCAGTATAAGATAATATACTCAGTGATTAATAAACAGTTAAATTCATGATTCCATAGACTACAGTTATTTTATCGGAACTTAAGGATACCTGTTATTTATAGCCTTTCTCTTGCCTCTTCATAAGAAGAACAAGAAGTACTAAGGCTCAGTCATAAATTATTTAGCACACATCCTGAGTGGAGAAAGGAATTATAGAAACAAATCCACTCATCAGCTTATGAAGTGGAAATGATTTAGGTTGTCAGAAAGTCTTCACAATAGTAGCAAGTAGTTGATTGGCAAGAGCGGACGTGAAGAAGTCTCCAGAATTAGGTAATATTCAGGAACTATTTGGGCTTATCCAAAAAGTGGTTATTGAGATGGTCACTGAAAATACCCGGTTCTTGGTAACCTCTCAAGATATCTAGCTCAGTAGTTGGGTGATACACTTTGAAGAGTAGTGCGACTAACCACTGACCACACTCCGACTGCCTAACATTCAACCCGAACCCAACTGAAACATGGATGTCGGAACTCCAACTCTCCTTCAAGCCGAGAATACTGTTTCAAACCTAAAACGATGCAAAATAACAAGACTCCGATGGTTTTATACTAAAATTTTCGAAGGAAAGAGGTAGCAGGTCACTGAGCAGAGTAACTGAAATACGAGTTACTTTATGGGAGTAGTAGGTAGCCCCGCTAGACTGGTCCAGACCATGGATCGTCCCAGTTTGCGAGGAAGAAGAAAAGTCTTCTTGTGAAAACCTTGGGTGCACCAGCTTGATTAACATCAAGTCTAAGGTGGCAGGATCCATATTAATCAGACACCCAACTGGAGCTCGACAACAGCCAACTCAAGAAGTTCATGTTTTAGACATGGACCAATATGCATAAGTCAGATCTTCACCCTTCATCAGGTTATGGGATAAAGACATAATTACCAGTGTCCGTCACTTGCCAAATTTCATGAGTGTGAGTTGTCATTAGACCCTGACAACCGAGAAGTGTTGTGGTAATATCTGCCTGATTCAGGATTCCTGAACAGGTATGCAATGATAATCAGCGCTGTCTACGTGAAATCATGTAGCTGTGTAAGGGCTTATGGATAGCCCTTATTTGGAGGGAAGATAAGCAGAAGTATCACCCGAGGATTCTCGCTACCATTGCTCCTAGTTTACTGTTTTATAGACATGCTAATGGACACGGACGCAAGTATCTCTACCTATATTGGCACTGATCAACTGTCTCTTGGGGAGGTGCGTGGTTGCATTGGAGTGAGCAGACAAAATTGTTCTGTTAGAGGAGAATGCCACCAAACTGCAGAGTCTAGACACTTTCAGCAGATACCTAAGCACTTTGGTATGCATTTTTCTCTTGTAAAATGTAAAATGATGCTTCAAAATGGCTCTGTAGCCAATTCTAGTTTAAGGATAGTGAGTGAATTGGTAGAATGGGCTGACTACTTGACTTATTACGAGAGCTGCATTGACTCAAAAGGGCTGTCACTAACAAAATCTCATCTCAGACAAAAAATAGGTGTGTCTTGCGTCTCCTGGTTTGTACCATTTTTGGTGCCGGTGAGTTATACGACTACCCACTGAAGGGCAGATGTATCACGATGCAGTTAGCTCTATCCTATTACACGTATGCGAGATGGTCGTTTAAATTAGTAGACCTGAAGAGACTACAGGTTTTTCAACACAGGTGTCTTCAAAGCATTTCTCACTTATGGTGAGATCATTGTATTAACAACGGTGAGGTTAGGAGAAGGGTACTTGGAGAGGAAGGAAAGTCGGTCGATGAGGTGGCTTGGATATCTGTTGAGCAAGCCTACCTAGATATAAAGTATTAACCGAGCTTGGATTAGGTTGGATGAAGGCTCAGTGTGGCCAAATCAAAATTCGGTACCGGTCTGTGAACTCTCCAGCTGGCGGTCTGAGCCGTATAGGTAAGTGTAAATTGTCTATTTGGTGTCTTTGAGGTGATAGGAATCGATGATTAGAGGCTGTTGGTGGCATGGCTTGAAATCGGTTGATATGTTCAGGATATATTCACTCTTGAACGCCTTTAAAAGTTTAAGCGCTTGTATTAACCTTCGTTTTCAAATTCTCTCTTTTCCCATAAACACTTTTGTCGACTTTAAAATCATTCCTTTTCTTACCTATTTGTGCTTTCCATGTTGCTGTGAAGCATTGCAACTTGAAGTGATGCACTTTTTTGCAAGGTTTCACTCTGATTTTATCTTAATTTGTATCTGTTCTATTTTTTTGAGGTAAATATTGTGAAAGAATTCGGAAGTTTCCACTTGAAGTCGATTTCGGATTAGCGAATGAGATTCATCGAAATTCACACTCGAAGTTTTTATATGTATATCGGCTTAACTATAACACAGACTGTATACTCATATACTGCTTCATACCCGAAATTCCCTACAATAACTATGCTACGTTTTGTACACAATTTTGAATTGCGCTGACCATGTTATTTCCAATATCTCTTAGCATGAACATGTACTTATTAGTGTTTGCTTAGGGTTTATCAGTTAAGCCTTATGAAGATAGTTTTCTCACCCTAGTCTTGAGCAGAAGCGTGTGGTTTCTATAAAGTGAACAACAATAAACGATAAGTAGAAAAAAGTTTGAAAAATGCTGATTGGCGACATCAAATCTGCAATTAGATATTAACTTATGAGAAGCATGAAGCAAACGTTTGGAACCCTACTTCTGTAAGAAGGGATGACTCTAAATGACGAAAAGCAGCAAGCAACCGAATTTATAAAATGAGTTTAATCCTGTTTTAAACTTTCAGCTAGATGTGCCCTGAATGAAGCTATTTATCCCATCGAGAAGCGAAGGTATCACTTAACTTTTCATCATATACTGTAGCATCAGTTACGGTAGCCACTTGTTTTTGTAACAAGTGTACTTTGATAGTATAGTTTGTACTGGATGGGTTAAGTTTCCAGAATAATAAAACACATTGTAATGAAGTTAGATTTAATTTCCAAGTCCTTAAAAAAAATGCGATGCATGTTGTAAATTACGCTCCTAGTCAATGTTCATCGTTACTTTCGAATGAAACGACACTGAGCCTCGGACGCTAATAATGGCTGATCAGTCATTTCCAAGCTAATCAATGTTGGGTTGTATAACGAGACTGAATAATTTCTACATCAGATATTTTTAATACTTTCAAACTTATCACTAGCAAATAACATTGGAATGAAAGTCAATGATTCCTATATCTAACTAGATAATGAATTCAGAAGCCAAGAGCTGTTGTTCCACTTTTCATAGCCTTAAGAGTTGTAAGAATGAATTAGTAGATCATAAAAGATTTTAATTGTCAAAGAAGCTTGTGTTCAAGACAGATTGCACTATATTAAGGAGTAAGGTCTCTTACATAAGGACTTCACTTACACTGATTCTGTCGTAAACAAACTCGGTTGTTTAGAGATGAATAATCACCAGTCTCCACGGGGAATACTACTAAGATACAAACACCAAAGGGTTTATACTATCAATAACAATTGATGAATTCAGTTCAGTAGTGCTAAATATCATTTCAATAATCTCATTGACTTAATATTCAATTCTGTTATTTTTTTCATTATAGAAAATTGACTTTCAGCAATTAGGGAATATATCAACCATTTATTATTATTGTGAAAGAAGGTGAGAAGGAAAAAAGGAGTAAGGAGGAAAAGCAAGTAGAAAATTATCGAAATTTCGGTATCAACTCTCATGAGACAAGTGTATTTGATGAGAACTCTGATTCTTTGTCCTACATTCTGCTTATATTTCCACCCATTCACTCACTCGCTCATTGAGTCGTGTATTCATTCCACCCCCGCTTGTCTTCCATTTACATACATTCCTTTCCCTCTGGTTCACCTCCTACTTACACCTTCTTTCTCTTTCTTGGAAAACCTTTTAATTTCTCTTTACAAGCAATCCATTCATTGCTAAGCTTATGCATTTAATATACAACGAGAAAATATGTAGCAAACAAATAATTATCAACAAATAAATTTCCTGGTGAAAACTAACACAATGCCTTGCATTTTATCAAGCTAATTAATGGAGCGGGACTAATTAATTTCATACTTCAATAATTTTGTCTTCTTTCCCTTCTCCCTCCACCTTGAAACTGCTCCGCCTTCTTTTTTCCTGTTTTACTCATGTTATCTGTGATGATTTTCTTTCTCCCTTTGGACACTGTGTAATCAGACGATGATGTGAGCGACAATTTGCATGATGATTATAATGCTAATCCTCATTTCATATATAAAAGAATAGTTAAAAATTATTGCTAGATTTGAAAATG
The DNA here is from genome assembly GCA_944470555.2 of Heterobilharzia americana. Lineage (NCBI taxonomy): Eukaryota > Metazoa > Platyhelminthes > Trematoda > Strigeidida > Schistosomatidae > Heterobilharzia > Heterobilharzia americana. Next base: position 56,238,817 of record OX104129.1, on the reverse strand, counting down.
GTCACCACTATGAAGAATCACTAAATTCTACGAAGCTGTAAACAGTTTAAGATATCTGAATTGTAAGAACCTGTATCTACATAAAGTCTAGTTAAACAATGAATGAAACAAGCAGATTCAAAGAAAACTCAGAAATTTAGTAAAAGCTAGCCAAATTACAAAAGAATAGCAATGGCAGAGGAAGACAAACGGAACAGTCCTACTGAGGTTCCGCGGTCGACCCTAGAAGCACAAGATAAATAAATACTCTATGGCAATAAATAGTCCCAGTGCTTGGAACGCTTTCATTCAATCTATCGAAAGACCTACATCGAAAACTAAACCTGCTTGTCAGTGGAAGTGAAGATCCAGTCAGTTCAGCAACTGAGTTTCGAGACAAAACAAAAGATTTAGAGATAGTAATGAAAGAATAGTATCCTTTGATATGACTTCATGCTTCACTTCAATTGACTCAAACATAGCCAAGGAGACAATGAGTATTTTTCAAAGTAGCAATCAAAATCTTTCAGACTATAAGAAAATTAATGTCTCAAAACTAAGAGAGGTGATCAGTGCGCGCCTAGTGAACTAATCACATTTCAATGGAAATGTTTAAAAACAAAAGGGAAACTGTTGAGATTACCAATTTCAGGACTGATCGCTCAAGGAGTGGTGGAGTGGCCGGAATCCATAGTCATCCTTCGTATCAAACTAAAAACTCAGATTTGTTACATTGACCACTCGTTCGTTTTTCTCAAGGAGAATGTCACAGAAAACACGTCCAAACTAATCCATCAAGCATTTGAAGTAATTCACATCATAAAGGAGAAGGAAGATAACAGAATCCCACTCCTAGATGTCCTCATCAACATAACACACATCGAGACATTGTAAACCCAAGTGTACAAGAAAGACAGATCAAATTTTGAAATACAGCAGAAGTCATTCTACAGTCAATATAAGTATTGTGTGCAAACACTATTCTCAAGAACCAAAACATATTGCAGCACTGAAGCATCACGAAAAGGTGAAGAAGAATACTTTAACAAAGTGTTTAGAACTTATGATTACTCACTCAACTTCATAAAAAATGTTTTTTAGTAGAACAAAGGAGAGTGCAGTTACCTCAAATCAGTAAGTAGGTTACTCCACCCTACACCAAGGATGTCTGAGAAACTGTCAGCCGATTGCTTCATCGATCCAGGATTGGAGTGGTACGCAATCCAATTAAATCGCTGAAGAAGATTTTATGTAAATTAAAGGATCCGTTGTCAGAAGAAGACAGTACGAATATAACCTGCTAAAATGTTTCACAACACTACTTTGATCTATCTAGCCACTAGATTACTCAAAGAATTCATGGACATTAATAATAATAATAATAATCGCTCTATTCCAAACATGTGTAATACAGTATGGAATTCTCAACATGTAATGTTTCAACAAATTCATTCGCTGTACAATATTTTTAAGCTAAATAATTATTCGATCTAAATAATGTTGGTAATAACAGTATTAAAGGCAACAATGTGAAACAGGCAGCTGATGTTAAATTACCGTCTAATCTGGACTGGGGAATGTATAGAAAATCAAGCATAATTTCAGTGAAGGTGAAGGTAGTTTATTCAACCAGTACAAAAATCTGAAACTCAACAGAGGTGTCCTAGGGATAGTATTGTGCTGTCTTTTTGTGTTATTATAAACCCATTTCTTACCGGTATAACTTTTTTTCTGTATCTTGTTAGCTTGGAAAACGGCAGTTTGAAAACATTTTAAAAATGCATAAGGGTAATAGATAGGTTCAGAGGACTTATTTAAAGCATTAAAACAAATAGAAAGGGAAGAATCTGATGAAATGCATTCGATGGAAAATGTTTAGTGGTCCAAGGTTGAAGCCGGTCGCAGTAAAGCGACATGATACAACCCCCTTGGCTTCAATGCATCCAGACAGCCACAACCACAAATTCCAGTGAGAGAACATAGAAGTCCTCAAAAGTTCAGGTTGGAAAACCACCTGAGAGAATTTCTAGAAGGATGAGATTCCAAAGGAAAGTCCCTCAGCAAAAGCGCGAACCTACTTGAAGAGAAAACAGCTATCCATCAACTGAATATAAATTCACTAAACAAATCAACAATGAGGCAAAAATGTGGCATTACCGAATGGCACAGTTCCACTCTAACAGAGACTGGTTACCAGCGTAACTGAAGGGAATTTTGGGTCAAAGACGTCAAGGTATGATAAAAATTTCTTCCTCAACTAACAACTGGATAACACTCAAGGTCAGTAAAAACACTTAAGTTTCATGAAACACTTGAGCAGACTTTACATTTTACTGCCGAAGATGTCAAGAAGTCTGGTAGTGAAACTTCCACAATGAAATACCAAAGCTCATAAAACACTGAACCACTGTTATTTACATAAAATATCAATTTATGACCCTCAGATTTCTATTCGAGCACCTAATTACTAAGAAAGGATTCATTGATTATTACTTTTGTCTTTCGGTTAGTGTCTGAAAAATCTTCAGCTAAACATAATGGTTACTTTTATTCATTTGTTATATTCTTATTTCAGTCTGTATAAATGCAGGAACCTTCATTTACCACAGGTTTCTCGGTCCGTATCATTTCATGAAGAAAGTGTGATCTTCGGACTGTTTAATTCTTCCAAACCTTCACTTATCACCAAATTATCACTTACTTTCTTCATGGATGTATGCTGTGGTTTCTTTTACCAGGTAGTCATATAAAGCAATCTGAATAGAAACCACACTATTTAGCATAGTGTGCCTTCACAGTACCGTTCAAATACTCCTTAAACTTTCTTACATACGCCCCTTCAGCTATTCATGCATAGGTCAGACATTTGTCCCATTGTGTGTCTGAAATCGTTTAATCCCTGTTTGAAAGCATTCAACCCCAAAAATCATCATTGTGGGAATAAGGAGTAAACAAACTTAGGAAAATGAAAAACTTTGCAAATAAGCAAAATTTCTCACTTTTGTCCTACGATTGTAGGTCGAGTCCATGACCGCTGATCCATGTTCATCATAGATAGGCGAAGTAAATACAATACAACAGGAGACAATACATTCATTTACAGCAGTTATGAATAGTGGCTACCAGTGGAATCCACAACATGAGTTTCTTCCTATTGACGACTTGTCAGCTGGATGAACCTACCTCCCAGTGAGCACTGTCGTTCCCAATGAAACCTGAAACAAGGACCAGTCGCCTCAGACGTAAGAGCGTTATTCACTAGGCCAGTGAGTGACGGTATCTACATTTTGTGTGACGGGTATAGCTTTTATTTTATTGCTTGTAGTATCCCCCGCCCCGACTGACTGGACCGAATTGACCGGTCTCTATTGTCTCATGCATGTCACAGAAGATGTAGTTGTCGTAACTCAATGGCCTAGTGGACAACGCTTTAGAGTTTGGGGCTATCAGCCCCGAGTTCAAGTCCTGGTGGGAAAAACATTGATCACTAAGAGGAAGGTGCATCCAGCTGACGAGTCCCAAACGGGACGAAACGTACGTTGTGGATTCTATCGCTAGCCTCTGGCAGTTGTTAATATCAACTTGAAACGATACGCAATGCTGAGGCATTCGCACAGGAGCCCATATGCTAATAAAGACCGATCAATTTGATCCAATCAACGACGAGATAATACAAGCAACATAATATATCTATCTATTTAAAATTTTACGTAACTCCTTTTTGTTATCATTCGACCTTTACGTCATCAACTAGCAACATTATAATTATAATTATATCCCCCATTATCACTATTGTTTCGATCCTCCTTTAAGTTCAATCTTCGTCACGGATTACAGTCCTTAAATATCATATATATATGTACAGCTTGGGAATAAATTCGTTGAAAAGAATCCTCTTCGCTCAATATCTTGCTTTTAATCTATTTATTTGACGGTAGTGTTCTTTCTCTGTACACCTCTTATTACAATGGTTATCATATCTTTGGCTAACGTTTAACTATTAGTTGTAGGCTTTGGACTATTTTTACATTTATCTCGCTACATGCATCAAACCAAAGTACAAGTCCGTTAGTGTGGAAAAATCAATTCTTCAGCTTGCCTCAATTTGCTACTCAATTTTTTTAGTTGCACAGAGTTTTCTAGTTGCTCGAATTGTAGCCAAACTCCAGTTGTCCTTCGCTTAAAAATGTCATCTTGACCACAAGGTATATTCGTAATATGTAATATTCTTAACAAACGTTGAGTAACATTTAATGTAAATAATTTTCAAATAACAGTCGTTGACAAGGATAGATGAGAGTTTCTCTCAGATACCAAAAAATGGTGCTGGTTAATGAGCGTTCTTTCCACCCAGACCGTTAGAGATGCTAGTTGAAACAGTGGGTTTGTTCTTTGCCTCAAAACTTCACCTTTGATAAATAACCTTAATGTTTAAGTAACTCTCACCATGGATCGACATAAGCTGACAAACCAATGAACATCTTGAACAATAAACAGTCGTTCTGATTTAATTTGGGACTCTTAAGTATCGTGCACCCAGGGATTTTTAAAGAGAAAATGAGGTATTAACAGAAAAATAACCATATAGTTATTTCAAAAGGCTAATAGCTGCAAGTTCTGGTATAGAAAAGTTACCGTCGTCCACCTTCACTGAAAGTTGACTGATAAACAGTACTCAGAAAACCGTTCGCTCTGACTGCGTGATGACTGAAGGTGAAATGGCCATCTGGATCATGGCAGAATTCCAACCAGTGATCCCTAGGTTAACGCTCCATTGCTCTTCCAACCGAGATCGATGGTATTCACACTGGCTATTCAGCCTGGACTTCTCATCCAAATTCAAATCTACATAAATTGAAGGGGTGGGAGCATCAAACTGGTGATCACTTTGACCATCTGAGCAAACTGTGGTTTGGCAGACCTGTGTGTGAAGTTAGGATCTCATCCGCATCCGTCTTGTGACTAAGTAGGTAGAACACCGAACTGGTAACTCGGATGGGACTGGTTCAAATCCTAACGCTGCCCATATCTTTATTCCACCTACAGTCGTCACCCAGTGTTAATAATACAAGTTTGCCAAACCACAGGTCTCTCAAACAGTCAAATTCATTTAGAATATTTAGCTTGCACTCGAAATACTGGACAATAGGACGTCTTTCTGACAATCCTGAGGCTGTGTTTCCCATCATACCAATGTTTTTCTCTTTTTTTAGGTCAGTTACTTGAGAGAACATTTAGGCATTAACCTAAAAGTGTAATTTATTTGGTGGTGTCTAGCAGTGGAGTCTGGGACACGCCTTTCGTCCTATTTGGGATTCATCAACCCCAGTGTCCTAGTAGATGACTCTTTGGTGTTTTTGAAGCGATGGATGCTGGGTTCGAGTTTCAGTGGGGATAACATCTATCATTGGGGTGCAGATGCATCCGGAAAACGAGTGCGAAATAGGATGAAACACACGTCCTGGACGCCACTGCTTGCCACATCACCAAGCAAATTGCAGTATAATCAATAATCAGGCAATATCAAGACATCCGCATAGGAGCTTATGTCCCATAAGAGGTAGATCAATTCGATACAGTGTAACAAAGGAGGATTACATGTTTCAATAAATAATACGAACCTAATATTGTTTCATGCTACCCAGTGAGCGATGATACTTTCAGACAACTTTGATACATGATTGTTGCTTAATACAGCATATAGGTGCTAACCACAAAAATTTATTTTTCAAGAAAGCGATGATAAAAACGTCTGATGAATTTCTGAATTAAAATATTCTATAATACAGTAAGTCATAACTACTGGATTAGTAAAAAATTAAGCATTTCTTGATTATGTTCACTATGCTTACTTGAACTATAAACGTACAAAAAGAGTAGAAAAGCATACAAATTTGGTCTTTTCAATAACTGTTATTGACATAGTTTGTCATGTCAATAAACTGTTGCTAATTTGCCGGTTTATGTACACTGTTTTCAGTTTGAAAACATGTTAAAACAGCTCTCGGATGGATTATCAAACATGTGACCCATAAATATTAATTTTTATGTCTGTCAAGTAGCAAAAGAACAAATAATTTTTTCATCATCAAAAAATTTGTCAATTATACATTTTTCACTATAATATAAATATTTTGAAAATTTAAAGCAGTTTTATAAGGTTATTCGTCTTTTATGTCTATTTGTTACATATTCAAAAGTTGTACTGGCTTCATTTCCAGTTTCAACTTTCATATTCCCTTATCCTTTCATCTGCATATAAGTAACTATTCTCTGCATAATGTCATTATTTATGGCAAGAACATTCTAAGAAGTTACTAAATCTCTATTTCAAGTTCTTCTATCTCCTTATGCTGCTTTTCAAATTCTGATGCTGGACAAGTCGGCAAAAACTGACTATCTTACACTTGCTTTCTTATTCACACTTTTTTAAAACGAATTATCTACAAACTGGAACACATCAACAGCAATTACGTAATATGAAGGGAGAAGGGGACCAGATTTAAATACTGTGATCACATAACCACCCAACACTTCTGTATATTCATATTCTTGAACAAATAATTATATATCGATTTAGAAGTAGTATTCACCATGAACTGACATCAGTTGGGGAACCATTGGAAATCTGGGAGCACTGGACAGCTGTTTCGTCCTAGTATGGCACTCCTCAGCAGTACGCACCCACGACCCGGCTGGGGGTCTAACTCAGGACCTTCAGGTTTCACGGCGAACGCGTTAACCATTCAGCCACTGGGTCGGTTTCCACTGGTTCACAATTTCCAACCTCTGTCAATTCACGACATAGCGTGACTGTCACCCAAGGTCTTCAGTTAGCATCCACTTCACTTCCAACTATTTGACCCCACAGTTCACGGCTTTTCATTAGAACTTCCTGACATCCATCTGGAAGCAAGTCACTAATGAGCACTATAGAGTAATGTATTTTTGAGATGAATGGGCTATCTGAGATAGCCATGTTTTGACAGATTTGTATTGGTATTGGGTGATAAGTGAAGGTTGCTGGCTGGAATCTTGTCATCATCCACTCATCATCCAGTATAAATAATTATGTTTAAAGACGATAACTAATCGTATTCCTGTGGTGAACAGCAGAAGATTCCAGCTGAATTATCATAACATGAACCGCATCAATTTGTAGATTTACTGATAACGCCAAGTTGGTGCTTCACATAGCCAGTGACAGTAATGCATACAGTTGTTGGAGTGTACAACGACGAATACATTACGTAAAACTCTGATGAAAAGTAACAGTTGAAAAATTCAATGTATTCATACCATTAGTATGATCATTAAGTGATTTGTACAGTCTCATCAATGGTGAATTGATATGTTAGCACTGAGAATGCGGTTTGAACAGATTCGCTTATACAGTGATTCGTCACTGGAAGGTAACCAACTTCATATTGTCTAGTCCTCAGTGCTGATACATTTCTATCAATCGCCTCGCAATACGGCCACCAAGCTAGGCAACTCAGCGTCGTGATGCACTTCTATATTCACAAATGTAACAGTACAACATAGAAAGAATATTTATTCTAAACAAACCTTAGAAGTCATGTAATTTAACCACTGTGCCGTTTAAGAGACAATTTTCTAGCTGAAACAGTAACCTGACCACACTAAGAAGAAATAAGTGACATATAGGAAATGGGCTGAGAAAGAGTATAAAAGCACAAAAATGGTTAATAAAAGAGGCAGTCTCAAAAATGTACTCAAAGATGCATTCATGACTCTGGTTTTACTTTCCAGTAATGGATGTAATAAGAATACTGCGAAATAATCACTATAGCTCAGACTTTGAGCCATGTCTGCTATCGTTTCAGGCTACTGACTTGCATGAAGCACAAACAGATGTTGATTCATATAAATATTCTTCGTCTTGCAGCTCCATATCATAAAAATTCTCCTCTTTTTCTACCAAACCCATAGCTAGAAAACGATGAATTGTATAAAGGTTTCCTGAAGTTTATTTGTGTTACATGTTCATGCTACAAAGGACAGTGTTTCAAGATGAACATACTCAATGAATGATGACATCCATCTCTCCACTGAATGCTAGTTATCTCATTGAGATCTCTGAATGGCTTCAGCTTTGTGAAGCTAGATCTCACAACAGTAGAGAAAAAACTGGCATTGACACACTGTACGTGTGACCTTTTGAAGTAAGACTAGTGTTGTGACAACACCAAAGGTGAGGCAGACTGGCACATACTGCTTTGGTTTTTAATTTACTGTCTGAAGATAGCTGTGAATTTACCATTTATAACCATAGAAGGTTAATGAAAGGTAAGAGTGAATTAGGCATTTCTGAGGATACTTTGTTTAAAACTCATTTTTAAAGCAACCGCACAAAACATAAAATTAATAAAGCCTTGCTAAAATTAGCGACTCGAAATGCCTAAACCTTCTAGAACAATCAGTGTTCTGAGCATGTATAATGCAAAGTTACTGATGAGAGATCCAATCCGATATACGCCTTTGAATCAGCATGTTGATCATAAGCTGACATTCAATACAAGATGAATTCGTCGAACAGAGATAGTGTATGCACTCAATTAAAGATGGGGAAAATCGTAAATCAATAAGCGTTAAATTTTGGTTATAAGGAAAGAAATAAAGAGTAATTCTTAAAACTGATCGAGAGTGAAAGAGGGGAAATAATGCAATCGAAAATGTGTCTAGTATTTAGACTACATCTGGTGTATATACTAGATTACCAGCTGGAGAATCCTAGTGACAAAATTACTGCTATAATTCCCTGTCGATAAACAGATTTCATCTTACTTGAATGACTGAAGTTATCCTGCAATTCTAGTCACTTTGTTTGTGTTGTACTTGATTCTATAAAAGCAGCCAACTAAACTATCAGCCAGCCAGCCAGCCAGCTTGTTCCGGTTGAAATTTTGAATGCAGCGCCTCCTTCACTCTCTCCAGGGTGATGCGGCATAATATTTTGTTTGAGGTGGAGGGGAACTGCAGCATGATTCCTCACCACTTCTCGAAAACATTTAGGTCTCCCTTGTTTGAGAGATTGACAAGGTAGCCCTTCTTCGAATCACTGCGCAGATACCTCTCCTTCTTCCCAAACCTTCTGCAATAGTGATGTGGCATGAACACGACCGTGGTTGCCCCTGCATCTGTTTCCAGTGCTTCTGGTGGAATCCCATCTGGTCGTGCTGCTTTCCCGCATTTCAGTAACTTTATGGCTTTCAGGACTTCACTTCTCCTCTTGTCGGAGGGCTTGTGTTCACTGGTAATTCTGTGGCTGCGTTGCTGGTGTTATTTGAGGACGAGTTGCAGGTGGTGGCGGTGGTGGTGATGGTGGTGGTGGTGATGGTCGATTGAAGTGTTTTCCAAAGTGGTCACCTCATCGTTTCCTTTGTTTCTCCTCTTCCGTAACCAGCTTTCCTTCACTATCTCTCAATGCTTTCATCTGTGTTGATCTCTTGTCAGATAGTAACCTGGTTATTTGATGTAGTATGGTCAGGTCTCTGTCTCTCCAGTAGCCGGCAGTCTGTTCTGCTTCAATGCACAGTGTGTTGTAGAAGTGTCTTTAATCTCAGCGCGCACTCCTCTTCACTTCTCTGTCCAGTGTAGTGTTTTATAGGTTGTGTTCAGTTCCCCCTTCTGTTGTTCATCATTACAGTGCACTGCACTGCACTAGTTCATCTTCTCCCTCACCATCACCATATTCCTCTCCCTGCTCTATCACCTCCCATGTCGAGATCCGTCGACATCCATTCCTTGTCTTCTCTCTTCTTCATTCATAATACGGTTGCTTATGCAGGCTTATTTCCACTTCACTTTCACACAGTTCCAGTTTCCTTCCACACACGTTCCTTCACAGATGCTGCTCAATATCTCCCATTTCCTCCTGACAACTGACTGGCATGAAGATGGATGTCCTTTGTAGATTCACCCTTCAGTTCAGTCTCTGTTCTGGGTGTTCAACTTCAACTGTGTGTCGTCTATCACCAGCTTCCTCGAATTGGACGATTTCAACTTGATCTCGGAGGTAGGTTGCCTCCACTAGATAGTGAGTGGTGTGAGCCACCTACATCTGCTCCCCTTCTTCATCTCATTTTGCTTATGTCCAGTAGTCTGACTGCGTCTCCATATCCACTTTCTTCGCATTGAGATGAAGTCGATTTCTAGTGTATGTATTTCTAGTGTGGTGAAATCAAATCCATGTCGCTGCCTTGTGAGTATCCTTGTGCTTGTTTGTACACACTGCCTCACCTCCAATCATCAAATTGTTGAATGCACAGAAGTCTGCAAACAGTTCTCCATTCTCATTCATCATTTCACCAAGTGCTTCCCAACCTAGGATCACTTCTCTTCCTGTGTTGTCTGCTCCTCACAGTTCGACATTCGTGTCACCCCACCCATTGGAATTTCGATGTCATCGTCGCCAACTGGGGTGGAGTCTTGTGCAGTACTGTCTGTGCAGTTGTCTGTACAATTTCTCCTTCTTCTCTTCATCTGCGTCCGCATTATTTGTAGGTGCACAGCGTAGCATTGGCACTGTATGCTTGTGACTTTGCTTCCTCCCTTCTCAGTCGAATCCATCTTGCTATCATGATGCTGATCCTGTAGTAGGAGATTGGTTCCCATTGCATGAGAGAGAGAGAGAGGGAGACAGCCTTCGATGCTCTTCAAGGGGATATGATGATAGCCATTCGAAAACTCAGTGTGGTGTGCTCGTGGTTGTCGTTGGGATGACAATGTTGGAGTAGATTATTGACTCTCCTCTCCAGTTGACAGTTTGCAGAGTCCACTTCCACTCCATCTGCTTTAGCAAATTCCTCGCAGTCTCCCAGCCTACCAGCCTACTTCTATGCTACACCTCCTCATCTCTTTGGCAATCTGGGTAGCCTTGTCAGCCAGCTTCAAACATGGTGCAGACATTCCATGTCCCCATCCTTACTTTCGCTTTCATCGAGAGAGAGAGAGAGGAGACACATAGGCCGATTGGCTTCCTGAAGGTAGGCTTTCACCAACCGGTGTCATTCTGTCTCTCCGAATGCAGCGAGGAACAAGTTTGTTTTTATGTTTTATATTTTCTATGTGCTTTGAAGTTTGTTTGGCGGTTGGATTGGTTTTCTGGTGTCGGGTTGCTTGTAGTATGGCCAACCTTCCCTCTTTATCCTTGTTTAGGACAGGCTAGTAACTAGTGAACTAGCTACCCAAGCGAGGTTTCTTCTGTTATTGCATAACAGTAATATAGGATTTGCTAATTATTTGAATTCAGTCCAGTTATAAACATATTGTTTCGTTGCAGCGTTTGTAAAACTGAAGAAGTTACGGTTAATTCAAATATCGATTTTATCGCAGTCGAAAGACCACCAAATATCAGAATGTAGCTTATGTGTTTTTTCAACTTATTTTAAAACTATTTAACACTTTTAATCGCTTCAGAGATGGAAAACAGATGTTAGACGTTATTTAAGGAGTCCTTAAGCATCCCAGCAATTGGGATCCAATTTATTCATCGACGGATTCAATTTAAATCTAATCGAATATCTTTCATATTATTGTATTATCTATTAATCGACGACTAGTCCGTAGACCTAAAAATCTCTCTTTGAAACATACAGATACGTTTTCCATCAGCTGAGCTGTGATGAACACAAAATATTAATTTCCGAAAATAGTAATATTCATTATCCATAAAAAATCTGTTTAATATTTTATATTTAACTGCCGTATGATATTCCAGTATACAGAAGAAACTACACCTAGATTTAGTTATTACTAATCCAATAAAGTTATAATTCAAGGAAATTCCAAACAGGCCGACAGACCACAAGAGAAAGTCAGAACTTCAATGCGTCATGTTGCCACACATTGCAACAACACAATAAGTGGAAAGGGATCTCATAGTTAGCCACAATCATTATGTTGAAGCAATCTTTTGAAAAGTATACCACGTAAACATTGAAAATGTTCAATGTTCACTGTGTTTTACTTATTTTCTCATCATTTATTGTTATTATCATTGAGAATATCTGAAATTTATTGATGTCTCATTTAGGAATTTATATTATTATTATTATTAGTCCCTTGGGTTCCTAGTGGAACATAGGGCTTCAGTAGCACGCCTCCAGTGACCTCTGTTCTCTGAGATCTTTTGAACCTGGTCCCACGACAGCCCAGAAGCTCTCATTTCCTGCTCGCACGACCTCCTCCATGTCACCCTTGGACGTCCAACTCGTCGCTTCCCATGGGGATTCCACTCGAGGGCCTGACGCGTGATGTCCTCAGTCGGCCTTCTCAGTGCATGGCCAATCCATCTCCACTTCTTCCTGCATATTTGTTGCGTGATAGGTTCTTGGTTGGTTCGTTCCCAGAGTTCCTTGTTGCTTATTTTTTCTGGCCATCTGATCTTCAGCAGCGAGCGTAAGCAGTTGTTGATGAATGTCTGTAGTTTATTGGAAATACCTTTCGTGACGCGCCAAGTCTCTGAGCCATACAAGAGCACTGACTTGACGTTGGTGTTGAAAATCCGTATCTTGTTCCGCATGCTGAGTGCAGAAGATCTCCACACTGGTTTCAGGCTAATGAATGCCTGTCTTGCTTTTCCGATTCTGACTTTGACGTCCTCGTCCGTCCCGCCTGTAGTTGAAACAGTGCTTCCTAGATAAGTGAAGGAGGTTACTTCCTTCAAGTTTCTCCCGTTGACGGTGACTGGAGTTTGTTGTTGTTGTTGATGGTGGTGGTGCGGTATCTTCATCACTTCTGTCTTCTCTATATTCACCTGAAGTCCCGTCTTCGCTGCCTCTTCTATCAACTTGTTAGTTTTTGCCTGCAGATCTTCAAGTTTATGTGACATTAGGCATAAGTCATCGGCGAAATCCAAGTCTTCTAGGTTCTTTTCCGTCGTCCAGTGTATCCCCCTCTTCTCGCTGCCTACTGTTTGCTGCATGATCCAGTCCACCACAATAAGGAATATCATGGGGGATAGTAGGCAACCTTGTTTCACTCCTGTCTTCACTTCAAAGGCATCACTGAGCTTCCCATTGTGGATTACTTGGCATGTGGCATCTTCATATAGTTGTTGAATGAGGCGGATAAAGGTTTGCGGCACTCCGTAGTAATGAAGCAGCTTCCAAATTACCTCTCGGTCGACGCTGTCAAAGGCCTTCTCAAAGTCGATGAAGTTGAGGTGGAGAGGTGATTGCCATTCTATGCTCTGTTCTATGATGATGCGAAGCGTTGCAATTTGGTCTGCACATGATTTGTACTTCCTGAAGCCTGCCTGTTCCGGTCGTAGTTTTGAATCCAGTGCATCCCTTAGCCTCTCCAGGATGATGCGGCTTAATATTTTACTTGGGGTGGACAGGAGAGTGATTCCGCGCCAGTTCTTGCAAGCACTGAGGTCTCCCTTCTTCGGCAGTTTGACAAGGTAACCCTTCTTCCAATCGTCAGGTACCTTCTCTTCCTTCCACACCTTCTGCAATAGTGGTGTGAGCATGGCCGCTGTTGTCTCTGCATCTGTTTTCAGTGCTTCTGGCGGTATTCCATCTGGTCCTGCTGCTTTCCCACATTTCAGTAGCTTTATGGCGTTCAGGACTTCCATTTTCGTTGGGGGATTAATGTTCACTTGTAATTCAGCGGCTGCAGGTGGTATTTCTGGACGAAGTGCAGGTGGTGGTGGTCGATTCAAGAGCTTCTTGAAGTGGTCGGCCCATCGTTTCCTCTGTTTCTCTTCTTTTGTAATTAAATTTCCTTCTTCATCTTTTATTGGTTTCATCTGTGTTGGTCTCTTCCCTGATAGCAACCTGGTTATTTGATACAATGTCGTCAGGTCTCTCTTACCTGCAGCCTGTTCTGCTTCACTTGCCAGTGTTTCGTAGAAGTGTCTTTTGTCGTTGCGTGCACTCTTCTTCACTTCTTTGTCCAGTGTTTTATACATTGTGCTCAGTTCCTCTTGTCGTTGAGCATCCTTGCACTGGTTTATCTTCTGCTTCACCATCCTCCTCTCCTCTATCAGCTTCCAGGTATCCGTCGAGATCCATTCCTTGTCTTCTTTCTTCTTCCTTCCTAATACTGTTGTGCAGGTTTCTTTCCACATAGCTTTCAAAGACTTCCAATGTTCTTCCACACAGGTTTCTTCAGGGATGTTGCTCGATGTCTCCCATTTTGTCTTGATGGCTGCCTTGAAGATCTCCTTTGTAGTTTCATCCTTCAGTTTCCGAGTGTTGTACTTGAGTTGAGGTCTATCACCAGCTTCCTTGAAGGCTTTTAACTTGATTTGGAAGGTTCCTTGCACTAGGTAGTGGTCTGAACCTACATCTGCTCCTCTTCTTGACCTTGTGTTAAGTAGACTGCGTCTCCATTTTCTTGAGATTGAGATAAAGTCGATTTGATTTTTAGTGTGTCCATCTGGTGAAATCCATGTCGCTTTGTGGATATCTTTGTGCCTGAACACACTGCCTCCAATCACCAAATCGTTGAATGCGCAGAATTCTGCAAACAATTCTCCATTCTCATTCATTTCACCTAGTGCCTCTCGACCCATGGTTAGTTCTCTTCCCGTGTTGTCCCCTCCCAGTTTGGCATTCATGTCGCCCATCAGAATTTTGATATCGCCAACTGACGTCTTGTCCAGTGTTGATTGAAGTTGTCTGTAGAAATCCTCCTTTTTCTCTTGCTCTGCATTATTTGTAGGTGCATAACATTGTATGATTGTGACCTTTCTTCCTTTGAGTTGAATCTTGCTGTCATGATCCTGGAGGAGATTGGTTCCCACTGCATGAGAGCCTTCGATGCTCTTGAGGACATCATGATAGCCACTCCCTCAGTGTGCTCGTGGTTGGCGTCTGGGTGACCGGAGTAGATTATTGATTCTCCAGTTGACAGTTTGGAGAGTCCACTCCCATTCCATCTGCTTTCGCAAATCCCAAGCACTTCGATGTTATACCTTCTCATCTCCCTTGCAATCTGGGCTGCCTTACTGGGTTCAAACATCGTGCGGACATTCCATGTCCCCACGTTTACTTTCGCTTTCATCGAGAGAAGACACATCGGCCAATTGGCTTCCCGAAGGCTTTCACCAACTGGCGTCATTTCGCCTCTCCGATTCCAGCGGGGAATAAGTTTGTTTTCATTTTTTATATTTTGTTTGTGCTTTGAAGTTTCTTTAGCGGTTAGATTTGTTTTACGGGGTAGGGTTGCTAGCCCTATGCCCAACCTTCCCTCTTTACCCGGGCTTAGGACCGGCTAGTAACTAGTAAACTAGTTAACCAGGCGAGGTTAGGAATTTATATACATTTTGCTATTCTACACTGTGTGTATGTTAGTGATGGGCACTTTGTAGTACTTTTTCGTAAAGAATCATTCATATCCCCATCATCTTGGTTAGATAGAAGAAAACAAATGCTCATTAGTTAACCATACGGATAAATATTTATTTCGTCGTCCTGTGTAAATAGCACTAGAGTAATACCAAACGAATTTGAATCAAAAACTGTAAATCAATAATAAAAGACCAATTCTGTCCAATCAACGACGGAGATTCACAAACTATAACATCAAAAACTATACAATGTACTTCATTCAAGGAGTAGCTGTTGTGACTCAGTGGCTTAGTGGACAACACCATGGTGTTTGAAGCGATGGGTGCGAGGTTAGGGTTTCAGTGGGAACAACAAACCTCACTGGGAGGCCTGTATATTCAGCTGACGAGTTCGAAATAGGATGAAACACACGTCCTGGATTCCACTGCTGGCCACTATCCATCGTTAATAGTGACAGATAACGATTTTCAAAAAAAACCAGCTCCATTGATAAAACAAAATGAATTGAGAAACACTTGCATACTGTGGATAATCACTAGTCAATCTTCACAGTAGTAAAGATAACTCATATATAAAGTGGTTCTTTTGAGAAGCATTCTGCTCAGAGTAGTGTATTAAATGAACATTGACTACACATAAAACAAGGAATCATCAATAAGAAATAAACCTACTACTTTCATTGCTGATGGATAGAATTCATCACAGAACCATGTGAAGAGATCAAGAAACAAGAGTTCAAGATGCTGAAAGTCAATTGCATTGATGTATGATGCCGTTAACCTAGATTATCTAATGAAATACAATACCATGTTTCTTTAAATGCTTCTTGAAAATTATTGTCTTTATTGGGTATGTTTGACTGATATTGATAACTATTTCAGCCGTTTCATATTAGCTGCTAACTAGAATTTCGTTACCAAGGCTATCTAAGGATTACTGAGTGTCACCTTAGACTATCAACAAAATATTTTTGGGAGGTTGACAGTAATCAAAAGTGATTCGAGTGTGGATAGAGGCATAAGACTGGTTGACAAATATAATCAGTTTGGGGGGTTTGTGAAACTCCATCAACTCAGATGGTTCAGATGTGTGTTACTTATACCCAGTCCCCAACTTAACTGGTATGTAATGTCAACCGAGATAGATATATGCTAGAAGAATGACAAACGTGACCGGACTCAAATATAGCATCAGTTCCTAAAGTCTTCACTGTCAGTCTAAGGCATGCAGAGGAATGTAGACTGGGAGAATGAATAGAAAACTTGCTTTTGAACACACTATTCTGGATTCCACTTCCATATTCCCAAAGCTTCAGTCATGTATAATAGGCATTTACTCACACCATGTCAAAGCTTCCTTTAAATTCTATACACTACACAAAACGAATATCCTCCAATTCTATGTCAACTGGTGATTAAGTCTTCTAGCATGAATCTTTTGAGTGATCTAATGACACAGTTAGTGAATCATACCGGGAGGTGTTCACACCGACGTTGAACAACCTACCTCTGCTTATGGTCTATTAACCCAGATATGAAGGAGCAAACGAACTGACACTATACACAATGAAGCAGTCAAAACTGGTGGTTTGTCATTCTCACATGTGTTTAACATTGCACAAGTAGCACAAGAGATTCGTAGAGTTGCAGCAGAGAATATTCTCTTAAGAGCTTTTATTCACCAACGTTTCAGAATGTCATTCACTGTGTCACAGTTGAACGAACTTAAAAGTAGTTTCTTTTCCTTTATTGTGGGATATATTTGAGCGATGCTTTTCACTGCATATATATTTATCATCAGACCTCTCCGAGTATCGATTTCTGATTAATATAGAACTCAGTAATTCTAGTTCTTCTTCCATTGTGTCAGATGGAAAGATCTTCGAGAATTTCCTTCGAGGAGAATGGATTAAATTTCTTTTCCAGTTAATAGGAACTTAACTGTAAAAATCGGCTAGTAGATCATTTTATATAGGTGGCTTTTGATAAATGGACCTTTAAGAAGATCCATCCTGTTTTCTTGATGATGCTATGTTGATGGTTTATTTGAATGCGATTCAATCCCCGTCGTAAAGGTGACTGAATAATGAAATAAATCAAAGTCACAGAGTATACTCTGTAAACCTAAATCCTGGACATAAATGACAAACTTGTCATCAACAAATCTGTTTATAGAACCTGAAATGCTTATTAACTGGATCTAAGAGAGTTGTATCCACTTTGTACATACAGATATCTGCGAAAAGCGGACTTAAATTTGCACACTTACGGGTTATTAAAGTGAGATTGCACAGTTATTGTCAATGAAATCACAAGAAACAGACTTCTTCGTTGGAGCCTTTCATAATTTTTGGCTGAACGGAAATATTCAGGTGTAGATTTTCCAGTTGGCGGCAGTAAGATAATCTAAATTGATCATTGAAAAATCTAGGTGATGTGGCTCAGAATCTACATCAACAACGTACATGTGTCCACGCTTTATTTTGATCCTAGTTGTCATATCATAATTCATTTTTTGCCTTACACTCTCCTCTCTTCTTTCAACAACTTTTGATCACATTCCCTTCCACCTACTTTTTGTTTTATTTTGTTACATTTTATATTGATATGGTGATTTGATGTGTAACAATTCATCTTGGTAACTAGCAGTAGAACTCAGGACACGCATTTTTCCCTATCTGGGACTCATCAGCTGGATGTGTCTGGACCCCAACGAGTGATATTTTTCCCACTGGAACTGGAACGTGATGCCCATCGCTTCAAATGCCAGAACATTATCCATTAGGCCATTGGAGCGTGATAACTGCCTCTCGCACAACGGACATCAGTTGGTATTTTGACTCCTGTAGTTCCCCGTCGCCGTATGCGGTCAACTTCGCAATCCCCGTTGACATATGAGCCTTTTAATGGATTCCTCAATCCCACTGCTGTGCCAGTGGCCAACCAGATAACGCTTTGACGTTTGAAGCGATAGGCATTGGGTTCGAGTCTAAGTGGGGACAACATAACTCACTGAAGTACAAGTACATCCAGCCTGCGGGTCTGAAATCGGGACGAAACGCGTATGTTAGATTCCACAGCTAGTCGCTAACATGAATATAACATAATGTACGTCAGGCAGGGCCAAAGCATCGGCAACAGAGATTGAGCAGTTCGGCCCTGTGTAGTGATATGTGACAAGTTAAGCCTTTATGCAATTCTGCCAAGTCGCATGTTGATATTGACCAACTGAGTGACTAGAAAACGGAACGTGTATTGTAGACCTTTCCTTAATTGTTTTATTGGTCATCAGTTATGATCATACTTTAAAATGGTTCGTATACCAGGGATTCTCTGAAAAAAACACATTGAAAAATGGTTAATCTAAAGATATTCTTAAATTTTAGTTATCCTGGATTGGGAAAACAATTTCACGTAGTCCTAAACTCTCCGTATGCAATTTAATCATCGATTTACCTCCTGAATACTGAAGAATAATCTTAATTTGTATTCTTTTGCCTGACATCGGCTTGTAATGGAATCCAAGATGAGCGTTTACCTCCTCCCCCCCCCCCTATTTGGAACTCACCAGTGGAATCTACTTCCATTATGACCAACGAAAAATTGAAAGTATGAGTATATAAATAATAATTTTAACTATTCAGGAATGCACATAGCAGTAGATCGATTCATTCTGACACCGAATACTTGTTGGCGATGAAAAAGAGGAAAGCAAAAATTCTTGTAATATCTCTTTTCTATCAGGGAATTTGTAGGCCGACAAAGTTACTAGGCATGTTAATCGTGTCAATTGTCTTCCATATTTTGTACTGTTAACTATCTGTCTCTCAGTGGTTGCACATTTAACTTTCTTTCACAGTAATTTACCATATACTGTACATAAACACCTTTTAAGTTGACATTTTATTCTTTGAATTCCTGTTCTACCTAAAACAGGCTTTAATATATCATTTGTATGAATTTACGAATAGTATTAAAAACAGAAGCATGGAAGTACTAGGTGTTCATTTAGAAAAGTTCTGGGGCTAATTATTTGGCTTCTAGCCTCAAAATATAAGTATTTTATTGCTATGATACTTGTAGTTTCCCGTTCCTATGCAGAGCCGAACTGCTTAACCTCTGTTGGCAGATGTGCTCTTATGATGATGCTTCGATACTGCTGAATATTCATTATGTTATATCCATCTTGGTGACTAACAGTGGAATCCAGGACACGTGTTTCTTCGCATTTTGAGCTCGTCGGCTGGATGTACCTACACCTCAGTGAGTGATCCTGTTTTCATGGACACTCGAATCCAATTTCCTTCGCTTCAAATGCCACCCACTCACTGGGGTACAGGTACATCCTGTTGAAGAGTTCCTAGTAGAAAGAAACACGCATCCTAGATTCCTTCTTTAGTCGCCAAGATCAATATGAGCCGTTTTAATGATCATTTTGCTGCTGATGGCCTAAACTGTCCAACTGGTTTGGTTTACGAGAAAAATGTTGACGATCGAATCGATTGGAAAGAAAGACTTCTACATTATTAACCCAGCTGTTTACAAGTTGGACAGGGGAACGTGACAACAACAGCTGATCATTTCTGCTACTAATATTCAGATGGCTCCTGGTTCGAATCCTGCTCAAAACAAAAACTTTATCCTATTTCAACCAAAATCTCCATAAATTATTAAGTTTTTATCTGAAATAAAGATGAAACCTACTAAGACAGCAACAATTAACGAATTCAAGAATGGCAGAAAATCGTTCTTTATAATCCTTTGACAGGATGTCTTGTGAGTACGACTTACTCCAGCCTTCTTTTCACTTGACTAACTATCTGATTCTAGAAAGATTTCGGCTTGAAATAATCACAATAATTACAGATTATTCAGTACGAAAAGTATTGAGTTGATTGAAGACAATCGAAAAAAAGCCTTGGACCTAGTTTTTCTGCTTGTTGGCACTCGTCAGCAAGGCGACTTCTACGGAACTAATGTCCCCCCTGAGATTTGAGCCCATGTCACCCAGTGTTGTAGTCAGTGATCTTATCATTTAGTCGTGATTGGTTCCCTGTAGGACTAGGTTACATACATTGATTAGTCACGAGAAAGCAACCAATTTCAGGTTGTCTAGTCCTGACCGAATTCTATCAATCCCGCCGACTGCCTCCAACCAACTAACATATACCAATGTGCACCATGGTGTTTAGACGCCTCGCTTGTTGACCACATTAGGAAAGTGATCGCTAGAATTCGGTCAGCATTCAGAACTAGACAACATGAGATTAGTTGCTTTCCAATCAATGAATATTGAACATGTTGGTCTCTTTGAACTCTTAATTATTTAAATAATATTTACGATCTGTTCAATGAGTGCAAAAGTTGTTGATATAATTTTGTATATCACGCCATTTTTTTTAACCGGAAACCGTTTTCATATGGGCTTATTATAAGTAGAGAGTTACGCAGAAACTCTATACTGTTTTATCAATAACTCGTATGTACATTATTCATTGATCTGCTGGTTGATTATGTTTGGCAGTATGCTTTCCAAATTCAAGCGAATATACGTTATATTAAAGCGCAAAAATGTCAACAGTTCATTGTAGATTCTACCAATGAGGAAAACTAAGTTGGACGTGAGGATAGGTACTCACCAGCAGCATTAGATAAAGGTCTTGCTGTATCGCAAACTGTCAGAAATATGAAGATACAGACCATTGGATCCTGACGCAGTGACTCAAGTAAAAGCACTGGTTACCGAACCAGATGGTAATAGGATTGTGGGTGCATACTACTGAGGAGTTTCGTGATAGGATGAAACGGCTGTCCAGTGCTTCTAGATTTTCAATGGTTTTCATTCTGACATTAGTCCATGAAGAATGCCAACTTGAAACCAATAAACTCCCCACAAAAATCTAGATTCAATTTAGTTTTCGTCGATATTAGATATTGACTGGAAAGCCTACTGGAATTTCTCAAGACAACTAATCACTTCACTTGAGATCATACTCAAGGCAAAATCATGAACAAAAGCGGATGTCTACCAGTGAGAATAGATGTTGACGGTGCTGTATTCTGAATTAACAGAGGTCGAAAAATGTAACCCTTTGGATTTCTACTCTCTGGTCGACTACATTGTAGTAGGCATGATATATGAGGAAGCTAGCGACCACTAATGAATATTCCCAAGACGAAAGAAAAACGCTATAGAGTGTTTCATAGCTTTCAGTATTTCCGTAGACGATTTGACTTGGCGATGACAGATATCTTCGTCTGAATGGGTTCATATTTTGTATTACTTTGATCATTTGCAACGTTAATTTCTTGAAAGGAATACATTATAAAGTAACCCCCTACTGATTTTTTGTAGTGATATTTTTCCGTTCATAAAGACTATGTTAAATTTAACTGAGTGTCCAGGATCAAACAAAGAATGAAGTTTTATCACTATCTATTAACGTGTTAAGAAGAGATGATTTTCCATTAGGTAACTTCCGTAAGGATAAATATGTCAGAAGCAAGTTCAGGTACTTGTTAGCAACGATAAACTGCAGTCTACTCATACGACTGAAGAATAAAGCATAGAAATTTCGATAACTTGGTTGTGATGCCATATCTCAGATGTCTTTTGCGTTGTAGATAACCGGTAGGTTCAAGACGACGTAAAATGTGTATACACTGTAACCTTCAGAATTCAATAAGAAGAAGACGGAAACTGTCTGAACAGTATAATGTATTAGCGCACCATATTTTAAACATTCAGATGACACATGCACTTGTCATAGGTGTTTATTCATATGAAAGTTTATGAAGAGATAAATGGTGAGAAAATGAAAAGAGGTCAAGTAGGAAGGCTGAATTTAAAGGCCAAATAAAAAACAAATAATGCGAAAATAATAGTACATCGAACTTGGTTTCCGAGTTGAATTCATCAGGGGGATTTAATGTTTTTGAACACATAAGATGTTACTATTCATTGGCATACTTGTTATTCTCCGTTGTTTTGTTCAATCGAATTGTTCGACCTCCATTGACATATGGGTTCCTATGCAGATGCCTCGATATTACCTGAGTGTCAATTATGATAATTTGACGTGTCCAAAATAGGATGAAAAGCGCCTCCTGAATTCTTCTGCTAGTCACAACCAAACAAATTCACATAATGACCGTTTAAACTACTTAATAGCTAAGACATTAACAAATTTTAGGTTCTGTCTTCAAAAAATTTTGTAAATAGATGTAAAAGATGTAGCAACGTCAATCCTGTGACCTGTCTCCACGAAATATTTCACAACAGAAGAATTTGGACGTCTACTGCCAAAGTTTATGAGTTCAAGAGATTTTTGTTGCTGGTTTGTACATAAAATGTAATACTAATTGTTGACAATGCTTACTTGTTCATTTAGCAATCTTTACTCTTTAATTACATCATGTTTTAAGCATTTACAGCTTGAATCCTGTATATAATTACACTTTAATTTTGTTTTCTAAATACCTGTCAAGTTTATTTTAACAAATAACAACATAATTAAGTCAAAACTAGTAAATTCACTAGTGAAATGAATGCTAATATTAGTAAAAAGACATGATATCTTTGTTAACAAGTATATTTATGTCCATGTGACTTTGGTATACACCAAACATATTTATTCTTTTACTTTCATAGTAAACCCCATATTTATCCAACAAGATGCTAGAATGAAAGGGAAATTGGTGTACAGTGTGTACTATTTTGTAAATTATATACATATTTGTTCATATGTGTTAGTGTGCAGATACGGATGCAAATGTATATTTATATCTCTTTGCCTTTTAGTATACCAACCAATTTTTATCCTTCTTTTTTTGCAATAACAATTTCTGGCGTCAAAGTGAAACTTCCTATTCATAAAGTTGATGCATTGAAAAGGAGATACATCTCTATGCATGTCTGTTGTACACAACTATACGTCACTTCTATGTACATGTGTACTTGTATAGACTAGTTAGTTATTATAACCACAGTGTTATACATTATTCTTCAGAGAAGACCATGACTTATCGAAATGAAAATAAACAAATAATAAAAAAGGTAATAACTGGAAATGGATAGATAAAGTGATAAACTGTTACCTTGTATATTAGTTTATTTATTCCTGTTGAAGGTTGAACGTGGATTACACTGATCTACACGGCACTAAAGATAACATACAGGATAATTATAAAGATCGTGGATTTTAGTCAGATGAAATACGACAAATTTCCAACAAACTCTTAAAAAATAACCTGAACGTGCATAGATGGATGGCTGGGTAGACAGATAGGTAAATGTTTAGAATTAACGTATATGGAATGAAGAAATGAAGGGAGGATAAACTGTGAAACATGTGCAGGAATTATCACAGTTATATAGACTTGTAAATAAAACCAGAAAGGGAGGAAGAAAGAAAGAGAGACATAGGTAGGATGAACAGAAAGACCTACAATTAATTTTCCTAGAAAAATCAACTAACTGACTATAAGTGTTTTCTATTGTTGAAATGTTTCATTTTCGTCAAGAAGTTACATTTTTGGCGCCACTCAACCA
This sequence comes from Heterobilharzia americana, assembly GCA_944470555.2. Classification (NCBI taxonomy): domain Eukaryota; kingdom Metazoa; phylum Platyhelminthes; class Trematoda; order Strigeidida; family Schistosomatidae; genus Heterobilharzia; species Heterobilharzia americana. The sequence continues at coordinate 56,214,965 of OX104129.1, read as the reverse complement.
AAAATTTTCTATGATATGACATTGTGATGAATAGTGAACAGTTGTGCTGACCAACAGTTAGAAGAAATGGGAAAGGGTAAGTTAGAGACAGTGAGGGAAGAGAAGGAGGTGAAAAGTGAGCCAGTTACAACAGCTAGTGGAAGGGAAAACTGATTAGTTTTGCGGGCATAAAGGGTAGAGGCAGATTGCTACAAATACAGAAACCAACTTCAAACAAAACAAAAATTAGCAAAAACAGATGAATAAATTAGATTTAGATTAACCTGGTGGTCAGTAGCCATATTTCACAAGTATATTCTGCTATACATTAGTGGTAAGTTTAAACAAAACCCAAGTCAACTGAATACTCTTTATGTAAACAAAACATTTCTCGTGATCAGTAGAATAGAATAAATAAGAAAGGAGATGAAGACAATCATCATTAGTGAATATATATATACACTCTAATTGAGTTTCGAATAAATTATTTTATCATTTATCAAGACTAGTAAATGACATGCTTATAAGTGAGGCAGAGAAGACAGTCCGTTGAACTAAAATGAATTATTACTTTCCTTATTGAAATAAACCGCGTGTTTGTTCAAGTGATAAAGAGAAATGCATTGAGATGGATAACAGGTAAAAGTCAAAGATTAATGACCAGGTGTTTCAACCCTATCTCAGCCTCTTCAGCAATCTTTATAAGCAACCTCTTTCAAGACAAAACATAAGAAAGCCCTACGCTGTTAGTTTTTCAAATGCATTGTATCCATCTAATGAATGACGTTTTTAAACCACAGAATTGATAGAAAGCTTAAATCTATTTAGTCGAAGTTTAATCTCAACGCTAAATCCTTTAGGGTACAACTAAGGAACATCGATTTCCAAGGTTATTTTTGTACCAGAAGATGAAGTCATGTGACAACACATTACATTGTATTATGAGAGCTCATTAACACTCAAAAGAATCTGTATCGGAACATTTGTGTCTGGTGATTCGATTAGGAAACACTTAGGCAGTCTGTAGATAGTCGTGGAACTCTAGATTAGGTCATGAGAGTGATTCAGATAATTATCTTCCTAGAAATCCACTATCTGTGACGGTTTCCGAAATTTTATCTGACCCTTGAACCATGTATTCAATGAAAATGAAAATAGATTTGATAATGTTTTCCAACATAATTCATATATTTTGTTGCTTTTATTATCTCATCATTGACTAAACCGAACTGAACAGTCTCTATTGGTATATGGGCTTTTACCCATCATTAAAACTGAAACGACTGGCAACATCCAGGCATCCATGCAGGAGCCTATAAGCCAATAGAGGCCGGTGAATTCAGTCCAGTCAGTGATGGGATAATACAGGCAAAAACATTTAAAAAATCAAACCAGTCACACAAAAAGCGACTATCATGACTCAGTAGATTAATGGATAACGTTCTGTGGGCTGGTGCAATGAGTCCCAGGTTTCAGTCTAAATGGGAGCAGTATCGCCTACTGGGAGGCAGGTATACCGAGCTGACGAGTCCTAAGTAGCAGGAAAACCGCCTCATGGATTCCACTGTTAGCCACCTTCCATCATTACTATTAATTCATACTATCTGCGGAAATGATTTTTCCTTGTTTCATCCGAAGAAGTTTGTTTATGGAGAGAGATGATAAGATTTATCTTTTTTAAAAATAAAGATCATTGTTAATTACCTGATGATATTCTGAACAGATGATCAAAACCATCACTTCAGTGATAAACGCTGACAGCTGAATCATTTCACTTCATAACAGAGACAATGCCTCATGAGGTCAGCATAAATATCACATGCGACTAATATAATTGGATACTTTTTTCATACAAATCAATTTGTTCAATGGTATCATTTCAGTCAAGTGGTTCAATTTGTTCAATGTGTGAATTTTTTTAAGCAAAAAAATACGAGGATATCTATGACAAGATCAAAAAAGTCACAGGACAGTAATTAATGACCGTTTGTTTACACGTGAATAGATACATCTGGAAATAAAATCTGTAGCGAGATCGCATAAAAAAAATACATCTCTCATTTCCCATTAACAATTGATTGAATAAACATTTGGCTGACTTGAGGCAGTATATATTAAAATCCAGTGAACATATGTGTTATTTATAAGAATTTGACAAATGACTTATTTTAATTAGGCGCCTGAGTTTAGAGATCAAATATTTTATCATTAAAACAAAAAGGCTATAATGAAGAAAAAATTATCCATGATGGCGACAATTAACCACTTGAAAGTTTATAAATATTGTACTATTTAATGGGATTTGGTAATGAAAGTTTCAAAGAAAATGTAGATTGTGGAAAGGTCTCATACATTGTCCTCCAGGTTAAAAACCCGATGCTATACGCACTGGGCTACAATACATACCGGACTTCATTGTGAACGAGGGATACTCAGCTATCATCATCATAATCATCACGTACTCAGTGATGTCTTCTGATCACAATCCCAATGCAGCTAAATCTGTAATGAAGAGGAACTGCCCAAACTAAAGTTGTGACAAATAATTTCATTGATTTTTAACTAACATTATGAATCATAGATAACTCTATCTATAGCAGACGTCTTCTGGCGACAGGTTAAGGGGGAAATAACTTGAAAAATTCGTTACAGCCAAAGAAATTCTACACATTGCGTAGCCGTACAAGAAATGTCAAATTTGCCGAAGAAACCGAGCAAGTTGCAATGATTAGAGCATATTTCATAATTTTTTTCGCAGAATTATTATTTTTATTCTTCCCTTGGATTCCTAGTGGAACATAAGGCTTCACTAACACATCTCTGTTTCACGCTCTTCTCTCCAGGTTTTCTACCTGCCTCCAACACTCCTCACAATCTTCCATTTCACCCTCACACCATCTCCCCCATCTCACCCTCGCCTCAGACGCCCAACTCTTCTTTTCCCATTTCGAATCCAATCGACGGCTTGACCTAGTGCATGATGCCCTTAAACAATCTTCTCAGTGTATGACCAATCCAATCCACCTGCACTTTCTTCTGCATATTTGTTGAACGATGGCTTCTTGGTTGGTTTGTTGCCAGCCAGCCAGCCAGAGTTCCTTGTTGCTTATTCTCATTATTCTGGTCATCCATCTGATCGATCTTCAGTAACGAGTGAGCGTAGGCAGCAGCTGTTGATGTGATGAATGGCTGTAGTTTGTTGGAAATACGTTTCGTAACGCTCCAAGTCAGTCTCTCAACCATTACATAGAAGCACTAACTTGACTGATGTTGGTGTTGAAAATCCGGATCTCGTTCACGCTTTATGCTGAGTGCAGTGCACTAGATCTCCACACTGGTTTCGGGTTAATGAAGGCCTATCTTGCTGTCTTTCCGATCCTAGCTACTTTGACATCCTCATCTGTGCCACCACCCCCCCCACCTGTAGTTGAAACAATGCTGCCTAGGTAGACAGGTACGTGAAACAGACAACTTCCCTAAGGTTTCTACCGTTGATGGTGATTGATGCCTCTTGTTGTTGATGCTGTTGTCGCTTGAGTATCTTCATCACCTCCATCTTCTCCACGTTCACCTGAAAGAAGTTCCGTCTTCCTTCGCTGCCCTGCCTCTTCTGTCAACTTGTTAGCTTTTGCCTGTAGATCTTCCAGCTGGTGTTACAAGACATTAGAGATAAATCAGCATAGTTGGCGAGGTCCAAGTATTCCAGGGTCTTTTCATTGATTCAACCAGCCAGTGTCCATCTACTCACACCTCCTCATCGTTTGCTGCATGATCCAGTCCAGTCGACCACAATCAGTAAGGTGGTCGGTGATAGTAGGTGGCAGCCTTGTCTCACTCCCTCCTGTCCTTACTACACTTCACTTCACTTCAATTCAATTCAATTTACTTCAAATCAATTCACTTCAAAGACGTCACTGAGCTTTCCACTGTCAATTACTCGACATGTGGCGTCATCATACAGCTCTTGAATGAGGTTGATAAAGGTTTGTGTGGTTGAAACTGTAGTGTTGAAGCAGTTTCCAAATTACTTCTCAGTCGACACTGTCGAATTATTATTATTATTATTATTAGTCCCTTGGGTTCCTAGTGGAACATAGGGCTTCAGTAGCACGTCTCCAGTGACCTCTGTTCTCTGAGATCTTTTGAACCTGGCTCCACGACAGCCCAGAAGCTCTCATTTCCTCCTCGCACGATCTCCTCCATGTCACCTTCTGACGTCCAACTCGTCGCTTCCCATGGGGATTCCACTCGAGCTACTGGCCTGATGCGTGATGTCCCCAGTCGGCCTTCTCAGTGTATGCCCAATCTATTTCCACTTCCTTCTGCATATTTGTTGGGTGATAGGTTCTTGGTTGGTTCGTTCCCAGAGTTCCTTGTTGCTTATTCTTTCTGGCCATCTGATCTTCAGCAGCGAGCGTAAGCAGTTGTTGATGAATGTCTGTAGTTTATTGGAAATGCCTTTCGTGACGCGCCAAGTCTCTGAGCCATACAAGAGCACTGACTTGACGTTTGTGTTGAAAATCCGTATCTTGTTCCACATGCTGAGTGCAGAAGATCTCCACACTGGTTTCAGGCTAATGAATGCCTGTCTTGCTTTTCCGATTCTCACTTTGACGTCCTCGCCCGTCCCGCCTGTAGTTGAAACAGTGCTTCCTAGATAAGTGAAGGAGGTTACTTCCTTCAAGTTTCTCCCGTTGACGGTGACTGGAGTTTGTTGTTGTTGTTGATGGTGGTGGTGCGGTATCTTCATCACTTCTGTCTTCTCTATATTCACCTGAAGTCCCGTCTTAGCTGCCTCTTCTATCGACTTGTTAGTTTTTGCCTGTAAATCTTCAAGTTTGTGTGACATCAGGCATAAGTCATCGGCGAAATCCAAGTCTTCTAGGTTCTTTTCCGTCGTCCAGTGTATCCCCCTCTTCTCGCTGCCTACTGTTTGCTGCATGATCCAGTCCACCACAATAAGGAATATCATGGGGGATAGTAGGCAACCTTGTTTCACTCCTGTCTTCACTTCAAAGGCATCACTGAGCTTCCCATTGTGGATTACTTCGCATGTAGCATCTTCATATAGTTGTTGAATGAGGCGGATAAAGGTTTGCGGTACTCCGTAGTATTGAAGCAGTTTCCAAATTACTTCTCGGTCGACGCTGTCAAAGGCCTTCTCAAAGTCGATGAAGTTGAGGTAGAGAGCTGATTGCCATTCTATGCTCTGTTCTATGATGATACGAAGCGTTGCAATTTGGTCTGCACATGATTTGTACTTCCTGAAGCCTGCCTGTTCCGGTCGTAGTTTTGAATCGAGTGCATCTTTAAGCCTCTCTAGGATGATGCGGCTTAATATTTTGCTTGCTTTGGGTGGACAGGAGAGTGATTCCGCGCCAGTTCTTGCAAGCACTGAGGTCTCCCTTCTTCGGCAGTTTGACAAGGTAACCCTTCTTCCAATCAACAGGCAGGTACCTACTCTTCCTTCCACACCTTCTGCAATACTGGTGTGAGCATGTCCGCTGTTGTCTCTGCATCTGTTCTCAGTGCTTGTGGCGGTATTCCATCTGGTCCTGCTGCTTTCCCGCATTTCAGTAGCTTTATGGCGTTCAGGACTTCCATTTTCGTTGGGGGATTAATGTTCACTTGTAATTCAGCGGCTGCAGGTGGTATTTCTGGACGAAGTTAAGGTGGTGGTGGTTGTCGATTCAAGAGCTTCTTGAAGTGGTCGGCCCATTGTTTCCTCTGTTTCTCTTCTTTTGTAATTAAATTTCCTTCTTCGTCTTTGATTGGTTTCATCTGTGTTGGTCTCTTCCCTGATAGCAACCTGGTTATTTGATACAATGTCGTCAGTCAGGTCTCTCTTACCTGCAGCCTGTTCTGCTTCACTTGCCAGTGTTTCGTAGAAGTGTCTTTTGTCTTTGCGTGCACTCTTCTTCACTTCTTTATCCAGTGTTTTATACATTGTGCTCAGTTCCTCTTGTCGTTGAGCATCCTTGCACTGGTTTATCTTCTGCTTCACCATCCTCCTCTCCTCTATCAGCTTCCAGGTATCCGTCGAGATCCATTCCTTATCTTCTTTCTTCTTCCTTCCTAATACTGTTGTGCAGGTTTCTTTCCACATAGCTTTCAAAGACTTCCAGTGTTCTTCCACACAGGTTTCTTCAGGGATGTTGCTCGATGTCTCCCATTTTGTCTTGATGGCTGCCTTGAAGATCTCCTCTGTAGTTTCATCCTTCAGTTTCCGAGTGTTGTACTTGAATTGAGGTCTATCACCAGCTTCCTTGAAGGCTTTTAACTTGATTTGGAAGGTTCCTTGCACTAGATGTGAGTGGTCTGAACCTACTTCTGCTCCTCTTCTTCACCTTGTGTCAAGTAGACTGCGTCTCCATTTTCTTGAGATTGAGATAAAGTCGATTTGATTTTTAGTGTGTCCATCTGGTGAAATCCATGTCGCTTTGTGGATATCTTTGTGCCTGAACACACTGCCTCCAATCACCAAATCGTTGAATGCGCAGAATTCTGCAAACAATTCTCCATTCTCATTCATCACCTCACCTAGCGCCTCTCGACCCATGGTTAGTTCTCTTCCTGTGTTGTCCCCTCCCAGTTTGGCATTCATGTCGCCCATTAGAATTTTGATATCGCCAACTGACGTCTTGTCCAGTGTTGATTGAAGTTGTCTGTCTCTTGCTCTGCATTATTTGTAGGTGCATAACATTGTATGATTGTGACCTTCCTTCCTTTGAGTTGAATCTTGCTGTCATGATCCTGGAGGAGATTGGTTCCCACTGCATGAGAGCCTTCGATGCTCTTGAGGACATCATGATAGCCACTCCAACACCCAGTGTGCTCGTGGTTGTCGTCTGGGTGACAATATCGGAGTAGATTATTGATTCTCCAGTTGACAGTTTGGAGAGTCCACTCCCATTCCATCTGCTCTCGCAAATCCCAAGCACTTCGATGTTATACCTTCTCATCTCCTTTGCAATCTGGGCTGCCTTACTGGGTTCAAACATCGTGCGGACATTCCATGTCCCCACGTTTACTTTCGCTTTCATCGAGAGAAGACACATCGGCCAATTGGCTTCCCGAAGGCTTTCACCAACTGGCGTCATTTCGCCTCTCCGATTCCAGCGGGGAATAAGTTTGTTTTCATTTTTTATATTTTGTTTGTGCTTTGAAGTTTCTTTAGCGGTTAGATTTGTTTTACGGGGTAGGGTTGCTAGCCCTATGCCCAACCTTCCCTCTTTACCCGGGCTTAGGACCGGCTAGTAACTAGTGAACTAGTTAACCAGGCGGGGTTCGACACTGTCGAATGCCTCTTCAAAATCGATGAAGTTGAGGTGCAGATCCAGTTGACTGGAATTCTACGCTCCCTTCTATGATGATGCGTTGCGTTGCAATTTGATCCGCACATGATTTATTCTTCCTGAATTTAGCCAGCCTGATCCGGTTGGAATTTTGAATGCAGCGCCTCCTTCACTCTCTCCAAAATTATGCCACCTAATATTTTGTTTTAGGTGGAGGGGAACTGCAGCATGATTCCTCACCACTTCTCGAAAACATTTAGGTCTCCCTTGTTTGGCAGATTGACAAGGTAGCCGTTCTTCAAATCACTGCGCAGATACCTCTCCTTCTTTCCAAACCTCTTGCAATAGTGATGTGGCATGAACACGACCGTGGTTGCCCCTGCATCTGTTTCCAGTGCTTCTGGTGGAATTCCATCTGGTCGTGCTGCTTTCCCGCATTTCAGCCACTTTATGGCTTTCAGGACTTCACTTCTCCTCTTGTCGGAGGGCTTGTGTTCACTGGTAATTCTGTGGCTGCGTTGCTGGTGTTATTTGTGGACGAGTTGCAGGTGGTGATGGTCGATTGAAGTGTTTTTCAAAATGGTCACCTCATCATTTCCTTAGTTTCTCCTCTTCGGTCACCAGCTTTCCTTCACTATCTCTCAGTGCTTTCATCTGTGTTGATCTCTTGTCAGACAGTAACTTGGTTATTTGATGTAGTGTGGTCAGGTCTCTGTCTCTCCAGTAGCCAGCAGTCTGTTCTGCTTCAATGCATAGTGTGTTATAGAAGTGTCTTTATTCTCTGCGCGCACTCCTCTTCACTTCTCTGTCCAGTGTAGTGTTTTATAGGTTGTGTTCAGTTCCCCCTTCTGTTGTTCATCATTACAATGCACTGCACTAGTTCATCTTCTCCCTCACCATCACCATATTCCTTTCCCTGCTCTATCACCTCCCGTGTCGAGATCCGTCGACATCCATTCCTTGTCTTCTCTCTTCTTCATTCCTAATACGGTTGGTTGTGCAGGCTTATTTCCACTTCGCTTTCACACAGTTCCAGTTTCCTCCCACACACGTTCCTTCACAGATGCTGCTCAATATCTCCCATTTTCTCCTGACAACTGACTGGCGTGAAGATGGATATCATTTATAGTTTCACCCTTCAGTTCAGTCTCTGTTCTGGGTGTTCAACTTCAACTGTGTGTCGTCTATCACCAGCTTCCTCGAATTGGACGATTTCAACTTGATCTCCGAGGTAGGTTGCCTCCACCAGATAGTGAGTGCTGTGAACCAACTACATCTGCTCCCCTTCTTCATCTCATTTTGCTTGTGTCCAGTAGTCTGACTGCGTCTCCATATCCACTTTCTTCACATTGAGATGAAGTCGATTTCTAGTGTATGTATTTCTAGTGTGGTGAAATCAAATCCATGTCGCTGCCTTGTGAATATCCTTGTGCTTGTTTGTACACACTGCCTCACCTCCAATCATCAAATTGTTGAATGCACAGAAGTTTGCAAACAGTTCTCCATTCTCATTCATCATTTCACCAAGTGCTTCTCAACCTAGGATCACTTCTCTTCCTGTGTTGTCTGCTCCTCACAGTTCGACATTCGTGTCACCCCACCCATTGGAATTTCGATGTCATCGTCGCCAACTGGGGTGGAGTCTTGTGCAGTACTGTCTGTGCAGTTGTCTGTACAATTTCTCCTTCTTCTCTTCATCTGCGTCCGCATTATTTGTAGGTGCACAGCGTAGCATTGGCACTGTATGCTTGTGACTTTGCTTCCTCCCTTCTCAGTCGAATCCATCTTGCTATCATGATGCTGATCCTGTAGTAGGAGATTGGTTCCCATTGCATGAGAGAGAGAGAGAGAGGGAGACAGCCTTCGATGCTCTTCAAGGGGATATGATGATAGCCATTCGAAAACTCAGTGTGGTGTGCTCGTGGTTGTCGTTGGGATGACAATGTTGGAGTAGATTATTGACTCTCCTCTCCAGTTGACAGTTTGCAGAGTCCACTTCCACTCCATCTGCTTTAGCAAATTCCTCGCAGTCTCCCAGCCTACCAGCCTACTTCTATGCTACACCTCCTCATCTCTTTGGCAATCTGGGTAGCCTCGTCAGCCAGCTTCAAACATGGTGCAGACATTCCATGTCCCCATCCTTACTTTCGTTTTCGTCGAGAGAGAGAGGAGACACATAGGCCGATTGGCTTCCTGAAGGTAGGCTTTCACCAACCGGTGTCATTTTGTCTCTCCGAATGCAGCGAGGAACAAGTTTGTTTTTATGTTTTATATTTTCTATGTGCTTTGAAGTTTGTTTAGCGGTTGGATTGGTTTTCTGGTGTCGGGTTGCTTGTAGTATGGCCAACCTTCCCTCTTTATCCTTGTTTAGGACAGGCTAGTAACTAGTGAACTAGTTAACCAGGCTAGGTTTTCTCAGAGTCATACTGAGTGGTATTTCGTCATTTATAAACTGCTGGAGCTGGGCTCAAAATTACAGATGCACTAGGGACAACAACTGAAGTCGTAACAAAGCGTCATCGCAAAAACAATGAAAAACGGCTTTTAATCAGCTAAGTGCGGGGCTCTCTATCGACTGAATTACTAAGCTCAGCTACTTACTGTGTTTTAGTCTCTTTTTAGTCACTGACGGTTTTTCTCGGCCGTCATGTAAATTACTGGCGTTTCACTGTTTATCCATCGTCTTCATGATCAGTTAGGTAAACAGTCAGGTCACTAACCTCTGAGGTCAATCAACGCCCAGAATATTGTCATAAAGCAAGTCTTATATCAGCTTGAGTCAACTTATTAAACGGCACCAGCTAAAGAATAATGGTGAGTATTTGCCCCCTATCTTCGTTGTGGTATGACTATCTAATTTTCCTTCTATGCTGATAAAAAGGAATAGAGAAAGAGACAAGTGGTGAATGTTGACCATTTATCATTAGAAATTTAAGATAATCTTGGATGAAATTTCTGACAAGATAAATAGAATAAAGTCAAACAAAGGTAAGCTACTTTTCTTAGGTGGTTTACATACTTTATACCATTAGTATATAAATTTGAACATATATTGAACATTTGCTGGCAGATAATCAGCAAAGTGTATATGCTATCTTCAGTTGAATAATGCTGTGTTACCCTGTGTGATTGCAGTACTGATTTGTATAGGTTCAAATATCTGGGGCAATATAAGTGAAAAACTTGGGCATTTAAACCAACTAACTCACTTAGAGGTAAGCTTTGTCGGCTAAAAGATCCGATAGAACCAATTAAGCAAAATAATATAATCTACCAAATTCCATGTAATGACTGTGAAGTCAAATACATAGGTCAAACTAGCCGGTCGGGGTCAGTTAGATTAACAGAACATAGGAATTTAGCTAAACATAGAACGGCAGACCCCAATAAGATCAATAACCTAGAAAAACACTCGGCCATTGTATCTGGGGCAACCACCAATCTCCCTTAGTTTGCAGATATGCCTTCCTGTTAAGGCTGAAAAGGTGTAAAACCTAGGTACATGGTTCCCTGTAGAGTTTAGTCAACCACTTAATATCAATCCGAAAACCCCCAGGTAGGGGATCTTTTGGCATGATACACATTTTATAACCTTGACAGATAGAACAACATGACATTAGTTATTCTGTAGTAATCAGTCGGTCGTTAGCTTGAAAAATCGTCTTTTTATTCATATTTTTAAAGAGCTTCAGCCTAGATTTCACTTAAAAATGTATTCTTCAAAAATCTAAACTACTTGACTGGATTTCACAGATTTACAAGATGATATCATTACAGGGGGGGGGGGGAGGGGGGCATGCTTATCAGGACGTTACTTTAAATACTTTACCAAGCATCTGAAGATCAGGATCGAAAAGTAAGGATTGATGAATAGTTTTTATGAAGATATTAATCATATTTATTGTTCTTTGCACTTTCTTCGTTCTCATAGTGTTAGCAGTTCCCATCAAGGAGATAAGTATTCAGAATAGGCTTCGATCCTGATACTCACGTTCCGAATAATAACCTGAGTGATCGTTGACGTGGAATAAATTTGCCAGTTACAGCTACCGTAAGTCCTTTGACTAGTCGTTAGTGGATAACGCTATGGTGTTTGAAGTAATAATTGCTGGATTCGACTCTAAGTGGGGTCAGGATCAATCACTAGGAGGAAGGTATATACAGCTGATGATTCTCAAGAAGGATGAAATGTATGTCCTAGATCCTACTGCTAACCACCATCCACCATTAATCAGTTTCTATTTTCAATAAATAGAATTCAATGGGGATTAAAAAAGAAAACACCCCGGGTAATGAATCCAGTAAAAAGTAAACAGTTACACACTGTGTGTCCTTATGTCACCTAAAGGAAAAACTTGATAACTGAAGTGAGTTTAAGGCGTACTGAAGTGTTAATTTTGTGCTGGATCATTTGGTAGGTTACTTGATCAGATAACTGAAGAATCCTGGCATAATCTCATCTATAGCATATTTTCTTTCAGTGTTACCTATCATACCCATGATAAATGTGTTTCAAACTATTATTATTACTAGTGTTATTGCTTGTATTACACCGTCATTGATTGGACCGAATTGATCAGTCTTTGTTGGCATATGAGCTCCTGTCCGGATGCCTCGATATTGTCTGTGTTTTAATTATGTATATCATTACTATACATAATTAAAACACAGACAATATCAAGGGATCCACACAGGAGCCAAAAGCCAACAAAGACTGATCAATTCGGTCCAATCAATGACGGTGTAATACAAGCAATAACACTAAAACTATACTCGCCACATGAGAAGTTTCTATCGTGGTTTAGTGGTGTAGTGCATAACGCTCTGGCATTCGAAGCGGTCGCTCCCGAGTCTAAATCCCGGTAGAAACAACATCACATCCAGCTGACGAGTCCCAAACAGGATGAAATGCGCATATATTATAATTCCTATTATTACCTTTTTATTACTTGTAATAATAATAATATTTACATTCGGTATTAATGAAAATTGGTTATTTCTAACCGTTAATATTAATTACAGACAAAGAAGAATAAAAGACAGTAAAGCAATTCTACTATCATTCACTCAGTGAAAAGCAATAAATGAATAAGGATTAATGAGAAAGATGGGAAATAATGTCACACTTCAAATATCCTTGTAACCAGACTATGCCAGTAGTAGTGTGAGTAGTAGTAGTAGTAGTAGTAGTAGTAGTAGTAGTAGTAGTAGTAGTAGTAGTAGTAGTATTTATTATCGTGGTTATTCCGAAGTAGTTGAATAGGTAACAATTGGTATTGGTTATGACTGACAATTGTAACATTTTGAACAGTACAGATGAAAACGTGTTTCAATTGGAGGGACAATGAAAAGAGTACACCAGTATGTTCACAGTGATAAGGGTTACTTTTAATAAATTAATCAGTTACCACCTCTGTTTGTTCATATAAAATAAACTTCTCCCACTTCACTTCTAATTATTCACTGAAGAAACAGCTTTCCTAAATGCTTCTTTTGGGTGTCCGTAAAGAATTCTTCTACAAATTCAAAATGTCAAAAATGTTCTTTACCTAACCTGTCTATTTGTTTGAATGAAGTGAAGGATAAACAAGGTGGCTAACAAATCTATCTAGTTTTAATGAAATGAATAATAAAATTCTCTCATTAAAAAACATAAAGATCCTTGTTTTGTTTGTGTACAAGAAGGCTGCGCTACCTATATAAAAGTATTTGTGTCGTTATGTGCACATTTGGATATAGAAAATGCCTAAACAGAAGCCATTAAATTGTCTGTAATCACATTAGTATCAGCATTTCGAACTGGAACTAAATTATCATTATTGTTATAATTACTATGATTAACAATAATACTGTTACAGTTGTTCAGTTTATATTGTTGTTCAACTAGAGTATTTTGAAATTTTGTAAAATTTGATGATAACATACTTGAAGATGTATGTGGTACCCATGATAATGAAGTTGATGGAACAGTAGTATTATCACAGTTAGTAGAAGTACTGAAAGTTTTAGGATTGTTCAATTGAAACGTTGAACCGATTAGTGAATTGAAATTAACCAATGAATTCATAAATGTGGATAATTCAAGTGGTGAAGGGATAAGTTTAGAGAATGACGATGAATTTACTAGTGAACATGATGAATTCATTGTTTGATTAATTATATTATCTGATAATTGTTTTAAATAAAGTGTATTGAAATCATTTATACTACTTTGTGGTATAGATGAATGTAATGATGAAAAAGAGGAGGTGGTTAATGATGAAATTGATTGATGTTGATAAAATGGATTTGTTTTAGAACACTGAAGTATGCTGAAAATATCATGTGCCAACTTTTCTGTATTCATTGATGTAGATGAAAATGATGATAAAGATGAAGAGGTGGTAGTGAAAGGAAACGTTGTCGATGCTGATGGTATTGTTGTAGATGGAGATAAGAGTGGTGATAAAGGTGAAGAAGTAGACCTTGTTGTTTCATTTATTGTTGTTGTTGTTGATGGTTGGAATAAGAAGGATTCACTTGTTGGAATATAATCGAATATCTTATCAACTTTTGAGTTATCAGTATCCATAGTGGTTCCCAGGAGTTGTTGTGAGTTATCTATTCAAAGAAAGTGAAAAGTAAACGATAGAAATTATTGAGATTGTAAAATAGATTAAGTTTATATTTCTCAAAAGCAAAAGTCCCTAATTCTATTCCTACGAAGATCCAAACACATTTTACACTACCAACTAACTGAACTGCATTATTTGTTGGTAAATAATGTTCGTATATGGAATAAGTGTTTCACTTCACTTGTAGTTTACCAATGAGATATGCCTACAGTGTATAGAGTTGGCAATCATAGTGAGAATCGAACTCAGGACTCGTTCCTTTGAATGAATGAATGCGTGAAATAGTACCGAGATGAAGAATGCTGACAGCCTCAAGATGCTTGTATCAGAAACCGTTATGTTGATGGGGAACAAAGTATAACATGAAGCTACAACTACAACTGACGGGGGACTGATTTTTGCTTTGGTCATTTCTGAGTTTACTCTTATTTACAATCAAATAGCTCAAAGATATCATTTATTTACTTTACAATTAAGCAGAATCTATAGAAGATAATTTGAAGTAATTTAACTATGTAAACTTTTTTATTCCCATGTTATTTGATACCGTCAAAAGTACCATAATGAAAAATAAACTTTTTAAAACAATCAAAAGGTGGGTTCGAACTTCTGACAGTATACATCAGTCCCTTTGAATTTTCAGATAAACTTTGATAGCAAGTATGCACAAGCACAAAACCAACGTTGAGCACCTCTTGCTGATCTCCTTCAACTAGCTAACAGAAAAGCATCTACTACTACTTACTTTCAAATCTGCATTAAAAAATAATATCCCCAATAAAACTTTATATTTATTTATTTATATTCATTTAGGTGATATGTAGGAAACTCATTAAGTTGATACTCATCAAAGACTGACACCAGTTCGAGAACTAATGAAGAAGTGGAAGCATTGGACATCTGTTTTGTCTTAGTATGCGACTCCTCAGGAATGCACACCCATGACCCCATCAGGGTTCAAACCCACGACCTTCAGTTTTCGAGATAAACACATTATTGTCGAGCCACTATGTCGGAATACAGTAGTCGATATTTTCTACTATTATTATTATTATTACTCCCTTGGGTTCCTAATGGAATATAGGGCTTCAGTAGCACCTCTCCAGTGACCTCTGTTCTCTGAGATCTTTTGAACCTGGTCCCACGACAGCCCACAAGCTCTCATTTCCTCCTCGCACGATCTCCTCCATGTCACCCTCAACTCGGACACCCAACTCATCGCTTCCCATCGGGTTCCACTCCACGGCCTGGCCTGACACGTGATGTCCACCAATGGTCTTCTCAGTGTATGTCCAATCCATCTACACTTCCTCCTGCATATTTGTTGAGTGATAGGTTCTTGGTTGGTTCGTTCCCAGAGCTCCTTGTTGCTTATTCTTATTATTCTGGCCATCTGATCTTCAGTAGCGAGCCAGCGTAGGCAGCAGCTGTTGTTGATGAATGTCTTTAGTTTGTTGGAAATCCCTCTCGTAATGCACCAAGTCTATCAACCATACAGAAGCACTGACTTGACTGACGTTGGTGTTGAAAATCCACATCTTATTCCACATGCTGAATGGAGTGCAGAAGATCTCCACACTGGTTTCAGGCTAATGAACGCCTGTCTTGCTGTCTTTCCTATCCTGGCTGGCTGTGACATCCTCATCTGTGCCTGTGCTGCCTGTAGTTGAAATGATGCTTCCTAGATAGGTGAGAGAGGCTACTTCTTTTAAGTTTCTCCCGTTGATGGTGATCGGAGCTTGTTGTTGTTGTTGGTGTTGGTTGAGTACCTTCATCACCTCTGTCTTCTCCACATTCGCTTGAAATCCCGTCTTCGCTACCCTACCTCGCCTCTTCTGTCAACTTGCTAGTTTCCGCCTATGTAGATCTAGATCTTCAAGTTTGTACCACAAGACACTAGACACAAGTCACCGGCGAAATCAAAATCTTCTAGGTTCTTTTCCGCAGTCCAGCATATCCCACTCTTCTCGCTCCCCACTGTCATCTCTTGCATGATCCAGTCGAGTCTACCACAATCAGAAATGTCATGGGTGATAGTAGACAGCAGCCTCGTTTTACTGCTGTCTTCACTTCACCCCAAAGGCATCACTGAGCTTCCCATTGTGAATTACTTCGCATGTGGCATCTTCATATAGTTGTTGAATGAAATTGATAAAGTTTGTAGTATTCCGTAGTATTGAAGCAACCGTCAAATTACTTCTCGGTCGATTCTGTTGAAGGCCTTCTCAGAGTCGATGAAGTTGAGGTAGATGGTTGACTGCCATTCTATACTCTGCTCTATGATGATACGAAGCGTTGCAATTTGGTCTGCACATGATTTGTACTTCCTGAAGCCTGCCTGCCTGTTCCGGTCGTAGTTTTGAATCGAGTGCATCTTTAAGCCTCTCCAGGATGATGCGGCTTAATATTTGCTTGCTCTGGGTGGACAGGAGAGTGATTCCGCGCCAGTTCTTGCAAACACTGAGGTCTCCCTTCTTCGGCAGTTTGACAAGGTAACCCTTCTTCCAATCAACAGGCAGGTACCTTCTCTTCCTTCCACACCTTCTGCAATAGTGGTGTGAGCATGTCCACTGTTGTCTCTGCGTCCGTTCTCAGTGCTTCTGGCGGGATCCCATCTGGTCCTGCTGCTTTCCCGCATTGATATTTTCTTACTTCTTTTAATTCGCTATGTAGCGCGATCTTCATACAGTACCACTGCTGAATATCTGTCCTCATATTCGACTTTGTTTATCCCCACGACTCACCACTTCTCTTTAAGACTATAGGAAATTTCATCTCGAAGCAAGTCACTAATGAGCGGTGAACAGTAATTCAATTTAGAGTTTTGTGGGGATTTATTAATTTCAGTCCGTAATGAATACCAGCTTAAAATCACTAAGTCGCCACAAGTTTCTGAATTGAATCAGTTATTATTATCATTGTTATTATTATTATGATCATTATCGTTATTATTATTCAGCTATACAGCTGTTGAAAGCCGGGAACGCTTTTTTCTTCTTAGAGTAAAGTTGTTCAGCAGTGCACCTACTGCCTCAGAAATAATTGATTTTTGAACCCTTATATTCAATGATTAGCATGTTACTTAGCCTTCAGTAAAGGAGTTAGAAACCAGTAGTCTACATTTTCCACTTTAGTCAACTCACAATCATCATCATCATCAATATCAACATAGGACCAGGCATTACCGCGTAATGGTCCGAGTTCACAATAAGGTATTACTATCATACTTGTTACTAGTACAGCAAGGGCACCAAGAAATGTGCCACACAAAACCATATAAAAGTACCATTAAGACATAAAGCAAAATAAAGAGGATAAAAATAAAATACATTAAGCCTAGAATGACTAAAAGGACAGTTGAGTAAGATACATTTCAAATAAAACATTCATTACTTTTCAGCAGCAGAAGATAGGAGGAAGCTACAGTATGACTGCCCCTGGTTTCGATTCTGAAGCATATCTGATAATGTCTCAAGCCACTGAGTTGCGTGATCTCTCAGACCCCACCCAGAAAGTGATGATGCATCAACAGCCACTAACCAGATACAACCACCCTTCATTTCACGGGCCAACGTCATACATTGACCACCCATCCGCTTCTTCCATCCAGTCCCAGGGCAAGCAAACAATGAACGGTATGGAAGCCCTTGAGACGACATGCGTAACATATGTCCAAGCCACCAAAGCGGATGTTTCCAGATGACTTTACTTATTGAATGACGATCTCTATCATGCCCAAACACACATTGTCGTACCTCAGGATTACTTACATGGCCTTGTCATCGGATACAAGCAATCCTACGAAGACAAAGATGATCGAACACACGGAGTCGCTGCACATCCTCAGCTCGGAAAAGCCAGATTTTACAGGCGTAGAGCAGAACTGCCAGTACTGAAGCGTTGTAAACCCTATCTTCTACGGTTAGACTAACGTCATGATGGCGCCAAAGGTGACCCAGATTGGCGTATGTCACTCTGACTTTCTTTATGAGGTTGGGAATTTCATCACACACCTCCGCCGACACTCACACAACTACCTAGATACATGAACTTTTCGACTACTTCCAACGGCTTACCATCGAGGGTGAGTGCAGGCACAGGATCCTGGCAATCTTGCAAAAGTACTTTGCACCTCAATGGTACAAAGCACATACCACACTTACGGACACTAATCGCCAATTGATTAATTGCGACTTGAGCAGCCTGTGTGTCGTCGCATAGTAAGACAATATCGTCCGCACATCAAAGTCGAACAACTGCTCTCCGGGTAGTAGACCTACACCATCATGACTCACTTCCTTCAGAGTTGTCTCAAGAATGCCATGGATGGCAAAGTTAAGGAGGAATGGGGAAATCAGGCAACCCTGCCTAATTTCACTGCTGGTTTGGAACAATGGAGACAGTTGGTTGGTTGTATGCCCTCACTCTATCTGAGGTGTTATTGCATAGGGATTCCAAGATATTAAGAAATTTCTCGGAGTAAATATCACCAGTTAATATTCAGTTTAACACACCTCCTCTTTTCGGACATAATCAACAGTTATGTCTCCGCATTGCTACAAACTTTATGATGGCTTCCATCATCTCACACTGTAACTACAAACTACCAAGCTTAGTTTGTGTCTCAACTTATCCTGACCTGGATTATCTAAGATACAAGCACGTCATTAGCTGCAGGCTAGTCGATGTTCATGATTGAAGTTATTCAGTACTGTATGATTTATTTTGTAAAATAAAATACTTCATTTGTGGTAAAGTGAAGAGTTATGAGATTTCAAATATTGTTACTTATTTAGATTTCACCCAAATGCCACCCTTCAGTATCGTGCACTATAAGAGTTATGATTCTGACTGAAAGGGGAGGGTCAACTGAATAGTCTACTTGTTGGCTAGTAGTGGAATCGGGGATGTGCGTTTTGTCCTGTTTGGGGCTCGTCAGGTGGGTGTGACTACAACCGTGTGAGCGATACTATCCCCATTGAAACTCAAACCCAGAACCCATCGCTTCAAATGCCAAAGCGTTATCCGCTAGGCCACTGAGACGCGACAGGCTGCGGATAAGCAATCTTTTAACTATGATCATATTAGATACTTCAGTTCTCATGAAATACAAGAAATTGTTTACATGAGTAGACAAAATGCTAATTGATCAAAATAATTTTGCATACTCCAATAGTCAGTCTGATGAAGTACATTGTCGGTAGTCTGATAACTTCTTCTCCAATTCATCTACCTAAGACGTACACTCCTATGTTGTAATCGAAGGTACTTACCAGACACAAGAGGACTGCACACTGATGCTGTGTACAAAACTTCTGTCAAAAACTAAACACTTCTAGTAACAGACAGGATTATCCTGAGTTTGGGTAACATAAATCTATAAAGCACCTTGCTAGTAAAGCACTGTGAACTTCAGGATCAAAATTTGACCTGATAGAGTTGAATAAGTTGAGCATTGGGTAATTGGATTATAAATGAAATATATTTTGTAAAATCCTAATGAAGTAGAAAAATAAATTTCTGACGTTTCGTGACTTCGTGATAATCGCTTCTTCAGAGAATAAAACTTGTACAAGTTATCGATAGGTTAAATAGTCACTCATGAAGATAACGGGTAAATTCTATCACTACTGTACTAAACGATGGTCTTGGTTGTAACGATTAAATATTACGCCCCAAGGAAAAGAAAGATCACCAAAATACACATTTAATTTGAATGAATACATACACATACATATGTCACTAAGCATGTATTCATTCTACTTTACCTTATTTACTTTATTTAAACTATCGATAATTTGTACAAGTTTTATTCTCTGAAGAAGCGATTTTCACGAAGTCACGAAATGTCAGAAATTTATTTTTCTACTTCATTGGGATTTTAAAAAACATACTTCATTTACTGGTCAAGTATTGTTTGGACCAATTTGCAACGCTTCGCTACGCATCATCATAGAACAGAGTATAGAATGGCAGTCAACCATCTACCTCAACTTCATCGACTCTGAGAAGGCCTTCAACAGAGTCGACCGAGAAGTAATTTGACGGTTGCTTCAATACTACGGAATACTACAAACCTTTATCAACCTCATTCAACAACTATATGAAGATGCCACATGCGAAGTAATTCACAATGGGAAGCTCAGTGATGCTTTTGAAGTGAAGACAGGAGTGAAACCAGGCTGCCGTCTACTATCACCCATGACATTCCTGATTGTGGTCGACTCGACTGGATCATGCAAGAGATGACAGTGGGGAGCGAGAAGAGTGGGATATGCTGGACTGCGGAAAAGAACCTAGAAGATCTGGATTTCGCCAACGATGACTTGTGCCTGATGTCACATAAACTTGAAGATCTACAGGCGAAAACTAACAAGTTGACAGAAGAGGCGAGGTAGGGTAGCGAAGACGGGACTTCAAGTGAATGTGGAGAAGACATGGGTGATGAAGATACCCAACCAACAACTAGCACCAATCACTATTAATGGGAGAAATCTGAAGGGAGTTATCTCTCTCCCGTACCGCCTAGCCAGAATCGTCTCAACTACAGGCGGCAGAGACGAGGACGTCAATGCCAGCCAGGATCGGAAAGACAGCAAGACAGGCGTTCATTGACCTGAAACCAGTGTGGAGATCTTCTGCACTCCATTCAGCATGTGGAACAAGATGCGGATTTTCAACACCAACGTCAAATCAGTGCTCCTAAATGGTTCGGAGACTCGGCGCGTTACGAAAGGGATTTCCAACAAACTACAGACATTCATCAACAACAGCTGCTGCCTACGCTGGCTCGATACTGAAGATCAGATGGCCAGAATAATAAGAATAAGCAATAAGGAACTCTGGTTGGCTGGTAACGAACCAACCAAGAAGCTATCGCTGAACAAATATGCCTTGGAAGGAAGTGTAGATGGATTGAGCATACACTGAGAAGACCATTGGTGGACATCACGCGTCAGGCCAGGCCGTGGAGTGGAACCCGATGGGAAGCGATGAGTTGGGCGTCCGAGGTGAGGGTGACATGGAGAAGATTGTGTGAGGAAGAAGTGAGAGCTTGTGGGCTATCGTGGAGCGAGGTTCAAAAGATTTCAGAGAACAGAGCTCATTGGATACGTGCTACTGAAGCCGTATGTTCCATTAGGAACCCAAGGGACAAATAATAATAATATTGTTTGGTGGAACGATTTCTCGTTAACTTTAAGATTAGTGAGTCCAAGTTTATGAACTCACTACTAGATTTATGCCAATGTTCATAAGTGTTACCTTATTTACTAGTTTCCAACGACAGTACAGTTTCAAAAGTGTTCTTATCACAGACCAGTATCAACCAGAGAACCTGGGAATATTGAACAGTTGTTACTTCCTAGTTTAGGATTCCTCAACTGCGTTATACCACAAATTGGCAGAAGTCTAGAAATATGGGTAGTAATCCATCAGACCTGACGGCAGCACAGATGAGCACTGCTTGAGAATCCGTAGCTAAGAAGAAACTCGCATCTAGGGCTCACACTTTTTCAACGACTGACTCAGTTGCTGATGTCGATTCATGACAAAAGGCCATCTGAAAGCAATCAGCTACCTACCACCCTTCAAAATGACCATTGGAATTGCCAACAGTTTCAAAAGAAGACTTTTCTATTACCTTATGAATTAATTCTTCAATTCTAAACCAGAATCAGGCGGAAAAATGTATACTTTGTTTAAAGATGTAAAATTATTGAGAAACATCTTAATTTGCAGTTTTGCTTCTAGGTATTCTTTGCTATGATTGGCTGGAGCTAAGTGATGCAGTGTACACGTATTACTATCAGTCTAAAAGTCTTTCAGCATCAGAATACTGATACACTTTTAGCGCGTATTTATAACAAAAGAGAAAATGAACTCATCTGGTTAACATAACAAAATCTCTATTTAAAAAGTTTTCATACATTTTGCCTAAACAAAATTATTTTTTTTGTTGATCAAATATTAATATAAAGTGAAAGCTTTTAAAAGATGAGCCATCTGTCAAACATTTTTAATTTGAACTTAACTTTTCCCATATATTCAATGATTCAACTTAAGTTTGTTTTATTCAATAAAAATGGGAGACAAATATGCCGACCAAGTACAAATAAATGATTGATAGGAGCAGTTTTGTTTTGTCTTCACTTTTTTTACGAATTGAAACCAAATGATATGTTGAGTGAATTAGGAATGGACAATATATGGTGCATTACTATGATATTCATATATATATATATATGGTTAAGCCAAAATATGGACAGTTATATATATATATATATATATATATATATATATATATATATATATATATATATATATAACTGTCCATATTTTGGCTTAACCACAAGGAAGTTAAATATTTGAATAGCGACCTGTCGTCAAATTGAGGAGAGGAAAAATGATAAACTGCATTTCTTGTTCTTTTTGTTGTTTACCAGCATGGAAGTTTAAACGTAAACTTGGGTAGTATTGATTGCTATAAATGAAGCATACTGTGAAAATGTATCAGCCTAATTAATTCCCTACCATCAAACATAACAATTTCATTATGAAGTATATTTCGTATCGTCATTATATTCAGTAGTGAGATGAATCTGCTAGAAATCATCAGGTGTTGAAGTGCGAAACCATAACATAGTCTTTATTTGATCAAGTTGGGGTATGGTTTGAGACCACATTATATGAAACTGATAAATCCTTAAAATAATCAACTTGTTTAGATTCTACAATGAGTCAGTCTCACTGGGAACTGACTGACTTCAGGAGTGAATGAATGATAGAGGTTTCTAACCGTCAACTTTGGTAATGTAGGACTTATCAACAAATCTCAAGGGGAATGAAACCTAGTTTGATGTCTTCAATAATCACATTAAATAGCTTCGAGTAGTGGCTATCATGGAAACTCACTTAACAACATTTAGTCAGCTCTTGGAACTATACAGCATAATGATTATTATTGAATTATTTAATGAATGCATGAATACATATGAATAACCATCCTTATGTTTTTCGTTTAGGTAATGTTTTCTGGATATTATAAGATCGTAAAAACATTATGATGGCGTCGTTGAAAGTAGAATGTACAATAATATGAATCACCGACTGACAAAGATTGATTAGTTGCTGAGTATCTTTTAGCACATTGTATAAACTCACTAGGCCTGCACAAACGTGAAATTACAATTGTATCAGACGGTATACACATACATGCACATTGAAATTCAATTTTTGCCAAATTGTTCACTTCAAATTATATTCTCCATTTTGAATCATTTTACAATTTTATCTCTTTCAGATGAGAAAGAGAAAAAAATAATTTCTTATTAAATATTTTATAGTCGTCAAAAGTTATCATACAGAAATATTGTATTTTAGAAAGAAAATCATTAAGATAACAAGATAATGAAGAAAGACAACTAAATGATTAGCTATATTGATCAGTCATTTATGAAAATAACCGGTAAATCCTATCACTGCTGTACTAAACGATGGTCTTGGTTGTAACGATTAAATATTACGCCCCAAGGAAAAGAAAGATCACCAAAATACACATTTAATTTGATTGAATACACACATATACACATGTCACTAAGCATGTATTCATTCTACTTTACTATCAATACTACTATTACCACCACCCATACTACTACCAGCGTTGCTGATATCGTCATTATCATTCGTAGTAGTAGTAGTAGTAGTAGTAGTAGTAGTAGTAGTAGTAGTAGTAGTAGTAGTAGTAGTAGTAGTAGTAGTAGTAGTAGTAGTAGTAGTAGTAGTAGTAGTAGTAGTAGTAGTAGTAGTAGTAGTAGTAGTAGTAGTAGTAGTAGTAGTAGTAGTAGTAGTAGTAGTAGTAGTAGTAGTAGTAGTAGTAGTAGTAGTAGTAGTAGTAGTAGTAGTAGTAGTAGTAGTAGTAGTAGTAGTAGTAGTAGTAGTAGTAGTAGTAGTAGTAGTAGTAGTAGTAGTAGTAGTAGTAGTAGTAGTAGTAGTAGTAGTAGTAGTAGTAGTAGTAGTAGTAGTAGTAGTAGTAGTAGTAGTAGTAGTAGTAGTAGTAGTAGTAGTAGTAGTAGTAGTAGTAGTAGTAGTAGTAGTAGTAGTAGTAGTAGTAGTAGTAGTAGTAGTAGTAGTAGTAGTAGTAGTAGTAGTAGTAGTAGTAGTAGTAGTAGTAGTAGTAGTAGTAGTAGTAGTAGTAGTAGTAGTAGTAGTAGTAGTAGTAGTAGTAGTAGTAGTAGTAGTAGTAGTAGTAGTAGTAGTAGTAGTAGTAGTAGTAGTAGTAGTAGTTATTCTTATTAATATCAACTCAAGTAATTTGCATAAACTTTATGCAATTTCACACTAACTACAAAAATTATCATTTTTCTTTAATTAAACAACTTTGACTGACTTTAATAGTATTTATTTTAATCTCAGACTGACTAGTCTGAAGTATAAAAGGTAACTGTTTGTAACCCTCTTCATGAACATACACATTTATACACAGGTGTTGTAAGTAGTCATTTATTTAATTATCAAGAAATTTCAACCATGCTTGCTTTTACCAAAGCACATTTATCATTCTTATTTATGCATATAATCATCTGTTGTTGTTTAGTGTGTATCTTTATCTTATTTTAAATAAACAACAGTTCATGGTTCAATTATTCAACTGTTACAACGGGTGCACACACACACAATAATATAAATAAATTCTTAGTTAATTTGCACCTAATATTAATAATAGTCTTATCTGTTTGTTTTAAACGACTCAACCCCTTCCCGATGTGCGTAATTTAAATTTAAATAAAGCGTAAGATTATTGTTTTATGTAAATTATATTAAAATGTGTTTGAACTTATATATATATATATATATATATATATATATATATATATATATATATATATATAGGGAGAGAGAGAGACAGTAGTTCTTATGTTATACTTCGGCTTCTACGATTATCAACAGCACCGCATAAAATGGTGGTTATTTTAAGCATCACAGATTTTTTTCAACAGTCTTAAACATACTGAGTAAAAGCTTGTCTCACATTTCGTTATCAAACACTATTCCTAGGTTTCTAGCTTAAGCTACCATAAAAGTTTGATTATAAGCTTTATATAGGCTATTGTCGACACTCAAAGCGTACTGACAAACACATAGACTACAATATAAAGTATATCCGGGCAGTATCGAAGCATCCGCTTAGAAGCTCATATGTAAACAGAGGTCGAAAAATTCTACGCGGTACAGTAACAGGAAATCGCAAGTATCAGTAAACAATAACTAATGCCCGTTGCACAGTGTTTGGTCCTTGTCCCTCAGTGGCATAGTGCATAACGTCTTGGCGTTCGAAGTGATGGATACTGGCCTTGAGTCTCAGTAGGAACAACAGTTACTGTGGTTCAGGTATATCCAGCTGACAAGTTTCAGATAGAACGAAACATGCATCCTGAATTCCACTACTAGCCACCAAATAGACTGCAATATTGAAAGCTTTCGGAATCCTGAATATGCGAAGGACTAAATATTAGTTGTCCTACCGCATTCATTTTTGAACCACATCAATAAATTGTCGATTATAAATGATTTAAAGCATCTCGAAGACTTCAGTCAAGAAGTTTACACTCCCCTCCCAGTATGACTAAAACCAATATTGAGTGGTGTCTATTCACCTTACATTTTCTCCCAACAAAGTCTTCCTACATTATTATGACTCAGAGTGAATTGTCGTTTCATTCGACTAACTTTCCCACTTATACTCTCATTGACGAAATAACTAAGTTCACATGGAGTTCTGTGCTTAACATCAACAATAATCCTATTTTAATTTTGATACAACGGAACAATAATATTCAGAAGTAACATTGAAATCTACGGTTGTGACTACGTCTCTTTCTACTACTAGCACTATAAAATTATGATAGTTTAATTGGTTGTGGCTTGCAGAGGAATTAATGACGTGCGTTTCGTCTGACCTGGGACTCGTTACCTGGATGTACCTGTACCACAGTGAGTGATTTCATTCCCAATGACACTTGGAAAATTACGCATATATCAACAAGTAGTAATGCTATAAAAGTCATAAACATATACGAAGGAGATGAAGAGTGTTCATCCTCAAGACAATTCGCTACACAATACATTTCTCAGTTTTGTAGTCCTCTTTCAAATCCAGTTGATTTGAGTCTTATTGAGCTTTGGGTAAACACTAAGTAAGTTACCTATCGCACTCTTACAGCCGCAATCAGTGTAAAAATACAACTGCTGTCTAGAAGAAATCGAGAAACTGTAATAAACTGCATATTTCACTTGAACACTTCTCCTAGTTGAGTCCCGATATTCATTTAAGCACTTTGTCAACAATAAGGTAACTGTATTTTTGGACCCAGAACCTGAAGGTCCTGAGTCCGACCCTTAGCCGGGTCGTGGGTGCTTACTGCTGAGGAGTACCATACTAGGACGAAACAGCTGTCCAGTGCTCCCAGATTTTCAATGGTTCCCCAACTGATGTCAGTCCATGATGAATGCTACTTCTAAATAAGGTTACTGTTTAAAGCCACTTTATCAGGAGTTTGCATAGATTACAATAGCTAACGCTGATGTTATATGAAGTGGAGTTGTTACTGAATGACATGTGGTTTGGAGATTTAATCATAAGTTAAACAAATAGATGGTACCAGTTTTTGAAGGTTTAGTTTAGTTTTATAGTTTTCAAAATCACATGCTATGACACCATGTTTGAGTTGACAGACCCTTACACCTCTAACTTCACATTTTTACCACCGTCGTTTTTTATCTCCCCTTGTTCCTTCTTAGAAATTATGTTCAACTAATGTCAGTGCTTTAGTTAAGTTTTCAGGATGCTGTTTTTCTTTGACAATTCAAATTGTTTGAATGAAGCTCTTTACTAACTTTTCAGTATTTAAGGAAACTTGTTCCACTTGATAATCTTTAATCTTCGGGCATAGCTAAATTGTGGATTAATGGAAGCTACGAGAAACGTTGAGGAACATAGTATCGAAGTTGACTAAGCAGAATACCAAAGAAGTCAGTTCCATATAACTCGGTCGCCACTTGTTATATCCTTGTTGTTACTTATTATAATCGTGTAGTGACTGTTTGTGCGCAGAGGCTTGGACAATAACCTTCGGATCCCACACCCTGATGGTCACTCAGTTTCTTGACAAATGGAAGAAGATGGGAAGATAACAGAAGGTCTGTTGCAACCCATACAAAAGGCAATGGTTTGTATGCATTTACAATGACCTTGGCTGTTTCCAGGCCTTTCCCGATTTGAACATCATATCTATTTTTGTCCCTTCAACCATTCTGGTATTTACACGTTGTTTCACTTGTTTTTTCCCAAAATTTCGGAACAAAAGGATTGGTTGAAAAAGTCTTCAGGGGTTCATTGGTGCTTATGAAGTATTTGGCTATCTTATTCCACACTATAACACCTCTCCTTGAAATGGACATGGTATCTTTTGATTGGTCGGTAACGCTTTGCTAGATCGGGAAAAACTATTCTCTAACGATCTTCTACTGTATCTGTATTGTTAGGTAATCAGAATTAACTTAACTGAATCCATAAAAGCTAATAATAAGGGGAATGATTTGGTGACATTTTAGAGAAGAGTATTTAATGAACCTTCTCCTCCCCAAATCAACCATTTGTGTGAATTTTAGTCTTATCATGTCACTTTTAACATTGAAATAGTTACACAAATTCAACAACGTCAAGGAAGTAAATTCACCTTGGTTTCGGCAAACGTCTAAACAATTGATATATCGATGAGCAAGAATCTTATGAAATCTTCCACCTATGGATTTCTCTCCATCAACTTAGTTGGGTTTCTGGAGCTCTTTAGTCATCTACCAGTTTTTCAGATTAATTCTGTGTAAGTTGCAGGGAGTTTGTTGAAATATCCTCTGAAGAATACATTGACTCATTTGAGCAGATGTGCTACTTTTCTCTTTGGGTTCTGGTTGTAAGTAAATCTCAGTTTCGTAAGTGATAACCCGAGATCTTGTATCTAGTTTGACCCAAGGTAGTCTAGGAGTAGATGATCTGACTGATAAGGTGCTGCGATATGTGGTAAATTGCCATTGTCAACGCCAGAGAATACTACCCCGATAATGTCTTTCTGACAGCCTGATGCACTATGGACGACCTGTAAATTTGGGTGGATTCGAGGTTTTCCGGTTGTCTGCTGGTTTGCAGACGATCCTGGAGTCCAATTGCTCGTATGAACATAAACCATCTTTGATATAGTAATCCACTATTATACAAAGTAAATATTTCATTTAATATGTATGTAGAGACTTTGAACTCTCTTAGGTGTCTGTTTAGTTATTGATGTTGGTGTTTGGGCTAGCAGTGGTACTCCTTGAGGTCTTTTCTTGAACATTTATGGTGAGGTATAGTTTTAGAAAGGCCAAATCATTTA
Organism: Heterobilharzia americana; assembly: GCA_944470555.2. Classification (NCBI taxonomy): domain Eukaryota; kingdom Metazoa; phylum Platyhelminthes; class Trematoda; order Strigeidida; family Schistosomatidae; genus Heterobilharzia; species Heterobilharzia americana. The sequence continues at coordinate 56,186,648 of OX104129.1, read as the reverse complement.
ATTCATGTTTCATTATGTTGTAAAGTCATGGCAGGTATTCCGTGATTTCCACCATCATGATCTGTTGAAATGTCTGGATCATTTATTATCTTCTGATAGTTAATGGAAGGGTTACTATCATTCTCACTCATCACTGAAACATTATCCATTTTGTCAGGCTTCTTAGACTCATTTTTATCTTCACCATGTCCATCACTGAAGTATTTATCGGATCTTTTCAAAATCTGAGGACTTACTCATGTGGATTGTTGTTAGAGGTCATCCAGCATTCGATTGAATTTCTCAGTAATTCTCAGTGTTACTGTATCCATCCTTTCTTCCTAGCGATAGAAAAATGCTTGAAATTCTCCACTGGAAACAGATGTCATTTTTACCCGTCGCCACTTGTTATATTCTTGTAGTGGCTGTTTCGTATAACCTTGAGTCAGGAACAGGGAGACAACAATCGTTTATCAGTTTACAGTTGTTCGATAAACGATGTCTCTTGTTATAACAGGAACCACGATTGTTTCGGTGTACTGTTCATAAGTTTCTAAGAGGGACAAAACAATTTTCCTGTAGTTTCTAGTAGTTCCCTAGCTGGTGTCAATTCGCCATAAGCTCAAATGAAAATTAATCAAATCTCCCATCTTCAAACAAGTGAATTCATTGGAAATCATATGCTCAGTGAGATTTTCTGAAAATTCATGCAATGATCATATGTTAGACGGAAATGTTGTCATCTCTTACCTTGAGAAATTTATTTGAGAATTCAGCAATCGAACGCAACGAAAGGTTATGTATTTTCTCCGAATTTAATCAGTACTTACAAGTAAAGAAGAAATGTAATGAAAGCACTTTGGATATGTATACTACCAACAATAATCAGTTTATACTCATATAACTATTATGCAATACTGATAGAACCTCAAGATCAGTTGAAACAACTCCAGAACATTTAGATGAATAGAAGACTAATATAAATTTGATAATCAAGATAGATAAAAAAGAAGTTTGGTTATCTTCTGTACCAAGTTAAAATGTTCATTTCATACTTAAATACCGTGGGAGGTATGATAAGAAAATTAATTTTTAAGATACTATGCATCACAGATTAATATTAGTTAGAGAGACATCATTAACCATTGTGCATTACGCAACTGATTTGTCCCAGCTCGGAACTCTTCAATAGTAACAATGAATGAGTTTTATAAGGAGTACCTCATAGATAATCAATTTCCTTGTTGAATACGTGTTATCATTCACTAGTGTTCATTTTTCCAACTTCAACAACATAGACTTCTGGGGTATTTCACTAATTCTCTTCCTAACTGACATTAACCTGTGATGGCAACTGCTAGAATTATTTTCAAATCATTAAAAAGTGAGTTCTGTCTCAGAAGGACAAGAATATTATTAAGTTAAGTAACATTTCTAACTTCATTGATTGGTCACTGGAGGATAAAGCATATTTACAACGCCTGCGGAACTGATGTCCCACCTAAGATTTAAACCCGCGTCACTTAGTGCTGCAGTCAAAGACATTACCACTGAGTTATTCGAGTCACGACTGACCTCCTATAGGACTGGATTAGGTACACTACAAAATGGTCGATAAAATTGGATCCGAATTTAGGACTAGAGAATATGAAGTTGGTTACCCTCAGTGATCAATCAGTGTACCTAATCCAGTCCTACAGGAGATCAGTCGCGGCCCGAATAACTCAGTGGTAATATCTCTGACTGCAGCAGTAAGTGATGTGGGTTCGAAGACTGGGGAAAACATCTGTTCCGTAGAGACTGGGCATACGCATTGCTGACGAATATCAACAAGAACAAAACCTAGGTCAGGCAAGAATTCCTGCCGATAGTCTCTAACCAACCTTTTATTTCTAACTGCATCATTGACAGAGGTATGCCTGAATGAAGAATGAGTTATAAAAATTTCTGATATTGTAAATATGTCTTATGAAAAACATCAGCCGACAGAGTTTTGGCGTAGAAAATGACATTTTCTCCTAATTTTTCCGGCTAACTTATCATGGTTGTGCATCTCGCAGAAATGCATAGCTACTTTACATAAAATTATATATGATACATTTGGCAGATGATTTAGGTTTTCCAAAGAGACACAAACTACCAGAATGCAATTCTTTCATGTTCGCTGATGACTACCGATAAGCACTTAACCTAGGTCTTTGGCTTCATACTACTTACGTTCATTCGCTTTAAATTAGTCAGAATGTATAGTGATGGCGGGTATCCCAGTTTTGTGACCCCATTTCAAAATGATAGTTAAAATTCAGTTGTTATGAAGGACAGAAAGCATAATGTAAGTAAATGCCTATTATACATAATTGAAGCTTTGGGAATATGGAAGTGGAATCCAGAATAGTGTGTTCAAAAGCAAGTTTTCTCACAGCCTGATTATGCATGTGTGGATATATGGACGATAACCTTCACATTCTACTCTCAACAGTTGCTCAGTTCCTCAGAAAATAGAAAAGGAGGTAAAACAAAAGACGGTGTATTGCAACACCAAGACATGTACCAAATATAACACTTTTTATATACTTACAATGAGCTTGGTTGTCTTCAAGCCCTTCTAGAAGGATAATGTCTATTGATTTTTACCTTCTAAACTGGTTTGATATTTAGGCACATGATCATGTGTCTTTTCTTGAAACTTACAGGCACGATGAATTACGGCAAAGGCTTCAGAGATTTTGGTGGCTTCTTTGAAGAGTGTGGACAGTTTTATTGCATTTTATAACACTTCTATTCTGTTCACTTATTAACTTTGTCAATCATAAAAACCTAAATAACTCTTCTTATCTCTTGCGCTTCGAAGTAAATAACTGTTGACACTATATTGCAGTCAGCTTAGTGGCTAGCAGTGGAATCGAGGACCTGTGTTTAATCCTATTTAAGACTCATCAGGTGGATGTACGTGGACCCCAGTGAGTGTTGTTGCCACTGAGACTTGAACCCAGTAGCTATCACTTCAAACGCCAAAGGGTTATCTACTAGACCACTGAGCCAATACAGTCACCACTTGTGCAACGAATATCAGTTGTTGTTTGTTGTGCTGGATTCTTGTCTCAGGGGGAACAACGCCACTCACTGGGGTGAAAGTTTCTCTGACTGACAATTCCCAAATAGAAAGGAACGTACGTCTTGGACTCGACTGCTAACCATGAAATAGACTATAATACAGTGAATATTTAGGCAGTATCGAACCATCCACATAGGAGCCCATCTTTCGACAGTGGTTGAACAATCCGACCTAGTATAGTGACAGGAAATCACAAGTTCATCAACTTAACTTTTATCCCAATATTCTACTGCGTTCCGTCTCATTTAGTCATATGATGACATGTAATTTATCCATGCGTAGTAATGATAACATTTTTTTATTATCTCGAAAATGGCTTTTTTTCTTGAAGGGAGATTCAACAGTTCCAATGGTAATTACTATTTATCTAACCTAGTTACAGACATAAATTATTATGTTCCAGATAAATTGTACATTCATGTACATTCATCATTAAGACAGTTTTACATGTATATTTGTCAAAAGAAGCATATCAAACTAACAAACCTGGTTACTAGACTGAAGGGTAATTTTTTTATCATTCAAAAAAAAACAAGGATATTTTTGTTGCCATGATGTACAGTCACAAGAATAAACTTGTCTAATAGTCATCCTAGTAATATTTGCTATTGTATGTGTGTGTGTACGTGTATGTAAGCCTCTTTGTTTGCTGGAGGTTGTTGCTATATACTGATATCATGTGTTTTTCTTTTATTGAATGTCTTCTTTCATTGAACATTTAAATTTGTTTAAATGCATAAATCCTAATTGTATTAATGAGACTTAAAAATACACCCATACATTCCCATCAGTACTATATAATGAAAGGATTCATTCATTCATTGAAAATATAAGAAAATAAATAATAATATAGTTTGAGAAGAATTTAAATATCATAGTGATAATATTGTCTCTTGATCTGTCTACACTTGCTATGCATACAAGCACACGTAAACATTGTAAATCCAAGTACAAGAAAATAGTGTATACAATTGAGTTTCAATATAAATTGATGTTTCAATTTCGAGTATTCGTTTGTTTAAAGTTAATTTGTCATTCAATCAACCAAGTTATTCATTCAGTAATATATATATATATATATATATATATATATATATATATATATATATATATATATAAAGATAAGATGGAACAAACTAAAAGGGAAACATCATATTCATAAGGTTTAACTGGGTAAATTCAAGAAGGATTTTATTGGTAGTCTTTGTGTAAACATGAACATCATAACACACTGGAGACGCACACACACATTCACACACGTACATGTATGCAGATACACACAAGTACGCAAACATAGTGACTTTCTGTGTTATTTTCTTGTGAAATACTTTTTCTTTTTACTTCACTACCTTCTTCCCATTGCCGTTTTGAAATGATCATAATGAAGATAATTAAAATACCAAGATCCAGTATATTGATGGTACTAATCATTACAATAATAGTAGTATTGTCAATAATTGTCAAAAAAAAACAACACAAATGATAAAGATTTATTTTGCATACACCTGCATATATACAGTAGTACTAATTACAAGATGCGGGATATCATAGGTGTAATGTATCTATCTATTCCTAGAAAGCAATTGTAAGCATTAAGTACTTTGAAATTCTACTGAAATTTATAGGAGTTGATACATACACTTGATATACTCATTGGGATTATTTATCTTTGCCCTAACAACCTCATCGTCACTCCTACCCCTTTATTTTATTTGAAAAGCTTTTCATAATATAGTTAAAATGTAAATGGAGAGACAGTTTAAAAAGAATGACTGGGTAATACACACATACAGTATATGTATGCATGTGTAGTTAAACAGAGGAAGAATTTCGCTGATGAGTAGGCTAATAGAATGCTAGATAGGATAACTTTGTGACATTTGAAGGGATGAGTAAGGGGTTGGAGTCTCTGTGGGAACACCATCACTCATTGGGGTGTAGCTTCATATAGCTGAGTATTCCTAAGTAGAAAGAGTGCACACCATGGAGCTCACTGATAACCACAACCAAGTAAATTATGAGAATGTTAGATTCTGTTTACTTATAAACAGATAGGCTGTTGAAATTCTGAAGTTTGAATAGATAAACTGTAGAAACGGATACGGAGTCCCGTGATTATCTTTTGTACTGCGCCCAAAGTATACTTGTAGACAGCTATCACTTCGTCAGAGAGGAGATGAATAGTGGCAGTATAGCACCTAGAATAACTGCATAGTAAGTGATGCAAGTGAATGGTGACTTAGACGTTGTAGTCATTTTAAATAGTAAAGGTCTAAAATCTCATTAACTGAATTTCTTACCTTTTCTGTCATTATATGGTCAGTTTCTCTGTTGCTTTCATGAATCTTCTACGTGTATCTTTTTCTATCAGGAATAGATGAACCATAAATTGACGTCAGAGGAGCTATTTTGTCCCACTTTGAGACTCCCCAAGAATTCAGTTACGACACCAGGAACAATTCAGCTCACTATCATCATATTTGGACAGTGAGGTGAATGTTCACTGATGATACTTAACTGTAGTCAGACTATACTGTGAACTAACAGTAGTTAAAGAGGATCGGTTAATTCCAGCCTAGTGGCTAAGTGGAAACATGCTCGTCTCAGACTCAGGTCTCAGGCTCCATCTTTCATGGGGTCATGATCAAGTACTACTGAGCAGTCCTAAATCAAGATGGAAAACCTATTCAGTGTTTCGAGGTCGTAAATGTTTCTCTAGATGACGAACATCCATGAGGAAAAGCACAGTGAAAGCAATGAATTCCCAGTAACCTCCATCCTTAACAAATAGATTTGCAATACATTATGTATGACTTTACAGAGTAATAAACATAACCTTATAAATTGGGTACTTTCTCTTGCCGGCAACTTGAAGGATAGGAAAAAAAACACTGGTGTGATGACCTTACGGGTTAAAATTAGATTGGATCATTCTGTAGAGTAAGAATTCTTACAATTGATTCCAGACCATAGGGGACTGAAAATAGATCTACATTAATTGTACTTGAAAGAACTTCGCCAGGTAGATAGATTAAGATCACTACTCTTGAACATTGAACGGTACTTTCTTCATGCTTCTAAATACCCTTAAACATTCAATTAATGGTACCTTTTCAAACTACAGTTCACTTTAGTGTAAAAAGAATCATAATTCAATAGGTTCGTAGTGTCAGATCTCAATGATTTCTCAGACTTATCAGTGTCTGGCTAGTAATTTCAAGTTAAATATCATTAAATACGAAAGTACACTTTTGAAGTTTGTAGAGATTAACTGATTTCAGGTTGGTATTCATCGTGGACTGACATCAGTTGGGGAAACATTTGAGGACTGGGATCATTGGTGGGGCCATGGGTTCGCACTGCTGAGAAGTCGCATATTAGGACAAAATATCTATCTAGTGTTCCCATATTCTCAATGTTCCTAAAATTGATATCAGTTCATGATGAATACCAACCCGAAATACAAAAATAGTGAAATACAAAAAGAACCAATCAAAAGGCCTTACTTGAATTGTGATCATTACTATTTAATCCCATTGAAGCATTGTATCCCATTTGTTTATTATGATTATTATATTGTTGATAGTAATGACTAGCTGCATATAACCATGACAACGGATCATTCAACGTTTCAATTGTCTTCAAAGTATTCCTTCTATCTGAATTAGAATGTAAAGTATTCAATATCGATTGAAAGTCAACAATTGATTCATACTTCATATGAAAGGTGTCGCTAAGATTAATGTTGGCTTGTAACTTGTCAGTATTATTATTATTTGTAGTAGTAGTAGTATCAGAGTTGTTTTCACTCTTATTACTTTTAACACAGTCATAATCATTATCAATACGTTGACCATTTGAAAAGTAGGATATTGTATGCCTTGACGTTTTGTGTGCTGTACCATTCTTACTACTGCTACTACCAGTAGTTTTGAAATCTGTAGCTGTTGTAGTGGAAGGACTACTGTTGAAAGAAACAGAAGAAGGCGTTCCATACGATGTAGTGTTAAAATCAGTTTCAGTGTTATTTTCATTTGCTGTTGAACAGCATTTATAGTTTACAGGATCCATTGTCTGATGAGGAAAATTACGTTGGAATTTATTTGGTGACATTTTCTTAAATGATGATAATTTTGCTTTACTAGTGTGGAACAGAATTTGTTCATTGTAAGATGAAGATATTTTGTTGCTTGCATTGAGACTGTTAGATGAATGTGGCTGGTGATGATGACTTTGTGAATTATCAAAGGATGAAGGTGATCCCATTGATACATTTAGCATTGTTGAAGGCGAAGAAACAGAAGGCTGATTAGTGTTGGTAGTGAACTCTGTAGATTTAGATAAACAATGATGATTTGGAGATATACAAGAACATAGATAAGGATGTGATGTGGAAGGCGAGTTCGATGATGGTGGAATACGTGAAGGGAATACAGGCGGAAATGGAAAAGTTCCAGTAGGTGGAAACAAAAGTGTTGTAGAAGGTGAAGGAGGGGAGACCGGATCAGGCTGAAATGATACTAGATTATGAGTCAATGTGTCCATAGATCTAGTATCTTCTTTACTGTTGTTATTATTATTGGTTACGGTCCTGTTCAGCTGTGATGCCTGATTTGCCGATGAAATGGCTACAATTAAAGCTGTTTCTAAATTTTCATTTGGTGATATTTGATATTTGCCGGTTTCAACTTCTTGTAAACGTTTGGCTTTTGCTCGACGATTCTGAAACCATATTTTCACTTGTGTTTCAGTAAGTGTAAGTTTATTTGAAAATTCTGCGCGCTCTAAAGATAAGAGTAAAGGGAAGAAGATTTAAACAAAGATATTGATTATTCTGTAAACATATACTAACATCAGCTAGCCAACCATTGAAAACCTTGACAGCTGTTTCATTCCTGTATGGGACTCCTCAACAGCACGTAACCATGACCCGGCTAGGGATTTAACTAGAAACTTTCAGGTTCTACGGTGAACGCGTGAACCATTCAGCCACTGGGTCAGAGTTCAATGGTTCACAGTTTCCAACTTCTGTCAATCAGCGATATACCATGACCGTCACCCAAGGTTTTCAGATGAAATCCACCTCCCCTCATACTGGTTGACCCCATAGGTCACAGCTTCTCATTAGAACTTCATGATATTCGTCTGGAAGCATATTACTAATGAACACTATATAGCAATGTATTTTTTGAGATGAATGGGGATTTTCATTTGGAGGTAGTATTCATCACGGGCTGATATTAGTTTCCCAACTGACTGTTAGACAACAATTGATCATATTTATATCAAATTAGTCACACAACTTCGTGTCTTAGTATTTTATGGTTCCACTACCTTTTCATTCTTTAGTTTTATTAATAGTAGCATTTTTCATATACCTGGAATTGGTGTTGAATCATTCCATTTATATGTGTTAGGCATCAAATCGATGATGAGAGATTCAGTGATCAACCTCTCTCTCGCTCTACTTACTTACATTGGTCTTCAGGACTGTCATTTTGTCTCACACTATCATTTGGCTGTAAGCTTGTTGTATTCATAGCTATGGCTGATTTATTCTCTAAATTACTCATCTTAGTAAAGTTTGTTAATTCAAACTTAACAAGGTTCCTATGTTCTCTTAATCTGACTGACCCAGTTAGGCTAGTTTCGCCAAGTTGCCTGACCTCATAGTCATTGCAAAGTATTTGGTAAATTAAATTATTCTCACTAATTAGGTCCACATAATCTTTAGGCTATCAAAGCTTGTTTGTGAGTGAATTTTTAGGTTTGAATGCCACGTTAATTGCAACCTTGTTAATAATCTAACGTAGGGTTTCGAATATGTCTTCCTTGTATGACAACACCTTAGAGGCTTTGAATTTTTTCTCCGTAGTGTTGCTATCATCATTGATATCACTAGGTCCCGCTTTATTACGTATGATCATATATTGGTGAATAAATTTAAGAGAATAATTATTCAGAAGGGAAGCTTCTGCTATGTGTTCGACTTCTTTGACTAAACCTACCTTTACTGATGTGAGATGAAATGACCTGAAGTCTGAATATTTATTGAAATGTGATGGTTTTCCGTAGAAACTTGTGTGTGAACCACTATCTTTTCTTCGTTTTATTTTACAGTCTGATGTACTTAACAATCGTTGTTCGTCTTCGAACTCGAAACTGAACTGTATCCCATCTGCCAAAGAGCTTACCCGTGTAAAGAAGCTACGGATATGTTCCAATTTTAACATATTAAATGTGTCATCCATATATTTCCATCATAGTTTAGCAGTAGGACAAAATGTTCCAAGAGCTATACGTCCTCAGCTGCTCATATAAATGTCTGCTGCAAATGGAGATATTGGGGATCCTATGGCTACTACTGTCGTTTGTTGATATACTTTATCTTAAAATTCGAAAAATATAGAGTTCAGACAAATGAACTCCTGACACGATGTCTTCAGTCCATTAATTAGTACTATGAGCAAAATTAGAATCATTTACAAGTGCGTTTCTGACAGCTTTTAGACCCATAATCCTGGTAGAATGTAATAACCTAGTTTACGCACTTTTATAGTATCATGTATTCTACTAGAAACTTCGCTTGGTTAACTAGTTCACTAGTTACTAGCCTGTCCTAAACAAGGATAAAGAGGGAAGGTTGGCCATACAACTAGCAACCTGACTCCAGAAAACCAATCCAACCGCCAAACAAACTTCAAAGCACATAGAAAATATAAAACATAAAAGCAAACTTGTTCCTCGCTGCATTCGGAGAGACAAAATGACACCGGTTGGTGAAAACCTACCTTCGGGAAGCCAATCGGCCTATGTGTCTCTTCTCTCTCTCTCTCTCGATGAAAACGAAAGTAAGGATGGGGACATGGAATGTCTGCACCATGTTTGAAGCTGGCTGACAAGGCTACCCAGATTGCCAAAGAGATGAGGAGGTGTAGCATAGAAATGCTAGGAATCTGGAAAGAATCTGCAGATGGAATGGAAGTGGACTCTCCAAACTGTCAACTGGAGAGGAGTCAATGATCCGCTCTGTTACTGACGACAACCACGACCACACGGAGGGAGTGGCTATCATGATATAGATGCGGAAAGAAACCTGCATAACTGTATTAAGAAGGAAGAGGAAACAAGACAAGGAATGGATCTCCACGTATCTCGACATGGAAGCTGATAGAGCAGGGAAAGGAAGATGGTGATGGTGAAGCAGAAGATAAACCAGTGCAGGCAAGCATGCAAAACGAAAAGAAGAAGTGAGCGCAACGTACAAAACACTGGACAAAGAAGTGAAGAAGAGTGCGCGCAAAGATACACTGGCAAGTGAAACAGAACAGGCTGCAGGTAGGAGAGACCTGACAACATTGTATTAAATAACCAGGTTATTATCTAGGAAGAGATCAACACAGATGAAAGCACTGAGAGATAGTGAAGGAAAGCTGGTTACCGAAGAGGAGAAACTAAGGAAATGATGAGGTGACCACTTTGAAAAACACTTCAATCGACCATCACCATCATCACCACCACCACCTGCAACTCGTCCACAAATACCACCTGCAGCCCAGCCACAGAACTACTGGTGAACACAAATCTCCCAACAAAAGTCGAAGTCCTGAACGCAACGCCATAAAGCTAATGAAATGCGGGACAGCAGCACGACCAGATAGAAACAGACAAAGAAACAACAGCGGATATGCTCACACCATTATTACAGAAGGTTTGCAAAGAAGGAGGGGTACCTACCTGACGATTGGAAGAAGGGCTACCCTGTCAATCTCCCAAACAAGGGAGACCTAAGTGTTTTCAAGAACTCGTGAGGAATCATAGGCCAGTTCCTCTCCACCTCAAACAAAATATTATGCCGCATCACCCTGGAGAGACTAAAGGTTGCTCTGAATTCAAAATTTCAACCGGATCAGGCTGGCTGGCTGAATTCAGAAAGAACAAATCATGTTCGGATCAAATTGCAACGCAACGCATCATCATAGAAGGGAGCGTAGAATTCCAGTCAACTGGATCTGCACCTCAACTTCATCGATTTTGAAGAGGCATTCGACAGTGTCGACTGAGAAGTAATTTGGAAACTGCTTCAACACTACAGTTTCAACCACACAAACCTTTATCAACCTCATTCAAGAGCTGTATGATGACGCCACATGTCGAGTAATTGACAGTGGAAAGCTCAGTGACGTCTTTGAAGTGAATTGATTTGAAGTAAATTGAATTGAATTGAATTGAAGTGAAGTGAAGTGTAGTAAGGACAGGAGGGAGTGAGACAAGGCTGCCACCTAGTATCACCGACCACCTTACTGATTATGGTCGACTGGACTGGATCATGCAGCAAACGATGAGGAGGTGTGAGTAGATGGACACTGGCTGGTTGGATCGATGAAAAGACCCTGGAATACTTGGACCTCGCCAACTATGCTGATTTATCTCTAATGTCTTGTAACACCAGCTAGAAGATCTACAGGCACAAGCTAACAAGTTGACAGGAGAGGCAGGGCAGCGAAGGAAGACGGAACTTCTTTCAGGTGAACGTGGAGAAGATGGAGGTGATGAAGATACTCAAGCGACAACAGCATCAACAACAAGAGGCATCAATCACCATCAACGGTAGAAACCTTAGGGAAGTTGTCTGTTTCACGTACCTGTCTACCTAGGCAGCATTGTTTCAACTACAGGTGGGGGGGGGTGGTGGCACAGATGAGGATGTCAAAGTCGTCAGGATCGGAAAGACAGCAACACAGGCCTCACTTCATTAGTCTGAAATCAGTGTGGAGATCTAGTGCACTGCACTCAGCATAAAGCGTGAACGAGATCCGGATTTTCAACACCAACATCAGTCAAGTTAGTGCTTCTATGTAATGGTTGACAGACTGACTTGGAGCGTTACGAAACGTATTTCCAACAAACTACAGCCATTCATCACATCAACAGCTGCTGCTTACGCTCACTCGTTACTGAAGATCGATCAGATGGATGACCAGAATAACGAGAATAAGCAACGAGGAACTTTGACAATGAAGCAATGAAGCAAGAATCTATCACGCAACAAATATGCGGAAAACAGTGAGGATGGAGATGGGGACATCCAGCGCCAGGCCCTCTAGTGGAGTCAGAAGGAGGAAACGAAGAGTTGGGCGTCCGAGGTGAGGGTGACAAGGAGGAAATCATGTGAGGAAGAAATGAAATCTTGTGGGCAGTGGTGGAGCCAGGTTGAAAAGACTGCAGGGAAGAGAATGCAATAGCGGCGTGCTACTGAAGCCCTATGTTGACTAGGAACCCAACGGAAAAATAATAAATAGAAATAATCCTACTAGAATTTTTAATTTTAGGCGTTAAAGTAAATCATTGTGACTCACATAGTGGCAGCTTCATATGGGTGTAGTATATCAACTGTAGACTTCCTAATCTTATTCATAACAAAGTTTGCATTCGAAGAGTTATCTTTATGTTATCTCACCCTACATCGTTATCAGTGGATTAAGTTCAATATCTAAGCTCTCAACTTAGGGGTCTATCCAGTATGTTAAAAAAATTACATAAAGAAATGAAACACATAAGAGAAACTTTAGTTCTTGATAATTATCCTCCTAGATTTATTCAGAAATACTTAAGGATGCTTAAAAGTAAAAGTAAAATTAATGATCTAGTTACTTACATGTTGTTTTAAATGCAAACGACCTCTTGTATGGTTAGATGAGAGAAATTGATTGGTCTATGAAGAATTACCAATGTATTTTAAGGCTCATGGAGGTTATATTTCAAGGTAGTATTTATCACTAACTGATATCAGATGGGAAACCACTGATAGCCTGGGAGAACTATACAGTTGTTTCCTCCTAGTATGGGACTCCTCAGTAGTACTCACCCATTACTCCACCCCGCGAGGGATTGAACTGAGGGCCAACAGGTCTCATAGTGAACACGTTAACCATCCAGCCACCGGACGGAAGTTCAATGGTCGATAGTTTTATGTTTGTGTCAGTTCGCCATCTAGCGTGTTTACCCGCTAAGATCTTCAGTTGGGATTTGCTTCACTTCTGAGTGGCTGACCCCACAGGTCACGGCTTCTCAACAGCTTTTAACTAACGATTTTTCATTGTCTTATCCTACGCATAAATAGTATTCTAGCAATCAAGTTAGCATTGTGATCACCAGGTTAAACGACTCCTCTTAACTTTTGATCAGCTGAAGTCTAGTAGTATCTAGTGGTTATGTCATACTTCTAAGGAAAGATTAACTTGATTATTTATCCAAATATTCAGAATAAGTTGCATATTTATGTGTATATTAATTCTGGACTTATTGTTCACTTCGGAATGGGGTTAGTAACAACAGAACAGATGGAAGGTATAAATCAATTTCACAATGAATATTAACTTTCATAGTGTTTATCATTGTTGTTATTATTATTATCATACTTTGTTCTATACAAGAACAGAAAATAGTAGTCAAAACAAATGGCAGTCTGTCTTCAATTAAATGGATTACAGATTTAAATAAACTTAATTATTCCTGACCCTTTTTTTGTAGGAAAACATGCATAAGAGTTAGAAATGTATCATAGAGACATGTGAATAGATCAGCATAGATGTATAAAGTGAATTTCTTATCGCGACCTCGTCCTCCCCCCCCCCCTCCCACCTCAACTACTGTATTATATAATCAATGGTAGATTGACTGAAAAGTCATTTTTAATGTCATGAAGCTATCACTAATGCTGATCATATCATATAGCAAAAATGTTCTGATAACTATTCAATATGGAGAGAGGAAGCGAATGCGCACAACAGAGGGAGACTGAGAGAAAAATCTACTATCTTTATGCATAAAAAGTGATGTAATTAACTTCAATCAATCGTAGTTGTCATTGTTCACGTGGTAACTAATTTCTAATAGTTAATTCGATGAATTATCATTTGAATATACATTCACAAATAGATGTATGATGTAATCCATTTAAACATTTCCTTTTTTTCACGAATAATAGTACTAATAATTAACAAACCTGAATAAATTAATTACGTAATAAGTAACCAATTTAGATAAACTGAAGTGTTGTTTATCTAAACTAATGTTGAAAACCATGAGCCATATTAATAACGGTTTAAAGGATAGTTTATATTACTAATAATAGCTTAGTGTTCTCTGAACTCTATTATTTACTTAAATATCGGTGTTTCGCTTTCAGTTTGAGTGGTTTCATCAGCAGTCACTAAATTAACATAATATAGTAACATCTTTATTTCAAATAATATCTTTGATACAACATAGGATCCTCAGTATGTAATATTTCAATATATTCATTCTCAGTACAATATTTTTAGACAAAATAATTATTACATCTGAATGATATCAATAATAATAGTAGTAAAGGCTAATCTAGTTTGGAATGGGAAATGGATCGAAAAGCGATGGCTTGAATGTAAGTTTGGTATTGGTGGTTCATTCAGTCGGGCCGTTTTCTATCTATCGAGGTATTTTTTTTCTGGTTTGTTGTTAACTTTTTTTAAAAGGCTGCTTGAAAGCATTCCTAAAATGTATGACAGTACATTATATATTTAGAAGATTCAGACACATTGAAAGGGAACTATTTTATGTGATATTATTTGATATGTGTTTCCTAAGATACCTTATTGCAGATGTACATACAATATTTGAACTGCAATTACTATTCACTTATTTGCACAAAAGAATGTCAGTCAACTCTCTACCTCAACTTTATCGACTTTGAGAAGGCCTTTGACAGCGTCGACCGAGAAGTAATTTGGAAACTGCTTCATTACTACGGAATACCAAAAACCTTTATCCGCCTCATTCAACAACTATATGAAGACGCCACATGCCAAGTAATTCACAATGGGAAGCTCAGTGATGTTTTTGAAGTGAAGTGAAGTGAAGACAGGAGTGAAACAAGGTTGCCTACTATCCCACATGATATTTCTGATTGTGGTCGACTGGATTATGCAACAAACAGTGGGGAGTGAGAAGAGGGGGATACGCTGGCTGGACTGCGGGAAAGAACCTAGAAGATCTGGACTTCGCCAACGATGACTTGTGTCTGATGTCACACAAACTTGAAGATGTACAGGCAAAAACTAACAAGTTAACAGAAGAGGCAGCGAAGGAAGACGGGACTTCAAGTGAATATAGAGAAGACAGAGGTGATGAGGATACCGCACCACCATCAACAACAACAACAACAAACTCCAGTCACCATGAACTGGAGAAACTTAAAGGAAGTAACCTCCTTCACCTATCTAGGCAGCACTGTTTCAACTACAGGTGGCACAGACGAGGCTGTCAAAGTCAGAATCGGAAAAGCAAGACAGGCGTTCATTAGCCTGAAACCAGTGTGGAGATCTTCTGCACTCAGCATGCGGAACAAGATACGGATTTTCAACACCAACGTCAAGTCAGTGCTTCTGTATGGTTCAGAGACTTGGCGGGTTACGAAAGGGATTTCCAACAAACTACAGACATTCATCAACAACTGCTTACGCTCGCTACTGAAGATCAGATGGCCAGAAAGAATAAGCAACAAGGAGCTCTGAGAACGAACCAACCAAGAGCCGATCACTCAATAGATATGCAGAATAAGGGAGTGGAGATGGATTGGGCATACACTGAGAAGGCTGACTGTAGAAATCATGCGTCAGGCCCTGGAGTGGAACCCGATGGGAAGCGACGAGTTGGGCGTCCGAGGTGAGGGTGACATGGAGGAGATCGTGCGAGGATGAAGTGAGAGCTTCTGGACTGTCATGGAACCAGGTTCAAAAGATCTCAGAGAACAGAGGTCACTGGAGACGTGCTACTGAAGCCCTATGTTCCATTAGGAACCCAAGGGACTAATAATGATAATATTTTGCACAAAAATGCTAGTTGTAGCTAGAGTAGATAGTGATGTACTGTGTAGTTTGAACTAAGTATCATTTAGTCACTAGTAATTAGCAGAATTATTGTTAGTTGATATACATACTTTGATTGTGACTAACAACCCGATATGTACCACTGTAATTAGTTATACAGTTAAATATAATAATAAGTAATAAAAAGTGATAAATCGTTTTTATCAAAGTCTCAAATTACATATTTTACAAATTAACCTATGTATGTTCATCAGAGGATTGTTGAAACAAGCGTAAATGTTATATAATTTGTCAATATAAATTGATGAATGATATAAACTATGCTCATGGTAACTTGTTGTCCTTGACGGAACAATAAACTGTGTTGCCATTGTGGCTAAGCCATCGATCGATCACGTGACCGAGTGACTGTGCTAATCTGATTGATGGTCTGCCTTAGTGCCAGTAGCTTACGTAAATAATGTATGCCCTTCATTGAACTAATATTACATAACTGAACAACTGATTATTGAGACTGATTTCATCATGAAATAAAATATATACAATTGTGACATGAAATAAACATGAATAATAAGATGAGTGGTTCTCAGTATACTCAATGGTTTCGCAGTAATCTCCTACACTGTACATGTAATATAGCTTAGGTAATTTCAACTATCTCGCAGTCAAATAACAAAATAGCCACCTACATAACCATGACTGGATGCCTTCAAGGTCTGATATAAAGCCAGGATCTTTGATAATAATCAAGTCCGTATTGAAAACGCTCACTGATGGGCTGAAGTCTAGGTTGCAAATGCTTGTTTGCTGGTTGAATAATCTAATAGCTAAGATCTCTAATTATATTTGAGCTAATGACTTCTAAAGCAAGATTAAATGAGTATTCAGTACTCAGTGCTTCTCTAACTGATGTCCCAGCTACGATAAAAAAAGACCTTGAAATCGATTACTTCCACGCAGACAAACCAACTGGAGAGACAGCTGTATACCTTTGAAACGTGGCTATTTCACTGGTTGACAGTTGTGCATTTAGCATCTATGACTTCATGATATTTGTGTTACACTACGCTGATACTACTAATTTTATTTAGTATCAGGTTGATAGAGATTTCATTCCAAGGTAGTATTCATCATAGGGTGATATCACTTGGAAAAGCATTGGATAACAACCCACCACCTCTTTACGGATAGAATTCAGTTCTCGTGGCGAACGCTTTGACTATTCAGCCATTGGGTCGAAGTTGAATGGTCTACAGTTTCTTAATCCTGTCACTTCATGATATATCGCAATTATCCACCAAGATTTTAAGTCGGAATACGATTCACATCTGAGTGACATCTTCTCATGAGAAATTTGGGACATCCATCATGAAGCACATCACTGGTGAGGAGTATAAAATTTTGCCCTGTTATTCCCCCCAAAAATGATATTGTTTACAGATATATTTTGAAAAAGATTAGTGCTTAAGTTTATGCAAAACTTTATTATAGAAATGTAGAAAGCTATTCATTTAACTTTTCATTGTTCAATAGATTTCATAAATTGATAAAAATCAATTATCAAAGTTTTGATGTGGGAATTTTAAACGGTTGTGTCATGTTTCATTAATCTTCATTATTGAAAAAAAAATTGATCAAAATAGATAATCAATGTGTTGCTCCCACTCTCTAATTCAGTTAGATTTGGATTAGGATGAGAAGTCCTGACTAGACAGCCAGTGTAAATACGATCAAGTGATGGTAAAGCATGATGAATTCACAAGGTAATCGGGCAAAATCCTTGATGACTGAAGTGAAGTAAAAGTCTGGCCAACAGTTGAACCACTTAGGTCAGCTAGTGGAGGACTGTGTCGGAAAGCTGATGGTTTCTGGTTCGAATCCGGAGGGGGAGGGGTCAAAATTTTCCTTTCACCTCTACTCATCATTCAGTATAAATTTATCTAACTGTTTAAAAATTAATTTATAAAGTGGAGAATTTCATTTAGACTAAAATTACCACTTTGTTTGAAAAGAAGAAAAATCTGTGTTAATTTTATCCGAAACACTGTCACTTGAGCAATATTCAATTCCGTTTATCATATTTCATTGTACAAATGAGTTTCCTTCTCTTCTTTGTTAAATAACACAGATGATTTTATTCCATCTAGATTGTTATCGTTCATTGACAAATTATTTTTTATCTAATAGTTCATCACTAACTTTTCTTTCCTATATGTGTAAATCATCCTATTTCATAATTTATATCAAATATGATCAAGTGCGTGGGTGTATCTGTGCGTATACACATACGATGGGTGGATGGCAGCTGAAAGGGAATGATGTGGTAAAGCATGATGGGTGCATAGTGTGACATACCTAATGCTTAGGAATTCCTTCACCAAATTATGATGGAAGAGAAATATTGAATGATCACATATGTTTGTTACAAAAAATTGGGAAATATGTTCTCCCGGTTTTTTTTTCCTTTTTTCTATCACCCTTTTACTGGTGTACACATTTTATCTTCCTTTGTGTACTATACAAACCAGAGGAACAAATATTCTTTTAAACGATAATTTATAAAGGTTGTTTGTTTGTTTATTTTCATCTTTGTGTTTTGTTCAAAGAAAATCAATCAATCAATTTTACAAGTGTTTCTTTTATCCCACTGTAAATTCCTTAGTCATAAATTTCATTTTTTTTACATTGGGCTTAATTATAGGATTTACAATGATCATAATCGTAA
The DNA here is from genome assembly GCA_944470555.2 of Heterobilharzia americana. Lineage (NCBI taxonomy): Eukaryota > Metazoa > Platyhelminthes > Trematoda > Strigeidida > Schistosomatidae > Heterobilharzia > Heterobilharzia americana. The sequence goes on along the minus strand of OX104129.1, from coordinate 56,167,960 downwards.
CGGTAATATATATATATATATATATATATATATATATATATATATATGCTGCATTAAGACATTATGTTTCAATGTTTCAATGGTAAGAATGGGAGAAATATTCGCTATGAAAACATAGTAGTTGGAGTAAACGGGATAGAAAACACAAAAAACCAAATATTTCAGAATCATAGGGGCGGAGAACTGAAATTATACACTGCTTAGACATTCATACATGCACAACTACACACACATACACACTCATGTTGACAAGCATCTATTGATCCACTGTCATAACCGGTCACATGAACAATGTTGGAAGGATTCTGATGTGGATCATAAACATAAGAGATCTAACGGTAATGATAACGGTAATAAATGATCAGTGGAAATGAAGAGAAAAGTTTAGTCAAGTTTGAGGTTTTCATGATTTTTGTTTCCCCCCCCCTCCCCCACCCATGTTCCTAATTATAGGGTTAATTATATTTCATCTCCTTTCCTTATTTTATGGGAACAATACCATATACAGGCAGTGTTTGTTAAGCAGACTTTAAAAATCGATATGGTATTTTGTTTAACTTGAATGTTGAATGTCAAATGATTACCTGTTGAATATCTACCTATGAAATGCTATAATCAGGTAATCTTTTCTCTGTTATTCTCTGTATGATAAAAAACAGGTTGAAAATTGCTATTTCTTTTTTATGACATAAAACAACATAAGTAGATGATTGTTTTTCTAAGATAATTATTTGTTGGAAACATGCGTCAACAAGTAAAGGTCGATGATGAATCTTTGTCAAAGATTATGAAGTATTATGATTGAATAACACAATTGACGATGGGGTTTAGTACTGTACATCAGTAGTTAAATAAAAGTTATTCAAAGCTGAGAAGCACCTATGAATTCTCTCCAGAAATAAATGCATTTCTAGTGCATTGAATCTTCCTCTATCTATCAAGATTTGATCAACTATTCTACAGTTTATTGCATCAGTTTATGGGTAGTTTTTCAGTTGAAAAAGCGTGATGAAGTTAGCTTTACCACAAAATTAAAAAGTTAGTCAGTGATCTTTAAAGTAAGCCACCTTACTTCTGAACTTTTACTGACTTGCTCTGATGGATAACTAGTCCCACAGACTTTGTACCTTGATTCAGTAAAGATTACGCAAAGCTTATGAAATTTGATTGTCAGACCTGAAATTCAAAGTGAAGACAACAGTTGCCTAAACCCTATTGATAACCAGATAGTCTGTTTGACAATTTTCAAGGATGTTTGAAACACTGACCGAAAAAAATCATTTTAACTGGTTAACTGTCCAGCAATCTCAACTTCAGTGTTCCTTGTTGTAGAGTTGGTAGATACTCACCCACATTTAGAAGTAAATGTCTAGCAGAAACTGCTAGTACTAAGGCACGATAAATTGCCTTGCACATGCCGTCTAACTTGAGGCGTCTTTCAAAGTAGGTGGTAAGACGGTAACCTACCAAAAACACCTATCAGGACATAAAAGAACCATTAGTTCAACCCAGAGACTCTTTTTAACGATTTTATTTATGAAGCTATATCTATGAAAAAGCACGTATCTACAGCTATGGTAATCAGGAAAATTATACCTCACTATTCATATTTTCATTCAAATCATGTGATGGTCAAAGCTGTTATGAGCAGTAGACATTGATAGAAACACTACAGTAATTACGTAAAGTTTAGTAAGTTTGGTTAAAACGTTGAGAAACATGACGAAGCCAGATTTGCTCACAATGAGCACAAAAGCAGAAAGCAACAGAAACCGTGTAAGAACTGAACAGAATGAAACAAAGGATTGGGTTTTTTAAATGGCTTGAAATTAAAAGAATGACACAAGAAGTGGTTAGACAAGTTCTCTCTGTGTCTCACGCAGATAATAATGATAATAATAATAATCACTTTGACTATCTAGTATGGCCGAGGTTTGGTAGACTAGTATTTACACTCAGTAATGTTTGAAGGTGAAATGGAAATTTGGACTACGGCGATATTCGAACCAGCGACCACCGTGTTCCCGATAAACTTCCCTACCAACTGAACTACGAGTCAAAATGATAATCAGTAAAATGCTCCCACTCTCTAATTCAGTTAGATTCGAATTAGGATGAGAATTCCATTTGGACAGTCAGTGTGAGAACGATCAAGCGATAGTAACGTATCACGAATTCACACCGCAGTTCCGCAAAAGCCTTAGTGATTGAAGTGAAATCAAAATATGGTTAGTAGTCAGGCATCGTAGCTGAGTTGATAGAGCATCGGGCCGGAAACCCAGTGGTTGCTGGTTCGAACTCGTCCACCATCCAAATTTTCCTTTCATCTCCAATCATCACCCAGTATAAACAATAATAATATATTTGCTTTATTCCTAACCACAATTATGCTTACGATACAGAATTCTTGGGATGTGAAATTGCGTTGGTTTACTCGTTATACAGTATTTTCCACATAAATATTAATAATGCATGATAAAGAATAACTGGATTGTTGAAATGCTTAATGACTTCAGGGTCACAGAAACTGTTTCCTGTTGTAAAGTTGATTGGCTACACTATGTCTAATATGATATTCTTTAAACAGTACACAAGCTATATAAGGTGGTATGGTTAAATCTTTATGTATAGTTGTGCTTGCATGGAGTTTAATATATTTGAAGTTGTTATTCATCGTAGACTGACATCATTTGGAGGAACAAAGGAAACCTGGGAGCACTAAACAGCTGTTTCGTCCTGGTATGGGACTCCTCAACAGTGCGCACCCACGACCTTCAGGTTCCACGGCCAGCGCGTTACCATTGAGACACTGGGTCAGAATCCAATGCTCCATATTTCCAACTTCTGTCACCTCACGATATGGATTCTGACCCAGTGGTTCAATGGTAACGCGCTGGCCGCAGAACCTGAAGGTCGTGGGTGCGCACTGTTGAGAAGTCCCATACTATGACGGAATAGCTCTCCAGTGCTCCCAGGTTTCCTTTGTTCCTCCAACTGCTGTCAGTCTACGATGAATAACAACTTGAAATATTTCCAAATCTCCACAACTCCCTCAAAATTTAATATATTTGCTCCTTTTCTTCCCAGAGGACAGACATGGAGAGAGGTGAATATGCAGTGGATGCTTGTCGTCAGGTAAAATATTTCTAGCCAGCAGTCTACAAAAGATTAGATGCCTACCCACAACTGTATTAATCAGAACGGTTAATTATGTACCCCTTGCTCTACACTAATAGACTTCAAATTGAAATTTAATCTCTTAGTGTTTCACAAATTGGAGTCAGAAACTAACTGAAATGCTTTAGACAGTAAAAAAAGACTGAAAATGTTCTATTTCTGTAAAATGCAGTCACTATTCTATTCGTCTGTAGAACAGCCTGAATAATTTATAAGCAAATCACTGGGTTGTTAGTTTACTGCCAGTTGTGTTAGTAATATTGATTACCGTCGACTTAAAACAAAGCATGATTTGCTGATACATGAGTAAGTTGATTTTCTGTCAAATGTTGAATGCATAAATTGTATAGTTCCTCAACAAGCTGCTTAAGTAACGTCACTTACGCTGGTGGTCAACAATCTTTTTGTTTTTCTAAATCTGACCCGTTTTATATTTGTCGAGTACAGTCGCTCTCTGGAAGTATCCTTTAGGATTGTCTGAATATACTAAAGTGTGTTGGTTAGTTTTCTCTCTTTCCATCTGAAAAATCCATGCCTAGTAAATGTTAATCACAATGACAAGAAGTTCATGAAGTAGAGAAAATGGGAAAATGAGATAAATTACGTAGTAATTATGAACTACTTAAGGATGACTGGATCAGTTCAACGGTTACTGCTGTCATGCCAACGCCACAGAGTAGGTATCATCAATACGCTTACAGTCCTTTCCTCAAGTAAACCACAGCATAATTAATATTCAGATAGTATTATGACATCTATATAGGAAGGAGCCTATCTACCAGCAGACGTTGAGCAATTCAACCCTGTAGAACAGTGGGGAATTACAACTGATGCCTCATTGACCTAGTGGATGATGATTTGATGTTTGAAGTGATGGGTATAAAGTTTAAATTTCAATGGGAACACCACCATTCACTGGGGTGCCAGTATGTCCAGCTGACAAATCTCAAACAGAAATAAACACATATCCCGGTTCCCACTGCTGACCACCAAGTGTCGTAGACTCCACTCCTAACTAGTAAATTACATAGAGATTGACTGAAACCCAATGTATATTATTACAAAGCGTATGTTAGTCATCTTGGACAATGTAACCTCTGATCCCTCAAGTTGATTGTTTCATTCTCTTCATCCACGTAATAGCTAATATATCAACTATTTGGCTTAGACATCCAGCTGACAAGTCCCAAATAGGATGAAATGCACATCCTAGATTCCACTGCTAGCCATTGCCCATCATTACTATAGATATTTGACCTAATTTTACAAGTACTGAAAAGGATGTTTCACCTTTCTAAAAAAAATCAATTTACGAAAGAAGGTCAACAACAGTCGGTAGGACAGGGAAGGGGAGTGGGGAGGTAATGGGGCATATCTTTGCTGAACAAGGATAGATATTACACCCACCCCCTAATTGATAGGGGATACATTAGCTATTAAAAGAAATAGTTTTATTTTTTAAAACTGAGTATTGTTCTAATTGATAAGTACAAAACAAATGTGCTTTTTTGGAAAAAAAGCCCAATTTATTTACGTTTATAAGTGGTAATCATATTTACTTGTCGTAGATATTTACAGTATATTGATGTTATGTGGACTATCAATCCTCTGTGTGTGTGTGTGTGTGGCTTATTAATAAACAGTAATTACTGAAAGATAATAACCTACTCATTATCGATTATCGATTATTAAAAAGCGAGCATAAATCACATTAACTTGCCTTGATTAGAGTTCATTTTGAATAATTTTTTTAATAAACTGATGATTACTACTCAGTTAGTTAATGTTGACATAAAGTCAATTTTAATCGTGAAGGGAAAACAGACATAGAAAATCAATTGTAAAGAGGTTTAACAAATTTATCTAATGATGAACAATATTTTGTAAAAGGTTAGACGATTGGTCTGGGTATAAATAGATTAAAAGGGTTGTACGCTAGATGACTGCTGCTCATACAAGCATCCATTTCTGTCTTTAGCCGAAATATGAAATAAATGCTAGATCAAACATTTATGTAGAAAGTACATCTACTGAGCTAATGTAACAGGATAGAAACACTGAAATATACAGTCAACTAAATTATAATGTTGTTGCTTGTATTATCTCGTCGTTGACTAAATCGAATTGATCGGTCTCTATTGGCACATGGGTTTCTGCCCATCATTAAAAATGAAACGATAGACAATATCGAGGTTTTCATGGGGAGCCCATAGGCCAATAACGACCAATCAATTCGGTCTAGTCAACGACGGGATAATACAGTCATGAGCATAAAAAACCATACCTATCACGCAATAATCAGCTACCGTGACTCTGGTCTAGTGGATAACGCCCTACCGTTTGAAGCCATCGCTCCTGAGTTTGAGTTCTAGTAGGAATAATACCATTCAGTGGAAGACAGGTACATGAAGCTGACTAGTCCCAAATAGGATGAAAGCCGCTTCATGGATTCCACTGCTAGCCACTATCCATGGTATGTCTAAATCTTGTTGACGATTTTGAATATCTGAGACTGATTCTGCGCTGTGATTGAAGGTGAAATGAAAATCTGGGCTGCAGCAGGATTCAAATCAGTGACCTCCGGGTTACCGGCCCAGTGCTCTATCAACTGAGCTACGAGACCCGGGTCTAGGGAAGGTAAACTAGAAGTCAATGGTCCGAATCCTGCGGCTGCCCAGATTTTCATCTCACCTTCAATCATCACCGATTATCAGTAAGAGTCTGCCAAATCACGCCTATCTCAGATAGTCAGACTGATAAACAGAATTTAGACACCTGACTTGATCTAGCCTGTTTATCATTTCATGCGTTACTCACTTGTAAGTTGTATACAAGCATCCCTGTGTATGGGGATAATTTTCATAGTGGAATGGCTCGGATCGTTGAGTACTGAAATCCTTCGAATCTAGCTAACAAAATCTTCTGATCGAATCGGTTCTGAGTTACTCAACCTGTTTACCAGCATTTTTAAACGAATTTAAATATAAGTGGGAGAGTAAAACACCACGTTTGAAAACTTCGAAATAAAACCTTCACTTTATTTCTATTTAGAGGCTTGTGAAGATTTGTCAATTGATTTTAGGTTAGAGTTCATCATGGACTGGATATCAGTTGGAGGAACTTTAGAAACCTGGGGGCACTGAGCAGATGTTTCCTCCTATTATGGGACCCCTCAGCACTGAGCACCCACGACCCCTCCAGGGATCGAACCCATGACCTCCAGGTTCTGTGGCCAGCACATCAACATTGAGCCAATGAGTCGCAATCCTATGGTCAATATTTCTACTTCTGCCAGTTCATGACGTAGCACGATCTCCATCCAGTTGTGTCATTGAGTAACTGTCCTCATGTTCGACTTGACTGACTTCACGTTATTGTCAGTAATTCTAGGTGAGTGTGATGACATATTGAAAAAATGAACTACTGTTCGAGCCCCAGTAGGAGCGAAATCACTCGCTGAGGTGCAGGCACATCCAACTGACGAGCCCAAATAGGACAAAATACGCGTCCTGTGTTCCTTTTCTAACCACAACCAAGTAAATATGCTAAAAATGGTTACAAGCTGACGAATCTGGTAGTAAAAAGAAACCGATGTAACTATCTAGTCATTTGTTCTAAGCACTGACCAAAACTTGTGGATTAAACTTAGAATATAATCACTGAGTTAGGTGATATGATACCACACTGCATTTCACTTTGGTGTCAGATGTTTGGAATCAGTCAACAGGAATCTCTATTCAACCTGAGTTTTCTGCTTTTTCATAATCATCATCAAGACGTGCCTGGAACCATGCTGAAAGTGTTGTTAACTCGTTGATTTGAATAATTGTTACTAAGTACCAGAGTTAGGGTTTATACCACTGAGCTGTCCATAACATTAATGATCCTTGAAGAACTAAAGTATGAACTGGAGTTACTATTCGAGTTTGTGTCGCTGAATTCCTTGATCTGCACAATCAAATTGGCTAACCCCTTTTACGAAACCCGCTTTTGTGTGCATACTTTAGTTCCACAAACTCTGTTTGGAATGTGTCACTTGAGTGGCTACTTGCATGCAAATGACTGTCTATATTTCTAGTAAGACTCCAAGATTTATAAAGGTAGAGAATCTATGGAAAACACGATGGGCATCATAACTGAATGCCCCAATAGATGACAATGTGGAATTCAAGTGGTCGGAACTGACTTTTTTCTTGTTATTAATACCTTGGATAAAAAAGAAGCATCAGAATTGTTTAAGCAACAAGTAAACCAACTTACCAGCAATAGATAAATATTGTTTCTGACGAAATTTTCTTTCCAATGCTAATAACTGTTGAGTAGTGAACGGAGTTCTTGGTCGACGATTTGGTTTATGTTTTCTAAGTGTACATTTCTGTGGAACAGGTCGATCTAAATATTTTTAGATAAAAATAATTAAAAACCAACTGAATACAGATTTATACAACATCTGCATTGGTAAACATAACCTATTCAAATAAACCACCATAAGTATTTGTTAAATTTAAACAAACAATCTAATATATAGTTTTCAAGGGAATGTTCAGCATGTAGTGATATGAGTTGGGAAACTACTGAAAACCTGGGAGCACTGGCCAGCTATTTCGTCTCAATGTGGGACATCTCAGTGGTATTCATCCTCGCCCCTAAAGTCATCAGGTTTCATGGTGTGCACGTTGCTATTGAGGCAAACTGAATTGATATCAAAAAAATTTCACTTTTTGCAATGCCAACTGAATAATTAATGATACATGGGGATGAATGTATGTGAAATGAAAATCTGGTTCATAATACAATTCATAATCATCAGTCTCTTTACTACCAGCTAGGTAGTGTGATAATTCAGCTACAAGACCTAGTCGCTGACTAGGTCTTAACTCAAGCCACTGAAAGTTATACTCGGATACCATTGATTACTGCTAGTTAAGCTCGTTTTGAATTTAGACGAAGAAATCTGTCTCGTAGGCTAGTGTGATAATAGCTGTTTACCATGATTGAAGTCGGAAACCGGTTACCAACTGATTCCTGAAGCTTAGTTTCTACAGCATCGAGCCAGTAAATCAGAGGCCACCAACCAATTCCAAATAGCTTTATGCTATATGTTTTCACCTCCCCCCCCCCCTTCAACCATCATCTTGTATCAGTGACACCAATCCCCCGAATTATGGCTATTTCAGATAGTCTAATCAGTAATTACTTTATAGTACTGCGTTAGTTTGTTACGATTGTTAGATAAAATGGCTTGTCTGATGAAATAGAAATCAAGAAAACACAATGAAGAAATGGTAACTTGTTATTCAGCTCTTTTCAGCTTCTAGTTAATGTGGGACAAAAAAATACTGACCTAAATGAAGGTGGTTGAAAACAAGTATGAAACTGGAGTTCAAGGTTTCTTACTAATAGCACGCAAGCATTCGATAACAGTCCAGTGGAATTTTAAAAATATGTTTCGTCTTGCCCAAGATTCATCAGCTGTCTGAATCCCTAGCCCATCGCTTTAAATTTTACACTGAAACTACTATTCAGTATTTATTCCTGCATAAATTAAAGCAGTATCTGGTAATTTTATAAGTAATGATGAGAAACTACTAAACAGCATTCATACATCATTACTATGAATCTTAGTTAACTGTTCCTAATTTATTCGAAATGATGATTGAAAGATGATATGAGAGCTTGGATAGCAGCAAGATTAAAAACCAGCTCTCTCTAGACTACTAGTTGAATACTCTTCCAATTATGCCTTGAGACTGAATTTGTTAGAGTGAAATTTTTGCTCACTTTTGCAAATAAGTCGTAGTAATATGATCTTACTAGTCTGTGGAAATTTTATAACTTAGTTGAGAATATTCTATGTTAATATATGATCTCAGTATCAATATTAGTCAGCCAGACCATATCTATCTCAGATAGTCAAAGTGACAAAAGGACAGTTGTAGAGTTATCAGAAAAAGAAGAGAGTGGTTAACGTAAGCAGTAAAATATGATGAAGATAAGGCATAGTTATTTCTGCTTGACTGTGATTGATTATGGTTAGGGTTCAAATTGTTACGTGGGACCCCAATCTCAAAGTTTACATTTCCCTGCGAACAGTTGATGATTTCATAAACCAAGGTCATTTTTTAATCTAGTTATCCTTAGCTTTCAACATAAGTCGTTATATTTCAGCTAGTATTGTGATCTGGAGAAGATAATTGTTGGTATGTGCAGTATATGCTGTAACAACTTTAATAGGTAAACTTTTACAAAGCTACCAACTCGCTGACTTATATAACTATTAGTACTTGCAACCCCGTCACTATACTGGATCGTACTGTTCAACCTATGTTGGCATATATGCTTCTATGAGGATGCTTTGACATTGTCTGAACATTTATTATGTTATAGTTTACTCAGTGGCTAGCAGCGGAATTCAGAGCGCGCGTCTCGTCCTCTTTATATGTCGTCAACCAGACGTACCTATACTCCAGTGAGTAGTGATGTTTCCACGGGGATCTGAACCCTGTACTCATCGCTTCAGTTGCAGAAGCGTTACCCACCAGGCCTAAGAGTTATGAGAGTGTAGCACAGAACCTGTATTCCGACGCTAGCCACTACCAATAAACAACAGCTGGCCCCGGTTGCAAAAGAGGTGATTGTTGTCCCTCAATGGTCTAATGAGTGGTAATTCGGCGTTCAATTCTATAGGTACTAAGTATGAGTCTTAACCAGAACACCATCACATATATGGATTTAGGCACATCGAGATGACGAGTAGAAAACGGAAGAAATACGTGTCGTGGATTCCGCTGTTAGCCACCGAGTAAACCGTAACATAACTAATGCTATACACTTAACATCTGTATCACACACATAAAGGTTTCATTATACACAAGCAATTTCTGGAGAGACACTAAGTATAAAATCTGCGTACACATCCAGGCCTCCTGATACAACAAAGCAGTTTGTCTTGACAAAAATTAATTGATAACTAAATTAAGTATGACACTGTCATTAAATATACATACTTATTGAAATAAAAATGGTGTTAATTTTACAAGCCTGTAAACTTTTAGTGATTTTTTTTTCTCTTAGGAGCAATTGATGACATCAACTCAGATGTAATTAATCTTTAGGATAATTTCATGAGGATTAGAAGTGGTGTAACATTTTGGAACAGTTTTAACTGAACCAGATAAAAATCTGTAGGAAAGATAATTAATTAATCCTTTTCTTTCTAAAAAAAAAAAGATGATATTACTTAAATTGATATCGTGAACTTTTTCACCATGTAAAAGCAAATCATTTACAATCGAAGCTTAAAGCTTCGATATGATATTGATATTCTAAAAAGATGAACTCATTTACTGAAAGAATAATCCGGAGAAGCAATGATGTTTTCTTCTTCATAAGCTCATATTTTAAATATTGTTCATGAGAAGAGAAGGTACTTTCACAGTGATCATGTTATGATGAAGAGTTGGGAGAATAATTCACGGTGGAGACTCTTCCACCTGAGTGGTTTGTTGAATACAATTAAAATACCGATAATCATCAGTAGAATGACCCTGAAAGATGAAGAATAGTTAGTAAATTAAAAGAGGTAGAAGCCAGTTAGAATATCAGTAGGTTGTATTGAAAGTTAGCAAAGTGGGAGAAACAGGTGCTAACGAAAAGGTCTCAAAAAGTATGAAAAGTTCAGAAAAGAAAAGGGACAGCGACATTTCTAACAGGTTATTACTTAAAATAGACTTGTAAATTGTTAATCTGAGTGATTTTCCGAGAATTGATTGATTCTAAGAACAGTATTCAACATGAACTGACATCAGCAGGAGAATTAGTGCTAAAACCTGAAGAGCACTGTATATCTGTTTCGTTCTAGTAAGAAGTAAACAAGCATGATCTCATACATAACCAGTCGCAGAACTCCCATCTCTTAGGTAGAGTACATTGTTATTTAAACGCCCAACTGGAATGGTTTACGCTCTTCAGATTCCATAATTTTATGATATAGTACACCCATCTATTAGGATCATTACTGAAGTATCCGTCTCCACGTTCAATTTCTTATGAAAAAGTATAAAAGCATACTTAGAAGTTAACCATTTGTCAGTACTGAGTATTTGTTCGAATGCTTGAAATTAGAAAGTGTAGATCATTGAATTCTAATAATGCGGTTCAATAGTAAAGACTTGGGCAAAAGACTTAATGGTCTTGAATACTGACTGCTGAAGAGTTCAAGGTTAGGACGGAACAGGTGTCTGTTAAATAATTATTACATAACTTAGCCCATTACTTGTTTATGCACTAGACTATCAGTCACATTTTCTGTATAAAGTTTTACGATACTTAATAACCAGTTACCCAAAGTAAAGCAACTGGGTTAGGGGCTTCGAGTCCACAGTCTACTAATTGTAAGTAGAATCTGTTAACCAATAAGCCACATATTCACTCCAGACTGTCTATTTTCAAATCTTTAAGTACTTTCATGTGAATTTCTAACTTACGGTACTGATTAGGGAGAGTGAGAATAGATTTAGATCTCTCTCGAAGAAAGTTTTACGTAATAGGAAAAAACGAGTTTTATTCTAGTTCCAGGTTTCTTTTTTAAAAAAAATTCTAAATACTGAAAGAAATCTGCATTCTTAAGAAGAGGGTTGTGGCATTTCAGCTTGCTTTATTCCGCTTTTTGAGATTATCGCTGATTAGATAACACAGTTGTTGGGTAGCTATGAGTTTCACCCCTATATAGTTAGCCAGTTTCTCAAGCATATGGTTAAAGTTATCGTGATCGTCGGATCGGACACTAAGCAGATGATATAGGACAAGTAAAAGTAGATTATATATATAACCCAGTATGATCTTATCAATGGTTGGAACCTCATATTTAGCCTGTTAAGATGGTACATATAGAATCTTGAGCCGATTAACCTTAGTACAGTTATTCTTTAAAAGAGGATAATGCAGTCAGTTTTCGCTAACAATGCACATTATTTTTCCATAGTCGAATTGTATATTTTATTTAGTTATATAAAAATATATAGACATACATTTCGTTTACTGAATCAGCTGACGAATTCCAAGCTAGGACGAAACAGCCCTTCAAAACTCTGTTCTTCAGTTGATGTCGATTTTTGACGAAAAAAACTATCTATAAATCTATCACTTCTGTGTAATCACTTCATATTAATAATGATAATCATATTTCAAGAGGAAATTCGCAAAATTATGTTAAGATGATACAACCGGTGTAGCCAACCAGATCTAGTGAGAATCGAATTGTGACACTGCTGTATAGCTAGCTAACAGAAGTTACAGAAAGTGAGCTATTGTATACCAGTCCGAAGGTTACGTGATCATTGTTAATGTTGATAATCCTTAGAACAATCTTTCGTATGACTGTGAATGTACATTGTTAAGACATCCCAAAGTGCTACAAAGTAGTGCTGTTTACTTTTCAACTATTCATAATGACAGCATCAACAATTGAAAAGATGGTTTTCAACACTAACTGACATTAGATAGACAACTGAAAAAACCAGCAACATATTACAGTTAAAGGTTTTGTCAACAGTGGATACTCAAGATCGATTTAATTATTTTCTGGCTTCGCAAAGGTCAAAATTCCATAACTACTGACTTTCAATCCCTTTACAACCGTCGTTGAGTTTCGTCAGTGTTTCTAATACTTAAAATAAATTTGTTCAGCTAAATAATGTCACCTAGAGATTAGACCTTTCAGTAAACCTTTTGTTGGATAAGTAATATGACTTCTTTACACTACCAGACAGCATATATCGATTACATAAACTAGTTAAATGTAGCCAGTGAGAAATTCTTCAACCTAAATCTCGTATCTACTGACACTCATTAGTAGAGCGTATATTAAAGTCATTGAGGTGAATTCTTACTTTTCCAAGGTGCCTTGAAAAAAGAGTAAACAATGAATGTGTGTGATGGTAAACAACTTTTCTGGGTTTGAACTATCCAAATAAATTTTTTTTTGTTTCAAGCATTGGGTAATCAGTATATGTGTATGGTTCTTGTAGACTTTGTTTACAATTTATTGAAATACTTGTAACTCTCCGTTGTTTTACTGGATCGAATTGCTCGACCTCTATTGGCATATGGGCTCCTGTATGGATGCCTCGATATTACCTGTGTTTTAATTATATATTAATAATGGATAGTGGCTAGCAGTGGAATAATGAAACGAATAAATTCAAACAAGGTGGATGTAGGATATGATAATTGATGCATATTGTATCCTAAAACATCCTGTAATAAACGACATCTATTTAAACCTTAATCGACTTTCTGCATATTGACGCACTGATTGGTTCTCGAAGAACTACGAGGGAAAACGAACAAGTTGGCGGAAGAGGCAGGACAGCGAAGACGGGAATCCAGGTGAACGTAGAGAATACAGAGGTGATGAAGATAACCAACCACCACGACGAACAACAGCAACATGAACAAGCACCACTCACCGTCAACGGAAAAAATGTAGAGGAAGTTGTCTCTTTCACCTACCTTCCTACCTACCAACCTACACACCTACCTACCTACCTAAACACCTACACACACACCTAGGCAGCATCATTTCAACTACTGGCGGTGGCGGCAGCTCAGACAGCAACACAGACCTTACTTCATTAACCTGAAATAATCACTGTAGAGATCGACTGCACTGCACTGCACTCCACTCCACTCCACACAGCATAAAGCGTGAACAAGATTCAGATTTTCAACACTAATGTCAGTCAAATGAGTCAGTGCTTCTATGTGATGGTTGAGAGACTGACTTGGCGCGTTACGAAACGTATTTCCAACAAACCACACACATACATGACATCAACAGCTGCCGCCCACGCCCACGCCCACGCTCACTGGATACTGACACTGAAGATCAGATGGATGGCCAGAATAATGAGAATAAGAGTAAGCAACAAGGAACTCTGGCTGTCTGGGTGGCTGGCTGGCTGGCTGGCTGGCTGGCTGGCTGGCTGGCTGGCTGGCTGGCTGGCTGGCTGGCTGGCTGGCTGGCTGGCTGGCTGGCTGGCTGGCTGGCTGGCTGGCTGGCTGGCTGGCTGGCTGGCTGGCTGGCTGGCTGGCTGGCTGGCTGGCTGGCTGGCTGGCTGGCTGGCTGGCTGGCTGGCTGGCTGGCTGGCTGGCTGGCTGGCTGGCTGGCTGGCTGGCTGGCTGGCTGGCTGGCTGGCTGGCTGGCTGGCTGGCAAACAACCAACAACCTATCACCCAACAAATATTCAGAAGAAAGTGGAGGTGGACTGGATTGGACTGAATTGGGTTGAACATAGACTGATGAGACGGTTTTGTGACATCATGTATCAGGTCAAGTTGTCGATTGGATCCGAAATGGGAAACGATGAGTTGGGCATCTGAGGTGAGGGTGATATGGAGGAGATGGTGTGAGGGTGAAATGAAAGCTAGTGAGGAGTGTTGGAGGCAGGTTGAAAAGCCTTGAGAGAAGAGAGTGAAATGTTGACGAGCTAGTGAAGCCCTATGTTCCACTAGGAACCAAAGTGACAAATAATAATAATTGGTTCTCAGTAAGTAGAAAAAACATCATCAGGTACATAGATCACTCTGATGTAGCTGGTGGAATCTACAGATCGGACTGACCGATTACGAACTACTAAAATTGTTCAGTATCTGATCAATCAGGGTTATGTCATTGAAATACTCTTATAACCAGTTTCATTTCTGAAGATGCTATGGCTGATGAAGAACCATCAACTAGGACTAGTTCTATTAGTATTCGGTAAAGTTCTGTTGGGTATATTCAGTTCATAATAGTTGATCAGTTCATTCATTTTGAGGTGAATGGGGATTTTAATTCGGAGGTAATATGCAATATTTATCACGGACGGATATCAGTTAGAGAAACAGTGCAAAGCTGGGAGCACTGAACAGCTGGTTCGTCCTAGTATGGGAGTCCTCTACGGTACGCACCCACGACCCGGCTAGAGATCTAATTTGGGAACTTCCGGTTTCACGGTGAACACGTTAACCATTCATCCACTGAGTCGGGGTTTAGTGGTTCACAGTTTCCAACTTCTGTCAGTTCCCGAGGTCTTAACTTGGCATCCGCTTCCCTTCCTACTGGATGAACCCACAGGTCACGGCTTCTCATTAGAACTTCGGGATATCTATCTGGAAACCGTGAAACCAGAAGATTCTAAGTTCAACCCCTAGCAGGTTAGTGGGTATATGCTGCTGAGGCATCCCATACTGGGACGAAACAGCCATCCAGGCTCTCAGGTTTCCAATGTTTCTCCAACTGATATCAGTCCGTGATGAATATTACATAACTGTAAATAATGATATACATCCTCATAAAGCATACTAGCCGGAAAAATATGAAACAATCAAAGCGGTAATTCATTTAGAAATTCACTGTATATATGAGTATATGTATAGTGGCAAATAACACGGCTAATAATCACACACACACACCAGCCTTTAGTGGTGGTTTATATAACGGAAACAAGAATAACACCAAGGTTTGTTTATTATACGGCATTAATCATATCACTTTGAACTTGTTCACAGGTCAGTAATTCCATAAGGCGTAACAGTCTACATACTAGTAACAATAATGATTATTGTTATGACATTAAAATAATTGAAATTATATTTAATGAGAAAAACTAGCAGTAATAATAATTTCTCTAGGATTTATTATATTTCTAATTAGAATACAATAACGAGTAACAGCCAGCGCTGATTTGTTGACTTAGATAGACAAGAATGCAAGATATACTACTGAGTGACTGGAGTAGTTACAAACCATTCAGATTGATCTGTAGTATTTTGCCAGTCAAATTAGAGTGATCTAAACACCGAACTGCTGTGTTGCTCGTTCGGGGCCAAGGTGATCAGCGGTATATCTAGACAAATTCAGCTCATATACCCAAACTAGTTCAGATCACCTGAATATGGCTAGCAGAGAAATGTCAATGTGGACTGGGCAAACTGATCATTCTATTTTAAAAATGTAGCATCGTATTCAATAAAGTGTTGAAGAAATTTCCGTTATTAATTGACCTTTCGAAACAGTTATCACTATGACTTGATAACAGTTAACAAATCGTTGGTTCGACAGCTTCCAGCTGTTTCAAGGCATGACCAATTTCATTATTAAGATAACTATTTGTAAGTCTCGTATTCAATACATTCGACACTATTCAGCCCTGAAACTAGCATTCTGCAGCTTGTATTACTTAGCAGTATGTCAGCATGATCCATGATGATATCTACTCTAAAATCGGTTAATTTCCTAGAAGCCTTCAAAACAAGGTGGGTATACAATTGTTCGATCTCAACGACGGTAACTAGGATTTCAAATATGAGATAGGGAGAAGAATTTATACATGACACATAACCTTGTCTTTTACATATAACTGTTCCTCTCTATAAGTAGCTTTAACTAGTGGTATGGGGGTGTTGATTGAAGGTGAAATAAGAAGCTGGACCGTAACAGGATTCGACCCAATGACCTTCGACTTAAGTATCAAGTGCTTTGCCAGATGAGATTCAAGACCCGACTGCCGACCAAAATGTTAACTCTACTTCAACTATCGGGTGGTTTAGCTCAATCGTTAAGTTACATATGGAACTACGGATCTATACTGTACACGTTTTAATGTCTGACAAGCAATTTCAACATAAAATAAGCCTATCACTTGTTTATTTGACTAAACTAATTTAATGACATGGACAGGGGATAATTACTGTCCACGTGGGAATAAATTGAGTGATACAAGGTTATATTAACATAGGTTACAATTGACATAACACAAATACGACCTAATTACCAGATAGGGAGTTAACAAGGTTGGTCTAAAGACTAAAATATAACCACCATTGAATTCATACCAGTGACTATGCGATTAGATTTCTCCTGTTTAACAAATCTTAATCACGTGAACAGTAATCATAATGATGCAGTACTAAAACGTAGACGCTATGTAATAATAATGATAAATAGTGGAAAGCAGCGGAATCCAAGACAGGAGTTTCGTCCTACTTGGGACCAATTGCCTGGTTGTACCCATCTACCAGTGAATAATGCTGTTCCCACCGGGACTTGAACTCGGGAGCGGAAGCTTCAAACGCCAGAGCATAATCCATTAAACCACCAAGCCACGATAACCACTTCTTGTGCGATGCGTATAACTTTAGTGTTGTCACTTGTACTATCCCGTCGCTGATTGGACCGAATTGATCAGTCTCTATTGCTATATGGGCTCCTGCGTGCATGCCTCAATATTACTTATATTTTAATGATATATTAATGATGGATAGTGGCTAGTGATGGAATAATGAAACGAATAAATTCAAACAAGGCAGATTTAGGATATGAGAATTGATGAATAATGTATCTTGCAGCATATCTGTTTTCAGTTCAAACAAAACTGGAAATATGGACCACTCGATTCTGACCCAGTGTCTCAATGGTAACGCGCTGGCCGTGGAACCTGAAGGTCGTGTGTTCGATCCCTGGCAGGGTCGTGGGTTCGATCCCTGGCAGGGTCGTGGGTGCGCACTGTTGAGGAGTCCCATACTAGGACGGAACAGCTCTCCAGTGATCCCAGGTTTCCTTTGTTCCTCCAACTGATGTCAGTCTACGATGAATAACAACTTGAAATATTTCCAAATCCCCACAACCCCCTCAAAACTGTTATAGCATAAGGTAAGAAGAAAGCATACAAGATATAATAAATAGTCCAAAGGATAACAGAACAACTTTAGGGCATAAAAATAAGAAGAAGACGGAAGTAAGAAAAACCGGTGGCAAAGCAGTAACCGAATTATCAAGCAGACTGCTTAAAGGATACATTTTCGTGGAACATGCATTATTTTCATAATACTTTTCTATAACATAAGAAACAAGAAGGCTGCAGAATGATACCAGTGTTTCTGATTCTAAGTAAGGTCTCAAGACACAGGGCTAGATGATCTCTCAGACTCTGTAATCACTCACTGATGCCATTTGGAGAATCATTGAAAACATGATATTATTGGACGGCTGTTTCATCCTGATGTGGGACTCGTCAGTAGTGCACACCCACAACGACAGCGTCAACCATCCAGCAGCTGGACTGAAGTTCAATGGTTCACAGCTTCCTAGTTCTATTAATTCACGATATAGCGCTACTATTATCATTCAAGATTATCAGTCGGCCACGAAACCCGAATATCTTGAATTCAATCCCTGATGGGGTCATGGGTGCATACTGCTGATGAGCCCCATGCTAGGACAAAACAGCTATTCAGTGCTTTCAGGTTTAGAACGGTTCTCCATATGATACCAGTCCGTGATAAATACTAGCATGAAACTAGTTTATCGTCATGTAATCGATTGAGTATATCGTTATATGCAAATAAACCCATGTTTATGTTTATTCATTTACTAGATGCGTGATACAATGAAACAGTATTATTTACTGCGTAACGTTTCGAACATGGACTATGATATTATAAGGAGAATAAGTGGACTTCAATCGGTATTATTATTAATTGCGTAATAAATCATTAGGTAGATTACATTTGCTAGTGACTACCGAACGTTGCCAACAGGCCAGACTGATGCACCACATAAATCATTGTCGCCTACATTGCTTAGTAAAATTAACAGATTTCAACGAGAATTCTGTAAACATCACAACTACATCGCTGACCATCTGATGACAAAATCGTGTGCATACTGCGATCGTGAAAAAGGGTTGGTTAGTCATCATCTGAGCAGCTTAATGGTAACACCTAACTGAAGTGTTAAGTGATGTAAATTCGATACTTTGAGGGCACATGAATTACAGAAGAACCTCACTACTGAATGCTAACAAGCACGAAAGTTAGGTAAAGGCTTTTCTACAGCTTGGTTTTAACACAACAGGAAATCAGCGAATCCATGCATATTGATGCGGAGTATTATGGTACGTACAGTTTCCGTGTAATCTTGCATTTCTATCCAATGACCGATTAAAACAGCAATCGGCTCACTTTCTTTCACGGTGATAGACTATATCCTGTTCAGACTTTCTTCTAGTCAAGTCAATGACTATAAACATCAGTTCAACGGAACTTAACCTATTACAAGTTTGTGCATTAGACCATGAGCCAAATGTATTGCTTGGGCGTTGAGGGGTTGGGTATGGATACTACTTGATCACTGAGACCGAAGCATAAAGAACATGGCTTGAATCCGCTACCCATGCTTCACATTAAAATTCTTAAACCAATAAGCCACTTGTTAAAGCGAAACATGACTTAACTGTGTAGTGGTACAAGTTATCGCACCTCCATATCAGCATGTACAAGGCAATACAAGGAACTACTGAAAATGGAAATATAACCAAAAGTTTTAGAAAGGTATTAGATGAGAAGAAGTGGGGAATGAACTTCAACCTCCCTCCCCCATCCTCTTCTTCCTATCTAATGATATTCTAAAACGTTTAATTGCACTATTTCTATTGTTTATATGAGGGGAATCTGTGCCAGTAAGATCGATTCCGAGACATCACATTGAGTCTCCAACCACCAAATTCGATGGTCATACGGACGCCAACCTGCAAATCTATATTTCCCTACATAGCATAAACCAACAGTCAGAGACTTTATACTACGATCCCGCGATTTACTTTGGTTATCTCCTACTTTTTCCATTCAACGGTTGTGCGTCGGGGTAAACTAACACTATGTATGTGTAATACAAGTGCTATCCATCTCAGTCGATGATGATGTACAGCCTCATCAACTGATTTCCTTTACATAACACTATGTCTAATCCCTACATTATTGAAGTGGTCGTTCTAACCAGTACTGTTGATCACACGTTTATCCTACTTAGCTAATCAATTCACATCTCGTCTGAAGTTAGGTCTTTCAGCTCAGTTAGGAGATCACTAGGCCAGCATCCTGGAGGTCACTGATTCGAATCTTACTGCGATCAAGGTTTTCATTTAACCTCCAATCATCACCCAATATCAGTACTGCATATCCAATGGTGTGATTCATTAAATTATGCTAAACAGAATGTGTTCATCAGTGTAGATCTATACTGCGGCCTAGATTTCCTTCTCAAAAACAATGATTTTCCTGGATCCCATTCTGAATAGCAATCATTAAATCGCATACAAAAGAAAGAAACATTGTACTTACATCCAATTGCACCGTTGCTAAATGTTAGATAATCATTATTATATGTTGTCTCATGAAATGGATTGAAAATTGAGTGTTGTTTTAAATACGAGTTATGATTATGATTCAATTCATTGTTAGTAAGCTGGTGGTGTAGATGATGATGATGATGATGATTGTAGCTATTGTCATGAATGTTATCTTTATCCGGATAGTCAAATGATGACAAGTTAGTAGGATATTTATTTACTGATGATTGATTCAATTTAATCGATTTTGTGCTTTGATTGTGTTCCTGATGTTTTTTAGGTTTATTCAGGTGCTTCTGTTCATTCCAATCAGTGCTAGTAATATAATTATTGTTATGCTCATTCTTGACATGAATTTCTGAGTCAGTTTCATTAAAATAATCTATTTTGTGCAAAGAGTCATCACCATCTACTTCTGAGTTGAAATCATTTCTCAAATCTAAGATATTTATATCTGAATGATGGGAATAGTAGTTGGTTTGTTGATCACTGTCGTTATGATGATGACCTTCAGTACTGCCATCACCGTCGTCATCAATATCATCATCATTGTTGACTTCGTCTAACAAAGCATTGATAGAAAAATGTAACTGTCCAGAAGTTCTTGATGTCGTCGAGTTTCCGTTGTCCTCTTGAATATTTTTTACTGAGTCATGATTATTAGTACTTCTACTAATTTCTAAATGTTTCCAATGGGATAAATACTCCGGCGAGTTGGGTGAAATATCTTGAATACTTTCATAATCCATTGAATCACCCTACAGATTCTCTGAGGATATGAATTTCACAAACAAATAGTAGTAATAATTAATCACTTGCAAATGATTATCATAATAATAATAATTAAATTATTGTTTTCATTCAGTTGATGAATACACTTGTAAACGGTAATCATCTTTATGACGACCAATCAAAATAAAATACTGATAAAAAAGCATAATACTGCGCATAAATGTAACCAATCACAATCGGAGAAATTTTTCATGCAGACAATAAATTTAACCAATCATAATAATGAAATTTAGTTAAGGCTAAAATATATACACAATCGTATAAACAAAGGGGAAGAAAAATTGTCAACTCCCATTGTTTAGATACACAGATTATCGGGACATGATTAAGTTGAAGTTCTGTTGAAATTAGAATTCCTCTGGTAGCCACAACCAAATAAATTATCAGAATCAGTTCTTCTTACTAAAAACTAACTTCATTCTTGGAAGGCGAAACACCCTAGTCATTATCAAAGTTATAATTGAACATAAGCTTATTTTTCCAAACACTAGGAATAAATCTATGAAATAAGCAGTCAAGACTGATAACAGATTAGGATAACTTCAAAACTAGAAAGTCGTTTCATTCGAACAGGGTTGATTCTATTGGTAAGTTTATGCTGAGTGATTTAATCCAGAGAAAGAGAGAGAGAGTAAAGTGTGCGAAACACTAATTTCTATCAGTTAGCTGAATGAACTAGCACTACACAGAATTAGATATGTACTGAAGTTAGAATGATGCGACTAGGTGGGTTTCAATTGCTAGATTTCATGCCACCTCGAAGGTAAACCTAAAAAAAGATTCAGGTCAGTGACAGAAGTAATGATATCATGAGTATAAAGATTGTACAAGAAATACAACTAACTGGTATGAGGAAATGTAAACCTTGGTAAGATTTCGCAGTTGAATTTCATTCACTTTTCCTTTATAACTTATAACTTGATAACTTATTTTGTAATCATCTGATTTCATTAGATTATGCGGAGTATTGTAAGAATCTTGTCTAGTCGGAGACTACTTTATTGCAATTAACCTATGAGATTTTATCGATTAAACATTGTAGCAACTTTGTGCATATTCAAGCAGAAGGCAATCAACCATACCTATTGTGTGAGGGCGATGATACCACTTGGTTCCCCAAACCTGTGAAGGTGGGTCCGGGTTCGAACCAGAGACCTAGAGGTTGAAAGTCATCTCCCTTAACGAATGAGTGATAGCTCTATTTACATAGTAATTCTGACCAGGGATTGGCAGGGCAATACAGGATGGACAATTCGTCTTGTTTGGAACTGCTGTCAACTGGATTCAGTGGCACCTTAATGCTGTTGTTGCCAGTGAGACAAGAAGTAAGCATCAATTACTTCAAACATTAGAGCATTATCAACTAGGTACATTTTGATATCATGATTATTTCCTGTTGTTGATTGAGTTCGATCAAACCTATCGATACGATCTCAGAAGTTCATTTACGTGAATACTCGATACTTTCAGATGAGATGACAACTAGACCATGGTTATTTCTGTTCAGGAGTGTATAACATTAATAAGAATACTGCGAAATGATCGATATAATTCGGTCGGACTAGACAACATGAAACAGGCTACTCTCTATTTACTAATCAATGAGTATAATGCACATCTGCAGGAAGTCATCTGTCACTTGGTAACTTTTCTGACTGCAGTACTAGGTATTGCGGCTTCGAATATATGATGGACTTCATTTAGGTTTCAGGTACTGCTTTGCGACAAGTCTCAACAAGCATGACAAATAGGTTCAGCGCTATCTGCTGGTGTCCCGCAACTGTCTGAAGCTAATCAGGAAGCAGCCTCGAACTTCGGTTTCGGGCTTGTTTGAAGTCATCAGCAAGACATATCTGCGACGTCGAGGGAACTGATGTCTCCTTTAGGATTTGAACCCGCATCATTCCCTCCCATATTGAGAAACAGTAACAGTGAAGTACCGATCCAGGCTGTGACCAGCCCCTTATAGGACTAGATCAAATACACTGGTTGGTCACCAGAGAGTAACTAGTTTCATACTGTCTAGTCTTAAGTGATGTTCGAATTCTGTCGATCATTTTTTAATGCGGTCACCAAGTTAGGAGAGTCAGGATTACCGTGCCATTTTACTGATGTCGGAGGGCTAAAGATAATCGATTAGAAGATCTGGACCTGGGTTTCATGTTTGTTGATATCCATTAACAGTCCGTATCTGCAGCCATGAGCAAGCTATTATTCGCAGGGTAGCTCGAACCCCCGCCGTCCAGCGCTGAAGCCAGACGAGACTTTACCAATTTGTTATTCAGATTATTATTATTGGTCCTTTATAAGACTAGATTAAGTAAACCAGAAGTTCAGCAGTAATTAATCAATGTAGTGCTCAATAGCACCGATTAACTTCAAACATTTAACATCAATATATACTGCAACATAATACTGCGTCCTTTAGCTTATTGATCGCATCGAATACTTAATTGATTGACCTTGACTGATTACCTGCTAGTAACCAGTTTGCCTAATTTTAAGTTAAACTTAGTTTAGCGGATCATTTTAAACTGGATATTAAGATGAAATGAAAAACCTTGTTTCAACGTTTTGTTGAGCCATACATCAACACCACATTTCCTACTTAGTGCTTCATTATCTGAGCTACAAGACCCGACAGCCTATCAGATTTTTAGTTCACTTCAATCATCAAAGGTTTTTGCCTGATTGTTGTGTGAATTTGCAACACATTACGATCACCTAGTGTTGATATGTTGCGCTGTGTTGATTCAATGTTGGTGATGGGACTTTAGAAAAATTAAGAATTTATAAAGTCTAGAACTTTGTCTTGCTTCGAAATGTACACGATCTAGTATAACAAGGCGTCTCTAGAAGATCGACTGAAAGAAGATGAACTGAAAGTTAAATCTAATTTAGTAATTTTCACTTCACTACACCTTTATTGTATATTTGAAATGTTTATATCACTATAGTAATGATGGATAGTGGCTAACAGTGGAATCCAGGATGCGCAGTTTGTCCTGTTTGGGACTTGTCAGCTGGATTTACCTGCCTCCCAGTGAGTGCTGTCCCCACCAGGACTCGAACTCAGGAGCGACCGCTTCAAACACCAGAGCGTTTTCCACTACATCACAGAACAATGATAGCCACTTCTTGTGTGACGGGTATAGTTTTTAGTACATGATTGTTTTTATATCATACCGTCGTTGATTGGACTGAATTGATCGGTCTCTATTGGCATATGGGCTTCTGCGTGAATGCCTCGATATTGTCCGTGTTCTAGTTATAGTAGAGATGGATAGTGGCTAGCAGTGGAATCCAGGATCCAATTGAGGTGATATGAGTAAACTTCAGTAAAACACGAGTATACTGTTATTAAAATGAAGCGATCATGCAAAATTCAGCACTAACGCATATGTTATGATTACTGTAACTTAGTAACCATGCCAAGGTTTATGTGCCTAGTGTTTGATATTGGATTACCTGGACGAAAATAGGCACCATCCAGAGAATAACAGTAATAATGTGTCATTAGTAAGTTTGACATTCTTGAGAAAGGTTTTTCGCAGACTCATAAAACTATCCTCACTGTGACAACTCTACTCTACTAACACCACAACGAGGAATGTAAAAGAAATGTCATGATTACCGCAGATGTTAAGCAAACGAAAATAGAATATTCATTATGCTTTGGTCTGCTTGGTGGCTAACAGTGGAGTTCAGGACGTATGTTTCGTCTTGCTTGGGACTCATCAGCCCAGAAGCCCAAGATACGTCGAGCGATGCGACCCATTGTAAGAATGAGAGATTACAAGTATGAAACCAAATTGGACCATGTTTTATTCACCTGAGTATTTCGGATCTCAATTGTTCATGAATCTGAAAGTTTCAGGTTCAGGATCCCACCTTCAAATTGTAAGACATCCGACAACCTGACGGTTGTACTATATGCATTGATCTTCTTTCCAAAGTGCAGTACACTCGAGAAAGATCTCGTCTTTGTGTGCTGCATAGTGATATGAATCTATCCACTATCTACATTGACTTTTCTCAGGAACCACAGTCTGTATTGATCAAGGTGACGCATTAAAATCCCACTAAATTCTACTACTGACAACCATGTTGTGTACAAGTATCAGTTGTTATATGCTGATAGTTATAACTCTCGGTTCCTTTTTTATTTGATGGAGTTGATCGTGACCTAGTGGATAATACTCTGATATTTGAAGCGATGAGTACCAAGCTCGAGTCTCGGTGGGAAAACCATCATTTAGTGAGATGCAGGCATATCTGCGTGACGGATTACAAAAATGGGAACATGCGCATTCTGAATGACATTGGCAGTCAACACCAACAATAAAACATCACAATCAGACTCGTATTATGGTTGAGATATTCAGTCAAAGGTCTCGTATGCCAACAGAGATCTGTTAATTCGATTGAATAAGATAATCAATCGGAAATTAAAGTTGTCGAGAAATAACGATTAAGTTTGTAGTATAGTTTTCGGTTTATATAGATTTTTGAGATGAATGGGGATTTTTAATCTAGAGGTAGTATTCATCATGGACTGACATGGGTGATAGTCGGGCTATAATGTGAATTGACAGAAGCTGGAAATTGTGAACTAGTGGCTGGATGGTTAATGCGTTCAACGTGAAACCTGAAGGTCGTGAGTTCAATCCCTAGCCGGGTCGTGGGTGCGTACTGCCGAGAAGTCCCATACTAGGAAGAAACATCTGTCCAGTGTTCCCAGATTTCCAATGGTTCCCCAACTCATGTCACTCCACGATGAATACTATTTCCATATTGTAGAGATTTTATTTTAAAGGTAGTATTCATCACATACAACCTCGCCTGGTTAACTAGTTCACTAGTTCCTAGCCGGTCCTATGCCCGGGTAATCACGGAAGGTTAGGCATACGGCTAGCAACCCTACCCCAGGAAAACCAATTCAACCACTAAACAAACTTCAAAGCACAAACAAAATATAAAAAATAAAAACAGACTTATTCCTCTCTGGGATCGGAGCGGCGAAATGACGCCGACTGGTGAAAGCCTTCGAGAAGTCAATTGGCCGATGTGTCTTCTCTTCCTCAATGACAGCCAAAGTAAACGTGGGGAGATGGAATGTCTGCAACATGTTTGAACCTAGCTGGCAAGCCTGCCCAGATTGCAAACGAGATGACAAGCTATCGCATTGAAGTGTTAAGAATTTGTGAAAGCAGATGTAATGGAAGTGGACTCTCCCAACTGTCAACTGGAGAATCAATAATCTACTCCGATATTGTCACACAGACGACAACCACGAGCACACTCAGTTTTCCTGTGGCTATCATCATGTCCCCAACAGCATCATAAGCTCTCCTACAGTGGGAACCAATCTCCTCCACTATCAGGATCATGACAGCAAGATTCAACTCAAAAGGAAGGAAAGTCACAATCATTCAATGCCATAATAAGCAACTACAAATAATAAGGCAGATGAAGAGAAGAAGGAGGAATTCTACAGACAACTGCCATCAGCACTGGACAACACCTCAGTTGGCAACATCAAAATTCTAATGGGTGGGGTGACATGAATGCCAAAGTGGGAGTGGGAAACACAGGAAGAGAACTAACCACGGGTCGAGAAGCGCTCAGTGAGGTGATGAACGAGAATGGAGAATTGTTTGCAGATTTCCTTGCATTCAATGATTTGGTGATTGGAGGCCAGACACTGTGTTCAAGCACAAGGATATCCACAAAGCGACATGGATTTGATTTCACCAGACACCAGGACTCACTAAAAATCAGATCGACTTTTTCTCAATCTCAAGAAAGTGGAGACGCAGTCTACTTGACACAAGGTCAAGAAGAGGAGCAGATGCAGGTTCAAACGACTCACTATCTAGTGCAAGGAACCGTCCAAATCAAGTTGAAATCGTCCAATTCGAGGAAGTTGGTGATATACCACAGTTGAAGTTCAACACCCAGAACAGAAACTGAACTCAAGGACGAAACTACAAAGAAAATCTTCACATCAACCAGCCATCAAGACAAAATGGGAGATATCGAGCAACATACCTGAAGAAAGCTGTGTGGATGAACACTGGAACTCTCTGAAAGCAATGTGGAAGGAGACCTGCATAACTGTATTAGGAAGGAAGAAGAAAGAAGATGAGGAATGGATCTCCACGAATCTCGACATGGAAGCTGATGGAGCAGGGAGAGGAAGATGGTGATGGTGATGGTGATGGTGATGTTGATGGTGAAGCAGAAGATAAACCAGTGCAGGCAAGGATGCACAACGAAAAGAGGAAGTGAGTGTAACGTATAAAACACTGCGTTGGACAAAGAAGTGAAGAAGAGTGCATGCAAAGACAAAAGACAGTTCTACGACACACTGGCAAGTGAAGCAGAACAGGCTGCAGGTAGGAGAGACAGCGACCTAACAACATTGTATCAAATAACCAGGTTACTATCTGGGAATAGATCAACCCAGATGAATCTTATAAAAGGTGATGAAGGAAATCTAATTACCAAAGAAGAGGAATAAAGGAAATGATGAGGTGACCACTTTGCAAAACTCTTGAATGGACCACCACCACCACCACCAACAACAACAACAACAAAAACAAGCTCCAATCACCATCAACGGGAGAAACTTAAAAGAAGTAGCCTCTCTCACCTATCTAGGCAGCACTGTTTCAACTACAGGCGACGGCACAGATGAGAATGTCACAGCCAGCCAGGATCGGAAAGACAGCAAGACAGGTGTTCGTTAGCCTGACACCAGTGTGGAGATCTTCTACACTCCATTCAGCATGTGGAATAAGATGCGGATTTTCAACACCAACGTCAAATCAGTGCTCCTAAATGGTTCAGAAACTTTGCGCATTACGAGAGGGACTTCCAACAAACTACAGACATTCATCAACAACAGCTGCTGCCTACGCTGGCTCGATACTGAAGATCAGATGGCCAGAATAATAAGAATAAGCAATAAGGAACTCTAGCTGGCTGGTAACGAACCAACCAAGAAGCTATCGCTGAACAAATATGCCCTTGAAGGGAGTGTAGATGGATTGAGCATACACTGAGAAGACCATTGGTGGACATCACGCACCAGGCCAGTCCCTGGAGTGGAACCCGATGGGAAGCGATGAGTAGGGCGTCCGAGGTGAGGGTGACATGGAGAGGATTGTGTGAGGAAGAAGTGAGAGCTTGTGGGCTATCGTGGAGCGAGGTTCAAAAATTTCAGAGAACAGAGCTCATTGGATACGTGCTACTGAATCGGTATGTTCCATTAGGAACCCAAGGGACAAACAATAATAAATTCATCACTGACTGATATCAGTTGAAGAACCATTGAAAACCTGAGAATGTTGGACAACTGTTTCCTCCTATCATAGGACTTCTTAGCATTATGCAGTCACGACCCCACCTAGAATGGAACTCAGGACTTCCAGATCCATAGCGAATGCCTTAAACATTCGCTCAGTCAGAAATGAAGTAGAAACTAACTGAAGACCTTGGTAGATAGTTGCGCTATCTTTCAAATAGACAGAAGTAGGAAACTATAGACCCTTGAACTCCGACCCAGTTGTTCAGTGGTTGCTACATTCGGTCGTGTGTTTGTACTGCTGAGGAGCCATACTAGCACGAAGTAGCATTATGATCGACAGAGCTGTGATACTTAAAGCGATGATGAAGCTGTAGGTCTAGACAGCCGATTTTCACTCAGTAGGTCATGGGTTTGAAGATGGTTCCATCTACTGAAGTTCGCATAACCATGTAGTGTCCTAAGTATTCACACCTAGCGGATGCACATGAGCTAATATATGGTGGATTCGATTCTCCGGTAGATTGATGCCGCTAGAGATTTTCTTTCTTAGTTCAGCTAACTACTAAGTAAATAAAACAGAAAGCTCAGTGATGCCTGTGAAGTGAAGACAGGAGTAAGACAAGGTTGCCTCCTACTATCACCCATCACCTTCCTAATTATGGTCGACTGGAATGCATCATCTAAGAAACTGTGAAGAGTGAGATGATGGACACTAGCTGGCTGGACCGATGAAAAGACCCTAGTGGACTTGGATTTCACCAGTGATGATTAAGCT
This sequence comes from Heterobilharzia americana, assembly GCA_944470555.2. Classification (NCBI taxonomy): domain Eukaryota; kingdom Metazoa; phylum Platyhelminthes; class Trematoda; order Strigeidida; family Schistosomatidae; genus Heterobilharzia; species Heterobilharzia americana. The sequence continues at coordinate 56,138,733 of OX104129.1, read as the reverse complement.
CGAAAATCCACAGGCGAAGACTAACAAGTTGACAGAAGAGGCAGGACAGCGAAGACGGGAATCCAGGTGAACGTAGAGAATACAGAGGTGATGAAGATAACCAACCACCACGACGAACAACAACGTGAACAAGCACCAATCGGCATCGACGGGAGAAATGTAGAGGAAGTTGTCTCTTTCACCTTCCTACCTGCCTACCTACCTACCTACCTACCTACCTACCTACCTACCTACCTACCTACCTACCTACCTACCTACCTACCTACCTACCTACCTACCTACCTACCTACCTACCTACCTACCTACCTACCTACCTACCTACCTACCTACCTACCCACCCACCTACCTACCTACCTACCTACCTACCCACCTACCTACCTACCTACCTACCTACCTACACACCTACCTACCTACCTACCTACCTACCTACCTACACACCTACACACACACACCTACCTAACTAGGCAGCATCGTCTCAACTACTGGTGGTGGTGGCAGCTCAGATGAAGATGTGAAATCCAGTATGGGAAAGATAGCAACACAGACCTTACTTCACTAACCTGAAATAATCATTGTGGAGATCGACTGCACTGCACTGTACTCCACTGCACTGCACTGCACTCCACTGCACTCACTCCACTACACACAGCATAAAGCGTGAACAAGATCCAGACTTTCAACACTAATGTCAGTCAAATGAGTCAGTGCTTCTATGTGATGGTTGAGAAACTGACTTGGCGCGTTACGAAACGTATTTCCAACAAACCACACACATACATGACATCAACAGCTGCCGCCCACGCCCACGCCCACGCTCACTGGATACTGGCACTGAAGATTAGATGGATGGCCAGAATAATGAGAATAAGAGTAAGCAACAAGGAACTCTGGCTGTCTGGGTGGCTGGCTGGCTGGCTGGCTGGCTGGCTGGCTGGCTGGCTGGCTGGCTGGCTGGCTGGCTGGCTGGCTGGCTGGCTGGCTGGCTGGCTGGCTGGCTGGCTGGCTGGCTGGCTGGCTGGCTGGCAACCAACCAACCAACCAACCAGCCAACCAACAACCTATCGCCCAACAAATATGCAGAAGAAAGTGGAGGTGGACTGAACTGGATTGGATTGGGTTGAACATAGACTGATGAGACGGTTTTGTGACATCATGTATCAGGTCAAGTTGTCGATTGGATCCGAAATGGGAAACGATGAGTTGGGCATCTGAGGTGAGGGTGATATGGAGGAGATGGTGTGAGGGTGAAATGAAAGCTAGTGAGGAGTGTTGGAGGCAGGTTGAAAAGCCTGTAGAGAAGAGAGTGAAATGTTGACGAGCTAGTGAAGCCCTATGTTCCACTAGGAACCTAAATGACAGATGGTAATAATAATAATAATAATAATAATAATAATAATAATAATAATATGAAATTGTAGCAAATAACTTGTTGATTCCTGTATTTCATCTACACCATAGTTCAGCAGTTTAATAGGTAATCTAATTACTGAAAATTCGAATTAAAAATCATTACCAAATTTCGCTGTTCTTAAGACTTATTTCATCGCTTCATTATTTCAATGATGATTATCCTCGATAGGGATTAATTACATATGTAAATTTGTGAAAATAATAATTTCATGTCAAAAGTTAAGTGAAAATTGTTTATTTAATAAACATATATGTACACGCTCACACACATACATGCAAGCATACACGCATGCACACATGCTTACACGCCAAGATAAATGCATATAAGACAAGATACATTCATTATGAAAAGTAGAAATTACAGAGGCTAAAACATTTTTAACTAATTTTGATTCCATGCTTTGTAAACCTCATCAGAGATGATCTCTGTTATGTATTTATTTATGGGAAGATGTACTTTTTTTGATCTTTCAATATGTGTATTGTTATCAATAACATTTACTTCTCTTATTTTTTTTCTTTTCGAAAATAACGCCATCATCTCACCTTCATTCATTTAAACAAAGCTATTCATGTTTTCTGCACACATATATGCAAACAGATAATTCATGTTATAATTAACAATTTCAAAGTTATTTAAAATTAATGGAGAATTCTGTTAACAAGATCATCTTTTAAGTTAGTTACTTTTAAAAAGGTGAGGGTAACACAAAATAAGTAGCAACAAGAGTTAACGAGAGAGAGAGAAAGAAAGAAAAAAAAGCATAATGGAACACAGGAAGAGGATGAATAAGAAAAGGAAGACAGTATCATCGCCGCTGCCGCCGCCGCCACCACCACCATGACGACGACTACCACCATCATCACAACTAAACATTTAGCATGAAAAGTGTTTGGCGCTAATTTATTCATTTATCTATGAGAATCTGTCTAGACCAAAGTATACACTATATGCATTCTAATATACAATATTTCTCTCTGATTATAAATGAATTTAACATTGTATGTAGAAAGTTATGCTAGTAGTTAAAGGTTAAATGTACAATAATTATCATTTTTGTTTGTCTGCATCACTTTGTCGTTTCTAATGTGTACAATATTACAGGTTTACATATATTCTCTTCTTACTTCTTTATTATCATTATTTTTCTTTTAAAAAAATGAAAAGAAAGACAATTGATGTTAAAATCTTGTTATACCTATAAATTTGTGTTAATCAACTTCTTAATAATATAACCTATTACTATTGTTGTTAATATATGTATAATTATCAAGCAAACACAAAAACTAGACGATACTACTTATAATTGATACTACTACTGTTAAAACTATTAATAACACTTATAATTATGTCTACATTGATAAAACAATAGCCGAGTTCATCATATACATATATGCACAAATGAAATATCTCACCTGTCGAAATATTGTTAACTCTATAGTGTCTCTCTGTTTCTAGTCTTTCTTTCTTTATTTTTACGCTTAAATTAAAAAAAAGATGTTATTATGCCTATAACTAACTAATATACTTGTTAGATATTAGTTAACAGAAAGTCCCGGATCTGGATCTAGTTTTTTGTAAAACAGGAAAAATGATCACAACCGCTAAAAATTCAATTCTCAGAACATTATTGATTAGAGATCAGGGATACATTCAGTTGAAGAGTCCGAAATAAGATAAAAACCCAAGTCTTAGATTCTACAGTTTCAAACTTAAAGACAAAACATATAAGCAAACAGAAGGAGTGGAGATGGGATCTTCAATATCCCCTACCGTAGCAGATAGTTATAGATAATTGAGAACAAATAGCATTAGAAACATTTCAACCCACCCCAAAAGTGTAGTGGCGATATTTAGATGAAACATTTACTGTGCTGAAATTAGAACATATTTAGAGTTTTCATATACATTAACTCGACAGTAGATGCAATCCAATTCACTTATAAATTAGAGGAGAAAGAATGAGATTTATCTACGTTGAATTGAAAACTCAAGAAGAGAGAAGATGGAAGTTTACACAGTAGTTTTTATAGGAAACCAACATATTCGAACAGATACTTGGATTTCACATCATCTCACCCCAAATCTGTTAAAGTAGGATTGATAAAATGTCTAAATAATTGGGCTGGGAGTTTGACTAGTAAATCGGAGAGCCTAGATACAGAAATGAAATACATTGCAAAGACACTAATTCTTAGCAACTATCCTCCAGAACTTATAATGACTGATAAGAGGAAGATTGGTGATGTTGGTAGTGGTTATAACAGGTCTAAGAGGGAATTCAAAACCTCTGCAGCATTGCCGTGTAAAGAAGGTACATCGGAAATTTTACGTAGATCAAGGTGGCATTTAAACCTACAAACTCCTTCAGAGATAAACTTTGCAGGCTAAAAGGTTCAATAGAGCCAGTTAAGAAAAATAACCTAATCTGTGAAATATCATGTAATGATTGTGAGGTCAAGTATATAGGTCAAAGCTGCTGACCTGTATCACTCAGAATAGCAGAGATCAAAATTTAGTGAAACGTACAATAGTAGACCCCACTAGGATAAGTAATTGAGAGGAAAACTCGTCTATCGCTCTGCTTACACTGACTCATAATCATACTATACGGTGGATGGGATAAGGTGATAATTCTAAAATCCAATATAACCAGGTGGACGGAGAGATTGATCACAGAGTCTTTGTTCATTGAATCAACACTTAACACATGTAACGGGAATGACTCATTACCTATTGTAGATATCTGGAGAATCTTGTTACCTTTCAGACAAAAGTATGAAGAACCGTTGGACTATATGAAGAAGTTTGAAAGTCGCATGGTTACTTTGATATGAATATGAGCAATAAATGCTTCTCGAAATGTCATCTAGTAAATTAGACTGTGTCACTGTGTGGTATATAAAATAAATAATCTAATGTAGAACTATACTTTACCACAGTGTCCAAGATTTTCTCTTACATTCATAATTCTTAGAACGTCTAGTTACTAAGTATTGCATTTAAGGATAATAAACAAACAAATGAATAAAATCGAAGTTAAAAATTGAGAACAGAAACTAACTATTCTTTCTTTGTACTGGGTGATGATTGAAGGTGAGATAGTAATTCGAATCGTGGGTGAACTTGAACCAGAGACCACTGGGTTTCCTGCCTGATATTCTACCAACTAAGCTACGATATCCGACAGCTGACCAGATTTTTACTTCACTTCAATCACTAAGCCTTTTCCCCGACTACCATGTGAATTCGTGATGCTTTACACACCACTTGATCGTATTCACACTGGCTGCGTGGTCCGGAATTTACCACCCTTGGTGATTGAAGTGAAATAAAAATCTGGTCAGATGTTGGACCCCGTAGTTGAGGTGGTAGAGCATCGAGCCGGAAACCTGATAGTCGCTAGTTCAATCCGGTGGCGGTCCAAATTTTCACATCACTATCAATCGTCACTCAGTATTCTTTCTTTGTATATCCTTGATATATGATAAGTGTTGGCGAGGCTGAAACTAATATGCACGTTATTTCAATAACCATCTTAAAACGTCTGCATTGAAGTATATAAACAATGATATGAACTAGAGAGTTGCCCTCTCCTAAGAAATTTTATGATGCAATATGATTATTAGGTGATTACACAACCTTCTTAGCTTGATTTTTCCCAAACAGAATCTTAATTCTTAATCTGGACTTGTGGTTATGCAAGTATGGTGTTTATTTCCTAGTTTAAGTCTCATCAGCTTTATCTGTGGTATCCTGATGTGAATGGACAGAGGCATAAAATGACAGTGAAAGATTAGACAGTCATTAAAGTGAGAATGATTCATTATAATTCAGCATCAATCCACTTATTAGGATAGGTGGAAAGAAATTTCATTGGTCAGCGTTTCTTTAGCACATCATGTGGCATACTGATGTATGTTACCGCCTATTCGGCGCTCATTAGCCAAATAAGTATGGATTCCAGTGAGTGATACTTTCCCTACTGACACTCTAACTAAGTAGACATCACTTTTAACACCATAGAGTCATACAGATATAAACCATGCACCACAAGAACGATATTCTATGCTTACTTGTATACTATCAGTTGTCTAGCAGATTCCATTCTGATATTAACATGAATAACTGTCGACTATCGAACAACAAGCATCAGAATTTACCCTTGAAGTTCGTTCCATTCTTGGAAAATAACAAGATACACTACTGCAATAAAAGGTTGATTGTCAAGTTAAAACGTGCACAGAATGATCATCCTTCCACCTTTCTACTCCTATTAGCCAATCTTACCCGTGTACCTATGGTAAAGCTTCTTTTGGTGAATGTTTCACAAAGGATGACTGGTTGCGAATGTTTTTATTGGATATCATGCTTCTTTGAAGGATCTAAACACATTCTTCAGTACTCTAACAGTTTGTCCACAGGGAATTTAATGTTTTTGGGACATACTAACTGACTCCTTCTTTGTTTAAACGGGAAAAATAATTCCACTTATGTATTCGTTTAGATAAAGTGGAATTTCATTATAATAGTAGAACAATGAAGGTAGAAATCAGATCACTATAAGCCTAAGATAATTGATCAATTAATTATATTTGAAGTTGTTATTCATCGAAGACTGACATCAGTTGGAGGAACAAAGGAAACCTGGGAGCACTAAAGAGCTGTTTCGTCCTAGTATGGGACTCCTCAACAGTGCGCACCCACAACCCCACCAGCAGGGACCGAACCCGTGACCTTCAGGTTCCGCGACCAGCGCGTTACCATTGAGCCACTGGGTCAGAATCCAATGCTCCATATTGTTCCTCCAACTGATGTTAGTCTTCGATGAATAACAACTTGAAATATTTCCAAATCTCCACAACCCCCTCAAAAAAATTTAATTGAACTGGTGCTCATTGGTGACTAGCTTCGAGAAGTATTCCCGAAGTTCCAATGACAAGTCGTGACCGGTGGAGTCAAAGCCTTATGGCCGTGAGGACAAATACTCAACGATGACATTGGGTGGCGGTTTGCGCTATATCGTGAGCTAACAGAAGTTGGAAATATGGAGCATTGGATTGTGACCCAGTGGCTCAATGGTAACGCGCTGGTCGCGGAACCTGAAGGTCACGGGTTCGGTCCCTGCTGGTGGGGTTGTGGGTGCGCACTGTTGAGGAGTCCCATACTAGGACGAAACAGCTCTTTAGTGCTCCCAGGTTTCCTTTGTTCCTCCAACTGATGTCAGTCTTCGATGAATAACAGCTTGAAATATTTCCAAATCTCCACAACCCCCTCAAAAAAATTTCAATTAATTATAGTTTAGAAATGTATTCAGCAACCTTGTTTATGTTCATGCAGTAAGCAGTGAGCCAAACTTATTGTATGATAGCTAATTATACTGCTTAGCTGAGCAAGCATGTGATCCACCTGTTGTAAGTCAACTTATCCAATGAGCCACACAGTCATGATCATTGTATACTAATGGTGGCCATTAAATAACTTTTAATCATATGTCTTTTGCTTCAGTCAATTTTCTGTGCACAAATAATCTGTTTATTTCATAGTTAAAGATAAACGTTTAAGAGCTATTTGTTTCGTCTTTTAATATCATTTCAGTGGGAAATTGCATCGATAGGTTTGCTGCATTGAGGAGTTATCAATCAATCACATCGTCAATCAGTACACCTAATCAATCACTGTTAAACTAAAAAAATGCTGATACTTAGATTTCAGTTCAGTAACAGATTAGCAGATTGTTTATCACAGGACATAATCATCCTGGATCTGATTTCTCACGATGCTGCGATACGTTTAAACTCTAAACAACTATCAAAGTGAACTGAAATAACTACCCATTACCTCAAAGGTTCCCTATCTTTCTCCAGCTAATGTCGGTCTGTGATGGCAACTACCCTGGACTAGTTAATCTCTTGTTTACAAACCAATCAGTCGATTTTTCGTTCTTTCATAATTTATCTCATTATGATTCTGGATTAGAATAAGAATTTTCTTCTTTCTACTTAGTACTATATTCAGTAGTCTGTAGTTGTTCACTAGCAGATTATCATCCCACATTAATGATAAGATAATTATTAGGGTAGCATTCACCACGAATTGATATTACTTTCAGAATCATTTAACATCTAGGAGCACCGGATAGTTATTTCGTCTCAGTGCGCTACTCCTCAGTAGTATATCCCAACAGCTCTGAGAAAGTTCGAACCCATGGCCAGCACGTTCGCATTCAGTCATTAGGTTGGTATTCATTAGTTCATTTTTCCTACTTCTGTAAATCCTCCACATAGCATGACCAACAACTAATATCATCGGTGGGAATCTAGGAGCATTGAACAGCTGTTTCTTCCTGGTAGAGGGCTACTCAGCAGTGCACATTCGCGACCGCACCGGGGTTCGAGCCTGTAACTTTCAGGTTCCGTGGCCTGCACATTACCATTGAACCACTGGGTCGTAATCCATTGGTCCATATTTCCTACTTTCGCCATTTCATGATATAGCGCGATCTGCATCCAATACCGTCATTTAATACCCGGTATCATGTTTAAATTGACTTTCCTCCGTAGTCACAACTTCTCATTGGAACTTTGGGAATCCCCTTTCATGACATTAATTCAATTTGTAAGCTTGTGGAGATTTTTTGATTTCAGGTTGGTATTCATCATAAACTGACATAAGTTGAGGAAACACTGGAGACCTCGGAGCACTGGATAGCTGTCCCATCCTAGTAAGGGACTAAGAAGCATGCAGTCATAATCCGTATTGGCTCAAGGGCAACTTTCTGACTACGGAGCCTAATGGTCCTGGGTTCGATCCCTGACATGGGAGGGCATCATGGGTGCACACTGCTGGGAAGTCCCCTACTGGGACGAAACAACTGTCCAGTGCTTCCAGGTTCCCAATATTCCCCCAACTGATGTCAGTCCATAATGAATATCAACCTGAAAATTTCTATATCCAATAAAGAATTGGAAAGTTGGCTTTAAAAATAGTCATTTTGACTAGCCTATGCATATGGTTACTTCGTAAAAACTTCTTAATAAATTTATGATTTATTGCCAAATAGCGTTCATTATCCTAGGTCATTCAATCGGAGAATCGAAATAAAGTTATTAAGAGACCATTTTAATGAGGTTTAATTTTTAGTGTTAATTTTTCAGAATCTAAGTCGAATTATGATAGTCAGCATTGTATTACTCTATGTACTGGGTGTTATGTTGGAATGGGTAGTGTATGACACCTATTAGTACCTGTATTGCACAGAATTTGTGTTTACAATATCCAATAGCTACTTTCAAGTTAGCTTAAAAATAAAGAGGAAACATTTATTCAACCTACTATCACCCATCACCTTCCTAATTGTGGTCGACTGGAATGCATCATCTAAGAAACTGTGAAGAGTCAGAAGATGGATACTGGTTGGCTGGACCGATGAAAAGACCCTAGTGGACTTGGATTTCACCAGTGATGATTAAGCTCGAAAATCTACAGGCGAAGACTAACAAGTTGACAGAAGAAGCAGGACAGCGAAGACGGGAATCCAGGTGAACGTAGAGAATACAGAGGTGATGAAGATAACCAACCACCACGACGAACAACAACGTGAACAAGCACCAATCGGCATCGACGGGAGAAATGTAGAGGAAGTTGTCTCTTTCACCTTCCTACCTACCTACCTACCTACCTACACACCTACACACACACCTACCTAACTAGGCAGCATCGTTACAACTACTGGTGGTGGTGGCAGCTCAGATGAAGATGTGAAATCCAGGATGGGAAAGATAGCAACATAGACATTACTTCACTAACCTGAAATAATCATTGTGGAGATCGACTGCACTCCACTGCACTCCACTCCACACAGCATAAAGCGTGAACAAGATTCAGACTTTCAGCACTAATATCAGTCAAATGAGTCAGTGCTTCTATGTGATGGTTGAGAGACTGACTTGGCGCGTTACGAACGTATTTCCAACAAACCACACACATACATGACATCAACAGCTGCCGCCCATGCCCACGCCCACGCCCACGCTCACTGGATACTGACACTGAAGATCAGATGGATGGCCAGAATGGCCAGAAGAATAAGAGTAAGTAACAAGGAACTCTGGCTGTCTGGGTGGGTGGGTGGCTGGCTGGCTGGCTGACTGGCAGGCAAACAACCAACCAACCAACCAGCCAACCAACAACCTATTGCCCAACAAATATGCAGAAGAAAGTGGAGGTGGACTGGATTGGATTGGATTGCACATAGACTGATGAGACGGTTTTGTGACATCATGTATCAGGTCAAGTTGTCGATTGGATCCGAAATGGGAAACGATGAGTTGGGCGTCTGAGGTGAGGGTGATATGGAGGAGATGGTGTGAGGGTGAAATGAAAGCTAGTGAGGAGTGTTGGAGGCAGGTTGAAAAGCCTGTAGAGAAGAGAGTGAAATGTTGACGTGCTAGTGAAGCCCTATGTTCCACTAGGAACCCAAGGGACAAATAATAATCTAATAATAATAACTGACTAGTGTCATCGAAGTATTGTCTTAACTGCCATTATGGCTGAATCCAGAGGGAAATAAACTACTGTTTCATCTTGGACTGATTGAGTAAGATTGTACACACGTGTATGTTCAGGCATTCGTTCATTCTCCATTGCTCTTAATGATATAACTGTATGTGAGCCTACAAATAAACAAATCAAAGGAGAAAGGAAAACTTATTTGATTTATTTATTCAGCATGAAATGAGACTGAAAAGGAAAATCATAATTTGAACCAAATCGTAATGTTTATAGAAAGACCTGACGACGATCTATTAAACTCAGACTATATACACAGTAAATATATTACGATACCAAACTTTAGTATACAATGACGCCTAAATGTATATGTTTGTGTGTCTGAGCTGTACTACAAGAATGATAAGGATATTTGTATTGCTTTGAAAAAAGTCATTTCAAATAACATAGATATATTTCCAGTGACTATTAGCATTCCTCTAAAAATTTTTTATCTCATATATTCTATCTAAATCAATAAATATGACACTGTAAGCATTTTAAAGCTGTATACAGCTGATAATAACTTTTCGTTTAAACTAGTTAAACGTTTAAGATGAATGTTGTACATAGTCAATATACCTATATGTATACATTGAACATTGAATCGCGGGCATTCTAATATAAGCATAATTTAGTACCTATGCATAGACGACACATATCATATTCAATTAGACAGAAGAGAAAGCAACTACTAACCCATATTTTTACATGAATTTATTCACAGTTAAAAATATTTCATTTGTCCAGTGATAATGGTGATGGTTTCAAATGGCGCCAACATTAAAATGATTATAACTGATATACTACATTGACATTCAAAGTGAGTTGTTTAGTTAATTCTGTACTTTTTCCATCCTTTCGGAATATACATCCTATTTATGATTTTTATTTTTTGAAAACTAGTGAATTATTTAAATTTAAAGAAATTAATGGATAAACAGTATATTACAGAAGCAAAAACGATGTGGTGGTGGTATTGGTGGCGTTGTGGGGGATACATCGTAAGAAGAAGAAGTAGAAGGAATACCAAGTCCTTATTTCTGAAAAAAGACATAAGGGGGAGGAAAGAAACACCATGTCGAGAAGTGAAACCTTTTTGTATACATCCAAGGTGATAAGTACTGCACATTTTCATACATTTCATAAAAGGTGACCGCAAATAAAAGGATTAGAGTTCCATACTTATTATATACACGTATCGGTATATGGAATAAACATGCAGTTTACGAGGTATTCAGTCCATATTAATTACTGTGGTTTAATTTTCACCAGAAAATTAGTGGAAAAATATGATCATAATAAGTGGCAACTGATTTTACAAATATTTTAACACTACTCTTATCTTAAATAGTAGTATGATAGTATTATCAGAAATCAGAAATGCAGTTACAACCGTGATGAGTGCAACGGAAATGTAAAGGGAGGAAAAACACACACACATATTTACATACAAATATACGGGCACACAACACTCAAAGACATCAATGTGTACAATGTACAAGATTTGGCGCCATGATATGTTTATCTATAAGCTTTTTTCTTTCATTTTCCTTCAATTTTGTGTGGTTTATCAACGCTTAAGACAAAATCTTTATAAAGAGCATTTTTTGACAATTGGTTAGATATTGGCAGGCGCCATGTAGTTAAACTTTTGAGCTATTCGTTAATCCTGTTGCTTTTTTTTCAAACAAAGAGAAAGGTACATTAGAATACAATCTTTTCTAAAGTAATTTGACGAAATTTTCAAAGCGTGGTAGATCAACAAACTGGGAGTACACTTAATTTAGGCTATTTATATAATTAAAACAATTGCGTTAATTATTATTAACTAGATAAATGTGTATATTATCACTTTCTCTATGTATACTTTTCTGTCTGTCTTCCTTCTCTTTTCCTTACTCTATTCACCATGATTACATATTTATATAAGTCGGGAAAATATGCATATTCTAACAAAAACGCATACATACATTTGTGAATACAAGCAGATATGCATTCATCGATACGTTCTATGTGGTATACATATGTGCACATTGGGTGTCAGATAGGCGAAGAAACAAAAAAATTGACAAGGAGTCGCTTACAAAACTCGGTATATTTGGTATGTTAATATTAGTTTTTAAGCATTATAAATGAATGACAAATTAAATTGTAAATTTTAAATGTTAAATGTTAAAACCATTATTTATGTATTTATACGCATTTTTAAAGCTTAATTTCTAAAACAAAATAACATTCAATGCATACTATTTAAACTATATTAGAATCATGTTGAATTATTGAATAACTAAAGATATACGCGTACTTAATACACTAGTTTTTTTTTTAACCTACTAACCTAATTTGAACCAAATCGAAAACTTTGCCTACCAGTGAGGACTCGAAAAGAGAAATAAAGCAATTTCCTATTGGTTGATAACTTCCAGAGGATTCGTTAAATTGTAACCGTTTATTTATCGTATATACTTCGTCATATTTAGTAGTAAATCACTGAGAAGGAGATGGTATGATTTCATTGAAATTTTTATTGAAAAATTAGAAAAGAGAGAAAAAATCTGAAGTAAGATGGAGATGACAATAATTCATGCTTCATTTCGTTTTATATTCAGTCATTAACCAGTGCAAACACTAGTCTGTCAACCCCCTCCAACTCACAAACTCAAAATAATAATTACAAATACTTCCACAAATAACATTGTTATTATTATTATTATTATTATTATTATTATTATCATTGTTATGACCAGTATCAATAATGTGAACATTAGTATAATTATTACTAGGTCAACACAATGTGAGAGAAGTTTAATTTCGGGGTGTTTGCACACACAAAGCTGGAATTCTCACAAATTGTACACCACCCTCATTCTCACACACCTCCATTATTCCATTCAAAGAGGAATACAACTTGGCATTCATTAGGAAATCTAGTGCATTCCCCATAATCGAAATCATATCAACTAGGGTGTTACCTGTACGAAATCACTCCCAACAATCAGTTCACACATGGACTTCTATGCAACAATAAAAGGACATTGAATCAAACATGAATTCCATGTTTGTAAGTAAGGCAAGGATAAATTAATCTAACCACGTAAACTTGAAGTGATTTGATCACTTTTGCATCACTTCTACAGTGTTAACACTAATTACTATTTCAGAGTAATTTGTCGGTGAGCGTGAAACAGATAATTTTTGGGTGGATTCATGTGACCTTCACCGATTTGTGTATGTTGAGGTTATCTGAGAGTAATGTTCTCCATGTACATTGGTGTGTATAAATTTGGTTGTATGAATGTGGAATGATATAAATGTGCACGAATTAACGAAGACTTCTCAACAGAATGTCGATTCTAGCCAACGTCTCAGCTTGGCCATTTTTCACTAGTCCTTGGGTACTCTTAGTAGACTGTGAAATGGTTCGTCTAGGACTGCCAGGTGCAAGTCAAAGGTTGTGTATTTTATCTCACATTGTTGGTGTGATAGCTGCTTACCTGTCACCAATCCTAGCATTTCTCAATGTGGTCCTGAATGGTATTGCTGCAGTGATATTTTTGTACGCCTATCCAAAGAAGACACGACAAATCATATACTTGGGATTTTTATCACTCAGTGACATAATCAACTGCACTGTAGGAACAATTTTGGCTGTCATACCCGCGAAAGGGATTCCGTATGCAACGAATGGAAAAGCATACTTTATTATATCAACATCAACGGTTGAATGGTGCAAATGTTATAGATTCATGGGGGGAATTGGATGTACATTCAAAGGGAATATTTTACTAGCTGCTATGGTTGACAGACTCTTATCGATATTCATACCATTAAAATATGGTAAATTACCAGTCAAATATGCATGGTATTGTATCTTGGGTTTGTTTCTATTGGCACTATCCTTAGTAGTGCCTTACGCGCTGTACAGTAACTTTATTCCAATGTTCGGTAAAACGATTTGCTGGGTAACTGGTGATTCAGCTGCATGGGCAATGTATACACTACTAGTAACAGATACTGGTTTCCTATATACATCTCTCAATGGATTGTTGGGTCTAGTACTGACAATTAAAGTTTATATATGGATTAAATCTCGACGTCGTATTGTGAGCCAGAAAAGTGATGAGAAAAGTTCTGAATTATCAGCCTGTGCTTTAACTTCTAAGTATTTCATGCATTATGTTTGTATTGAGTATTCCATATGGTATGATGTATTTATTTCCACCTACAATAGGATATGAAGCAACACGCTTCAATGAATCACTGCGGGAAATTTTCTGGTTCTTTATTGAATTGCAAGTTGTATTTAATACCACTCTCTACTTGTTTCGAATGAAAGATTTTCGTCAACTATTTCTATGCATTGTTAAGTGTAAACGATTCTCAACAATAAGGCACTCACACTCAAAGGGAAGTCATTCGTAATGCATGTGTTGTGAACATCTTGATTTGTGCCATCTGCAATAAGTTGAATCGAATATACCCTGCCTTCCTTCAGCTCAACTCAGCAGCACAACAACTCGGATGTGGTACTCAGATGGACAGTTGACTGAATTAATTGTATTACATAGAACTTAGTCCATGTCGTTAGTGATAATCAATTTTGTGTTGTTTACGTGTATCTGTGGTTAGATTTTATTCTCCTTGATTACACCTCTACACCATGTTCACTCGAATGGCATCATCCACGCTGCACAAATTCAGTAGCCACCTCCCACTTCCTGTCTGTGAACTAGCCGATCATATTTGCTCCACTTATCACTGGTCTGCACACCTTGTTTCTTCCTTTTCCTATATCAATATTTTACAACGTCTGTGTGAAATAAATCACCTTTCTGTCTCTTCCGAATCTTATTTGTTGCTCACGTTTGTGAAGTGGACACGTGATTGAAGTGTCTGTCATGCGAGTAGTGGTATTTGTAAAGCGTAGATGTTGACAATTGAGTGGATAATGGCTTCTAGGATATCACTGAGGCTAGGAAAGTGTGTTCGTGAATGTGGTCGATGAGTTGGTTAAGTAAACAAATCTGATGTATAGAATATTGGTAAGAAGCTGAAGTAGTGAGTGTGTTGTGGGTAAAGATTTTTTATTTCCTCAGTAACACAAACTAGTAAAAGAAACATGATGCACATGGCATTGAAGAGATTAACGCTTCATACTCTAATGTATTCGACCAGGAATGGCTAACACATCACAAATATCTGTTGTAAAGTTACGTCATCTCACGTTAGTTGTTTGCCAAGACTTATGGAATGAAGTCGTATCTGTAAGAGGTTCATCTCCCTTCGGTTGGAAACTCTTTCAACTAACAGTCGATGATGGGTTGCACGAAGAATGTAGTGTGCAAATCGAATGTCATGTTGACAGGGATTTAGCGGCCACTGAGTCACATTCCAAGGGTTCTTCATCTCCATCCACTCATTCTCACCTTACTGTCCATGTATGAATTGAGATTAGAGATCTTGCAAAGATTGGAGGTGAAACTGCTAATGTTGACTAATCGTCTCAGACCATTGTTAGTTTTCAACAGTTTTCAGTTTATTGCTAACTCAAATCCATACTTCAACGAAATAGCTGTGTTCTAATTGTGTTTGTTCAATGGAGATTCAGATGAGGTGATGAACGTGGTTTCCAAAGGCGACAGTTAGTACACTAGCCAACAGTTTCTTCAACCTCTGCAAGGGGAATGTAAACTGTCACCTGAGTTACTGACATCTGGTTCCATAACTGTTAGAGACTCAAATAGCGTGAGTGAACGTCAAGGGAGTGGGGCACCTGTTGATTTTCTTCAGATGTATGTGTGCACTGCGTAACAAATGTGATTAGATGGCTGACCTGTTATGATGGAAAAATGTTGGAATTTAAGCCTTGGACTGACAGGGATATAGCAGTGCTAGAGCTGGAAAGCGCTTGTGCTTGTGGTGAGCTATTGAGTATATCTCAGAGATAAGGCAGTTAGGACAGAGTTAGGCACACTATCCGGTAGATTTCACTTAGCTGGAATCGAAAGTAGGTTGTTAAGTAGTTTGAAGCAGATTGATAGAGTAAGGTGTTGGAGAGGTAAAGAAATCGTCAGCGTAATACTGACAGTGTGGCACACAGTGTTTCCTAACTATGACAAGAGTCGGTTTTCACACAACAATCCTGAAAGAAGTCATTTGGTGATTGGGCGTGCTGTGAGATGCTGCGAAGGTATAAATTAAATATCAAGTTCCATTTTCAGTTCCTGATATAACTTCCACATCCTGCACATATAGCAGAAATGTGGATAGATATGCCGCAGATTGAAGAGGGCTGAACCGTACTCGAGCAGCATAGTTCAATGTGGTTGTACCCTCTGTAATATTTTGTCAAGTTTGAATCACTCAAAATATGTGTTGACATGTCGATTTCTTACTAGTCCAGATGAATAAAAATGATGCTGAAAGGCACTAAGCAGTCATCGATGGTAGGAATTTATGCGACATTCTCAGTGCAGAGGTGCTTCACTGTGCACAGTGCACTTATATGCAAATGATTGTTGTATGACGATGTAGAGTGGAGTTTCATCAAATGTCAATCTGATCAGTTGTTCTCAATCTCTGTGAGACACAACTGACAACCAAGTATGCAGTCCAGCACAACTAAAACTTTGTGCAACCAATGACATTTGTGTCATTTGTACACTGAACGTTCAGTATTGGTCACTAGGCAACGGTTTATACGCTGTATACGGTTCTTCAAATTATGCTGTATGACGATGACGAGCTCAGTGACAAACGAGTGGAACAGTCATCCGGCTTGTAGATCACCTTGATTTAGCTAGCCATATGTCTGTTGCATATTCAAAGAAAATATGGATGGACTAATTGCGCATAGTGTGAGAACTGATCCTGGCTGACCGTTGACAAGACAACTGTTTGCAACATTCTGTTATATTCCTCATACAATTCTGAATGTATAGCTATGAAAATCAATTTTAGAGAAGATTAAGCACCTTCATAGTAACCTGTTTTCATTTTCCTTTGACGTCTGAAGTAGTTTTTCATGAAAGAGCCCAAAAACATCCTGGCGCTTAGCAGGTGCTTAGCATGTCGCATCATTCTAACTATGATGATAAACCATGTGAATGATGACTGACAATCACTGGTCAGCCGAAAAAAGTTATTTACATATCACAATTTGATTCGATGAGAAGAAATATCGTGGTGATTTGCAGTTCCACAAACCTTCTAACTCATTTGCAATTCATTTTTTTTGGCGAAGAGAATGCTGGCTGACTAAAAGTAATCAATATCAGTTAAATTCACACATCAATTTCGCTTCTTACACAGATATCGAATACAATGAGTAGTACGTGGTGTAATCCAACTGGTTAGAGGTCTACACGTTTAGAATTGTGAAGCTAGATTTCATACTACCTTCTCAAACGATACGATCAAAATATGGGTAGTAATGTGTTCCATATATACTGATCCACTAGGACTGTTGGTTGTAACAGATGATTAATGCACAGTTCGGATGACTGTTTGCTCATTCATGGTCTGCATTGTTAGATGCTCAGACCACTGTCTAGTGCAAGGAACCGTCCAAATCAAGTTGAAATCGTCCAATTCGAGGAAGTTGGTGATATACCACAGTTGAAGTTCAACACCCAGAACAGAAACTGAACTCAAGGACGAAACTACAAAGAAAATCTTCACATCAACCAGACATCAAGACAAAATGGGAGATATCGAGCAACATACCTGAAGAAAGCTGTGTGGATGAACACTGGAACTCTCTGAAAGCAATGTGGAAGGAGACCTGCATAACTGTATTAGGAAGGAAGAAGAAAGAAGATGAGGAATGGATCTCCACGGATCTCGACATGGAAGCTGATGGAGCAGGGAGAGGAAGATGGTGATGGTGATGTTGATGGTGAAGCAGAAGATAAACCAGTGCAGGCAAGGATGCACAACGAAAAGAGGAAGTGAGTGTAACGTATAAAACACTGCGTTGGACAAAGAAGTGAAGAAGAGTGCACGGGAAGACAAAAGACACTTCTACGACACACTGGCAAGTGAAGCAGAACAGGCTGCAGGTAGGAGAGACAGAGACCTGACAACATTGTATCAAATAATCAGTTTACTATCTGGGAATAGATCAACACAGATGAATCTTATAAAAGATGATGAAGGAAATCTAATTACCAAAGAAGAGGAACAAAGGAAACGACGAGCTGACCACTTTGCAAAACTCTTGAATGGACCACCACCACCTACACCTACACCACCTGCAACTCGTCCACAAATACCACCTGCAGCCCAGCCACAGAACTACTGGTGAACACAAATCTCCCAACAAAAGTCGAAGTCCTGAACGCAACGCCATAAAGCTAATGAAATGCGGGAAAGCAGCACGACCAGATGGAATTCCACCAGAAGCACTGACAGCAGACGCAGAGACAACAGCGGGTATGCTGACACCACTATTGCAGACGATGTGGAAGGAAGGGAAGGTACTTGCCCACTGATTGGAAGAAGAGCTAACTTGTCAAACTCCCGAAGAAGGGAGACCTAGGTGTTTGCAAGAAGTGGCGCAGAATCACGCTCCACCTCTGTCCATCCCGAGCAAAATATCAAACCGCATCATCCTGGACAGAATAAAGGATGCGCTGGATTCAAAACTACGACCGGATCAGGCTGGCTGGCTGGCTGGATTCAGGAAGTACAAATTATGTGCGGATTAAATTGCAACGCAACGCAACGCTACGCATCATCATAGAACAGAGTATAGAATGGCAGTCAACCATCTACCTCAACTTCATCGACTTTGAGAAGGCCTTCAACAGAGTCAACCGAGAAGTAATTTGACGGTTGCTCCAATACTACGGAATACTACAAACCTTTATCAGCCTCATTCAGCAACTATATGAGGACGCCACATGCGAAGTAATTCACAATGGGAAGCTCAGTGACGCCTTTGAAGTGAAGACAGGAGTGAAATGAGGCTACCGTCTACTATCCCCCATGACATTCCTGATTGTAGTCGACTCGACTGGATCATGCAAGAGATAACAGTGAGGAACGAGAAGAGTGGGATACGCTGGACTGCGGAAAAGAACCTAGAAGATTTAGATTTCGCCGGTGACTTGTGTCTAGTGTCTTGTGGCACAAACTTGAAGATCTAGATCTACATAGGCAAAAACTGACAAGTTGACAGAAGAGGCAGGGTAGCGAAGACGGGACTTCAAGTGAATGTGGAGAAGACATGGGTGATGAAGATAGTCAACCAACACCACCACCAACAACAACAACAAAAACAAGCTCCAATCACCATCAACGGGAGAAACCTAAAGGAAGTAGCCTCTCTCACCTATCTAGGCAGCACTGTTTCAACTACAGGCGACGGCACAGATGAGAATGTCACAGCCAGCCGGGATCGGAAAGACAGCAAGACAGGTGTTCATTAGCCTGACACCAGTGTGGAGATCTTCTACACTCCATTCAGCATGTGGAATAAGATGCGGATTTTCAACACCAATGTCAAATCAGTGCTCCTAAATGGTTCAGAAACTTTGCGCATTACGAGAGGGATTTCCAACAAACTACAGACATTCATCAACAACAGCTGCTGCCTACGCTGGCTCGATACTGAAGATCAGATGGCCAGAATAATAAGAATAAGCAATAAGGAAGTCTGGCTGGCTGGTAACGAACCAACCAAGAAGCTATCGCTGAACAAATATGCCTTGGAAGGAAGTGTAGATGGATTGGACATACACTGAGAAGACCATTGGTGGACATCACGCGTCAGGCCAGGCCGTGGAGTGGAACCCGATGGGAAGCGATGAGTTGGGCGTCCGAGGTGAGGGTGACATGGAGAAGATTGTGTGAGGAAGAAGTGAGAGCTTGTGGGCTATCGTGGAGCGAGGTTCAAAAGATTTCAGAGAACAGAGCTCATTGGATACGTGCTACTGAATCGGTATGTTCCATTAGGAACCAAAGGGATGAATAATAATAATCATAATTGTTAGCTGCAAACAAACAGGTATTCAGTTGAAAACTTTCAGTTTTCCAGACGAGTGTTACTAACAACAAACTTGGATGGGACATTGACAAGATACTTACTGTTCGGATGGTCTGTTGTTTATATCTCTCATGAATACTCATTTTTCTAATCAGTCAGTTGGGATACCGATAGACTATCTATTAAACACCATCCAGTCACTATTGCAGATTGCGATTTCCAACATGAAACTTACTCACTGCTCAGGCTACTAAGACCTGATTGCCTGTCTTGAGTTAGTTTACGGTGGAGCCTGAAAATGACTAAACCTATGTGAGTAAGATTGATTCGGTCGGTTAAACTGAGTGTTCGTCAACAACTAGAGTGCTTTAGTGAATGGATACAACGTAACTGACATGAACACGATAACATTTATTGCATACATGGTAGATAAGTTACACAAACGGTGTATTCTTCTCTACGAACAAGCAAAATGCATTTGACAAGAAAACTCATTTCAGTTGTAATTTCTTCATGCCAGTAGTGCATCATGATCCTACAGAATATGGTGATTCATACCGACTATCTTTTAATAGTATTGCGGCGAAAGCTGCTTAAAATGAAAGCATATTAATAGTATATGATGCTACATTTGAGAAAACATTTTCGGGAGGCAATGTTGTTTAAAATGGAGTCGAAATAGGAATAGCAAGAGCATAGCACACAGAGATGTGCAACAGGAGTGAGTTCAGAAATGTAAGTTTCAATAGTCTCATCAGTACCACTTGTAATTCTCTAAAAAATAATAAGTGTTGCTCAACTGGATTTGACCTGTACACTAATTGAGGAATTCCACTGTCAGTGTTTTAATAATACGTAACGTTTGAAAACAGATAGCCATACTCAGTAATTGCAAAAACAGAATAAATAAACAATTTCTACTCACTCGATGACAACATGAAGAAAGTGATGTTAGACAAATCACTTAACCATCAGTTATATGTTATCTTACGTTGAAACAACCATACTAGGAGAGAGTGATAGGAAACACAAACAGGCACGATGTACACTGTTAAACTAATCGTCAGACAATCAAATACATGTTATCATCAGTGCATGGTGTCTTTCCGATTGAAATGAGGCAGTAGGTTACTGTATAAACTGTCAAACACAAGACCAACACACAGAACAATTCACTATGAACATCCACACATGGAGGTCATAATAGCTGACAGAACGAAATAAGCTAAGCCAGTCACTGATTTCAGTCTTCATGAGATCTGAATGACTATCGTGATTTAGGTGAGTTGAATAGGAATGATATGTTATCGGGTTGTAAGCCATGTCATTCCTCCTTATATATGTTATGCAGTTGCCGGAGACAGATCATGTTTCTAGCGATATACATTATATTTGTCTTGTTTGGCAGGAGCATCGGAAACATACTCACTCTTGAAATATATTTGTATATTTGAACATTCTTTTTTCCTTCTCTTTCTACCCATCTTTAAATTTGCTTTAATATACTCTTTCTCCTATTCTCAAAGAATGTCTTCAAAGGAACACAAATTACATCCAAGAGGAATAAGTATTTCTTAAATGGCTTATATAACTTCTTTGATTCTGACTGTGATCATAATCTCGACTACTCAGTTACAGTAGTGAAAATTCTTTCTTTGACGTCTGAATGGAGTTCAACCTCAGTAAAGATGACATCATCAGATCCACAGAAGTACTTCAAATAAACCGCAAGTGCACCTCATATATCATCTATGAAATCAATGACAGTTATCACGATCGTCTAGTCATATGGCTTCATTTCCGAAAAGTTCAGTTTTGGTGACATTTTTAAGACGCCTATTTAAAATTTTATAGTTGGTCTGTTTACGTCAAACAGTGAGAATAAACTCTTTAAAATAATACACAGGTATCTACACTGTTTTCTTCCAAGGCAACTGCAAAGTGAAGAAAGTATCTTCTATCAACAACCACTGTCTCAATAAGTCTTTCTAAGGGGTAAATCGATTTGAGAAATCTTGAAGTTGGCATCTGCTTAAGTTGAAATGAATCGACCAATGAGAAATTACTCACTGACTGGATGATCTCACTCTTCTGATGGCCGTTTCGGATTTTCACAGTATCTTTACAGAGAAGAATATGTGGTCGAAAAGAGTTTTAGTGTGAATACCCATTGATTGCTGCATATGCAAACACAGTATAGCTTACAACCGAATCACTACCTCACTGGGAAGATGTTCTCAAGTGATTGATTTGCATGTCAGTGGTGCTACTATAGTGCACATATTTGACTACTGAGATCTACTTACTGGACTGGCAGATAATATCACTACTTTTAATACTTCAAACTATGCTGATCCATCTTGTGAGACAGTGTGAAAATAGGTGATGATATCAAGTACAATGAGAAGGTTGTATTGGTGGAACCGTAAAGCTTATTGAGAACAGGAATGTTATCTGTCACCCAGTATCGAGACAATTAAACAAGCATGGAATTATAAAATCAGTATAAAGCACGTCAACGTATGCCAAATTGGAAGATTTTCATATTCACCCTGGCCAATATATTGCTGTGATTGGATAAGTCCCACCAATACATGATGAAAATTGTTCTTAGTATCACACGGAAACGGTGATCGACAAATTCAACAATTACAAATTTGTATTTATTGTCGTCCGCATGCAGATAGGATCACTGTATTGAACACTTGACAAAGTAGAGTTATGATGTCGTCAATGAACATTGACAGCTGTGACTATGAATGCAAACGAATTTAGATTTATAGATTGGAAAGACATGCGAAATTTGTAAACGTGTGGTAATCAAATCATTTTAGGACAAACGATGTTGTTCCCATGGCTAATAAAGTGCCGTGATTGGTGTGCTATTTTCTACTTATGAAAAACAACTCAGGTTCCAGTACATGTGTGATCAGACTATATGTTAGATAAGTAGATTCGTATGTTGATAACGAAAATACAATTACGAAATCATTGTGGATCCGGTGAACAATCTTTTGACATCAGATGCTGGAATTCCTTATCCCCCTGAGTTTATGTTCAGCCTCACAAACGTCCAGCAGGAAATAAACGAAACCAGAGAAATATGTGTATAGTGTTTAAGCATGGGCAATGTGTTTGTTTCTGGTGTATGAAGTCTGAGGATATAGTTGTATGGTGCTGTTGCATTCACTGTATTCTTGAATAGGTAGTAAGCTAAACAGACCGTGTTTATCATTTCAAGACAGAGAGATGCACTATATTAACATATTAACACATATTAACAGTGGCATAAATTTGTTCCTCATAGAGAAACAAACCCTGAGCATTTTCAGCATTTGTGAACACTGTTTTGAAGAATCACATAAGCATACTAAGAAAAAGAGGAATGCATGCATCCTTAATATTAACTTATCTTGTTGTTTGGAAGCATTCTGCAAGTGACTGAAGATAGTCAGATATAAGCAGCTGGTAAGCTAACAAAACTCTTAACAGAACACACACAACATTGGTCCATCGAGATATAGCGATGGTACACATCCATAGGAGGCTACAAACATTCCATGCTTGGTTTCCACAATTCATTGCACATGTACACTGATGCCTTGAACAGTGTTTAACCTAGCTGGATTCTGCACTGATCATATGATATCCGGTTGACGTGACCATGAAATTGTATTGGCTGAAGTGGCTAGTCACTGCAGATCCAGCTGCAGCAGAAGCAGGAGACAAGAAGCCTTGGAACAATGGGACTACGAAACGGCAAATCGTATTATGTAAGCTCAATGCTGATCTACGTCTGGTTACAAACCTGTACTCAAACTTGCTTCACCAACTTCTTTCATCGCCTGATACCTTGAAAATGTGAAATACGAGCAAACGCCAGAAAGCATTTGACAAGATTCCACTATGTGCCAGATACTGTTACCTGCAACTGATCTTGGTACTAACAGATTTACTGTCAAGATTTTGCGAAATTATGCAATCAAGTATTTGGCGTGTAGTCACGTAACTTTCTTATTAATTCTCAGCAGTTTGACTGGTTACTAATGCTTCTACAAACTTCAAACCATTTAGACAGTTAGACAGCGAATATCGTACAACCCTAGAAGTTCACTGGATCGATTACTGATTGTTTGAACTTCCAAAAATAGGAGGTTGCAATGTGGACAGACATGGCACATGGATTTTTGACTTACATTCATTGCCAAATGGGTGTTTCGTAATGACCCTTTGAAACTTGCTTATATCTCACTAATACTTTGCAATTTTCACGCATACAATGATCAAATCTACTAAACTCAGTCAAACCCCATGGTGTTGTTTGGAAGGAAACAACAGCCTTAACCCACAACACACGCTTTGTGTCTTTTGTCTTTGCATGCACTCTTCTTCACTTCTTTGTCCAACGCAGTGTTTTATACGTCACACTCACTTCCTCTTTTCGTTGTGCATCCTTGCCTGCACTGGTTTATCTTCTGCTTCACCATCAACATCACCATCACCATCTTCCTCTCCCTGCTCCATCAGCTTCCATGTCGAGATCCGTGGAGATCCATTCCTCATCTTCTTTCTTCTTCCTTCCTAATACAGTTATGCAGGTCTCCTTCCACATTGCTTTCAGAGAGTTCCAGTGTTCATCCACACAGCTTTCTTCAGGTATGTTGCTCGATATCTCCCATTTTGTCTTGATGTCTGGTTGATGTGAAGATTTTCTTTGTAGTTTCGTCCTTGAGTTCAGTTTCTGTTCTGGGTGTTGAACTTCAACTGTGGTATATCACCAACTTCCTCGAATTGGACGATTTCAACTTGATTTGGACGGTTCCTTGCACTGGATAGTGAGTGGTCTGAACATACATCTGCTCCTCTTCTTGACCTTGTGTCAAGTAGACTGCGTCTCCACTTTCTTCACATTGAGATGAAGTCAATCTAATTTTTAGTGTAGTGTGTCCATCTGGTGTCTGGTGAAATCAAATCCATGTTGCTTTGTGGATATCCTTGTGCTTGAACACAGTGTCTGGCCTCCAATCACCAAATCATTGAATGCAAGGAAATCTGCAAACAATTCTCCATTCTCGTTCATCACCTCACTGAGCGCTTCTCGACCCATGGTTAGTTCTCTTCCTGTGTTTCCCACTCCCACTTTGGCATTCATGTCACCCCACCCATTAGAATTTTGATGTTACCAACTGAGGTGTTGTCCAGTGCTGATGGCAGTTGTCTGTAGAATTCCTCCTTCTTCTCTTCATCTGCCTTATTATTTGTAGTTGCTTATTATGGCATTGAATGATTGTGACTATCTTTCCTTTTGAGTTGAATCTTGCTGTCATGATCCTGATCGTGGAGGAGATTGGTTCCCACTGTAGGAGAGCTTATGATGCTGTTGGAGACATGATGATAGCCACTGGAAAACTGAGTGTGCTCGTGACAATATTGGAGTAGATTATTGATTCTCCAGTTGACAGTTGGGAGAGTCCACTTCCATTACATCTGCTTTCACAAATTCTTAACACTTCAATGCGATACCTTGCCATCTCGATGCAATCTGGGCAGGCTTGCCAGCTAGGTTCAAACATGTTGCAGACATTCCATCTCCCCACGTTTACTTTGGCTGTCATTGAGGAAGAGAAGACACATCGGCCACTTGGCTTCCCGAAGGCTTTCACCAGTCGGCGTCCTTGCGCCTCTCCGATCCCAGAGAGGAATAAGTCTGTTTTTATTTTTTATATTTTATTTGTGCTTTGAAGTTTGTTTAGTGGTTGAATTGGTTTTCCGGGGTAGGGTTGCTAGCCGTATGCCTAACCTTCCGTGATTACCCGGGCATAGGACCGGCTAGGAACTAGTGAACTAGTTAATCAGGCAAGGTTAATGCATAGAAATAGTTGACGGAAATCTTTCATTCGAAACAAGTAGAGAGTGGTATTAAATACAACTTGCAATTCAATAAAGAACCAGAAAATTTCCCGCAGTGATTCATTGAAGCGTGTTGCTTCATATCCTATTGTAGGTGGAAATAAATACATCATACCATATGGAATACTCAATACAAACATAATGCATGAAATACTTAGAAGTTAAAGCACAGGCTGATAATTCAGAACTTTTCTCATCACTTTTCTGGCTCACAATACGACGTCGAGATTTAATCCATATATAAACTTTAATTGTCAGTACTAGACCCAACAATCCATTGAGAGATGTATATAGGAAACCAGTATCTGTTACTAGTAGTGTATACATTGCCCATGCAGCTGAATCACCAGTTACCCAGCAAATCGTTTTACCGAACATTGGAATAAAGTTACTGTACAGCGCGTAAGGCACTACTAAGGATAGTGCCAATAGAAACAAACCCAAGATACAATACCATGCATATTTGACTGGTAATTTACCATATTTTAATGGTATGAATATCGATAAGAGTCTGTCAACCATAGCAGCTAGTAAAATATTCCCTTTGAATGTACATCCAATTCCCCCCATGAATCTATAACATTTGCACCATTCAACCGTTGATGTTGATATAATAAAGTATGCTTTTCCATTCGTTGCATACGGAATCCCTTTCGCGGGTATGACAGCCAAAATTGTTCCTACAGTGCAGTTGATTATGTCACTGAGTGATAAAAATCCCAAGTATATGATTTGTCGTGTCTTCTTTGGATAGGCGTACAAAAATATCACTGCAGCAATACCATTCAGGACCACATTGAGAAATGCTAGGATTGGTGACAGGTAAGCAGCTATCACACCAACAATGTGAGATAAAATACACAACCTTTGACTTGCACCTGGCAGTCCTAGACGAACCATTTCACAGTCTACTAAGAGTACCCAAGGACTAGTGAAAAATGGCCAAGCTGAGACGTTGGCTAGAATCGACATTCTGTTGAGAAGTCTTCGTTAATTCGTGCACATTTATATCATTCCACATTCATACAACCAAATTTATACACACCAATGTACATGGAGAACATTACTCTCAGATAACCTCAACATACACAAATCGGTGAAGGTCACATGAATCCACCCAAAAATTATCTGTTTCACGCTCACCGACAAATTACTCTGAAATAGTAATTAGTGTTAACACTGTAGAAGTGATGCAAAAGTGATCAAATCACTTCAAGTTTACGTGGTTAGATTAATTTATCCTTGCCTTACTTACAAACATGGAATTCATGTTTGATTCAATGTCCTTTTATTGTTGCATAGAAGTCCATGTGTGAACTGATTGTTGGGAGTGATTTCGTACAGGTAACACCCTAGTTGATATGATTTCGATTATGGGGAATGCACTAGATTTCCTAATGAATGCCAAGTTGTATTCCTCTTTGAATGGAATAATGGAGGTGGGTGAGAATGAGGGTGGTGTACAATTTGTGAGAATTCCAGCTTTGTATGTGCAAACACCCCGAAATTAAACTTCTCTCACATTGTGTTGACCTAGTAATAATTATACTAATATTCACATTATTAATATTGGTTATAACAATAATAATAATAACAATGTTATTTGTGGAAGTATTTGTAATTATTATTTTGAGTTTGTGAGTTGGAGGGGGTTGACAGACTAGTGTTTGCACTGGTTGATGACTGAATAGGAAATGAAAACTACGATTGCAGCAGAATTGGATCCAGTGGTCACTGGGTTTGCCCTGCTATACTGGTTCATATTCTCTGACCTTTGTTAGCATATAGGCTCGTATGCAGGAGCCTTGATATGGCCTGAGTATTTTTTTATGGTAATCTGCTTGGTTGTTGCTAGCAGAAGAATTCATAACGCGCGTTTGGTTCTATTTGTGAGTCGTCAGCTGGAGGTACGGTATCCCGATTGAGTGACGTTTTTCCAAATGAGACTCGAACCCAACTCTTCAAACGCTAAACAGCTATCCACTAGAGCACCGAAGAACTATGAGTACCTTTCAGTGGCAACAACACTTACTGGAGTGCGGGTAAATACGGCCAATAGGACCTAAATAGGACGAAGCTTTAGTCCTGGGTTTCTCAGCTAACCAGAAACAGATAAATTACCATAATAATATTATTCTTGAAAACACAAGCACACATCATATTACAGGCGTAATTATACAGTTATACCATTTCGACAAATTTGGCTGGTACAGCTTCATTGCTCAAAGATAATCAGCCTGTTTATATAAGTGGAATCAATGTATGAAATACAATAAGATAATTGGTATTTAAACTTCCTATGCATAGCAATTTGTCAGGAGGATGAATTTTATTCGTATTTCGCAAAAAAAGGAATATAGGACAAATTTTAAATGCGTTTATGTAAATAGCTCACTTTTAATACAGAAAGAGATGATGGTGTGCTCACAGTATATAACTAACCAACACCAAAACTTTTCGGAATAACTGTGTATTATTCATTACTTCTACAAGGTTATTTGCATACTCCAGGGTTATCTTACTATAGACTGCATTCTCCCCTCAAGGTCAATGTACTGCAAACATTCCATGCTGTGTACCTTGATATATTCAACATTGGCCTGATAATTAATTATCTAGTTTTCAGGCAATGGATTGACTTTCTGTTTGCTGGTCAATTACTTTCGGATTATTGAGTAAACTGGTAAGAATGAGATGATGCTTAGCTTAATGACTATTCATCTACCATGTGTGACGAATTCAAAGTCAGACCAGGATTCATCTTTACACTTCCAATGACTAATTCTCTGTGATTACCTTTAAATATGCAAATATAATGGTGATTTAAGAAGCTTGGTCAAGTTACTTTTTCAAAATGGCAATTTAATTGGTGGAACCATTGTATGCAAAAGAAGAGTTAGGTTGGCAAGTACACTGTTATAACCTGTACCACATACTTGCACTGATAGTTGCAATATAGATAATTAACTCGTAACTTTAAAATCGACCCTGGCAACTGGTGAAATAACAATTTACTTTTGTTGAATCCCACTGAAAATTAATTTTTTCAATGAAATTAAATAACTTAACTTTATATTTCAATGTTCCTTAAGATAGCCATTGAATCAATTAATTGTGAAACTCATATGATTCTGACTCAATACACGCCTTATTACTGAAATTTCATTACGTTTGTTGCACCTACCTACACCATAAGTCACCACCTGGACTGGAAGCATGACGTGATATTTTAAAACACTTTTAATAACAGTCTTTCTTCAAACAGCGAATCATGGTCACTAATCTCATTGCTCTTCTGCGCCATACATGTCACACATTTAAATCATATTGTAACGCATTCGAAATCTTAATCATTCACCTTCCTGTTTCGATTTCTAGACTGCCTCACCTCTTCGTTGTCAAACTCTACAGTTTGTCAGTTATCTTTTATTATTAAATATAAGTACATCCTGTGTATTTGCTGAATAATCGGCTCACCTTTTTCTCTTCCTCTTTACCTTTCCAGATTCTCGTAGTCACCATCACACTCACGTTGCTCTACGTGCCTTCCTGCAACAACCTACCTACCTACAGGTTAGATGAAAACGTATCAACAGCCGGTCGTTACACATTTATCAAATGAATGCAGCGTCCTCTGACAATCTCAAATACGCTCTTAAGGACTATAAATGATCCTACTAACCTCCGACACAATATGTACTTGCCCTTAGTATAACTCTCTTCAGATGATAAGAGCTTCCAACGTTATAGAGCAGTGGCAGTGGCTTTTATTCAATCTGAGGTGATCAGTTCATTTTCATCGCTATGAACTATGTCACTTTTTCTGTCATACCAAACACTGTTGATCCACCTGCATTAGACAGTTTGATAGTGTAGTGCACCTTCCTGGCACCAAAATATAACTAGGGCTAAAATAAATAGTTTAAATTAAATTAACTAAATAAATCTCTAGCTTGCCTCCGGATGCTCAGGGTGTTTTAAGTTTTGTTTTAACGAGCATGCATCCGAGCAGGCTTCGACGCCATTTTTGCGCTCCATTGTGCTGATCACCACGCACGTACTCTTAGTCCCTAGTTCAGCCTTACAAGCCAGATAAGTTGATCAAACTTTTCCCTCATTCATTATTATTACATTTACCTTAAATACATAGCTCCTTTAAATACATTGCGTATCAGTTCTTTTGATTTGTGTTTTGTTACCAGTACTTACACGTTAGGTAAAGTACTGGTTAAGCAGGTACTAGAGCACATCAAGTTAAGTAGGGGTGATCAAACGTTACGGAATTGTAACACACATCCCTACAATAGCATGAGGTGATGCGAAGTATAGAATGGGAGATTGCCTTGACAATAAAACAACAAGTTCAAAACCAGTAAAAAGCCAAGGGAACGTTCAGTATCAGCACAATTAAATGACTATTAAATTATGGGATCTATGTTAAATATATAAGGGAGTACGATATGGAATACTCCCTAAAAGTATTACCCTGGTCAGAAACTCAGCTTACTTGTAACTAATGACAAAATGTTGAGTAGAAAGATACTTTTAGTTATTTAGTACCTCTCAAAAAATCAACATCATAAACGGTGAAATGAGAGGATCATTCTCTAAGGGTACAAGAGGTTTATTTGGCTACATGCAACCTAACTAAGGACATTGAACGTGTAGGTTCGTATTCCATTACTATACAAACGGGAATGGCATTACCAACCATGTGCAGATGCATACTCATCAAAATAATCTTCTAACGACTTCGGGGATCAGTTAAAGACCAAGTGAATTATTTAACTGGTATTTCGATAGTTCAAAACTCAGTCGTGTTTTAATGTCGAGAAACTGGACTACAATACTACCATTATTAGTGTCACTGTTTTCGAAAGCCTCTAGATAACAAATCAGTCTCTTCTTGACATATTTTCTCTATACATACAGTATTATAGATCTGAGTGTTCATGATGTTAACCTGATGAAGGATAACAAATAGTTTGTCTGCTTTTGTGTTTTTCGGCATCTGTCATATTGAGCTGTATAGTTATCCGTGGAAGAGTTGTCCAACTATTGTTATTTCTTTAAGATACTAACAACTTAGTTTATAATCGCTTTCCTAGAAAACCTCCTTGTATTAACGATTAAAAGGCTGTGTATTCGGTTCCTGCAGATTCAGGAAAAAGGAAACGGAAGACAAGACCCTTGAAGTATATTGTGCATTTGCATCATCCTAAAATGTAACTCTAAATAAACATAAATTCCTTATTTTAGTTTAGAGATTTATGCGAATTTGGTCGATTTTAGGATAGGTATCATCAGAAATGTAGACAAATGTGAAACATTGGGTTCCTACCAGTGGTTCATTGACAATATGTTCCCTGTTAAGTTTGTAGGTCCTTGGCTAGATTCCTGACGGAGTCATGCATGCACGGTGTTGAGCAGTACCACGCTGAGATCGAAGGGGTTTTAAGTGATACATCAAAATTGATTCTCTATGGAACTTAGGTACACTTTAGCGTTGAATGTGATACTCTTGACCACTGCAACTTCAGGTGAAAAGGCATAATTCTGGTCGATAGTGTAGAAAGCGACTTCAATAAACTTGTACTTGGTTGCTATGATACCACTACTGAGTGCCAGATGTATGAACTATTCAACAAAGAATCTCTGCAAATGTCAAGCCTGAGACCGAACTTTAATCCACTTTATCATTTTTTCACAATAATAATCTCGACACGGTTTATAGGACAACGATGAAGCTGTCACACGGCCTGGGAACAACAGAAATCGGCATATGAAACTTTCATTATCTGTTGCCTTTCAGTGACTACTGCAAAACTTTTCAATCATGTTACATTTGATAGTATCATTTATAAAGTTATCCCTCACCTCTCTAAACTTATCAATTTTGGCTTGTCTGCTTGGTTCTATTAACGTGACTACCAAACGAAGCTAACTTTAGAGATACCTCATTTGGCTGTAGTACACGTCTACTTGAACACCCAGTAACTTCGGAATTGTACAGTACATATCGTGAGGAAGTCATTACTCCATGACACAGTTTTGCGCTTTACTTTTCCACCTAGCCTTTCGCCTTACCTTTTGAATGAAATAGACTGAAGTAACCCATACGCATATGTCCTTGCTTACTTCTAGGAAATCACTTACACCTGACAAACTTATTGACTATTATTGATCATTATGATCGTGAGAGCGTTTCAATGCGTATAAATTATTTTTTGTAAACATTTAATCATTTTGATATTTTGTGGCCCTTCATCGAACGTCAACTTCAACTTAGCGAATGTATTCTTTTGTCTCTTTGTCACACAGCTGACCTAATTTTTATCTCTGCTCTTGTAATGACTGATAGTCATCAGGCGGTAAACAAGTAAGTTGCGTTTATATTGATGACAGACAGTGCCTAGCGGTGGAACCCACAACGCACGTCTCGTCCTAATTGGAGCTTATCGGCTGAGTGAGTGATATTGTTCTCGTTTAAACTAGAATCAACGATCAGTCAATCCAACTGCCATGGCTTTCTCTACTTAGCCATGGTTTTTAAATCCTGGTCATCGGTTGCATAACTTCTGATCTCATAATCCATATTTTTTCAGTACCAAACCATTTGGCATTTTCCAATAAAATAGTTAGCTTATTTTTCTGAAGTTTACGTGTCTTCGGACTTTTAAGAATGTATATAGGCATGCTTAATATCATTGTTAAGTGTTACATAGATTCTGCATTTATACTAAACATGTTAACTACAGAGTGCTATATTGCAAGCGTTCTAAGCCACTCACAGCTTTCTAATTGTTTAACTTCAGTTATATGTCTCTATTTTTTTTATTGTCTTACAACTTTCGGTCCTTGATAGTTCTAATGTGAAAATTCTTTGTGCAAATTCATTTTACAACAGAATGAAGAATGGAAAAGAAGAAAATCCAACAAGAATTATAGGTCATACTACTTGATTTTTCTGAAGACTTTCTAATTAATCTTGTTTTATATTTTGTATAACCTAATACAATGACTTTTTATTGACTTCTTACTCATTCCAGTATGAGTTATGGTTTCAAAAAAACTATATGATAAGCAAAACCAGTTACTGTGCACCATTCTGTCTTCTATGTATAAAAGCAGTTGTTTGGTTTTTGATGAATTATTGTGCGCTATGGAAATACTGTAACGACCAGCTGTGATACGTTTTTGCCTAGCCTGTAGGTGGGTAGGCAAGTAGATACGTTGTTACACGAGGCCCTCAAAGCACTGTGAGTTTAGCGGTGACCACGAGAATCTGGAAAGGTAAAGAGGAAGAGAAAAAGGTGAGCCGATTATTCAGCAAATACACAGGATGTACTTATATTTAATAATAAAAGATAACTGACAAACTGTAGAGTTTGACAACGAAGAGGTGAGGCAGTCTAGAAATCGAAACAGGAAGGTGAATGATTAAGATTTCGAATATGTTACAAGTGATTCAAGATAATGTAGTGCATTTTTACTTACAGAAATACCTCAGTATCACTGGACTACACAGAAGATTTAAGTTTGTTGTCACTCACTGATGTGATTGCCAATAGTTTGCTAAATCGACTTCAAAGGAAATGGATGAAGACTAGCTCTTGCACGGAAGATGAAGAGATAGAATTTAGTCTTTCTGATATTTTAAAGGAAATGGATGGAATTGTGAGTAAAGCATCCAGAGTATTGGCCGAGATTCTACACCCGGTTGAGGAACCGATGTAGTGTGCTGCGAAAAGGGATTTTGTCATGGAAACGCCTAGGTATTCTTTGAGAAATGGTGAGTGAGCTATTTGTAATGGCTTATACTGACTTCATACGTGTGCCGATCTCCCTTAGATGTCCTGTTCGGAAAGATTAGACGTAGTGAAAAGAAGACGGCTGTGCTTTGAATGGTTGAAGAGTGGACATGAGAATAGGAATTGTAAGTCGGGAGTTAATTAATACTGATGGTAGTATATCGTTCAACAATACATGGGGTGATACTGCTTTAGTAAATGTCAATGAGTTATTAAAGCCATATGAGTTAAAATAATATATTTAAGAGAAGTGTTTGTAAGACTATGTAGACACAAACTACCTGTTGACAGCCATGCCCTGCTGGAACAGTGTTCTGATTTTAGTCTCATAGGTGCTCGCCTGACCAGTTCACCGGGCGTCACACGACTGAAAGTCAACTGATTGGTCAGTAACGTTAACTCTATAAACTCGTGGACTTGCGAAAGTATTGTGGGTCAGATTTGGTGTTCTTCTCATTCGGAGTGTTTTTGAGAGTATGTAAGTGACAGGTATCTATTGTTGTCGAAACAGATGAGATATTCTATGGATGAGAACACAATGATGATCAAGGTTATTTGAAGTTCTTGCGGTTTCAGAATGGCTTGCGGAAGTATGCTTCCGATGACACAGTAATAGTGAATCCCTTCCGAGCTACGTTTTTAACTTTCTTTACAAATTTCTTTGCACCTGACACTGTAATGAACTTTAGTCCTTTGGAATCACAAACAGTAAACATAACGCATGATTGTTCGGAATCATCAGATACATTAGACACCACAAGACAACTCGTGTCTGAGGCAGGTGCTATGCTTGCTCAAGCTGAGCTTAGAGTGCCCAGAAGGATATCTAATCAAATAGAAGTATTTGAAATAACGGGCTCTGAAAACCGAGCTTTAGCTTGTAGTGGCACACAATTCCCAGAACCAACAACCTAAGGTTCGACGGGATGCAACATTGACGCTGCCTTCATGATTTTGTCGAACTCGCTGAGCTGAAGGAACACGGTCAAGCATCCACGCCGTTTGGCACGCTGTTGTGTTACATCGCACTGCCTGTAATCGGCCCTATAGCCAGCTAGTCGAAAGCATTGGTATTTTGGCACGACCTAGTAAGTATATTATTCCATCTGACTACGTCATTGTGTTCTTTCTTGGTCTCATGCTCAAGGGTGTATTACGAGCACGAATAATTAGTGATTGGCCCCAGTGTCTGTCAAGCTCTCCCAAGGACAATTCCTAAAAGCTGTACCAGACTCGTCCATGAACGCACTACCCACTAAGCCTACTTTTGTAGAGGAGAGGTATTTCGCAACAGATATCTTTGGATTTAGCATAGCAGACTGTAACATCTCTGTTCTTTGACGCTACGTGCTCTCACCTTCATCCTCGTTGCTTGATTTACTTAGACTTGTAGCACCCCTCGTACTATGTTAAAGGGTTGATTTACAGAAAAACTGCTTGCAACGATTGCACTTGGATGATCTGGTGAATGATTTGCTAGTTCATAAACAGAAGGAGTGTGTAAGATATTTGGATTCGGTTTGACGGCTTTTATCCCCGCTTACTCGCAAAAAGTCTAATGACCATGAATTTGAAGATATTCATGGTTTACAGTTGCAGTGAGAAGGTTAATCTGTCTCAACAGGGGTTCCGAACAGTTCAGTTCCTAGTGAGTGTGAGTTCAACTTGATCGAAACGTTCCGTACGAAATTGCACAACTGTTTAGCTGGTCTAACTGTTGGGATTCATTGGTCTTACTCCTGCGGACGCATCTCTAGCCTTATATTTACCATTCAGAAATAAGGACAGGAGTTATGGGTAAACTGACGGTGTTCTGCAAAGCCATACGTATGGTCAGCTGAAGGTATGTTTGGTAACCTCCTTATTAGCCTTCTAACGCTTACCATCCCCACTTCATCATTTGGTGTGTCGACTCGTCTCCCACTTGCACTCGCGGATTTGTGCCACCGTAGGGCGTTTTTCCCAGCTGCAGCTTCACTTTCAAAGGTCACTGGTGATGTTCCATTGCACTGCGTCACCACCCTCCACTCAATCACGTCCAAAGTCGCTCACGATACCTGCAAAAATGACCTGACCACGGGGAAGACACGTAAATCGAACCGATTTCATCCCTAAAAATTATCGGTTCTAAAAAATTAAGCTAGCAGTTACAGCCCGGTAATTACCGAGAAGTTTCCACTCTTAAGCAAAAAGCAAGTGGCTAGCCCAGGAGAGTAGCGGTAATGAGCGTCTTACTGACCAACTACCATTGACGTCTGCAAAAATGTGGAGGAAAGATTAAAAAATATTACAAAGTGATCCCTGTAACGGAAAAAATGATCTGAAAATCCCTCCTGATCACCCTATTCGACAGTATTGACATTTATTTGGATATTTTTGCCCTCGTTATGTATGGTGTGCCTTTGACCCTAGCCGATGTAATGTTATTTGGTTATTTGACTGTCTTCCTTGACTTTGCACTCAGTATTTGTCTTTATGTGATTGAGACTTATCATGAATGCTTCACTGTCCTATTATGTGACGCTGGACTGGTGACAATATGACGCTGTTTCACTGAGCCCGAAATTTTCGTTTTGGTTCAACTTACGGTCGTGCTGTGACTTGACTGCTTATCTTTTGACTGGCTACTGGAGACGTTTATTTGTTGATTTGATTCTGGTAGACAGAGTTTTGACCCCTTTAATTGGTAATATCGTATTTGTTTAGCCAGTTTTTTTTTACTGCACAGTACGTATTTGTGCCAGAGGACGTTTGGACTGTAGTTACCGAACGGCACTGTTGAGGTATTTTTGTGATTCTGGGATAACTTATTGCTGTTTTGATAGTACCACAGATTTCGTTACGAATCAACCACTGATTTGCTACGAACCATGCTTTGATATTGTTGATCCAACCTTTGACTATGCTTCACTCGCGGAAGCTCGGAAACTATACAGTAGAACTCTGGAACTTGTCAGATTCGCTTTAGTTGTGATGGCCCAGTTGTTTCCCGCTTTCGGGCCAAAATTATTGGATTTCGGCTGTAACAGTACTCAACAAACCATTACTGCTGTACCCGGTAATCGCAAGTACTTGGTCCCTGAGTCAATTCCTGACAGAGGTGAGACGTCGATGGATCCATCCCCAGATACAAGACGAGCCCCTCCTGATGCTACTTCATATTGTGGCTCTGATGATAGTATGGCTATTCACTGTAGTAATGCCAGCCCTAGTAGGACCTCTGCCGAATTGAGGGCACGACAGTCTGATGAAAGGCAAGATTTACAGCCCCGTGAATTCAAGCCTAAACAGGGACAGAACAGGCTGCGTTTGTGTAAAGAGTTGAGCTAATTAGGTGTGGAAAGGGGTTGGAGTGACACTTTCTTGTTGGATGATGATATAAAATGTCACGGATCAGTTTGACCTAGTACTGACCCTCAGAACAGGCTTTCTGCCGAAATGACAAGCCATATAGGCGGCGCAGAGAACAAGGAGATTTCAGCCAATTTGTTTCGTATTAATGTCGTCCGTGAGTTACCGGAGGTGGGATTATTCAGCTTTGACGGACATCCACCCTAATACTGGCCGCTTATGGGGGAATTTGAGCCATACGTTGTCTCCAAGGTTGACGACGATGGACAGAGGCGGCTATACTTGTTGCATTGCTGTAACGGTAAGGTCAGGGAGGCTATAGAGGAATGCACTATGTTACCACCGTCTGCCGGTTACTGCAGGGTGTGAGATATATTTAGACGTTTGTTAGGAAGGGCCCATGAAGTTGGCCGGGCCTTACTGCAAGACTTGACGGAATGTTCTGACAGAGAACAAAATGATGCTGAGGAGATGTTAACGTTGGCCATAAAAACAGAAAATTGCTCTACAGCCCTAAAACAGATGGACTATGCCGCAGACCTTAACTCTCTCAGAACCTTGGAAGACACGGTTAAGAAACTGCCCCCTATGCCACAGATGAAGTGGGCAGAGACTGTCGAAAACTTAAGGGGGAACGAACGAGAACCCATCTTCGCAGAGTCGACATAGTTTGCATCAAGGCACGCGAGCGTTTTGTTAAGCAGATTGAGATAGTCAGCAACAAGCAGTCGACAACCAAGCAGCAATATAGCATGTTCCATGTGATACTTAGTGCCATCTGGGTAAGTTGTGAAACCTTCATGTATAGTTTTTGTAAATGTGCCACCTTCCTAGGGCTACAAGTGCATAAGAGATGGTAAAAGGCTAAGGAAATTGGTCTTTGTTTTTCTTGTCTTAAAAGGGCCACAGTTTCATGAAGCGTAAAACTCATGGAGCGTGCGGTCTGAAAGGTTGCAAAGCCTCTCGTCACCATCTGCTACATAAGAAGACCAAACACGCCGTAAGCGAACAACAGGAGAAAAGTAGTTTTGAGTGTATCGAGTTTCTCAGGGAGAATGTGTGTTTGGGCTTACTCCCGGTACGCATATTGCACGGTAACAAAGAGGTTAGCGGTTATGCTCTTTTGGGCAGTGGCTTTCATGCAACTTCGAACACGAGACATATTTTGCAACTTCTAGGATTTTCGACTGACGACACAGACTACCAGCGAGACCGCCATCGGAAGTGGAGTGGCTAGCTCGACCAGCAGGCCTTGCGAAGTTTATTCGCTAGATGGAAAAGAATGTATTTTTTTATTTAACGGGCAACTGTGGCAAAAAATCTCCCGGTACTCAGACCTGGGAGGTCGATGCGGGGGAGTATTAAAAGATGGCCGCGTCCCTCTGACGTGCTCTGAACAAAGGTGGAAGGGGGGGAAGTCCTGTTGCTCATTGGTTGTGATGTGCCTGAAGCCCATTGGGTTCTGGATCAGAAGCAAGGGGGCAAGAAGAGCCTGCACGCTGTGAGAACATTGTTGGGTTGGGTCGTGTCCGGCCCGGCAAGCTTTCATGGGTACAAGGGGAGGTTTGTGAATTGTACGTCTGTCAGTTTTATTGATCGATCAGTGGAGGAGAATTTACGATCATGAGTTCAGTGGTTTCCACTCTGAAAATAAGTCGTTGTCGCTCGATGACATAGCCGCGGTGAACATAGTGAGCGAGGTACTTATTCAG
This sequence comes from Heterobilharzia americana, assembly GCA_944470555.2. NCBI lineage: Eukaryota > Metazoa > Platyhelminthes > Trematoda > Strigeidida > Schistosomatidae > Heterobilharzia > Heterobilharzia americana. The sequence goes on along the minus strand of OX104129.1, from coordinate 56,099,997 downwards.
ATAATGGACATTTTGTTGTCCCGTCGCCCTGGAAAATTGAGTCTAAGACAGCAAACGGCAAGCACGAAATAGCCAGTTGACGTTTGGAGGGTTTGAAAGTAGATTAATATCTCTTGAAATCCTGCATGAAAGCCGCACCAGTGCCACGCAAGAGACCATCAGAAAGGGACATGGAACGGCAGTTCCTGAGCCCCAGCTTAATAGTGACCGCCGCCCACGATGGTACTTGCCGCATCATGCCGTGTTCAACACTGTCAAGCCGTCCGGAACTTCTTTAACTAACCTTCCGTGTCATGGACCAGACACAATGGCGGACTTGGTTGGAATATTATTGGGCTTTCGCAGAGAACCGACTGCCTTGACTGCCGATGTGGAGGAAGTGTTTGTGCAGGTCAAAGTCCCAGAGTTCGGCCGTGGCGCTCTGCGGTTCCTATGGTTACCAGAGGGTGATTACTCGGAGCCTATTGGACATCAAGTGACGTCAAACCTATTCGACGCAGTGTCCCCATCATTTTATGAGCATTTTGCGACGGCCAAGACTGCCGAGAAGTATGCCAGCGATTATGGTAGCTATGTGGTGGAAGCAGTGAAATATTACTTTTATGTTGATGATTGCCCAGTTTCCTTTGCAAGCCGAGATGAAGAGAAAACACTCGTGAAACAGTCCGGTGAGTCGATGTTGCCTGATGGCTTTAAACTGAAGAAGTTGGTGACCAATTCAGAGTCAGTAAAAGTAGTTCTTCCCGGTCCGAGTAACACAGAAAACTCAGTTGACTTACGTGTCAGCCAAGGCTCAACCCATAGAGCCTAGGTTTGGAATGGGACACCACGCGTGATACTTTTAAGTTCCGATTTGAACTCGCTGAAAAACCCTTCACGGAGAGCGGACTGCTATCCACCGTCTCGGCTCTTTTTGACCCACCAGGTCTGATCACCGCAGTTTGCCGGCCACCCAAGCAGTCATTGCAAAGTCTTTGGGAATCTCATATTAGTTGAGTTCCCCCCTTTGAGTTCCAGAGACCTATCCATGTGGATGGAGTGAGTGATATTCATGCGGAATCTTGGACAAATCTCAGTTCTCGGAAGTATCAAGAAGAAGGACACGAGTGGGATAAGTAAGATTGGTTTGCACTTGTTTTGCCATGCGTCTGAACCTGGTTTTGGAGCGATGGCTTATTCGTGGAACGTTCCAAAAAACATACCACCATACAGCATAATGCTGTATAGGATATCCCGGGTCGCCCCCCTGAAAATTGTGATAGCGTCAAGATTAGAGTCAGCTGCAGTACTATTGAGTGTCCGAATAAGTGAAATTTTGAGGAAGAACCACCCGAATAGCTTTGACAGGATCTATTTTGAGACAGATTCCATGATTTAGTATTATTGCTTGTATTACGTCATCATTGACTGGACCGAACTGATCGGTCTCTGCTGGCATATGGGCTCCTGCACGGATGTCTCGATACTGCCTGTCTTCTAACTACGTATAGTAATGATGGGCAGTGGCTGGCAGTGGAATCCAGGATGCGACGGCGTAATACAAGCAATAACACCAGACCTTTACCCGCCGAGCAAGAAGTGGCTACCGTGGCTCGGTGGCGTAGTCGATAACGCTGTGGCGTCTGAAGCGACTGCTCCCGAGTCTAAGTCCCGTTGGGAACAAAATCACTAACTGGGAGGCAGGTACATCCAGCCAAAGAGTCCCAAGTACGACGAAATGCGTATCCTGGATTCCACTGCTAGCCACTGCCCATCATTACTACACATGGGTTCTACGGCTGTTCTGTACCATATTAGAAATATAGAGTGTGTATATCACGTTTTTGGCCGACCGTCTACCCATTATTCACCAGTATTCATCCCCAAATCAGTGGGGTGCGTTAAGTCTGAATAGAGCCGTGCAGATTGGACCTCAAAAGGTATGCAAAGAGACCGTGATTCAGTCTTGGATTCAGGGTCCCCATTTCCGGGAAACCAAAAGTTTTGAAGTCCCACAAACCCCCGCTGGAAAGAACCACAGAAAAATATCGAATTCAGAAGGTCGGTACGAACAGACGTAAACTTTACTGACTTCAATGTTGATTTGGTTTTGGCATATCATTCTGACTGGGTAAGGTTGACTGACGCTGTCACCTGGCTCAAAAGATATGTGGTCCACATATCTGTTATGTATTCGCAAAGTCGAGGTGTGTCATCGAATTTAGGATATCTAAAAGACGGTGAATTAGAAGCTGTCTAACATGAAGAATTAATGCATGGTACAACAAGAGATGCATGCAGCGAAAATGAAGAACTCTGGGAAAATAGATAAATAAACACTTTATTCTCAAACTAAGAATTTAACATGAGAGAAGCCAGTTTACAGGCATCGTCAAATTGATAATGATGAAGAAATCTCTAGTAGTTGGTCTGTCTTGGATGATACAGAAGGTATCACATCACGGTTTATCATGATAATAAAAGTGACTACAGGTTATAAAAAGAACAGAAAAATACCCCTTCGCAGTATATACAGATTGCTACTGAGTTTTGGTTGTCTCCACTCACCATGCCTTTCCCACAATAGCTCCCATAGGCCAGGAACCACGCGGTGTTTTTTCAGAGGCCACAAGCACCACATCTTCCTTCAACTTTCTTTTTTCTTAGCTACCTCTGATGGACTTGCAAGCATGGTAGATAACTTTTCATCCGTCGGCACCAAAATATATCAGCCGGGTAATTAGCTTGTCTCCAATGTCTCATGTACTTATCGCCCTTCCTCAAGAAGGGCGGAGATGGTCTGGTAAGAACACTGGTAGTACGCATGAGGGAAGGTGCCATGAGAAGAGACGTAAAAAAGCTTTGTTTTCTTGAGAAAGTGGAAGATAGATTATGGAAGCAGCTATGTGGGGAGAGCCACGATTGAAACCGATTCACAAAGACGATGAAGATCATGTCCATTGTTCTTTTTTGTCAAAAATGAGACTAAACTTTCTGAATAAGTCTCGGCAACCGTCATATGCTTCTTCATCTCGGCAGCGAACTCCCGAACGTACACCTCGAATCCATCGTACATTATCCACGTCTTTAGAAATGTTGCAAGAACCCCTACGCCGCTAGAAGTCAACTTTGAGACAATGTAAGAACTCTGCTGACCACCGGCAACCAAGCTTATTATGGCATAGTCAGCACTGGTGTCAAAGGACTTTGGGTACAAACAGTGGTTGGTGTTGCACCACAAATAGCGAACTAAGCAGGTGCTACTTTTCCAAGTAAAGCCACTACGCCACGAATGACACACTCAGTGGGCGTTTTCAGTCTGCTTGGTGGACAGACGACTTCTAAACCGAAGGTATCTGTTTCATACTCGAAATCGGATAGCACGACATAAGAAAACCGAGTCCAGCGGTTATGAACATGAACTGAAACCAGAAACAAAATCGGAAGGGACAACCCTCAAACAAAGCTTGTAATTGCGACAGCAAACTGCCGGACTAACCGTCCGGTACTGAACGGTGTACCGGCGTGCCAAAATTGCCTGTTGGATTGGGGAGATCAGTTGGGTTGGGAGCGGTGGAGATATCGATTCATCTTGTGGCGTCGAGGCATGGACAGACGGTTCATAGAATGTAAGACATTGACCACTTCGACAATAACCCAACTCGTCATGGAAACAACGGACAAGGATCGGGTTAAGTACAAAAACGCGGTTGGCCTGCAACATTTTATGACTGAAGTGATAAGGATTCAGGCAAAATCATGGACGCAGGGCCTTGGAAGGAGCATAACCGAGGGAACAACAACGATCTGCGTTACGCCAGGGTCTCCGCTCAAGTAATGTTGATGAAGACACCACACGATGTAGGGGGCCAAGAGGTCCCTTTAGGGTGGTTTGAGGTGGCTCTAGAGAAACGTTGCGGCTGGTATGTCCCCAGCTAAGGTCAAAGTTACAATACCGAAGGGGATTCGGCTCTGACGTTGATGATAACGAAATGTGTTTTGATGGCGTGAGAATGTTAAAAGAGAAAAAGAATGCCAGCACTGCAGTGGAGTTTACTTTGCATCAGTGCCACACTCGGGACACTGATGGTCAGCTCCCGACTTGGCAGTCGGATAAAACTTGGCACTGTTTAACTACTAATCCTATAGAGAAATTGCTGGTAGGGTTCTATCTGCTCTCGGAAGGCGATTTATAGACAGCAGCTACTAAAGGCTATCACGACGGCAGAAACTATGGAACACGACTGCGTCATTATTTCTGAAGTATTCTAAGCCATTTGTCTTATCTTGGCACCGAATAACAAAGTATCTTGTGATATTCCCCTTCACATGTACTGCCGTGAACTTAGGCATCACGACAACTGTATACTGCTCTTCTGCTATCATCGCTTTGGCAGAAAATAACGAAACGTCTTGAAGTGCGCCCTCCCTTCGTTTAGTATTTCGTCAAAAGGCCCTGTTTAGCTCAGGAACATCTTCAGTCTGATCACATCCATGATAAATTCAAACAACACCCAAAGAAACTGCAATCTGATATCATGGCAATATTTTAGCCGAAGACCGGGCATCCACTTGCTTTCCGATGCCATTAAATCGCGATCTCAGTGATATTTACAAGTTCCCCATTCGATTCCGCGTCATATTTTTCGTTGAAATCGACTGCCGCGTTCATTGTTCCTTGTCATCGTTTGTCTATTTATAACAAATAGTCTCACTTACTCAAGTCAAACTCCAAAGTTACACGTAATGTTTGTAGTGAATTTCTTAAAATTGCGTCTGAAGTGGTAACGTACGTTTATCGCAGAGGGTCGAGAAATGAGCTCCCGTTTCATTTGGGGTTTCATGAAGTACATGTTATGGAAACCAGTGAGAAAATCCCTGCCACAGCACCTTTAAAGTTATGCTTGACCTCACTCTTCAATCTTTTGTTACTGCTTTGGGACATGTCCTTAACAAATAAATAATAAACAAATATTTTCTTCTCAAATTAAGAGTTTAACGTGAAAGAAGCCAGTTTACAGGCATCGTCAAATTGATAATGATGAAGAAATCTCTAGTAGTTGGTCTGTCTTGGATGATACAGAAGGTATCACATCACGGTTTATCATGATAATAAAAGTGACTACAGGTTATAAAAAGAACAGAAAAATACCCCTTCGCAGTATATACAGATTGCTACTGAGTTTTGGTTGTCTCCACTCACCATGCCTTTTCCACAATAAAGTGCTACCGAAATCGTATAATATTCGACGTTTGCGTTACATTTGACGGAGATGGTTAACCTGTCAGTGCAGTTCCGTTCTTCGTCAGATATACGTTTATTTTGACATCAGTTCACATGTTTATAGTATAGTTGACCTACAGAAACTCACTTCATCGGTTTCGGGCATGATAACCACAGAATCCGCGTGAATATATGAGTCCATGCGTTTCCCACTTACAGTGTTACTTCATACAGCAATACAGACATAGGAAAGCAGAATCACTTGTTGCGGTGCCAAGAAATAAACATTTGAGTGACTACTACCCGAAGGAAATGGAGATTCTCCCGTAGAATTTACGCTGAAGCATGCGGCATCATCAAAAAGGTGCACTGACTGTTATCCGTCTTCTATCAGTTAGAGTCAAATGAGGTGAAGTGCTGGAGAAGTCTATTGCACGGGTTTATCTGCGAATATGTCTCACTTTGAGTTCATACAGTGTCTGTACAGTGTGTCTTGACGTTTCAATGAACCTTGAGAGGCATTTCTTTTGAATAACACATTGGATCTTCCATGGTACTTCCTTCTATATATGTGGTCTTCCAAGTGAAAACACTTGAGTAATTTGGCCGGCATTACGCTTTCTGAGGAAGAACTTGATGAATTACTTCCCGCTCTTTTTTGAAGGATGCTGTTATATTTTCATCAAACGTGGCTTTCATTTCTGCCAGACAACCTAAAAGCACAACAAAAATCCAACATTTAACTCAAAGTGCACCATTTTTGTGCGATGTAAGGCCTTCTTTCTTTCATGCCGGAGATTTCCAGTACATGGGAAGTAAAAAAGATGTCAAATAACAATCTAAAGGATTTTTCGTCACTAAATGCTGTAGCCGCAACTGTAAAAATGATACACATCTGTAAATTCGGAAGTAACTTATCACTATCACTCACGTTTATTTTGCAACCCATTTTATTCGACTGCGATTTGCTATGTTCGAAGTTTTGTTTTAATTTCGCCTTTGCTTTACTCTACTCAGGGCTCTCAAGTCAGGAAAAACTGTTGCAATGAATATGTTATTTTCATTGCTAAAACGGGTGTGTCCAAAGTGTCCTGTGCGCGAAGAACGGACTCTGGGTTTCTGAGTTCGCAGGAGACGGCGCCCGCTAAAGTCCAGAACGCAAACACTGGCAACCGAATCACCTCGTAACAAGAGACCTTTTGCTGATAGCTAATGTAAAAATCATATCTACTTTTGATAAGGGTAATCATGCCTTAATCCCGAGTTAACAGGTAACATGGGACAAAGGACAACTTCCTGCATAGTTTTTGCGACACCGATAAAAAACTACATCCCGCTGAGAGAATGTCTATCGTGAAAGCCATCTCCATGGGGTGGGATTTTTCCAACGGCAGATTGACACTAGAAATGACTGGAGGAAAATGGTGCGATCATAAGGGACAAAGGGCATGAAGGAATCGATGAAATAACAAGTTGAGGTGGGGTGTGGAAAATCTAAGGTCGCCGCTCCCACATAAAACCGTGGAATGTGCACTACTCGTAGTGAGATTTGTTGCGCGCAACTTAGATTGTTCGAATGCGTGCTACTTTTATGGGCATGACCTTCTTTGTAATTCAGGGTAATAAACAAAAAATGGTGATTGTCCCGGCACAGTCTTAACTTATTTCCTGATAAGCTACACAGTCATTAATGAACGAGTAGCACATATATATTTATTCTGTTCATATGGTGCAAAATTCTCTGAAAGGTGCTCCGTTTCTTCCACCTTTGGGCCTACTAGTTGGAGAGTTTCTAGTCGGGCAAGAATTGCATTGTTTCGTTTGCATTCCCTCATGGTAAGAAGCGATTGTTCGTAAACCTTGATCAGAAATGCAAATTCTTTTCAGTGCGTAGTGTACGTTGGTATAGTCTCTGTCCATGCTCCACTCATGAGGTAAGAAAAAGAAGCACGGAGGCATGGACGTTGGCTTTATTTATTTGGGAAATAGAGTGAGTATGAATGACAAAAATGTGTAAAGAGGATACAGGGAATAGGTGGCTTCGGGTTTTAATGTTGAACTTATGAGGTCGCTTTAGTATTATGGGGTGGAGGTAGGTAATTACTTATAAAACAAAGTATGTCCAGAGTGAACACACGGTTTGAATAATATTGGCAATAGGGAAGTAAACGAAATCTCCCCATATTGAGCGGGAAGTTGAAGATCTATTTGTCGTGGTCCGGAATGGAAGGGGTGTTAAATCGACACGTTCTCTAGGCTACAGAAGAATGGAGGTTGTATCGTAGCGGTTACGCAGTTCACTACTGCAGAACTCATCACACTTCCAATGGCGTCACACGCTTGTTTTAGTTGACCTGCATATTTCGCATGTAACTTATACCCTCAAAGCTTGGCGTGATGTACTCATGTCATTGCTATGTACTATTATTATTATTATTATTATTAGTCCCTTGGGTTCCTAGTGGAACATACCGCTTCAGTAACACGTCTCCAGTGACCTCTGTTCTCTGAGATCTTTTGAACCTGGTTCCACGACAGCCCACAAGCTCTCATTTCCTCTTCGCACGACCTCCTCCATGTCACCCTCGGACGTCCAACTCGTCGCTTCCCATGGGGATTCCACTCGAGCGACTGGCCTGACGCGTGATGTCCCCACTCGGCCTTCTCAGTGCATGGCCAATCCATCTCCACTTCTTCCTGCATAATTGTTGGGTGATAGATTCTTGGTTGGTTCCTTCCCAGAGCTCCTTGTTGCTTATTCTTTCTGGCCATCTGATCTTCAGTAGCGAGCGTAAGCAGTTGTTGATGAATGTCTGTAATTTATTGGAAATCCCTTTCGTGACGCGCCAAGTCTCTGAGCCATACAAGAGCACTGACTTGACGTTGGTGTTGAAAATCCGTATCTTGTTCCGCATGCTGAGTGCAGAAGATCTCCACACTGGTTTCAGGCTAATGAACGCCTGTCTTGCTTTTCCGATTCTGACTTTGACGTCCTCGTCCGTCCCGCCTGTAGTTGAAACAATGCTTCCTAGATAAGTGAAGGAGGTTACTTCCTTTAAGTTTCTCCCGTTGACGGTGATTGGAGTTTGTTGTTGTTGTTGTTGATGGTGGTGGTGCGGTATCTTCATCACTTCTGTCTTCTCTATATTCACCTGAAGTCCCATCTTCGCTGCCTCTTCTGTCAACTTGTTAGTTTTTGCCTGCAGATCTTCAAGTTCGTGTGACATTAGGCATAAGTCATTGGCGAAATCCAAATCTTCTAGGTTTTTTTCCGCAGTCCAGCGTATCCCCCTCTTCTCGCTCCCCAATGTTTGCTGCATGATCCAGTCCACCACAATAAGGAATATCATGGGGGATAGTAGGCAACCTTGTTTCACTCCTGTCTTCACTTCAAAGGCATCACTGAGCTTCCCATTGTGAATTACTTGACATGTGTCATCTTCATATAGTTGTTGAATGAGGCGGATAAAGGTTTGCGGTACTCCGTAGTATTGAAGCAGTTTCCAAATTACTTCTCGGTCGACGCTGTCAAAGGCCTTCTCAAAGTCGATGAAGTTGAGGTATAGAGCTGATTGCCATTCTATGCTCTGTTCTATGATGATGCGAAGCGTTGCAATTTGGTCTGCACATGATTTGTACTTCCTGAAGCCTGCCTGTTCTGGTCGTAGTTTTGAATCCAGTGCATCTTTAAGCCTCTCCAGGATGATGCGGCTTAATATTTTACTTGGAGTGGACAGGAGAGCGAGTCCGACCCAGTTCTTGCAAACACTGAGGTCTCCTTTCTTCGGCAGTTTGACAAGGTAACCCTTCTTCCAATCGTCAGGTACCTTCTCTTCCTTCCACACCTTCTGCAATAGTGCTGTGAGCATGTCTGCTGTTGTCTCTGAATCTGTTCTCAGTGCTTCTGGCGGGATCCCATCTGGTCCTGCTGCTTTCCCGCATTTCAGTAGCTTTATGGCGTTCAGGACTTCCCTTTTCGTTGGGGGATTAATGTTCACTTGTAATTCAGCGGCTGCAGGTGGTATTTCTGGACGAGTTGCAGGTGGTGGTGGTGGTCGACTCATGAGCTTCTTGAAGTGATCTGCCCATTGTTTCCTCTGTTCCTCTTCTTTCGTAATTAAATTTCCGTCATCATCTTTTATTGGTTTCGTCTGCGTTGATCTCTTCCCTGATAGCAACCTGGTTATTTGATACAATGTCATCAGGTCTCTCTTACCTGCAGCCTGTTCTGCTTCACTTGCCAGTGTTTCGTAGAAGTGTCTTTTGTCTTTGCGTGCACTCTTCTCTACTTCTTTGTCCAGTGTTTTATACATCGTGCTCAGTTCCTCTTGTCGTTGAGCATCCTTGCGCTGGTTTATCTTCTGCTTCACCATCCTCCTCTCCTCTATCAGCTTCCACGAATCCATCGAGATCCAATCCTTCCTTGTCTTCTCTCTTCTTCCTTCCTAATACTGTTGTGCAGGTTTCTTTCCACATAGCTTTCAAAGACTTCCAGTGTTCTTCCACACAGGTTTCTTCGAGGATGTTCCTCGATATCTCCCATTTTGTCTTGATGGCTGCCTTGAAGATCTCCTTTGTAGTTTCATCCTTCAGTTTCCGAGTGTTGTACTTGAATTGAGGTCTGTCACCAGCTTCCTTGAAGGCTTTTAACTTGATTTGGAAGGTTCCTTGCACTAGATAGTGGTCTGAACCTACATCTGCTCCTCTTCTTCACCTTGTGTTAAGTAGACTGCGTCTCCACTTTCTTGAGATTGAGATAAAGTCGATCTGATTTTTAGTGTGTCCATCTGGTGAAATCCATGTCGCTTTGTGGATATCTTTGTGCCTGAACACACTGCCTCCAATTACCAAATCGTTGAATGAACAAAATTCTGCAAACAATTCTCCATTCTCATTCATTTCACCTAGCGCCTCTCGACCCATGGTTAGTTCTCTTCCTGTGTTGTCCCCTCCCAGTTTGGCATTCATGTCACCCATTAGAATTTTGATATCGCCAACTGACGTCTTGTCCAGTGTTGATTGAAGTTGTCTGTAGAAATCCTCCTTTTTCTCTTGCTCTGCATTATTTGTAGGTGCATAACATTGTATGATTGTGACCTTTCTTCCTTTTGAGTTGAATCTTGCTGTCATGATCTTGGAGGAGATTGGTTCCCACTGCATGAGAGCCTTCGATGCTCTTAAGGACATCATGACAGCCACTCCAGAACTCAGTGTGCTCGTGGTTGTAGTCTGGGTGACAATATCGGAGTATATTATTGATTCTCCAGTTGATAGTTTGGAGAGTCCACTTCCATTCCATCTGCTCTCGCAAATCCCAAGCACTTCGATGTTATACCTTCTCATCTCCTTTGCAATCTGAGCTGCCTTACTGGGTTCAAACATCGTGCGGACATTCCATGTCCCCACATTTACTTTCGCTTTCATCGAGAGAAGACACATCGGCCAATTGGCTTCCCGAAGGCAGGCTTTCACCAACTGGCGTCATTTCGCCTCTCCGATTCCAGCGGGGTATAAGTTTGTTTTCATTTCTTATATTTTGTTTGTGCTTTGAAGTTTCTTTAGCGGTTACATTTGTTTTACGGGGTAGGGTTGCTAGCCCTATGCCCAACCTTCCCTCTTTACCCGGGCTTAGGACCGGCTAGTAACTAGTGAACTAGTTAACCGCACTGGTTAACTGCATTGGATTTATCTCCCAGCAGAGCCGCTGTACATGGATTCGATGCTGACTGGTTGGTTGTCAACGCATGAGTGGATGTTTTCAGATAGGATGGGCTCATCGAGCTGGCATTACAGCTGGCCAAGAAACAGGCATGGTGCATGGAAGGTGGAATTCTGTCCCACATCATGCCATGTTTTGTAGCAAAAATCCGGATTGAGTTTCTCAGCGACACGCATCAATGGGAACGATATCTGTGTAGTTGGAAAGACCGCATGTCAGCGTCGGTCTAGAGGTGACAGAGCAGCTCTTTTCTGGTATGTCGAATAGAAGATAGGAAAGGAAGGTCAAGCTGTGCTTCGGGAGTCCTAGTCGGAGTGGTTAAGATTCTGGTTTCCGGCCTCCCTTTGTTAGAAAACCCTATATACACTGGACTTTGATACGACTCTTCCACTAAACTTGGCAGTTGCTGAAACCTCCACTCCCAAGACTAAAATCTGTGGCTAAAGTATGCGTTGATATGGACGTACGCCCTGGTTATACAACTGTGGATACTTTATTCATACTCCAGATTGTACAAATGGGTCCTACGTAGCTAGCAAAGCTAAAAACTGAGGATCATTCTAAGGAATAGACTGTTATACTACTAAATGGTAAACTGTGAGGATGAACTAATAATGTCGATTGGTTATAACGCAAACTTCGACCACTGGGCGCTTTTGTTATTGATGATGGAAAATATCTGTGTGATAGGGGATGAAAATCCACATCCGTCTCATGAATTTCAGCAAATTTTAACAAGATTACGCGCACCAGTGACTTGATATGTGAATTATTTAATACAAAATAACAGTTTGCAAACTTTCAAAAATTATGGATTTGACGGTGCTTGCAAGATGGCGTCCCTCATGTTGAGCCCATTATATGGGGATAATATTTGTTATTGTCATCTAAACTTTAACACTCCGTATGCGCTGTAAATTGATATTTCCTTATTCGTTTCATAACTAGTAGGGTCTTCTGTTGTTTTTAACTGAGTTTAACGACATTCCATCCGTTCCATTCAGGACTTTTAAAGTCTCGTAGATATTTTGAGATATATCAACTTGATGACGCCTGTAAAATGGCCCCCTAATGTTAAGTTTTTTAATGTGGGAATAAAAAATTTACCTATTTATTCGTTTATTTGCAGTGAGTATCCCATCGAAAGATAGACTTAGGACCAGAAAGCCCTCAGGCAAAACTCAGGGACTGAAACTCAGTGCTAACATTAGGCAGAGCAACTTTAAGCGTACTTCGTTCAACAGTGGTGAAGAATATTTCGTTGTCAAAAAGGCTTCACCGCAAATACGCACTACCAGGCAGCGCGAACCATTGCCCCGGAGTAAGAAACTCTTAACTCATTTCCATGGTCACAACTAGGATTTTAGTGGCCGGTGTTATGTTACCACTTACCACTTCGGTGAACCGATGAACCGCGAGAAGCCAACATCCAGCATTAGAACTAATCCTATGGGGTCTAATCATCCCTACCAGGATGATCATGGCCCCAGGACTAGGTACATCACCCCGACCGCCAAGTACGTTAACATATCTGGACCTCGTGGTTTTTTGGGGTCACCAAACATTATGTACGACCCCTGGCATCCAGTTCACAATTCATAGGCAAAAAGGTAGAATCGTCCGAACTGGTACCCACCAACAGCGAACTTCAACATGCAATATCGGTAGAGAGCAAAGAAATGGCGGTAGGCGGGCTGTCCCACCAGGCACACTTAGATGTCGCAAATCCACACACTGTCTTATGAACACAGACCAATGGGGAGTCTCAGTTCGCCACACATCACCTATGGGCACACTACATGGAAATGAACGTAGTGAGATAGGTATAACTGATATTGTAGGTGAGTTCACCGGTCATAGAAACCTATTTACGCCGTTACTCAGTAACTCACGCTCCCTACCTAAGAAAATATCTGTCCTTAGAACAAGGGTTCTAATCACTAGACCGGCGATAATACCTATGAATGAATCATGGTGTCCACCCTGTATCCTGGGTGTATACTTATCCATGGATGGATACACCCTCTATCACATTGATCGAGATCATAAGCGTGGCTGTCCCATTTATATATGTAACCAAGTTAAGGCAAGTAAGGCTAGAGACGATATGCTAAATGCAGTGCTTGACTCACTATGGCTCATCATACATAGTGACGGATAGGAAGCGCTCATGGGTTGCGTGTATCGAGCGCCACGCTTAACAGCGGAAACGGACAAATTCCTATCTAAATCATTTGCTGACGCTTCCTCACATAGTGCCAGTTTTAAGTTGATTGCTGGTGGCTTCAATCCCTCCGAGGTTGACTGGATAGCTGGTTGTTGTCCGCAGCGCTTCGCTGGGATGCTTGCTGTGATAGACCTCTATGGCTGGAGGCGACATGTCCACGGGCCTACTCGCGGTGACAGATTGGACTTGGCATTTTGCCATGACATCACCCCGGTAATTACCTATTTTAACGGCGAATTTTCAAATAGCCATCACAGAATGGTATTCTGTTGTCTACCCGTCCGGGCGCTAGATGCGCGTGGTGGACAAGCCTCATGGATAATTGAATATGGCAGCTACAAAGGTACGGACTGGAAACTGCTAACAGAGCCTCTTAGCTTCTCCCCTTGGGAAGACCATTTTACCACTGACCCACTAACAACCACGGTATCCTTTTTTTACAGGAATGTTAAGTCGTGTCTGGATACCGCCACTCCTGTGAAAACAGTGATACTATATGGCCACTCAGGATACATTCCACCCACACACCGCCAAACGCTCAACCGACTGCAGAATCCGTACCACTCTGCCGAGGATTTCTCACTGCGCGCAATCCATGATACCCTGGAATCAGTCAAAGGCTTGTGTGCACAAAAAGTCCGAAATAATGATTCAAGAACCCTCAGAACTAGCTCCAAGGTACACAGTCTAACATCACTTCTAAAGAAGTGCCTTCAGACAAAAGAGGGTATACAAAACTTGCTTCACAACGAGGTAGTCCATAGCAACCCGGTCGCGATTTGTTAACTATTTAGTGACTGGTTTGGGAATTTCAGCTGTGAGGCGCATACTCCCTCCAGTAACATGCCACTCTCCAGCAACCATCTTCGGACTGTAGAATTTACTTGCAGAATTATAGCTGAAACCATCAAAAGCCTATGACCTACGAAATGAATGGGAATAGACGGCCTCGATTCAATAGCCCAAAGGAATAGTGGACGGGGTCTTCTCTCAATTTCGCGTAAGTTGTTCACTCTTTCGATGGAAGATTCCGCGTATCCAGCTGGATGGAAAACCAGCTTGTAATTCCACACTACAAATCCGGGGACAAGGCTAGTGCCAGCGACTACGGTCCATCAGTGTAGCCCAGAACCATCGCGAATCGTGAAGAAAGCTGTAGAAGACAGTATGTCTGAATAACTACTCGCAGAAGTCTCAATACGCCTTTATGAAAGACAGACCAGGCATTACGCGTCGTTTTGACTTCTTCAACCCCATTACCAGTAGTCTTGAGGCTTGAAAAATAGTCCTTGTACTGTACTTAGATATACTGAAGGCATGTGACATGGTTTCGCATAATATATTATTCGAAAAGTTAAACGCATTAGGCATTAGCAACCCTTTGCTGATCCGCCTAAAATCATCTCCCAGTGATCGCACCAAATAACAAAAGTCAATTCAGTTCCGTCTACTCCGAGAGGCGCAACAAGTGGAGTTGTGCAGGGTAGCGTTCTCGGACCTCTTCTGCTTACTATCTAAGTTAACGGTGTTTGCAACCGCTTTGTAACAGGTGACGCTTTTCTATACGTCGATGACCTAAAAGTCGTTCGCTCCTGTTATAGCCATGGGCTGGGTGACACTATAACCGCTGTCCGGAACGAACCAGAAGGGCTTTCTTCTTGGTGTGCTGATACCCTTCTACAGTTCAGCATTGATAAATGTGGATGGACTCTCACTTGTGACATTAAACTTGACTCGATATTTGAAGTATCTGGAAAAGAGTTACCAAAACTTGGTTCCGTCTCAGACCTAGGGCTCAGATATTCTAGTGACTCGAATCTCTCTGAACAGGCGGCGTACGTCTAAACTAAGTCATGCAGACTCCCAGGATGTATCATTCTCAACATTTATAGCATTGAATCAAAGGTCCTACTCTACAAAGTACACATACGCCCAATTCTAGAATACTGCTCATTCCCCATAAGCAGCTTTAGAACAGGCGACGGACTAAAAATTGAAGGGTTACAACACTACTTTACATTACGAGCACTAGGAGCCGACTGTAGCCTTGACCACATCTCCAGATGCAATACGCTAGGACTACAACCTCTCTGGAAGAGGCAACTTGGAATGTACCTTATACTTCATTATAAACTACTCTGTAAGCAAGTGCACCCATGCGGTCCAGGAATTAGAATAGTTGTAACATGTGTTCACGATATGCCTAATCACAAACACGTAGCTAAAACTGAGTGTTGTGAGACTAGTGTGCGAGGTAATTTCTTCCTCAGTAAGTTCTCTCACATCTGGAACAGACTTCCTGAGGAAATACGAACTGCAGGTTCATTATCTGTCTTTCGCTCCTCACTTAATAAGCTCCTCACAGATGATAAGTTTATCACGAGTTAGGTCACCATATATACGCCCCAGACTAATGAAAACCTACTAGGACCCCAAAACGTGTAAATTGGGGCTATCATCAATCTCGAGTACTTTTCCTTTGATGGGCCCCAACATTGTTGCACGGGGCGTTTGACTACCACTCCACCAGCTTAGGTCGTGTAGCCAGTAAAGCACACACTAGTAAAGTATATATCACCTTGATGTAGAGTCAGTTTTACCCGCACGCCTACAAATAAACACGTTATATGCGAAAACTTGTACGAATTTATGTAGGAAAATCGTAAGAGTCATTTTTATATGAATAAGTTAAAGTGAACGTGTAGCCCCAGCGTCTCTAAGAGGATGGGAACTTCTCTCTTCCCAACTTCTTCTTGTGTGGTATATCACTCTCCGATTTCCGCCCGCGCTTTTCCTTTCTTCTCTTTTCAGCTAAAGCTTGGAGAGAAAATCTTGAGCATGATTTTGGCCGAAATTGTCAACCTACTGAATATGCTACTTCATGCTTGATACCAGAAATTATTGGAAGAGTTCTTCAACTGATTTTCCCCTATTGATTCTCAACTTTCCGAAATGTTCCACAGCAAACTCGCCCAGTTGCCAACGGCCTAGATGCAACCATGTACGAAAACCCAACTACAATAAATGATCTAAGGCTTCCGAGCGGTCATTATGGCATCGAAAATCTGGACAAACAACTAAGTCTAAGGAGTAAACTCACCTAGTGACTCAGAGCGAGGCATGTTCGCAAACAAACTTCTCCAGTACTTCACCTCATTTGACTCCGTTTTACAGAAGACAATTAACAGCCAACATACCTCCTTGATAATGCTGTATGCTTCAAAGTGAAGTCTGTGTGCAAAACTCCATCACCACTGGATAGTGTTCATTCAAATGTTTATTTCTTTGCACATCAGCAACTAATTTTGATGGGTTACGTCTGTATTGCTGAGTAAGTTCACACTACGAATGAGAAATGCTAGAATTTATATATTCACGCGGATTATATGGTAATGCTAACATTTACTGAAATCGATGAGGTGAATTTTTTGTTGGCCAGAGATACTATAAACATGTGAACTGATGTCAAAATAAACGTATATCTGACGAAAAACGGAACTATACTGACAGGTTAACCATCTCTGTCAAATGGCTGATTGCGCGCTGTTTGTAGATCGAGTGGCTTTTCACAGTTGGCTATATTCTTGGCAATTTATGTGATTACACACCTAGGGGTGTTGTATTCTTGCTGCAATCGGAATATTATTGGGTGAAACTGAGAGAGGAGTTTTTGCTTTCTTTGACTACTGTAGTTTCTGCTTCATGAAGTGCCAAGTGTCTTAAAGATGCTTATGATATGGCCAGGTGCCAGTTCGCAATATGCTCTGGTATGCAATGTAGCGAATGTGAGAGTCGATTCCACGACAACTGCGCAAGCCTCACACCCTCAGCGTATAAGATGTACCGGAAAGCAGGAAGTGTCTGGCTTTGTACGTTGTGCTGCTTGGATATTCGCGTTGTATTAGAAGCAGCAAATACACTTCTGAATTTCATGACTAGGAAACTGTCGTCGAGAGTCAAAATCGATAACTGCGACGGTGATAACGACAAAGCACCCATTGACACACAGATTGCTGTGCAAAACTTCAAGAACGTCCCACGACAAGTTATAAGTCGAGCATGTAGACCGTCTACTAGGTGACTTGGAAAAACCTACACCAAGCACGGTGAAGCAAGCATCCTCTGGATCTCGCATTCCCAGAGCTAGCAGATCCAGTCTGAAAACCGCTGACTGTAAGGCCAGGCCTACTTCAGGTGAAAGAAACAGGGGTGAAGCGCTCTCGGTTCCAATGGCGGAACCATGCAGGCCGCAGGTCATACCAGTTCGGCGACCCAATCATTGGCGAAAATCACACAAAATAGGACGCAAGTCCGTTCCGAGGCCCTCAGTGTCAAGATCACTGGACTGGGCCTCAGTAAGCTTTGCATACCCGACTCTGAAAAATGGCAAGTAACCGAGCCTAAACGGCCTGCTAAGAAGCCAATGGCCGTGGCCGAGCCAGCCATTATCACTCCACACGGCAAAGACAAGGCAGAGCTTCTTGACAGGTCCGTACTTTTCCACGGAGCAGAAAAAAGCGGAGACCCAGAACCCCGTTAATGGTTCGAACGTGACCTTGTCGAGGTACAAAGCTTGACAAACCAACTTTCACCAGAAAACATGCCAAAAGTCACCGTACGCAAGATGCATAGAGTAGACAGATAGGAGACAGTCACTACTGAAAATAAGTTTCGGCTACTTAAGGTCACGTTCAAGTCAGCCAATGAGAGGAATCAGATTCCGAAGAATGCTCACAGACTTCAAGGATCTAGAGTGTTCTTGTGAAAGGACCTGGCTATGGCTGATCGAATAAAAAGACGAGTAGCAGAGGCAGAACTAAAATCCAGATTAGCAGTTGGAGAGCAGGATCTGAGAGTAGTTGGTTTTCGTATAGCGAGATTTCGGCGACAAATGATGCCAAAGCCTCTATGGACAAGACGGAAACTCAGTTAAGTAGTTTCGTTGTCTCGCACACAAATGCACACAGTCTTATAAGCAAGTGGATTGAGCTTAGTAATGTGACAGGCAACGAGAGCCCTGACATCACTGCTATCTCAGAAACGTTGTCCTCTTCTTGGATCAGTGATTGTGAAACACACGATGCCCCATCCCTTTTAGAAGTGGCGGGTTTGCAAGCAAAGGTGGGGGCGACATTCTTTACAATAAAAATAATTTAACTGTAAAGGCCGTAGAAGCAGTTGCACGTGAAATGGAATATGTGAAATGCCGCGCCGCAGACTAAAATTCAGGGGGCAAAATGTTGACGTGATCGTAATATATCGAAGACCTCATTGTGACAAAAAAAGTGTTGGAGTATTGCCACCCACCTTGGTGATGAAGCATTACAAAGAAGCCCACAACAACTGTATCGCTGCTATCCGTCGCCAGGCTGCATTGCAACATCCGAGGAGGTTATTTTCCCGTGTGAAATATAGAAATGAGACGTGTTGTGGTATACCCGTCTTAATCAGTGAGACAGAAAATGACCATTTGATTGAGGACGATAGGGAAAAAGCAGAAGCCATGGCTTGATATTCTGCTGAGGTCTTCACACATGAATCTTATGGGAACACTCACGCATGCTCTGATATGGAACACCTTACCTAGGGAAGTACAAGCATCAGACACTGACTGGGTTTATAAAACAGCTTAACTCTACACTACAGGACAGCACCATAAAAGCACCACTAATACTGTTGCTAGAACTACAGACATATTAGGAACTCTCAATATATAAACGATTTACAATCTGAGAGGTGCAGAGGCTACACCTGTTTTGTCGTTTTTCTACCAGACTTTCAGATGGTTGCAGCATGAAGGTATCATTAGACTATGAAGAAACTGGACTATGATGAAAACTTACCGAATAATCTGGAAATCTGAACGCTAAACGATCGAAGGTTTCAACTCGGATCCTCGAATACCCACATCATCAAGATAGCCTTTAATGATGGCAACAGGACACAAATGAGGAGTACACATTGCCAATTTTAAACATTCCACTTCTTTTCAAAGCAATGAAACTATGCTGCCACGAAAATTACTGTCCAATGAGCAAGAATTACTAATCTCATTCACTCATTTGACCCTTTCACCATATGAACATATATCAATCCTCGAATTACTCAAATTTCTGAACGGTCATAATGGCATCGAAAATCTGTACAGACAGTAAAATCCAGATCAACTCACCTATTAACTTTAAAGTGAACATATTCACAATAACGATATGCGACTGACTTCTCTAGTACTTCATCTAACAGTGAATATACGTCCTTGACAATGCTGCATACCTCAAGATGAACAGTATGGAAAACTGAGTGCCACTGGTCCGCAGTCTTTTCAAATGTTTATACCTTTGCACCACAAAATCTAATTCCAATGGAGCAAATCTATTTTGCTGTGAATGATAACACTGTAATAGATTTTCATCTGGATTACGTGGAAACTTACAGGTTCCCAACACTGTCAGTGTGGGCTCTTCTGGTACCCGAAGCTATAAGCATAAGAATTTATGGTAAAATAGACGTTTGTGCAGCGTAACGGGGCGTCGCGAAGACGAGTCAAACAAGTCGACTGCTTGTGACGGAACTTTAGAATTTTGCGCCACCTGGGCGCTACTAGTGGTGAAAAAAGGTCTGAAATCGATCCAAACCTTAACACTCCCTATACGGTGAAAAGTTGTATTTTCTTGTTCACTTCATGACTTGTGTAATCTTCTGACGTCTTCAATCTAATTTAATGACCTCCTACCATGTCCTCTGAGGCGTTCCGACCCAATGGGAAGGGCAAGGGAAGATAGATCATGTCCGAAGTCATTTCTTAGAATCCTGTATAGCATGATTAGGTCTCCCCCCTGTAGACGATAGGACAAAGTGAGGAGGTTTAGCTCCTTGAGTCGATCCTCATAGGTGAGGCTGGCCATCGCGGGGACCATTCAAGTGGCTGCCCCCTGAACTCTTTCTAGAGGGTCTGTGCCACCTTTCGGACAAGGGTTAGCCGCCTGTGTACATTTTTCTAAGTTAGACCCAACTAATGACGTGTATAAGACGGTGAACATATCACCGCTTATTTTCGTGAACGTTCTACGTAATGCCCATAGAGTCCTAAAACTCCGAGCTGCTACCAGTCGACAGTGAGCCGTGGTTTTCGAGCTGGTGCCCACCGTGACTCCTAGCTCATTGAGGGTCAGCACTGATGGTAGAGCAGTCCCATCAATATCGTAGGTGTTGCTGTGTGTGTGCCCTATGTGCATGCTCATAAACCTGCGTCGATAGGCATCAGCAGTTCTCTGACTAGGTAGACAAGCTCTTCAGGCCTGCTAGAAGCGCACACATATCCTCACCGTTCCTGATTTCCCGCCATATTTTTACATCAGCATAGGGAACCATCAGGGTTTTCCTGATATTTGGCGGCTTATTTACGTGTAGGAGAAACGGTATGGGGCCCGGGACTGTGCCTTGTGACACCCCACTCTCAACCGACTTCCAAGAGGAGAGTTGAGGATCGATCCTTACTCTTTGTCTCCTACCAACAAAGTCTCTTATCCCTGCTGGCAGGCTCTTATTGATTCCAAAACGTTTCAGTTTCCCGAGCAATCTGAGATGAGGCACTTAGTCGAAAGCTTTACTAAAGTCTATGAAAATGGCATCGGCAGGCATTCTGTTATCTTTGGTCGTGTTGTTCGCGTTCGGTTACTCAGAAATAACGTTATTTTTCCTTCATGCAGAGACTCAATACAAATGCGAAGCATTATGGAGATGCATCCAAATCCAAATCCTAGGCCGTCTTGCACGGGCGACTAATAGCGCCAACTTAAGAACCCTTTCCATGGCCGTACAAGCATGTGCGGAGCCTAGTCTGAAAATACTTTAACCCATTAGCGCTTTGAGCGATGAAGAAAGGCACCGGTCCACTTCATAAGGCTCAGAGAATGGTGGCAAATGTTAGTGCGGGACTGCTCCACAAGTCATAAAAACCAGCCACGCAAAGTGGACCTCTTCATTCCGTAGTCTTCTTTAATATATTCGTTAGGGCCCCTCATCACAGGTGGAGCATGAAACTAGGAGTTGTGGAACGACTAGCGAACCAAGCCCTTGAAGTGAAGGGTATCTTTGTTGGTGAGCGACAAGGAGCAAGCATCAGTTGTCAGCTCCTCTCTTGGAAGTTTGTGCAGAGCTAAGTGCCACAAGGCATAGTCCTGCCTCTCCCGCAATTCCTCAAGCACATAAGTAAGCTGAAATTGACACCGATTCTCTAGAATGACTACGCAATGGTTTAGTGAAACATAAAAAATGACGATGAATCACGCATAAATTAGAAAAGGTGTAAACAATTTGTAAACCTGGTCAGAGAAGATGTTGATGCCTGCCAACTCAAATAAGCGCGCGGAGGTGTGCGAATGGGAAGTAAAAATAGCGCCAGTTACGGTGTTGGTTGATCCTTCTGTCCTCAGTACTGAACCCGAATGGCACATCGATCACATGTGATCGTGATTTAAGGACGTTGTTGAGCTGTGGGTTAACCTCTGTCTGAGGTTCAGGGCTCTTTGGGTATTTTAAAGAACTTTCCCCTAAACAAGTTGTGATACATGCACAACCTTATATATGCCATCGGTTAGATAGAAACTGGTAGACTGTCCACAAATGAAAAGGCTACGCCTATGATGCCTATGATGGCTAACCGAGTTTGCGATGGATAACTTCGAGATCTGAAACTTTTTTTGGATCCTATTGCAGACATAGGAGGGCTCTAGTTATGGAGTACGGAGTTGCAAGAAATGACACCGGGCGTTAAGATATTGCCTGTATTCGAAATACTTTATTGTCATTATTATTTTTCTATCATAATCTTTATTCCCTTTTCCTTCTTAGAAGGTCGGAACCCCTCAGAGGATACACCAGAAGAGTGGAAAAGCTATGGGCAAACGACTTCTGCGTAAAGTACTGGCTTTCGCATCGGACAATCAATCCTTAAAACCGACTCCCTGTAGAATTGGTGTCAGCGTCAGAGGTTGGCTTCGTTAAGTGACAGCCGGACAAACATGGATACCTGCTGTAAAAGGATCAAGCCCGGCCAATATCCTTCTATCCTCAAACTGCAAATCTGGGCCTAACCCAGTCCATCCAGACAATTAAACACTACAACAGGCCTGCAGTGGCACTTCTAGAGGAAAACCAAACACGCTTCCAACAAAGGGCAGCTATAAAACGTTACCAAGGAATGTAGTGCTCTGTACTAGCCTATAGTCTGCAAACAAAGACCATCAGAGAGACAATCACTTACTTCGAGGCTATGGGCAAATAAACCGAAAAAACTTTTGCAGCCACAGAAGCGGCACATCAGAGCGAAAATAACAGGTCCTCAGGACCTAGACACCAGAGTTCAGGAACTACATGTTCCCTCTAATGGCGCTAATGACATTAGATCAAAAAACTTACGCGAGATAAAATGAAATATTTTCACAGGTTAAAAATGAAAACCACATAATGGATGCTGAAGGTTAAATGTTAACAAGAGAACCCAGTGTCAATCGGTTTTCGACGCACCGAAAACTGTATTTACGTTACTTCGTTTAAAGTTGTTTATCTGCCCATTGACCTTGTCTGTTACTATGGTCCTCATTTTAAATATGTAAGCAGATGGGTAAAAAGTCGGCAAAAGATAAGTCTCCAAAAGTCGAAGACACACACGTCACTTCAGATCCAAGTAATAAAATGAAAGTCACTTTATTGAATGCTTTAGAAAATTATGTTGCGTGTGGCGTACTGGAGTATGATTTCCCTGGTATGTGCAAGCAAAACGACATCAAACATTGTCCTATTGTAAGGGCTAGACAGCCCCTGATCTCAAGTCAACAGACAGTGGGTTTCAACAATGCTTAAATTCAGTCGTTTGATCACATAGATTACGTCGCAGCCCTCGTCGAAACGTTCGAAGGATGACAAAAAGAGTGCTCATTCACAACAGTCGACAACACCTAAATCGTCTAATGGTATGTTTAGCTGCTCATGCATAAATTTGCTACATTCACCTTCGGAAAACTTTTATGCTGCCAGTACGTCATATGTGTATATAGATGCATAAATACGCGCGTATGTATGCATACAGTCATATAAATAGTTCATCAAAATTGCAAATGTTTCCATGTTATACATAATGAGAAAAAATGGAGCAGATTGATTTAAAGGAGAACAAACCGCAGGGCCAAGAAATCATGGAATAAGGGTGACAAAACTTTGTAGAACATTACGTTTTGACTCGTGTTTTCAATGCGATTCTTATCCATGGCCTTTCAGCTTTTGGGTATTGTCCTGGTGCGAACTTGACAGACACAAAGACCAGTCACTAACTATTCGGACTTGTTATGTACCCACGAACACGGGACCAAGAAAGAACACAATAGTGTAGTCGGATGGAATAGTATATTTGGGTGGTTGTGCCAAGATACTGGTGCTTTCCAACTAACTGGCTAGTGAGTCGATTACGAGCAGTGCAACGTAACATGACGGCGTGCCAAATGGCGAGGATGCTCGACCGGGTGCCCTCAGCTTAGCGAGTTAAGTTAAACTATCAAGGTCAGCATCAATGTTGAATCTTGTCAAACCCTAGGCTATTGATTTTGGTGAGGTGTATGACGCTACAGATCACTCCCCCTCTGGTAGACGATACCAGACGGAAATAAAACTCAGCGGTTCTTCCACTGGTATAACTTTTCCGATGAGCTCACTTCGAGAAGTGGCCCCTGATTGTCTGAACTTATTCTAGGGTGTCGTGGCAAGTGAAAAATAAAATACAATAAATCGAATTGTACGTCGATCGCGGTCCTCAGTTTCTTTTGACGTTCCGTTTAGTGCTCGTTGCACCTGAAATATAAATAAAAGTCTTTAATACCACGAAAATGTTTCGCGAAAATGGGAACTATTTATATATAAATATATTGAAATAAAGTTTACGCTTATTTCCTTTTTTTTTAAATGTTTCAATACGTGGTGGTAGTAAAAAAACTGACATTAAAAGGCAAAGTATACAAGGATTTGCGCGTTGCCGGTAAATAAGAAAAATGGTGCCCCGAAATAAATGTTGAATTAAAAAAATATGGTTGGCACATCTTATTTCACACCACCAAGTTGAATACGACTTCAAATACTCCGGGAACCTAACAGTTTGACCTGATCGTGTTTTCTGTTGCTACGATGGTTGTTATAACTGTGCATTACCAGGCACATCGTCAAGAATTTCGATGATTAGGCTATCCGTTGGTCAGCTATAGCGAGCTGAAATGATACTTATAATGGGGTTGCCTTCGAAATAAGCTGGTTTCAAGCAGTCGATACTAACAGTATCTTCACATCCGTTTTGCTCTATTATATAGAATTTCTCGTGTCTCTTGATCACTTTGAATGGCTCATCGTAGGGTGGTTCAAGTCGTCGACGGACGGCATCGTGGCAGATGAACACGTGTGATGTCTTTCGTAAACCGGGATGAACGAAGACATCAGTCGTTTGAGGTCTAATCGGAGAAGGCCTAACTGAACGCATTGCGTTTATAAGCCTAGTCACGTAAGATGCTTTGTCGGAAACATGTTTGAAAGTTGAAGGGGAAACAAATTCGCCTGGTAGGCGGAGAGTGGTCTCATAGACGAGTTCTGTGGGGGTGCAGCCAGCATCAACTTTCAACGCGTTACGAATACCTAGTAGAACTAAAGGCAGAGCCTCGGTCCACTGAGGTATGTTTGCAGCTGAAAGGGAAGCTTTCAGCTGTCGATGGAAACGCTCTACCATGCCATTTGCTTGTGGATGGTAGGCTGTCGTTCGGAACCGAGTGCAACCTAAAAGTGCAGTTAGAGCGTGAAATAATCCACACTCGAATTGGCGCCCACGGTCGGTTGTGACGTAAGATGGACATCCGAAGTTCGCGATCCATCTTTCGACGAAAACACGAGGTACTGTTTCAGCAGTAATATTCTTAATAGGTACTGCTTCCGGCCATCGTGTGAAACGATCAACACAAGTGAAAAGGTAAGTACATCCATTAGATTCTGGTAGGGGTCCTACAATATCTATATGGGCGTGGTCGAAACGCATGTCTGGGGCTAGAAAAGAGCCTAAAGGGCTTTTCGTGTGTCGCGTGACTTTGCACTTTTGACAAGCTAAGCACGACTGAGCCCACTCCTTAACGTCTTTGTTCATCCCAGGCCAGCAGAAACGTTGTGCGATAAGCCTAATGGTGGCTCGTACACCTGGATGGGAGAGTTTGTGCAACGTATTGAAGACGTTGCGTCGACAACTCTTCGGAACTATTGGGCGTGGTTGACTAGCAGAGACATCGCACAAAATTGTATTTTTGTCTGATCCAACTGGACACAGTTGCAGCTTGAGAGTTGTGGACGACAACTCATGATGCAGCTCAAGGTCTTCCTTTTGACACCGAGCTAGTTCAACGAGATCAACGCCCTCGATACCGTTTATCGAAGCTATTCGAGATAGTGCATTAACTGCGGAGTTATTTGCTCCAGAAATGTGGCAGATGTCTGACGTGAACTGGGAAATGTAATCCAGCTGTCGCGACTCACGGGGGAGTATTTGTCAGACGCCGAGCTAAGAGAAAAGGCTAACGGTTTGTGGTCTGTGAAAATAATGAAATCACGACCTTCCACCGAATGTCGAAAATGGCGTACAGAACAGTACATAGCTAGGAGTTCCCTACCAAATGTACTGTATCTTGTTTCCGCGTCTTGCAGCCGCCTCGAGAAAAAGGCTAACGGTTGCCACTGGTTGTCAGTCAACTGTTGCAAAACTGCTCCAATTGCTGAGTCAGATGCATCAACAGCAATACTCAAAGGAGCATTGGGGTCATGATGCATGGGCATGGTTGCGTTCGAAATGGCTTTTTTGACTTTAGAAAAGCAAGTCTAGCCACGTTGTCCAGAGCCACGAACTTCGTAGTTCCTCGAAGTAGATCTGTTCGTGGTCTCATGACACAGGCACAGTTGGGAATAAACCTTTGGTAATAACTTACCAGGCCATTGAAAATGCGGAGATGTTTCACAGTGGTCGGCTCTGGATAGTTTGTGATAGCCGCCACTTTATCTCTCAATGGGCATATACCTTTGTTGTCAATGGTATGCCCAAGGAAGCTGAGTGATTCAACTCCTATTTCACACTTCTGTAAGTTGACTGTGATGCCATGTTTCTTAAGTCTTTGGAATGCGAGGTCCAAATGTTTAAGGTCAGTTTCCTTATCTGGACTCTCAATTAGACAGTCATCGATGTAGACGTGGACAAAATTTAAACCTCGGAAGACATCATCCATAAAGCGTTGGAATGTTTGTGCTGCATTCCGAAGACCAAATGGCATGCGCAGGAATTCAAACAGGCCAAAAGGAGTAATAATGGCTGTTTTCGCGATATCTTCTGCTGCCATAGGTATCTGGTTGTACGCTTTGACCAAATCGATTTTGGAGAAAATGTTCATTCCGCATAAGGTTGCAGTCAAATCGTAAACGTGAGGTATCGGGTAGCAGTCCGGAGTTGTTTTGGTGTTAAGCCTTCGGTAATCACCGGTTGGACGCCAGTCGTTGCTATCCTTTTTGGGAACCATGTGCAATGGTGATGCCCAAGGACTGCTTGGCGGTTTGATAATGCCCAGTTCGGGCATGTGGTCGAATTCGCTTTTCGCCGTTTTGAGCTTATCGGGGGCTAAACGGCGCGCTTTGGATGCCACAGGTGGACCTGTGGTTGTGACGTGTTGCATAACATTGCTGGTTATGCACGGAAGAGTGTGCTTCGTTTATTTTAACTCTGGATATTTCTCCAAAACTGCTTGGTAGGACGCGTCGCCTGATTGTTTGGTTCTAACGATGGCTAAACTATAATCTACGTAGGTGATGCCACTAATAGATAACTTTGTGTTGTTATCTATCAGTCGTCGACGGCGAGCATCTACGAGTAAATTGTAATGGTTTAGCAAATGTATGCCGATGATGGGCATAGAAACATCAGCCAGGAGGAAAACCCAGTGAATAGGTTTACGTATACCTAAGTTGAGGTAGGCATACTGTCTCCCAAATGTCACGACTGCCTTGCCGTTGGCTGCCTGGAGATTGAAGGATGGGTCGTGATGACGCTCCTTTTCCGGTGCGGGAAGAATGCTAACTTCTGCGCCGGTGTTGATGAAGTAGCGGACCTTTGTTTTTACATTGGTGACGTAGAGGAAACGGCTGTTTCCGCCGGCTACGGTCGCCGTGAACACATGCCGGCGTGGCCGTTTTCTTAAGTTTGTGTCCTTGTTAAAACTCCATGGCTTCCGGCATTTCCTGTTAGGTTTAGTTTCGGACAACCGCACGAGTTGCTGCGATGCGCTAAGATGCGTTTCTGTGAAGTGCTCCGTAATCTAGGACTTCGAGATGGTAGCAACTGTTTAACAGGGTTTCACAGCTTGGTCACCTCTGAATCCTGACTCTCTGGTTTATCGCGGGCAGAATATAAGTTTGGGACGGGTCTGCTAGAGATCTGCGGAATTCTGTCTGCCGAGGCTGCCAGGTCATCGAGTGGGATTGACTGCCGTGTCACTAACATGGTTTGCACCGGTTGTGGTAGTTTTGAGAGAAATAGTTCTCGGAAAAGGCCATCGTCAAGTGTTCGTGCACCCATAACTTCTCGCCTGCGTGCGAGGACTTCAGTAGCTGGGTGACTGCCTAGCTCGATGTTCCGAAGTAATTCGTCTAGGCGTTGGCGATCTGTGAGATCGCTTTTCTTCAAGCGTGCGGCCTTGAGAGGTGCATAAGGATCACTTACTTCGGGACTAAACATGTGTGCTGTAACATGCCTGTTTAATTCCCGCGGTAGTGAACGTATGATGGCAAGAAATCGAGAATGAGGATCTGCGACCCCCTGTTCTTGAAAATCTGCCTCGGCAAATAGAAACCATGTTTCTGAATTGTCTGGCCAATATGGCACGGGTTGGATAGTGTTCATAGTCGGCTTAATGCATATAAGCTTGGGAGTATGGTCAGATATGAAAGAGCTGTATGTGGATATATATAATGGTTATCAAAATGAAAGCAATGTATAAGTATAAAATGGAACAGCCTCACCAAATGAATATTTGTTATTGGTCAGGATATGTTATTAGGTTGGGCTCACCAATTTAGGTATTATCCTGGTGCGAACTTGACAGACACAAAGACCAGTCACTAACTATTCGGACTTGTTATGTACCCACGAACACGGGACCAAGAAAGAACACAATAGTGTAGTCGGATGGAATAGTATATTTGGGTGGTTGTGCCAAGATACTGGTGCTTTCCAACTAACTGGCTAGTGAGTCGATTACGAGCAGTGCAACGTAACATGACGGCGTGCCAAATGGCGAGAATGCTCGACCGGGTGCCCTCAGCTTAGCGAGTTAAGTTAAACTATCAAGGTCAGCATCAATGTTGAATCTTGTCAAACCCTAGGCTATTGATTTTGGTGAGGTGTGTGACGCTACCAGCTTATCGCACAAATACCTCAACCACTACTTTCGGGATAATAATGGCAATAATTATGAAATAATAACCATTCCAACTATACGTACTTGGAACTATAGTTTCGTCACCATTATTATCTCGGAAGTAATGGTTGACGTATTTGTGCGATAAGCTGGTAGCGTCACACACCTCACCAAAATCAATAGCCTAGGGTTTGACAAGATTCAACATTGATGCTGACCTTGATAGTTTAACTTAACTCGCTAAGCTGAGGGCACCCGGTCGAGCATCCTCGCCATTTGGCACGCCGTCATGTTACGTTGCACTGCTCGTAATCGACTCACTAGCCAGTTAGTTGGAAAGCACCAGTATCTTGGCACAACCACCCAAATATACTATTCCATCCGACTACACTATTGTGTTCTTTCTTGGTCCCGTGTTCGTGGGTACATAACAAGTCCGAATAGTTAGTGACTGGTCTTTGTGTCTGTCAAGTTCGCACCAGGACAATACCCAAAAGCTGAAAGGCCATGGATAAGAATCGCATTGAAAACACGAGTCAAAACGTAATGTTCTACAAAGTTTTGTCACCCTTATTCCATGATTTCTTGGCCCTGCGGTTTGTTCTCCTTTAAATCAATCTGCTCCATTTTTTCTCATTATGTATAACATGGAAACATTTGCAATTTTGATGAACTATTTATATAATTATATAACTATGCCCCATGAAACAAACCAGTCATGGTTAAGTTATAAACACTGCAAACTGCATTCCCACCCTTTTATAGTTATTTACACTTTCATAGGACTGAGGTAGGTCACTTGTACGAGTAAATTTAATCTCTGTATGAGGTGCTTTCTTATTTGTAGGAAGGTTTAATAAGTGACCACTGGGCAGTTTTTTCCAAGAAAAATTATGTGAACAACAGAGATTTTAGGGTCACATGATTAATATATTACGATTTCATGGCTTATTGATCCCAGGCTAAATGCCCAAATCTCAGAGTAAGGAATGTAACAATTTCATTTCATAGCCTGTTATGATTTAAAAATAACAGAAATATTGATAAAAAAAATACAAGACTTACTTATTGTAGAAATCAGTATAGCTGCAGGATTTTGCTACTCCTATAGATGCACTTTGCGCTTTTATGTTGTCAGGTACATACCGTATTTACGGACTGTGACCGCCAACTGATTAAGTTCGACTTAAGCAGCCTATATTTCATATAACATTAAAATGATATCGTTCATATACCCTAGTTTAAAAGGTATCATATAGTAACAAGTCTGCTACCACTGCGCACCACCGTCTCAGGAACGAAGAAGAATGGCAATGTTAGCTAGCGAAGCTGTTAATTTTAAACAATGGAGTGAGATGGTTGCGTAACTTTAGTCTACCAACGGGTGCCAAGATGCTACGAGGGAACTAAAGAAGGCCTAGCATTGATCAGTGAGGCTTTAATCAAATTCCGATGAAACTTACTTGTCTAAAATTCCCGCCAGATCGATACTCAACCTTAAACTTAAGTCTCTTTAGTACCTTGCTTCAATGATTAAGCTTACTTATGTTGAATTGTTAAGAATAGTGTTTTAGTTGCTCGGAAAAAGCCAATTTTAAATGAAAGTGTAACTACAGTCCAAAGAAGAAATGTAGGAGGACTAAAAATCTTGATTATACCAGTACCGGTGATATCTTATTTTAGACCTAGACTGAATGTTGGAACGGGGATAATTGGTATCTTATTGGCAGCTGCTATGTTACCTGAGAATAGACTGAGTTGTGCTTATCTACTGAAGGCGATTAGGATCAGCTGATTGTAGTGACCTGGATGACTTTTTTCTGCACATGTGATGCCAACCCTTGCCTCTAGTGAGCACTATAAAATTAGTTAAGCTCAGTTAGTTGTAAATTCCATGGATGACAGTAGAGCTCATCTTAGTTACATGCAGTTTGCAGTACACAGGACAACCGAAAAATATGAAGAAGTATCGTTTTTCCTGTCAGTTACTCCTTATTTGGATTAAATCTTCCCCGGTAAACGCAAATATATGATCACTGCATATGAAGTCAGTCAATGCAACTTCGACTTTAGTCTCTAGTGTGATACCAAAATCGGCAAGGCAGGAAGCTCGTAACACATGGCATCCGAATAAATGCATATCAAGCACTTTCTAGGATGACAGATAAGGAGTTTACTTCGATCACTAGATCGAAATGTTGAATATGCCATTCTGAAATGCAGAAGACATCAAAATTAGGAAGCTAGAGGTTTGGCTAAGCATACCTGTTGTACGGTTGGAATCGAGGTGCGGATGTCGAAAGTAGCAAGCTTAAATGATACATTAGGTTTCATAATGGCTGTCCAAGTATCCCGATAGAAATAATCCTCTTGAAGTCGATAATCTCGTTTCTCTGAAATCAACTAGGAGAATGACAACTAATATAGTAGTAAGCGGTAACAAAATAAGTATGCGGGTGAATGTTGTATTAAAACTTAATCTTCTGTGTTTAAAGTGCCTAGCTAGTTGAATATTCAGTGGGTGTCTTGAAATCTTCATTATGAAATGACCTGCCATAATTTATGCTAATATTCAGCTAACGCCTTTTGGAAGGTAGGCATTTCCTTATGGACTACCGTCAAAGCCTATATTTTGAGTTCTACACCAAAAGTCATCTCAGGAAGTAGTCAGACATATCAGTGTGGAATCTCATACAAACATTTGGTGGCTCGAATCAGATTAAAATCAATGCCAGGATTTGTATTCCCGCGGTTTCTTATGATCAAATTATGTTCATGTGTAATTCATTCCTCTATAGTTCGTAGAATTATTGCCTCGAAATCAGAGTTTTCTTGCTTCTTCAGGTGAGCTGTCTGTAATAATTAACTTAATGTAGATATCAGGCATTAGCCTAACACTGTTCACGTTCATGAAGTCACTCCTTGTATATGAAATAAGTTAACTAGATTTCTTTGACTACGTTGATAAGCATATAATCTCATAAAATCGTCCCGAGAAGAATAACTTACCCTTCATACCTTCAACCACATCAGGCTGTTTCGAGGTAGGAAAAGCAAGGCAATTCTAGGAATAATTAACTTGAATTTTTGTCAACTTGTCTGTACCGTCACTTGTTTGTTTTCTGCATCTCTGCGGTAACATTTTCGTTATTTATCAGTAAGAGATCAAGTTATGAGCCCAAAATCATAAGTTTTGGTAACATGGAGTAAAATGACTAAGGTATCTGTTTTTGTTCTGCTGAAGATCAACTCAGTTTCTGATGAAGCGAAGTGTGTATTGAAAAAACTCTAACTGGGAGCATGAAAGAAATTCTTTCCCTTCGAAATGGGGAAATGAAAATACTGTTATCATTACTGACACCCACTAAGCAAATAGAAGAAGTATATTTCTGGTGCAAAAAATTGCAGTGTGAATATATAGAATAAATTCAAACGTTCCTTTCAAATGCTTTTAAAGTGTATCATATTCATAATGCTGAGTTGAAAATCCATGAAGGACCTGCATTCAAGTAAAAATCACAGGTGTGCCCAACATAGTTACACTGTCATCAAGAAAACTTCTGACAGTCTGACAAAATCAATGTAGAACCTCGCACACATGCTCATCGGCTCATGTTGCCATACTTCAAAATAGTACGAGAAAAACAGATGAATAGAAAAAGAGTGATGCCAAAGTAGATAAAGTTGCGTTAGAGAATAAACAATCTGAAGATTTAGGTTAGTGAGAATATTCAAGCTTAAGAAGATATCAAGGAGTCAATACTTTTCCTCCACTGTGAGCGATTTTCAGCCGTGTCACTAAGAGTCCCCGATCACTGATTCCTTCCGTCTCACGTAACCTAGTCAGGCAGTCTATATCTCCCCTCACAACTGAGACCAACAGTAGGAGACTTCATCGACTGGTGCCACGTTTCGGTTTGATCACTTTGAACTCTCTTCCGGTCTAATCCAACTTCCTCTACGAACATGGCACCTTGAGGTAGGTAGTGGCTTGGAGTGTGCAGTACATGTCCAAGCCGTCTCAGTCGATGAAGCTTCACAATCTCATCAATCTACTCGCCTGTCTTGCCTAGTACCCTACTGATAGCCTGACACTCCGATCATTTTCTAAAGCTTCTAATTTTCAGTTCATGCATAGCTCACCTCTTAGTGATAAAAAGTAGGCTTATGTATTTAATACTGCTGCTTTCGCGGAAGTATAGAAACAATATGTTCAGTGTCTAAGATGTAAAGACATCAGATACACAGAAGATTAAGCCCTGAAACAAGTCGATCGTATGGTGAAAATACATTCACTAGTAAACTGTCATGCGGTAGGAAACAAAAATAATATCAAATATAAAGACACCTACCATATAGTTGCTATCAAGCATTTACTTACAGGAAATACGAGTAGTAAAATATAGAATCTTATCCAAAATTGTAGTGGTTTAATTCTTCAATGCTTACAAAGAAAAAGTCAAAAGAGGTAGAAAGACATTGATGTAAAGAGAAGAAGTGACAAAACAAATAACTGGTTTCAAGTTGTTATTCATCGAAGACTGACATCAGTTGGAGGAACAAAGGAAACCTGGGAGCACTGGACAGCTGTCAACGATGACATTGGGTGGCGGTTTGCGCTATATCGTGAGCTAACAGAAGTTGGAAATATGGAGCATTGGATTCTGACCCAGTGGCTCAATGGTAACGCGCTGGTCGCGGAACCTGAAGGTCACGGGTTCGATCCCTGCTGGTAGGGTCGTGGGTGGGCACTGCTGAGGAGTCCCATACTAGGACGAAACAGCTGTCCAGTGTTCCCAGGTTTCCTTTGTTCCTCCAACTGATGTCAGTCTTCGATGAATAACAACTTGAAATATTTCCAAATCTCCACAACCCCCTCAAAATTTAAATAACTGGTTGCTAACAAGAATTAAAATGTCGATTGATAGCGAATAAATTTATACAGTTGTAATCAATTTCATACAGTATATGCTAACTTTAAAAAACTGTTTGTTTCAAAATATTTTCTCTTCAAATTTTGAAGACGCATAGACTTTGAAGATAAAGATGAAAATTTTCAGATAATGTAGCAAGAATTATTCTATACAGCTTTCAAATATTCATACATTACGTGAATAAATTCGAATTATCTCCTAAGTGGTTATTTGTATTCATCTTGTTTGAATAAATGTACTTTATTAATTCATATGGTGAAGATTATACTGATTGTTTAATCTCAGATAGAACAATATAGAACTTGAAATGATAGTATATCAGTTTAAAGTTCTTTCTGTTTAGAAATCAAAACAAAAGGTGAATAATTAGGAGATGCACTTAAACATTCCTATTCCTTCTTCTTCTTCTATCGACTTGTGATATTCACTAGACCAAGTAATGTCCTAAGGGAAAACATTTCACAACCTTTGGTTGAGTTTAGTTGGTTATGGCTAGCAGAGGAATCCAGGATGGGCATTTCGTCGTATTTGGAACTCGTCAGCTTGATGTACCTGCACCCCTTAGTGAGTAATGTTGTTCTCATCGAGACTCAAACCTCGCGTTATCCGCTATGCCATGGAGGAAGTGGGTACCAACTGAAATAAATCTAAAATATTTTGTTCATATCTAGTGTTCACCAATCACTGATAAAGACATGACAGATCGAACTTTTTAATTTGATGGACACAATTCAGATTAGTCTTTTTTATTTCAATATGAATACTTGATAAATGCTTAAATTCCAGTCAATTTGGGTTAGATCACTTAAGTTAATGAATTGCATTCGTCAGTATAAATATCTGTTTTGAAATTGATGGCATACGCGCTTTAATTGAATCTTTGTATAGAGTGATTCATGACATTGTGGCTGCTTGACATCTATCTTCCTTGATGATTGATGAATCTGACCTAAATCAATAGAAACTTATTCGAGATACATGTCATGATACTTCCCAGTTAACTAATTTTTGTGCAAAATAAACACAGATGGCAGGGATATTACCATAGTTGTTGCAATTCTGTAAACAGATAATATCAAAAATCTCTTCTTTAGTTATCACACCATTACTTCCTACATAGTATATATAACTTAGGATGTAGATGGTAATGGTACGACATCCTCCGAAACTTGAATTTCGTTTTTAGACGTTTCCTCATCAAGCTATGTGACTTCATCTACACTTACGTCTGAGAACAAAACTCAAAGCTCAGAGAACACCAAACAATCATTATGCATTAAAACTTTTCAGTAATTTACTTTTGGTTACTTAGAATTTCTTCATAAAAAAGGGGAAATGACTCATTATATTTTTTTGGAGACGGCTTTGTTAATGATTATGATTTCAATAAAGATTTTTTGATGAAGTTAAGTGGGTTGTCTTTCCTTCAAATCACACTTATTTAATAGTTTTCTTCATTTCCTATTAAGGGGAAAAAATTTACTAAATATCCATTCGTTCATTAAATAGGATTCATATGGTAGGAAGTTTGTCTTATTGAATTGATGATGGCGTGATTTATGATTCGATCAGAGAAAACTGATTCTTTCACTTTTAATTCTCCAGTTTCATGTGCTATTCCCCCTAATTTAAACCAATAATAATGGGAGTTTGTTGTTTGAAATTCAAATTGACCGAAATTTGTTGTTTAAATTGTATGTTTCTCACCACGTCTCTTTTGGTTATCTTAAATGTATCGACCAAATTCTGAAATCTAAAACATCATCTGATATTTCGTGACAAGATAACTTTCACTCTCTATTCTATTGTTTCTTTGTATGTTGCTGTGAAACGTGTGCAACGAGGATAGATTCACTTCTGTAAAGAGGTTCTACATTAATTTCGTCTATCTGTCTATGTAAGTGATAGATTAAAGAAGGATCCTGTCTGAGGCGAAGTAAATAAACTATGACGTCACAAGATTCTGTCGATTTTTCATCACCAATTTGATTGCTATCGGTTCAGCCAGAGAGTCATTCAGATATATGATAAAGCAGTTGTTTGGTCAAATTAAGAGTTCAAAACTTGTTGAGAATTTTATGGATAGTCCGCAAACTTCACTGTCCGTTAGTGAAGCTTTTGGTCACAGAAGAATATTCAATCTAAGTGGGTTTTTTCTAATCACAAAACTTAGTTAAAACTCTTATTTATTTCTAAATTTTTTAGTAGGGTGTGTTTCCGGTGGTTTTGGGTTGGAACACAAAGCAGATTAGTAAAGTTCCTATATAAGTAGCGTGTTGAACTTCGATGAATAAGACAAATTGTGCACTTTATATTCAGACAATGAATATCCCCTGAATTATTTTGAAGATTATTATTCTGGTGGACACATTTGTGCTGTTGGGTATAAAGTGTTGTCCAAATCTACTGAACAGAATATAAGGCTTCATACACTTATCGTTCCTTAACGAATATGATTAGAGCAAGAACGATTAGTTTAATAGGATACGACAAAATCATTGTATTTCCTCTGCTACATACGATCTATGCAAATTAAATTATTAAAAAAGGAGTGAGTGTTACTGTTTAACGTTATGATGTAATATTTTGTTACTTTAAGCTATTTAATACTAGAAATCCCCTTATGTTACTAAAAGGATTCTGATATTTGGAAGAAAAAATATACTAGTCATTCAGGAAAGTATAGTTGATACAGAGATCACGTATTCAATGCTAATAACGATGTACATTCTATAGAAAACAGTTCAGTTTCAAAATTATCATGAATTAGTCAGTAATGAGTCATACGGTTTTAGATCTCACATAGAAGGTGCAGTTATTATGAAATTTTCTAGTCCTTCTTGCTGAAAAATTACACAAATTAAGAAACTTAGGATATATAACTTTCAAATTATAGTAAGAATATAGCTCTAAATCAATCTCATTTCTTTTCTCAATTTAGATATTCAAACGCCGCTAGGATTTAATCCAACAACTTTTAAACTGTGCAAAACATTAGAATATTTTCAACCGAAAATAACTGTTCAACAAGAGAATAACGATAAACCGGATACGGTAAATGAAGTTTACATTAAAGGTATGCGTAAAGTATACATATAGTCAAGAGAAATTCTATGAAAATAGGTTGGAAAATTAGTAACTGTCAATGGGATATATTAATCAACTGTTTTTCAATGACGAATAAACTCTCTAAATTAGTGTAAGTTTAAACATGTTTTTTTTATGAATATAATACTTGACTAAATTGGATACTATTTAGTGATTAACTTGGTTATGTGATTGTTTTGAGTGTATATTTCAATCGACTAGTCATTATTTTAGACGGACTGGTGAAGTAGAAAATTAGATTGGTGCTTTATCTCATTCTGGACATATGTAGATTGCAATTAAATGAATATACGTGTAAAATATGGGCATTATGGTAGAATTTAATTCTACAACACACATTGATACAGTATTATTTTCTTGATGACATTTTGAGCATAAATTATTACTTTTAATCATATCAATGTAATTACACCACTTTTAACATCTGATCTTCATTGTCCTATCATCTTATCTTTTTTGTTTTTGCTAGCAGAACAATTTTCCATAGTTATGTTATAGGTGTTGCGTCATTCCTATTACTTGTTGGGTGTTGATTCGATGGATAAAGATTCTGCAGTCAATCTCTCTCTCTACACCTAACTATATTTGACACACTATACGATAAGTTTGTTGTGTTAAAATCAGAACATATCGACAGTTTCCTCACACACATATTAACTTATTAGTAGATGCAATCCAATTCACTTGTGAGGTAGATTATGAGGGAGGAGAGTAAGCTATGTTGGATTGGGGAATAAAACAGAGGAGAGATGGTGATTTGGATACCTCTGTCTACAGGAGACCAACACATTCTAACAGGTATCTAGACTTCAGATCATCTCAATGAATGTCAGTCGAGGTGGCTTTAGTCAAATGTCTGAATGACAGCGCTAAAACACTCACTAGTCATTGTGAGGACTGAAACAAGGAACTGAAACACACAAAACAAGCGTCAATAATTCATGCTTATCCTCGACCATTGATTTAGAAATTTGTGCGAACACATAACAAAGAAAATAATGAAAACAATGCGAATACGAATGCGAACAGGAATAGGAATAATAGCGACAACACGAGTGGAAATTAGATAAAGTCTCTATTGTTTTACCATATAAGGAAGGAAGACCGGAAACTCCAAGTAAGATTCTCAACAAGGTGAGAATCAAGGTGCCACTTATACCCACAAACTCACTCAGAGAGAAGCTTTGTCGACTCCAGCATCCAGTAGATCGCATTCAACAAAATAATCTCATCTACCAAATTGTATGCGATGACTGTCAGGTAAAGTACATGGATCAAACTGGCCGATCAAAATCAGTCAGATTAGCAGAAGATAGGAATTCAGATAAGAATAAAATGACAGAGCCCTACAGAATCAATAATCTCGAAAATTTTGGCTATTGTAATATATATGCATTACCACACAACCACACAATATGGTGGAATAAAACCCCTGTACTTAACTCAAATATAATTAGGTGGTGCGTGCGAGAGAGATTGATTACTGAATCTTTCTTCATCCAACCAACACCCAACATATGTAACAGGAATGAAGCAACACGTATACCGGAGATATGGAAAATTTTACTGCTAATAAAAACAAAGAAGATAAGATGATAGGACAATGAAGTTCAGATTTCGAAAGTGGTGTAATTACATTGATATGATTACGATCAATAATTTATGCTCAAAACGTCATCAAGTAAATAATACTGTATCACTGTGTGTTGTATATCAAATAAAAGAATCTAATATGGAATTCAATTGAATGATTTGGTAGCATGGTAGAAACCAGACACCTGAAATACCCTAGTCGACTGCTAAAGTTTGATTTGTATTTTGTGTATCATATGCACATATGCAACAAATAGGAAGTCACTGTGACTACCTGGTTTGACTAATGGAGGTGAAGATGTAATTCAGAAGAGTAGACCAAAAGCCATCAACTTTTAGAAATAAAAAATCACTAAAGAAAAATCAAGTAAGTATGTACGGTTGTGTAAATCGGGTGCATTTTAAGAGTTAACTATTGGTTACTATTCAAAATCTAGCAGCTTCCTATGAGCAGTCAGTTATTTTATTTAAATTTGATGACTATTGTAATTTGCTTGGTGGTGCGGTTATATCCAGCTGATGACTCCGAAATGCGCAACCTGGATTCCACTGCTAGCCACTATCAATCATCAGTATATTGCCAATTATTGTTTGTCAATCAAAGTTTTAGCAGTAAATTTCAATAAAATTCAGTTTTTCTTACTAAAGTTTACCACCAGCAGTAAATGCATCTCGAAGTTCTCATTTTCCTAATCGGGGTTCCATAATGATTATTTTACAAACTCTGGTATGTGAAAAGGTTTTCAAATCTTTTGGAAGTAGCCAACAAATTGGTGTGAACTCGTTGAATATTTTTAAGATGTAGTTTAGCCTACTTATAAGTAGAATAAAAATGTTATGCGAATAAGTTTCCTCTACCTTATGCATGTTGCTGGATTCTTCTGCTAGCCGCAACCAAACAGACTACCTTAATTAACACTCTGGCAATATCGAGGCATCTGCATAGGAGCCCATATGCTAATAGAGGTCGAACAATTCGATCCAGTAAAACAAAGAAAAATTATAAGCACATCAATAAATAGTAATAACTAATACTCTTTGTAAAAGAGGTGGCTATCATGCCTCCGTGGCAAAGTGGATAACGCCTTGCCGTTTAGGGCGATGGATCTGGGATTCAAATCTCAGTGGGAACAGCATCACTCGCTGAGGTGCAGGTACTTCCAGCTGACGTGTTTCAAGTAGGACGAGGCGCGGGTTTTGGATCCTTCTGCTAGCCACAACCAAACAAATTACCTTATGCATATTGCTTTTGGATTCCTGAAATAATGTCTGTTTCATAACAGATGCTTATAATGTGTAAAAACCATAGACAGATAGTTTTGTATTTCCTTAATGCTTACTGTATCTTCTACCTTAGATTTTGGAGAGTTGGATTCACAACTGAACAGATTACTCAATTAGCCTCCTTTTTGTCAACCAACAACACAATTAAGTAAGTTCAGTGTTGACTGTGCAATGTTGATCATATTCAAAGTGCTTTTCAATTTTTTTCATATGGTCAACACCTCAAACAATGAAGTCGAAATTGAAATTGAACAAGATTTAACTCTTATATACCTTGTAAATTTGACACACGAAAGTAACAGCTAAGTTCTATTCCCGAATGATAAAGTTCAAGTAATAAGATCAGAAATACTATCATCCCTTTTGACCGGTTAGAGTTTACCATTTTATTGATGCTACCGGTATGCTTGGTATCATTGATAATGATATGGCATGAAAAATTGAAAATCTAGACTAGATATGATGTAATTTAATGTTGGATACGGCTTTCTAGCAAATACCTCCAGTAATCTCACAACAATTGTTGAACATCATTATGGCAAGTAATTCAGCTAGAAACTGAAATACGAAACTGGGTCTGTGAAGTCCTATTTGTCCATAAGACTAGAAAAAATGATAAAAGGTTATTATTTAATAGATGATATGAGTATATACCACAGTGTATATAACATACAAAATCTACGGGCTACTACAATGAATTGAATTGATTCTCATTACGGAAAATGAAAAGGCTTATTCCTCATTGTTATTTTGTGATGATTAAGAAAGCTTAACCATACTCGTCTTGGTTATTTGGTACACTTTATTCTGTGAATGAATTCATTTTGTGTGTATGCTAATGAGGTTCATATCAATTCCTCTTAGGTATGCTAAAGTTGTGTTAAAGCAGTCGTATTGCTAATACTTTTCACATGAAAGTGTGACTAACATTGCGCACTACTCACTTGATAAAGGGCATCATCCCGGATGATTCAGTGACCAATAAAATCTCCGCAAAGAAAGCCTAATTGCCACTTACCAACTCACTCCATTTAGAATGCCATTGAAATACTGAAAAGTGTACCAAGGGTCGAGTTTACTGCACAGCATTTCAGTATGTGAAGAACCACCTACTGTAATATTACAACATTCTGAAAATTTGAAGAGAAATAGGGATAATGATTAGTGAAATGAAGACTAAAGAAGAGGCAATTACACAGGATATATATTCAAAGAGCTGCTAGCACTTTTACTTTACTGTTCAAAGGGGTCAGACAGACGGACGAAATTAGAGAACTTTGCACAGAAGTGCATAGGTTCAAGTAGTTACACTTTACAGTAGTATCCAAAGAACAAGTGGATATGAAATTAGACAAAGGCATATGGGAAGAGAAACAATTTCACGACAAAGTTTTGTCCGAACATTCAAGCTTTAGGAGACATCAAAAAGTGATTACATCTGCTCTGTTGCCACCTATTTTCAACCATTTTAGCAAGGTTCCTCAACCACTACCTTCTGTCGTCTCAGGAACCCAAATTAGGCAGTCTATGTCTCCCTACACAGTCAAGAATTAGAGTCAGAGACTTCATAGATAGGTATCACATCTTGGTTGGCGACCTTACCGACTGACTTGCCTTCTTTGACTAGTACCTTTAAAAACGAAGGATGAATAAATACGACGGTAGAATACCGACTGGTTTTTGTTATTTACAATGTCAAGAAACAAAAATTAATGACCATTATGATCTATAGGACTGTATTTAACAAGGTGGAGAGTCAAAAAAATTAATGGATGTAACCCAAAGCTGTAGATCAGTGAGTTGTTTTAGAGTCTAGCTCATGATGTTTTTACTGAACATAACATTCTAGGTTCCTAACAGACTGGTTTCCGATAGGAACTCTGCTGAAACTAAAAAAAAAACGAATGGAGAATTATTCATTTATAAAATATATTAACATGGATCAGGTAGTTTTCAAATTGATACTTGATGATGATTGAAGGTTTAGTGAAAAACTAGGTCGTAGCAAGATTCAAACCAAGGAACCTTGAATTTCAAGTTGTTCTCCTGCTTTATTTGCGCAATGAGTCATTCAAACAACCTAACCAAATTCTTCTTATCGCAACTATTTGACTATATGAATCGAATATACTTTGCACAACTTCTGATAACTTTGTTCACTACTTACATCGCATGAAGTTTTCAAAGATATTTCGTTATTTCTTAAAGAATCTAACCAACCTCTTTGTTCTGTTTTCCTTTTTAGATCACTAACCATAGATGCTAATGAAGCACTCAAAAGTGGAGCATATGCTCAGCTTATAGATGAAACTAACAAGTTAGTAGTCTTTTCATGATTATGAAATACTCATATTTGAAGTAAATTTAATGAAACAAGATTTTTCTTCCTACCTAAATTTAATGGTTATCTGATCATTTAAAATTTTCTATCTTTCAGGATTTAAAAAAACGTACAATTTGAGCCATGCAATATTTCCTTTTAATTTGGTCTTCAGTCTTGTAGTGATAATTGGTTTATAACAGATTTTTAATCTCAAGATGTCTAGCGGGAGTAATTAAAATAATAGTTAGAGAAAAGAAAAATTATGCTTTGAAATTTCTGAAAATTTTAAACAATTTACATAATTATGATAATTTGGTTGGTAATAATTTACATAATTGATAGCTTCTATAATAGTGACTAACAAGAAGAGAAAATGAATGGCAATGTCAAGTGGTCGATTGCTACAGATGATTAGGGACAACACGGGGAAGAACAAGATAGCTGTAACTGTAATAAGCATAACATTTGTCATTTTTACTGAAAACTACAAAAGTAGATACTTCCAGTTTTTAAAAAACTTAATTACACTTATTATTTGACTATATGAGCCGTAGTTTGGTAGAAAAGTATTTATACTGGGTGATGATTGAAGGTGAAATGAGAATCTCGACCATGGCCAGATTCGAGCAAGCGACCACCGGCTTTCCGCTCGCGATTCACCAAAGGACCTCTTAGCTCAGTTGGCAGAGCGTAGAGCCGGAAACACGGCGGCTCCTGGTTCGAATCCGGCCGCGGTCCAAATTTTCATTTAACCTTCAATCATCACCCAGCAATAATTGTAATTAGTTTGAGGTTTATGGGGATTCTGTTTATATCAAGATTGTATTCATCGTGGACCGATATCGTTTGTAGAACCAATGAAGACCTGAGAGGACTGGACATTCGTTTCATCGAAGTATGAGACTCCTCAACAGTTCAAACCTTCTAGGTTTTCAGTGTTTCTACCACTGATGTCAGTCCATGATAAATATTAACCTAAAATAAGCTGTAAGTAGTTATACTCCTTAACTCCTGATCTTTCAACTCAATACTTTAGTGTGCTTTGAAGTTTCTTTAGCAATTTGATCGAAAAAGCAAGACGGGCCTTCATTAATCTGAAAACACTGTGGAGATCTACTGCACTCAACATAAAGCGTGAACAAGATCCGGATTTTCAACACTAAGTCAGTCAAGTCAGTGCTTCTGTGTGATGGTTCAGAAACTTGGCGCATCACGAAAAGCATTTCCAAAACACTACAGACATACATCAACAGCTGCCTACACTCACTCGATACTGAAGATCAAATGGCCAGAGTAATAAGTAAGGAAAAACTCTGGCTGGCAACAAACCAACCAATAATCTATCACCCAACAAATATGCAGAAGAAAGTGGAGATGGATTGGATTGGGCATACACTGAGAAGATCATTCGGGGACATCACACTCCAGGCCATGCCATGCCAAGTCATCGAGTGAAACCCAGATGCGGAACGATGAGTTGGGTATCCCAGTTGAGAGTGACATGGAGGAGATCGTGTGAGGAAGAAATGAAAGCTTGTGGGGAGTCGTGGAGCCAGGTTGAAAAGACTGCAGAGAAGAGAGTGAAATGGAGACATGCTAGTGAAGCCCTATGTTCCACTAGGAACCCAAGGGAAAAATAATAATAAAACTTTAGTGTAGTATGAAATTAAAATCAACGCATAGGTTTATGTACTAGGCAGTGAGGTACACTTGTTATACGAAAACTGTTATCTTATTTAGTTGCATAGACTAATGCAGACGGACTAGGATAAGAATTTTAGAATCATATTTTGAAAGTGCATGACCTAATAACCAATATTTTTTCTTTTTTTCATAAATCAAATCATCTTTAAGTGAATTAACTTACTGTTATTTTACTTATATGTTTAAACCAGCATAACAAAACTTCAATTAAGATATTGCGAAATTGGACCAATGGAAGGGAAGTCAATTAGTCAACGATTAGGAACAATTCAATCTGTTAATAAAAAACTAATCAGTCTTGATCTATCTGGTAATCGACTCGGTAATGAAGGTGCCGTTTACATAGCTGAAGTAATTTTTAAAAATCTACTAGTATAATTCACATCATACGATATCATCAAAATTATTAGTAATATTGTTAATTAGTTTTCGAAATTTTTATTTCTAGATATTTATTTTCGTAATTGTTTATCAGTAGTATGACCTATGGTATTTTTCTTACTTCAAAAACAGATGTAATAACCATAAGTGCCTAATCTTCTCTTCGGCATAAAGAAGAATTTAATATCATTCAGAATGGAAATTAAGTGACTGAATATGATCATCGATTCTACGGAATGGTCTTAGGTCAATATGAGCTTTAGGAATTGACCAATCAAAACGAAGGATAATAAACTTTTAGCAAAGCATAAATTATTTAATCAAGTTGTTGTCGTAATATCAGTATGAATATTCGCTGAAATATGGTTACATCAGGGATATCGATTTCAAACGATCTCAACAACGTATATTTGATTCGTAACAAAAATAAAAGTTTTTGCTATACTTTGAGGGTGTGGGGTCGTAACAAAATCATGAGTGATTATAGATAACCTCTTGGGTTCTAGTTTCTGACACCTACTTACAATAATTATGACTACCCTTCTTTGTTTCAGTGGTAAAATCATGGTGTTGTAATTCGTATTCATGCTTCATGAAAGGCACTTTCATCTGTTTGTTTATTACGTCAGCCAGTCAGTCAGTCAATATCAACATAGAAACCGAGGTAACTGGGTAATGATTCAGTCTAACACACCTATGATCAGTTTGTAAAGGTATTGGGTAGGCATCGTTTCTCGGGAGAGACATCTAAATGCTTAACGGTTATTCATTAAAACGTAAATTCTATCCTATCCTTGAAAAATAT
This sequence comes from Heterobilharzia americana, assembly GCA_944470555.2. NCBI lineage: Eukaryota > Metazoa > Platyhelminthes > Trematoda > Strigeidida > Schistosomatidae > Heterobilharzia > Heterobilharzia americana. The sequence continues at coordinate 56,055,240 of OX104129.1, read as the reverse complement.
CAGTTAAGAGGTTTTCTGATTCTACATAAAATCAGGTTGACTACCTGAGAGCCATGGTTTAACATACTCATATTTCTGATACTTAGTGATGATTAAAAGTGAAACCATGCCTATTTCAGGTAGTCAAACTGATAATCAGTATGATGGCTCCCTCCTTAATTCAACTCGATTTGGTTTGGGATGAGAAGTCCTAGCTGGGTAGTCAATGTTAAAATGATGAATGAACAGTTACGCATCACGAATTCACATGGCAGTCGGGTAGAACCCTTAGTGATTGAAATCAAAGTGAGATCTAGTCAGCAGCCGAGTCTCGTTGCTCAGCGGGTAGAGTACTGCAACGGCAGCCCAGAGACTGCTGGTTATAATCCTTTCGTTATCCAGATTTTCATTTCACCTTCAATGCTCACCCATTATATATATATATATATATATATATATATATATATATATATATATATATATATATATATTCGTTGCATTGCTCGCGTTTGGTGGAATCACTGAGTGAGCAGTGTTGAGGTCAGGCGAGGGATATTAGAAAAGACAGGCAAGTCGATCGATGAGATTGTGAACCTTAGTTGACTGAGATGGCTTGGACGTGTGCTGTACGTGTCAAGCCACCGCTTACCTTAAGGTGCCATGCTAGTGAAGGTAGGCGGGTTCGGTTGGAAGAGGATTCAGGTTAGTCAGACCAAGATGTGGCACCAGTCGATGAAGTCTCTTACGATTGGTGTGTGTCCTGTTGGGAGATGTTGAATGCCTTATTGGAGTCCCTGAGACGATAGGGATCAGTTTTTGAGGTCTATTGGTCATGTGGCTGAAGATCGATCATCACAATGCAGATGTATTCACCCCTTGACATCTTCTGAAGCTTGAATATTTGCAGAATCCGTTATCTTGAGGTTGTTTATTTTGTCACGTAACCTTGTCTATTCCATTATCACTCTTTTTCTTTCCATGTGTTCTTTTGTATCACTGTAAAGTGTGGGAACTTGAGCCGATGCAGCTGTATGAGAGGTTCTACGTTAGTTTTATCAGTCATTCAGTCGGTTAGAATTGGGTACCTTAAGTTAGTTAGTAAAAAGGATCGTGATTCACTCATCAGTTTTGTTTGCATTTGTGAGTAACTTATGTATGAAGTCATGAAGAAACTAATTTACTGTTTCTGATACAAATTTAATTCACTTAACTATAAAATGAAAAACCCTGTGACGAAATTGCTTATATGAGACTGAAACATGAACGTAAAACGATATTACTGGATAGAAGCAAGAGTAAAATGTTTCTGCTTAAGTCTTGCAGAATTCTATGGATAGGCAGCCATACCGTCAACACCAAAGCAAATTGTATTATAATTATTATTATTTGTCCTTTTGGTTCCTAGTGGAACATAGGGCTTCACTAGCACGTCTCCATTTCACTCTCTTCTCTGCAGTCTTTTCAACGTGGCTCCATGACTCCCCACAAGCTTTCATTTCTTCCTCACACGATCTCCTCCATGTCACTCTCAACTGGGATACCCAACTCATCGTTCCGCATCTGGGTTTCACTCGACGACTTGCATGGCCTCACCTGGAGTGTGATGTCGTCGAATGATCTTCTCAGTGTATGCCCAATCCAATCCATCTCCACTTTCTTCTGCATATTTGTTGGGTGATAGATTATTGGTTGGTTTGTTGCCAGCCAGAGTTTTTCCTTACTTATTACTCTGGCCATTTGATCTTCAGTATCGAGTGAGTGTAGGCAGCTGTTGATGTATGTCTGTAGTGTTTTGGAAATGCTTTTCGTGATGCGCCAAGTTTCTGAACCATCACACAGAAGCACTGACTTGACTGACTTAGTGTTGAAAATCCGGATCTTGTTCACGCTTTATGTTGAGTGCAGTAGATCTCCACAGTGTTTTCAGATTAATGAAGGCCCGTCTTGCTGTCTTTCCGATCCTGTCCTTGACGTCCTTATCTGTGCCGCCTGTAGTTGAAACGATGCTGCCTTGGTAGGTGGGTAGGTGAAAGAGACTACTTCCTTTAGGTTTCTCCCGTTAATGGTGATTGGTGCTTGTCGTTATAGTTCTAGTTGTTGTTGGTTGGGTATCTTCATCACCTCTGTCCTCTCTACATTCACTTGAAGTCTCGTCTTCGCTGCCTTGCCTCTTCTGTCAACTTGTTGGTTTTCGCCTGTAAATCTTTGAGTTTGTGCGACCACAATCAGGAAGATCATCGGTGATAGTAGGCAGCCTTGTCTTACCCCAGTCTTCACTTCAAAGGCGTCACTGAGCTTTGCATTGTGAATCACTTGCCATGTGGAGTCTTTATATAGCTGTTGAATGAAGTTGATAAAGGTTTGTCGTGCTGAAACCGTAGTGTCGAAGCAGTTTCGAAATTACTTCTCGATCAACGCTGTCGAAGGCCTTTTCAAAATTGATGAAGTTGATGTAAGGTGAAGATTTGACTGCCATTCTATACTCTGTTCAATGATGATGCGCATGATTTATTCTTCCTGAATCCAGCCAGCCTGTTCCGGTCGTAATTTTGAACTCAGCGCATCTTTCAGTTTCTTCAAGACGATGCGGCATCATATTTTGCTTGGGATGGAGAAGGATGGGAGAATGATTCCTCACCAGCTCTTGCAAGGATTTAGGTCTCTCTTTTTGGGAGGTTGACAAGGTAGCCCTTCTTTCGATCAGTGGGTAGATACCCCTCCTTCTTTGCAAACCTTCTGAGGTAGTGGTGTGAGCACGTCCGCTGTTGTCTCTGTGTCTGTTTTCAATACATCTGGAGGGATTTCATCTGGTCATGCTGCTTTCTCGGATTTCAGCAGCTTTATGGCGTTCAGGACTCCTCCTTTTGTCGGAGGGCTTGTGTTCACTGGTAGTTTTGTGGTAGAGCTGCTGGTGGTATTTGTGGATGAGTTGCAGGTGGTGGTGGTGGTCGACTCAAGAGCTTTTTGAAGTGGTAAGCCCATCAGCTCCTTTGTTTCTCCTCTTTGGTGGTAACTAGCTTTCCTTCACTATCTTTCATTGGTTTCGTCTGTGTTGATCTCTTCCCAGATAGTAACCTGGTTATTTGATATAATGTTGTCAGGTCTTTCCTACCTGCAGCCTGTTCTGTTTCACTTGCCAGTATGTCGTAGAAGTGTCTTTTGTCTTTGCATGCACTCTTCTTCAGGTTTCTTTCCACATCCCTTTCAAAGAGTTCCAGTGTTCTTCCACACAGGTTGCTTCAGGAATGTTGCTCAATATCTCTTATTTTGTTCTGATGGCTGATATGAAGATGTCCTTTGTAGTTTTGCCTTTCAGTTCACTTTCTCTTCTGGGTATTCAACTTCAACTGTGGCCTATCACCAGCTTCCTTGAACTGAAGGATTTCAACCTGATTTTGAAAGTTCGTAGCACTAGATAGTGATTGGTGTGAAACTACATCTGCTCCTCTTCTTCATCTTGTGTCTATTAAGCTGCGTCTTCACTTTCTTGAGATTGGAATGAAGTTGATTTGATTTTAGTGTGTCCATCTGGTAAAATCGAATGTATATCGCTTTGTGAATATCCTTGTGTTCGTACACACTGCCTCCAATCACCAAATCGTTGAAGGCGCAGCAAATTGCAAACAGTTCTCCGTTCTCATTCATTTCACCGAGTGCTTCTCGACTGATGATGAGTTCTCTTCCTGTGTTGCCCGTTTCGAGTTTGGCATTCATGTCGCCCATTAGAATTTTGACGTCGCCAACTGGGGTGGGGTCTTGTCCAGTACTGATTGCAGTTGTTTGTAGAATTCCTCCTTTCTTCTCTTCATCTGCGTTATTTGTAGTTGCGTATTGTGGCATTGAATGATTGTGACTTCCGTTCCTTTTGAGTTGAACCTTGCTATTATGATCGTGGAGGAGATTGATTCCCACTATAGGAGAGCTTATGATGCTGTTGGGGAAATCATGATAGCCACTGGAAAACTGAGTGTGCTCGTGGTTGTCGTCTGGGTGACAATATCGGAGTAGATTATTGATTCTCCAGTTGACAGTTTGGAGAGTCCACTTCCATTCCACCTGGTTTCGCAGATTCCTAGCACTTCCATGCTATACCTTCTCATTTTTTCGTAATCTGGGCTGCCTTGCTTGTTTCATACATGGTGCGGACATTCCATGTCCCCATCCTTACTTTTGCTGTCATCGAGAGAGAGAGAGAGAGAGAGAGAGAGGGAGAGAGAGAGAGGAGACACATTGGCCAATTGGCTTTCCGAAGGCTCTTACCAACCAACATCATTTCGTCTCCCCGACTCCAGCAAAGAACAAGTTTATTTCTATTTTTTTATATTTTCTTTGTGCTTTGAAGTTGGACTGGTTTTCTGGGGTAGGGTTGCTAGCCCTATGACCAACCTTCCCTCTTTATCCGAGCTGAAGATGGGCTAGTAACTAGTAAACTAGTTAACCAGGCGAGGTTAAACTAAATTGTTGAACATTTTTATTCAGAAATTAGAATATCTATAGGTTGAATTCACCAGTTTCTGTACTGAATGAATCAGGCTTGAAATTAAGGACAAGTAAACGTTTATTTGGACTTGCAGATATCCATGGTTAATGAAATTTATTCAGCTCAACATTTGAGTTCACGGCTTCTTACTGACTGAGTTGTAGTTTTTAGAAGGAAAAGCACTTTGATGGACGAAGATTATAGTTGAAATTTTTACACCAGAAACTGAGGCAGTAGCCAGACATCATTGTTTTGCTATACTAAGTGGTCCTATGGATATTTTAACTGACATTTCAGCTTTTGGCCACTACTCCACCTTTTGAAAAATAAAGCAATTTCTTTAAATTTAAAGGTAGTATTCACCACGGAACGACGTCAGTTGGAGAACCATTAAAAACCAGGTAGCACTGGAGATCTGTTTCGTCCCAGTATGGGACTCAATAGTACTCACTGACAACCTGGCTAGGGATCGAACTCAGGACCTTCGGGTTTCACGGTGAACGCATTAACCATTCAGGCGTTGGATTAAAGTTCAGTGGTTAACAGTTTCCAACTTCTATCACTTCACGATGTAGCGTGACTGTCACCCAAGGTCTTCCGTTGGCATCTGCTTCCCTTCCGACTTTCTTTAAATAATGAAGAATTTCTGCTTGACCATTGAAAAAGAAGAAGAGTTTACAGCAAAGATAGTTTTCTTTTCAACCACTCATTGTTCACAGCTGTGCATTGGTAAAAACATAAGTAAAATGATAGAATTTTCCAGACAAGTTTCCGGTCAAAGGTCAAACTTAATCGATGAGTGTGTGTAGGGAATAAAATGATATTCCGTTTTTTAATTTCATTAGATTTACTACTCCGTGTAACAGTATTGTTTACTGGACTACGTTTCAGACATAATATGTTGTCTATAGCCGTATCAAGATAACTACACAACTTTGAAATATCCTTTATATAGTCCTAATTTCCTCGCCCCCTTTGTAACATGGGTGGTAAGATTTTCCATATATCCGGAACAAGTGCTAAGTCATTCTAGTTGCGTGTAATAGGTGTTGATTCAATCAACAAAGACTCGCTTATCAATCCAGTACTGTTACACTGTGTGATAAATCCTATAAATCAATAAAAATGGACTTAAATTCTACCATAGTGCACACGTTTTACACTTATAATAAAATGATATTACTTAATGCAAGACATGATCTCAGTAGTTTGTAAAAAAATGCAGTGAGCATTAAGATTAAGCATCTAATTAAGACTAGGCTATGTCAGAGAGAGTGGATGTACAGGTTCCTTCTCAATACACACTTGAGGTTTACACCTATGAATTGTCTAAGCTTCAACTGTACATAAGTGTTTAATCCTCACTGCTTTGGAGCCGTTTGGTCAAACTTTGTAGCAAACTTTAAATGAGGTTTCTATAGGTGCCAGATATCCAGAGTCTACGAGGTATTTAGCGATGGAGCTGGAGATAGTTCTGTGCTCACTTTTCAGCAACCAGGCTGGTTAATGTTTTCCCGAGTGTATTTTTCAAGTGAGAGCATAGTACGGCCAACATACTTAGATTCATGGTGGCAAGTGAATTTGTAGGCATACATTGATGAGCCTCGATGCTCGAACTTGGCTTTAATGTACTGACGAATTAGCCACTGAAGCGAAAACATAACACAAAGGTTTGCAGAATACAATGGTTTACTACTGTTGGGATCTTGTCTTGCATATGGTAATGCCATTTTATTCCTGACCTAAACCTATCGATTAGGTTTGACTTGAAACTTGTCTGGAACATTCTATCATTTTATTTTTGTTTTTATGAATGTTCAGTTGTGAAAATAAGTCCCCGAAAAGATAATTTCTTCGGTAAAACAATTTCCTTGGCAGTATTTCACTTTTTATTCTTAAATGAAAGTGAATGTCAGTAGGTCTTATGGTTGTCGGCGTTTTGAATTGATTTTAATTTATTAGTATGAGGTAAAAGTATTGTCTCCTTATGTCTAACCGATAAATTATATGATCATTATACGGAATTAGGTAAATATCTGATAACACAGACTGTTTCTTCGTGTTTATCCCTGCAGAGGACAAATATCCTATGATTGTCGTTTTTCAGTTTTTCTGAGAGCATGTCATTTGATGCGTACAGCACCAAGTATGATGAAGGTGATAACATTTTTCCTGGGGATAAAAGAAGTTTTCTACAATTAATTCGATTATTTTTATGACCATGTGAGTCAGAGTTGACATGAAGGAAAAAACGGAAACGTTTATCTAACGACCAACTGTTGGTACCTTGTAGCATAGGGGGTAGGGGCGGAAGAGCATGAGTAAGTTTGATGACGGTAGTTTACTCAGCCAGCACGATAATCCAGAAGGCAAAAGAGACACAAACATTTGAGCTGGTAACTTAGCAAGAACTAGTTTTGTCTAGTAATAAAAAAGCAACCATCATACAATCTAGAAATCTGAACCAGAAGGTGAATTGATAAGGCTATGAATGCGTTACACTTTCAATGTGTTCAATGTATCTATTAAATTATTTTTAAGAAATATTGAAAACACTTATCTACTTAACGTTTTTTTAGCCTGTAGGATTTTAGCATATTTGTATAAATCAACTGGGTATATCTTTATGTTCAATATCATCTTATCTACAAGAAGTGACGTTTTGAAATCTCAACAAGAAGTGAGGCATACATACAGACTGAATGAATGTTTAGACAGTATCTTTCTTGATATAGGAGTAAAACTTGGACACTGTGGGAGATTGTAATCCCATTTTAATCCGTCTATTAGATATATCACACAGTGAAACAGTATCATTTACTGGATAACGTTTCGGATACAATTTATTGTCCATATTCACATCAGGTATGAATATGAATGTGGACAGAAAATTTTGTCTCAAACGTTATCCAGTAAATGATACTGTTTCACCGTGTGACATATCTAATAAACAGACTAAAATGGAAGTGCATTTCTTGACCTTCGTATTCTTTAATCGTAAGTATGGGATAACCTTGATTTGAAGCTACACTACCTATTAATATCTCTTCTCACCTTTATAATTGAACAAAAGACAAAGTAATGATATCCGCTTATGCAGCATTTATGCAAGCGGTTAATATGATACATATATTTGGAGTTATTGCTAATGATTTCACCGAGTCTGATGAATAAAAACAGCCTTAATCAAACATCGGAGCTTGGAAGATATCAAACCAATATCACTGTCATCCAGAATCAGAAATCTTGTCTATTGGTCCACTAGCTGAATTATCAGTAAACTATTTTCAGTTTCTTTCTTTTTGTTCGGCTTGATTTAATAGGGATTTGGTCACATTATTGTAAAGAACAGACAGTTTTGTAAGGTCTATATAATAATGCCAACTGTTTCATTTTAAATTCAATAACTGTAGTTTATATTTATATCATAGCAAAATGTTACTGACTGAAGTGATAAGTACTCATCAAAAGTGGATAAGGTTTGAATAAAAGTTGTATAAACCATTGGATCACTGTCCATCTCAGTCTATATCTTATAAAGCATGTTATCTCTAGATAGATCTTAGGTATAAATTTTGCTGAGGTTAGTGTTCTGTAACACTGGTGAATCTCAGAAAGGCAATGATTCAGTAATTATTAGTCGGGAAAAAGTCATTGACTTACCTACATACCGAAAAAATATCGCTACTTAACTGGCCATTAGTTTCACTGGTAACTGGTTATTTAAAATATCAATATCCTCTTCACTGATACTAGTTACTGTTCAATGAGACAACTATTCACTTGACCTTTTTCTCCTTTCAAAACATGGATAACTATGCAATATCATACGATAGTTAATATTTTTGCATAAAATTAAACAACAAAGCTTTAAAAGCTCACTTAAACAGGTCTTTGCATTTCAATCCAAATAAATGTTGTTTTCCTGTTGAATACTCAGATGACAATTTCCTTAAAATATTGATTAGAAAAAATTAGTAATTTTTAAGGCCTCAACGGAAGTTGAAATCAAAACAATATATAAGCTGTATCCTATGCATACAAAGTTAACATTCTAATGCCTACTCTGCCTGAATAATTTTCACTATAGTGTAATCATTATCACCGGAAATTGAAAGACTCCACTTTAGAGCATCAAAGCAACCATGAAGTGTATTCATTTCAGTCAAGCCTGTTCAGTATTCTAAGTGCTTCTGTTTCTAGAAAATATCCTGTTATATCAAATCACTCTACCTCTTACACATATTTACGCATACATGTTATCCTCAGATTACATTGAAAAACACTTTTTTTTAACTACTGAATAATAAACACTATCGCTTAACCACTGGTGTCTGTAGACAACATTTCATCCAATTCAGAATTCATCAAGAATTCGTCTATCATAGAAGGTTAGTTTTGAAAAAAGTAGACTACTTTTTAATTGTTAGTAAATAGGAAATATGAATCGAATCACAAAATTTTAAGAGTATACTTATTTTTGTAATATCTCTTAGTAATGAACTTACATAATTGTAAAGATCTTCTTATGAATGTTGAGGTGTTAGTCCTTTTTGTGGTCGACAGTAAACAAATTTATATATTATCTCATATTGCTTTCTCCAATAGTCATTTTATGACCATTTAATGAATATTTTATATATTATCCGGTAATGACTAGCAGTAGGATACTAAATCAGTGTGGTCTACAAACTAGTGACCATGAACCAAGCTTTAATAGAATCATATTCATTATTCCTATATAATTAAGTCAATCTATCTTCGTTGACTTAAATTTTCACTAGACCTTCACAAACCCTATGTAATTTAACTCAAATTCCTTTTGACATGAAAACACCATTAAGCTCATGTGATAAGATGCGAATAAGTGAGTATTTCTCATTCTCTAGGCGGTACAACATCACTTTCTATGAATTAAGTTAAGCTAGAGCCTTCTAGAACAAATCCAAAACTAATGTAAGTGTTCTTATAACACCAATCATCATCTCCACATAGATGTCTGACTATGACTATTCAAGTTTAGTGGTAATCAACGCCAAGATATCTTGGTTAGGATAAGAATGAAGAGATTGAAGGAGGTATGCCTCTCAAAAATTAATATGTTCTGTCTTGTCTATATGTCGATTTTTGGCATAAATGCATTTCAAATCTCTTAAACAAGACCATACTGGCTGCATCAGTAGTCCTTGTAAATTAATTTGTGTCAGTGAGCGATTTTCACGCTACCTCTTACTTTACTTATATGAATAAAAAAGGATAACTATTTTTCTGTTCTGATTTTTCTCCAGCCTAACATAATTCCACTTGTATGAACAATAAGGAAGTACTAGAAGACTAGTTACTTTTATTCTGAAACTCCTCAACAATATGTATTTATAACCTTTTCGATACTAAACTGACGGATGTAGAACTTTCTAATAAGAAGATTACCTTTAGATCCATCCAACTTATTTCCAATGACTAGCATTTTCCGGTGGGAACAATTAGAAATGTATTACAAATCATATGATCCGTGTTTACACTATCGCAGTATACTTAACTGAACTTTAAAAGCCATAAATGTGCATGCAAAATTGCAGCAGTTGTTCATCTATCCGGTTAATAATGAATATCAGGAACTACTTTCAGTTTCACCAGTTTTCGTAAGTTAAGTCCAACTAATTATTGTAATTCAATGGTAACTAAACAACAATAATTTGATTGTGGGCAATGAATGGTGCTTACAATGTCCCTGTACTGTATACTGTGTTAAATAAACAAAGTCAATGGGAATAAATCATTCAACTGATTAGTTGAAAGAAATCATTCACGGAAGGTCGAATAAACACAAGTATTAAAAGCTATGTAGAAAGTTTGTTTAGTTAACGGCGATATTATTTATTTATTGATAATTTTCAATTTTCTTCACTTCATTCTAGTTTATTCCAAAACTGTTCACCTACCAGCGCAATAGATTCATTTCATGGGAAAAAACATCCACGTAATCCATAGGTAATAACAAAGCGTACTGAAAAGATTGTTCTTGAAGTGAACAGCTTAGGTGATGTTAGTAGTCACCTTGTCAACCACACCTGCCTTATTTTGGAAAATGCGTTAGAATCTCGAGTTGCGAAAACTTTTTCGCCACAGGAAGGAGATAGCAATGCATTTGTACACAGTCATCTATATGTCAGTAAAAACTCCACTTGGTTATTGAATATGATGAGTGAATATGGTAAGATTATCAACGCAGTCAGCATGAGACAAGTGAATATTTTCGAGAGTGAACTCTTCTTGCTGGCTGGATTGGTTGTGACAACAGTCAGATTTTTTCCACGGATGACCAGCAGTCCACGTCAATGCTGCCTTCTGTATGCGAAAAGTTCGGCTGCCCAAACAACATAATCCTCCTTGTTTTGCAGTCTTCCAATACCGGCCGTATGAGTTTCTTAGGTCGATTCAAGACTTCCGAAATCAAATTTCAAACATCCAGAAACACAAAGCGACCGGCCTCTAGCAGATGTCTTTCGGTTTGCGTAGTCATGCACCACTACTAATCCAGTTTCTTATGCAAATACCCTCAGAAGAAGTAGCTTTCCATAGTGCGTTCAGCCGGGAAGTGCCAACCACACTCATGCTCCTGTCAGAACTCAAATTACCTTATATTATTATCAGTCTTTCAAGCCATCACTTACTTATCGTCCCTCCTATTTCTGAGTCCAAATGCCATATTCATCTTCACTATCTTTCAGTTCTGCAAACCTTTATGACGATTCGGGTTCATGGAGCTGCATCAATAGTTTCCTGAAACTGCTGTCTAAAATATACATTGAAGCTTTCAGTGTCCGTATCGTCCCCTGAATCAGACGACAAACCTCGTTAGCCAAAACTCTAGCACTCCGCACCAGAAGCATGACCTGTTTGTGAGACATGCAAATAGGATCCAATTGTGGTTGTTCACTTTACCCTACCCGGTCAATATGGTGAATCTACGAGATTTGCTCTTCGAGTTCCTGGAGATTCAGTTGCTGGTTCTCGCTGTTTGTCAAGTGTCAGTACAACACCAAGTTCTAATGCCGAAAGCTCAATGTTCGACTGGATCCCAATCGACAGTTGTCTGTGTGCTTTCCAACTGAGTGGTCCGGTGAGGATCAAAAAGAGTAGTGAGCCTCACCGTTTTCTGTTTATCATCTCTACTTACGCACTCACTAACTGCAGTTTGGATGAAGTGAAAGATGAATTTTTCAGAAAACTGCCTAACTTCCTGCCGAAAGCCAAGCGCTTAGATTTTGTTGCCATAGCAGGTGACTTTAATGCGCATTTGGGTAATTAAGTCAGGCAGAAAGGCATTTAGGTGACACTTTCAGGATCCTAGTTGCACGGATAGACAACAGCTATTGCATGCTACAACTTTGCTTGAACAACCGCTTGTTTCTGGTTAGCATAAACTCCAGACACAGAGATAGTGTCTAACGTGGCATCTAATGATCTCAATGCAGTTGTTGACTCAAATACACCATAATACCATCAGTTGTCATTGGGGAGGGTTGACAGAGGGTTATCACCCCATCTACAGCATATGTCTGGATGATGACCAAGCACTGCTTTGAACACACCTATTTCCTCACTGGATGAATGCAGGAAACTGAAGCTATAAGATCTTTCGGGCACCGCTCGGTGATGAGAACTTTAAGACTGCTTTTTTCAAATAACTGCTTAGACATTGCTTGGAACACAACAGCATCTTTTAGCCCAAAGGGACCTGGTACCACCTCCGGTCTACTGTCCAAACAAATTCAAAGACCATAACTGATCCTAAGGTAAAGGTGAGAATGAGTCAGTGGATGTGAGCAACTTCTTATGAACTTATGGATGAACATGTATGCAATCAAATGAACTCGAACACATCAGGCGCCTAGACAATTCATATATAGACTGAAGATGAGCACGTGCAATGGTCATGTACAGTGGTGGTCACAACGTTTGAAGAGGTTGGGAACACAGGGGCGATAGGTAACAGTAGACAGTTTCTTAAGCTTATTAATGAAACTAGGGTAAAAGTTAATGATTACTTAAGATAAAGTGGTGAAAGATGAGTCGGCAGTTTTCAGAATACTTCTAGGGACAGTTTACTTGACCTCTAGCTAGTTTCCGGTTTTCCACTATCCATTCTCAAACTGTGGGGAATATTGAGATTGTGCCTTAAAGCGTTTGAAGAATCTGAAAAGGCTGTAAATAATATGAACCAATAAATGGCAGCAGGCCCCAGTGTTGAAGTAATAAAAATATTTAAGGGCAGCGGTGAAGTGTTTGCCAACGTTTGTGAATCAGATATGATCATATCTGAGTGGTATGAATCATTAATCGCCTCAATCTCGTTGAAAGGCAAGAAGTCGTTTTATGACAACTACTGAGGACTCATTCTACGAATATGATTTCTAAGTGTCTGGGTTCTGTGATCATTAGATATCCCAGTGGAGCTTTGGGACAGAAAACCCGAGAAAACCAGCCAGGTTTTGGACATAGCTTTAAGTGCACCAACCAGATTTTCATCCTCTACACGATCTTGAAACTTGGACACAGTTACGCGCCCCCAACACTGGCTGGTAGATCTGCCGTACACAGAAAACATACTCCTGTTAAGTTAAGAGCTTAGAAAGATAAAAGCTTTTGGGATACTTTGAATGGCAACATAAAATTGTTCAAGATGCGTTTCTCAACACTTAAGTGCCCACTATTACTCCAGGATGGTTCTACATGTGTGTTTTGTCTAACAATATGGAGTGAAATGGTTGAGCATGTTGACTATTTCATTCGCTTGAGTCTTGACTGACTGACTGACTGGAGAAGTAAATACTTTAACCCTAAATGTTGAATGTACGTCCTCCTCCTGAGTGATAGCAAGTATGAAAGGTATACCTAAGGCTTTTTTGTCAACCTTTCTAAAGCACCAGTATAAAACGTAATATCAAACCAGTTAGATGGGCGACATCTTTACAAACACCGTAGGGTGCAATCAGCACTCCTGCTGACTGGCTATTTAATGACTGATCAGTGTGGCACTCTATACGCCAGCGATCCGACGGGTATAAAAGAAAATACAAAATCCATTGACTACCTTATAGTAAAAGTATACTTTTTTACTCACAGATGTTTCACACCTCACACCAGTAATACATCTCTTTTCTCTTTTGTTTATCCTGAAAATAAGGCTTTGAGAACAAATCGAACTCTGCTAACATTATCATTGAGTAATAATAAGATTGGAGATATTGGGTGTATTGCATTAGCAAAGGTGAGTGTTTTAGTGCGTTTTTATTTTATATATTATTTCCATGTGAAAGTATGGTAGCGTCTATAGCGATTCCAAAATCTGTGCACCTTTGCACTGTTGGATAATAGATTAAAATGAGATTAAATCTTGTTCAAAACAGGTTTCTAAAGAAGCATTTAACGCTAAGACTGATAATGGTTCAAAAACAAAAGGTATGAACTGTACATGTGATTTAAATGCACATCCAGAAGGAAAAGCAGTTCCTGCCTTTCGAACGATCTTCGTCTGAGAATAAGTATTAAATTACCTGCATTTGAATCATATATATTCAAGAATAATCTTGATTCAAATGAACAGTCTAAGTTTCTTTTATCGTTAGCGCCATTTGAATATGAGTGACTTAAAAGTTCACCCTAGTAGTCATCGTATAAACCAATTCAGTTATTTTATTTTGGCAGCGAAAGTAGTTTTCCTATACAATAATGAAGCCTAATTTATTATTTCAGTGGTTGCTTAAGTAACCCTGTTGTGTAGTCTACAAAGTAATAAAGATACAGTGGTTTTCTTAAACTAACCAGTTTCTGTCGATAATGCTGGTCACAGGTTTGACCTTCGTAGCATTGCCTGGGCTTGGTGTAATCACTGTGTCAACAATGTAGACGTCAAGCGAAGGGAGCCAAGCAAGGAACGCAAGTTGGTTGATGAGGTTGTGAACCTTAGTCGACTGAGATAGCTTGGACATGTACTGCACATCCCGAACCCCACCTACTTTGATGTGTATTGTTAAGAGAAGTTGGAGTAACTTGGAAGAGGGCTAAGAGTGGCCAGATCAAGACCTGGGACCAGACCACGTTATATCCTGTTTGAGACTCATAAAACAGCTGCTCCCTTATCTTGATGTTGACATTCCCACTGATATCTAATTCCAGTATCTATTATCTTTAAATTCAGTTTGCTATACCTTGGGTAACTAGGCTACAATAGTTACCTTATGCACGAAGTCAAAATGATGCATTCAGCCCATTGTTGCTTTTCAAAATGTGTGTTCTATGAGATACAAATAATAGTAAGATGACTCAAGGGGTTATGAGACAGACTAAAGGGTGTAGGTGTTTGATCGGTAGGATGAAAACTAAGTGAGATTATGAGGGATTCGAAAAGCAGCTAGATTCATCCCGATCTAATTTCCACCCCCAAGATTTTCGTGATGAATGTTTATTTATGCAGAATTTAATTATCGACCTTTATTGTAAACACTTAAGTACTTAGTCCCCACCATTATCTCCCGTTCATTGCTGTTTTCCTTTTATCACAGATTTTTATACACACATCCAACTTTGCTGTCAAAAATATGTGATGAGTAGTAATTGGAGGTGAAATGGAAAATTGGGCTGCGGTGGGATTCGAACCAGTGACCACCGGTCTTCCGACCCGATGTTCTGTCACCTGAACTACAAGACCCGAAAGCTGACCAGATGTTTATTTCACTCTAATCACTAAAGATTTTTCCTGACTGTCAAGTGAATCAGAGTTGTTCTGCAACCGCCTGGTCGTATTCATACTAGCTATCTAGTCAAAACTTTTTATCCCAATCCAAGTCTACTTGAATTAGAGAGGGACAAAACAGTGACCACTAGTTCGAATCCCTCGGCAGTTCATGTTTTATTTCAGTATCAGCACAAGTTTGTTAAACCACCGCTATCTTAGAAGGTCAAGGTGATAATCAATATGATGCTTCCTACCCAGTAACTCAAGCAGATTTGGATTGGGATGAAATGTCCTGACCTTGCAGCCAATGTGAATACGATCAAGCGGTAGTAACGTGTCATGAATCCATATGGTAGCTGGGTAAAACTCTTAGTGATTGAAGTAACATATAAATTTGATTCGAGGTCGTTTATCGTAGTTCAGTTGTTAGAGCACCGGACAGGAAGCTTGATGGCTTCTGGTTTGAATTCCGCCGTGGTCGAAATTTTCATTTCACCTTTAATCATCACCTAGCATGAATGTTAGCCTGCCGAACCACGGCTTTTTCAGATAGTCAGAATGATAAAAGCACACGCACTTATTTTAATACTTTTGCTTTCTTTAATAATAGGACATAGTTTTTAACTAAAAAAAGTTTCAAGCACCTGTTTACGCAGTACATCCATTTAGATTTTCTTTTTGATCTTTATAATTTTGGATTATGAAGGCGGAAATCAGTAAATTCAGTATAGTTTCGAAAGCTTTGTGTATTCCTTAAGTAGTAAGAAAGTGCAGAATGGAATTATTCCTAGAACATTACGAAGTCTGAGAGAGTTCCTTAGATCACTTTGAGCTCAAATAACACAAGTACCATTAATCGGATTAGGTAAAGGCTTTCAAAGTGGAAACAATAAAATCTTAACGAAAATGTGGTGAGATTTATAATCTACTCCAACATATTTACAGATGCTTTTTGCTTGAAGTGAAGCTACCTGTCGTATTTGGAACCTTTAAAAAGTGCTCGAAAACCAGTTTTAGTTGGAAATAAAATACACGGTATTATATAGCGTTTCAATCCTTTACGATGAGTTCCTTATTGAATGTATAGATTTCTGTCAATGAGATCTACATAGTGAAGTTGGTAAGTAAAGTCTCGTCAGTGATCATTGGGAACTTATGTGTCCTATCTGACGCGTCCATATGATCATTTGAATTACAGGTTTTGCATTCTTGCCCGTTACTTTAACAAAAATGCTGTGCATCATAATACACCATTTATCAAAAACTGGTAATGTTAAGATTGGCAACCCAAATGATAAATCTCAGTATATTTATCTGGTTGGTATTTTGTTTTTCTAAGAGCACTTTTATCCACTTTCAAAAAGACACCATATATTTCCATGCCTTAACAGCATGATCAGGGTATTACTATTGTACTGATGTAATATCAGTTACATTGCTTAGTACAGTTACGCTGCAATTCTGAGCTCCAGTTATTTAGTAACGGTTAAAATTATTTTTCCTCACTATCATATAAGGAAAAGCTCATGAAATTGTTTTCTTTGTGATTGGTGTTTTAATATATGTGAATTAGATTTTATCTTTCCCAATTCGGCATTTTACTGGCATCCCACAGCAATTCTCAAGAAATAATTTACTTATTACATACTCTTTGCTACAAAATCTCCCCTTTTCTGTTTATGTTTGACAGCATTACTTTAAAAAATTTTTCTCTTCACTAATCATAGCTGAGTGTCAATCTTGATTCCAAGTGGTCACTTTGTGATTTGCTCATAGACAGAATTCTTTAGTAGTTCCATTGAAATATCTAAACTTAGCTAACGCACACCAAATGCAAGCTTCTAATCATAATAAACAGAATAGTTAGTTGATTTCAAGTTAGTATTCATCATGAACTGACATCCCTTGTAGAACCATTGAGAACCTAAGGGCAATGGACAGCTGATACGGACCGTTCAGCAGTCAGCATCCTTGACCCGAACCTAGAACTTCCAAGTCCCATGGCGAGCTCGTCACCTTTCTTCCAGTTGGTTGGGATCCAATCGTCGATATTTTCGTACTTTTATCAGTTTGCGATATTGTGCGGCTTCCACCCAATAGCGTCGTTGACTGACCACCGTCATCGCCGACTTGGTTGTTGAAAAATATATTTACAAACTGGAGACAACAGTTGTTCTGTATTGTATTTAATATGTAGGAAATTCAAGTAAATTTTAACAATCATTTGACACTCTTATTATTTTTCCCTTTGGTTCCTAGTGGAACATAGGGCTTCAGTAGCACGACTCCATTGCACTCCTAACTCTGCAGTCTTTTACACCTGGCGCTACGACGGCCCACAAGCTTTCATTTCGTCCTCACATCATCTCCTTCATGTCACCCTTGCCTCGGACGCCCAACTCGTCGTTTCCCATCTGGGTTCCACTCGAGTGCCTGGCGCGTGATGTCTCTATTCGACCTTCTCATCTCCACTTTCTTCTGCATATTTGTTGGGTAATAGGTTCTTGGTTGATTCGTTAATCATTTGACATATCTACTACTTATTAATATTAAGCTAACTGAAACTAATCATAGTGTCTTTCTCAAATGTATGCAACTGTGCTTTATCATAATATTGATGGCATCAATCAGACTATTTCTGGCAGTCTGAATCTATAAGATGATGTGACAAACTATAGAAAGAATTTATGGTTAAGTCAAGCGTATTTATCGAATTCTCATGTGAATAAATGCAAGTTGCATGATTGTTAAATTTTTTTTATAGTTTTCTTTCTCAATTCTCTTTAACTTCAAGTAATTTGGCACATATTCTGCGAATAAAATATTTATTTTGTCAAAAATGAAAAACCAGTTGGTATAAACTTGTTGATGGAGTATTTCTACTCATTATTTATTGTTTCATATCAAAAAATATCTGAAATGATATCATATCTTTTTGTTAACCTTGGATACAACACTTTGTTATCTTGAAGGTGAGTTTCACCTACATTTCACAATTGTGGGAGATGAAATATTGTTTTGTCCTACCACAGTCAGTTATACCAATATACACTAAGGTGTCTAGCTGCAGAAATCAAAACAATAGGAATCAGTGTTGGGTAGTGGCTAGCAGTAGAATCCGGGATTCGCATTTCGTCCTGTTTGAGACTCATTATCTGTATGTACCTGCCTCCCAGTCAGTGACGTTCTCAACGGTATAGTACAAGCATTTATACTAATAGGAATCAATAAATGAAAACTCTTAGTGATATGGCTTAAAATCGATACCAGTTGTGCAGAAATACACGCTTTTAGTCATTTTCAAAGTCTTAAGTATTCTTAGTGCACTTCATGTATTTATGCTTTCTCCTTTCAGAAAACTTTATGAACTACAGCTTCATTCCTTTTCTATGCATCTTTTCTTCTCATATTGTTATAAAGTAGGCAACTTGGAATAATTTATTTTTGTGACACTGAGCAGAATAATATTACTTTCTAAGATGTGGCTGTTAAATACTGATCAGTAAGTTAGGAGTGTTTATTTCTTAACTAGACGTTAAAGGTAAATAAAACGAAGAGGTTACGCGTTGTAAAGCGTAACAACTTTAAAACCTACAATCTTGTGTCATGTCCTAACATTACTGAAAGTAGCCATCACAAAATTAGAGAAAACGAGAAGTTCAGAGGAGATATATTTATTGGCTATTTCATTCTCTTTAGCTATACAATCGCAATTTACGCACTTTTGTTTAACTATACTGGATAGTTTCAAGAGCTATTTAACTAAACCTAGTTACGAAGACTAGGTTGGATAAAGATTTAAAATTGACAAGTATGGGATGCAAGGTGAAAATTAGTCACAAAAGAGCATAGAAACCAACATAATTAACCGGATAAAATTTAAAGTTGTAAGAAAAAGCTTGTTCAAGGGTAGCATCGAAACAAAATGAGGACAATATTGAGTAATAAGAATATATCCTAAAATACAACAAAATTTTGAATAAAAAGAGAGATAAAGTTGATTGATTGTCAACAACTAACTAAGTTCAAGGTAGCAACAAAGATTCAGCAAGTTTCTTTTGTACACATAATTCCGGTTTCTCTATGCATGTCACTACAGCTTCTGTACTATACAAAAGGTGGGAGCGCTCCATTTTAGGAAAAATTTCTTTTCACTATATATATGGGTTTGAACTTTAAATCAGTTGTGATTCTGTAATCAGTGTTGACAAGGTGTTCAATTATTGCGCTTCTGATGGATCCACTCGTGCTTCTTTGCAGGCAGGGGGAGATAATGTTCTCTAACCCGTTTTGAAATAAGATGCACCGAACGAAGCGCATACCTGGCTCCACGAGAGCAGGTGATTTGAAAAACATGAAAGTGATCAGATGCGGAAGCTTATCCTTCGGGTTACCAGGAAAAATTAGAGGACTGGAGGATACTATCCTAAACGTTGACGCGAAGAAATTTTTCTTCAGGATGTGAAGTCACCCTTGAAGTCAAGATTCATGCATAGTATCTTCTTCTGAACTGAAATGGGTATCAATCTTTGTGGTTTAAGTCTTATATCTTTTCCACAAATCGTCCTAGGTATCATTTTTCAGTCAGAATGCTTCTGAGAAACGTGAGTTCTTCTAACCTATCAGAGCTGCAGATTCTTCGAATACAGTAATCAAGAGACACAACTTATAGTTACCCAACTGTAGTAGCTGATCAGCTGGCCACTCCATACAGATTTCCGGTATGTAAGCCTCGTCAATGTCTCATCATCTCGTCTAGCGAGTTCTACATCTAAAAATGGGATCGTTGATTCGCTTTTACTTTAACTGCGAATTTAACTGAGGGGTGAAAACTGTTAAATAACATAGTGTAAATCCCAATCATCATGGCTAACTAGGAAGATATCATCAACATACCTTTTGTACACCGAAAACTTGTCAATCATTGGCATTAGACTACTGTTTTCCAAAGTGAACACAATACAATCTACCAACAGTGGGCCAAGAAGAGAATCCATAGCGTTTCCATCTGTCTGACAGTCGCTGATATCGTTGAAGGAAAATTCTGCAAAGATACCTGTTATCAAAAACTTGTATTCTTTTCATATCTTCTACTTGCAGTGTCACTTAGCTGAGCAAATCTGCCTATATTATCATGTATCATTCGTTTGAAGGAATCCAAATAAAATGTCACTAACTAGGAGAACAAAATATGAAGGCATCAAGAGGGAAGAAACTGAGACTAACTCCTCAGGAAAAGAAGCAGATTTATGTAGATGAAAAAAGGTTGAAATGTAGCTTTCAAGGGACTACCGTGTACATACATCTGGTTGAAAATGCTTTGTTGTAATAAAATCAGCTGTGTAAAATATTAGTAAGGGCCACTTTGGCAGTTCGATGGTTGCGCATTATGTGGCAAGGTAATTAACTGAATAGTTTAGAATAACAAACGTATGGAAATGTCACGACTACTTCGCTTGACAAGAACAAATACAAGTTCTGCCCAAATATCTTTCTGATTTGAGAATTATATAACTTTAATAATGTGATCCCCATATTGCTCATTAATAACTCAAATACAAGATTTATTTATGAATTATTTTTGACTATTTAAGAAAGTCTATTTCATGAAGGTGTTGCTTTCTCCATGTAAGCATCTTTGACCGATATAAATGTATCGTGAAAGTGTCATATTAACCAAGAAGTCAGTTTAGAACAGTTTTGGCTTACTTCTACTAAAATCTTGATAACATGGAGCATATTAGTATTTCTAGGTCAATAGTATACGTTCTCGAGAGTTTTGATTCAAATATTCACTGCTACTGGAATTAATTTTCTGTTTTCTTTAGGTTATATCTCAGTTTTTTTTAACTCATGAAGAGATTGTCTACCGAAGATTGTGTTATTCAGAGAAGGCCAAGTCTGAATCATTACCGCCAACTTATGTAAGTCATTTCAGTTGTGATAAGAAAGATTATCTAAGATAATTTTATGATAAATGATACTGAATTTATAACGGCTGTGTTTTCCTACTGCAATTATTTACGTCAGTTTAATGATGTTTATAAAGGTAAAATTGGATAAAATACGAAGATAGTTAACTTTGACTTCTACTAAGAATGTCTATATGAGGCCATGTTTTCCCCTTATCGACATGTGTGTAATATAGTTTTCATCAAATGACTAGTGAACAGTTAACTGTGGTGTTTAAATTGAAGTAAGTATTATCAATGTTTGCAATTATATCATGCAAGCCATTTAACGACGTTATGCAGTATATTTCATGGACCCGCTGTGCAATAATTAATGAAAGTTTGGTCAAAATTCAACACGCTATATCTTTATAACAATTAAGGAAGAGGAATAAATATTTTCAATTAATATAAACAATAGGTTTATCTAATATAAGTGTAAAACTTGGGCACTGTGGTCGAGTGTAATTCCATTTTAGTCTGTTTATTAGAAATATCACGCAGTGAAACAGTAGCATTTACTGGATAAAGTTTCGGGCACAGTTTATTGTCCATATTCATTTCAGGTAACTCCACAACTTCGAGACAGTCTTTATATATTCCTAGTTTTCTCTCCTTTTCTGTGATGACAAGGGTAGCAGAATTTTCCGTATATCTGGGACAGGTGCAGCATCATTTCGATTGCATGTGTTTGGTGTTGATTCGATAAACAAAGATTCGGTTATCAATCTCTTCCTCCATCCAACTGTTGCCGTATCCCACCCTACTGTGTGATTATGTGTCATCACATACAGAGCTATAGCCGAGTTTTTCTCTAGATTTCTTATCTTGATAGGATCTACTGATCTTGATTTAGCTAAGTTTTTGTGTTGTTATTCTAATCGACCCTGGTTGACTGCTTTGACCCATGTACTTGACCTCGCAATCATTGCAAGGGATCGGGTAAACCAGATTATTTTGCTTAATTGCATCAATAGCATCTTTTAACCTACAAAGCTTGTTTCTAAGTGAGTTTGTTGGTTTGAATGCCACTTTAATCCCAGCCTTATTGAGAATTCTTCGTAGTGCTTCTGAGGTGCCTTCCTTGTATGGCAACACAGCAGAGGCTTTGAATTCTCTCTTAACCCTGTAGCCAATATTATCGCTAGTAGTGGGAATATTATTAATAACATCTGTATTACTACTTCTACTACTACCACTGCTAATATTTTTCTTTCAATTTCTTCTGAATTTATTTATAAACTTTGGTGGGTAATTATTGAGACGTAGGGTATTTTTGATGTGTCTAATTTCTCGTCGCAGATTTTCCGATCTACTAGTAAGCTTTTTCGCTCTATCACCTAAACAGTTAATTAGGCCTACTTTAACTGAAATGGGGTAGGTTTATCTGGAAACTAAAGTGTAAGAAATTATTAGTACTTGATCGACAGTTGACCTAAATGTATCCGATGGATGCTCAAGACTAATTCAATAGCGAATAGGCTGCACATATATATTATTCAATACGTTGATATGATTAAGGAAAATAATTTATGCTAGAAATGTCATAAAGTAAATAATACTGTATCACCGTGTGTTATGCAATAAATAAACAAATCTAGTATGGATATTGGACGTTCTCGGTGGGGAATTATGATAACCGTATCTTTCTCGCTCTGGAAACAGTGCCGACTAACTACACTATTTCACTGAATGTTCTGTATTCGAACTTCTGTTGGCTTATCAGAGCCTATGATAAGTTACCGAGTAAATTGTTACATGCAGTGGTGTCCATCAAGGATGTCCGCTCTCCCCATTTTTACTTAGTTTTGCAATAGACTTGGTTATGATCATCTCACTCTCAGTATCTTACTTAACAGGCATTAATGTTGTTATATTAAAGAGTTTTAGTAGACTTAAAGTACAGAGATAACATAGTCCTGTTATGTGAAGACGTTGACAAGATGTAGAGTCTACTGAACACCATGACTGGGGATTTGAGAATGTTTGGGATGGAATTTTTAGCACTTAAATGTAAAATTTTTTCCTGAAGTGGTCTTTGCTGATGCCTTGTCTAACAACAATGGTTGTGCGCGTTTACCAGTTCACTTATCTGAGAAGTCGGATCAGCGGGGGTGGGTCAATGAAATAGCAAACCTGTACATTGATTGATAAGGCTCGCTTAACTTTCATCAACTTATACCGTATATGGCGTGGGAGTGCCATTCTAACACATATTAAAGGTTGAGTCTACCAATATGCAATTCACTATTTTCGCTTTATGGCTGTGAAACATGACCGCTGAAATTAGAGGAAATGAGAAGGCTACAAGTGTCCGACCACCACTGTGTTTGTAGCGTAGATTGTGTGTCACAATATCACCCTGCCAGTGAGATAAATGTTACGCATGACTAGTCACCGTCTCCCACACCGCACAATGTTAGCTAAAGTAGGTCCAGGCTGGAAAAGAGTTAGAGGTGACCAGACTAAAACATGGCATCAGTCTCTGAAGTCTATAACCGCTGGTTTGACTCATGTACAGGAATGTAGAATTTCCGATTGGGGTTGGCGTGACACCGGAAACCACTGGTTGGAGACCTTTGCTGATATGACTTAGAAAAAATTGGCGGTATAAATGTATCCACTTATTATCTTGATTTTACTTATTATGCTGAATTTCATAAAAGTCTCATTGCCGCTTACTATCTCTTCATAACCTAAACGTTTAGTGTTGAATCCCCTGACTTTGGTGCGCAGAAACATCTGAGGGGAATAGTACTTACTTCAGAACTGATATTGACTGCCAACAGGTGTAACAACTGAATTGAAGACTTGCAGGTGTAGGCATAACACTAAGCACTAGGGCAGAAAACTGACTGCTAGACTGGATCCCAGTGGATAGTCGCCTCTGCGCTATGCCGCTGAACTGCACGGTACGAACAAAAAAGAATAGGAAGACTTGCCGTTGTCTCTTTGTAATCTCTGCTTACGCACCCACTGACTGCAGCTCGGATGAAGTGAAGGACAAGTTCTACCATAAACTGTCCAGCCTCATCTCGAAAGCCAAATATTCGGACGCAGTGGTTGTTGCAGGTGGTTTCAACGCACTGGTGGGTGGCAGAAAGGCACTTAGGTGGCACTTTCGGAGTCCCAGCTGAACGAACAGATAACGGTGATCACCTATTATAACTGTTGTCAGATAATCGCCTGTTCCAGCCAGTACGAATTTCAGACATAACAAAAGACACTGTCTGACGTGGCGTCCACCGAGCCCAACCCAGTGATGGACAAAGACAGACCACATTGGTACTAGTCAACGCTGGAGAGGATCGGTGGAAGACTGCTGCTCCTCCTGGAGTGCATGATTGGAGAGAGACCATGCGTTGGTCTGAGTGCGTATATGTCTGCGTCTCAATGAACGTAAGAAAAATTTGGCTACAAAACCACCACAATTGCTGCTGGACAGCGAAAACACTGAAGCCGTGTTCAGTAAGAAGTAGGCTTGGCAGTTATCGGGACAGAAGACTGTCACTCATCCACAAGAAGCTTGGTGCCATCTCCAGTCTACTGTGAAAGCAGCGTTGAAGACCGTAGCCGACTCCGAAAGAGTGGCTAAAAAGAGCCAGGGGATATCAGCAGCTTCTTCCGAATTAATGGATGCACGTGAACGCATCCCTGAAGGCCCCGAGTACAATGAAGAGCGAGCGCAACTTAAAGATAGACTGAGAAAAAGTCTACGCAATGACCGCGAACAATGGTGGACAGCGAAGGCTAAAGAGATGGAAAAGACAGTGGCGATCGGTGATAGCAGACAGTTATTTAGACCTATTAAGGAGACTGGGGAAAAAGGTCAGCAACAGTTAGTGAGACTATAGCAGAGAAGGACGGATCTGCGATTCACTCACAAGGGAGACAACTGGAACGATGGGCAGAACACTCCGAGGAACAGTTTGACTGGGCTCCAGCCACCATTGCGTTGCCCGCTATCCAGTATGATCCTGAATGGAACGTAGAGATAGGTCCCCCAACACTAGAAGAAGTTGAGAAAGCAGTAGGTAACCTGAAATGAGGAAGGGCAGCAAGACCAGACGGACTATCTGCTGAGGTATACAAGGATGGTGGTAAGATGCCCTCAGTCAGGTTAACGGAAGTGTTAGCTAGTATATGAGAATCAAATACGATCCCCTCCGACTGGTCTAAGTCACTGATTATCCCAATCTTCAAGAAAGGCAAGAAGTCCTCTTGTGATAACCACAGAGGAATCAGCCTGACGAACATAGTGTCCAAGATCCTAAGTTCTATAATCCTCCAACGCCTGAGTGGAGTTCGGGAACAGCAAGCCTGAGAGAACCAGGCAGGATTTAGACCTGGCAGCAAGTGTATTGACCGAATATCCACACTGCCCCAGGTTCTGGGACACAGAAAAGCTTACCGACACCCGACAATAGCTGTATTTCTCGATCTGAAGGCGGTATTCGACTCCGTTGATCGAGAAGTCTTATGGCAATGTCTCTCACTGAAAGGCGTACCGAGTAAGTACATCACCTTATTGAAGGCTCTCTACTCGAACACTTGTCGGCATGTTAGAGCCTATGGTGAGATGTCCATGGAGCTATGCTTATCGAGTGGTGTCAGTCAAGGGTACCTACTATCTCCATTCTTATTCAATTTCATCATAGATATTCTTATGGTGGTCTCCCTCTCGTCACCTGATTACACAGACGTTGATCTAATCGCAGGAGAATTTTCGTTAGACCTAGAATATGCAGATGACATGACATAGTCCTGTTAAGTGAAGACTCTGACAAGACGCAGAGTCTTCTGAACACTTTGAGTGGGAATTTCAGAATGGTTGGGATGCGGTTCTCACCACCCAAATGCAAATTGTTGCTCCAGAACTGGTCTTCAGCGGTACCACGGCTAACAGTAGGGAGCGAAGTGGTTGAGTGTGCCGACCACTTCACTTACCTGGGAAGTAGGATCAGCCCTGGTAGGTCAGTGGCCGATGAAATCTCTGCACGGATATGAAAGGCTCAGGTGGCTTTTGCTACCTTACGCCAACTGTGGCGCCGCCATGACATCCGTTTGTCTATTAAGGGTCACATGTACTGCACACCAGTCCGCTGTGTTCTACTGTATGGCTGTGAAACATGGCCATTGAAGGTGGAAGATATGAGAAGACTTCAAGTGTTTGACCACCGTTGCCTTCGTAGTATAGGCCGTATTCCATGGTGTCACGATGTGAGTAATGTAGAAGTGAGGTGTAGAGTTTTAGGGAGAAGAGGTAAGTCAGTTGACACGGTTGTGAACCTTCATCGACTGAGATAGTTGGGACACGTGTGACGTATACCTAGTCACCGATTGCTTCGTCACACAATGCTGGTCAAAAAAGGTCCAGGCGGGAAAAAGGCCTGAGGTGGCCAGACTAAAACACGGCACCAATGTATGAAGTCTCTGAATTTTGGTTTGAGCCATATAGGGCGATACAGACTATTTTTGGCTCGTCAGCTGGATTTACTCTGTTTGTTAGTCAGCGATATCGTTCCCATTAAGACTCGTACCTGAGACCGATCGCTTTAGGCCCCAGAGCTTTATCGGATAGACCACAGATTCAGGACAGCCATTTCTTGTGCGACAGGTATACTTTTGATGCTGTTATATGCATTATCCTGTCGTTGATTGGACCAATTTGATCGATCTCTGTTGGAATGTGGGATATCACACGGACATCTTGATATTACTTGTGTTTCATTTCGGTCCAGTCAACGGCGGGATAATGCAAGTAACAACATTAAAAGTATATCCATCGCACAAGAGGTGGCTGTCGTGACTCCATGGCCTATTCAGTAACGTTCTAGGACTTGAAGCTGTTGGTCTCGGGTACAAGTTTTAGTGGGAACAGCATTGCTCACTAAGAGATAAGTACATCCAGCTGACAAGTGAATCATATACTCTGTTTTTACGTGTATAAAATAAAACATTAAGTATACATGGATACATGCAACATGCATGCATTATCAGTTTTGCTCCTGGTGATAAAATCGAATTCTTAGGATAAAGGACTATATATATATAGTGAGGAGAGAAAGGGAGAGAGAAAGAAACTAGACTCTTGGAAAATATTTGTCAACAAAATAACAACCCGATCTCAAATACATTAGCAAATAATCAATAGAAAATACCTTCGATATTGTATGATTTCAAATCGAATGAAATATTTTTAACTATGAATAAACAAAACACACCGTTTGATTTCTCACAAAATGACTAACATGGTGAAAGTGGATTATAAAAGAAAGAAAATCATTCAAATAGAATCAAGAGAGACAAAAAACATAATCGACAAGAACTTGGGAAATGATTAGAGTTTATACATAGGAAATGAAAAAAACAGGCCAGAAAGCGAAGGTTTATTCTAATGTGCTTGATTTGTTCCTTATTCTTCAATGTCTTTGAATGTCACCTAACTAAAGTAAATGAATATCAAAATTTTAACACTGTTTACACAGAACAGTATACAATGCCTACTAAGGGTTGACTTGGTATTGAATTTTGAATTTGCTGAATCTAATTGAGTGGGGGTGCGGGGTGGGAGGGGTCTGAACGTTTTAAGTTCACTTTAGGTGTTATGAAGAGTGTCCGTTCAAAGCAACCAGTAGAATTTATTCCTTATATAAAAGATGTCACCAGTTAGGCATTCTTGTCATTTTATCCCCATGCTTATTAAAGAATCAAGTAACACCATTTGATATGAAATAAACGTAAATGCTAACCTCAATAAAATACTTTAGTCTTCACTTAAAGGTGGTTACTCCTTAAAGTTTTTCTTGTCCAGCTTCTTACCGTTAAAAGTTAGATGCTAATCGCCGGTTATGATTATGACATCTTATTATTGATAATATCGCCAAAACTCGAACATCTACAGGCAAAAACTAACAAGTTGACAGAAGCAGCAGGGTAGCAAAGATGGGACTTCAAGTGAACGTAGAGAATACGGAGGTGATGATGATACCCAACCAACGCTACCACCACCAACAGCAAGGTCCAGTCATCACCAACGGAAGAAAGGTAAAGGAAATAGCCTCCTTCACCTATCATCAAGGCAGCATCGTTTCAACTACAGGTGGCACAGACGACGATGTCAAAGCAGCCAGGATCGGAAAAGCAAGACAGGCCTTCACTAACCTGAAACCAGTGTGGAGATCTACTGCACTCCACTCCACTCAGCATAAAGCGTGAACAACATCCAGATTTTCAACACTAAGTCAGTCAAGTCAGTGCTATGATGGTTTAGAGACTTGGCACGCTACGAAAGGGATTTTCAGAAAACTACAGACACTCATCAACAACTGCCTAGGCTGGCTCGTTACTGAAGCTCAGATGGCCAGAAAGAATAGGCATTAAGGAACCCTGACAACGAACCAATCAAGAACCTATTGCTGAACAAATATGCAGAAGGAAGTGGAGATGGATTGGACATGCACTGAGAAGACATTTGGGGACATCATACGCCAGGCACACGAGTCGAACCCAGATGGAAAACAACGAGTTGGACGTCCGAGGCGAGGATAACATGGCGGAGATCGTGTGAGGAAGAAATGAAAGATTGTGGGCAGTGGTGGAGCCAGTTCCAAAAGATTGCAGAGTAGGGAGTGCAATGGAGGTGCGCTATTGAACCCCTATGTTCCTCTAGGACCCCAAGGGACAAATAATAATTGATAAAATAAGATTGTGTGATTCCAGCTACTCTATTTACACTTTATTGTCTGGACTAGTTATTCAGTAGCAAAGTAACACCGAATTCGAAGCGAAAAATTTGGGTTTTATAATAACTTCAAAACAAATTTCTAAAGGACTTTTACTATAAGTATTTAAAAAAAACAGATTTATTTAGTGCAGTATAGTTTATCAAAGAGTTCATGGTTGTTATATTTACTTGAGTGCCTCTACACCTCTACGCGTGTTTGACTAAATAAAATTATTTTCCAGCTCCTATAATCATCATTTGTACTTGGACTTGTAAGAAGTAAAATAACCATACCATGCTTTTGTAAATGAACACATATTTTAGACGGAATAAATGGCATGATCCATGATCTGAAGTTTTAAATAAGATTGATGATATCATCATTTTTTTTATTTCTTGGCCTTGTGTCTTCAATTCACGGACGTAAAATGTGATAACAAAGACCCGTTTTAGGTTGTTTTTCTGCATGCTTATTTGCACATCTACAATAGTTATTGTCATATTGATATTACGAAACTCATGACTGGACTAAAAAGGATATGGTTGTGACTTTGTTGACGAAACTCACTACGTAACCTTCTGAAAGTATTCCATTTATGATTATGTAGTTGAGATAGTATTCATGATGGACTAACGTCAGTTGGAGAATCATTAGCAACCTGTGAGCCCTGGACAGTTAATTTATTCAGCGTGGAACTTCTCGGGAGTATGCACCAACAACCCCATCTGGAATCTGATTCAGGGCCTTCAGGTTTCATGGCGAGATGAAGCGGATGCCGATTAAAAACCTTGGTACTATATTGCGAATTGACAAAAGTGAGATACTGTGCACCACTGAACTCCAACCAAGTGGCTGGGTGGTTAACGGGTTCACCATGAAACATGAGACGCGATCTCTGGCAGGTTTGTGGGTACGTACTACTGAGGAGTCTCACACTAGGACGAAACATCAATACGCTGCTCTCAGGTTTTCAATAGTTCCCCAAATGATGTCAGTCCATGATGAATACTACCTGAAAAACAAAATCCACATAAAACTTAAACTAGATTATGAGACAGCCCATTCACTGTTCTTTGTAGGAACACTCACTTGAAAGTTTAGGATATGCGTGGTGAATTTGTGGTCGGTATCAGTATCTGTTACGACTTAGTTTACAGCCTTTAAGAAGACTGATGTAATGATTGTCATTCTGCTTCAGTTTATCATCATAAAGCAACAGAAAATTGTAACTCAGTTAAGTTTAACTGGTACTTGGCTCTTCACACTGAAGCGCTCGTTCTGGGGTAACAGTAAAGAGAGTTAAGCTATTACTGAAAATAATTAGTTTGTTTTATTAAAAATACACCAAAATAAAAGCACCTGTCTCCCCATGTTAATAAAAATAATGTAGAAATGATATACATTTATCCCATAATTTAAATTACAATAGTTTTGGTGCGTTTTAGTGTGTACATAAAGTGGAGGAATAAAAACACTATTATCTATCCCAATTTGATGAGCGCAGATCCCTGGTTTTTCAAAATTCTTATGCAATGACAAAGTGTCTCATAAGTTTGATGTTACCTACAGGTCGAAAGGGTCTCAAAAAAGGAAGTCTGCATACTTTTCTGATTTAAAATTACTGATATCAATAGTTTAAAGTATTGGAAGATATACAGTTTTCAATACGGAAGTATGAGTGAATTTCTACTCATTTTTGCAGATTACTAGTATTATAAGCTAAGCACTTTAAACTCATAAATCGCTAAGTTTGCTAGAGAATTCGTTCATGATACAAACATACTGAAGGTATTGTATGTACTTGACTGAGAAGATAAGTGATGATTTACAGACAGTTGTAAAGCATAAAAATCTTGCATGTCAGAATTAATAATATAGATGTTCATGATTTCAATTACAGTTATTTCACTAAGAAATTCGTTTGCACGTTAGTCTGGGCGCTCTGGTGGTTTTCTGCCACAAATGTTCACAAAGTGGTCAGATGGTGTATCTGCACACCGAAAATAAAATTTCTGTAACATCTATGGATGTTAGACCCTAAGTTTCTTTAACAAGAGCATATGAATCCGTAAAGGTAAAATAGGTTCCAAACGAAGTCATTGATCTTATGGTTCATGGCATATAGACAACCGGTATCTGTTGTACAACAGATGGCTGTCGTGCCTCAGTGGCCTAGTGGATAACGTTTGTAGTTTGATGAGATGAGAAATTGGTTGCAGTTTCAATGGGAACAACATCACTCACTGAGGTACAGGTACACCCGGTTGATAAGTCTCAAATAAGACGAGAAGTGAGTACTGGATTCCACAACTAACCACCAAGCAAGCTATAATGACTACTGAATGAATATTAAAGTAGTAGTGAGGCATTCGCATAGGCACTCACCTATCGACATAGATCGAACAATTCGATGCAGAATAACAACGGGAAATTACAAGTATCGATAAATAAAATATATTTTGTCTGACGAAAGTGTATAATGACGTAGCACTTTCAAAGTTTTAGTCTTCCTGCTTAACAAATTTTGTTTGAAATCACATGGTGATATTCCCTTTTAACACTAAGAGATATATAATGTGATAAAAATTATCGCTGGTTTTAATTATATTTGTTTTAGAAGGCGATATTAAACGTGTTGTTTAAAGGCTTGCTCAGATTAAGGATTTTATGAAAATTTCATCAAATCAGTCATTCATTAAAGCAAAACAGAAAGCATTTATGGGATAACAAAATTTGTTTTGTTTGTGATATTCATCGCAGTGTTTGTCTATGCACTTTATCAAAAGTGGTTGAGTAAACACTTGCAGTTGAGTCGAGGCAAAGATTAACAAGGAGAGTTTTAGGTAAGGATATATTGTTTTTGAATACACAAAAAGGGTTTGAACTTTTGTATAGCTACGGCCTAAATAAAATTAAGTATACAGTCACAACGGCTTCAAATGGTTTAAAGGCTGTTTTAGGATTAACTTCTGAAAGTCACAGCTGGTTGACAGCTTAGTTTGTCGATGTCACTCATGATACCAATAGCTTTGGCTCCAAACAGAGAAGCATTCTGACTTCTCAGCATTTAGACGCATTGAAAAAACTACCGAATAGCAATGACATTCCCTTTAAAAGATCTTGTGTATTTGTTATGAACACACAGGAATATAAAGACAAAAATTTATGGATTCTTAATGACAAAAGAAAATTCATGGAGGACCATCCGACAAGATACATCAGAAAATTAGGAATAAAAGCAACTAAAGACTTAGTTAAACTTTTTAACATGAATGTCGCTGACGAAAAGGAGTTCAACTCGATAAAATCTATTGGGTCTGAACACTTGAAATTATATTGTTTACTCAGGATTCACAAAGCAAATGCCTCATAGTGCCTGAAACTACTGATATGTCGCTTTCCAAAGCATAAAGTGACTAAATAGATGGCACACATTTTGTGGGTAAATCACTGAGTCCTCCAAAATATTTGAAACATCTACAACTACTATATACTAGTGAGGTTTACTTCTCTTTCGAAGGTGAACATTTTCGATAAGTTGAAGGCATCGTAATGGGTAGTACTTTTGAACTGTTGTTAGCTGACTTCTTTATGTCACATGGAAGACTTCTCATTGACGATCTAATCAATAGATTCCATCTGTACACAACACAACTCGATGATACATTAGTTATATGTTGTTGCTAGTTATCGACTTTTCATTTTGCTCTGCAAAGTGAAGGAAAATAAAAAATGGATTCTGTGCTACAAACTTTGAGGAATAACCATTTACTGTGTTATACAGACCAAAAGATGCAATAGGAAAAGAAAACAAACTAAACATCATCTACAAGATAAACAGCAGATACTTCAAAAAACACTACATGGAACAGAGTGATCACCCTGTTCGTATCCGTCTACATGAACATCAACTAGTGGTGAAACTTCATGACATATCTTCGCTCATGTCAATGTACACTGACAACTGTGGACGTGTATTTGACTGTGAAAATGTGGCAATCCTGGATATGGGAAATACAAAGAATGGGGAAGATCTTTTAGTATCTTGGTATTCAGGTCAGTCAGCAATCAGAAAACATATTGTGACATTGAACCAATCTATCAGCCAATAAGAAACGACAAGAACGTCAAAGTTCATGTCATCACGCCAACCAATTAAAATAACTTTAGAGACAATAAGAAGACTGACAGAAACAACCGATCATACACCATACCATCAGGACAAGCTACAAAGCCACTTGTGGAGAATACCATATAGCTCACTTCTTTCAGAAGTTATTACTGATGATGTTATCTAAAATGACCATGAAAACTTCACGGTCACCAAAATTTTCCTACTGAGCTATAAATATTCTCCATCATTTACTTTGAAAGAAGAATAAAACACTGAAGAGTGACTTTAAATCCCAACCTGGCAACCAATGATGTAATCATTCTGATCTTTTTATTTCTATTAATAAGCTGTATTTTCTCTAAGAAAAGAAACATAATTTTTTATTTTAGTAGTTGCTACGGTGGAATCTCGAAGCATTCAAGATGAGGAGTATTAGAGTAATTTTTTTGAAAGTAAATACCCTAAATAACAATAGGTGATCGGCATTTGAATACCATGCCTAGGTTGATCGGAGCCTCAAGTAAGTTATCTTGACATTACTATTTCAAAACCTGCCGATAGATAAGGTCGATTTCAAAGTCAATCAGAGTCAAATAAGTATAATTCTTCATAATCCCCGAGTAGTAAAATGCACCTCTTAGGATGGATCATACTAACTCAGTGCCCAAATGTTTTTTAGATAATCCACTTCATTGTTGGTCAGGATACATTCAGAAGGGTAATTTCTATTGACAAATTATTTATTATTATTATCTGTCCCTTGGGTTCCTAGTGGAACATATGGCTTCAGTAACACGCCTGTATTCCACTCTCTTCTCTGCAGTCTTTTGGACTGGGCACCACGACTCCCCATAAGCTTTCATTTTTTCCTCACATCATCTCCTCCATGTCATCCTCTCCTCGGACACCCAACTCGTCGTTTCCACTTTGGATTCCACTCGAAGGCCTGGCCTGACTTAGCGCGTGATGTCCCCAATCGGCCTTCTCAGCATATGCCCAATCCAATCCATCTCCACTTTCTTCTGCATATTTGTTGGGCAATAGTTTGTTGGTTGGTTCGTTGCCAGCTAGCTTATTCTTATTATTCTGGCCATCCATCTTATCGATGTTCAACATCGAGTGAACGTAGGCGGCAGCTGCAGTTTGTTGGAAGTGCTTTTCGTGACACGCCAAGTTTCTGAACCATATAGCGGCAATGACTTATCAGAAATGAAAAGGATTATAGTATAACTGTACTAATATTCTACATAGGAAACTATTTGCATTCAACTATATAATATTCTCTAACTGGTCACATTGGAATGCATCAAAAATGTGTTGAAACAGTCAAATAGACAGTTGAACTAAGATCTTGAAATATGAAAATGACAAATTATATGATGAGTCTGTGAACATGTATACGATACAGATGGCTGAGAAATGATTGAAACTGTGAATGACTGAAAATTTTTCATTTATTGATTCTCTCTACTCGCATATCTGTCTTCTTTATCATATTTTATCTCAACTTCTACTAATCCTCTCTGTGTATGCTGATATCCTGACTTAGTGAGTTCTTATATCAGGTTTATCTATCAGCGTTATCCGAGCTTACTTAATCCTGACTGACTAGAAATTAACGCCAGAGATACAAAAATCAAGAGGGTTCGAATCTCAGATAGGATATCAGTTCCCTCAAAGTTGGAGATAAACCTCGCTGACGAGTGCTAACAAACAAGAAACTTACGTCGAGCAGGGCTTCCTGTCAATTACCTCCAACCAGCTAACACACAAAAGTTTCCCCGTAATATTTTAATTTAGGTGAAGGTCATGATGATATTTTGTACATATTCATTGCTTATACTCTGCTAAATCCATATCACTTTTTTCTTTAATGTCTTGTACTACTTCAGTACATGGAAATCTAGATTGATTTAGTAATTGCCATGGATTTGGCAATGCTCTACTCAATATATCTAGAGGTAGATTCAGATGCTTTATTTTCTACGTTAGCCCATAATTGTATCGTACACATAAACACGGTATCAGTGTTTCAGAGTAGGATAACCTGACTATTTACGAGTACTATTTTACTATTCCTATGATACATAAATACAGACTTACTGATACAGAAAATATTGTTTGTAACTTCATACATATGCATTAAACGGTTGCTAAAATTGTTTTTATTTAAAGTCAATGAACTTAGTGTCATTATTCCCACTGTAGACTAAATTATTTTCTCAGTATTATTTTAACACACGTTTATTACTTTGACTTAAAAAAGCAAACAGACATTTTTAATATTATCTTAAAAAATTGAATAAATATCAGATGAATAGAGAACAGCAGGTGAAACTAAGTAAAATCATCTATTACAAGTTTGTAGTAAGTATGATGAAAACACTAGAGAGTTTTTTCAGATGCTCAAATTTACTATGAGATGTTAGATATTGGTGAGCAAAGTAATCACCAGATACTTGGCAAATATAGTTTGTAAATAGTTTGACTTTTAATGTACTACGTTTAATTGATATTTACATCCAATCTCTGTGATTTGCTATAACCTAAGGCAACCAATCACAATCATTTTCATGGTATCACTTGAAATGCACAAGTTAGACTGGCTTGGAATTCGATTGAAGGAAAGTTAAGTGTTGCCAAATCAAGAAACTGAACTAAGCTGTGGAGTTATTCAGTTTTATTTTGATTTCTGACTAACCGTGTGAACTGTTCAGTTACTATCATTAAGATTTCAGGAATCCATGTTGATAGGTTTTAAGTGAAGTGACTCTAAATTGATCTTATTACTGCAGACGCACCTAAAGTTAATCTAAAATTACATCTTGAATCAATAATCATAGCTCCATAGATTACTTTTTCAGTTTTGTCTTATAACTTATACAATTCTTGATATTTCTTTTTGTCCACTGTCTTAAAAATTTCCGTCACGATATACTTGATTGTGATAATTTGGGCTAGTGTATAGTCGTGTCAGATGACTGATAAATACTTCAGAGCTCAAACCTTTTTTGATATAATACTTCATGGCAAAGGTAAAAGATCAAAATATTTTTCTTGAACTGTGAGTTACTAAAATCTGCTGCAAATCTGAAAGCAATCATAATAGTATAATTAGCATGTATGTATTTCGCAGACTCTTTTCGGCTGCTTTCCAACCAATAGAATATAATAATGATGGGTAATAACTAGCAGTGGGATCCAGGATGCGCACTTCGTCCTATTTAGGACTCATCAGCTGGATGTACCTGCCTCCCAGTGAGTGATATCGTTACCACCGGGATTCGGACTCGGGAGTGATCGCTTCAAACGCTACAGCGTTATCCACTGGACCACCGAGCCACGGTGGCTACTTCTTGTACAGTGAGTATAGTTTTAGTATAACTTCTTGTATTATACTGTCGTTGATCGGACCGAATTGATCGGTTTATATTGGCATATGGGCTTCTATGTGGATGCCTCGATATTACCAATGTTTTAGTTATAGTAATGATGGATAGTGGCTAGCAGTGGAATCCAGGTTCGAATCCCGGTAGGAACAACACCACTCACTGGGGGGCAGGTACATCCAGCCAATGATTCCCAAATAGGACGGAATGTGCATCCTGGATTCCACTGCTGGTCACTATCCATCATTACTATGACTAAAACAGGTAATGTCGAGGCATCCACACAGAAGCCGATATGTCAATATAGACCGATCAATTCGGCCCGATCAACGACTGTATAGTACAAGCAATTATACTAATAGAATATAATGTTTAGGATAAAAAAAACATGTTTTACAACATACCTAAATAAACTGCCGAGACCTTATAGCTAACTACCCATTGCTTCCAAACGGGATGAAATTGCCATGTGGATATACCATAGGCTAACTAATGCACTAAAAAAGATCTATACAGCCACAAGAATATGCTGTGTGCATCAGACTAAATCCTTGTTGAAGCAATCAACAAGTTCCCAACTCTTGCTACCTGCAACTGTTACTGCCAATTCCCATGAACAAGACAAAGTACATACGTCGAAAGAACAGACAGAAGGGTTCGTCTTCGCATTTCTAAACATGTCTCCAGGAGTTTCAGTCTTAACGGTTCAAAGTGTTTAAATACCGAAATCACTCATCATTTACTTCACACTGGTCACGGAGCCAGCGCAAGAAAATCGTTTAAAGTGACCAGTAAACAACCGAAACCCAACCTTTTGCGCTTAGATGAAGTGAATGCAATTAAAACACTTAAACCTGGTCTATGTATTCAGAAAGACAGTGTTGTCAATCTTGCTTCACCTCGGTAAATTTAATCTCCGAAATCTGTAACGATAAAATTCCATTACTTCATGATTCTCTGATTTTTCGTTTTATCTTTCTATCTTTTGCAAACCTACTATTTTTTTCTGAGTTGTAATCATCTAACTACTCAATACGACGGAACTCTTTTATCCAGTTATTATGTTTTCTCAATCATGGTGTCATTTTCACCAATTCCAGAATAATGGACAATATTTGTAGCTCAGGTGGATGGTCTTGGTTTTGTTGTGTTCTCTGAGCTCAGAGAACACAATACAATCAAGAATTCCAGAATAAGATTTTGTACAACCCCATCGCATATATATATATATATATATATATATATATATATATATTACTATTTTCCCTAGAATGTTTATTCTATCACTGCACAGATATTTAACCGCCAAGTAGTCTTCGCAAGTTCGTTAATTTCCGTCAACTTAATTCTTTGTTACCTTGCAACTCAGTTGACGCATTCTTGTCGTTTCATCAAAGTGCATTGCATAATATGTCTTTTTAGGACAAGCAATACCTTCTATAGGTTATAGAGCAGCTGAGAAGAATCCACGAAATTCTTGCGTGCTAATTCTGCTAGGACAGCTAATATTCCCCCATCATGAATCAAGCCCAGTACTGTCAAACGTTCCGACGAGGGCATTACCATTCAGCCACTACGATGAAGTCTTATGGTTAAATTTTCCTATTTTGACCTACTACTGCCTAAACATCTGTGTAACATTTTTGCATGCTTCACTCTATTTTAAGTTAGTACTTTTGATTTCATGCAACCTGGTAACAAAAAACTCATGAGGAAATATAAAAGTTCTGATAACGGCAAACTATCCTCATTATTAAATTCATTTTAAAAATTATAACTTACAATTATTCTAACTTTTGTATAAGATTTAGTGACAATCGGCTGCAGTTATTCATGCCATCTTCAACCATTTCTGACACATATTAGTATTCAAAAACTCTGACCGTAACGTCGTATGAAGGGGAAGTAGGTTTAAAGCTTCCCTTTAAAAACCTCGGAACGTTCCACGCAAACTTATATTGTGTGCATCTATTTGCTTTTAGTTGTCAGTTAACATTTTTAATTACCATCTAAACACCTAAGTATTACAAACTCTATTCTTGAATAAATTCGGTTCGCTTAGACTGTGAACATCACTATAACTTGTAATTCTGCCCTAGACTGGTCCGAATATCCAAGTGACCTTGAAAAGCTTGAGATAATAGTTGTCAGGATACAATTTGAGTATAACATTCAGCATACAAATAATCACGTGATTATCTCCACCGCCATACATCTATACAATGATGATTTGCTATCCTGATCGATATGAGAAATTGAATGTTGTTTTTCAGGCCTATTCTGTTTATTCATTGGTTGCTCAACTCATTATTTTCCAATATAATTCTTTTTACTATTTATTTGATGTAAAAAGAAACGAGGAAATGGATATTTAGCCAAATATTGCGAAGCTACTGATAGTTTTTTATCATTTGATATCCAGTAGTATCTGCGAAAAATTGATGTTTTTGGGATAGATTTCGTGAAGTTCTTCAGTTGTTGGTTAATTTACTACCGATCCATTCTACTAAATGTCTGTCTATAAATTCTCTGTCTTTTGGAGGATTAGTTACAATTTTTTGAGGTCATAAGAAAAGTTTTCTTGATTTGACCATAAAACAGTCCTGCTCCGTTAAATTCATCTTTTGCTGATGTACAGAAAAATAGCTGGTCGATATTTTGAAAAAATGCAGTTTTCAATGCATATATATATATATATATATATATATATATATGGGCTATAATGACAAGAAAAAGCTTGAAGAATAACTTAACTGTTTCAGTAGTTGACATTTTCAATACTATAGAATGGTATGTATGGTATGGTATGGTATGTATGTTCTTGGTTGGTTCGTTCCCAGAGTTCCTTGTTGCTTATTCTTTCTGGCCATCTGATCTCCAGTAGCGAGTGTAAGCAGTTGTTGATGAATGTCTGTAGTTTATTGGAAATCCCTTTCGTGACGCGCCAAGTCTCTGAACCATACAAGAGCACTGACTTGACTGGCGTTGGTGTTGAAAATCCGTATCTTGTTCCGCATGCTGAGTGCAGAAGATCTCCACACTGGTTTCAGGCTAATGAAAGCCTGTCTTGCTTTTCCAATTCTGACTTTGACGTCCTCGTCCGTCCCGCCTGTAGTTGAAACAATGCTTCCTAGATAAGTGAAGGAGGTTACTTCCTTTACGTTTCTCCCGTTGATGGTGACTGGAGTTTGTTGTTGTTGTTGTTGATGGTGGTGTGGTATCTTCATCACTTCTGTCTTCTCTATATTCACCTGAAGTCCCGTCTTCTTTCGCTGCCTCTTCTATCAACTTGTTAGTTTTTGCCTGCAGATCTTCAAGTTTATGTGACATTAGGCACAAGTCATCGGCGAAATCCAAGTCTTCTAGGTTCTTTTCCGCAGTCCAGTGTATCCCCCTCTTCTCGCTGCCCACTGTTTGCTGCATGATCCAGTCCAGTTGACCACAATCAGGAATATCATGGTTGATAGTAGATGGCAGTCTTGTTTCACTCCTGTCTTCACTTCAAAAGCATCACTGAGCTTCCCATTGTGAATTACTTGTCATGTGGCATCTTCATATAGTTGTTGAATGAGGCGGATAAATGTTTGCGGTACTCCGTAGTATTGAAGCAGTTTCCAAATTACTTCTCGGTCGACGCTGTCAAAGGCCTTCTCAAAGTCGATGAAGTTGAGGTAGAGAGTTGACTGCCATTCTATGCTCTGTTCTATGATGATGCGAAGCGTTGCAATTTGGTCTGCACATGATTTGTACTTCCTGAAGCCTGCCTGTTCCGGTCGCAGTTTTGAATCCAGTGCATCCCTTTACCTCTCCAGGATGATGCGGCTTAATATTTTACTTGGGGTGGACAGGAGAGTGATTCCGCGCCAGTTCTTGCAAGCACTGAGGTCTCCTTTCTTCGGCAGTTTGACAAGGTAACCCTTCTTCCAATCAGTTGGCAGGTACCTTCTCTTCCTTCCACACCTTCTGCAATAGTGGTGTGAGCATGTCCGCTGTTGTCTCTGCGTCTGTTCTCAGTGCTTCTGGCGGGATTCCATCTGGTCCTGCTGCTTTCCCACATTTCAGTATCTTTATGGCCTTCAGGACTTCCATTTTCGTTGGAGGATTTATGTTCACTTGTAATTCAGCGGCTGCGGGTGGTATTTCTGGACGAAGTGCAGGTGGTGGTCGATTCAAGAGCTTCTTGAAGTGGTCGGCCCATCGTTTCCTCTGTTTCTCTTCTTTCGTAATTAAATTTCCGACATCATCTTTTATTGGTTTCATCTGTGTTGGTCTCTTCCCTGATAGCAACCTGGTTATTTGATACAATGTCGTCAGGTCTCTATCTCTCCTACCTGCAGCCTGTTCTGCTTCACTTGCCAGTGTTTCGTAGAAGTGTCTTTTGTCTTTGCGTGCACTCTTCTTCACTTCTTTGTCCAGTGTTTTATACATTGTGCTCAGTTCCTCTTGT
The DNA here is from genome assembly GCA_944470555.2 of Heterobilharzia americana. Lineage (NCBI taxonomy): Eukaryota > Metazoa > Platyhelminthes > Trematoda > Strigeidida > Schistosomatidae > Heterobilharzia > Heterobilharzia americana. Next base: position 56,014,412 of record OX104129.1, on the reverse strand, counting down.
CGTTGAGCATCCTTGCACTGGTTTATCTTCTGCTTCACCATCCTCCTCTCCTCTATCAGCTTCCAGGTATCCGTGGAGATCCATTCCTGGTCTTCTTTCTTTTTCTTTCCTAATACTGTTGTGCAGGTTTCTTTCCACATAGCTTTCAAAGACTTCCAGTGTTCTTCCACACAGGTTTCTTCAGGGATGTCCCTCGATGTCTCCCATTTTGTCTTGATGGCTGCCTTGAAGATCTCCTTTGTGGTTTCATCCTTCAGTTTCCTAGTGTTGTACTTGAACTGTGGTATATCACCAGCTTCCTTGAAGGCTTTTAACTTGATTTGGATGGTTCCTTGCACTAGATAGTGGTCTGAACCTACATCTGCTCCTCTTCTTCACCTTGTGTTAAGTAGACTGCGTCTCCACTTTCTTGAGATTGAGATAAAGTCGATCTGATTTTTAGTGTGTCCATCTGGTGAAATCCATGTCGCTTTGTGGATATCTTTGTGCCTGAACACACTGCCTCCAATTACCAAATCGTTGAATGAACAAAATTCTGCAAACAATTCTCCATTCTCATTCATTTCACCTAGTGCCTCTCGACCCATGGTTAGTTCTCTTCCTGTGTTGTCCGCTCCCAGTTTGGCATTCATGTCACCCCACCCATTAGAATTTTGATATCGCCAACTGGGTTGTGGTCTTGTCCAGTGTTGATTGAAGTTGTCTGTAGAAATCCTCCTTTTTCTCTTGCTCTGCATTATTTGTAGGTGCATAACATTGTATGATTGTGACCTTTCTTCCTTTTGAGTTGAATCTTGCCGTCATGATCCTGGAGGAGATTGGTTCCCACTGCATGAGAGCCTTCGATGCTCTTGAGGACATCATGATAGCCACTCCCTCAGTGTGCTCGTGGTTGTCGTCTGGGTGACAATATCGGAGTAGATTATTGATTCTCCAGTTGACAGTTTGGAGAGTCCGCTCCCATTCCATCTGCTTTCGCAAATCCCAAGCACTTCGATGTGATACCTTCTCATCTCGTTTGCAATCTGGGCTGCCTTGTTGGGTTCAAACATCGTACGGACATTCCATGTCCCCACGTTTACTTTCGCTTTCATCGAGGGAGAGAAGACACATCGGCCAATTGGCTTCCCGAAGGCTTTCACCAACTGGCGTCATTTCGCCTCTCCGATTCCAGCGGGGAATGAGTTTGTTTTCATTTTTTATATTTTGTTTGTGCTTTGAAGTTTCTTTAGCGGTTATATTTGTTTTACGGGGTAGGGTTGCTAGCCCTATGCCCAAGCTTCCCTCTTTACCCGGGCTTAGGACCGGCTAGTAACTAGTAAACTAGTTAACCAGGCAAGGTTCATTTTGGTATATTTCTCTTTTATTATCATCATTATGACCATTTTTCACTTCATTGATAGCATTTGACCAATATTTGACAATTTAATATCAATTCGTTCCTTATTCATTGACCCATTTCGTATGCTTCAGTTAAATTACCATCGTTTTAAAATCGTTTAACGGCACTTGTTCCTTATCTCACCACCTGTTACCAATTTATTCCTTATTCACAGTGACCCATTTTCTATTTCTTAAACTTGAACAAATCCCACCACCTACACCTACTGTATATTTTGCATATTGACTGAGCAACTATTTAATGCAATTATCTATAATTTTACCGTTTATAAATGAGACTGTACAGCTTGATAATGCAGTCGTCGAAAAAAAATATTTCTTCGCCAATACGTGTCTTGTTCGTATTCATGAATAAATGGGTATATTTCGTCAGTAAAAATGTAAGTACAAACATGAACAACTATGATAACAATGAGCTTGAATCTAAACAACGTTTCATCATATTATTCAATACTCATTCTCTCCAATCGACTTCACGGGATATATATAGCCACAGATGACTGAAACAAAATTTCAGTTAATACAATCTACATTCATGTTAGTATTGCAATATACTACAAAGCCAGTGAAGCAAGAGAATTGTTAGAATGAATCTGAAGCTGCAAATCTTTGCTATGTCAAAATAAAGCATTCTGAATCCTTAGAGGTTACAACAATAGGTTATTATCAAAATACGATTGCTGCCCTATATTTTCATTCTGCTATGCTTCACATCTGCATATCCAAATACATGGTAGTAGAGCTAAAAATGAAAAAGTCGGGGTAATATTACATTAGGAAAGGAGAAAAGGTGATTATTCAAATTAAGAAATTTAATATGTCGATTGGGGTGATGATAGAGTGTGGATCTACTGAGACAGATTCGAAGTTAAGCCACTAAGAGTTCTCAAAAATGTCATTTCCAGTGGTCTCACGGAACCTAACCTAGAAGCCTGCATTTCTCTTTCTGGCTTAAACCACGAGTTAGAGGGACTTCACAGAAATATGATGCATTGGTTTATGCCAATTAATCAGTGTATTGGTTTTTTCTATCAGGATACCACCGTAAGTGCTGGTATCACTTGTGACAAACGTTTTCAACGATTATCAAATTATGCCTAAAAAATAACAAGTAATTTCGCTATCAACAATTATATCAAGAGTTTTTGTTCCCTTTCATCACGTGAAACGGGTTTTGTAATTTGTTTATACATTAGTTCTTTCTCCTTATTTTTTCAAGGTTAATATAAATCGATTTTTCGCTTTGACAACAAATCCCTAACCAAGTCACATTTTATATCTATAATTAATCCCCTAATATTTATCATTAAATATATTCTTTTGGGAATAAAAAAAACGTACAACTACTTTTCTTTTATGTCTTCCATAGTTCATCTAGGACACCAAATCGAATTATGCGATATTCAAATTATTCGCAAACTATCTTCCAAATTATTGATAAAATGACACGCAAATTACCTCCAGAAGATTATTCACCTATTTAACTACATATATAACTCATCATTCGTTGTCGAAACGAAAGAGATAACTACATCTCACATAGTCAAACTGATAATCATTATAATGATCCTTCTTTGCAATTCAGCTTGGTTCGGATTAGGATGAGAAGCCGTATCTGGGCAACCAGTTTGAATGCTATAAACGGATAGTACTAAGTCACGAATTCACATAGCAGTCGAATGAAATCTATATTGACTGAAGTGGAATTAGGATCTGTTCAGCACTTGGGTCTCGTAGCTCAGTTAGTAGAGCACAGGGCCGGAAGCTTAGAGATTGTTGGTCTGACTCCTGTCATGGCTCGTGCTTTCCATTTTATCTTCAATCATCACCCAGTATCAGTGCAATTCTTCTCAAATACAGCAATCTCCGACGGTCACACTAGTAACATCACAAGTGTCACACCTTTTTCCTTATTGTTCTTTTTCTTCCCCTTCATTTGTAATAGGCGAAGAAACAGAAGTATGCAAAATATATCGTTGACTATCAACGATAAGTTGTATCCGAATTACCATCGAGTAAATAATACTGTATGAAATATTCAAATATAAACTATTAAACAAAGAATAACACGCCTGGAGAAGCGTCCTGTTAGATGCACTTAGTGTTATGCAATAGGGTTTTGATGATGGTAAAAACTTTTTATAGGTTGACAAAGTAGACAGTTAGATCTAACTACTAAAGAATCGTTTGTCTAAATAGTTTTGTTCAACTCTATTTTTTGTTTTTCTAAACAGTACTTGAAATGACATGATTGCCTTATAGTTTATGGAATATAATTTTTATCATTTTGGTCTTTGTTTTTATTGCTTATCATAAAAGGAGAATGTTCTTATCAGGTTTGGAGAGAGAAGCGACCAAGAGATCGGGTTAGATGTTGTGCACTGATTTATGATTGTATAGACATTGATATCAATAGGTTTCTAAATTTTAATATTCACTGAACATCACACTTTCATTTAGGTGGAGGTTTCTGGTAAGAAAAGTGGCATACTAGCTCTTAATTACACGAAAAAATTGACTATTGGAATAAGTTTACCCGAGTAGCTGGGTAAGAATTCTGAAATGATGTTTGAGACGCTTCGCAGTTCCCACCAACCATGGTAAACATGTTATTATTTTCTTAGAAACGTGACATGTAAACTCTTTCCACCATCATTTGTGAACTAATAAGCAAAACCAGTAATCGTTGGAGATCTTTACTACTTGTATCTCGCATTTTGACTGCTGTATATTCTGTAAAAATGTCAGGAGATTATCTAGTAGCACTGTCTTGTACTTTAATGCTACTTTTACAACTGAGGATGACAGAAGAACACTTAACCTTCATAATCAGTACTTTTTGACTACCCGAGATAACCGTGGTTTTGGTAGACTAGTATTGTTACTGGGTGACGATTGAAGGTAAAATGAAGATATGAACTGCGGCCGGACTCGGACCGGCGACCACCGGGTTTCCAGTCTGATGGTTTGCCAAGTGAACATAAATTGATATCCACTTTATTTCCGACTGACTGACCCTACTAGTCACGGTTTTGCATTAGAACTACGAGATATCCACTTCAAAGTACATCTTCTGCCTCACAAAAAAGGCTTTTCTACAAATCCAATACTCTAGAGAACTGTAGTTCACCAACACTTGCAATATTCACTGTAATGCACTTTATTTGATAAAAATGAATTTTTGTGTGAAATTTATGAAGGTTATGACATCATTCACCAATCAGACGGACAGATAAATCATCACAACTGGTATGAGGGTGCACTAATTCAGTTTCCCACCAGTATCACTTTCAATAAAGCCCACAAATTGATTCGTCATAATAATACTTTATACAATGTCCAATGGTAGTGATCATACTAATTAAACTTTAATTTTGATAACAAGTAGCCATATTATCAATTTTCCTAATCTTATCACATAAGTAAATAACTTTTATTTAATATTCCTTTCTCGAAGTATGTTATGCAAATGAAACAGATTCAGTTTTTATAGCCACTTTTTTCCTAAACATATATCAGAAATTTACCACTTTAATTTTTATTCAGGCTTATTTATAGAATTTGTGTCTAAAGAAAATATAATCCTGTGAACTATCCTTTTGGTTTATACTGATAAATATTTAGATATATGTCATTATAATATTGTGGTATGAATTAATCAGGAAAAAACCTTATATAAAAGTGCAAATAAATATTAGTTACCATTGATCAGTAATCCATACTGTGTGGAAGTGTTTCCTTGATTACATTTTAGCGTAACGGTTAGATCTTGTTCTACTGTTAGATAATATAAGTTACATTGATGATACCCTAACTGGATGTGTGATATCAAAATAATGGTTTGCGTTCATTTAACGATAAGTATTTTACCATAAGATCAGATTGTATTATACACTTAGTTGATTAAATAAATAACCTAATTATAGTAATGATGGATGGTTGCTAGTAGTGAAATCCAGGATGATCATTTCGTCCTATTTAGGACTTGTCAGCTGGATGTTGGATGACATAATTCCATAATAATAACTTAAAGTTGATTATTAGTACAATTGTTTTTATATCATACTGTCGTTTATTATTATTATCATCATTATTTGTCCCTTGAGTTCTTAATGGAACATACGGCTTCAGTAGCATGTCTCCATTCCACTCTGTTCTCTGAAATCTTTTGAACCTGGCTAATCGACAGCCCGCGACCTCTCATTTCCTCCTCACATCATCTCCTCCATGTCACCCTCACCTCGGACGAACAACCTGTCGCTTCCTATCTGGGTTCCACTCCACGGCCTGGTCTGACGTGTGATGTCCCTAGTCGGCCTTCTCAGTGCATGCCCAATCCATCTCCACTTCCTTCCAGGACATATTTGTTGAGCGATAGCTTCTTGATTGGTTCGTTGACAGCCAGCCAGAGTTCCTTGTTGCTTATTCTTATTATCCTGGCAATCTGATCTCCAGTGACGAGCCAGCGTGGACAGCAGCTGTTGTTGACGAATGACTGTAGTTTGTTGGAAATCCCTTTCGTAACGTGCCAAGTCTCTAAACTATACAGGAGCACTGCTTTGACGTTGGTGTTGAAAATCTGGATGTTGTTCACGCTTTATGCTGAGTGGAGTGGAGCGCATTAGATCTCCACACTGGTTTCATGTTAATGAAGGCCTATCTTGCTTTTCTGATCCTGGCTGCTTTGACATCGTCGTCTGTGTTGCCTGTAGTTGAAACGATGCTGCCTTGATGATAGGTGAAGGAGGCTACTTCCTTTACCTTTCTCCCATTGATGGTATTTGGAGTTTGTTGTTGTTGGTGGTATTGGTCTGGTATCTTCATCACCTCTGTCTTCTCTATATTCACTTGAAGTCCCATCTTTGCTGCCCTGCCCCTTCTGCCAACTTGTTAGTTTTCGCCTGTAGATCTGGATCTCCAAGTTTGTGCCACAAGACACTAAACACAAATCATTGGCGAAATCCAAATCTTCTAGGTTTCTTTCCGCGGTGCAGCGTATCCCACTCTTCTCGCTCACCACTGTTATCTCTTGCATGATCCAGTCGAGTCGACTACAATCAGGAATATCATGGTTGATAGTAGATGGCAGTCTTGTTTCACTCCTGTCTTCACTTCAAAAGCACCACTGAGCCTCCCATTGTGAATTACTTGTCATGTGGCATCTTCATATAGTTGTTGAATGATGTTGATGAAGGTTTGCGGTATTCCGTAGTGTTGAAGAAACTGTCAAATTACTTCTGGGTCGACGCTGTCAAAGGCCTTCTCAAAGTCGATGAAGTTGATTTAGAGGGTTGACTACCATTCTATACTCTGTTCTATGATGATGTGTAGTGTAGGGTTGTAATTTGGTTCGCACATGATTTGTACTTCTCGAATTCAGCCAGCCAGCCAGCCAGCCTGTTCTGGTCGTAGTTTTGAATCCAGCGTATGCTTTAGTCTCTCCAAGATGATGTAGCTTAATATTTTGCTTGTGGTGGAGAGAGGTGGAGCGTGATTCCGCACCACTTCTTGCAAACACTGAGGTTTCCCTTCTTTGGCAGTTTGACAAGGTAACCCTTCTTCCAATCGCCAGGTACCTTCCCCCTCCTTCCACACCGCCTGCAATAGTGGTGTGAGCATGTCTGCTGTTGTCTCTGCGTCTGTTTTCAGTGCTTCTGGTGGGATTCCATCTGATCCTGCTGCTTTTCAATATTTCAGTAGCTTTATGGCGCTTTGAGGACTTCCACTTTTGTTGGAGGATTTATGTTCACTTGTAGTTCTGTGGCTGGGCTGCAGGTGGTATTTGTCGATGAGTTTCAGGTGGTGGTGGTGGTGTTCGATTCAAGAGCTTTTTGAAATGGTCAGCCCATTGTTTCCTTTGTTTCTCCTCTTTGGTGGTAACTAGCTTTCCTTCACTATCTTTCATTGGTTTCGTCTGTGTTGATCTCTTCCCAGATAGTAACCTGATTATTTGATACAATGTTGTCAGGTCTCTATCTCTCCTACCTGCAGCCTGTTCTGCTTCACTTGCCAGTGTGTCGTAGAAGTGTCTTTTGTCTTTGCATGCACTCTTCTTCACTTCCTTGCCCAGCGCAGTGTTTTATACGTTGTACTCAATTCCTCTTCTTGTCGTTCATCCTTGCACTGGTTTATCTTCTACTTCACTATCACCATCTTCCTCTCCCTCCTCTATCAGCTTCCATGTCGAGATTCGTAGAGATCCATTTCTTATCTTCTTTCTTCTTTCTTCCTAATACGGTTATGCAGGTTTCTTTCCACACTTTTTCCAAAGACTTCCAGTGTTCTTCCACACAGGTTTCTTCAAGGATGTTGCTCGATATCTCAAATTTTGTCTTGTTGGCTGGCTGACGTGAAGATTTCCTTTGTAGTTTTGTCCTTCAGTTTCCGAGGGTTGTACTTGAACTGTTGTATATCACCAGCTTCTTCGAAGGCTTTCAACTTGATTTGGATGGTTCTTTGCACTAAATAGTGAGTCGTCTGTACCTACATCTGCTCCTCTTCTTGACTTTGTGTCAAGTAGACTGCATCTCCACTTTCTGCACATTGAGATGAAGTCAATCTGATTTTTAGTGTGTCTTGGTGTCTGGTGAAATCAAATCCATGTCGCTTTGTGGATATCCTTGTGCTTGAACACACTGCTTGGCCTCCAATCACCAAATCGTTGAATGCACAGAAATCTGCAAACAATTCTCCATTTCCATTCATCACCTCACCTAGAGCTTCTCGACCCATGGTTAGTTCTCTCCCTGTGTTGTCCGCTCCCAGTTTGGCATTCATGTCACCCCACCCATTAGAATTTTGATATCGCCAACTGAGGTCCTGTTTGGTGTTGATTGCAGCTGTCTGTAGAATTCCTCCTTCTTTTCTTCATCTGCATTATTTGTAGGTGCGTAGCATTGTACGATTGTGACTTTCCTTCCTTTTGAGTTGAACATTGCTGTTATGATCCTGGAGGAGGAGATTGGTTCCCACTATAGGAGAGCTTATGATGCTCTTGGGGAAATGATGAAAGCCACTTCTTAAGTGTGCTCGTGGTTGTCGTCTGGGTGACAATATCGGAGTAGATTATTGACTCTCCAGTTGACAGTTTGGAGAGTCTACTTCTATTCCATCTGCTTTCGCAGATTCCTAGCACTTCAATGTGATACCTTCTCATCTCGTTTGCAGTCTGGGCAACCTCGCTGGGTTCAAACATGGTGCGGACATTCCATGTCCGCATGGAGGGAGAGAAGATACATCGGCCAATCGGCTTCCCGAAGGCTTTCACCAACCGGCATCATTTCGTCTCTGTGATTCCAGCGAGGAATAACTTTGTTTTTGTGTTTCATATTTTGTTTGTGCTTTGAAGCTTCTTTAGGGGTTGGATTTGTTTTCCGGGGTAGGTTGCTGGCCGTATGCCTAAACTTCCCTCATTACCCGGGCTTAGGACCGGCTAGTAACTAGTGAACTAGTTAACCAGGCGTGGTTCATACTGTTGTTGAGTGGGTCTCTATTGGCATATAGGCTTATGTTAATTATTTCTTTTATATTTGGTTGACAGGTTAATAATGAATTAAACCTTGGCGAGCTTTTGATTCTTCTTGATATTATTTTCATGAAAAGAGGAGACTTTTATAAAGAACTGATGAAACCTGTAGGGTGGATGAAATAATAGTTAAAATGAACACATCGTTTATATTATACAGCGTTCTTCATGAAATAAACCAGAATGATCTCAGAAAAATAAAGACAAACAAATTCGGACTTATTGGCTATGGGTTACTGCTCTACTTTGTAACAGTTGTTTGTTGCATCTAGGAACCGGTAAAAGTTTCCTACTACCAACCAGTGTCAACATGAAGTGAAATAGATGAAAAAGGTTAATTATTGGGGTAGTTTTCCCAACAGATCAATCTCTTTTTATCATTTTTTTTCAGTGTGCATAAAAATAATCAGTTATTATCCTTGCTTATCTCTGTTTACCATGTATTTTTGTTATAGAGTCCACATGGACATCGTAAATCTAAAGTTTCGCCTGGTACACGAGACACTTCAAAAGATAATAATCAAGGCGGTACTGGTGCTAAGAAACGGGAAAAATCTGTCCGAGGTCGTAACCCTAAGGTGATTTAAACAAATTTTATTCTTCAATTCACAATCTCTTATTCTTTTAATCATATAAAGTATAAAGAGCCTTCTATGAACAATTTATCAGAAGAAGCAGTGTTTTCAGGTGGTGTTAAATATTTACAGTAAAACTTGTGGATGCTAGGATAGTTTTATTGTTCTTCACGTTTGAGTTTTCAATTGCTGAGATTCAGATAACATTCTAGGCTTTATCTTTCATATATCTTTAGAAAGAAGCTTTTGTTAGGATTTTACAGTATTAAGTTGATCTTTGTTCATTTACTTGTGTTATCAATATTTGCATTCTTATTTGATTCCCCATATTAATCAAACTTTGTCGAATCAGTCAGTCAGGATATCCAGGTTTTGAGTTAAATAAGTTTCTTACTATGAAACTACAATTTTGATTAGGCAAACAAAATTTTATAAGATTTGAAAGTATACTGAGAAGTTAAAAGAACAATGAATTTATGAAATCTATAATATAATATCTGTTATTTAAACAATAACGTTTTTGTTCCTAGTACTTAAAATGTAAACATTAGATACACAAACAGCTACTTCTTTGCTAAAAGAAGTAGCAAATTAAAGATGCTTATAAACATCATACATTTTAAAATTTTTATGCATAGTTGGAAATTCTCCCTGGATACAGATTACGAAATTCCTTCTCTACTTCTTTGATTCCTATAAACATATTTCACAAGTATCTCAGCTTTCTCATATCAAATGTTTATTAGATTTTCTTGCAAATTCCATTAAGTAAATTTAGTTCGGCTAATTTAAGGGTATGTGATTGGAGAATAGCAGTGTATTCATTTATTTACAACTTCAGTACACTGAATCGTTGAATAAGTCCGTCCCTATCTACTCGTCTTTGATTATCAGGTCGTTTGTATAGCTTTTGAAAACCTCAGTAAAAATACCTTCACGTGTTCTGTTTTTCACTTCAGAATAGACTAATTTACCAAAATACTTCCCAAAGCACTTTGGGAATGAAAAAAATTATTCAATCAATTAGGTAGCCTAAACTGTAAAATCAGAGGCTCCGTTAGACCTCATCTGAAGTCCAACAGGATATCGGTTTACTCTTTGTTACTTCGTATTCCTGTTTCCTGAGAGATCTTTTTTATAGCTCCTGTGTGTACACTTTTTATATACCGCTGTTGTCACTTGCTATATTCTTGAAGTTACTTCAGATAACCTTAGCTATATAAAGGTGGACGTTTAAACAAAAGGCTTCAGATCCCACCTTTATCGGTCGTTCAGTTTCTTCGTGATGAGAAAGGCGATAATACAACCGAAGGTGTATTTTCAACGTCAACAATATATGCAACATATAACAGTTTATATATATATTTACACTGGCCCAGGCTATTTCCAGGTCTACCATATTTCAATCTTGTTGATTTTTCATTTTATCAACCAACCTGATACCTTCATGTTGATTCATGTGTTTTTTCCAAAACTTCAGAGCCAAACGGCTGACCGGAAAAGGTTTCAGTCATATGCAACTTCTTATGAAGATTTCATCAATTTTTCTACACATTATGACATCTCTCTCTTGATATGGAGATCCATAGTACAGTGTTATCTTTTGATTAACTCGTAACTTTTTGCGGGAGCGTGATAAATTTTTCAGTATTATTCTTCTGATGAATCTGTATTGTGGCGTAGCCCGAAGTACAGGAATTGAAGCTGGTAACGTGCGGAACGATTTGCTCGTACTTGGGAGGAGAGTATTCGATTAACCTTCTCCTCCCTGCTTCAAAAACGTAGACTGATAAGTATACACAAAAACATTTCCCATGGGTTTAAATGTGGGATTCCAATATTGTACGGCGCTGAATTCTCAATTCCAAATCAGTTGTTTGGAGTTAAGCGTTGTCATGAGACTTTGAACAGTGAAATGGTTACATTAATTTAGCAACCTCAGTAAACCGAATTCACTGAGGCATTTTTGAGCAGACAGTGCTTGGTATACCTTTGGTCCTGTTCTCCAGAAAACCATGGTTTTTCAGATGATAGCCTTAGATCTTGCGTCCATTTGAGCTAGAGTAATCTAGGTGTAGTTAGTCTGAATGATAAGGTACTCCTCTGTGCGATAAATTGCCGTAGTCAACACCATAATACACCACCCCGATGACTTGCTTATGGCCACTTGATGCACTGTGACCTGTCGGTTTGGGTGGGTTCGGGGTTCTCAAGTTACCTGCTGGTTGGTGGATGTGAAGTGGAGCTGGGCTTGCAGATGATCCTGATGTCCATTTTTTCGTATGAACATAGATTGTTTTTGATACAGTAAACCATATCATGTAAAGCAACTATCTCGTTTGATTTGTGTGGAAAGGCTCCGAACCCCTTTGGGTAATGGTGTAACTGTTGACGTTGATGAATCAGTTCGCACTGGTACTCGTTAAGAACTTCTCATGGACATCCATTGGGAGGTATAGTTGTAGAAAGGCTGGGTGGCACTAAAAATGTTACGTCATTTAAAAACCTTCAAGTAGTTCTCGTTTTTAATTAACATGATCTGATCGAACGTCCGCTTCATTTATTATCACTTGATGGGTAATAAAGATATTATTATCATCATTGATCACTGTAACATGATCCATGTCACTAGGCTCCTTAAACTCATTTTATCTTTACCATGTTCATCATTGTAGCATTCGCTGAGTCTTTTTCAAAATATGAGTACTTATGGATGTAGATTCTGCCTGGATATCATATAGCATTTTATTGAATTTCTGAATAATCCTCAGTGGTGCTGCTTCTGTTCTTTCCTTGTAGTGTTTCAAAAATGCCTGAATGTCTTCAGTAGGAGGGGCTGACGTTTTTTAACCGTCACCACTTTTGTATATAGCTGCCTGTTGATATCTGTTATACTACCGTTTTTTCCGTTACGGAGGAACTAAGAGGCCACTAAGGGTGACATTTCAAGGTTATTGTAAAAATGTTCACATATATATAACTCAGACTGTATCAAATAGTCACTACAAAAATATAACACGTGACAACAGGGAGCTACATATAAAAGACCTAATCACTACTTATTCAAGAAAAAGTGGATATCTGTATATCCGTCGTCAAACAGAACAGTGTACCTAAAGAAAGTGATTCGACTATGTAACGGATTTTTTGAAATAAAACTTTTGTTTGTTTGACTTTACGAGAATGTGCATCTGAAAGTTTTATGAGGAAGAAGTTATCGCTTCACATATGTGATATAGGGTGACAGTTAAAGCGAAAAGAGACCATATATATATATATATATATATATATATATATATATATATATATATATATATATATACTGTAGTGATTGGATATGCTTAGCCAGTAGGCTTGATAGGTTTGAAGGAGAAATTTAATTCACATAAGGTACATGAATTCGTCAGTCATAATATTTCAACTTATTATCCCTCCTGTATGCTGGAATGATCGGTGTCGCAGTCCTGTTGGTTGTTATTTAAAAAGGTCACTGTAATCATGCTACTTTCAATACAGGTGTTTATTGACAAGTGATTGAAGTGGTTATGATCTGTTTGCAATTACTGGATCGTATGATAGTACGAAGTACAATATTTGGTCTTCATACATGGATCTTAAAATTCTAGTCTTATCAAATCAGAAATACGAAATCAAGTTGCAAAACTCAACAGTTCGATGTAACTAAAATAGAACGGGAATATATTTCAATTCATTACCTAAGCATATCTGTAGAACACCGTAGATGAAAATGTAAATAGTAAATCCTTCAGGCATTAATCAGCTCTTTAGACGATTACTTTAAACCCATGAATGGTTCACAGAATAGACCTATGACTAATCGCTCAAACAGCAAAATGAAACTTATGATGAAAGAGTGCCAAGTTACTAAAAGCTTTCATAAATTAATATATAGAGAATCATATGGTTAACTGAGATGAATAGTTTTAAATGATAAAAATATTTAGTGCAGGCTGCTAACTTATCTCAAAATCTATTTGAAGGGGCACTTTTTCACTTAGTAAAGACTATTGGTTTCAGTTATTTCAGTCATACAATTAACAACACGGAAATTGTAGGGCTGTCGATTTTCTTGTTTCTTAAGACTGTACACATAAGCAATTTTTATTTTTGAATCAACTTACTCAAGTATTCTATCTGGAGGTTTATGAAAGTTTATGAATTGATTTTAGGTTGAAATTTATCATGGACTGATATCAGTTTGAGAACCATTGAAAACCTGGGTGAAGAACTGGACAGCCGTATCATTCTAGTATGGGATTTCCCAGTAGTGTGTACCCATGACCCCACCAGGGATCACACTAAAAACAAGCAATGATAAATTATCCAGAGAAAAACTGGACTTATTCAGTCAAGCCTAAGAAAACAAAAAACACTTTTTCTAATGAAGTATTGTAATAATACCTGAAATTTCACTTTATCTTAGTGGTAAACTCGAAGGTTATCCTCGACGTAAGTTGGTTGAAGGTAATCGGTAGGAAAACTCTGCTCATATTTGTTGACAGTAGTCACCTCGACTTGTCTGCAACCTCAAATGAATCTGTATATTCTCTGAGACTCGAACCCGTGTTACCCAGTGTCGCAGTCAGCGACGTTACCACTGAACTATTCAAGCCGTGATTGACATCCTGTAGAACTGGATTGGGCACACTGATTAGTCACGAGAGAGTCATTAACTAAAATTTATCAATGTGCACCGCGATGCTGAGCCTCATACCTTGGTGGTCACATTGCAGAATGATCGAGAAAATTCGATCAACACTCAGTACTAGAGAAAATGATATTGGTTCCTCTCCAGTGACCAACCAATAAAGGTAATCCTAACCATAGATTAATACTTCTGTCAATAAAAACTAACAAGTACTACACTAATGTTTTCATCTGATGGTAGATATATTGACAGAACACATTACCAAACTATGCAATTATCAAAGGAAGAAGTAATAATTTTTATGATGTAACTTCGTTGTATGAAGCACAAATACTTTTTATACTAACTGTCGTGTTTGATTCCAATAAACCTGACGTATATCCTGTAGTTTTGAAATTCCAAACTCGACATTGGTCAAGGTCGTCAATGAATGATTGATTAATGTAACCTTGTGATCACTTAGACTGCATAAATATCCACATAATAAAGTATGAGTTGATTCTCTTTTATTGAAACTATTCACTTAGTGTTAACAAGCATTATGGATAGGTCTAGGGCTTTCTGCCGTTTGGCACCCACCATATAACACTAAAATACAGTGCACTTCAGTGGCGCTTTGCGTGGTTTAGTAGTCCAGTGGGAAAGCTTGATTGACAGGCATTCGTAAGTGCTGAGTACTAAGCTACATTGCACACCTGTTGCTGACCAATTCGTATACAATTCAAAAACCAACTTAATGTCTCAATTAAATTTGTTTGAAGACCTAATTAGATGATAACAAACTACATTATAGTCAACCTTTTGTTCGTGAATAAGAATTTGTAGCGTTATGTCGGAAGCAAAATTGCAACAGCTAGTCTTGTTTGGAAATTGCATTCAAAGTCATATCTCTCAGTGCTACACTGTGTAAGCAATCTATAACAACGCTGTCATATTTTTAGCACCAACAGTATCTACAACCATACTATTTTTTTTTATCACAGACGTCTTCGTAGCATAGATTGCCTATGGTGGAATCGCCATGTAAGCAATGTAGAGGTTAGGTGTAGGGTACAAGGAAAGGTAAGCAATTCAGTCAATAAGGCTGTGAACCTTTGGTGACTGAGGTTACTTGGATATATGTTGCTCATGTCGAGACCACTACATACCTCGACGTGCAACTCCAAGGGAAGTTAAATCAAGTTGGGAGAAAGTTCAAGGTGGTCAGACTAAGATGTGGCACCAGTGCAAAATGTCCCTGACTGCCGGTCTTAGTCGTGTAGGGAGATGTAGACTACCTGGATGGGGTTCCTAAGGTGATAGGAATAAATGGCTGGAAATTCAATGAAATAACTGAAAATCAGGTGCAATGGTGCAGATATACTGACTCCTTGATGTCTTCTATAGCTTGAATGTCTTGAGTAACCTTACGTTTCAACTTCACTCTCCTCTCATACATCTTTGTCTATTTTAAAATCATATCGACAATAAGTTATAGTTTTTAAATTACAGAAAGGTCTCATAAATTATTAGTCCAACTTATTCTCGTATCTTGCGGTTCCTACAGAGTGTAAGCTCACCTTGATTTCGGCAGTAATGTTAAAAAGTGTATGGTCTAATAGAACTAACTAAAACCTTTAGCAGACTGGTATAATAATTAGCGCAGACAACTGACAATCTTGGAGATTTACTGAAGTATGCATCATACCAAGTATCTGTAGCAAATAATTTCTTTCATTTCTAAGGACTAAAGATTGTTCCTAAGTGTTTCTATAGTTGATAGCTAGGTGATGGTTAAGTTGTTCAATTGATATGATAGTGGAATCAGATCGTTATTGTTATCATAAACGTTACAGACTCGTGTGTGACATAAGTTTATGTGTAATTTCCTTTTTGTGCCTAGATAATCTGAAATATTGAGGTTAATGTTCAACAGTTGTTCAGATTCATTTTGTTTCTAGTGAATATCTTAAATCTTCTTAGATTATCAATTTTGTCGAGTAAAATACTATAAGAACGTTAATATATATTTACCAACCTCCATCGATACGGAATTCCTTCTTTTGTCATAAAGGTTCACTCAAACATTTATTCGTCTATTGTACATCATGTCAACCATAAAATTGATCATTTTTTCATGGCGATTAAAAAATCTTTTGAATTTATATGACGAAACTTATCTGTTTAACAGATAGTTTTCAAAAATAATTTATTCACAGATAACTGTTAAACTGGTAATAAATGTTATCAATTTTAACCATTTTTCTTCACACTTTTAGGAGATTGATGGTGGTAAAGAAGAGAAAAATACTGCTAAAGGAAAAAAAGGTGATAGTACTAATTCCCCAAAAAGAGGTAAGTTTATAAACAAAAAATATATTTGTATTGGTTTCTTTTTCATTAACCCCTGAGTAAGTGGTCGCAAGACATAAACACTTTACTAGATATTTTTCCAAACTATGGATATCAGTAAGAACGAGTTTATTTCAAAAAAAATTGTTTCAGATGATCTTCTAATCAGTTCACTGAGAATCACTGTACTAAAAGTTCGACTTGTAAAGGAAAACTGTTCTTGTTTTCATGAATGCCAGTAACAAACTGGTTGTCCATGTGATTCAGAATACTACTAAAATGAAAAATGATTATAGTTAATCCTAATTCATTTTATCCAATCCATTATTCGAGTGATGTATACTAAATGATATTTGATACTTCTGAAAACGTTAATGAGTTTTAGAATACTGAGTCAATACGTTGATGTCAAAGCCAGGATCGGAAAAGCAAGATAGGCCTTCATTAACCTGAAATCAGTGTGGATATCTTCTGCATTCAGCATAAAGCGTGAACAATATCCGGATTTTCAACACTAAGTCAGTCAAGTCAGTCCTGTGATGGTTCAGATACTTGGCACGTTACGAAAAGCATTTCCAACAAACCGCAGATATACATCAACAGCTGCCACTTACTCTGCTTTGATACTGGAGATCAGATGGCCAAAAAGAATCAGCAACAAGGAACTCTGGGAACGAACGAACCAAGAACCTATCGCTCAATAAATATGCGGAAGGAAGTGGAGATGGATTGGGCATGCACTGAGAAGGCTGACTGGAGACATCACGCGTCAGGCCAGGCCGTGGAGTGGAACCCAAATGAGAAGCAACAGGTTGTTCGTCCGAGTTGAGGGTGACATGGAGGAGATCATATGAGGAAGAAATGAAAGCTTCTGGGCAGTCGTTGGAGCCAAGATGAAAAGACTGCAGAGAACAGAGTGGAATGCAGACATGCTACTGAAGCCGTATGTTCCACTGGAAAACCAAGGGATAAGTTAAAATAAATATATCAGTTTGTTGATCTACTCTACGTTAGTAATAACGAAAAAATATACGTCTCAAAGTATGCATATAAGGTATTTCAGACGTTTGTTTGCTAAACAGTGAGACGGAGCCACTCATTTGCGAAGAAAATGAACAGCATTCAAGTTGTCTTTGTTTCGGCCTTTCTTTTTTGTTAATTCGTTTTAGAAATAAGCAGTTAGGCGGAGACAACCTTTTTCAACAAATTTATTCTTGGGCTATACATTCGCATATATATGACAAACAATGGGGTTTTTGAGGACACTGATTTTGATAATTTTATGATTATTATATTATTTTTCCCTTGGGTTCCTAATGGGACATAGGCCTTCAGTAGAATGTCTCCATTCCATTCTGTTCTCTGAAATCCTTTGGACCTGTCTCCATAACAGCCCACAACCTCTCATTTCCTCCTCACATCATCTCCTCCATGTCACCCTCACCTCGGACGAACAACCTGTCGCTTCCCATCTGGGTTCCACTCCACGGCCTGGCCTGACGTGTGATGTCCCTAGTCGGCCTTCTCAGTGTATGCACAATCCAATCCATCTCCACTTCCTTCAAGGGCATATTTGTTGAGCGATAGCTTCTTGATTGGTTCGTTGACAGCCAGCCAGAGTTCCTTGTTGCTTATTCTTATTATCCTGGCTATCTGATCTCCAGTGACGAGCCAGCGTGGGTAGCAGCTGTTGTTGATGGATGTCTGTAGTTTGTTGGAAATCCCTTTCGTAACGTGCCAAGTCTCTAAACTATACAGGAGCACTGCTTTGACGTTGGTGTTGGAAATTCGGATCTTGTTCTTTATGTTAAGCGCAGAAGAGTTTGACAGTGTTGAAAATCCGGATCTTGTTCATGCGTTATGCTGAGTGGAGTGCAGTAGACCTCCACACTGATTTCAGGTTAATGAACGCCTGTCTCGCTCTTCCGATCCTGGATGGCTTTGATGTCCTCTTCTGTGCCACCGCCTGTAGTTGAGACAGTGCTTCCTAGATAGGCTACTTCCCTTAAGTTTCTCCCATTGATGGTGATTGGAGCTTGTTGTTGTTGTTGTTGGTTGGGTATCTTCACCAACTCTGTCTCCTCTATATTCACTTGAAGTCCCATCTTTGCTGCCCTGCCCCTTCTGCCAACTTGTTAGTTTTCGCCTGTAGATCTGGATCTTCAAGTTTGTGCCACAAGACACTAAACACAAATCATTGGCGAAATCCAAATCTTCTAGGTTCTTTTCCCCGTTCCAGCGTATCCCACTCTTCTCGCTCACCACTGTTATCTCTTGCATGATCCAGTCGAGTCGACTACAATCAGGAATATCATGGTTGATAGTAGATGGCAGTCTTGTTTCACTCCTGTCTTCACTTCAAAAGCACCACTGAGCCTCCCATTGTGAATTACTTGTCATGTGGCATCTTCATATAGTTGTTGAATGATGTTGATGAAGGTTTGCGGTATTCCGTAGTGTTGAAGAAACTGTCAAATTACTTCTGGGTCGATGCTGTCAAAGGCCTTCTCAAAGTGGATGAAGTTGATTTAGATGGTTGACTGCCATTCTGTACTCTGTTCTATGATGATGCGTAGTGTGGGGTTGTAATTTGGTTTGCACATGATTTGTACTTCTCGAATTCAGCCAGCCAGCCAGCCAGCCTGTTCTGGTTGTAGTTTTGAATCCAGCGTATGCTTTAGTCTCTCCAGGATGATGTAGTTTAATATTTTGCTTGTGGTGGAGAGAGATGGAGCATGATTCCACGCCAGTTCTTGCAAAGATAATGGACGGTGGAAATATGAATCATGATCTTTATTCTTATAAAAATGTTGTTAGTCAGAGACGTTGCAGCTAAATCTTAGCAAAAATAGGTTATGTAAGACCTTAAGATCTTTCATAAGTTTAACTTAGATTAAAACGTTCTTTTTTCTGGCTTTCCAATTCTATTGAATTATTCTTTGCACTTGTTTCTCATTATTATCAATGTTGTTGTTATATTTAATAGTCTTTGGTTTACCTCACCTTATCGGAATCTGTACAATGACTGCAAATCTTAACAAAAAGGCATCCAAATTAACTAATTTTTTGTCTGCTGATTAGATTCGCTTAGTTTCCCCTCTCTTTTGTAAGCTGTATGCACTCAATGAACTATCTGAAAGTCTTGCGTAACCCTTTTTGCTATGATTTGATTCCTGCTTCTCTAGTTGACTATATTATTATAACTACAGCCATCATGATTCATATTTTCACCATCCTTTATCTAAATTAGTGTATCCTAAAGAATCCCAATCTTCAAATATCATATACATATGCGAATGTACAGCTCGAAAATCAATTTGTTCAAAAGATTTGTCTTCAAAGAATTTCTTTGTTTTTGTTGCCACAATGGCAATTATGAATCTATTAGTCTTAAAGGCTTCAGAGGAGAGATATGTTCAGATTAACCTTTTGATTATCAATGGTAAAGCACTCAGTTACTCGACTTACCTAAGATATTTTTATAGGCAGGAATACACAAGCATGCAGTAGTTCTGTGATTTGATTGTGGTTATTTATGCAGGAATAAAATAAGTTTTTATTGGTACTTCAAGATTGTATTCACCATGGATTGGCATCAGCTGGAGAACCATTGGAAACCTGGAAGCACTGGACATCTGTTTCCCTCTAAAATGGAACTCCTCAACAGTACTGAATGCTACATTAGAATAAATCAAATAACCATAAACCTCAGAATGCATTACTTGTAAAATACACTCCAAACGGAAAACACTAGTGAATAGCCTATTTGGAAATCTATATACACTTTATGAAGGACAGTGATAAGTACTTTTACTTGTTTTATCTGCTTGACATCTACTGACATAAAATACATGCCTGTTCAGCATCCATGCCGTCACGCAATATTAATTGAAGTAGGTTTCGGTTGAGAAAGGTTGTAGTTTACCCGACTGAGACGTGGCGTCAGTCTCTGACTTTGACTCTCAGATATGTATAAAAGTCCAGACATCCAAGTTGAAACCTATGTGACAACCGAAATTCGTGGTAGGAAACTCTTGGTGACATGGTTCAGAATCCACCTCAGCAGCTCAAACTAATCGTCATTACGAATTTCACCCTTTGTTTTTCCCATTCTCCTCTTCTATTCAAAACTTTCTTCGAGCTTTGATTACATACCTCTTTCCTATATCAATATCTTTCATCTTACTGCCTTGAACCTTGATGTGCAGATATGAAATACAACAGGCTTAACCATTGTGCAGTATTTTCGGGTCCCATACTGTTGCTAAGAGACTGATTTAAGTACAGTAGAAGAAAAGAAAGACTATGATCGCTTAAACTCAAATGCATAGGTAAAAATCAAATGAAGTGAAATCAATAAAATCTAGTAAAATCGAGACTATCTTTCTAACTTAACATTCTCCGGATAAATAATCACTACTCCATGCATCAGAGATTTAAAAGGAACTGTCAGAACCACGTCCAATGATTCTACAGTTGTTGCAGTTACAATCTGAAGACAGTTCATGGAAGGTGAAGGAAATGCGTTTCATTATTTCTTCACTTTTATTGAGTTCTGAACCATGTTTCTTCGTAGTGTGGTTTGTAAATCAAGTCATATACTCGAAAGGACAGTAGTAGTAGATAGGTAGCTTTTTTCTTTTGTCAAAGCTAAGACCTACATTTATCAATAGTTCTAAAACCCTATCTTTCCCAAAGTTATCTCAACGATAAAATATGAAAAATACACGGGATTTGTATGCATCAGTGATAAAATCCTTATTACTCGGGTAACTTTACCGATTCCCTAATTTCTGATAACATAAATAAGGATGTTTTTTTCTACTGAAAATTAAAATATATTTTGTTTGATCCTCTTGTATGTAGATAATCTGATCTAAAGCTCTTATAATCATTGTGATTGTTTTTCTAAGTGAATCTTTTCTTCCTTCGTTTCTCTCTTTGGCTAACTGATTGCATAAATACCGAGAGATACAAGTAAAACTAACTATCTACTGGATGGAGTCTTGATAATTGAACTACTTTCAATAGAAAGGCAAGGTATGTCATAATAATAATCTATGAACTAGGTCTCTTCAATTCTACATTGAGTTAAATCTTTAAATTAGAATCAAGGAACTGAAGATATGACTGGCCGCTGGATAGTTTAAACATGAGTTCGTTAAAATAGTCTCTTAGCTGTCAGTAATAATATATTATAAAGACTCGGAGTGCAGTTTCTGAATGCTAAACGATTTGGTGTAATCGTCAAGAAGCATGCGGCCTGACTTTCTGGTTTGTTGGTACTTGTTAACAAGGCAATATCTACAGCTCCAGAGAACTGGTGTATTGTCAAAGATTCGAACTCCAAGTCGTTGAATGCTGCAGTTAGAGACATGACCACTGAGTTAGTTGGTCTGCAACTGAGTCTCTTCTGGACTAAGTTTGATACACTAATCGGTAACTAGCAACAAACTAATTTCAGATTGTTCATTGTTAAGAGCCAACCGAATCCTATTCATCGTTATGATCTTTAATTAATCCAGGCTGGAAATTAACTCTGCACAGTGTTAACCGCTGATAGACTTTCTAGATATTCAGAGAAAGAATGAAGGCGATTAAAGTGAAATAATCATTTCCTCACTCGAACCATTGGTCTTCACTTTATCAGCCACATTCTCCACTAACTAGGTCATGTGACTAGATTATTATAGCTGAAGCAATCTAGTTAACTGTTAAGAGTTTCATATGTTAGCTACTGTGATGGGTGTGTTAATCTTCTGCCTACTACACAGCAATAAGAGACTACGAAAAAATTGAGTTGAATTTACTACGGTGCTGGCTCAAAATACAATTAATCTGTGAACAAATGATTTCCATATTTATTAAAGAAATCATTTTACTTACTGACTGCCAGATTAAGCATGCTTCTGTTGTTACTGTAAGATTATAATTATTATCTCTTTACATATATTCATATACAAGGGTGTCGTCTAATTGTATACAATAGACAGAGATTTTGTATCTGCCACTTTCCATCGCCAAAGCTACTATTTTAATTAGCAGAGACATTAATGAATCAGTTTAACCTGTATAGCTTTAACAATCCTCTACAGGCGAAAAAATTAAAATAAATTTTCATTAGGACATGAAAAAGTCGGATTTTAAGTACTCCAAACGTGAAAAGATGTGATATAATACTACTAGCTAGTTTATGGCATGGAAACCAAGTTATAATGGCAACAACTTGTCTGGTGGTTTTAGTAAGTCACTAATGGTAGTAAATAATTTTCCTGTTAAAGTACGGTCATTTTAAAGTTCATCACCTGCTTGAATTTCCCCACTTGTCAACAAACTTAACTCATTCATCAAATCTTTCTTCCCTGAATCAGCATAAATTATGATATTTTGTTAAGATAGGTGGAAAAACTACATTCATATAAATAAACATTTCAACATAACAATGGACCTTCATTACTTCAGATGTATACATACTTCCATATAACCTATTGCACAAAAAATTCAAGATGAGCAAAGAATTTTCTCAATACATATACTTACTTTCATGAATTTCCGTAAACCAAGCTATATAATCGTAACAGAATTAACATGCGTGTATATCGGGAATTCTCATAAGTTGATTTACAGCCTGAAGAATGGAATGTTGATACTGAAAAAACATGCTATGCAACAAATTTTGAAGAAGCGAAAAAATGCGTGAGTTGAGATGAAAGCTAAAAAAGATTTAGGTTGTCCAAAATGGATGAAGTTTTTAAGACTACTCAATGGTTAACTGTTTATACAGTAATAAAATGAACATTCTTGAGATGGTAGTAGAAAAAGAGGACCGGGCTATACACAATGTTATTTCGGAATTTGGTGAAAGTGAAATCAAGGATGAGAAAGCGTAATAAGAGAATAAAAGATCTCTGTCATATAAAGTATTGAGATGAATACAACTCAGAAAATGAGAGAAGCTTTTGCAATAGATCAAAGGATAAAATGAAAAAAACGGATGGTCATGAAGTTATGAAATTTTATAGCAACCAATTTAGGAGGTTAAAATTACCAAGGTAAACCAAGATTGGAAGTACTGTCTTTCCAAATAAAGAGACTACATTTGAGTCTTTCAATTGCACTCTTTTCATCATAGAGTAAAATGTTGGTTTTCAGTCGATCATTGATCACTTTGAACGATTTTGCTACATTTGCCTTATGGTCAGTATCAAGTATATGCTGAGCGATTTCGGTATTTCAACCCTATGAACCGTTAAGACTGAAATTCTTGAAGACATGTTCAGAAATGCGAAGACGAACCCTTCTATCTGTTCTCCCAATGTATGTACTTTGGTATGTACATGTAGATTGGCTGTAACAGTTTGAGGTAATAGGAGTTGGGAACTTGTTCACTTTAGATTGTTTCAGTGAGCATTAAAACTGATGCACAAAGACTATTTTGACGGTTGGACAAGTCTTTTTCAGTGCAACACTCGGTCTATGATTCATTCGTATGGCGATTTATTACTCTTTGAGTATACTTCTCAGTATACTCCAGAGGGCGATGTCTCTTCGTAGAATGTATCTCATGCAAGCATTTTTGAATATCCATGGATACATCAACTTACCTATATGATGTAGAACGTTTTCGGCTTGCTGTTTGCCATGGCCACTTATTATGACAACTCAGTATTTCAGCAAATTACATTTTTGCTAGTCTGAATTATATTGACTGTCCTTCTACCCTAGATATTTTAATATCATAATTTACGTGATGGTCTTCTCGGTGAAACTGACAAGTTCCCGTTAGAAACCGGATGTATTATCTAGTCTATATATTTAGTAGACACTTTAATATACCTAATTTTTAAGGTTATGATCGTACCGTAGTTTGGATGAAATCTGTGGGTTTCTGGATGTAAGCTTGTTACCTATAAACTGTATAAATAAATCACTAAAACTCTTCTACTTGTTTATGCTTGTAACAATCCATTCATATGCAACAAAACTTTCAGTAGCATATGTCGATGCAATAGGTGACATAGTTCCGTAATAGCCATTTATTTACCTTTATTTTCTCAAGGAAATCTAACAAATTCAGCATGTAACTGATCACCTATTGCATTTTTCTTTGACTTAGACTGAATTAGATGTTTGAAAGACCTGAAAGAGACGACTGCATCTTTATTACTGGGAAACTAATTTCGAAAATAATACAGACAGCAATTTACTCTGGTGTAAGTTGACTATAGAACTTGGAAAGCTCTTATGTGGATGTCAGTAAACATTTTTCTATACATGCATTTTCAGATAACTGAAGTAAGGCCAATTAGGTTAGTACCATGTAGTTTATCATGTTATCAGCTAGGCTAGATCAAATTTGTCTTTGATAGGATACTTGATAAAGTGAATACTGGTGTCGGTACAACCCTAATTCCCTGTACCATACATGGTGTGCATGACAGAGGTATATGCTGATAGCCTACTTTACACTAAACCTATTTTTTAGCCTTTATAATAAACTTTCTCAACCTAAATTTATTTTACAAACTCAACAATCGATCTAAACACTTTTTTGTCAGGTTAGTGATGAAGGTTTGTCGATCAAATCTGAATACCACTGAAGAACGAAACACAAACTTTTATAATAAGTTTATATACGTCTACTTTAAGTCGTCGAATAAAAAGCCCATATTGATTCCAGCCTTTTGTTCAATAATCCTCACCAGTATTGATGGCTAGCAGTGGCTAACAGTACCGTCCAGAATGTGCGTTTCGTCCTGTTTTGGACTTGTTAGCTGGATATACTTTTTCTCGCTGAGGAGCAGCTACGCACATTGACGAGTCACAAATAGGACGAAACGCACATCTTGGATTCCACTGCTAGCCACTACCCATCATGAATATAAAACTGGACCATGAACGATTACAAGGCATCATCGCACGAGTGCATACGCCAACAGAGATCAATTAATTGGATCTAACCAGCGAGTGGATAATACAAGTAATGACATAAGTATCCTCACAAATGTTTGATATTGGTAAATGATAGATGGAACCTGAGTTTGTGGTTCCTGGACTATACAGCCCCAGGGAACGCCTGAAATACAACATGAACTTGAAGACTTGTAGCCTTAAATATTAGCTTTTTGACCTTTGCACTTTCTTCCACAAATATAAGTTTCTAATCTTGCACAAGTTCTTTTACACGACAGTCCAAAATTAGTTTAATGGTATATGAAACTTGGAAAACATTTTGACTGAAAAAAGAATGTCCTTTTTCATCAATTCTTATTTTCATGTACTGGGAAAGGAAAGTTTAACCTCCATACACAAAGAAAGAACTATTGATCTTGTACTAGTTGACACGTGTGTACTGCTGTAAACAAATAGATCACTGATGAATTAAAAACCTGTGTTGCAAAAATTTATGGATGAAAGACGTCATAAATTGAAGAAGAATAAAACAAATGAACATATGATTCAATGCGAAAGTATATGATAGATTACGAAATATGTGGAGAAAAAAATGTTTTTGGAAATCAACTGCTTTTCTTGTTTTCAAGTGATCAATAATAATAATAATAATAATAATAATAATAATAATAATAATAATAACGGTAATAATAATAATAAAGGCAACACTCTTACCACCGTTTTCGTCCAATTTTAAAAGAAAGTTAGTAAAAGTACTCCTGTGATCACATTTTGTTAGTTTTTTCGACTAAAGACAATTTTCATTGTAGACTGTTGGTAAAAGCTTCATACAGCAACAGATAAACTAGAGGAAAAACTTGGTTTTATTCGGTTGGGATTATAAAGCAGTTTAAATAACGATAAAAAAATTTAATCAATGATTAAACGTCTTACTTAACAACGAATTCTCTGAAGTAAACTAACTCCATTGTATTATAGAATGAAAAATAGGTGAAAGCTTATCTTATTTGCCGCAAACTACATTTTTCGATTCAAAGTAGGTCCATTAGAAAGTTGAAAAGAGGAGAAGCTTTTTGTTTTCTTGAGAAGACTCCAAGAAACCTGTGACTTATAAGAATAAACAGTATAAACAGCCTAATTAATCGTTACTCAGTTGATACGGGACGTGACAGTGGGATCAAAAATGCCTTCAAGATGTGTAACAAACAGTTTAATTTGACCTTCCAACCATCCATAGAAGCTACGTTAGTTAAAAGGACAAAGCCTGGACACTGTTTTCATAAAGTCTTAGTAATTAATCTACAGCTACTTTGGTGTGAGACTTATCAATTTTCGGAGGTAGTATTTGTCACGGACCGACATCAGTTGGAGGACCATTCAGAAACTGGAAGCACTAAACAGGTCTTTTGAGTACCCAAGGGACTCTTCAGCCATTTGCAAATATGATCCCTTCTGAGACTGAACTCAGGACCGTCAAGTCACATGACAAGCATTTACCATTCAGCCATGAATGTTTGTCTCCTCTTGTCTTTCTTTTCTTGTCTACTTTGATGGTGAATACAACTCAGATGTATCTTTTTGCTATTTTATGCTGTGCTCATGATTATCTTGTCGTTAACTTTTCTGATTGATTTTCACTTTCATTATAAATCTTCTGCTCCAAATCCACTTATGACCTCCAAATATTTAACTAATTTTTTCTAAGCTTTCACTTTAATCTTTATTACTATCCTATTATGAAATATGAATTTTAAATTTTACAGTATACTAATCTATACTCTTTGCATTAGTTGAGTAATAGTAGTCTAGAAGTGTCCGGAGACAGCGCAATAAAATACAATCTAGGCAATAAAATCTGTTGCTGTTGCGGTGCTTGAACTTATATGGATTATGAAAAATTGTATTGACAGTAAGCGACCATGGACAAAGTTTGTTTTAGTAGTTATCATAATTACTAAACGGAAACTCTTTGCTAATTCTTAGGCTTTATATTACTATTGAAATTGCTAGAGTTAAGATTGTATACTTTATATTTATGAAGTGTTATTTGTGTATCATATAGATTGCAGAGTTATGCAGAAGAGTATACACTTTATGACAGACATATAGCGTTTTTGACGAGTGAAGTTTTATCTATTATCATCAAACCAGAAGCCTATGTTGTACCAAGAGAATCAACTCATGTCCAATTAATGGTTTTGGAAATATAACGAAAATTTTTTAAGGTGTTTGGTTTATTCCTTATTCTTCAGCTTAAATTAAGTGTAAAAAAATAGTTACTTTGAAAAGAGAAAAGAATAACAAAAGACTTTTGGCAACATATTAGTAGTTAAAAGTGCTGCTCTTAAAATGAGCCTAGTTGGATAGAAGCCATATAGAAGATAGAAATGAAAAGTGACTAATGTTAACATACGTAAAAAGCCATGAGATAAAACAAAAAGCAAATAAGTAAACTAATTTTATGGGACCATGTTAATTTCAAAATGTGGATAAAAGTGAAGTGTGGTTATATTTGCAACACTAGAACTGATTCTTTGCCATATTCTTTAATATCTCGAACAGTCAGTTTCGATTGTTAGAAAAATCACAACCAAGAAGTCACTGGAATATATGCCTCAGGACGTTTACAAATCTCAATATTTTGGCAAGCATCATCCTGGAGAGGCTAAAGGATACAATGGATTCAAAACTGCGACTGGAACAGGCAGGCTTCAGGAAGTTCAAACCATGTGCGGGCTAAATTGCAACGCTTCGCATCATCATAGAACAGAGTATAGAATGGCAATCAGCTCTCTACCTCAACTTTATTGACTTTGAGAAGGCCTTTGACAGCGTCGACCGAGAAGTAATTTGGAAACTGCTTCAATACTACGGAGTACCGCAAACCTTTATCCGCCTCATTCAACAACTATATGAAGATGCCACATGCCAAGTAATTCACAATGGGAAGCTCAGTGATGCTTTTGAAGTGAAGTAGAGACAGGAGTGAAACAAGGTTGCCTACTATCACCCATGATATTCCTGATTGTGGTGGACTGGATCATGCAGCAAACAGTGGGGTGCGGGAAGAGGGGGATACGCTGGACTGCGGAAAAGAACCTAGAAGATTTGAATCTCGCCAACATTGACTTGTGTCTGATGTCACACAAACTTGAAGATCTACAGGCGAAATCCAACAAGTTGACAGAAGAGGCAGCTAAGACGGGACTTCAGGTGAATATAGAGAAGACAGAAGTGATGAAGATGCCGCACCACCACCATCATCAACAACAACAACAAACTCCAGTCACCATGAACGGGAGAAACTTGAAGGAAGTAACCTCCTTCACCTATCTAGGAAGCACTGTTTCAACTACAGGCGGGACAGACGAGAATGTCAAAGTCAGAATCGGAAAAGCAAGACAGGTGTTCATTAGCCTGAAACCAGTGTGGATATCTTCTGCACTCCACTCAGAATGTGGAACAAGATACGGATTTTCAACACCAACTCAGTCAAGTCAGTGCTTCTGTATGGTTCAGAGACTTGGCGCGTCACGAAAGGCATTTCCAATAAACTACAGACATTGATCAACAACTGCTTACGCTCGCTGCTGAAGATCAGATGGCCAGAAAAAATAAGCAACAAGGAGCTCTGGGAAGGAGCCAACCAAGAACCTATCACCCAACAAATATGCAGGAGGAAGTGGAGACGGATTGGGCATACACTGAGAAGGCCGACTGTGGACACCACGCGTCAGGCCAGTAGCTCGAGTGGAATCCCCATGGGAAGCGACGAGTTGGACGTCCTAGGTGAGGGTGACATAGAAGAGATGGTGCGAGGAGGAAATGAGAGGTTGTGGGCTGTCATGGAACTAGGTTCAACAGATCTCAGAGAACAGAGTTAACTGGAGACGTGCTACTGAAGCGGTATGTTCCACTAGGAACCCAAGGGACTAATAATAATAATAATAATAATAATTTGGCAAAACGTAATTTCGGTGACTTCGATATTAATGATCAATAACCGTTGGTTTTATGTCTCCCTTGACTCTTAATGTGACTGCATGGCATTCTTTGCATATCTTATTGTATCAGTAAGTGAATTATAAGTTAAATATCACATGATAACAACATAAAGTTTTCAGCTTTTATGTTGCGAAAAGTAAGTGAAAATTCCAACTTACTGGGGCCAGATTACTTGATATTCTATTTCTCTTTCATGGAGATCCGATAGGAAGAAAAAATATCAGTTAGATATGAATGTTACAAAAAGCATCGCATTTGTCTTATGATTTATAAATTGGGATTAAGAATTTATCATAAGTTAGTTAAGTTCGTATACTAATGTATATACGTGAATGATAACGGCAGACTGAAGTTAATCGAAAAAAGAACATTTCAATGCATATTTGCAGCATATACATCCTTGAATTCAAATATCACTTGTCTTTTCTTAAACTCATAAACATTTCCAACCTAAAAATATATCTCTGTTAGGCTTTTCTACACATGAAGCGTTTTCCTTTCTTGAAGGTAAACTAGTCACCACATGCATTTAGTTACTTTCTTAACATTGATTGGTCCCTGAAGACCAGCCGATTTCACGTTGTTTAATTCTAAGTGCTGATCAAATTCTATCGGTAATTTTGTCTCTAAACAGTTAATATACATCAAAGTGAATCATGATCGTGAGCTACACTGCAAAATGGTTAATACAATTCGGTTAGCACTCAGGACTAGACAACATGAAGTCAGTTACTCTTCATTGAACAATCAATGTAGCTAGTCCAGTCCTACAGTAGGTCAATCGCAGCCCAGTTAGCTCAGTGGTAAAGTCGCTGACTAGAAAACTAAGTGATATGAGTTTGAATCTCACAAGAGACATCAATTATCCCGAGGTTGGAGACATCTTTTCCTGAAGAGTGGCAACAAGGATGAAATCCAAATCAGACAGCTCTTCCTGTCGATTACCTCCAAACAACTAACAATCACTTTGTATCTTCAAGGGAGATTCGCTTATGTATTACCCCTGTAGTGTCAAAACTAGCATGTATATAAGAAGATTAATAGACAGAGTTTCATTTATGTGTTAAACTCAATTCAAAACGAATATCAGTTATGCTAAACGTCTTCTCATCTGCTAAGTTTATTCTTGACTAGTGAATGAACCTGTAAAAGCTTACCAGCTTATCGTCTATTCTAAAGGGACTTATGCTTCCATATGGTTTCATTTTCGTCCATCTTACTTTCCAACTTAACAAATATTTGGTATCAAATATTCGTCATTGTGTCACTGTGCAATGCCCAACATAATTTATATATATATATATATATATATATATATATATATATATATATATATTACTCAGTTTTGAGGTTCATTCGGATTCATTGATTTCAGATTGGCATTCACCAAGGACTGATATCGTGAACTGATAGAAGTAGGAAACATGAACCGTTGGATCCCGACCCCAGTGGCTCAGTGGTAACATGCTGGCCGCAGAATTCGAAGGTCTTGAGTTTGATCCCTCCCAGAGTCGTTGGTGCATACTCCCGGGGGCTTCCATACTAGGAAGAAGCAGTAGTTCAGTGGTCTCAGGTTCCCAGTGTTTCTCAAATTGATGTCAGTCCATGATAAATACTAACCTGAATATATATATATATATATATATATATATATATATATATATATTCTGTACTTTATTTTCTCCACCATCTTTTAATGCTGTACAAATTTAATTCAGAAGAAACAAGTTATGAAAACAGCGAAACAAATGACGAAATGGTGGGAGAGGAGGACGGAAGTGACGAAGTGTCACTACTGACTTCATGCAACTGTATTCAATGACTTGCATTTTTGATCATGATTATTGATGAAAAGTTTACTGCATGATACAAAATTTTACATCATAACTAAGTATATTTTGATATTGTATGCACTGTTTACAAACAAATCGTCTAAAACTGTTTAGTTACATCAATACCATGTATTTATCATCTTTTAGTATAAATTTCTTGAAGACAAGTACTTACCAAACATAACTTCAAGCCAAATCAAGCGAAATGTCAAGTAGGAATTAGAAGCAAAGAACTTCTAAAACATTTTTGTTATTGTAGTCTGACATCCTTTATCGCAACATCACACCAAGATACTGGTTGGTAAGATGACAAACAATCACTTATCTTAACAAGTCATAGAGTAAAAATAAAACGTAATAAACTGAATAATCAAATGCTACAATAGGATTATATTTAAAAAATTTAGATGGCAATAAAACGTGGATATACATACTCCTATACAATTAAGATTGAGTTGTGTCACTTACAGTATCCCACCATCAGTTTTGGTTGTCGTTTGAGTCCCAACAAGCGAGAGCTCATACCTCGAAATGGCTGACACCAGTGGTCATATTTTCTACCAATAGTTTCCTTATCTTGTCCAGGACACCTATGAGCTAATACTACTCCAAGTGATAGCAAATTGAGGTAAACAATTTATTGGAATGTGTTTAAAATGTCCTAGTGAAGTCAGCCATTCTAGGTTAATAAACTTGTCAGGTTGGATATTTTCCTAATCTAATACATTTCACCTAGTTTTAACACAGCTCACTTTACTCGAACAATGCTGTAAAGATATTGAGTGTAAGGTGTGAAACGTTCTAGCCGATCAGCCGTCTTTATCATTCATGGTTCAGATCCATATAGTAAGACTAAACGCACCTTTATACAGTGAAATTAGCTTCAAATAGACTACCAGAAATCCCACTAGTGATGCTAGTAAACCAAGTTGGCCTAGGTCACTCTAACCACTTATTTCACGCCAAATGTCCGTTCACCACCAACCCACCACGGTTGATGTGAATTTTCAGGTGAGCTAGGAGGTTAGTGCATTATAAAACATTTCTGAATGGTTATGAAATGAATGTTTCGTTTTATTCGAGCTATCCATCATAAATTGCAATATGTTCAACTACCATCTGTTAAGTGGAGAAAAGAAATATATACAGGGAGGGTTTTCTCATTTAAGCCTTCATCATATCAGTTTGTAAATCGCTGTAATCGAATAAATGCTTCATATACAGCGAATACGCATTAGTAGAAGCATGTATTCTCCACTGGTAATGTATGATGACAGGAAGAACCCACTTTCATGAGGAATTAGGAAACTAAACCTATACCCTGAGTTGTAAGTATACTGAGCATTAGCACATAATTCTGTGTGTATTCAGTGTTCAATATATAATAATTACTCAAGATAAACAAAGCTTAAGGTCACATCAAGCAAAATGTTTATACCATTATTGTGATTCATCAGAGTTTTACTTAAAAAAAATAACAATTACCTGTATGGACAAATAAGATGTGACTGAGGAGAGACAGAGTCACTTGTCAGATCTTCAGTTAGGTCTCAGTTAGGCACAAAACTAGTATATAATCTGTAGACTGTGACGTAAACACCAAGAAAAGACATAACAAGGAATGAAGATACTTCATCATCTACGAATGTATCTTATCTTCATCTTTTGTCTGATGTTTTTGTGGCTTAGAGACGAAGCATACATTTGAGGTATCAGCACAAGCTGTTATCAGAAGATAACTACAACTGAGGATAACAAGTTGCTAGATTAATCTAATATTGCACATTTTCACATTTTTTTTGCTCATCTACATTGTCACACTTTACTACACACAAAAGTGCACAAATTTAGCTTGTATAACACACTTTGCACATGTATTTTGTTTCATTTAATTTCGCATGAATTGAAACAGAGTGCATGGAGCTGATCAATTATTTGATATATCTTGTTATTTTTCTCGTTGCATCATATTTCGTCATAAAATTTTAATATTTCTTGAAAGGGTAGACTGATTTAAATTTTACAGACAAAATGATTTTCAGAATAATGTGTTGTAAATTTGATGAATACCATGTACATTCAATGGTATTTATTGAGTAATATAAAATATTCAAGTTCATAACACCGCCTATTTGACTACACGGGTTGATCAGATTGGTCGAATGTAATAAACTTCCAGTAGCATTTGGAGTTAAGATTTTTATGCAAACAACCTACAAAAAGTCGATGTTTACATATTTTTTCAACATCTTTATAATACTTGACTGAAAACACGTTTGCATCCTCTCTTAACCAGTCAAGCTGGGTAATGTTCGTTAGCATGTTCTACAAGCGGAGGCATAGTACGACTGATGTGTGCTCTCGAACACTAATCAGCCTGGTTGGTAAAGGGGGGATGGAAATGTATCTATGCCTCAATAACGGAATACCTTATGAACTCAGGCCACTCAGCTCGTGTCGATATGTGGAATAGAAGCTGACGCATTGGTTCACATCAGTTTGTGTATAAGAGTTTAACTGATCCAGTGGAGCCTAGTACACCAGTCGTACCATGCATCCACTTGTAAAGTGTGCTTGCGAACACTACCCCCTCTGGCTGGCAAAGAGAAAACGAAAATTCTCCTTTATGATAAGTATGTTCGGAATTCCTTCATCTTAGATGATAGTTTTTTAAGAAGATACTAATCACATGACAACTGAAGATTTAACGGCCACCTGTATTTGATAAAAGCGCTAAACAAACTATTCAGCCCGAAAACATCTTTGATATATTAATCAGTATGGCTTATAAGTTCTCATTTTCTAACTGATAAATAAATATTTAGTGTGGTCACCGAGTTAAATATATTGAAAATACCATGGTAAGATACAGCAGTATACACGAACTGATTAGTGGATGATTACGGATGTAGTTGTCAAGTCCTGTGAGTTCAACACTTATCGTTATCTATTGGTAGAGTAAGCAGTGTCCACACACTAAGCTAAGAAACCATTTTGTGACTAATTTGTATACAAATGACGGTTTTCCAGACGATAATTTATAGATTGAATGATTTATTAATAAATTTTTAACATGGTTTTGAACCTCTAAAAGAAAATAAGTTTTCACAAGATCATACATACGGATTACTGACAAGTACCAAAAGGCATGAAACCTACATCCAAAGTTTCTAGGTGACAGACTTCTAAAGTTTGGAACCGTTTTCGATTGAGACACCCATCTACTTTTGGTTGACATTGGTATTAAGAAGATTATGATCACCAATATGACACAATTTATGGTACCTACTTAGGTGAGTTCCATTAAATATTGTCTGTGGGTTACAACTTTATGTGCAAAGTTCGTAGAAATAATAGTGAGAAGTACGTTACCCATTTTAACCTCCTGCCTCAAATCTTGTTAATATATTGGCAGAAAAGAAATTTTTACAACTAGACGTACACTTCTTTGCAATTTCAGCTACATTGTCATAATATAGAGTAAGCCAGACCACTTACATCCATCTCTCACACTCATCAATGAACTGCACAGATATAACCTAATAGCCGTCTCGATGGCTATTTACTGCCAATTTAAACAACAATTACGCATTAATGTTTTCTTAGTTTCAGATATACTATGCAATACATTTGCATTCTGTGCAATAAATATATTTGCATCAACATTGAATAGTTCACCTTTTAGTTATTTTCAAATTAATGTTTCACACCTTCTTTGGTTAATGTGATTGTAATAATTACTAATGTTATCATTCTGCTTCATTTTGCACAGTTAATCAAGAGCAAAACAGAACTAGTGGAAAGAACAAGACTACACGAGTTATTCGTAGTGGAAAACAGACATGTGATACGGATAGACCAGAAGTGAGTGATGAGGTGCAACCTTTGTTCTTGTAAATTTTCCACTGTTGAAGGTTTATACTTCATTTTATGTGATTTAAATTCACTGGTAGGCTGCTATCTAATGGTACGTGCAGCATATTCATGTTTGTTGATGTCCCCTCTATGAAGTGACGTTAGGCATCAAAATCTGAACCAGTATTCGACGTTTTAGATCTTACAGTATAAACATCAATTTGTACGTCTCTGGTTAGAGTCTTCTCTGTAGAAGTCTTATGACACAAATTATTATCTGCATTTTTTGGTTATAGGTGCTAGCTTTTCAAATAAATGCAAAACAGAAACTGGGACCAGATCCAGACTGACAGCTTTTGAACTATTGGCTCAAGAAAATGAGCGTTTGTTATTGCGCTAATTACACAAACATTTCTCTTCTAATTGCATTATATTAGGTGTATGAACTAAACCTACACTGAAGTATGAACAGAGAAATGTATACCTACTCAACAAGCAAGAAGTATCTTACTACACTTCTTTTTTGTATAGTGAACTGTGCTACAGAGTATACTAAAGTCTTAACTGATTTCGAGTCCCCAGATCACTGTAGCCAACAATACATTTTCATTGACCCACTAATCTTTGAGAAATCAGAATACTTGAGAATATGCTATACAATTACATATAATTTTGAAGCAGACATATTATACCACCTTTGTGCTAACTAACTATTTATTGATACTGCATGATGATTGAAGGTGAAGCTGAAAACTGCGGAACGGTAGGATTCGGACCAGTGTAGATAATATGGGATTGTCAAATCACAGGCTGTCAGAGTGATTAACAACTACTTATTTCAGAGTACCTTCATCAGTAGCTGGTGCCAGTTGGGGAACCAATGAAAATCCGGGAGTGGTGGACAGCTGTTTCGTCCTAGTAGAGAACTCTTCAGTATTATGCACCCATGGACCCCCAGAGATCGAATCCAGGACCCTCGGGTCTCTTGGTGAATACGATAGCAACTCAGCCAATGCATGTGGTTCCAGTGGTCTGTAGCCTCCTACTTCTGTCAATTTATAACATAACGTGACTATCCACTAAAGTCATGAGTTGGCGTCCACTTCACCTCCAACTGTTTAGTGCGTATTACTGAAGAATGCCATACTAGGACGAAACAGCCGTCCAGTGCTGTTGATTTTCTATCGGTTCCCCTACTGGTTCCAGTCTATGATGTATACTACCTTGAAAATAATACGTCCATTAACCTCAAACTAAGAAACTACTTATTAGCATTTATCGACATACTTGTAGTTCTCTTTTATTTTATTGGATCTAATTGTTCGACCTCTATTGGCATATGGGCTCCCATGAGGATGCCTCGATATTGCCTGAATGTGAATTATGGTAATTTTTTTTGGTTGTGGCTAAAACAATAGAGGATTACAAGTATATCAATAAACAGTATTAACTAATACCCGTTGTACAAGAGGTGACTATCGTGCCTCCGAGGCCCAGTGGATAACGCCTTGGTGTTCGAAGGGGTGGGCCAAAAGCTATTTCCAGGTGTTACAGCGTTTTGTATGAAAACGTGAGTTCTCTGTGTCCTGCATCCATATTTTTTGAGGTAAAAACTGCGATTACAAGTCCCTTTTAGTGCGATTTGAAGCTCCAACTTACTCACTGTGATCTGTGAGTATCATTTATCCTAAATAACTGTACTCACTTTTCGCCAAAATGGAAGTGCAGCTAACAGTTTGCACAAGAATAAACGGCATGAAACACGATTCAGTGATGGACAACATTGTAAAAACTACACAGACAGGTAAAATATTCATACAGAATACTGAAAATGTGTGCATTTTCCTCAAAAAACTCAACAACCTACGATAAGCACGATAACACCTGGGGATAACTTTTATCCTCATCCCGTTTGAAGCGATGGATACGAGGTTCCAGTCTCACTGGGAACAACACCATTCACTAGGTTGAACGTACACCCAGTTGACGAGTTCCAAATAGGAAGAAACGTGTGTCATGGATTCTTCAGCTAGCCACAACCAAATAAATTAGAAAACTACTTGCTTAGGATTAAAGTATTTACTATTGTTTGGATACCCTAATAATATGTAGCGAAATTGTATCAGTCAAATCTGACACTCCGTTGACCTTAATGTCTATGTCTTATACGATGTAATTAAATCATATGTGATAATTACTTTGGTACCAAACCAAATTGTGAATTCCTGTCTCAGCATCAGTAACGTTAGTAACGGTGTATGCATAATTACTCACTCTAATATTTTAAATCTAAACGAAATCAACAGGTAAGTGATAGTAATTAAATGCTGTTACTAGTCAATTTTCCTCAGTGAGTCAGTTTTTTCAGGTCAAGAATATGTATTTCAGTGAGTTAGAAATTCCTATATCAAGTCATTTAGGAAAGACTGACCATATCATTTTTAAAACTGTGAAATACGTGAACTAGTCACCGCGTAATAGCCGTATTTATGCTGTTTTGGTCAAACCTCTTATCATTTTGCACTTCACCCACTAAGTCAGAAGAGTCACTATAGTGTTTTGCTTTGATCGACATTTAGTGATAGAAGGTGATCGGTAAGAGACTCTGGAACTAGGTTCCATAGCTTTTACCACTAACCAGCTATGCATATTTATAACCTTAGTGAGAATAATGCCATCCGAGACACATGAAGTTATGCCACCTAATATTGCAGTTCAAGACGTTAAGGCTAGGTTATGCAGGCTAAAACTGACTTACTATGGACGTGAGTGAAATAAAGTGATCGATCACTAGATTGGAATTAGTTTCACACTGTCTTTTGATAATTAGTGACGTAGCTGTTTTGATTCAACATCCCAGAAACGTAATTTTGAATGTGTAAAAAGACACGTCTCGCTGACGACTGCCAATAAGCAAACTACATCAAACTTGGTGCTTGAAAAAAATGATTTTTCAGTGAACGGCAAGAGTAGAAACTGACAAGACAAGAAATAATTATTTTATGATG
Source organism: Heterobilharzia americana (assembly GCA_944470555.2). Taxonomy (NCBI): domain Eukaryota; kingdom Metazoa; phylum Platyhelminthes; class Trematoda; order Strigeidida; family Schistosomatidae; genus Heterobilharzia; species Heterobilharzia americana. Next base: position 55,976,298 of record OX104129.1, on the reverse strand, counting down.
ATTGTGAAAGTTATCAAGTAAACTCGGAAACTACAAAATACTAATCGAATAGTTCAAGGGAAAAGAGCATAGACTATGGGAAAATTTGCTGTTTTCATCACTTTGTGCATTGTAATCAGATTAAAGATTTTGAATGGCTAGTGATCCAGCCTTTTGAAATATCAAAGATTTTTAATTGAGGATGATGATAAAATGCTTTAAAATTTAACCATGGATAATCCAAAACCAGGCTTAAGTGACTTCATCACTACCTACTTGATCAATATGATATCATTAATTCTGGTAGCGAAATATCAAAGCCAAGGGAAGACTATACTATTGGTTTAACTTTCTTTGCATAGTTGATTTCAACAGTTCCTTAGATTGATACGAGTTGACTTGGTAAGATATTTGGGGTCAGAGAGAATAGTTAAACGTAGAGAGATGTTGATGCAATTACGAATGGTACTGTTGGTATTTCTTCTCTGTAATTTTTTTTGTATTTAAGTTTAACAGTGTTGAAAAATGCATTAACCCAGTTGATACTGTATACATTTAGTGTATATTGTTTGACAGTAACAGGAAGAATAATGTATGCATTTCAAATGAACAGTACTCTATAGTTTATCCAAGGTTGAATCAACCTTTGATTACATAGAGTCATTCAGAGACTCAAAGTATAAAGTGTTTGTTCAAAAGTTTGTTTATCTTTCAAATTATTTTTTTTTTAATACTCAATATTATGCTAAGTGAATTGTTATTGAATGAATATGTAAATAGAGCTTGTAAATCATTTGGCCAAATCGAATGTTTTGGTTCCTATCTTCCTTTGTACAATGACTAATTCAATTGACTATGTTTTGAAATCAAATGCTAAAGTTTAAAAAGCCATTTCACACACCTTCAAATAAACTGATTTTCAATTATATTGAGTAAAAAAAGCGTTCATAGGGTAATGTATATTACTCAAACTAGCAATGATTGAATGTATATGTAGTGTATTTCTTTAAATAAAGTTTTTAAGTCAATAATATTCTAATATTCACGTTTTCACCGTTATAGTTAAACAGATAATGAATGTATTTGTTTTTGTTCTAAGAACTTTTATTTTCGCGGTCGATTCTTACTATATACTACTATCACTAAAGAGATTCATTAAATAGTTATCTGATATTTACCGATTAAAAATTGAAACAAAGAATGTTATGTATACAGCCACTTCAAAGGCCATCCCAGTAACTGCTAAGATGACTAACAAGCCCTTTATATTCTACTGGAAACCACCGTTTTAGATAAAATAGAGAAATTTAACTGGTTAGTAAAGTAGTTACTAGGATATTCTTTACTGTTACTTGTATCCGAAAGCTTTTTCTGTACACTGATAAATTTTTAGTAGATATTTTGCAATTCATTTTTCTTATCGTAAGAAATGTGATGCAGGTAATGTTGCTTGGTAACTACGTGCAGTTCCAAGCACAAATCGGAGTCATAATTACTGTTTAAAACCTGATGACAACATGTAACTGCCAAATCCATATACGGAGAGTTGATCTCTAATCTATGCTCACTAGATAAAAGTTCACTACCTAGTCCAATAACTTAAAGCTCCTTATTTCTTATCGAAGACATCAGTTCGATTTTTTAGATAAAGTTGAACCGTAATTACATATGAGGAAGGGAGATTACGCAATGTAATTAATGACCTTTAAAATAAAATCCTGACTGTTTAAAGTATAGTGGAAATATGTTGACAACCGACTAACTGGATACATTTTGACATAATACATGTGTTTATGTTTAAATCTGGCCTACTTAAGTTAGTACCATGCTCTACTATATCTTAACCACTGAAATCATAACGCTTGATAATTATGGAAGCTGTACCGTGGAGACAAAACTGTAAACGACACTACTACTACTGCCGCTGCTAGTGCTTCTGCTTCTGGGACTGTTACTGCTGATACTACTACTACTAACTGTAGTAATAATCGTAACAATGCTTGCTGTAAAAACATTTTACGATGCTTGAATTAAAATGATTCAAAAGTCGGAATTCGCTCACTTGATAAGAAATGTATTATCGCCCTGCGGGACCAAAATAAACTCATATCAACTCCGGTTTTTTTTTAAACTTTCCATTCAGTTTACTTTGTTTCTTCATGTTCTATATTTTTAGAGATTTCTGAAGACTTTTAAATATTGGCGTTCAAATAATATCAGCAGATATTTCTTTATCTTAGTATATATCAAGGAATGATGTTAGTTAGAAAAGCAATACAAACTTGAGAGCAATGGACATCTGTTCCGCCCTAGGGCTCATTGATAATTTGCTTGGAAGTGAGATCTCCTGAGGTTCTGATGAGATGTCTTGACCCCTGGGACAAACCAAGGACACTAAATTCCGACCCACCGGTCCACTGGTGACGTGCTTTCTACAGAACCTGAAGGTCCTGGGTTTGATCTCTGACCGTGTCACTGGTGCACACTGCTGAGGAGTCATACACTAAGACGAAAAAGCTGTCAAATGCTACCAGGTTTTCAATGTTTATCAAACTTATGCTAGTCCGCGATGAATACCACCTTCAAATCAATCAAATCCATAGGAACCTCCAAATCGCGATGTTTGTTTATTAATCTTTACCTTTTTTTTACATAACATTTTTATAAAAAGATCATTCTAAGTTATATTAACCGAAGTCAAAAAGTTGTCTAGTGAGAACAAACATAGTTATAGACAGTCATAATATTGAGGTACAAGTTCAATGTTTCATACTTATTTTATGATATAAGTTTACTTTAAAGAACAGATATGTGTCTACATCACTAGTATTCTTTTAAGGAGAAGCACAACTTGTTTTAACTTCTAGCACTTTAAAATAAGAACGATGTAAAAACTCTCTGAAAAATCAAAGGCTAGAAATGTACATAATGAGTAGATGAAGATCAACAGATTCTTAATTTTTATGTGCAGCAACGTAAACAAGTATTTCTGTTTTCATATTAATAATAGATAGTGACTAGTAGTGGAATCCAGGACCCACCTTTCGTCCCATTTGGGACACGTCAGTTGGGTGTACTTGCCTGCCAGTAATATTGTTCTCACCAAGACTTGAACCCGAAACCCATCGCTTCAAACACTATAGCGTTATCCACTAGGCCACCAAGACACCATAGCTACTTCTTGTATGACGGGTATATTTTTTGTGTTGTTACCTATATTACAAGAAGTGGCTATCGTGACTCAGTGGCCTACTGAATAGCGCTCTAACGTTCAAAGTGATCAGCCCTGGGTTCGAGTCTCAGTAGGAACAGCATCACTCACTTGGATGTAGGTATATCAAGCTCACGAGTTCTAAATAGGAGCAAACGCGTAGCCTGGATTCTACTGCTAGCCTCTATCCATCATTATTATCGAAATTTAAAATATAGGCAATATCGAAACATCCGCGCATGTGCCCATATGCCAACAGAGACCGATCAATTCGGTTTAATCAGTGACGGGATAATGCCACCAACATCAAATTAATCATGTCTATTGTTGTCTAACTAGTACTCGTATACTTCTGGATTCCCTACTCAACAGTATTTTTATTACTATACGTACTGATACCTTTTTACTTTCTGAATACTTCTCTCCTTAGTATAATGAACTGAAGTGATACACTGTTTTGTTTGCATTATATGAAAGTTGTGTAGCTATCAAGAGTTAGAAACATGTGGTCCAATATATCGCTGAATGTCAACACTACACTTCTCACTGCTACATAAAGTTCCACATATATTCAAGTGTATGTAGGAAGAAGTGAGAACTTTCGAAGCAATGCAAATAACCGCCGTTAAAAATGACTGTATAGCATTCATCGTAAGTGATTTCATGGACAGTAATGCATACTATGTCATCAAACCTTGCGATATTCATTACTATAGTTTAAGATTTATAGGGATTATAATTCTAGGGTTGTATTGACTACGGAATGACATCAGTCTGAGAATCATTGAAAACCCGGGAGTAGTTTCCAGCTATTTTGTCTTAGTATAGGACTCCTCACTGTTACGCATCCTTGCGCTATACAAACTGACAGAAGTAGGTAACTAAGGACCATTGAACCCTGGCCTCCTGGCTTAATGTTTAATGCCTACACTGTGAAAGCTGTAGGTTCTGAGTTCAATCCCTGGTGGGGTTGCCAGTGAGTGCTGCTGAGAAGTTCCATACTAAAACGAAACAGCTGTCCAGTGTTTCCAGGTTTTCGATGGTTCTCTAACTGATGTTCGTTACTGTTTGAAATTTCAGTGTTTTATCAGCCTGTGTTAGCAGTTTATTATCCCTAATAAAATTAGATTTGCACAAAAACACCGCCAAGTTTCCTGTTAATGGGAGCATGATTTCACCTCTTCAACTGTAGTATCTGTGGTTTCGGCTTGTCATATAGTAGTAAATAAGAGAAGTATAGTGGCTAGACTCTACAGATATAGAGATCTCCATCTATGTCCTTCTAGTCAAAATAATCATTAAGATTTTGTTCGTAATTTGTTACGAAATGAATCATCAGAAACGTAGTTGCCTTTGACAATAAACAAATTAGATGAACTATTAAAATGCATAAAATATGTGGAAACTTCCACCTACAATGTTAAAACCACTTTTGGTCCATCTGAAAAAAAGATTTTAAAAAGAGTGAAAAGTACTAAAAGAAGGAAAATGATTGGATCAAAATCCAACAAAATATGAGAAACTGATGAGATCAAAGGTTTATTCTATCACAAACAAACTGTACAGTACCAGCTCAAAGCATATGCGCGCAGCTGCCTTACCTAAATGCCTAGGCCCCTAGTCAATAAATGACTAGCATTATCATAGTATGGGATGGTAATACAATCACCGTAAACTTCCTGATGTTTTGATAAAAATAGTGGTACGGTAATAAGACATTCAAAAAATGACGGTATTCGGCATTATCAGAGGAAGGCTACCTACTAAAATTTCTTTCAGCCAGCTAACCATTTGTGCAATGGCTACAGAGAAATATTGCATACGCAGCTTGACCAACAGGAACAAAAAGAAAACAAGCCAAAACACCAAACACGAATAATTACTCGAGGTACAAAATTTTAAAGGTTTGGTGGAAGCAGACTCCACTTTATAACGTCGATGGTGCAACTTTTAAATATTTTGGGAAATGATAGGTCAGTTTACAGTATCACAGTGCTTACAAATCAGTTAACCAGATTTGGTTACTCCGGAAAATTTGTGCGTGTGACCTGAATCTGTTCAGATTCACTGTGGATGAAGTCGACCCCAAACTAATGAAGCGGTCATCAGTGTTTAGGTCATTGGTGTGGTTGGTAAAATCTGCACATCAGCCTGAGAGGTTTCTAACTACTCATATTGTTTAGTGGTAGATATCGTCAGTTCATGACACTTTTGTGTCAGAGATCACATTTTTTTTCAGAGAAACCTTGCTCATATTTTAGTTGAATATTTGAGAAACTGCTTAGTTTTGAGAAATGTGAACCACCTAACTTGTGAATAACTTTAAGTTAACCATCCAGTTTATTCAGCCAACATTCTATATCAATTAAAATAAGCGGAATTTCAAGGTCATAAAAGTGAGTCAAAACCTGATTGAGGCACTTAACTTCAAGACAAATTTAATGGTGTTATCAACCACCATAATTCTAATCATCCAAGAGGCCGGTTAGTTTCCATAGTTATTAATCAATGGAACCATCTTCAAACTACTACTCTCAAGTACAACAGCTCTCATAAATAATTCTGATATTCAGTAGGTATCAAACAACATAAGTATTCAGAAACTCAATCCAGTAATCATCAGATTTTACCAGTTCAATCAAGATGATCTTAACACTGAAAGATTCAATAAAGTGGTGCTACTAATTAATTTAGTAATGTATTTTCAAGAAGAATGAGGATTTTTAATTTAGAGGTAGTATTCATCATGGACTGACATCAGTTAGGGAACCATTGAAAATCTGGGAGCACTGGACAACTGTGTCGTCCTAGTATGGGAATCCTCAGCAGCACGCACCCATGACCCGGATAGGAATCGAAGTTAGGACTCTCAAGTTTCACGGCGAAAGCGTTAACCATTCAGCTACTGGGTCGGTTTCCAGTGGTTCACAATTTCCAACTTCTGTCAATTCACGATATAACGCGACTATCACCCAAAGTCTTCAGTTGGCATCCGCTTCACTTCCGACTGGTTGCGAACCACTGGAAACCAACCCAGTGGCTGAATGGTTAACGCGTTCGCCGGGAAACCTGAAGGCTCTGAGTCCGATCCCTGGTCAGGTCGTGGATGCATACTGCTGAGGATTCCCATACTAGGACGACACAGTTATCCAGTGCTCCCAGATTCTCAATGGTTCCCTAACTGATGTCAGTCAATGACGAATACTACCTCTAAATTAATTAAGTCTATGAGTTAATAGATGGTCGTGAAGTGATAATATCACTCTGATATTAGTGATAGAAAGTGGTGAACTGTGCAGTTAATGCCCAACTACTTTCCTTACAATATGGCTTGGCTACCACATACTTATAGTCTGTACAGTATTTATCAAGATGCTACTCATCCTATTTGTAGTTACTTATCACTTTCACGCTAATCTTTCGCAGTACTCTAGTTTTCCACTATAATCGACCATTTTAAAAATCAATATTAACTCATTAGTTTATGTGAAAAACAATTACATTAAAAATCTCCAGTATTTGTCGTAGACTGCTGTCATAGCAACCAGCAGATAGTTTACACATCGATAGTCCTTCTTTCTCCTGCTTCTCACTCCGCTTTTCGATTCTATTCCGTTCGTAAATACGAGCTGCTTGATTATGCATTATTAAAAGAAACTGAATTATACGGAAATAGATCTGTCTAGTGATGCGATTTCTTGCATCTCTTATCTCAGTTGCTTTTTTGTTAATAAGATGATGTGTCTGGAGCATAAACGTCTATTAGGTTGTTAGAATAATATGATATAAATTAGCGAAAACGTGTCTTATAAGCTGTTAACATTTAGCTTTAAATTGGTACAGTTTAAAGATACTGAGAAGATTAAGTTGGGTAACCGGTGCGGAAAACCTCGCCTGGTTAAATAGTTCTCTAGTTACCAGCCGGTCCTAAGCCCGGATAAAGAGGGAAGGTCGGGCGTAGGACTAGCAATCCTATCCCAGAAAACCAACCCAACAGCTAAAGAAACTTCAAACCACAAACAAAATATAGAACACAAAAACAAACTTATTTCTCGCTGGAATCACAGAGAAGAAATGACGACGGTTGGTGAAAGCCTTCGGGTAGCCAGTTGGAAGATGTATCTTCTCTCCCTCCATGCGGACATGGAATGTCCGCACCATGTTTGAACCTAGCTGGCAAGGCTGCTCAGATTGCAAACGAGATGACAAGGTATCGCATTGAAGTGTTAAGAATTTGCGAAAGCAGATGTAATGAAAGTGGACTCTCCTAACTGTCAACTGGAGAATCAATAATCTACTCCGATATTGTCACCCAGACGACAACCACGAGTACACTCAGTTTTCCAGTGGCTATCATCATGTCTCCAACAGCATCATAAGCTCTCCTACAGTGGGAACCAATCTCCTCCACTATCAGGATCATGACAGCAAGGTTCAACTCAAAAGGAAGGAAAGTCACAATCATACAATGCTAGGTTACGCACCTACAAATAATAAGGCAGATGAAGAGCAGAAGGAGGAATTCTACAGACAGCTGCAATCAACACCAAACAAGACCTCAGTTGGCGATATCAAAATTCTAATGGGTGGGGTGACATGAATGCCAAACTAGGATCAGACAACACAAGAAGAGAACTAACCATAGGTGGAGAAGCGTTCGGTGAAATTAATAAGAACGGAGAACTGTTTGCAGAATTCTGTGCATTCAACGATTTGGTGATTGTAGGCCAGGCACTGTGTTCAAGCACAAGGATATCCACAAAGCAACATGGATTTGACTTCACCAGACACCAGGACACACTAAAAATTAGACTGACATTATCTCAATCGAAAGAAAATGGAGACGCAGTCTACTTGACACAAGGTCAAGAAGAGGAGCAGATGTAGGTTCAGAAGACTCACTATCTAGTGCAAAGAACCATCCAAATCAAGTTGAAAGCCTTCAAAGAAGCTGGTGATATACCACAGTTCAAGTACAACCTTCGGAAACTGAAGGATGAAACTACAAAGGAAATCTTCACGTCAGCCAGCCAACAAGACAAAATTTGAGATATCGAGCAACATCCCTGAAGAAACCTGTGTGGAAGAACACTGGGACTCTTTGAAAGCAATGTGGAAAGAAACCTGCATAACCGTGTTAGGAAGGAAGAAGAGAGAAGATAAGGAATGGATCTCCACGGATCTCGACATGGAAGCTGATAGAGGAGGAGAGGAGGATGGTGATGGTGAAGCAGAAGATAAACCAGTGCAGGAAAGGATGAATGACGAGAAGAGGAATTGAGTGCAACGTATAAAACACTGCTCTGGACAAAGAAGTGAAGAAGAGTGCACGGAAAGACAAAAGACACTTCTACGACACACTGGCAAGTGAAGCAGAACAGGCTGCAGGTAGGAGAGACCTGGCAACATTGCATCAAATAATCAGGTTACTATCTGGCAAGAGATCAACACAGACGAAACCAATGAAAGATAGTGAAGGAAAGCTAGTTACCACCAAAGGAGAGAAACAAAGGAGCTGATGGGCTGACCACTTCAAAAAGCTCTTGAATCGAACACCACCACCACCTGAAACTCATCCACAAATACCACCAGCAGCCCAGCCACAGAACTACAAGTGAACATAAATCCTCCAACAAAAGTCGAATTCCTGAGCGGAACGCCATAAAGCTACTGAAATACTGGAAAGCAGCAGAACCAGATGAAATTCTGCCAGAAGCACTGAAAACAGAAGCAGAGACCACAGCAGACATGCTCACACCACTATTGCAGACGGTGTGGAAGAAGGGCTACCTTGTCAAACTGCCGAAGAAGGGAAACCTCAGTGTTTGCAAGAACTGGTGCGGAATCACGCTCCACCTCTCTCCACCCAAGCAAAATATTAAGCTACATCATCTTGGAGAGACTAAAGGATGCGCTGGATTCAAAACTACAACCAGAACAGGCTGGCTGGCTGGCTGGCTGAATTCGAGAAGTACAAATCATGTGCGAACCAAATTACAACCCCACACTACGCATCATCATAGAACAGAGTACAGAATGGCAGTCAACCATCTAAATCAACTTCATCCACTTTGAGAAGGCCTTTGACAGCCTCGACCGAGAAGTATTTGACAGTTTCTTCAACACTACGGAATACCGCAAACCTTCAACAACTATATGAAGATGCCACATGACAAGCAATTCACAATGGGAAGCTCAGTGATACTTTTCAAATGAAGACAGGAGTGAAACAAGACTGCCGTCTACTATCAACCATGATATTCCTGATTGTGGTCGACTCGACTGGATCATGCAAGAGATAACAGTGGTGAGCGAGAAGAGTGGGATACGCTGGAACGGGGAAAAGAACCTAGAAGATTTGGATTTCGCCAATGATTTGTGTTTAGTGTCTTGTGGCACAAACTTGAAGATCCAGATCTACAGGCGAAAACTAACAAGTTGGCAGAAGGGGCAGGGCAGCGAAGACGGGACTTCAAGTGAACGTAGAGAAGACAGAGGTGATGAAGATACCAGACCAATACCACCACCACCAACAAACTCCAATCACCATCAACGGGAGAAAGGTAAACGAAGTAGCCTCCTTCACGTATCTAGGAAGCACTGTCTCAACTACAGGCGGTGGCACAGAAGAGGACATCAAAGCCATCCAGGATCGGAAAAGCGAGACAGGCGTTCATTAACCTGAAATCAGTGTGGAGGTCTACTGCACTCCACTCAGCATAACGCATGAACAAGATCCGGATTTTCAACACTGTCAAACTCTTCTGCGCTTAGCATAAAGAACAAGATCCGAATTTCCAACACCAACGTCAAAGCAGTGCTCCTGTATGGTTCAGAGACTTGGCGCGTCACGAAAGGGATTTCCAACAAACTACAGACATTCATCAACAACAGCTGCTGTCCACGCTGGCTCGTCACTGGAGATCAGATGGCCAGGATAATAAGAATAAGCAACAAGGAACTCTGGCTGGCTGGTGACGAACCAATCAAGAAGCTATCGCTGGACAAATATGTCCTGGAAGGAAGTAGAGATGGATTGGATTGTGCATACACTGGGAAGGCCGACTAGGGACATCAAGCATCAGACCAGGCCGTGGAGTGGAACCCAGATGGGAAGCGACAGGTTGTTCGTCCGAGGTGAGGGTGACATGGAGGAGATCGTGTGAGGAGGAAATGAGAGGTGTCGTGGAGCCAGGTTCAAAAGATTTCAGAGAACAGAATGGGATGGAGACATGCTACTGAAGGCCTTTGTTCCATTAGGAACCCAAAGGACAAATAATAATAAAATAATAATAACTGGTGCGGATGAATAGTATCATGTCAGTTAACAACAATGAAATATGTGCTTCCCCATGCGAAGTCCTGACTTATTTAGAAGACCATCTATATGAAAAGACTGGACTGTAAATCAGAATCTTATAACTCTGGCAAGTGAAGAAGGAAAGTCATTTCATAAAGACTTTTTCAAAATATGACGTTAAATTCTGATTTCAAACCAATCGGAGCTGACAAATTTTCTATAAACTTTGGGTTTTGATTGGAGATGAAATGAAAACCCAGGTTTCGACAGGTATCAAACCAGTGACTTACAGGCTACTGATCAGGTGAGCTATGAAACCTATTTGCTTACTAGGTCCTAACTTCCTTTCAGTCACCAAGTGTTCAGCTTGACAGTAATGTCAATCGGTGATACGTCGCAGTCATTTCATCGTAATTACTTTGGCTGTCCAGTTAGGTCATCTCATCTCAAACAGAATGAAGCTGGCTTAAAGACAGGGGGTGCCGGATTGACGATTAATGGGAGTATAAACTACTCATACCATGACTATCTCAGACAGTTTCGTAAGTTTTTCTTATAAGACTGACATGAATTTATGGAGGTGATTTTAAATAAGCACAGTCTTTATCGAAACCAAAAGCTGATTTTTATTTCTATTATTACTTCATATTGGTGCAGCCTGAAGAGACTGAAGACTTATTTGATACCTGAATGCATTCTCTGTTCTGTTCTTTATATGATTCCACTCGATTACTTTATTTACTAGTGTTAACCACTGGTTTTTTGGCTTGAGCAAAACTAAACTTATTGCATGCTGTGTTAACTCTGTACGTGGTTATGTCACTATTTGGATGTTTCATGCTACGATGAAGCACTAGTTTATTTCTTTTCTTACTCATACTACTTTGACTGATTTGGTTCAGCAGTCATGAAAGCCATAAGATTAATGCAGAAGACCTTCAGAATATTTCAAAACATGGATTTCAGTATTGATTGAGTATGAAATATAGATCATTCTACACAACATTAGTCAGTTTCGGTTCATTTGCTCTGAATTTTCTAGCAATCGATTTCGGGTGTAACCCTGTTTTGACGATAAAATTCAGCACCTTTCTAAATAGCTGACACCAACGGTCAGCGATTTCATGGATAATTTGAAATCACCGAAGCTGTTTTATTATTTAAGAGCAATATATAGTATACCTAGCAGGAAAGCTAAATCATTTAATAGCATTATAACCCTCAGTCGGCTTCTCTGACTGACATGTGTCAAGGATGTCTAACATACGTTGGGTTTTGCGAAGGCTAAAAGTGACCATTTCACGTGTCAGCATTGGAATTCATGACTGGTTTACACCAATATCTAGTTGTAGGATACGGAATGTATTCGTAAAATACGCTGATCAGATCAATTACTTGGACAATTTTATTCTCTCAGTTTTCTGGTTGCTGACTCAATCTTATCATAGATACAGAAGGCTTACTCGGTATACGCCAGTTTAGTCCATCTGTGAGGTAGGTGAAATATCCGACTACCTATCAAAAGGAGAATCAAATTACGGTGCAGTGCCTTTTATCCTGTTTTATGTCTGGGAAACATCATCACTGAAAATAGGATACATGACAAGGTAAAGTGTTTTCGATCATATGCGTCTTCACAGCGTTGCTTGTGTATACAGGAAGCACGATATGAAAAATATTAAGGTTTAGTGTAGACTAATTGGATTGGGAAAACAATTCAGTCACTGAGACTGTGAGACCTCATCGACTTAGATGGCTTAAACATGTATTAAACATGCCAAGCCATATTCTAATTCCATGCACAATGTTAACCTAAGTATAAATCGATTGGATGAAGACTAAAGGTAGTCAGACAAATATGTGGCGCCGATTCATCAAGTCTACGATTGCCGGTCTATGTTGATATGCATCATGTATATGTGAACAATACAGTGCTCTGTCGTGATACGGTTAACTATAGGACAATAACTTCTTAAAACAGTACTTAGCTGACACCGGAAGAAAACTACAATGGGAGTGAAAGTATATTTACTTCAGCCGAATGGTGTGATGGTAACTAAAAGTTCATTGGTTGACATACTTTTGATCATGAGCTTATTTAATGTTCTATAATCAGTACAAGTTTGCACTTCATGTGTCGTTTATATAAGAAACCTGTTCAGAGGTGATGGCTATGAACTATTGAGAGGGTTCATAACTACCAACTTCAGAATTTTATCGATATTCTGCCTACTACCTGAAAACTTTTGCGATCTAAGCATCCAGCTGTTCATGAGACTGGAAAACTTCTAGTAACATTATGGTATATTGCTATGTGTTTAGGCAAGGATTTTGTGTAATACGTTTCCGTGAGATGACAAAATCCTCTCCACAATTTATCATACACGGATGTGTTTTTCATTGGAGTGGTTACCAATTTTATTGCTTCTGTGTTAATAGTGATACCAGGGATGGAACATTAAAAATTATGACTGATCAGTCTATAGCATCTAGAGTAAACTAACCAAGTCAATTGTAATAATAAATATTTGGGCAATATCGAGGTATCGACATAGTAGCCCATATGCTAACAGAGGCCGACCAATTCGATCCAATACAATAACGGGGAATTACAAGTATCAATAAATAAATAATTAAATACGTAACGTTTCGTAACATTTTCTGATTATTTAATTATTACTTAGTTAACTACCTCTACATTATATTTCATGAAATCTTCATTTACGTATCTGTTTGAAGTCCCAAAGGTCGATAAAATTATCTCGTCTGGATATACAAGAGATCATATCTTTAATTTATTTGCCGAATTTCATTTTTATTTGAAAATTTGTCAATCTTTGCTTCAACGGAATTCGGAGTTTCAAAGACATTTTTTTGATTCTCGATACTTTTAAAATCGTTGTGTAACTAATTTTTATTTATAACTAGTATTATAATTACGATTGTCAAGAATCTTCTTAGCTGCAGCTAGCAGAGGAATCCAGGACGCGTGTTCCGTCCTATTTGGGACTCTTCAACTGGATTTATGTGCACTCTAGTGAGTGATGCTGTCCCCACTGAGACCCGAATATCGTAATCATCGATTTAAAAGCCAAGGTCGAACAATTCGATCCCGTAAGACAACGGAGAATTACAAAAATATCAGTAGATAGTAATAACTAATACCTGCTGTACAAGAGGTGGCTATCGCACCTCTGTGGCCTTAGTGGATAACACCTTGGTGTTTGGAGCGATGAATACGAGGTTTGAGTCTCAGTGGGAACAACATCACTAACTGGGGTTCACGTACATCCAGTTGATGAGTCCCAAATAGGATGGATGCGCATCCTGAATCCCTCTGCTAGCCACAACTAAGTAAACTGCCATGAATTACATTCAGGCAATATCAAGGTATCCGCATAAGAAACCCTTTTCTCCATAGAGGTCAAACAATTCAATCCAGTGAAACAACGGAGAATTACAAGCATATCGATAAATATTACAAGAATGTTATGATATCTGGTTCAGTTTTTTATTTACTACTTAATTATATTTTAGTCAAGTCCAGAAATGAGCGAACTAATAAATCCATTGCTGGATAAAGCCACATATATTGAACCATATGGATTACAGATTGTGGGCAATTTTACTTTGGCTTTCTTAAATTTGTCACGTAAGTTTATTGATCGATACCTCATCTTGCATACTGTAAACAGTACAATTTTATTGAGTATAAATATTTGTTCGTTTTCATGTGGTTTTCAGAAAGAATGTATAACAGTCCAAAAATGCTGGATAAGTTCTAGACGGTAGTAATTAGTAAGTAGTCATCAAAGAAAAGTACTGAAGTAAGAGTTTTCATCGCTGGTAATGAGCACTTTCGTCTTTAAAGTGTTAAGTTCTTCCCTTTTTCCAACATTCCTATATGCTGGCTTACCTGTCGCAGTAAGCAGAAAGTCTTCAAGAGATATGGAAGAGGATGGTACCGTGAATATAGAAGTCCCCGTTTTGCATCGTTCAAATATATCATGGTGATTTGAAACACTTTTTATTACTCAGTGATTTTATGATTAAGCGATATCCAGCTTTTGATTTCAAACATTTTTTACTAACAGTTTCTAACTTATCACTGGTTCTGATGTTGTATCATTCAAGTAACTGAAATATTTTATGCCTAATTTTGTACAAGCACATAATGTTCAACTTACATAGGAATCTGAAACATATGGTCAAAAAGAGGAAACTTTCATCCTTATATATTAGTACTACAGTACTACTAAACACAGTTAACTAATTACACCAAATATAATACAGTATCACTAAAAGTCACATTGGTTTTCTGAGAAAGATTCAATGAACACGCGAATCATAGATACGAAATTAGCCATTCCATAGAGGGTAATTCTGGATTATAGTTAAATTTTTAAAAGGCAAGTAAAGCACTGAATGGATCCCATGTATTAGAAGTTGGAAAATGTGAAACACTGAATCCTGACATAATAGTTGAATAGTAAAATGCTTATCAGATGCTTTAAAGCTTTTATACCTAATCCTATCTCGGGGTCATTGGTATCCTCTTCTAATAAGTTTCAAATAAGGCCAACAAAACTATGTGATACCATCTGGTTTTCAGTGGTTCGCTCACCAATATAATTTCGTTATCAGAGCTTTCTTTCCCTCAAGCTGTATATTATTTTTCACATAATTGTAGAAAACTGACGAATTTATATTGATCAAAATGCTATGAATGTATTTTACTTACTGGTAAATATACTTACTGAATTAGGTCATCGTTAACTTTTCATAGCAGTGTAAAATTCAATTTCAAGAAGAAAATTGACAAAATTAAACAATATATGCGTTTAAAAGAAACATATTTAATACTTCATGGTTGTAATCATCACAAGCTGACATTATTTAGTGAACTACCGAAAACCTGGGAGTGCTGGACAGCTGTTTCGTCCCAGTATAAGACTCCTCAGCAGTACGCGCCTGAGACCCTGTGAGGGGTCGAACTCCGGGCCTTTCGGTCCTTGCAGCGAGCACGTTGCCGTTCAGCCACTGAATCAGAGACCAACGGTCCCTACTCTGCTACTTCTGTTAATTGACGACGCAGTTTAACCACCATATAATGTCACAAGTGAACTTCCGCTTCACTTACGAATCGATTGACCCCATAGATCACAGCCTCACGTTAAAAATTCGGAAATTCCAAAACGAAGCACATCACTAATAAGAATCGGACATTAATTTGCGTTGAAGGTTTGTGGGGATTAATTGATTTAAGCTCACACTGCTGAGAAGTTCTACACTAGGACGAAACAGCTGTCCAGTGCTCCCAGGTTTTCAATAGTTTTCCAGTTAATGTCAGTCCTTAATTAATCCTACCCTAATAGATTTTAATGGAGGCGGAGTGATTAAGACGTTCCTCTACGAATAATCACCACTCATTTACCTGGAAATTATGTGGTTTACTACACTAATCGACCTGAAAAGCAGACATAAACAAGTAAATCACATCCTGACACAATACAATGACATAATAAACTTTATTAGCTACGGTTTCAGCAAGCATGCAGACAAATGATCTATATTTGATGAAATCCGAATGTTACGGAGTTTTGTGGGTATGATGAAAGTTCACTATAAAAACTACGAGTATTTATGTAGTACGTAATGAGTGCCTTCAGTAGTCAGTCCCTTCTATAAACTTGAAATTAGCAAGTACAAGGCAAGGTTTATCTGTCCAATGTAATTTAATTGAGTCAAACATTTTGAAACTTCCTGATCAAACATTCATTTTTTTAAAGATTTTTATTATATGAAGCATTTGTTTGTTCGACCATCTTTAACTATAGAATTATGTGTTGTACGATGTATAGGTAAGGTTATAATCAGGTTCACTTACTATAGTCACTGATCTTATTTGTGTGCTGTTTGATCGACACATAATATGGCTAGCACGTTATCGAGAGGATAATTATCAAGACATAAACCTGACATAGTGATACTGATGAAGACAACTATTATGAACTTCTGTTATTTAGGATAGAGAATTCAATGTGCTCAATAAAAATGATCAGCATGCACTAAATTTTCTTTTATAAAGTATGGATTGTTTTTCAAAATCCCCTAATTTTTTTCTAATGTTTTAAATTTAGCGTTTACCTTAAATATACATGAGTACAGTAAATTAATTATAAAATACGCTATGGTTTCAACATCAAATGAAGGAGTCGAAATGAATAATTAAATAGATATCGTAACATTCACATGTTTTAACTGAAATCTTACAAGCTATTCAATCTGAAAATTATTACATACTACTATAAGTATTTTTAAGTAGATATGAATCTATCTTGGTATATCAAACAAGTATGATGAATGGCTTTGGTAGTTCCATAATTAAAAAAGTATCTTTAATTTTAAAAAAAACCTTCTTGTACCATATCAGGTAACTTAATTGGATTGAACGGTTTTAAAGCTTTGCAAGAAGCAGTAACATACCAAGTGAATATGCTAAATGGTGAATATGCATCATCAAACCTTGGTACAGGGTTATTAAAACTATTGATTGACGTAAGTCATAACTTAATATTAACCTGAAAACTTTATACTCTTGAAAACCGTCTTTCTAGCAAGATCGAAATGTTGAAGAATAAAACAAAATATTTTTTTTGATTTCATTATTTGTTGTTCTAGCGTATCACACTAGGACTACAAAAGTGAAATACACATTAACTTGGTATCTAAGCTTTTCCTAACAGTCCACTTCATTAGGATAAGTTCAAACATAAAACGTATTCTCTCTTAATTATTTTATTTAAAGGATAAAAATGTATCTGTCATAGTCCTTCGTCAGAAATCTTTACTCTGCCTTATAGCTTTTAATTCAAGAATTATGATATCTATAACAAAAATTTAAACTAGCTTATTGGTTCATCTACTGATTCACTGAAACAATATTGAACTTGGGGGAAATAATGCTTAGGTCTAAGTCATCCTGTTCCTTATGTCACATCAAAAAGAATCAAAAAGCCAAAGAGGGAATGATAGTGAACACTCTAGGATCACATTAAAATCTATTTTTATCAACAAAAACATAATACATAGACCAAGTGTCCACCTATGCAGATAGAGGGTAAACCTATTTACACGAATAATGGATATTTTGAAGTTCATCATGTAGCATTTACAACCATCGCTATATTCTATACTAAGATTACAAACCACTACAACTTAAGTTTACAAACAATAATGAATTAGTACATGTGAATTTGTTTCCTTCATAACTTCTTTAAATCAGTTCATACTGCTGGGAACAGCTCAAACTAATTCGATCTGGAACAACAAATTCTAAAGAAATCATTCGATACTAATTTGGACAACCTCAGCAAATTAATATACGTTATTATTAAAACACCATACATGTTTTCATAGACAGAATAACCCGTGAAACTAATTATTCAGTCTAAATAGAAATAGTTTATGCATGGGAAGGATTGCTTTTAAATGTTTTTATCTTTATATCGATGGAGTTGACAAGAAAAAGCTAATGTTATTGATAGAGTTGGTTTGCAAATACTTAAACTCAGTGATGATTACCATATTCAGAAGGGACTCCACACCTAAATAAAAATATTTTATTGACAAGAAAACTCCTTGATATAAGTGTAAACCCTGGACACTATGGTAGAATATAATTCCACACAAGTAGTATTTATACTATGACGTTTCAACCATAAATTATTGTTCATGATCAACTCAAAGTAATCATACAAATTTTGACATCTAACTTTTATAATCCTATCATCTCATATACAGTGCCAGTAAAACTTTCTACATCTCTAGCATATGTGTTTCATCATTCCTACTGCATATATCGGATGCTGATATGATGTACAAAGAATCGATAATCAATCTTTCCACCTAACTATACTGAACTTTAATACAGTTGCTTTTTTCAACCTTTGAATAGTTGTAAGTCAGTGGATGCATTGCAATATGCAAGATCTTTTATGGGCTGTTGGTCTTAATGGGGTTTATTATGCTACATTTGTCTAAGTTCATATATTCCGACAATATGACTGATCTCTAACGGCTGATTTAGCCTATTTATTAGGCAGATCAAACTATTTTATTCAGTCCGGTCAACAGAACCAGTTAGCCGACAAAGTTTATCTCTGAGTTAAATTTTAACTTTGAATACCCTGTTAATTCTAACCTTGTTGAGAACTTGACGTAGATATTATGATGTTCCTTTCTTGTATGTTAACACAATAGAAGCATTGAACCCCTTTCTGCTTGAGTCGCCTTTGTTATTCATAATATTACTATTACTTCATCTTATATGGATTTCTTCATAAACTCTATAAAATGATTGCTCTTCGATACTGTTGCCTTTATCTGTTTTAATTCCATATTTAGATTCTTTTATTCACCAAAGAGTATTCTAGCTTTACTGTTTAAACACTTCACTAGACCCGTTTTAAGTGATATCGAAAGAGATGACTTGAAGTCTGGACGCCTGATGGTTCGTTTTCTGTAGATGGTAATGGCTAAATCACCGTCTGTTCTTTGTTTTACTTTCGGATCCAATATATGCAATATCCTTGTTCATTTTTTAGCTCGTTAGTGAATCACACAGTGAACCACACAGGGTTTTATACTTTTATCTAATCTACTCTATCTTATTACACTAGTTACTAAAACAAAATAAGACATCATTTCTGTCATTGAGAAAGTACTGTGAGGTGTAGACTACACTGTCAAGTATAATCACCAACTTTGTTTATTCAGTGGGGTGGTTTCCTGTAAACTTTTAAAATGAAACATACTTTCTTCACTGTCAGCGCATGTACGTAAGCTAACTAGTTGTCAGACATCAGACTTGAAGTCAACATATGCTGAAAACGGCCTCACTTCCAAATGGGTGAAGGCGATCCTTAACCTAGGTTTTATGATTGCTGATGACTGCCTACAAACAGGGAACCTGGGTCTAACATTTCCAGTTGATTACCTCCAGCCACTTAACATTAATTAAAAATGTATCACAATGGTGCCTCTTAGCTTGTTAATCACATTACAAAAGGATCGATCGAATTCGGTGTGAACTTCAGACCACACAACGTAAAATTGGTTACTCTACGGTACACTATTCATTACAACACACTGTTTAACCGTACCCAAATGTAATGATTCTGCTTTTTCCGTAGATAATGTCAAGAGATTTTGAAACGTTTGTCAGATAAACTGAATATGATAAAATTGTTTCATCACAGTAACCCAAAAGATTAATTACTTACAACTGAAGTATGATGATACCATTGAGCAGTTTCTTACGCATACTAATGCATCATAACTATTGTTTTCTTTCTGTTTTTTGATGTATTTCAACAGAATAATGCACTTAGTCAGGACTGTGAGATGATATCATCTATTAATGAAATGCTGGCGCCACGTGATCCTTCATTGAAAGGCTTGAATAATGATAAAGTCATAGAACCAGAATTATCTAATTCCAATATTACAATAAATTCATAACAAGCAAGACACTGCGTAGAATTTGTAAATTTACAAACCTTTCACTGTGATTTCTTTTTCTTAATTTGTGAGGAAATTATTATTATTTTGACTATCTGAGATACTCATGGTATGGAAAACTTGTATTGATAATGTGTGACGATTGAAGGTGCAATGAAAACTCCGGCCACGAGAAGATACGGACCAGTGACCACCGGGTTTCCAGGCCGATGCTCTGTTAACTGAGCTAACTGATACCTGACTACTGACCAGGTATTTTTATTTCACTTCATTCACCAAGACGTTTGCCTAACTGCCATGAGAATGCGTGATGCGTTAATGTTTCTTGATCGTGCTCACACTAGCTGTCCATTCAAGACTTCTCATCCCATTTCAAGCCCTAATGTAAGAATGCATTCCATAATGTTGGATTTGCATACCAATTGGTCGATAGACATTTACCAGCGCTGAACAAAAACGAATAAACAGCTACATCGGTAACCCAGTGATGATCGATCTTTATGATTTATCCAGTTCCATACAGAGGTTAAATGGAATCACTTAGAAACATCATTTTCCTCATCGTTACAAATACGCTTTGTTAATCAGCGTCAACAAGAACCTAACCTACATCCTGTGCTTACAATTGATTTTTTATAAGACTTAAAAGCAAACAGATTATGCTAGTGTAGTGATTCGTTTGTACAAATGAAGACAGTTTTTATCATCAGATAGTATCATTTGATGAATTAATTATATAAGAGGGGCAGAAGAAGTTCAGAATAGGAATATTAAGTAATGTAACTTCTGATAACCTTTGAGACAAATCTTTAAGTTTTCAGGTATCTTAGTGTCAACTAAACACTGAGTACTCGAATTCAAGTGTCACTATTCACATTTCATAGCTTCAAGTAATTCATGATATGATGCAGACATCGTTTATCACTATTCAATTGGTTGTACGTAAGCAGCATTTTCTTTCTGTTGAAGACATCATTGAATGAATAAAGAGTCTTTAGAGTAAATTTGAGATATAACGATTTGTGAAACCAGACAGAAATTGTCCTAAAAATAAATGAATGACGAAGAAGTGGTTTTGGATAAAAGAAAAGTCACTGATGTATATCAAAACGACATTAATAAATGAATACAGTATCTTCATTAGCAAAATACATTCAAATGAAATCAATGAACAGGAACTGAATATAGGTAGAATTTCTTAAGTTCTAATACATAGACATTAAAGGCTGCCCTGGAAGAAGAAAGAAATTTGTATGCTGATCTATTGTTTCGCATTGCTACGCCCATTAACAGCACAATAAATGACAATGAAAACTGAAAGGATAAATAATATAATGAAACTAAGGAAGATGTAAACGAAGATCACCAGCAGTACTTGAACAATTAAATCGTATTCGTCATGCCCTCAGCAACTATGCGCACATTCGTGTAGTAGACAGTTAGCCAACACCTATTTTGTGAGGTCTGATGATATTACCTGGATGCCCAAACCTCGATAAGTGTGGCAGTGTTCTAACTTGAAAGACGTAACTTTCTGTCGTACTGTTGGTGGTGTTGACAGGTTAAGAATTAGAAGTTGGAAACTCTCAATGAAACAACAAGATAGGCAGCCACAATGGTTTGAATGAGTTCTAATTGGAGTCGTAATTATAGACTTTTTATGAGCCTTGGTTATTCCTTCCGTCTTTTGTTCATCTTGTTTAATGTATTATTTTCCGTAGTGTTGGAAGGTGTAGTTTTTTATTGGTTTATCTGTCTTTTTATTTTTGGTTTCATGTTACACACTCATGCGTGCTTTTGCGAACTAAAACCATAGAATCATAAAATTTAACTGCATTCCGCTCAGCTTCATCTGAGTTATCTCGTTACATCATAAGCTGCAACATGTAAATTGCCATCCATAGCCCAACACCCAAACTTCTGGCAGCGAAAACAATTGAAAGAAGCAAAAGATCGGTATGCAGGAAGGAATGCCTATTGTCAAAAAGTGGGACAGTCCTCATTAAATATGGTACACCTTGCACTAAAGCCGTCATTTACAAAATATGCTTCATTTCCTCTTCTGCTTCTTTCTTGATTTGCTGTTCATACACCTACCTTGTCTTATGCGTTTCTCTTGGCGGAATCCTTACCCATTGCTGGTAGTTCTCTATGATTTCTACCACCCTCTCAACATATACTACTTATATCCATTCTTATCAGCAACGTCCACTACAGCATCACTCATCAAGGTTCATTTTCATAATCTTATTACTATTATTGTAGATGACATGCAGAAGCATACTTGATATTTTAAATTTTCTGTGATGACCGTCTTCATGTGGAACTGTTTTATTTCTCAACTGCAGTAACAATAAAAGAGAAGTGATCAGTTGTTATACCTCCCAACGTTCACTATTTGAGGATAGCGAACCGTTTTCAGATACATATCAGTAAACGGATCCATAAGGATAGATAATATTTACTTTTGTAAAAAGAACATTTGATGCTCAAAGCATGCATTTATCCATTATTAAATATTGTCAAAGAGTTCAAAATCGAAGTTAATCAAAAAGTACATAATTCACAAACTCTTCAAACAGTTGAGTACAAAATCTTCACACTTGTGAATTGAATCTAGTTTAAGTGAAAGTGCTGTAATTTTCCTAGCTAAACACTTACTTATTAAAGAAGCTCAATATTCAGTAACAAATTTTTCAGGTAGAACCTCTTCATAAAAAATGGAATTCATGACCATTGCAAAAGAATCTAGTTATACTACGATAAAAATGGGTTTAAAATAATTATTCCCTTTGATGAAGTTGCATACTGTAATAAGAATGCAAGGGTAATCTGAAAAATGTGATGTATTTGCGTAATTCATTTCGAACAATCTGGTCATACTCTTACTTAGCAAGGCATTTTAAATGAAAGGTGAATATAGGATGGGATAACACAAATAAATTAGGATTATACGAGATTTGTTAGTCTCAAGTATAAGATTATATCTGAGAAGGAGAAATGTGGATTCTTACAAATCTTGTATTTCGAGTCACACTTTTCTCAGACAATCTTTCTAGTAAAGTGCAATCTAATTTTTCAAACCTTGTTTGTCTATCTGAGTGTCATAGGGATAATTGTAATGAGAAATTCCATAAATTAATGGGAATTTATACTCATGTATCGTATGTTGTCGGAGATCTCGCTCGCATATAATATTAAATTAGTTGATTTTTGTAATGTAGTCGCCAAAACAACCAAAGAAAATCTGATGCTTAGATTATCAACATCTCTCTAGAACAAAACACTTATGAGTCCTTTACCGATCACTTCAAATAATTATGTGTCTAATCTCTCATCTTTTGAGTTATATATATCCTATTGATAAAGAAGCTTTGTTTATTGGATTTAACTTATCTCTTATACAAAATTTCCGAATTAGGGCTTGATGCCCACTTTCAATATCTTTAGGACCAATAGAGTTCATTTATCCCAGCTTCGTCTGAAAATAAAAGCTAATGAAAGCTAAGCTTGTCGATATCCCTCATAATATCATTAACCCTGGTTCCAAACAGAGAAACATCCTGAATTCTCAACATTTCAACGCATTCAAGGGACTGCAGAATAAAAATGACATAGTCATTCGTTACAACCCACAGGATGTGAATATCCAAATTCATACGGTTTACCCAAGATACACAAAGTTGATATCACATTACGTCCAACACTATCGATATGTTGCTTTCCAGTGCATGAATTAGATAAATGGTTAGCACAAATGCTAAGTGCAATCAGAAATCAATTATGTAAGTTTGCATTAAAAGATACCTCTGAACTTATTGACCACTTAAATGACATCACTATCAAAAATACAACAATGTATTCTTTTGATGTAATTTTCTTTATTCATGTATATGCCTTTAACTAAGACTGCTGAAATTCTTTGTGATTATATATCCTTGAATAATCCCTCATTCTCTATCCTTCCAAAATACTTGAAACAACCATTACTACTATGCGCTGATAAGGTTCACTTCACTTTCAAAGGTGAACGTTTTTGATAAGTTGATGGCATCGCTGTGGGTAGTCCTTCAGGATTATTGTTAGCTGGTTTCTATATATGACATGTTGACCTTTTGACTTCGGATTTAATCAATAAATTCACTCTGCACAGGATGATAACGTAGTTATATGCAGCAAGTATATGGATTGCAACAGGCTTTTTAGGGAGACTTACTCCCATAAAATAATGTCATATCATTTTGTCATGTGAAGTAAAAAATGATAATCAGTATCCTTTTCCTGACATATTATTAACTAGAGCTTGATAAAATATCAGTGTACAGAAAATCTAAGTGAACTGGATAGTACCTAAACTTTTACATACTCTGTCCAATCCAATAAAAACGGGTTTTGGTAAAGTGCTTATTCAAAAAGGCTCAACATATCTGCACAACAGGTACTTGAAAATACTAGATCAAATTCTTAACACAGATGCTAATGAAAAACGCATATCCACTAAATTTCATCAATCATCATAAAGCGTCTCAACATTGTGAACTAATCAGCATTCTTGTTTGATGCTGCCAGTCACTAAGATGAATACATAATCACTTTGTCTCGAAAAATGACGTGTACGTCACGCTACTGAATAAGAGAGAATCAAACAGTATGATTTTAAGACGAAAGCTTAATCCAATTAGTAAAATAACATACTATGTAGTCAGACACAGTATTAAGGAAACAAAGAAAACTATGCTTCAAAATAAAACTCGTTGCTACATAGATGACTACATCACACTGCGTTGAGTATACCGACTTACATGAGTGTGCGTTGACATTTACATTGGGAAGAGTAGTCGAACTATGAAGTTGAGGGTAGTGAAGTATATCCCTTATTGACTGGAAAGACAGTTACATTCAAATAATACAATAAATGTATGGGGTAAATAGATTTCATCATCTATAGGTAAATACATTATCGGAACAGGTCACAGGATTGATCCAAAAACAGCCTTTAGACCATTATATAAGAACCATCGGGAACGTATATTTCGGTTCAGTGAAGCCTTAGCGGTGCGAAAGTTCAACCCCCTTTGTGTATTCAAGTACAGTTTGTACTAACCTTAAATCTACCTTGGTAATCTTTGTCTCATCTTATTGCTAAATCTTGTATTATCTTATCATAATGATTATTCAGGCAATATCGAGGCATCCGCATAGGGGCTCATATGCCGACAGAGGTCGAACAATTTGATGCAGTATAACAACAAAGAATTAGAAGCATATCAACAAATAGTTTGAAGTGGTGGGTACGAGGTTCGAATCTTAGTGGGGACAACATCACCCACTAGAGTGAAGGTACATCTAGCTAATCAGTCCTAAATAGGACGAAACATACATCCCAGATTCCTCTGCTAGCCGCAATCAAGTAAATTATCTTGTATTATCTCCATTTGTTTGTGTTACTCTACCCTATATCCATTTTTCACATAAAGAGTGTATGACCAGATTGTCCGAAGTGTATTTCTCAGACAACCTCCGTCTTCTTATTACCTTACGCGCAAAAAATTTGATATACATATTAAAACAAGTTTGGTTATGTCACATAAACAAATAATTCGAAAGAAAGCCTAATCATGATGTTGAAGTTAGGGCATATCTGCACAGTAAAAAGAAATAATTAAGCTATAATATGATTCTCATGAATTCAGTAGACATAAAAAGGATGATGAATGACACTTTAGAGACTTCAAAGATTTCGAGAGTCTGATAGTAAGATCCTAGAACTAAGCACTCAGTAAGTAAACTTAAGTTGCTTTTCTTGTATTTTTGATGGTAATTAAAATAAACCTTACCAATTTCTGCTATATCACATATTATATCTAAAAATTACCGTCTTATTAATCAGTGGACGAAATAGCAGTGATCCTCGATTTCATCTTCTAATATTACTTCAATGAAATTAGTTGATAGTCATCAAGATAATAAATATTCTCAAAATTCATTTTCTGTTACAATATCCCGACTAGAAAACACGATAATTTTATCAAAAACATTTTCAATAATACCAGGTTCTATGTAAAAAAAGATCTACCTCTAAGTTTCAATTCATGTCATAGCCTGTAAGTCTCAGTCATTCATACAAGCTATAACATCAGCACTACGCTACGTTCGTCGCATAAGGAGTGCCTCAATGTCACAGTGGAAAACGTTTGGATTTTGAAGCGACCAATACTGGGTTTGAGTCTTAATGGGGATCATATCACTAGGAAGCAGGTACATCCGGCTGACGTGCCACGAACAGGACAAGACGCGCATCCTATATCCTACTGTTAACCATTATCCATCATTAATATCAAGATTTAATATGAGATTGTAAAAGTAGTAAATAGTCTTTGAGGTAAAACAAACGACTGACTAAAATTTGAAGCATATACATGGATAAACGATGATCATTACTTCACAAAATATTTTAGCTTCACATTTCCAATATCCTTATTATTCTATTAGGACGCTACTAAGATCTGGTCAATAAATATTCATCCGTATTTTAATGTAGTGAACCGTTCACTTGTTGCCTACATTTAGCTTAGGGCAAAAATTCTAACTGAATCAAAAACCGAATATTATCACTTCCGTTTATGTTATTCACGTGCATAAAAACAGTGCGATTTGTGTTCATTTATTTATCGGTTTCAAACTAAATTCTTTTAGATAATTATTAGCAATTGGAATAGAACAGTGATAATGAATTTCACATACATACAAGTTTATATACTAGATACTGCTTCTATCACTGCACTGTTAAAAGTTTCAGTACATGAAGAATGGTTCAAGTTCATGATCGAGTGGATAACAGTTAGATATCCAATCGAATGAACAAGTGCAGGAAAATAAAGTAATGCGATTTCGTATTATTTATAATTCATTAGCACAAGACATCTGAAAAACCGATAACACTAAAGCTTGTTTTTAAGATCCATGGCAGTTAAAGAAGTTAACTGTTCATGCCAATACTTACAGAACTAGATTAAAAACTTGAGTAACTAATCATGTTCATAAACTAGATGCAAGAGTTTTTCTTTGGTACTCATGAATCCAAACCTAATATGCATCACTCGTGGCCACTAACAAGAACAGAATGCAGTACAGCTTATCTTAGTAGCTATGTGATTACTAAACACAGATAATTAAAGATATATTTGATATTATGTGACCATGTTTAATAAGTAAATATCCACGTGAACTAATCAAAATGAAAGCAGTAACAATATTAAAACTAGATGAAATTACCAAATCCAATAACTATAATGTATTTGGACCAATGTGCATTCAAACTATCCAAATGTTGAGCAAAGAGCTTTCCTAACAATCATCTTTAAATAATAATGATCTAATTGTTGAGTTATTTTTACCATTATTAAAGGCTTATTTCCCTGGTACTGCATAACAAACAAAACGGAATATAAGGGGATGACTGAAAATTAAAAAACTTTTACTGTCGTACAATTCAAAGCAACAGAGAAATAGACAAAATCAATGTAGAGCCTTGCAGAGAAGTGCGTCTGTTCAAATTGCCACGGAATCATGCAAAGAACAAGTGGACAAGAAAAAACTGATATCAAAGTAGACGAAAGTGTTTGGGAGGAAAAGAAAAAAACTGGAGGAATAAAGATCAATGAGAAACTTTAGCAGGCGCCAATGAGTGAATAGCTCTGTGCTTTTGTCACCAATTTTTAGCCATATAACCAATTCTCCAACCATCGGTTCTTATCATAGTCAGGATTTCAGTCGGGTAGTCTACACCTGCCAACATAACTCAGATCAATCGTCAGAGACCTCATCGACTGGTGTCACATCTTGGTCTGGCTACACTGAGCCTTCTTTTAACCCAATCATCCTTAGTCTAACATTTCACATCACGGTGGGCAGTGGAGCAACGTATATCCAAGCCACCTCAGTCGCTAAAGGCGCACAACCTCATCGACTGGTTAGTCTGGTACTCTTCGCCTAACTTCGACAAAAATCACTTGGTGATTCCACTATTTGCAAGTAATGCTGTGAAGACGCCCATAGTCAAAAGCCTGTAATCTTCGCATCTCTTCTGAATTCAGTGGCTATTTCTCAGCTGTATAGTAGGACAGAGCCGACTGTAGAGTAGTATACTTGTCGTTTAATTAGTAGTCAGATATCTTACCCGCGTCAGAGACAAAATGGGTTGGAAAATGTTAGCCGGACATTTGACGCAGAATACAATTGTAGCTCAGAATAAGGGTGTTAATTCTTTGGTGTTACCTGAGCTTTGACGTTTGTTTTCTGAGACTTCATCGCCAGAGTAGGCCTTTTGCATCCAAAACTGAGATTTCGTCGGCCACCAAGTAAGCCCCACAAACCAATTCACTTTCTTTCTTTAAACTAGGAGTCGGTCCAGACCAATCTTGAAGCATAATCTTAGATCTGAGAAGTCCAAAAAGCTAACTTCGAATTGACTTATTTACTAGATTATACCGACAATCAGGTCAACAACTTTTTTCTATCTGTAGCGTATATACATAATAAGTAAACGTCCATTCATTATTGTTACAACAATGTCCAACATATAGCTAGCAATCTCAATTAGGTAAATAAGGAAAGAAGCAGTGATTGGTAGACTACTGATTGAATAATCTGAGATAGCTTTGGTTAAACTAACTGTCAATAATAAATAAGCAGTTAAGTACCACTAGTTTCAATACATAGTGGCCGGTTGAAAATCTCTGTAGGTGGAACTGAGACCTTAGTAATAGTCGGGTTGTGTTTCACAGCCAACGACGCTCCGTGTCACTTAGTTTCCTACAAGTTTATATTGCTACTCCCATGTTTTGCTCATAATTCAGGCGTAATTGCCTCACATTACGATGAGCCTTCGAAATTAAAGCTATCTAAGATGCAGTAGCTGAGAATAAAGACAAAGTTAAATCCTGATTACTATTACGTACATACTCAATAATAATCCCACTGGGTGTACTATTAGGAGGTTTAGGTAAACAAGATGGTTTTAAGGGTCTAGGTGGTTTCAAGAAAATCCACGAGTTTGATAAACTTTAGTGCATACTGTCATACTGGAGGCCTAATCGACAGACTTCTATCAGCACTTATATCATCCGGTCACTATTTCATGTATTAAATCCAGAGGTCAGTTGTGGTTTGAATACCTTAGTGGTAACATGTCAGAACTTTATACTGAATGATGGAAGTCCAAACCGCTGAAAGCAAAAGTTCATTCGATGTTCCAAATAAACCTTGCTCTTCAGTGCTAACAAGCATAAAACCTAGGTCAAAAGCTTCTTGTTGATTGGATCCTAACATTATGACATAACAATATTGTCGCTCAAATAAATTGGTACGGTCAGTGGCGACGTGATTTGTCTCATCCCCTAGAACTGTTCTCACACAATCATCTGTTCATAGAACCTACCAAAGAGGTTTGCATTCACCACCTCTACATCATATTTCCGCACGTCAAAGTTAATGTTTGGTAAGAGACAAAATCTTTCTGCTTCAACCATTTTAGTGCTTCAGCTGTTTTCCTGTCTTTGCGTAAGATCAGCATTGGTCAGTAGCTTCTGAAGCTTATTATGTTCACTCAGCAAAGTACCCACAGTATTCATATAATCCAAATTCGTTAAAATAATGACTCGTGTTCATCAAATTCACATTCGTTCGTAGGTAGTGCAAAACATCCCTAAGGTTTTTTAGTTAAGATGCGTTTCATGTTGTATGTACTACTCTTATGTCTAGTAACAGTCAAAGTTAACTTCAGTTTTTCCACTTACCCATTGAATGAAAGTAGCAACAGTAAGAAATAAGTGTGTAGCAGATGATATCATGTCATGTAAGAATTATAACGTAACACACCACATACCTAAGAAGAACACTTACGAATTTGTTGTTAACAGTCTGAAGTAGCCTGGTCTTAATGTATTCGGGAGATGATCGAATTTAACGGCTTAGCTGGATAGCAGCAGGATTTAGAACAGCAACCTTCTGTCAGCTTAGGCAGTCTCATCAACAAGCAACCACTCATAGTGTCTGTGATCACAGATGCACATTATCGGATCCGGAAATATCAACTGGTGGTTAACAATCAAAAGAGAAAACCACTCGAAGTACTTTTCTTATTCAAACCAATTCAAAAGAAAAGATCTCGGTGGACAACTAGTGTAATGACGATGAAAGGAAGATTAAACACCACTGATTCATACAACAGTTGGGTGCAACCCTTGATGAATGAATTGAGGCCTCATCATCAGTTGAGTCTAGCATGTCAGTTAGCAACTGTTGGTTTGAATCTTCTTGTGTCACCTGACTATACCTATGAAATTGTTCATCATAATATATTTTTAAGATCTATTCTGATTACGACTACATTGTATCATCTGACAGAACTGTGCCTACATTACCACAAGAAGCTAGTAACTTACTTATTCATTTACTGATTTCCAATTTATCAGTGACTCATCAGTTCATGAATTATTTTTGAAGCTTAGGGTAGAGATGCTCTCCAGAAATATTATTTAAATACTTTTCAATAACATTCAAATCTTCTGACCTATAACTCTAGTTTACAACGTTCTCAGATTCACTAACTAGCTAGAAGATGCAGTTTAACTAGAAACTATGGCATTGATAATCAAGCCACTTGACTCATAAAATTCCCTTGGAACTGCACTTCATTTAGCTCAAAAATCAAATGTTACATTCATCATCTGCATTTCATTTTCCTTCTCCACTCTTAATGGATAAAACACGCCAGGAATTCCTTACAATACTCAATGAGGAATTATTTAGTCCGTCCATCCATCCAAATCAATATCAGACTCGGTATTACTGCGTAATGGTCCCAGTTACCATAGCTCATATCAGTGCATCAAGTAAAAAGGCAGTGAAGTGGAGGATGCGGAAAAGAAAATTCACTCAAAAGAAGTATTAAGTACTAAAAGAGAGAAAGGAAAAATGAGGAAATGGTGAGATCCGATATAGCGTCGTTAAGATGAGGATAATGTGTGTATACATCTGCTCCACTGACATCGGTTCTGAGCCATATCTCCTACAGTCTCCAACCACTGGTTCCTCTCATCCCGCCAATCACAACCGGCTGGTCTGCATTGCCCTACATGGCTCAAACCAACAGTCAAAGACTTCATACACTGATGCCATGTCTAGCCACCTCTGATCTTTTTCCCGCCTGAACCTATTTCGACCAACATTGTGTGACTAGGCATACATAACACATATACTAACCATCTCAGTCGATGAGGGTTCACAACCGTGTCAACTGACTTACCTCTTCTCCCTAAAACTCTACACCTCACTTCTACATTACTCACATCGTGACACCACGGAATACGGCCTATACTACGAAGGCAACGGTGGTCAAACACTTGAAGTCTTCTCATATCTTCCACCTTCAATGGCCATGTTTCACAGCCATACAGTAGAACACAGCGGACTGGTGTGCAGTACATGTGACCCTTAATAGACAAACGGATATCATGGCGGCGCCACAGTTGGCGTAATTTAGCAAAAGCCACCTGAGCCTTTCATATCCGTGCAGAGATTTCATCGGCCACTGACCCACCAGGGCTGATCCTACTTCTTAGGTAAGTGAAGTGGTCGGCACACTCAACCACTTCGCTCTCTACTGTTAGCCGTGGTACCGCTGAAGACCAGTTCTGGAGCAACAATTTGCATTTGGGTGGTGAGAACCGCATCCCAACCATACTGAAATTCCCACTCAAAGTGTTCAGAAGACTCTGCATCCTGTCAGAGTCTTCACTTAACAGGACTATGTCATGTCATCTGCATATTCTAGGTCTAACGAAAATTCTCCTGTGATTAGGTCAATGTCTGCATAACCTGATGAAGAGAGGAAGACCTCCATAAGGATGTGTGTAGTAAAAGTCGATAAGAATGGAGATAGTGAGCAACCTTGACGGAGACCGTTCGACGAGCGCAGCTCCCCGGACATCTCACCATAGGCTCTAACACGCCCATAAGTGTTCGAGTAGAGACTGAAATTTCTAGACGACTACTGACTGATGGTGCCAAACAGTGGTTGAATTATGAGAAAACATTGTGAAGAAAAAGACAAAAATAGTAAAATAATTCATTTCCTTATATTTGAAAACAAAACCAAGAAAAGTACACCACAAATGCAGTAGATTTTTTATGCCAATACTTTAAGTAAGTATATAATGCAGAACGAGAAAAAAAATTTCAATCCGAAATAATCAAAATTGTAATAATTGCAGAATACTGAAATATATCATGACTTTCGAATTCGAAAATAGACCCTCACATCAAAAAGAGGAAAAACCAAGAGAAAAAAAATGTCGCATTCAAATCATACACTGGAAAACATACAGAGAGAACAAGAAATAGACATAATAATATACACTAACAATGAGATCATCATACTCCAGTGAACAATATCCATACTCATTTCTTAAAATAAACATAATCACAAGAAAATAAGATAGATATGATGAAGTATTATGAATTTATGTTGATGGCTTTATGCATCTTCAACCATCTATTAACTAACCACTTCTCAAATAAACTGGCAAATATACTACTCATAGACTAGCAGTTCATCAGTAAACATCAATAGCGACATCAGTCAATTGAAGGAAAACACTGTTACTTCTAAACAAATAATAATGAAAAATGATTTGGAATAAAGTTTTAAAAACTGTAAACATGACAATAATACTGACTAATGATAGGTGAAAATAAAAGTCGAAAACAAACACACAGGATAACACTAAAATGCAAATTAAATATACAAAAATATTTTATATTATTTGTGAAAACAGTTTCTATTGCCTGTCTTGTTCATATTAGTATACATGAGTAATAAGAGAGTGGGTGTATGAATCAGCAGGACCAACTGAATCAGTGTTCACATTTATCATTGTCATATGTGTGTAAATATTTCCATCTTAACAATAATAATAATAATAATAATAATAATAATAATAATAATAATAATAATAATAACAATAATAATAATAATAATAATAGTGACAGAGATAACAGAATGCAAACAGAATAAGTACACACTTAAACTACTAACCAGATATCCCAAGATCATAGTTACCATTTGTTAAAATTCAAATAGTATACAAAAAAATAAGTCGAATATCCTATAATAAATACGATATTGAATAGAGAGTGGAATATATACGAGACATATAACGAGAGTGAGTACTGTGAAGCAAAGTATCGGCAGTGCATACACAATATTCACAATTGTAACATCCGTTATTATTGGAATAATGATTACTGACTGAATCCATGTATTTAACGGAACAGTAATCTCTTTTCCATACAGACGCACATATACACAAACAACATAGCAGTAAAAACCGTAAAATAAAAGCATAAGATGAAAAGCGAAACACAAGGAACAGAAAAATAACAATATACTGTTGAGAAAAGTAACAGTTGTATTATACATACAATTCTAAAAATAAACTCAAAAAATATGTATGTGGATCATCATCATCATCATCATATATATATATATATTCATCTTTTTTTCCCCTCAACTGTTGTTGTCGTTACAACAGAAACAGAGAAACAACTTCACTGATGATCTTTCTTGTGGAACAACAAATTGACACCTGTTTTATCTAAACAACACCGAGATTTCGATAGAAATTTACTGTCTCAAAAATAAGCTGTGTGATCATGGTTCTTCGGTGATCGTAATGCGATACTCTGTTTGAAATCGGTCAATTCTTTTGTCAACTTTAATCGAGTATAGTAGGCTGACAATGAGCCAATAAATAATGTCTAGTGTGAAAAAACAATGTTAAAAAAAAATTTACAAGTAGAAGAATATTTTTCAGATAATAATTCATTGCTATTATTCACTTATTCAACTGTAGATATTTAGACTTAAATAAAAATGACTGCGATAGTCTAGCCAATATTATTCACCAGCCTAAGCAATTGACTTTTGACCACCGGATCCCAAGATCAAACTGTTTTACCTACTTTACCCTGAGTGACCAATGACGTACTCTAATCACTAAAACAACAAGTGTGACTAACAGTCTAGTACATTAACATCAGTACCAGGGTATTATTAATATTATTATTAGTCCCTTGGGTATCTAATGGAACATACCGCTTCAGTAGCACGTCTCCATTCTACTATGTTCTCTGAAATCTTTTGAACCTGGCTCCACGACAGCCCACTACCTCTCATTTCCTCCTCGCACGACCTCCTCCATGTCACCCTCACCTCGGACGTCCAACTCGTCGCTTCCCATGGGGATCCCACTCGAGGGCTTGGCGCGTGATGTCCTCAGTCGGCCTTCTCAGTGCATGCCCAATCCATCTCCACTTCCTTCCACTGTATATTTGTTCAGCGATAGCTTCTTGGTTGCTTTGTTCCCAGAGCTCCTTGTTGCTTATTCTTTCTGGCCATCTGATCTTCAGTAGCGAGCCAGCGTAGGCAGTTGTTGATGAATGTCTGTAGTTTATTGGAAATGCCTTTCATGACGCGCCAAGTCTCTGAACCATATAGAAGCACTGACTTGACGTTGGTGTTGAAAATCCGGATCTTGTTCCAGGGTGATTTATATTAAAATTAAATTAGTCCAGGTATCTGGACTGAAATAATTTAAGAAATTTAAGTTTCTACGTGGTAAATTTGGTTCATAGCTTATTATATGCGCTTATATGAGGTAAGTAATTCGTACTTACAACCGATACAAAGGTGAAATTGTCAAATGAGAAAAATAACTTCATAACGCTGATTCTATTTATCAATAAATTATGTGTTAACTCATCAAAACTATTTGTGTTAACAAAAACAAAGAGTGAGTCTCAAACCATCAACTGATCGCCTTAAAATATTTGGCGAGAAAAGAGCGTACCGTCAAATTCTAATCCCATGATTTAACGAGTAAATTCAACTAACTTTAATTCCAAAATAGGTGAGGCTAAAAGTTATCCCTAGGTGTTATCGTGCTTGTTATAGGATATAGCATTCTGTGTGGAAATTCGCGTATTTTTAGTACGCTGTATGCATATTTCACTTATTTTTATAGTTGTTAAAACGTCTTCAGCTACTGAATCATGTTTTATGTCGTTTATTCATTCGCAAAGTATTGGTTGCAATTCCACCTCCCAGTTGGCATATGAAGTATATTTACTTATGAAGAATAATGCTCTTAAATCACAGTAAGTTAACTGAGCCTTCAAATCGCAGGAAAAAGGATTTGATTATATATATATATATATATATATATATATATATATATATATATATATATATATATATATATATATATATATATATATTCAACGCTAATTTACTATCCCCTACATTAATAAATCACGAAATACGTCTCTCCTAAAACCAGTACCAATTTTCATCAGAGAATTTAGGGCTTACAGTTGTTTCAATTGCCAAATCAGATTAGTTGCTATGTTGGGATCTTGGTCGCTATATATGTATTACAAACGTTCGAGTAGCGGTAGAGCATTTACATACATCCACTTGATTAATATCACTCAAACTACCCAGACTCCATAAGTTGTCAAAATGCAGTGAAATTTAAAATCTTCCTATTCGATAATTATAGTCACTAATATATGCAAACTCTACATTTTCATATCAAAGTGTATGCACAGCATGTGAAAAGCTAAATACCAACGTACCAAACCAAGTAGAACGAATACAGCACCGCCGAGAGAACAAGCGAACAGTGGACCGACAATCATGACCTAGATGGAAAGGAAGAAAGTGGATTCGTTCTGAATATATCACACTTAAATAAATTCCAGTGATGGATTATGTACATTGAAACTGCGAATTTCATCTTTATGAACAGGAGTCAAATGAACAAACAATTGAATGATTACGTCAATATCGTGTTACTAAACCATAAAACTACTACGCGCAGAAAAGTAGTAATATTACATGTCACTATTTTCTGTGAATAAATAAATGGATGGATGAAATGGTAAGACATTCAGACAATCTTTGGGAGCAAAATGCTGAATAGTGTTTAGAATGTCGGATATGATTTGCGATTCGCGGTTTTTCTTCCTGATCCAAGCAAGTACATAGAGAGAGACTAGCATAATGTCTGCTGTAATCGCACTGTTGAGTGAAACAAAATCACTTCGCAAGTACTTCACGTGACCGAAATGTGAATATTATTATGTCCACATGGTTTATTTTCAGCTCCCACCTAAAAGTCAATGACGTGTGGCTGACAGTGTTCTGCTAATCTCGAATACCGTTATGATTACAGGCTTTTAATTCATACCTGGAACGAGTTAAAGGGATAGGCTAAACTCCGTTCAAGACAAAATAATGATGTATAGTGGAAAATTGGCTAAACATCTTGAGTCAACTGAAAAACACGGCTAGGAAAGATGAGTGAATTACTAAATGACGCAAAGTGTGAGGCGAAAAGTATTTCGTGATATCAACATGGGATATGGCATCACTGTATAGTGGTCAAATATGCTATAGTTCAATATCAGTACATTAAAATACAAGGCAAAAAAATGAAAGAGAAGGGAATGCAAGTGATATAATGAAAAGACGTAGAAAAGTCACAGGACGAAAAGAAGATTGTTAGGGATATCTCATCCCCAAAAAATAACTTATGTTATTTTGGTTGCAAAAATTAAACCTTATTTTCGCGTCTTTTCGCTCCAATGACTGAACTTCCAGCTATAATCGCACTATTCGATTGAAGTATATATACCTTCAATCCCCTCGCCTTCTGGTGTCAGCTGAGTTTCATGCTGAGAAGTCATTGTTCTATCGTTAATCATATCACGTCCTAACTTTATATAGTTCATATATACACCGCAGAACAAAATAAAGATAAAGCAAATGAAGAAGAGTGATTTAACAGTTAAAATGAAGATAAAGCGTAGACGCATGTGGGCTACTGCAATCGATTCTGAGCCATATCATCTAGACTACTCACTTATTGTAAGAAGACTTATGAAGCTACTTGGTCACTTAGGACAAAGTAGGTGGAGAGGAACCTGAACCCAGAACCAACTGCTTAAAAATCAAAAGTAAGAACCACTGAAACAAACAAACAAGGTGTCCATCCAATGAGTGTCATATGTCAAAGGAAAAATCAATCACAACCAAGAATTTGCTGTATCCATGTCTTCCAGAAGCCCATAAGTGATTCTGACTATCGAATATTGTGTGACTTTATATGTTTGGTTGTGTGTGTGTGTGTGTGTGTGCACGATGGAAGAAGAATTATTTACCAAACTTCTAAACATTTATTCACACACATTCTTGTAATAAATGAACCGATTGTCATATGCTTTTAGTCTACTCCCTTCTTCGGTTGGCATTAGTATACAGCAAACAGCAGTTTTTATAACACAACACCAGACGATTTTTTCCATGCAATGTGCTACATTGGGACGTAAACTTAAATACTAATCATGCAGGTAATTTAGGGTAAAATAAATATTAGTTAAGGCTGCACATTCATTTGCTACTCATTAGTAACCATAAGTTTCACTCTAAACAATATGGTTTCCATATATCACAGTACAAGCAAGTTGTACAAGACCTACACACATTCACTTTGTCATTGGAGAAAAAGGAATAAGATGCTTGGATTCTAACTGATTTTAATGAAGCCTTTGTAGACGTAGAAATGTAAACTCTAGAGGGAATTTTATCCATCAATCCTGTAAGTTGAAGGACTATCCTAATCAACCGATCAACCTGAAATTGTACGTGCAAAGAAACATAGTTTCTTCTACAATTCTGTTCTTATAATTAAGCAGAGAGTTTTCCATGTAACAGTTGATGATTGAGGCAGAGGTAAATGCTATCGAATATACATATACGCAAGCTGACATACAAATGAGTATCATATGTTTAGAATCTTGCCTGATTCGTGATTACGTGGAAACAGTAATAAGAGAGACTACTACTGAAGGACACGAGATGACGGAGACGAAGGAAGGAATGTTTATTATTAACACGTGGTACAGTAGTCTTTAAATATGGTACACCTTGCACTAAGACAGTCATCTGCATAATGTGCTTTATTTCCTTTTCTGCTTCTCTCTTGATTTGCTCTCAATACGCCCGCGTTGAATCTCACGTTTATCTGGGCAGGATCCTTACCCATTGCTGGTAATTCCCCATGATTTCTGCCGAACTCTCAACATATACTACTTATATCCAGTCTTATCAGCAACGCCCACTACACTACTACTACTACTATGCAATATTATTCAGTGATCCAATCAGCATACTACTATCAACTCGACTGGAATGCAAAAAATAATGTAAATGGAAAAAGACAACAATTTCCAAATTTACAAAGTGAATCTGTTCTAAATCTACAAGAAAAACGATCAGACTCTTGAACTACCATAGCTGATCACGGGACTGACATCAGTTGGGAAACCATTGAAAATTTGGGAGCACTGGATAGCTGTTTCGTCCTAGTATGGGACTCCTGGGCAGTACGTACCTAGTTAGGGATCGAACTCAGGACCTTCGGGTTTCATGGCGAACGCGTTAACCAGTGCTCCCATATTTTCAATGGTTCGTGATGAATACTACCACCAAATTAAAAATCCCCATTCATCTCAAAAATACCATAGCTTATATTCGATTCAGTATAGATGAAGATAGAAATAATCCAAGAAACCATCATATACATTCACAGGGTTATTTATAAAGAAGGAAATACGCCTAGTTACCTTATACAAAGTAAAACTGTGACAACAACCCGAAGAAACGAAACTCGAAGGCTGAGATGAGTGTAACCGGTTGGACCATCTAATTTCTTTCTTAAAAAGCTTCATATAGAAGTTATAACTGTATAGCCTAGCACAGAAGTTTTTTGATGACCGCCTCCTTATTTACTCATATACAATTTAGAGTTCCCAGATATCTGTTTGTTAACAAATGTCAATTAGCATACATGATTCTGTTTCCTGGCTAAAATCACAAATCAACATTGCAACTCAATACACATTGTCAGTGAACTGATATGCATATATGCAGAGGTTAGATTGCCATTACTGTAGGAATAGCGCGTAAGTCTTCATCTTTTTCTGAACGAAGGTTGAGATGGTAAACCATGTGACTAATCTGTAGTGTGTATTATATATGTAATAAGAACACAGATAAGGGTTAGTAGTATTGTTAAGTGAGGAATTGTAACGAGTTTTAGCAAAAATATTGAAACTTTACAGTAAACACAGTACATGCAAATAGTTTGTGCATTCTACATCCGAAAGAAGTTGGTCTTCCCTCTCTATTGCTTCATCACTCATCTTATGTTTCTGGTTTACCCCTTCAAAACTTCTACTACTTGGATGATAGCTCTACACCCTGCTATATACTAATTACATGTGTTCGTAGAAGTAGCGTAAACCACAGATGTACCGGATATTGAAAATATTGGGGGGGGAGAGGGATTATTCACGTCTTAGGATACGATTACAGAGACTGAAGCTATCAGCTACGCTGTTAAGTAATTAAAACACAAGAAAATACCTGAACTAGAATACAAACACAAATATCCCAACTGAAAGTTTACAAAGAATCAGGAGAAAACACGTTTGCATCATTGTGATTGAATATTATCAACAGGAGTTTTCGAACTCCCAATCCCTAACATTTTAGGGATCCCAGACAACTTACCCTTTTATCTACATAACTCAGATCAATTCATTCACTTATGAACAACCATCTCGATTTGACTAATCCTGACTAATTCCCCAACCAACTCCACTCCAATAAAACAAATTTCATGAAGGTAAACAGTGGTTTAGTGGGCGTAACATACGTTTCATACATATCGGTTAGTTCAAATTCATTAATTAACTCACTTTTGTTGTCTAAATCCATGTACCTAATCCCAACTTCACCTATGATGTGATTCCTCCATACATAAGTTACGCCTATAAAATACTTACGCTGAAATACATCTAAGACTGATAATCATCAGCATAATAACCTGTCAGAGACTTATTAATCAGAGTTATTGCAACTAACTAAGCAATTATATAACTTCATAACACTCAATGAGATAATAGAGCTTGCCAGTGCTGGAATCTATTTTTTTAGCTGATAGATGCGAAATTTATCTCCAATATTTCCATGTTTTGTCCAAAATATTCAGAGGATTCAATAAGCCGTGGGAATTTCGGCCTAAACGAATTCTGCATCGGTTTACATGTAGATTGTTTGCGATTCGAAAATGTTCGAAGATGATTTAAATGAATCCTCTTATTTTACTTAATTCAGAGGAAGTTGCAGAGATACTCTTACCAACTTTTTATCCTTAAACTGCATTTACAGAAGATTATTTATAACACACTCCTACTCTTTCGTTTAATAAAGACTTTAACTATACCTCTTTATGAAGAACACAAAGTGAATTAACAGCTAAACTTTTCTTGCACAACGTCGGATGAAGATAGGCGTTTTAGAAACAACTTATGACTAAGGGTACTAAAACAGAAGCAATCTTCAACATGAACTACTAATAGTATGAATTAGGCGTCCACTTTTTGGTTGGATTTGGTGAATAGTAGGCCGAATAATGTATTTGCTAATAATTGAAATCAGTACTGGCTAGGTGAGATCAATAGTCATGGAAATATGGCTCATTGGTTTTGGGAGCTGATTTTTAACCAGTGAGTCCCAGGCCCGAACACGGATCCTCCTACCGAGGTTTTGGCAACCACGTAGTGGTATTATTGGCCCTTGCACAATAGGTATGGCTCATTTGCCTACTAGGAGAATATGCACAACATTGCTGAGTGAATTACGATCCCGACGATCGATAGTCAAGAAACACCTATCAAATATAATCGTCATCCTCGCTTTATTAGCATCTGTTACCGGCGGTACTTCCCGTCATAATCATAGTCTTACTATTTTTGCAAGTTACAAGCACTTGACAACGGAAAAAAACGAAGCTATTTATCGCTCATTTTCATGACACCATATTTTCTCTCCTGTTACCATATGACATTCTATTGCTTTCATCAACTCCCTGACATTTTGCTTTGTACACAAAACAGAAGGATGAATGGAGGACATAGCCTAGTAAAAATGTATGATTTCGTACCTTAGGCCATGAACTCCATCCATTGTGTGGAAGTTAAGGACAATAACTGACTGCCCAAACCTTTATAGGTGGTTGGATTGGAACCCATGACGAGCTAGTTGTAAGTCAATTTCCTAGACTAATCATAGTTCCACAAAGGAAAAGAAAGACATGAATCTATAAATTATTGTCTCAGATTTGATGTTGATTTTATCATTTATCAGTCAATGAATGGCAAAGTAAACTAAATGTATTTATTAATTTTTAACATTTTATATACGCGTTAGAATTCAGTAAACACAGCTACATCAACTTACTTCATCACAAAATCTTGCAAACTCATCAAGCGAAGTAATGGCTTCACGATAATTCAGTGATTCATCGTACATCCATGGTTTAATATAAATACCTAAAGGAAAACACAAAACATTACACAACTAAACTAGATACAAATAATACAGAAGAGGATTTTTTTTCAATAGCCTTTGTAGCAAAGATAAATCAGTTGTTCGTGATAAAAGGTACATAAGATCCGATAAAATTTAAAAGTATTACTATGAAGGCTCTAGAAGTGATTGATGATATTTCGGTGAATTGAAAGTTACCTAATAAGTTGATCTAAGACTCATCATCAATGTGCTGACTGAAAATCTTTGCACCACTATATAATAGGAATAAAACTGCGGTGATTCACATGTAGACCACTTCAGGACTGGTCTGCGACTATTCCCAGTTTAATGATAGGAAATGAAATGGTGGAATTTGTCGACCACTTCACTTACTTGGGGAGTTGCATCAGTACGAACAGGGATGGTTGTTGACGAAACCTCAGTTCAGATAGAGAAGAGCCGTTGGGCATCTGCCAACTCATGTAACTTATGGTACCAACTGGCGAGATATCCTACTTCTTATCAAAAGACCAATATAGTATGCTACAGTCCGTTCTGTCCTATACGGCTGAGACATGATCGTCAAAAGTGGATGTGAAGCGATTACTAGGTTTTCATCATAGATGTCTTCATAGCATTGCCCACGTTTGGTGGAATCACCTTGTGGGCAATTTTGAGATCAGGTTGTAGACCTAGAATCGACTGAGATGACTTGGACATGTGCTGCGCATCCCGAGCCACCGTCTACCCTGACATGCCATACTAGGGGAAGTTGGATTAGGTTGGAAGAGGCTTCAGTGGGATTTCTACACGACTCAGCCCAGCAGTAAGAGATTTCATCGAATGGTGCCACGTCTTGGTTTGGTCATACTGAACCCTCTTCCAACCTAATCCAACTTCCCCTAGTATGGCATGTCAGGGTAGACGGTGGCTCGGGATGCGCAGCACATGTCCAAGTCATCTCAGTCGATTCTAGGTCTACAACCTGATCTCAAAATTGCCCACAAGGTGATTCCACCAAACGTGGGCAATGCTATGAAGACATCTATGATGAAAACCTAGTAATCGCTTCATATCTTCTACTGTTAATGACAATGTCACACAGAGACTAACAAAAACATGATTGGTCTGACGTTTCAGCTTAACTACAGCAGTAAATACAGAGAAGCAATACCGTATGATGTTAATGTACAGTAAAAAAAAGGCATTAAGTCATATAATGAACAGTAAACTTACCATAATGGGTTAAATTAAAAATATAATTGAAGTCAGGAGAAAAATATCGATTTGTATGATAATTCGCCATGTTAGGAGAATTTCGCAGGTTTACAAAAGGAGATCTGAAACCAGATTCAGGCTGATATGGAGTATAACCAAGGTTAAGATTTTGATAATAATAGGCGAGACGAGCTGTATATGTATCTTCCAGATACTCTTTTCGATCTCGTAATTCGGATAAAGATGGAGCAACACGTCCATCAGGACCAGGTCGTCGTGCACCTGGTCCATGCCAGACATCAGCCAGTTCAGCAGTGCAAATGGAATTGAACATTGCCCAACAAAATGTTGGGACAACAAGGAATGCCAAAAATATCAACCATACTATTATGGTTACATAAGTAGTGCACATAAACTACACGAACAAAAAAAAAGGAAACAAAATTGTAAAGGCATGTATTTGAACCAAGTAGTGTAGCGTTAACCACTAGGGATTAACGAAGTGATAACTACTACAAGAATAAATCTGAAAGTTTTTATCATACATGTCATATGAAAGGTACATGGAACTTGAAAGACTCTAAGTTTATAAATCAGTAAAGTTTAATTACTACATCGGAAAGTCCGTGGTAGAAGCATGATATCTAACCCTTCAATTGTTAAATAGTTGACATT
This sequence comes from Heterobilharzia americana, assembly GCA_944470555.2. Classification (NCBI taxonomy): domain Eukaryota; kingdom Metazoa; phylum Platyhelminthes; class Trematoda; order Strigeidida; family Schistosomatidae; genus Heterobilharzia; species Heterobilharzia americana. The sequence continues at coordinate 55,932,891 of OX104129.1, read as the reverse complement.
TTACTTGAGTTATGCAATTTGACGTGAATCGTCTAAATCGTACAGGTCTGAGTACTGGACTCTGAGCTACATTTACTGTAGTATTCAGGTTCAAGTAAAAGGAATGGATATGAACTCCTAACTAAGTAGATATGTCATGAGTGTCTTAACTGAGTCGGAAAAATTTAAAGAAAATGCCTTCTCTGTGAACGCTACTGGACTGAAATATGCACACTTTTTGCATAATCTAATATTCTAAATACTTTTCCATCTTCCACTTCAGTATTTCTGCTTAGTTTTAACAGCTTAAACCACAAGATAGCCCATTTTTTGTTTAAAACGGAAGCTTGTGATTATATATGTGTACATTGGATTCATCTAAATTGAGGTTCAGGTGATGCATTATCGTAAGCTTTAACTCTACTTCTGTTTACAATACTTAGTCACCCATCCTATGAAACGCTAACGATACTTCGGGAAAAAGTACCGAATGTATTGAAACACCTCCTGTTTACAACAATTGATGCAATCCGTTTCTCTACCAAAAAGTTGTCAGCCACCAGCCTATCAAGATACATACAAATCTACACATACATGAAGTAATCAATGTGCTAAATCAGTTCACTTCGTAGTGTTAAACTAAGCTAAAGTGTAAATTAGCATTTTGGATTCGACCGATAATAAACTCATGCTAAACACCTTATAAATTATCGTATAGTAACTATAAGATCCTGTATTTCATTAAATTGTTCACCAAGGGGGACTATGTCACCTGTATGCTATAAATTGATTAGAAGATTCGTGTAGAAGCCCAATCCGTAAAAATCAGAAGACAATAAATGTTACTCCTTTTAGTGGGTTCACTTGCGTCATTTCAGATAATAACTATTTGTAATCATTCACCCAATTGCATACATTCAAACAGTTTAATGTCTCTTATCATGTAGTATTAATTTAAGTATCCTAATCAATAAAGACTAGCTATGAACTCTTACCAAATCATGACATAAGCTTATAAAGATCTCTTCAAACTAAACTGTTCACTTAATAAGTTGAAATGAACATACGATGAATAACGTGCATAAACCACCTGAGAAAGTGTTCAGGTTACAATATAGGAAGTAAAATGACTAACCAACGCTTTTTCTTTACTCCTTGTTCACACTCAACGGTGATCACAGTACACAAACTAGATAAAAATGGGATATTATGATCGAAACTTAGCCTTTTCGTATATCTTATCGTATTTTAATTATTGATGATCAAATGAGGTTACACTTAGAAAGCATTAACCAGTATATATATATATATATATATATATATATATATATATATATATATATATATATATATATATATATATAATATCATGAAGTCATATTCTGCAATCGATCGATGACCTTAAGACTAATTAAACTACTTGTGACAAGTTCACTCCTCTACAGCCGAGAAAGGAAAACGTTTGATAAGGATCATATCTATACCCTACTCTTACTTTCTCTTTGAAAAAATCTAAACGAATATCTAGTATGTATATTTAAACAGTTTTAGGAGAGTAAGCAGTAATATTTTTTAAACTTCAGTTTACTTTAGTGAATTAGTGATTTTTGACGTATTTTGGAAGTCGTTTCATTACAAGTCGATGTCAACCAATAATAAGTATTTCAATACTCTAGTCTGCATTTAACGAATATCAACTTGTGATGAAATATATTTTTTTGTACTGTGAGTACAACATACAAGAAAGGAAGTCAATTAGATGCGCAATGATTTGAAAGTTGTCTGATTTATATTTTAGTGAATATATATTACTGAAGTAATTTCATATTGTATTTGTGAATGACAGTCAAATAAAAAGATACCTTTACAACTGTTGTCTGCTAAGTATAACGAATCCTACTTCGCAAATACCCATGTATCTTTATGTTCTAACGCCATGCCTTTCAGACTACCTATCCTTTATAGCCTATCTTTGCATCAAGTGTGTTCGATTAAATACTGTTGCACTAGTGTAGTTGTACTGTATCTACGATGAATATTCTTTTTTCATGATATGTTTAAGAATCTTCGTAAATGTTAAGTTATCAAATAAAGAAGTCGGTTACTATGACTCGACAACTAACCAAATTCACAATAGGTTGTAAATAAATACGTAACTAACGTTTCTGGATGACGGTTGGCCTATATCGCCAATCCCTATCAGTGAAACAATATTATTGAATGCATAATAATTCGAACACTATGAATTACCTGTAGTTAGATGACCATACTCTACGACTTGAATAGTGAACAAGAGATATCAAATTAAGATTTCGAATGTTTGCAGGTATACACTGGAATCATAGGGGTATAGACACGATTTACACGTAAAATATGATTGGGACATAGACTTTCTAATGGAATAAATTGGAACACATACTGTTCGTAAGGCATTATAAGAAGTTAAAATGAGTATTGCATATAATTCAGTGAATTACTTCATGAATTTTTAAGCAACCCTTTGCTAATCAGTTGTCTCATAGCACTGTTATGTGATGTAGCTTGTTTCTGATTCATTAATCCTTGCTGTGTTTATGACCATTCACAAATGACGACAATTATTTAAATAATCACAGGTATATTATTCAGCCTTCTTCACATTAGCTATCCATTTCAAACTTGTAGTCCAGTAGAAACACTGAACTGAATAACTCTATTCTAAGTTCTCGACTCCAATACATTCTCCTCCTTCTATCCCTTTGAATATAGTGACCTTTGGTCGTATAACACAAATTCTAAGATGCCAGGGATAAATAAGGTAACTATGAATCAATTAGGCATATATCTCTTATAGACCCGGTTAACGGTTTTTAATCTGGTTGGCTCAATAGTGTTGTTAACTGTCAAGTAGTAAGTATAGTTTTTAAATTATTGAATGAATCCTCACATACTCAATGAGTTGCAGTCATTTCTTGAGTCACAAAAATAGTTGAATGCTGCACTCTATTTGTCTGTCAACTTGGTTAATATTGGGATTTTCTAACACACAACACATACTTTGAATCATTCACCCTTACTTATGAGTTCAGAAAGTGGTCATGTACATCAATATCAGTTTAGTACAGTGTAGAAAAAAATAGGGTAATCATTGACTGATCATTAGAGAGCAACCGATGTTGTCTAGTCCTGATTACTGAATGATTTTTATCGACCGTGTTACAGTGTGGTCGGGGACTACAACAATATGTGACGCGGGTTCAAATCTCAGAGCGAACATCAGTCCCCTCAAGGTTCCAGATACATCTTACTGATGAGTGTCAACAAGCGCGAAACATAGGTAAAGGGCTTCTTGCCGACTGCCTTCAACCAACTAAAATAACCCATCACTAGAACACTTAAATCAGGGATGACGCAAGAATTCTACTGACACTGTTGATAAGATATATACTGTTTCGATCAAGTTCAATCAAGACAAATCAAAACTGAAACGATATACTAATTCATTCGATTCTATCTAATCTCAGTCAGTTAGAATAATTAAGGAGTTTTACTTCAGAGAAACAACATCACATAGAGTGAATTCAACCGGACAAACTGCTCAAAAATTCACGACGCAATAAATTCCCAACACTTTCCCAGGTATAGCTCACTAGGATTAAGTTATTCATAATATTAATATATCTAACTAACAAAGTTGTTCAATAAATGCGTCCTCTATTTCTCTCTAATACTATCCACTTATTCATATATTTCCGACCTATGTTATTTGGTGAATGTTGTTAATTGTCTGTAGAAAATACAATTGTGGCTGGCATATCTTACATGTTGATAGTTAAATCTAAATGAGTTTACTTACGATTAGCCACTGTACTTTTTGAAAGCAAAATAACCTGACCAAGGTACAACAGAAACTAAAAAAACTTAACGTGGAGTCGCACCTAGAATTTATATTCACAAAAACAGTCAGTTATATTACAAAAAGAGATTTCTAATAGGCAAACTGGTTTTTAAGCATAAAAACATGTATTAAATTCTTACCAGAGCGGCTGAACAACGCCCACCCATAATGTAACGATCGCCTCGATAGATACGACCACGAGTAGCATTATTCACAAGTGTTGAGAAAATGAGAATGAGAAAAGCAAGTAAAACAGCCACAGCTCCATTCACAACTGCAGCTATTCTTAGATAGGGAAGACTAAAATTTTCAAAACAAAGAGACGAGAAAAGAATCCAAAATAGTATTCAAACACTAGTCAACTAGAACCAGCAATGATACAAACTTTACAAAGAATAAATTATAAAAATAGTAAGAGAAAAATAATCCCACCTAGCAACTTTATATAAATATGCACTAAAGTACGAGATAGACTTAAGTGAATTACCAACTACAAGAGGTCATGATGAGAGGCAAAAATATCTTAGATATCCAAATGAAAGTCTTCAACGCGATCATGAAAGGTGAAAGACAGTGGAAGCTAAGTATATAGTGAAGATAAAGGTTATCGATAACAGAAAACAGCTGAGCAAAACTTACCAAGAAAACTGTTTAGAGAGACAACCACCAAGACAGAAATCAGCTTACTTACAGTGGTGACTCAAATGAAAGACATAATACTTTAAGAAATAGTTCAACTTATCTTCAAACGTGGAGTGGTGATTCAGCGGTTTTGAGAGATGACTTCCAACGATTGGGTCACGGGTTTGAGCCCCGCCTCACCTACGGAGGTTGGGGCGGCTAGGTAGTATCATTAGCCCTCACACAATAAGCGTGGCTCACTTCCTACTGTGCTGATGTGTACAAGGTAGCAGATTGTATTGACTCTAATCTCTTCAAACAATTAACATCTAGTTGCACACTAAAAGTAATACAAACGCTAGGCTTCTTACTGTAATGCAGTTACTGTCATAGAAGAAAATGCGATGGTCTTTAAGTATTCGAGAAACAAATCACTGGATGCTTAATGATCGAAGTTTTACTTCTTTCTACTACTATCTTAGGTCTCACTTGCTGGATATACGTAAAAGTTTGATTTCTATACTATCACTCAGTATAAATGCTTCGAGGAGGCAAACAGCGAGTGAAATCAAATGGTAAACTGTGACCGAGATGCACCTACTTGTCACTCACATTATATCATATCAGTTTTAGCTCAATAGTTGACCAACACTCGCCACTAGCTCATAAATAAACTCAAAATACCACTTTGAAAACAGATAATTGTAACTATCCTGAAGTTGAGAACAGAAGCAGATTTCAATGAGTTATCTCCAAGAGGATTTACAGATGGTTTAAGATTACTAAAGTAGCATTGAGTTAAACATAACCTTGAAACAAATACAACTGTTCTCTTCTAAACCTCAATAACTTCTTAATATCTAAGTGCTTTATGACGTTTCAGTTAAAAAGCGTAATCTTACAATGTGAATTGCAACTCTACAAAATCGTGATCATATGTATTCAAATTGTTTTCGATCAGTGTAAGAACCGTGTCAAAGAAAAGTGTAGACTTTTAGTGAGAGATTTCATTAAGTCCCTACCTTTGCAGAAAACTAAAAAACCATAGGAAAGTAGGTATCTTAATATCTCGAATGCAGCAAGACTTGGAATAGCGCTAACTAATTAAATCGGTGGCTATAACCATAGAATGTATTCAGTTTATAACCACCTAGCAGCTAGGTATTCAGAAAATCTCGGTCACACGTGTGATAAGAGGTTTGATTATCCAGGAGAAACATTAAGTTAAAGAACCAGAGACAATCGTCAGACTAGGATTTGACACCAGATGCTGTAAGTGCTGACATGGAATTCGTTTAGGTACTGATGGTTTACATGGATCACGCTCCAATACTATAAGTCAGTTGGGTCCAACCACTGGTTAAGAAACAACTATGATTTTGGATTTCCTCTCCACTTTAGAGGGTATACATATACACTCGCTTATGAGCCGCAAATTTACATAATCCTTGTAGTAAGTCTTTTTCACTAAGATATAGTTCTCTTCCGGACGAATATGTAATATTAACGTATCCCTCTGATAGAAACAACAAAAGAAATAGTTAAAGTTCAGACTGTAGAAAAAATAAAGTTAGCATAGAAATATTTTTAAAATAGAATATCTTTTTGTTATTACAACCAAAAATTTTTAAAAAATGACTTACGAGTAAACGGGGAAAAAGTACAATCGAAAGTATGTATCAATACGTGAAATTCCAGAATAAATTGTACCACACAAAACACCACCTCCGACAAGCACAAGAATGAATCCAATCACCGAGTTGTAAGGAACACGACTAAGACAGCTTCCTTTATCTACAACAATCGAACATGATCAAAACGACAGAAATATGAGGAAACATATCAACGCTGAAATAAAAATTTACACAAAGTATAGTTTTGTTCTTCGGCGCACTAAAACATTTGTCACCTGCTACTTCTAGCTGCTAAAACTCTCCATACAATACACACGAAAATGATGTAGGAGATTAGAATTAGTAAAATTAGGCTGGTTGAAACCAAAAGAGTGACTTTAAATAACTAGGTTTTCAAAAACAGAACTGGTTGGTTTCCTACAACTTATGTGTAGGATCGATGCTAGTGTTTGGCATACAACAACTTTTGTCGCTGCACAAAAGTAACTGCTTATTCATTCAACTGTTCAGTAATTACTTATTAATTAGCTTACTGATTTACAGTTGACCCAGCACGTTTGGGCGTTATAGATATCTTTATTGGTTTAGTGAGTTCATCTTCAAACATAGGTTTTGATTTTTGAAATTGTGTTGCAAATTTCGTATTGCAAGCTCCCAGACCGTTCACTGTTCGCCTGACCCCCCCCCCCTCCCCCAACTAGGTGGGAGAAACGGTGGTCAGTATATGAAGTGCTGCCATAAGATGGAAGACAACAATGTTGGGGAAGCATCATTAAGACTTACTGTACGAATTCCGGGAGAACATACAACTAAGTGGCTTGAGACGACAGTAAAAATGGTCTAATAAACTTCAGGATCAAAATTTGACCTTAGAGAGTTAAATAAGTTGAGCATTCGGTAAACGGATCATGAATGAAGTATGTTTGTAAAATCCCAATGAGGTAGAAAAACAAACTCCCTACGTTTCGCGATTTCCAAGAAGTTTCGAAACGTCAGAAATTTCTTTTTCTACCTTATTGGGATTTTACAAATATATTTCATTTACGATAGTAAAAATGCTATGGTACTGAAACAAGAGGCGGTTATGTCCGCAGATAGAAAGACAAAATTAACGTAGAACCAAGCACATAAGTGCATCCGTTTAAATGATCATACTTCACACTAGTACACAAAGAACAAGTGGATAGGGAAGACTTATAGCAAGCTAGACAAAAGTGTATCAGAAGAGACGGAATTTAAATATGAAGCTTAGTCAAAGTATTCAAAAATTAGAAAACATCAGAGTTAACACATGGGCCACTGTGGTTGATTTTCAGGCATATCACAAAGAGTCTTCACCCACTAATTTCTACTCTCACTGGTTGCCTAACAGAAAGTCTACAACTCCCTACACGACTGAGACCAATAGTCAGAGGTTTCATCGAATGCCACCACGGCCTACGATGGCCACCCCGAAATCTTTTGAACCAAATCCAATTTCCTCTAGGTTGGTCGGTCGAGGTAGGTGGTGGCTCAGCATGCGCGCAGTACATGTCCAAGCCATCTCAGTCGACTGAGATTCCCCGTCGAACTTTCAAAATCTGGTCAATAGACCCTTGTCTAGTTCTGACACCTGCTTTTTCTATCTCTCGCTTTTGCCACCCACCACTGCTTGCGATCATTGAGAAGACTCTTGGTCAATTTATGCTTAAGTTGCTTTCACTCTTTATTGTAGTCAAAGCCTGTTGGAATCAGTCTTCTCGCATCAACCAGGTCGAATGACGTTGCGAAAACCCAGTGATGCTTGTTCACCATCGGGCGTAGGCTACCGACTACTCATACCGCTGTTTCTACAGCAGACTTCATATCACGCCAGGTCTTCTCAGGATGAACACTTCTGTCACGTTCAGATAAGTACATATCTATCTCCTTCCTGAATGCATACTTGACACTTTCATCTTCCAGTCAAGCACAGGCAAGCAAAAAATACCCTTCAGAAACGGAACCTAAACCAAAGGAAACACGCTAACATGAACAAAATACTACTACACTCAATAGTCACGGCAACACAAAGGAACAACTCTGCGTTATTGAAGACTATTCTACGTCATATCACCCGAATCTCAGATACTGATTTCGAAGACCTCATGAATTTTACTTCAGAAGCCGACTCAGTTACTCAGACAACTTAGGCCAGAAGTCCCAAATTAGAACGGTGGTTGAGAAATAAGCCCGAATTTTGACAGCTGTTAACATTATGTCATTCGAAGTACACCACTAGTTATGTGGAAAATAAAAGACGAAACCTCAAAACACCTTGTACAAAACTAGGTTTTCTGTTTATTGGACAATAAGCCAGTACAATCATCCATGCAGTCATTAATTATCACTTCAGGTAGGTTAAATTAAGCAAGCAATGGGTTGTGTGATTAGCAATACGCTAACACATTAGTGAAGAATAACCTACAGGGGATACAGATGGTCAGACCAACGTAGAACATATATTGAACATATATAAGTAGTTCACTGGTTACCAGCCGGTCCTAAGCCCGGATAAAGAGGGAAGGTCGGGCGTAGGACTAGCAATCCTATCCCAGAGAACCAACCCAGCCGCCAAAGAAACTTCAAAGCAGAAACAAAATATAAAACACAAAAACAAACTTATTCCTCGCTGGAATCACAGAGACGAAATGACGACGGTTGGTGAAAGCCTTCGGGAAGCCGATTGGCCGATGTATCTTCTCTCCCTCCATGCGGACATGGAATGTCCGCACCATGTTTGAACCCAGCGAGGTTGCCCAGACTGCAAACGAGATGAGAAGGTATCACATTGAAGTGCTAGGAATCTGCGAAAGCAGATAGAATGGAAGTGGACTCTCCAAACTGTCAACTGGAGAGGAGAATCAATAATCTACTCCGATATTGTCACCCAGACGACAACCACGAGCACACTGGGTGTTGGAGTGGCTATCATGATGTCCCCAACAGCATCATAAGCTCTCCTACAGTGGGAACCAATCTCCTCCTCCAGGATCATGACAGCAAGGTTCAACTCAGAAGGATGGAAAGTCACAATCATACAATGCTAGGTTACGCACCTACAAATAATAAGGCAGATGAAGAGAAGAGAGAGGAATTCTACAGACAGCTGCAATCAACACCAAACAAGACCTCAGTTGGCGATATCAAAATTCTAATGGGTGGGGTGACATGAATGCCAAACTAGGATCAGACAACACAAGAAGAGAACTAACCATAGGTGGAGAAGCGCTCGGTGAGGTGATGGACGAGAATGGAGAATTGTTTGCAGATTTCTTTGCATTCAACGATTTGGTGATTGTAGGCCAGGCACTGTGCTCAAGCACAAGAATATCCACAAAGCAACATGGATTTGATTTCACCAGACACCAGGACACACTAAAAATTAGACTGACATTATCTCAATCTAAAGAAAATGGAGACGTAGTCTACTTGACACAAGGTCAAGAAGAGGAGCAGATGTAGGTTCAGATCACTATCTAGTGCAAAGAACCATCCAATTCAAGTTGAAAGCCTTCGAAGAAGCTGGTGATATACCACAGTTCAGGTACAACCCTCGGAAATTGAAGGACAAAACTACAAAGGAAATCTTCACGTCGGCCATCAAGACAAAATTTGAGATTTCGAGCAACATCCCTGAAGAAACCGGTGTGGATGAACACTGGGACTCTTTGGACGCAATTTGGAAAGAAACCTGCATAACCTTATAAGGAAGGAAGGAGAGAGAAGATAAGGAATGAATCTCCACGGATCTCGACATGGAAGCTGACAGAGGAGGGAGAGGAAGATGGTGATGGTGCAGCAGAAGATAAATTAGTGCAAGGATGAACGACGAGAAGAGGAATTGAGTACAACGTATAAAACACTGCTCTGGACAAAGAAGTGAAGAAGAGTGCACGGAAAGACAAAAGACACTTCTACGACACACTGGCAAGTAAAGCAGAACAGGCTGCAGGTAGGAGAGATAGAGACCTGACGACATTGTATCAAATAACCAGGTCACTATCTGGGAAGGAAGAGATCAACACAGATGACACCAAGGAAAGATAGTGAAGGAAATATAATTACCAAAGAAGAGAAACAAAGGAGCTGATGGGCTTACCACTTCAAAAAGCTCTTGAATCGACCTGCACTTCATCTAGAAATACCACCTGCAGCCCAGTCACAGAACTACCAGTGAACACAAATCTAAGTCCTGAACGCCATAAGGCTACTGAAATACGGGAAAGTAGCAGGACCAGATGGAGTCTCATCAGAAGTACTGAGAACAGACGCAGGGATAACAGCGGACATGCTTGCACCACTATTGCAGAAGGTGTAGAAGGAAGGGAAGGTACCTGCCCACTGATTGGAAGAAGGACTACCTTGTCAAACTCCCAAAAAAGGGCGACCTAAGTCTTTGCAAGAACTGGCGTGGAATCATGCTCCACTTCTGCTCAACCCAAGCAAAATATTAAGCCACATTATCCTGGAGAGACTAAAGGATGCATTGGATTCAAAATTACGACCGGAACAGGCTGCCTACCTTCAGGAAGTACAAATCATGTGCGGACCAAATCGCAACGCTACGCATCATCATAGAACAGAGTACAGAATCGCAGTCAACTCTCTACCTCAACTTCATCGACTTTTAGAAGGCCTTCGACAGTGTCGACCGAGAAGTAATTTGGAAACTGCTTCAACACTACGGGACTTTAAGTGAGCGTAGAGACGACAGAGGTGATGATGATACCCAACCAACACCACCACCAATAACAACAAGCTCCAATCACCATCAACGGGAGAAACTTAAAGGAAGTGGCCTTTTTCACCTACCTAAGCACCATCGTTTCAACCACAGGCGGCACAGACGAGGACGTCAAAGCCAGGATCGGAAAAGCAAGACAGACGTTCATAAATCTGAAACCAGAGTGGAGATCTGCACTCAGCATAAAGCGTGAACAACATCCGGAATTTCAACACTAAGTCAGTCAAGTCAGTGCTTCTATATGGTTCAGAGACTTGGCGCATTACAAAAAGGATTTTCAACAAACTACAGACTTTCATCAACAACTGCCTAGGCTGGCTCGTTACTGAAGCTCAAATGGCCAGAAGGAATAAGCAACAAGGAACTCTGGCTGGCTGTCAACGAACCAACCAACAACCTATTGCTGAACAAATATGCAGAAGGAAATGGAGATGGATTGGACATGCACTGAGAAGACCGTTCGGGGACATCACGCGCCAGGCACTCGAGTGGAACCCATATCGTGTGAGGAAGAAATGAGAGCTTCTGGGCAGTCGTGGAGCCAGGTTTAAAAGATTGCAGATAACAGAGTGGAACGGAGACGTGCTACTGAGGCCCTATGTTCCACTAGGAACCCAAGGGATAAATAATAATAATTATATATATATATATATATATATATATATATATATATATATATATATATATAAAGCTACACAGTAGTAATGTAATAAACTTGTTAGACGACCAGCTCAGCACCAGAACAATAAAAGAATCCCCGAAACCAGAATCAATAGACATATTTCAGTTGAGTAGTGCAGTCGGAGTTCTAAACAGGTATGGTCCTGTTGCAGGATATTGGGAGATGTAAACCTGGTTGATGCACTGAACCGAGTTTCATACTTGAATCATTACAGATAACATGTTATGCTAGTTGGGTTCATTTCCATTTGTTTGTTTCTCACCACCCAAATATGTGATCGGTGATACAAACGAGTTAAATGGAATTACACGCCATCTGCGCCACATTAAAGTACTTTAATTATCACCTGGTCACTTGGATTTGGAGTCCATAAGCTACCACTTATTTAGGCAATAGCTTTTAGCGTCAGTTTTCCCGAAAAGTTATACGTAGAATCAGCAGACAAAAAATGTCATACACCTGTCATATATGAATTGATGAACAAACCAGCTAGGGACAGAAACGTAGATAGGGACCGGGCTTACTTTCTGTTTTCAGCGCTCTAGGGTTTCTTAGAATCGGAAAGTCAAAGAACCAGCAACAAACAGAAATGAAGTCCAAACTAGACAGATTCTGTGGCTTAAAAAAGATCACACCATTTATCAACTTAAGTACTGACATGTTTCAGTAGCCTATGTGGTGCAGTTATAATTCGAAGGCTGCATTTCTTCAAAAACTGGTGCGAACTGATCACAACAAGGCCTGTCTTCACACACCTGGCACGTTCACTCACAATCTATGGAAGTCAAAGGGTAAGTACTATCTAAATGTGCATGCACTGTGACTTAGTTTGTTATAGATTTCCACAGTTTCTAGAAATCTTAAGTGCGAGTGGTTATTCTAAGTAGTAGCCAGAAGTGGTGAACCCGTTAGCTGTAGGAACATTTTTTGCATGACTACGCATCAACAGCAGTCCACGCTGGGCGTGAATTACAAACAATTATATTAACCAGTAAATCATAACGCATGGTACGCAATGTTATTTTCCGAGAAAGACGAGAATATTTTCCAGACCCTCAACCTACTGGTTCAGTACTTAATGGAAAGAATACCAAACTATTTGCCTATGTTAATCCTTGCAATAATTATCTCTACTATGATTCAGTTTTTCATCGAATGCGATCACCGAAGGAACTGCTGCGACCCGTCACGCTAACGAGTTTTTCACTGACCACTAAATGAGGACCGATACTCCGCTCAAATATTATTTGACTGTGGCCTTTGGATCTCTGCTCGATGTTCCTTAAGGTGATCCATTTTAGGGGAAGCAAAGAAATTTGACAAATCAGTCTGAAAGGTTTAAATCAGGTCACCCTTTTTCCACGATAAGGGAAGTAGACTCAGTCTTTCTAATCGTTCCTCATAAGGAAGGTCAGCAAGACCTATCACTACCTAAGTAGCGTTGACATACGTTTCGAAGCATGGACTAGTCACCTGGACACAATACTCTTGTGATTAAGTCCAGTATTTACGTTAACACAAACCACAATTCAACCAGACAACAGTATTCAACAAGTTCGGAAAATATAAAGGATATCACTGTTAGTTAGAAGAGGAGCTTTAACGAATTTCCATGACTGGAGACAACCAAGGCCCAGCAGAGTGACTTCGAAGTCGAACGATAGATAGCACAACACAAACAGCTGCCTTTAAGACACCGAACAATTCATAGAACCACCATGAATTTCAAGGCATTCTGAATAATACTTTGTTAATAATGTACACTAAAAATAGATATGGCAACTCACGAATATGTCTCATGACTTAAGAAAAATTATAACGCTTTTCCAAGGAAACGAACTATCTATGAGAGCCACTGTCGAAATCTGACCAACCTGGTCACAGTAAACAATGGGAGTCGCTGTAGTCAAAACATCGAATAAACCTACCCATCTGAAGGTCATTTGATGCGTTAACAACAAACTACGCGCCACGGAAAAGTAGGTATTCCTTACTTTCAAACTCAGGCGATAAAAAATAAACGAAGCATTTCGGCGCTCCTTGACAATAATAATATTTATACTTGTTCACCCTTATTTCAAATAAAAAAACTTCAGTGTTTGTCTGGTTTCCCAAATGCACTCATTCAGGATTTATGCAAAATATAATAAGGTGCAAGGGGTTTAAATGGTTGTTCAACAACATCCAACATCCGTCATCAATAGTGCGAGCAGACGAAGCCTGCATTTTTTGAGCCCTCACTTCTAGGTTGTGACGCTCAGCATTCTACGCCTAATTTTTCATTCTGCATGAAATGGGTAATATGATGGTCCTGAACCCCTGGTGGGACCGTATGAACCTGTTTCAACTTTTGGTAGCAACATCTACCAGTGAAATGCTTGAAAGTTTGTCAGAGAGTTACTGACCCCAAGTGTCCGCGAGATGCGTTTCCATCACAGTTGGCATCGTATTTTTAGTCTTGCGGGACTAAAAGGCCCAAATCCTCCCTCTTTTCAGGTTTCATGAAATTAAGGCAGTAAGTATGACGTGTGACATGTATTGCACACACCGCCTTGCATTTATCAGGATCAGACGCGAACTCGTTGTTCGCTGGCCAGTTTTGAAGCCAATGTAGCGTCACACACTTCCCCGAAATCAGTAGCCTAGGGTTCGATGACATTCAACATTGATGCTGACCTCGATAGTTTAACTGAACTCGCTAAGCCGAAGGCACCTGGTCAAGCATCCTCGCCATTTGGTATGCCGTTGTGTTACTTTGCACTGCTCTTATTCGACACTCTAGCCAGTTAGTCGGAACGCACCAGTATCTTGGCACAACTACCCAAATATACTATTCCATCCGACTACACTATTGTGTTGTTTCTTGGTCTCGTATTCGTGGGTATATAACAAGTCCGAATAGTTAGTGACTGGTCTTTGTGCCTGTCAAGATCGCACCAGGATAATGCCCAAATTGGTGAGCCCGACCTGATAACATATCCTGACCAATAACAGATATACAATTGGTGGGGCCGTTCCATTTTATACTTATACATTGCTTTCATTTTGATAACCATTATATATATCCACATACAGCTCTTTCATATCTGACCATACTCCCAAGCTTATCTGCATTAAGCCGACTATGAACACTATCCAACCCGTGCCATATTGGCCAGACAATGCGGAAACATGGTTTCTATTTGCCGAGGCAGATTTTCAAGAACAGGGGGTCGCAGATCCTCATTCTCGATTTCTTGCCATCATACGTTCACTACCGCGGGATTAAACAGGCATGTTACAGCACACATGTTTAGTCCCGAAGTAAGTGATCCTTATGCACCTCTCAAGGCCGCACGCTTGAAGAAAAGCGATCTTATAGATCGCCAACGCCTAGACGAATTACTTCGGAACATCGAGCTAGGCAGTCACCCAGCTACTGAAGTCCTCGCACGCAGGCGAGAAGTTATGGGTGCACGAACACTTGACGATGGCCTTTTCCGAGAACTATTTCTCTCAAAACTACCACAACCGGTGCAAACCATGTTAGTGACACGGCAGTCAATCCCACTCGATGACCTGGCAGCCTCGGCAGATAAAATTCCAGTGATTTCTAGAAGAGCCGTCTCCGATGTATATTCTGTCTGCGACAAACCAGAGAGCCAGGATTCGGAGGTGACGAAGCTGTGCAACCCCGTTAAACAGTCGCCACCATCTCGAAGTCCTAGATTACGGAGCACTTCACAGAAACGTATCTTAGTGCATCGCAGCAACTCGTGCGGTTGTCTGGAAACTAAGCCTAACAGGAAATGCCGGAAGCCATGGAGTTTTAACAAGGACACAAACTCGGGAAACGGCCACACCGGCATATGTTCACGGCGACCGTGGCCAGCGGAAACAGCCGTTTCCTCTACTTCACCGATATAAAATCAAAGGTCAGCTACTTCATCGACACCGGCGCAGAAGTTAGCGTTCTTTCCGCACCGGAAAAGGAGCGTCATCATGACCCGCCCTTCAATCTCCAAGCAGCCAATGGCAAGGCAACCGCGACATTTGGGAGGGTATGCCCACCCCAACTTAGGTATACGTAAACCTATTCACTGGGTTTTCCTCCTGGCTGATGTTTCTATGCCCATCATCGGCATACATTTGCTAAACCATTACAATTTACTCGTAGATGCTCGCCGTCGACGACTGATAGATAACAACACAAAGTTATCTATTAGTGGCATCACCTACGTAGATTATAGTTTAGCCATCGTTAGAACCAAACAATCAGGCGACGCGTCCTACCAAGCAGTTTTGGAGAAATATCCAGAGTTAAAATAAACGAAGCACACTCTTCCGTGCATAACCAGCAATGTTATGCAACACGTCACAACCACAGGTCCACCTGTGGCATCCAAAGCGCGCCGTCTAGCCCCTGATAAGCTCAAAATGGCGAAAAGTGAATTCGACCACACGCTCGAACTGGGCATCAACAAACCGCCATGCAGTCCTTGGGCATCATCATTGCACATGGTTCCCAAAAAGGACAGCAACGACTGGCGTCCAACCGGTGATTACGGAAGGCTTAACACCAAAACAACTCCAAGCTGCTACCCGATACCTCACGTTCACGATTTGACTGCAACCTTATGAGGACTGAACATTTTCTCCAAAGTCGATTTGATCGAAGCATACAGCCAGATACCTATGGCAGCAGAAGATATCGCGAAAACAGCCATTATTACTTCTTTTGGCCTGTTTGAATTCCTGCGCATGCCATTTGGTCTTCGGAATGCAGCACAAACATTCCGACGCTTTATGGATGATGTCTTCCGAGGTTTAAATTTTGTCCACGTCTACATTGATGACCGTCTAATTGAGA
The DNA here is from genome assembly GCA_944470555.2 of Heterobilharzia americana. NCBI lineage: Eukaryota > Metazoa > Platyhelminthes > Trematoda > Strigeidida > Schistosomatidae > Heterobilharzia > Heterobilharzia americana. Next base: position 55,916,484 of record OX104129.1, on the reverse strand, counting down.
GTCCAGATAAGGAAACTGACCTTAAACATTTGGACCTCGCATTCCAAAGACTTAAGAAACATGGCATCACAGTCAACTTGCAGAAATGCGAAATCGGAGTTGAATCACTCAGCTTCCTTGGGCACACTATTGACAACAAAGGTATGTGCCCATTGAGAGATAAAGTGGCGGCTATCACGAACTATCCAGAGCCGACCACTGTGAAACATCTCCGCATTTTCAATGGCCTGGTAAGTTATTACCAAAGATTTGTTTCCAACTGTGCCTGTGTCATGAGACCACGAACAGATCTACTTCGAGGGACTACGAACTGAGTGTCACTGGACAACGTGGCTAGACTTGCTTTCTCTAAAGTCAAGGAAGCCATTTCAAATGCAACCATGCTTATGCATCACAACCCCAATGCTCCTTCGAGTATTGCTGTTGATGCATCTGACTCAGCAGTTGGAGCAGTTTTGCAGCAGTTGAGTGACAGCCAGTGGCAACCGTTAGTTTTTTTCTCGAGGCGGTTTCGTCTTTGTGTCTGTCAAGTTCGCACCAGGACGACTCTTGAACTGCGTCAAATGCTGTCTTAGTCATACCTGATTTCTCTCCAGATTTTCACGTCATCGGGAGAAAGGAGAATTTTGGGAGTGACCTGTTTAGGCAAGCCATTTATGCACATTAGAAAAAGAAGAGGCGTAGTATCGTGGCCAGAGCCGGCCAAAGTCAGTCTTCTCGCATCAACCAGGTCGAATGACGTTGCGAAAACCCAGTGATGCTTGTTCACCATCGGGCGTAGGCTACCGACTACTCATACCGCTGTTTCTACAGCAGACTTCATATCACGCCAGGTCTTCTCAGGATGAACACTTCTGTCACGTTCAGATAAGTACATATCTATCTCCTTCCTGAATGCATACTTGACACTTTCATCTTCCAGTCAAGCACAGGCAAGCAAAAATACCCTTCAGAAACGGAACCTAAACCAAAGGAAACACGCTAACATGAACAAAATACTACTACACTCAATAGTCACGGCAACACAAAGGAACAACTCTGCGTTATTGAAGACTATTCTACGTCATATCACCCGAATCTCAGATACTGATTTCGAAGACCTCATGAATTCCACCAGAGAATAGCTCTTCTACCCTCTCAGCTACCTATATGTTTTAGACTACAACCTATACAAGCTCCTCATAGGCTGGGAGGTATCTTGACGTGTTTCCTCGTTCATTTCTACGTACGTCACTTTGGGTATCCTTGAACAAGCATTGGACCTGTTTCGGTGCCTTAAATGTCACGGTTATAAGTATTTACCAGAACAGTAACCTATCACCCGGGAGAGTATTTGTAAAAGTTGTGGCGTCTGGATAGGAGAAAATACTGGTGGCCAATTTATAGGTGTCGTGAACAGGGGTTCAGAACTGACAATTGCATTGACTCGATCGTCTCGATCTCATCTACATGTGTTATATTGCTCATTGAAGGCCCGCCCACTCCTTACTTTCGCACACCACTCGCGTGATTATCTATCATTTTGGCTATCTCGTTTACCATCATTTGTGTATATTTCCATCAAAACTTGGAGCTTTCAGTCTGCTCTAGAAACTATGGACTGATAAGCCGTAATTTTTAGTATATCAGCCCTGGTATCACTTCTATAATTGGCAGTCGCTCCGATGAAACACAGGTCCATGTGTAATACCCTGTAGCGAGGATTTTGTCATCTTGCGGGAACTTATTACACAAAATGCTTGCTTAAACAGCGGCATACCATAGTGGTACTGAAAGTCTCCGAGTTCATGAAAACCTCGACTCTTAGATCCCAAAATTTTGAAGTAGTAAGGCAGGATGTCGAGAAGTTTCTGAAGATGGTGGTTTTGCACTCTTCCAGCAGCCCATGGTCATCAACTCCGCACGTAGTTCACTGACAAACAACACATGAAGTGTAATTTGTTCCCATTTTAAAGCATCAAATAAGTGCACGGCGTTGGTTGACATTCTATCCCTCCCATACCCAACTTCTTGAGGCCAATGATAAATGCAAGTATTTTTCCGAGCATTTATCGCGTATGAACCCACTGACATTTCTGTGGATCCCAATGATGTTCCTAGAACACAGTCACTACCACCTTTGATTTATTCGGACTCTTTGGAATACCGATTAGCTTGAATAGTGCTGCTCGAACTTTTCAAACATCTACGGGTCACGTACTCCGTGGTTCACTTTTCGCCAGGACATCTGTAGACGGAGTCGTGGCGGCCAGATCGCCTGAAGTAAATCACCTGCAGCACCTACCAACACTTTCTAAACGATCACATGAAAACAGTGTGGTAATCGACACGCAGAAATGTTGATTCTGTTGACAATCATAACGGTTTCTGGGACAAGGTCTGCGGGTGGTGTTAAATCGACTCCACAGGCGGATCCAATCAAAGAGCACCCTGTTCTAGACTCGTTTTGCAAGCTACACTGGTCCCCCAGATTGTTAAGCTTTTGTGTGAGTTTCATATCTAACTGAGCTAAATTAGCTCGACCACTATCATATCTACTGCAGGGATGAGCCAGTATGCTCCTCACAATCTAAACGTCCCTGATACATGTGACTAGATGAAGCTTGCTCCAAGTTCTCGAAATCTCTGTCGTCACATTCAGCAGCACCACTAGGAGTCATGACAGATTTCAAGTTTTATTCATCACAGTCAGACTGCTATCAGGTTCATGGTTCATTCCTGAGGAGTCCCATGCTAGGAAAACAAGAACCGTTGGATTCCGAATCTGTGGCTTAGTGGCGGCGTGCTAGTCCCGGAATATGAAGGTCTTGGGTCTGATGTTTAGAGAATACCAATGTGAAGCCAGCGAAGTCCCCAGCAGCCTCGGATCTGAACCATGAGATGCTCCACTTGTTGCTGTGGACGAGGTCTATTGAAATTACGTCCATGGTCGGTGGGAACTACTGGTCACCTTTGCGAATCAAACTGGCGCTTCATAGCCGCAAAGCAGTACATTCAGCAAAGAGCTACTGACTATTTACCTAGCTATCGAGGATGTCAGATATAAGCTCTGAGGTCACATTCTGAAAGTATTCACAGGCCACGAACCTATTACAAAAGCGATTGATACAAAACACGATAAATGTTCGCCACAAGTAGCGCGGTATTTGAAATTCACTTCTGGCCTGAGGTATTTAAAAGGCAGCAGAAATGAGGAAGCTCATACTTTGTCCCGTATTCACGTAAACGTCTCCAAAACCACGCTTGTAAACTTTTTTTTAGAGACGGTAAAGCTGCAGGCGATGGATGAGGGCCTAAATTAATTAAAAAGTTATCTAAATACTTCACTGATTCTTCAAGAAGTGATGCTTAATATACCTGCATTCACCAACTGTAGTGTATCTAAGGTCAAACCACTCTTATTTCTGCCTTAACAATGAGACAGTTAGTGTTCCCTGAGATGCGTGGCATTTCTCATCCTGGTATTCGACCTGCAGTAAAATCAGTTACTCATTGATATGTCTAGCCAAAATGGATCGAGATCTTCGGCAGCGGTCCACACTTTTTTTTTAGCGTACCAGTGATCAAATATACAAGGGCATATTGCTTCATCTGCTGGCAGATGTCCCATACTAGGCGGCAGATTTGATTCTGCACCTACCGGCATCGAACGGTTTCCACTGTATTTTCAAATGTATTGACAGTATTACGGGGTGGTCACTAGCAACAACTCCCCATAACATACCTATTCAAACAGTAGCGAAAAACATCATCCAACAGTCGATTTCTAGATTTCGTGTTCTCGGTATCATAATCGCAGACAGATGTGCACAATTCGAAAGTTGATTATTTCAGCAACCTACAGAACTTCTTGAAACAAAGTGCATAAGAGCTACTGCGTAACATTTTGCAGCATTGATGAAAGGTTCCATCAACAAATAAAAGATATACTGATGACAGCGAAATCTGGTAACAGAAAGAGCTGTAACTTACCACGAGTTCCACTTGATATGTTTTCGAGTCTCAAGCTGGTCATCGATTGCTGTTATGAGGAGATAGTTCACGGAACTATTCTGAACTTGTGTCAAGAATACTATAGCTCATCAACAAACTTTCGACCGAACTCGACTAACAATATTTAACAACTATGGCACCATGTGAGTACATTACCTCAGTCCCGAAGATGCCACAGTAACCAACTGTACGTACCTCAGGGCATCTCGAATTGCATGCATTTTTTCACTCGACACGATAGCATCTGAAAACCACTCCGACCCTTATATGAAAAGGCTTTCAAAATTGTCACTAAATCAGAAAGTTATCACCGTTCGGAGTCCTGACAGACGAGAGACTGTCAGGATTTACAGAATGAAACCGATTTTTATGGGACCAGATGTCTCTAGTCTACCGTCTGAACCTACAATAAAACAACCCAAGGTATCGAAACTGCTCTCAGCAGTGAAAAAGTTCTCTGAATCATCCCCAATAAGTAATGGTGACGTAAGCAAAACACTCAGGAGAAAAGTCCATTGGCCGTAGAGTTGTTTTCGAGTAATTTTTCCTTAACGAAATCACATTCAATAATAGCGAAATTATTGAGGTATTCATCACTTTGCTGAAAACATGGCTCAATGATTTCGTCAAACTTTGACAATAGAATTTCCATGCGATCCTATGGACTCAGAACCTTTTCTTTCCTTTCAAATTGTTGTTTGCTTCACGATGTATCGTCAGTATGGTAAAGTTATTTTTGCATTTAAACTACCATGAGTTTCATCCCTATATATATATATATATATATATATATATATATATATATATATATATATATATATATATATATATATATATATATATATATATATATATATATATATATATACATTACTAACGTAATGGTTCCACGATACGTTCAATACCACGAATGCTAAACACCCGAGACCTCCAACTTTAATGATCACGTTTCATAGCAATATAGCAGAAGAGACAGAACTGCTGCACAGGTCACTTGATCCTGTGTTCAATCAGATAACACGCTGACGCCACATAAAGCCGAAGCCAAACGAATCTCCTTAACCTATGCAGAGACTTCATCTGTTACTTACTCTAACCTTTCCCAGGTAAGTGAAGTGGTCACCATTTCATTTCCTAATGTTGGACAAGCAACAATCTAAACCAACTCCGGGACGACTGATCATATTCAAAATGTCACAGAAGGTGCCTAGAAGACGACACATCCTTACGTAAAAAAAACTATTTCATCTGAGTTCTATCAGTCTATTAAGAAGTCTCCTGTGACATGATCGGTTCTTGTGAAGTCAAACGAGGAGAAGCAGACCTAAAAAGTGCATCCATGACATATTTAAGTTAAAATGGAGAGAGAAGACATCCTTGACAGATACCATTCAGTGTTCACAGCTCATCTGATGCCATAATATAGGCTCTAACACACCCACATGTCATAGAGTATAGACCTTCAACAAAGTGATATACTTAGTCAGCACGCTCTTGAGAGAAACACTCCATAAGACTTTTCGACTTAAACAGTTTAACTCTGCTTCTAGGTCAAGAAATAAAGCTAGTGTTCGGTTCCGGAAGGGATGCTTATGTTATGAGTCATGATTAAAATGCCCACGACGAGGTCTAATTATCTACCTGAATTTCTTGGGTTTGCTAATCTCCAGCTTTTCTTGGGCGTCTAATGACCCTAAGTTGAGTCTTATATAGTTATCCTAAGTGGATTTGTTTTTTTCTTTGAAGACTGAGAATGTGATGACCATACGTAAACTAAGAATTCACTAAATCCAACCAATTGTCCTCGATCAGTCCCTAAATAACCCCGGTACAGACCCTTCCACCCTACTTCGTTCCATGTTACTGAGCTCAGAGAACACAATACAACCAGGAGCTGAGATTTGAATTTTTGTTGAATCGAGCTTTGAAACCTATATCATAGGCAACAGAAGGCTGTAGAGTAGGGAGTGTTCTGTTTTCAAGATCGACCTTCCCTAATCCTTTCTTCCGACAAGAAAATTCAACAGCATAGAATACTGGTCATACGTCGGAAACATCTTACTGCTATCGAATATCCATCCAGCCAGAAGTATGAACTATCCGTCAGTATGTAAATAATAGGAAGGTATTGTTGTCAGCAGCATAGAAAAAATAAGTAACCATATTCTAGATCAAGATATAAACTAATCAATCTACCTTTTTGCATCAATATAAAAGTGGAAGCCGGGCACTATGGTAAAGTGTAAGTCCATATGGACCATGTTTATTTATATGATCTCTTTCGAAGACTAGTCAGTCAAAAAAAACAAGCTAGATTCACAAACCATTGCACTTTTAACACTTGATGCATGAATAATCAAAGAATTCTAAATATCTGTATTACTTCAAATAAACATACTCAACATGGAACTGTTCGGTAAAACTTCTAGAAATTGTTTTTCAATGACACAATAATAAAACGAGATTTAGTTTAGAAATATATATTTATAAACTGAAAGAGAAAACGTTTAGGATGGCGCATAAACAATGCATAATGTGATGATAAAGATACATATCAAACGAACAACTGGTAATGAAATCAGTTTTTACCAGATGTTACGTCTTGACTGGTTTAGGCTTTCGTAATCCAGAATGTTTTATCTGAGTGACAGATGTATTAGTAAAGTCTGAAAATGGTATTCTTAATTTTCCAGTTGAGACAATGTATGAAGAATCGGAATCTGTAATTTGAACCGTCAATGGAGTGTGGTTCGAAGTATCAGAGTGAGTTTGTATTAATGATGACGAAGGTAATACACTGCCAGACTAGAAAAAGTAATAAAATGATTCTTTAGATAGATAATTGTGTGAAATGACACATAACACTATTGACTAGGAAAGAATCACATGTGACTGGGTTATATATATATATATATATATATATATATATATATATATATATATATATATATATATATATATATATATTCAGCATATGGTAGAAATAAGCTTCAGAAAATTAGACATAAATCCAGAAACGATTTAGAGTGCAAGTAATGACCAGTTACTATTCAGATTTGTACAAATATCCACTAGCCGTTAAGCAAACTTTTTCTATATTCATAAATATAATAATAATAATAATAATTTTGCCTTGTACAAAGTGTACGTATCCATCTACTGTGAAAATCAATGGGTCTTGACAATTTTAGAACTTGTGCCCATTGATGACAACATATCAGAGAATGTAAGAATACTTTATTCTAGTTGCAACAAATCAACTAACGCTTCTGTCCTGCTTCAGATATACTGGTCCCCTTAAATCAGATGACACAAATATGAAGAAGAAATGATACAGACATACACAAGATAAATGCACTGTCTCAAACAAAACTCCATATTTCAATTCTCTCTAGTATCCTACAGCTAGTTTGATAAGAACTATACTCCAAGTCACAGGTGAGGAGCAATTGAAACTTTTCTCTTAGCCTAGGTTTGATGACTGAATGTAACGTAAATCACTATACTATATATAGAACACGAAATGCAACTTTTCTTTCTATGCACTCCAGTAACACCCTTGTTCAAAACATTAGCAGGTGAATAAAATAAATTATTTCATGGGACTAGTGCAAATACGCTTCCACAAAAATGGATATATATAAGACTAAGTTTAAAGATTTACACCGCACCATATACTACAGGTACAGTGAAACAGTTAAAGTTTTTTCACTTCATAACACCAAACGAAGATAAAGTGAATTACAATAGAATGGTAATAAAGTAAACAACAACAATACGAAACAGAGTAAATAATTAAATGAAGGTGAATAAAATATGCAGTTTCGAGCATGGAAATAGTGAATGTGTGGCAGTGTCATATTACCAACAGTTTACAACCACTGATTCCCCCCTAGCGCTTTGAGAATATCAATGAGGCAACCTACAATAACATACACGGTTCCGATGAACTGTCAGAGACTTTATAAATTATCTCCATACCTTCGTTTGGCTATCCTTAGTTGCCTTTCAATTTTATCCTGCTTTAGTCAATATTATACGTAGAGGAAGGTCGTGGGGTCAGCATGCCTAACACCTATCTCAATCACTTTACCGTATTTACTGCCATATATGGGTTACTCTTGCATACATTTTCTCACTCAGCTGAATCAGTCAGGAAGAGGTATCTGATAATAAAAAAACCGAATATAGTAACCCAAAACCAAGTGATTAGAATCGGTACGGCTTTGTAAGATTCCATATTGGTTTATTTATCTAGTCAGAAAAACTCAAGAGGTTTCCAGTGAAAATGAAGAGATTTTCAATCCACGCAAGAGATGGTGTTCTCATCTCATCAAAACTTATGCCGGGTGATAAAAACTGAAGGGTGTTCGAACGCTAGGTGGAAAGCCACTGCTATTATCCAAAAGACTGGTATAACATTGATAGTCGATTTCTGATACGTGTGTTCGATATTTCTAAGCGGTTGTCGAGTCCTACTTGTGGGTAATTTCCAATGCTTACTTTGTCTTCGTTACTCAATCCACGAGTCATATTCCTAAGATTTTCGAGTATTTGCCAAAGATATCAACTATGTTGTTACTTGTAACATCTCATCGTTGATTGAACCAAACTGATCGATCTCTATTGGCATATGGGCTCCTGCGCGGAACCCCCGATTCTACCTATATGTCAACTATAATGGTGGATACTGGCTAGCAGTGGAATCCAAGAAGCACGTTTCGTAGGGACAATATCACTCACCGGGAGGCGAGCATATCCTAAAATAAGACAAAAAGCACATCCTAGATTGCACTGCTAGCCACTATCCTTCTTTAAGATATAAAGATATCCACTAATTGATGGACGTTATTCCTTGTTCAGACTTTTATCGATCCCAGCCAGCCAGTATTCCGAGCTATTTCAGTATGGTAAAAGAACAAGAATATAAAAGAAAGGATCCTTTCATTTTCATCATAACAAAGAATAAACGGAACTCATTTTTAACACATTAATTCATAACAAGGAAAAAATCCTTTCGTTCATTAAAAACCATAATGTGTGACTAACCTTTTCATTTGATTCAAATATATAAGACGAAAGCAGAACGAAGAAAAAAGGACATCAACACAAAAAATTCGCACAAAAGTGCACCGGTTCAAGTTGTCACACTTCACAGTAGTACGCAAAGAACAAGTGGACAGGAAAAGACTGACACCATAGTAAACAAAGGTGTAGGGGAGGAGAGGAAATTATAAGATATGGGTTAGTGAAAGTATTCAAACTGTGGAAGACATCAAAGAGTGAATTTATTTGCGCCATCCTGACCGATTTTCAGCTATCTCACCAAGAGTCCCCAATTATTGATTCTTATGGTCTCAAGGAACCTAACCCACCAGTCTACATCCGCATACACGACATAAACCAACGTTTAGCGACGTACTGAACCGGTTTCACGTCTTGGTTTGGTCACCTTGAAGCCTCTCCCAACATAATCCAACTTCTCCTAGCATGGCACGTCGAGGTAGGTGGTGGCTCGCCATGCACAGAACCTGTATAAACTACCTCAGTCGATGGAGGTTTACAACCCCCATTGACTCAGTTAAATTCCTTACCTAGTACCTTCAACCTAATCGTCACATCGCTCACAGGATGATTTCATCATACAATAGCATTGTTACGGAGACATTTATGGTCAAAATCAGGTAGTCACTTCGTATCTTCTACTCTTAACGGCCATTTCTCAAAGCCGCATAAGAGAAACGACTGCAGCGCATTTAACTCATCCTTTAACAGGTAGTCGGATATCCTACCAACCAGTGACAGAAATGATGCAAGATCGAAAATCCAAACAAACCCTCCGTTTCCCGAATGACATTTCGTCAGCAACCAACCCGTTCAAGCTCATGCAAATCTCCAAGTAAGTGAAGTGGTCGACACATTTCACCACTTCATTCCTTATCACATTAAAATGAGAGTACTTGCAGTAGATCAGTCCTGAGGAATCATTTTACATTTAAAAGGTGACAGCGAAACGAATATCGAACATACTCAACGCACTCAGAAAACACTGTATTTTGTCAATGTCTTTACCGAGCAAGGCAATATCGTTGGCAAACGCCAAGTTAACCAGATGCCATATATGAAGTATGCCAATCACTGTGAAGTTAGAGGTGCCTAAGATTGATTCCACTGACACATCTAGGAAATGATACAGGAACGGTGAAAGCAGATATCCCTGGCAAACCACCAGTTGTTGTCAATCCCGATGACAACTTTCTTATGAACTACTCCAAGATTGCTAGTAATTTAGCATCATCCGAACTACAGCCAGTGAGCGAGTTGGCGGAGATTATGATTAGACCGGCAAATCTCACGATTACTACTACTTCTAACCGAACCATTCAGTCAAATAGCACACAAATAGCTGTTCGCCCCCATCCAGTTGTGAAGTGCGTTTTCTGCTCTACAACTCAATGCTATGCATACACCAGCAAGTCCACAAGAACTAACCACCAAATCGCCGAACAGTGAATTTCGAAGGTTCAAAACGTTGACCAGATGAGGTCTAGTTAGTCGCCACACTCAGGTTCTGTATGAGTGTCTCAGAAACACAGCATACAATACATCTATGTCTAAAGATTCCTTAGATTTTGCGAAGGGTATTTGTTGTCCGGTTTTTATAGGGTCCCGACGTTGCGGATGCAACGTGAAACCAACAGTGGGGTCTTGGGGACCAGGATTGAGGTTTCGATGACTTGGAACGTTGGCAATAGACGTAGAGTGTGAGGGTGACTAAGTTGTAAGAGGCCTAAGATTGGTATCACAAGGTGTAGGCGGTTGACAGTTTTCGAATGTCCATACCGTAGAAGTTCTCTCTGCAGGGTACCTGAAAAGAAAACAATGTGATCGCAGAACCCATGGGACATCTATTTGAAGCCTGTCAAACGCAGCGCTTTGAGGATTAGTGATTTGGTTGTCCTAATGCCGGATAGGTAGGACTCATACCACCGGTACCAGAAGACAACAGGGAGCCAACTTTTTCTAATCCCGCTTTCCCATAGGGAAGGCAGCATGGTACTGGTCATTCGCGAAAAACACCTTATTCCTGTCACACCGCGTCCAGCCAACAGTATTACTTCTCTCTCGGACCCCCATCACAGTGTAGAAATTTAGGCTATAAAGGCATTTGCCTTTCGTCTTGTCACTATCCAACAGGCTTTCTCAACAAGATAGGCGTATTGGTTGTATTGTGTTCTCTGAGCTGGGTTGTTTAATCGTGAAGCTTTCGTCACCTTGCTAGACGATGTTACTAACACTAGCCTCAGTATGAAGTGAGTTGTCATTATCTCTACGTGAATGATTTAGTAGCTTGCTCTGATGATGTGGTCTGTGATTGGTTGTTTCCTTCGAAGGAACACAAGACAACCAAGACCATCCACCTGAGCTACAAAATATTCTCCATTATTTCAAGATAGGAGTATGGAAGTGCAAAAAGAGGTGCAGTCCTTATAATTATTACGACCACTATTAGTCATAGTAATAATAATAAAGGTTAATTCCAACCTCAAGAATACTCATTCAGGTTGATGACCCATGCAGTACATTCAAGTATTAAAAATTCATAATCAATCTTTTGTAAACAGTCAGATACCTGCACACTTCTGTATCTTAACTTCTTCGTATCGCAATTACAATAGTGTCAGTGGCTTTGGTGACATACAGAGGGAGAAAAGAAACAATTACTACAAGTAATGATCAGTTTATTCCAGACAGACTTTTAATACAGTATGACATTTCTTAGTATTTAATATTAAAATTTACTCGTTGAGCAATGCTTCCAAATAAACTAGTTATAGCACGCAAATAATGTACATCGCAGTAGTATTATAGACAATATGTAAAGATGAGCTATTGTAAAGTGCTTCGAGGGTAATGAGGAATTTATTTTTAAGGTAATATTCACTGAGTCGTGGATGCGTACTGCCGAGGAGTCTCATACTAAGACGAAACAGCTGTTCATTGCTCCAAGATTTTCAATGGTTCTCTAACTAATGCCAGTCCGTGATGAATACTACCTTGGAATTAAAAATTTTCGTCTGGCATTAAATGAGTTGGTTGCAGGGGACGAACTAAAATGTGTAGGTGAGTTTGATCACGGGTGTCCATCAAAGTAACATAAGAATCTGTACGTCGTGTTAGCTATCTAGATGATGTATTGTTGAACACTTAAGAAACCACTGTTATGCTACTTAATTTTATAGTAAAATTGTGAAGAGGTAGATTGAAAACATTTTAAAATTGACCGAGAGTATATAAAATTTTAAAGACATGAGTAAATGAATAAAGCGACATCGAAAAATTAGTAATCTGATGCAATATATACTGTAAAAAATGTTGGATAAACTAAGATTTTAGCAGGCCATCAGTAACTATGTATAAGTATATGTTACAGCTTGTAGTTTACCGTCATTGAGTTGACCAAAGTGACCAGACTATTGGCATATAGGCTTTTGTGAGGATGTACCGCATAAGAAACACGCATCTCGGATTTTAATGCTAGTTGCCATCGATCAATGCTGTCAAACTATACTCGCAGCACAAGGAATGACTAATATGACCCAACAGCCTCGTGAATAACCCTCTGGAATTTCAAGTGATACATGATGAGTTCGAGTCTCAGTATGGACAATGTCACTCATATGAAGGTAAGCTAATCCAGCTGATAAGTCCGAAATAGGAAGTAACTCGTATCCTGGATTCCACTGCTAGCCAACAGCCTGTATTATTAAGTTGAAAGTTAACTACATTGCATTCAGTCAGGATCATCATGGGACCTGGCATTACTGCGTAACGGTCTATGTTCCCACACCTCACTGCAGTAGCAAATCCATGCATCAAAAGTATATATCAACTGAGTGGGAGAAGCAACGCACGTTGTAGACACTTTAAGCTTGCCTTAGTTATTCAAATGTAAAGAACTTTGTGGATGGTATCCATCACTTACTTTAGATGAACCACGGCATTTCCCTTGAGAATTTCCAGACGATTTTTCAGATGATCGTGATAAGTGAATGAAAGTAGGTATCTTTGTTGAATGCAGATTACTGTAACTATGATCGCGTGTGTCATCCTTATGTAAGATGCTAATCATAGAGTAAAGGAAAGATAAAGAATACATTTAACTATGCGGTTATTTTACATCAATAGGACAACGTTCCTTATCAACATGACTAGTTACATTAGCTCTTTATTTAACCGGACTGTGAATTGTTAAATGCTACATTAAATATTCAGGTCTCGACTAAATATCGCAAGCGTTAGGGATGTCTATATCACTTATATTCCATGCTTACAATTTGTTTATATTTGAACTATTTTTTTTTGCGCTCTTTTCCCCGCGCAGAGGTCACATTTCATATAACTCGCTAGCGTTCCGACTGGCTCCTGCATCTTTAAATATACTAGTTATTCTTTGTCTTTTAAGGTTACTGTAAACTCTATAAACAGGCTCTGTGCTCACTGATAAATGTTTTCAGTCCGAGACACCATAAAGTCAGCTGATTACCAGCGTTTCGATTTCTCTTTGCGAATCACTCAGGTTGAACTGTCTCAATCCTCGACTATCAATCGTAAAGTATTATCATTCGTTCTCCCAACTCTCCACGATAACAGAAAGTTAAATGCCGAAAAAATGAGTTTCTGTACTTCACAGTTGTGTACCTTATAGCTGTTATCTAAGAAATAATAATTTAAGGTAGCTTGTACCGCACCAGATGTAGTCCAAAATATTCACATTTAAGTAAATATATACAGCACGTAGAAATACAGCCACGATTCCATGAATGATATGAATAAAAAGATGTGTGTACTAATATGTTGATGCAGAACACACTATAGAAATCCCGAAGGAAATAGAGTGTTATCACAATAACAGACAGAAAACTTCAGCATGAACAACTGTGTAAAAGAAACAAATATTTTTAGCTAAACTGACTACACTCAGTCGTTATTTTATTTATAGTGTGAATAAGAAAGATAATGACCGAACAAAGTGATACATTAATACAGAATATCACTCTGAAATACTGGAAGTTAACTCAACATAATTAAATTATTTTTCAGGTTGGTATTCATCATAGTATGACATCAGTTGGAGAACCATTGGAAAGCTAGGAGCACTGGACAGTTGTTTCGTCCTAGTATGGGACTCTTCAGCAGTGTGCACCCATGACCCTATCAGTAATCGAACCCAGAACCTTCAGGTTCCACGGCCAGAACGTTACCGTTTAGTTGCGACCAGTAGGGCCAACCAAGTTGAACATGAGGGGAGGTACTCAACGACGGCATTGGATGGAGGTAGCGCTATATCCTGAACTGATAGAAGTAGGAAGTATGGACCATTAGATTCAGACTCAGTGACTTAATGGTAATGTGCTGGTCAAGGAATCCGACGGTCCTGGATTCGATTCCTGGTGGGGCCAGGGTGCGCACTGCTGAGGAGTCCCATACTAGGATGAAACGGTTGTTCAGTGCTCCTGGCCTTCACATGTTTCTCAAATTGATGTAGGTCCATGATGAATTACTATTATTAGTCCCTTGGGTTCCCAATGGAACATACAGCTTCGGTAGCACGTCTCCATTCCACTCTGTCCTCTGAAATCTTATGAACCTGGCTCCACGACAGCCCACAAGCTTTCATTTCCTCCTCTCACGATCTCCTCTATGTCACCCTCGGACGTCCAACTGCTTTTTAAAAATCCAGTGAGGTTGTATATTAGTCCTGCTGTTGACTAACAATAAGAGCGAAACCTAAGTCCTAGGATTACCGTCAAGTGCCTCCAACTAACATGACCATACCTTATTCCTGTTCTGAATAATTGATTTCTGTTTTACCACCATTCAATAAATGTTTTTCATATGGAAGGACTTCAAGGAGCAAGTTTTCTTATTACTACAGATCGCTGCGTCATTGAGATATGCAAGCCAGACCACCATGTCACCTTAACACCTGTTGGTCGAGCACGAAGCAAGGTCCATGAGAATCTGAGGCTGGTTTCTAATCAAACTAATAAGAAAAAAGCTGGGTATATAAACAACTATCATAAGAATAAATTTGTCCGACAGTTTGCATTGTCACCACAACTGCATAACAGTACTCTACCCGTGATAATCGACTCGAGCAAAAAAAGAATTCGAGTAGTATTCTGATTACGAATAGAATGAAAGAATATTTTTTGAGGAATAAATCAATCACGTGACAAGTGTTTGATAGGGTTGCCTAGATTTCTGGTATAGCTGAATGTATGCTACCAGAAAACTTGCACACAATGTGCGTGAACTGACCATTCCATGATTAAAGTGACTTACAAGGCTATTGGGAAGGTGTTGGAAGTTATTTTTCGTACAAATCTATACTGACGTAATATTTCCCTTCCCCAAAAGAGCTGTCATTTTGGGTTATTTCGTTTTTGGATATTTGTCTCCTAGAAATTTTACTAATGTCCAATGTGTTACAGAAAAAGTAAAATACGTTCGTCACTGAGATCAACCAGAATCTACGAATGATCTATGTTTACCACTGGTTCACAGCTCAAGAATAGTAGTATGAATACAGGCTTAAATAACCTAATTGGTATACGGTGTCAAAACGTGACATACTAAAGCGAAATATGACTGTTCTTTCCATAATTCAGTTAACAACTCTACAGTTACGATAAGAGTTGACGCCTACAAATGGAAGATATGGATCACAAATATACTAAAAAGAAACCCCAAGACAAACAAAACAGATGACTAACCAAGAAGAACTATCAAAGCCATTGTCTGATAAGTGCATATGATTTTCTACATTATCACTAGTAACTTGTGTTCCATTTAGTGATTTACTTCCGTCCGATGGATCTCGCTTTATCCCAATGAGACTAAAGTGCTCGTCTGAAGACAAAAAATGACACATGTTATACAAATGTAATAAGAACTGTTTGACGTTACAGAAAAACTTTGACAATTCAACACTTCAAAAATACTTAACAGGCTTTCAATTATGTACATACCGGATTCATTAGCACGTAGCCATCATAAATACTTGCTTCTAGTGGTGTACTCACTTATGAAATAGCTCTAAATCAATTTAAATAATCGCTCAGTGAATCTCTTGCCAAGATGGACAAAATAAAGTCCAATAATATTAACATAGAGAAAACGAGAGGTTCAGTGAAAATATTTATTCAGCGATTTCATTCGTTATAGCTGTACAATCACAATTTATACGTTTTTGTTCCACTATGTTGCATAGTTTACAAGAATTACTCAACTCCAGTAACAAAGATCAAGTTGAATGGAGATCAAAACTTCACAAGTGTAGTGTAACGTGAGAATTAATTACAAAACAGCATCGAAAAACCAGACATATATATATGAAAGAAATCTTTTTAACCTTTTTTGCTAGCATGGACTTAGTAAATGGCTGACAGAAAAAAGCCGACTTCTATCTCGCTCTTATTCTTCACAATCGTGTTAATATTTTATTATATCATCTAATAAATCAACATCATCTTCATCTTGTTTTCATGCAAATCTTAATAAAGTCGTAATTAGGAAATAATTTCTACATATTACGCATCTTTCGCGATTAATTTCCCCCTTACATCACACTTGTAAATTTCTGATCTTTGTTACCTAAATTTATTGAACAATTCTTGTAACCATCCAACATAGCGGAAAGAAAACGTTTAAATTATGATTGTACAGCTATACAGAATAAAATCACCGAAAAAGATGTCCTTGGTAAACTTTTTGTTTCCTCGAATGTCCTGGTGGGTATTTTCAGTCACTTTAACATACGTGACATTATACACAATATGACCATAGTAAGTTGTAGTATGATGCAATGCCTTGTTATGAGACATCAAATAAGCACAGTAAGCAGAATAGTGAAGTGAAAAAAAATCAGATAATGTGCTCCAAAGGTCATGACACTGACAAAATCAATGCAGAGCCTTACACAAAAGTGCATCGGTTCAAGTTGTTACACTTCACAGTAGTACATAAGGAACAAGTGGGTAGAAAGAGAGTGTTATCAAAAAAGATAGTGTGAGAGAATAAGCAATCTGAAGATAAAAATTAGTGCGGACACTCATACTTTAGATGTTAAGTAGTGAATACGTCTGCACCAATGTGACCAATTTTCAGCTATGTCACCAGCTCCTCAACCATGATAGGAATCAGTGATTCCTATCGTCTCACAGACCCCAACCGGGCAGTCTACATCTCCCTACATGCCTCAGACTAACAGTCAGTGACTTCATCGGATTGTGATACGTCTTCGTCTGGACACCCTGAACCCTCTTCTTCTAACCTAGTCCAAGTTCCCCTAGCATGCCACGTCGAAATATGTGGTGCATCGGCACCCTCACCACATGTCGAAGCCATCCCAATCGACGGAGGTTCACAACTTCATCAATCGCCTTGCCTGTCTTGCCTAGTACCCTTCGCCTGACCTCAACATCGCTCACACAGTGATTCCACCAAACGCACTCAATGTTATGAAGACATGAATGATCAAAACCCTGGACCCACCTCATGTTGTCTACTTTTGACGGGCGTGTCTGATAGCCGTATAACAGGACAGTACGAACTGTGTCGGAGTATACTCATTCTTTAATAGGTAGTCGGATATCCCACTAGTTTGCGCCGCAGGTGACATGAGTTAGCAAATGTCAAACGGGCCTTTCGGTTTACGAGCTGAGATTTCGTCAGCAATCAGCCCGTTCGAGCTGATGCAACACTTCAATTAGGTGAAGTGGTCAACACATTCCACCACTTCATTCCCTATCGATAGACTGGGAGTACTTGCAGCAGAAGGGTACCAGCAGAACGCATACCGCACATACTGAGGTTTCTGCTCGACGCGTTCACAAGACCCTGCATTTTGTCAGCGTCTTCACAAAAGAATATCGACAAAAGGTCATAGAAAACTCTCAAACAAACAGAAGAGCAGATGGAGCAAATAACGAAATTCGATGAAACGACCATGAAGAAAGGCTATGAATAAATCTATGCCATGCCATCCAAAGTTTCTGAATGGTAAAAGACTTTATAAATACCGAATCGGTCATCGTACAATCATCGTACAATTTTCAGTCGTTTGAAGTGAGTTCTCAGTGCTAACTTTACTTCATTCAACAGTCAAGGTAAATAGATTTTTAAAGTTAAAAGTATTCATTACCTAGACGTTTCAATTAATAAAGGAATTGCTGTTGTTAATTCTTTCATGTAATATGTCTACACATTACACGCTTTTCCATTTGGATCATATTTATCAATGGTCTTATTGCACATTTCTTCAAAGTTTTCCATTTTTACAGGCTATTTCGATAAAATAGTTTTTCAAGGCACCTATTACTATCAGTATATACACAACTGTGTAGCAACTTGCACAAAATCGCAACTAGTAAACCTACTTAAGAAAAAAAGGGAGCACAGCGGTAACATCTTAAAATAAAAAATATAGGTAGACGACAAACAAACGAAAGCTAATCAGATATTCAAAACTTCTATATGCCGATATGGTGTGTGAAATCTTTGACCGTTACATAGTTATACTAGGTCAAATGAAGAGAATTTTCGACTGACACAGAACCCCGAAGACAAAAAACAAGCATCAAAAGCCATGGAAAGATACTTCTGCCCAGATACCTGAAAAACGTGGCACCAGTATGCATATTTCTATCGATCAAATTTTAGGAGGAGTTGGCCTGAGATTAATCACATTTAGAACAAAACTAATGAAACTATAAACAGACAGTGAACCATACCTAATGTATTAGCACTGTGATATTACTTGATTGGTCAAACATCAGCAACTGCGGTTCGGTTCGAACGCGTGGTAGTTATTTGAAAATCAAGCATCTCATACAATCAAAAAGAACTCCTTGCGCTCCATGTTTTTGATGATGGTTGACTTCTATGTAAGTTGACTTTGCGTTGACCTATTCTTCTGACAGCTGCACGGTAGCATCTATGCAGGTGTTGCTTATTCTATGTGGCCTTCTTCCTGCTTTCACACTTCCCGCTTCTAGATCTAAACTGGTCTGAATTTTCAGTTGGTTTTCCTACTCTCTAGGCAAACATTCTCACCATGGAATAACTCTGCAGAAATTACTACTTCAGCTAGAAGGGATAGACTACAAATATCACAGAACATACATTTGGACACCAAATTTAAATTATAGCATCCTGTCACTTATACGACTGAGGTGGTTAAGTAACGTCTGGCATCTGATAACGATAACTGAAATTATTACACACCAGTCACAAATATACATTTATTCAGTAAACCTAACACATATATGATAAATAAACAATGTGGAACTCTACTAGGAAGAAGCTTCATAAAAAATGCAACGAAGACTATTTTCTAGATGACTTTGAGAGTTATCAATTGTTAGTAGTTTTTTATACTGCCTTCGATATTGTGCTATTACGAAGTGTTACAACATGATTTTTTACCTGCAACTAACCGCACTTGTCTGCATTTACCTCTGGTAGCCTACAATGCGAGCATTACAACTTCACATCTGTCACACAAATTTAAATTCCTATGGACATTTCTTGCATTTAAGACTATTGGACGGCATCAACCAATGGAAGTAAATAGTGAAACAATTTCAATTTATTTCCGTTTTTTCAAGAAAAAAAGGTTTACCTGGCTTGTCAAGTAGTTTATGACTTTTATCGCTACCAATAACAGCAACATTTTTCAGCGGTTCAATTTTTTCACGGTCAACTCCACTATTGATTAGTTTGTGGATTGTCCCAAGGGCAGAGTTGCCAGTTGTAGCGTACCTGTTGTCACCATTACACTGACCAGACTCCATATAGGCACGTCGTATAGAAGCGAAAATACTACTCCATCGCTTGTTACGCTTTTCTGCTTCAAACTTCAAATTAGACACTTCGACTCTAAAAAGGAATAGTTGTAAACAGCTGTTACAAAGTTAATTCATACATGCACAAAATAACTGTTACATTCTAAGAATATACTTTAGCAAAACAAAACGTAACTTTGAGTAATGTAGTACAGATTACATGGCATAGTATGCTAACTTACAACTTGCACTTCAAGAAGAACCACTGAGAGAAAGGGTTTGGAAAATCAGTAAAACCACAGTTTCCATAGTAAAGATGTAATTTCTAGATAATTAGTCTTAATTGCAGAGTTTTTTTAATTTGTTTTATTTATTTGCCTTTTAACTGAGACGCATTTGAAGAATTGGTTGATTTCAAAGCGACTTTTATCACACAAAAACAGTAGCTAGAGACAGATTTTTCATTTTAACTTGAGATCCTTCAGCCATACATACTAATGAATCCTAGTGAATAATGCTTGGGTTGTGTAAGACAGATAAAACGCATTCAAAACCATTCATTGAGATCAACAAGTCAATTTTAAACAACATATATATGCAACTTAACCTAGTAAAAGATTTGTACAATACATCGTCAGGTTTAACAATACTATTCGATTGTCAAGTTCGGTGGTAATGATCAGTTTAGACCTGTAACCTATTGTTCGAGACTGAAATGTTGAAGTCAATGATCAACATCTTCACGGTAAGTACGTAAGTTCTCTTATACATTAAAATAAGTAGACTAAAGAGAATCAATTTGTCTTTGTGTACGGTGCAGTAACTACTTGAGCACTAAAAAGACTTGATGTAAACTAATTCAGATAATTTTCATGGATAACTTTCACTTACTTTTCATAAACAATTAGTTCACACAGAGTGCTAATATGTACCTTAATTTTAATACAGAGACAGTGATATAAATAACGAGTTACATGTAAACAATTTGAAGGGGAAGCTGACAAGAGGAAGGACGTCGAAACAAAGATAAGATTTAGATTTTACAAAGGAATTTGATACACCACAGAATTTTCTATCAACCGCACATAACCCACATACAATACACATAATCAGAACAAATTGCGTCTATCGGCAACGTCTATCGAAACCTCATCACTAGTCTCCCAAGAACCCGCTGTCGATTTCACATTGCATTCATCAGCGTCCGAACCCTATACAAAGCCGGACAATAAGTATCCTTTGCAAAACCTAAGGAGTCTCGAGACATGGATGTATTGTATGCTGTGTTTCTGAGACATGTATACAGAACTTGAGTGTGGCGACTAACTAAACCTCATCTGGTCAACGTTGTGAATCGTCGAAATTCACTGTTCGGCTATTTGATGGATAGTTCTTGTGGACTTGCTGGTGTAGGCATAGCATTGAGTTGTAGAGGAGAAAGCACCTTTCTACACTGAATACCCGTTAACAGCCGTCTTTTTTATTCGATCGAAACGGTCTGCAGGAAGTAATAAGGACCGTGCGACTACCGGATACCCAGTCATAATCGCCGCCTACGTGCCCACCGAGTGCAGTTCGGACGATGCAAAGGATGAATTCTATGAGAGGCTGTCAACAAAAATCAAAACGCTCAAGTATGATCAGAACGGCAGGCGACTTCAACTCTCAGCTAAGAAAGCTGAGCCAGTGAGATAATCATGCTGGAGGTATCTGAAGAAAGCCATGCCAACAAACCAACAACAATGATCATCTGTTGTAATTTTGTTCCGACAATCGTTTGTTTCTGGCCATCAATAACTTCAAACATAAGGAAGGACACTGATGCACATGCCACTAATCGAAACCAAATCAACAATGGACACATATAAATCATATTGGTGTAAGAAATTGTTGGAGAGGATCGGTGAAGAATTGCCGTTCTTTCTGCAGTACCTGTCTGGACTTCAATCACGCGCTAGTACGGGATTGTATACGCCTGTGGCTTACTGGTCGCAGAAAACAGGCAACAGTGAAGACCTTCCTTAGCTCGATCAGAAGACGAAAACGTGAAGAAGATAGGTAAACATACGTCTGAATGTCACAATCCTCATTTTGAGGGAACCTGCCGTCATATTAAATCAAATGTGAAGACATCAGTAAGAACAGTTGGTAACCTGCAATCGAGGGTTAGCATACGTCTCTTGATTTACGCAACATCATCCGAACTGATTGGTGCGAGAAGGCTCATTTGAGTTGGGTCTGATTATAATGAAGAGTGAAAGACACTTAAACGCAAATTCACTAGGAGTATTCGCAACGATCGTGAGAAGTGGTGGGTGGCGAGAGGAAGAGAGATGCAGAGGCAATCAGCGTTGGGTAACACTCGACAACCATTTAGGTTTATTAAGGATACCGGCAAGAACAAGATGATGGTTAGTGAAACCGTCACCAAAAAAGAAGGGGAGCTGTTAGCCTTTCAGGACAGACGCGTGAAACGTTGAGCGGAACACTTTGAAATCCAGTTCAACTGGCCCACAGCAATGACTCAGTTAACCAGCATTAAGCCCGAACCCGAATGGCACACAGATGTCGGTCTTCCAACTATCAACGAAGATGAAAAGGCTGCTTCAAACTTTGAACAATGCCAAGCAGCAGGAAGTGACAGTTTGCCAGCTGAACTGTTCAAGGATGGAGGTAGCGAATTGCTGAATGCCGAGATGGATGATCTAAGTAGCATACGGGAATCAGAGGTAGTGCCATCAACTTTGTCTACTTCTCTAATTATTTCAGTCTATAAGTGAAGGAAGTCTTCTTGTAACAACAATAAGGGAATTAGTTTCCTTAATATGGTTTCCAAGACCCCAGGGTCCACAGTTATTCGACGCGTAAGTGCAGCTTGAGAATAAAAAAATCGAGAACCCAGCAGGTTTCAGACCTGGACGAGGGTGTATCGATCAGATTTTTACCCTTCGACAGGTAAAGGAACACAGGCACATGGCCACGGCGTCCGACAACCACCATCTTTATTGACCTGAAGGCAACATTTGACTCAATCATCTATGATGTATGGCTGCACTGTATAACTATAAAGGGAGTAGCGAACAAATAAATCATATTTATCAAAGATGTCTACGTAAACTCACGCATTTGTGTGAGGGCTTATGGAGAGTTGTTATATCAATTGACGACAACTAGTGGTATCTGCCACAGACACCTACTTTCTTCGCTTCTGTTAAATATCGTTACGGAAGTGCGGATTGACAAAACTTTACGTACATTTCCCTTCACATGTCCTCTAGTTGGCTTTCAGTGTGTAGACGACATTCTCCCTGACAAAACGCAGGGTCTTGTGAACGCGTCGAGCAGAAACCTCAGTATGTGCGGTATGCGTTCTGCTGGTACCCTTCTGCTGCAAGTACTCCCAGTCTATCGATAGGGAATGAAGTGGTGGAATGTGTTGACCACTTCACCTAATTGAAGTGTTGCATCAGCTCGAACGGGCTGATTGCTGACGAAATCTCAGCTCGTAAACCGAAAGGCCCGTTTGACATTTGCTAACTCATGTCACCTGCGGCGCAAACTAGTGGGATATCCGACTACCTATTAAAGAATGAGTATACTCCGACACAGTTCGTACTGTCCTGTTATACGGCTATCAGACACGCCCGTCAAAAGTAGACAACATGAGGTGGGTCCAGGGTTTTGATCATTCATGTCTTCATAACATTGAGTGCGTTTGGTGGAATCACTGTGTGAGCGATGTTGAGGTCAGGCGAAGGGTACTAGGCAAGACAGGCAAGGCGATTGATGAAGTTGTGAACCTCCGTCGATTGGGATGGCTTCGACATGTGGTGAGGGTGCCGATGCACCACATATTTCGACGTGGCATGCTAGGGGAACTTGGACTAGGTTAGAAGAAGAGGGTTCAGGGTGTCCAGACGAAGACGTATCACAATCTGATGAAGTCACTGACTGTTAGTCTGAGGCATGTAGGGAGATGTAGACTGCCCGGTTGGGGTCTGTGAGACGATAGGAATCACTGATTCCTATCATGGTTGAGGAGCTGGTGACATAGCTGAAAATTGGTCACATTGGTGCAGACGTATTCACTACTTAACATCTAAAGTATGAGTGTCCGCACTAATTTTTATCTTCAGATTGCTTATTCTCTCACACTATCTTCTTTGATATCACTCTCTTTCTACCCACTTGTTCCTTATGTACTACTGTGAAGTGTGACAACTTGAACCGATGTACTTTTGTGTAAGGCTCTGTATTGATTGTTTGTATGTGTCTATTAGAACTAAAGCTTAGGAAGAACTGGGCACCAAAAGGTGCGGGATACAACATAACAAAGCAGCATTATGAAGATACAGAATATGGAAGAGAGAATGGAAACAAAACAGAAGTGGAATAGTAAAGAAGCAGTGTGGGATATACGTCCGAAGAAGCACTTACTAATTTCGTCGTATTTTTTTATTTATACGGGAAACAAGAAAGCCACAGCATGATCGCGAGTTTTCGGTTCTGAGTTTTGTCCACTTTCGCTGCAAGCCACTGAGTTGTGTGATCTCTCGGACCATATCCAGGGAGTTATGGGACACCTAAAGTTGCTTATCTAACATAACAATGCTTCATATTACGGCTTCATGTCATACACTAGTAACCTTTCTGCTATTTCCAACTAGTTCAAAGGCAAGCGAACAGCGGTTTTTATCTGATAAGATGTATAAAGACTGACAAATGCATAAGAAATGATCTGTTGAAGTTGGGAACGAGACCTTCAAAACATTTAACGAGTGAGTTAGATGAATCCAGCTGAAGCATAAACAATGTTTATTTGTGTAATGATATGGATGATTTTAGTTTTATGAAAAAAAAACTCGATTCCCGAGAAAAAACAATTTTCACTAAGCTTTTATCAAAGCGGAAGAAACTCGGAAAAGTATGAACAGAGGAACTGCATTCTGACATTTCTGATTGCACAGTCAAGCACATTAGGAATGGTTGTGCAGATTCTACCAAACTTCTACATGTATTTATACAGGTTGACGAATGAAAAGTAGAACAAAATATTCGAGTGGAATATCATAGATTTGGGGAAAAGATATTGAATTCGATGTCACAAATACTTTCAAGATAAATAAAAACACAAAATGAATACCGAATTCATTTCGCCTTTCAGAGACCACTGTTACAAAGCGATTTCCACCTGACCGATCTGTGTATTATTAGATAATCGACATCGTATTTTGGACCTTTGTTAAGTAAAGTAATTTTTGACTGATCGAATAAGTTTAACTCAGTTAATATTTTCGCCTGTTAACCCATTAGAATATGTGAAACCTGAACTACTGGAAACCTCATTTCCTTTTTAGACTTTCACATAAAGTGATGAAACAAAGAGTAAGTTGACAAATAAACGTCGATTCCTGTTCTAGACTATGAACCTTACCCATTATAGAAAATCGAAACCCACTCACCAACCTTGTACTCGTTCGCGCATCTGGCAACTAGCCACACTCATTATATGAGGGTTAGTGATACTATGCGACCTCTCAAACCTCAGTAAGAGGGATGGTGTTCGAACTCGCGACCTACTAGTTGAAAGTTAACTGCCTAAACCAATGAGACACAACTCCTATTAGATGAAGATTGAAGAAACCACCTATCTGTCCGAATCATGGTACATGTGCTGGGGTTATAATCGGAGAAATATTGTTTGAATACATGGTGTCCAAGGCGCAGCTGGAGAGCTCTTATACAAGTAAATATTGGTTTTATCGATGACTTGTAACTGTTGTATTCTCTGCATTCTTTTACCTACATGTTCTCTGCGTTTTAAGAAAATATCAAGTATGCTGACTGAACAAATACATACACAAAATACTATGATTTTCTACACCACTGAGACTGAGCTGTACAGTGTCCAATTAAGTCCCAAAAGCGACAAAGAAATCATCACCCAGTATAAATACTAGTCTGCCAAACTACAGTTATCTAAGATAGTCAGATGAAATCATGTTTCATGGCTGGAACAGATAATTTGGATAGGCACTGCACTCGGAATTCAATTAGTACTCAGATATTTCGTCAATACCAAGGGTATTTTGGATCATATATATATATATATATATATATATATATATATATATATATATATATATATATATATATATATATATATATATATATATATATATAGTAATACACTTACATAACTTCATTCATATGACATATTTCTTCATTTGCACACTCTTCATTGCGATGTGAAAAGCCCAGCAGACAGTTATTTGATCGAGATTCAAAATACTAGTAGTTAGAAAAGTGGTTAGATGAAGAATAAGAAAGCGTATATTATTTAAAAGAATTATTCAAGCAACTGATTAAATACCGACCAACCACACTGTCAGATGATCTTGAAAGTTCCACGAACCTTTCTTCTGTATATGCGCTTATAAATGGTACAATGTAATATATACAAACTACATTTTGACCGAATCTACCACTTAAGAACTCACAAAAACGGGTTCCGGAACCAAGAAAACTTCCTTTACAATTCTGGAACGCTATGTACAGAAAACTAATTTGCTATGTGATGGGTTTCTCGGTAACACCAGCAAAACTGAGTTACGAACTACTAGAAACTGTGAAGGATATCATTTTCTCAAAATGCATGGTTATTGTTAGGGATATCTGATCTCTTAAAAACTAACTTATAATATCGATATATTTTCACTGCAAAATTTAACCCTTATTTTCGTTACACGCAACGCTACTTTTTTTGTCACCGCGGTTTAAGATACTAAACGCTGACTGATTCACTTTACACTTTTAATATGCTTTTTTGTTTTCCCTGGTTAAGGACCTTTAAAAGTTATATAAACGACTAAACTTTCAGCGATTCGGTTGAAGTAAATATACTTTCAATCCCATTGACTTCTAGTGTCAGATGAATATAGTGTTGGCAGGTCATTTCTATCGTTAGTCGTATCGCGTCTCATCTTTCATATGTATGTACTGCAGATCTCAACAGGTAAGCACTGAATACGATTTAGTTCTAAACACTTGATCCCAATTTGAATGAAAATTTGTCCTAGATATAAAGATATTATTAGGGTATATTAGATAGCCTTAGTTGATCTATGCATATAGGAATGATGACTGTAGGATAATAAAACTTTAGTAGGAAAATTCGAAGCACACATCTACGGGTTACTGAATAAGCACACTGGTAACTAAAGTACGGCATACAATAGATAATCACGTCTTATTTTCACTGAAACTAATCAGTGTTGTGATGAGATATTATGTGAGCAAGAAAAACACAACCATTTCTCTATGCTTTGCCACTTCTATATAAGCTTACTATCAAAATTATTAAAGCGAAGAAAATGGGAAGTTGTTATTAAGAAAAAAATCTTTTCAACCCCGACTATGTAAATGATGCCTTAGTCTGCGACGATACTCAAGTTATTCAAGTAACACTAATGGGTATTTCTGCACCACTACAGAGTGTAAGAAACTTTTATGAAATTGACAGAAACTTTTATGAAACAATGGAACTTAGGGAATTGTGAGATATTTTTCCATGTCCATCTGTCTGTTGGATATTAGACACAGTGAAACAGTATTATCCACTGGATGACATTTCGAATACAACACATTGTTCGTATTCACATAAAAAGGCAAATCCATATCTTTCACATCGTTTATATGGTTATATTTTTATCTCCTTAATTCACCAAATGGGCGGTGAAATTATCCAAATATGTAGAGTTATTCCTATTGCATGTGTTTAAATTTTAATTCGATGAAGGAAGCTTCACTTACTAGTCTCTTTTACCAATCTCGTAAATTAGCTTTTAGGATTGTCACTTTTTCCCAATCTATTGTGTATAATTGCACCCATTGGATTGGCTGGACTTTTGTCTAAAAGTTGTACTGCCCTATCGGAGTTTATAGACTTAGTCAAGTTTTTATGAACTGTTGATTACTGTGATTTATGTGCTTGACCTAAAAATTGATGCGTAGAATTTAATAAACTAAATTATTTTGTCTGATGGGTTTTATAGAATCTTCTAACTTACAAAGCTTGTTTTTTGGTGAGTTTGTAAATATGTTCAACCGAGGGGGTTACATGACGGAAAAAACACATATAGTTAACTGTACTTCTATTCCGTAGTGAAAACAAGAGGTAGAGCTTTATTTTCAAAAGAATAAACTGTTAACAGAAATACTGTTACTCACTAAATCTTCAACAGCTGATAACTTTTGTGCGATATTTTTGATTTCCTTCAACAAGCATTTTGCCTCAGAAATGTAACTCTCACGAAGCAAACTAACAAATACAGAAAACTTGGCGGCAGAAAACAATATACTTCTTCCTGAGTGAATAACAGTTTCGCTGAATTCATTCCAGTTCAGTTTATAATGGTTTGTATCACATACATCTTCACTAATCTATAAAACAATATTTATAAAAAGGTATTTTGTATAGTCATCAAAGATAAGTGGAACGATATTAAAAGAAGAAAAAAAAATTGTTTATTTTCCATAAACAGAGTAAAATACCTGAATGTCACTAAGAGGTTTACATAAAATAGATACCGGTAGGCATCTGCATTTCTGAGTAATAAAATACAATATATTCTGTAGTTTTCATGACTTCATCGGTTTGCTTTTATTGTTGATAATTATGAAGATGATTATCTGTATGCGTGCAGAGATATAAGTTATTGGTTATGTACAGGTTGGGAATGTAATATAACTTTTCTTGCAGGGGAAACGATACTACTACTAAGTGACTGCCTGAAAAGTATTACCTGAGGCAGAAAGTCATCCCATCTAATGAATGTTATGTTTATGTCACTCCATCATGATTTTGCAAAAAACAAAAAGAAAATATTAGCTGAGAAACACTTAGAAACCAGGGGGATATCAGAAAGCTGTTTCATTTTATTCAAGAAATTTACAGCAGTGGACACTCTCAACTCTATGCATTAGAGAACAATGGACCACAGAGGTTGTTCGTGGTAAAAATCAGTCACTCTATTGAAACTTAACTGTCAACAATTTTTAACTTCAGTCGACTAATATTAAGAAATGAAAAAGAACATGAACTTATTTATCCAACTAAATCTCTTAAATAATACACGTGAACCAACTCACCTTATCCGAATCACCATTCCCATGGTGTAACGCAATGCAGTTATCTGTGTTTGATTTGCAGGCATCAATCTGGTTAGAAACACTGATAAAAAAATAGATACAAGAAGAAAATGCTGAATAAATACTGAGTAAACATCATTGATGTTATTTAAAGAATGCACAGCAAAGACAATTACAAACTATATTCAAATGACCTACAAAATGCGTGGAGGACCTTCAGATTGTTTTTCCAGCAGACTGTAAAGTCCTGAAATAAAACCATTATTGCTCGCATTTACTTACAGGGTACTGCTCCAATACACATCAGTATTTCCGCCAGTTATTATGATACTTCATGAAGAAAAATTCTTTTCGTGTTCTCTGATAACCCCAAGTCTGGCCTCTAGCCACCATTGCGTTGCTGGCTATCCAGTATGATCCTGAATGGGACATAGAGATAGGTTCCCTAACACTAGGAGAAGTTGAGAAAGCAGTAGGTAACCTGAAACGAGGAATAGCAGAAGGACCAGACGGACTAACTCCTAAGGTATACAAGGATGGTGGAAAGGTGCTGTTAGTCAGATTAACGGAAGTGTTAACCAGTATATGAGAATCAAATACGATCCCCTCTGACTGGTCTAAGTCACTGATTATCCCAATCTTCAAGAAAGACAAGAAGTCCTCTTGTGATAACCACCACAGAGGAATCAGCCTGACGAACATAGTGTCCAAGATCCTAGGTTCTATAATCCTCCAACGCCTGAGTGGAGCTCGGGAACAGCAAGCCCGAGAGAACCAGGCAGGATTTAGACCTGGCAGCAAGTGTATTGACCGAATATCCACACTGCCCCAGGTTCTGGGACACAGAAAAGCTTACCGACACCCGACAATAGCTGTATTGTATTTCTCGACCTGAAGGCGGTATTCGACTCCGTTGATCGAGAAGTCTTATGGCAATGTCTCTCACTGAAAGGTGTACCGAGTAAGTACATCACCTTATTGAAGGCTCTCTACTCGAACACTTGTCGGCATGTTAGAGCCTATGGTGAGATGTCCATGGAGCTATGCTCATCGAGTGGTGTCCGTCAAAGATGCCCACTGTCTCCATTCTTATTCAATTTCATCATAGATATTCTTATGGTGGTCTCCCTCTCGTCACCTGATTACACAGACGTTGATCTAATCGCAGGAGAATTTTCGTTAGACCTAGAATATGCAGATGACATGACATAGTCCTGTTAAGTGAAGACTCTGACAAGATGCAGAGTCTTCTGAACACTTTGAGTGGGAACTTCAGAATGGTTGGGATGCGGTTCTCACCACCCAAATGCAAATTGTTGCTCCAGAACTGGTCTTCAGCGGTATCACGGCTAACAGTAGAGAGCGAAGTGGTTGAGTGTGCCGACCACTTCACTTACCTGGGAAGTAGGATCAGCCCTGGTGGGTCAGTGGCCGATGAAATCTCTGCACGGATATGAAAGGCTCAGGTGGCTTTTGCTAAATTACGCCAACTGTGGCGCCGCCATGATATCCGTTTGTCTATTAAGGGTCACATGTACTGCACACCAGTCCTCTGTGTTCTACTGTATGGCTGTGAAACATGGCCATTGAAGGTGGAAGATATGAGAAGACTTCAAGTGTTTGACCACCGTTGCCTTCGTAGTATAGGCCGTATTCCGTGGTGTCACCATGTGAGTAATGTAGAAGTGAGGTGTAGAGTTTTAGGGAGAAGAGGTAAGTCAGTTGACACGGTTGTGAACCCTCATCGACTGAGATGGTTAGTATATGTGTTATGTATGCCTAGTCACACAATATTGGTCGAAATAGGTTGAGGCTGGAAAAAGGCTCGAGGTGGCCAGACTAAAACATGACACCAATGAATGAGGTCTTTGATTGTTGGTTTGAGTCATGTAGGGCATTGCAGACTAGCCGGTTGTGATTGGCGGGATGAGAGGAACCAGTGGTTGGAGACTCTAGATGATATGGCTCAGAACCGATGTCAGTGGAGCAGATGTATACACACATTATCCTCATCTTAACGACGCTATATCGGATCTCACCATTTCCTCATTTTTCCTTTCTCTCTTTTAGTACTTTATATTTCTTTTGACTGCATTCTCTTATCTCCACCTTTCACCTCACTACCTTTCTACTTGATGTACTGATATGAGGTGCGTCAACTCAGACCGTTACGCAGTAATTCCTGGTCCTATGTTGATATTGATGACCAAGTTACAAGGTGAAAAAGCATACTGACTTGGTTTTATGAGCAAACACACAATCACACAATCAAACCGATTTTCATTTGAATAAAAATCGAGTAGGAATCACTTATGGAGAAAGAAAACAATCTAGTAGATGGGTGATTTGGTCCCAGTAAAAAGTCATACGGTTGCATCTTACAGAAAACTAAGGGTAAATGGGGGTAAAAGCCAACAGAAAATCTCCGTCTGCAATATTACGACGCTTGTTTGACGAAGATAGTTCACACTGTCAGGAGCCAGTTACACTTAAAGTTGAAAATACTTTATACCTCAACGCTACACGATATAAGAATATTATCCATGTAGGCATACATATAACTCACTTTTTCTGAAGAACGTGAAGAATTTCTTTGCTTTCTGCTAAACCTTCATATTCAAGGGTAATTTTTTCAGGTTTACAAAAGTCACGTGTTAAACAAACGGTCACTAAACACGTTAAGAATACGATAAGCAACACTAGAATAGCCAATAACAGATAAACACTGGGATCTAAAATGTATAAAAATCAAATATAGATTTTTAAAATAAACGAATCCCATTAAATATTGAAAACAAAACATACTTGGTTTCAAACATTTGAATAAAACTTAAAGATTACACATTGAACGCGTAGAGATGAATACATTGCCTTAAAAACATTATTCACTATTCATGTATTCAAAAGTAACTGTATATTATGAGCACCAATAAAAAATTCCTTTCATAATAAATTTTTCTCAAAAGTTGAATAAGATAAATCATTCAATGACCCTCAGACACAACAAACACTTTTCTGACAATGAAATTAGAACATAAATTCCATCTTCTTTAGAACCTACTGGAGTGGATGCACGTGGATATGGGGGAATGCTATGACCGGTAGTGCAATCTAACAGTACGAGCTATATGAACCTGACGCGCGAAACGAATCGACTGTAGACGCCAATCAGAAAGTCAACCTCAACAACAACATCACCGGCAGGTGGAGACAAGAAGAGAAGATGGATCGTTAACAGACAGCTTTTACTGTCTCAACAAAAGTCAAAACAGTTGAAAGCGATGCTGAATATATACATTTCTAAATGACCTTGACAACAGTAAATCCACATTCAGGATAAAAGAGTTAACCAATGAGAGTTTGGCCTTCAGTGGGAAAACAAAAGCTAGTAACCACGTGAAGGCAATAATGATGAATTATTTTAAAGTTATGGGCGAACATCAGATAAAACTTAAGCAGAATAAGAAGGTATATAGCAGGGAACCACGCAGACTGCAAAAGTATTCGGAATAAATTCCAGTTGAATAATATGAGAGGCTATTTTCATAAGATTCTCAATAAACCTTTCATTATATGATCAATTATGAGGAGACAGTTCTCAACGCACAAGAAAATAACCTTTGCGAACTAACTGAGATACCTATTTTCCGATTTACTGTCATGCTTATTGAATTCTGCTGATTCTTTATTCCTCAACTAATATAGAAAGACAGTAGAAGTGGAACTGATGACAATGCTCCATGATATTCTGTTGGGACCGGCTTTTATGAGGACTGATAGAGTAGTATCCATCCAAGTGATTCGAAATTCTCTGTTCCATTTAAATAAAGCTCAAAAATGTGTTTGTACCATTAAAAACCTTTTTTAAAGGTATCACGTTTTTAAAAAAACCTCGCAATACTGTAGTTCCTAACAAAGGACTGGTGTGGAGATGTGGCCTATTGGCTTGAACATTTAACCTTCAAGTAATCGGTACCGGGTTCGACCCGCATTCAGCCTATTTCGACGCGGAAAACTGTATAATACCATCACACCATCAATCAAGTTGGGTCGTAGTAAAGCGGGAAAGTCCATCCTCGGTTGATTCGCTTTATCATTGTAACAAAAACTTGAAGACAAACACTACACAATAAAGGAATAACGCTATGAAAATGTTGCATGTAAGAAGGATATCGTGAAAAAAGAGATAAGTGGTGAAATAAAAAACAACACCGATTACAAAGTAATCAAATCCTCCAGGTGGGAATAAACGTCTGAACAGAATCATCAGTTTCATATATTTCATCCAAAATACTAGATATAATTACCAAATCTTGACACTAGACATCATGGTGCAGAATATTGAAGCAGGTCTAAAAGGCTCTGAATGACAACTGAGTTATTAAACTTGGGAAAAAAAACTAGAAATAAGAGTAAAAAGATATTGAGCAGTTACTATGTACAAGCATTCCTGCAAAGCTATGACTAACAAAAATTGTGGTTCCGTATAAGGAATTTGTAAAACGCCTGAAAACAACTAACTATACTACCTCTTTGCGCTGAAAATTACTTAAAACCTAGTGCAGTAATGATTTAACTACAAGTAAATGCACGACTTAAATCTTCTCAACATTTGAAGATGGTTTACATCATGAATAACACAGCTTTAAGCAATCATTTCATTAGTTTTAGATTGCATACTACTTCCATCCGAAACAGACATCTAACTTACAAGCAATATATTCTTGGGAAAACAAGTTACTATTGGTCCGATGAGTTGATAGCCAGTCAGTCAGTAACACTTTGCAAGTTCAAAAGTGATTATGTCCCACGTCTTAAATTGCTGTTGAGCTGATGTAGATCTGTGATGAAAATCACCTTCCATGCATTTAATTCTATATAAACCATCTTCAACTGACCAACAAATCACGACCAGCAACTTTTCTGCATCAAGATAGATTTTTTATTGGTCTCGGTGGTGACTGGGAGATGTTAGGTCAAATAAATCAGGAGTAACAACGACGACGTAAGATGATTATGCAATATTTCCAACAGACTAGTGTGAAGATAAATGCCACTGATACCAGATCTGTTATGCTGTACATATAGTAGTAGAGATGGTAAATTTAACTGACAGTAACAAAAACCCATTGGACTTCAGTAGCTCATCTAAATAGATCACTCGTTACATGAGGATTCATTGATGTTACCTTCAACCATGATAATGAGCCAGAACAAACAAGAAACAAAGTTCATATAATATATTATTTGATGTACTAACCTTTTTCAGGAGGACCGAAGAGAATTATATCTACCACTCTTTCCATCAACATAGAAAACGATGATCCCATATAGTCCAAATCATAAGAGTTAATGAAACCTGGTTCCAGAAGTCTAACCATATAAATGAAATCATACATTATTATCACTATCATTTAGTACACATGCTTTAAAATTGTTAACATTAAAAGAGTAAACCCAATTAAAAGTGATCGAACACTGAAAATCCTCTTTAGGAGTTAAGTAATTGAAAATAACATTGTTGGGCAATTCTAAGCATTTCGCGGGTTCATTTGACATAATAAACAAGCTAAATCCCCTTATTCTGTAGTGAAAAACTATAAGACTAGAAATAAACAACATAAAACGACAAACATAGGTCAGAAAATCAGTTACCTAGGAATAGAACTTCCGGAAATTTTTGCTTGATGAAATAGGCGTTCATATTCTGGAAGCTTTGCATAATTGATAAGCCATAGGATAGTTTCTTCTGCCGTCCAATTGTGAACTATTGAGTAAAAATATCATTTATAGATTTATCTACTAATTAGGCAAACAAAACTGTGATTCACTTAATAAGTCTTTATGTAGTAGTAGTATTTGACTAATAAGAGGGTGTTATAAACCCCAACTTTCCACTTTACATTCAGGTATCAAAACGTTTACCTATTTTATACATCTAAAACCGTACATCATGACCGAATATCATAATTCCCTACAAAATTAGTTTCTTTAGAGACCAAGTTACCTAACATACAAGCATTATGAAATCAATTTTTTAATAGATCGTCACTTCCCATAAGACTTCCAGTGTATAATGTAGCACAAAGTGAACTTGTGAGGAGAATTTTGACTTTGTGATAGATGATGTATCGCTGTCAGAGGTAGAGAACATCAGCAGATAGCAAGCAAACCTTGTGAATCTGAGCTTCATATAGGAATTACAATCTGGACTAGTACAATCAGGTTGGCATGACTCCCCAAATCAGTTTGACGTATTTTGATAAAAATCAATCCTATTTTATCCTTATGCTACATATCAACGAAGGTCCGTTTTGCAGCAACCTCTAGCATCTGACAGGTGCAAAACGCATCGAAAATACAATCAGATTTCTGCTGAGGATATGGAAAAAACATAGCCTTTTGTTTAAGTCTTTGCCTATCTCCATTGTATGGTCTGTATACTACAGATTGACTTAAGGCTCTCGAGATAGAACAATATTATTCAGGAATTCGTGAGTAAGGAAAATGATATCTCTTGAACAACGTTAAGCATCAATGGATTATCTAACGGACACCACTGACTGTAATCATATTAAAGGAACAACTCTTTATGAGTACGAGCTAGAATTGAATGTATAATTAACACAGTGATGAGGATTGGGAGATGATGAGCTCTCAGTAAAAAAAATATAATGACAATAGGATGTTATCCTTGAAGAAGTAGCACTTAACACCTACCGACAAGGCAATGAAAACTGTGACATATAACAACTTCGACCGCTGTGCAAATAGACGAATCAGCATAGAACTTAGCACAGAAGTGTATTTATCCCAGTTGCCACACCAGTTTGCAAAGAACAGGTAGATAGAAAAGTGATATCGAATTAGACAAAGACATCGAGAAAGGAATCCGAAAACTGGAGCTGGTGAAAATGTTTAAACTTTAGAAAACGTCAAGGAGTGGATACATGTCATAGTGACCGATTTTCAATCATCTTGCCGAGTCTGTAACCATTGATTCCTATGGTCTTGGAAACTCCAAACAGCCAGTCCTTACCCGTGTACACAGCTTAAATCAACAGTCAGACACTAAATGGACTAGACACACGTCTTAGTTTGGACACAGCCTTCTTCAGAAACAATTTCACTTAGGTAAACATTGCACTTCGAGATAGGCGGTGACTCGTCATGCGTTACACATGTCCGGACCACCTGAGTCAGTGAAGGCTGACGACCTCATCAACTAGCTTGCTTTCCTTATCTAGTTGCGTCTCACTGACTTCAACATTATTCACATGGTGATCCCATCATAGACGAGTAAAAACCTTGTAACTCCTTCACATCTCCCTCCAACGACCATGTTTCAAAGTCGTATGGTAGTACAGAACAGGCTAAACTGAACCAAACCCTTTTTTATTAGGTAGTCGAATACCACACAGTCACCGGAAATGACGTACCTCAGTAAATGCTACACGTGCCTTTTGTATCTGAGCTGCGATGTCGTCGGTAACAGCACATTTGGGCTTATGTGGCTCTCTAAGTAAAGTGGTCGACATATTTCATCAAGTCACTCGCTATTCTTAAGCTAGGAGCAGTGGCAGATCAGTACTGAAGAACCATCTTACGTTAGATGAGTGAGAAACCCGTGCCAAACCTACCCATATGTTCGCTCAACGTGTTCAGAATACCCTGTATTTCGTCCACATCTTCACCGAGGAGGACATTATTGCCTGCATACTCCAAGTCAACCAGATGACCTTCAGGGAGAAGATTAATCCCTATAAAGTCAGTTGTACCGAAGATTATTCCCATTGCTAAACCTATGGCAAAATTAAACAGGAACGGTGACAGTAGGCATCCCTGCCTCACACCACTAGTTGTCATCCATTCAGATGAAACTCTCTATATGCCCTTACACGGCAATGTGAGTTCCAATGGAGGGTTTTCATTAGCGTTACACTTCCACAGAACTCCCTTAACAGTCAGATTCTGTAACACCTTTTAATCAGCAGTCGAAATCCAACTCTAGGTTGAGAAGTACGCAAATTTCTACCGTAGGTGTCTGCTTTTTAGAACCTGCCAAAGATGTAGTACTTATCAATGCATCCTCATCCAGGTCTGAAACTTGCCTGGTCTCCTCGAGCTTCCGTTAAGCGTAATCTACATATCGATCATAGGATCCTAGACATTATTTTATTCAAACTGACTTCTCTATGGTCGTCGCACAACCACTTCTCTCCCTTCCTTAAAGTTGGAATAATTAATGACCTATACTGAGCTAAAGAATTTGCCTCTGAGCTTCATACACTAGCTAACACCTGCACTACTCTATTCAATAATTTTCTACCACCGTCGTTAAAACAATTAGGGACCAATCGTCAGAACGTGATGCTTTGAATTGTTACAAATTTGAAACCAATTTCTCAAATGGGGGAGAGATGGAGGATGGATCTCAACGTCCGATTCACATTCGTATTAGGTAGATGAAACGTGGTTGTGGGCAAATTGTACTGTTTTCGAAGCGTTTCACCCAAATTTTCAGTCGCCCGTCCCGAGAAGTCTCGGCCATGATCTCATGAGCCAACGCTTTCCTCTTGCCAGTATTGCTAACGCGCTTAAACAGCTGCTGAATACTGTCTAATACTTATGCCTTTTCCTTCACTTTCAAACGCCCCCCCCCTCACCACTTGGCTTTGGCTAACTTATGCCATACACGACACCACATTGATATTCAACTGCCTGTTTAGCGTGCATTGTATTGCGTTGCAGCCCACTCTGTTCTACTATATGGTCGTAAAACACGGACATTAAAGATGGAAATTATGAGGAGGTAACAGGTGTTCAATCATTGCCTTCGCACCATAAACCATATGTCGCCGTAACACCACGTCAGTAACATAGAAGTCATATGAAACGTTTTGGTCAGAAGTGGAATGTCAATTTATAAAGTTGTGAACTTTCATCAACTGAGGTGACTGGGACATACGTTACGCATGCCTAGTCACCAGTTGTCCGATCTCCCTATGTTAGCTGAATTAAGTTTGGGATGCATAAAGGTAGCCATACGAAAACATAGCACAAGTTCACGAGGTTTAAGAATGCTGGTCTGAGTCGTGTAGTAGATGCGGACCTCCCAGGTTGAGGTCTGCGTGACAGCATAAACTGGTGGTTGATGATATGATTCAGAGTAGGTAAAATATGGTTGAAATACATGAATGTCTTGTTCGTAAACGTAAATATAGCGAAGAAAGATGACAAACAGGATTGGGTAAATATGTATACATATGTATGCCTTGGCAAACCACAGATTCCTGGTATATACGACCAAAATACGATGAAAGGACAGTTTCATTGGGTAAAGGACGGGTCATAAAAGTTGATCCTAGCAGTCACATAAAAGTCTGTGGCATTGGGCACCATAATGCACATAGATACTTGGAAACCATTCATGCCTTTATCAGAAATGGGTTACCCCCACCAAACTACTGTTCACAAGAAGCACTTCATTGATTGCAAAACTGGAGTGCACACACAAATAACTTTGAAAATATGTGGAGTCGTCTAAGAAGCTTCTTAAGATCATGACGGGGAGTTTCCCAAATACAATTTAAATGATACTGTCCGGTATAAATTAGTGGCGATGCAGACGATGTTATGGTTTCAAAGATAATAAACCTATTTAAAATTTAGATATCCTTATTTCTCACGTAAAACATTAATTAATTGCAAATAAAGTGCCATTTCTATTAATAACTACTTTGTCCTTCATATTCTTGATTCTGAATGGTCAGCGCGTACTTGGACGTGATTGGTCGTCACTGAAGTTTAGTTGAACCGAAAAACTCAACAAATTAATGAAAGAAAAGTATCTGTTCAAGAATAGCAAGATTACTAGTATCAAATCGTCAGTGGTCGATAAAACAGAGTGGATCGTCAATCTACCAACTAGAGTTTTCAGCTCAATAGAAGTAAAGGTGTCGGAAAAAGGATTTAACTTCAGTGTAACAGCTGATGAATCGAAACCTTATAATAGTGATAATAACGAATAATAATAATGACGATAACAACAGTAATAATAGTAATCACTGTATTTCGAACAATTTTTGGTACGATTGGAATGATGAAGTCATTTCAAAGACTAAAATAGCATTAGGTTCAGTAGATAAGACAATCGTTGATCAGATAAGAGCATAATATGCAGTAACACTCAAGCAACAACAAAAAATTTTTAAAAAATTACTAAAAGCAGAAATAGAAGCTTTTAGGAATCTTCAAAATGACAACAGTATGGTAATGACTAAATCAAAAAAGGCGATTCAACAGCAGTGTTAAATAAGTTTGATTACGTTCAGAAAATAAACGAACATATAGAGACAGAATCGTATGAGGAAATTAAGAAACGAATAGACACTATTGTGGATAAGGTTGAAAAGTCCATAGCGGATCTAATAAACTGAATGATATCGTTTCTAGGTGAGTTTAATTTCATGCCCAAGACTAATAATCCTAGTAGGATTTATGGTACCACTGAAACACATAAGCCAGGTTATCCTATCAGACCCTATCAGACTTTTAAAAAAACTCCTATTTATGAGTTATCTAAATATTTAGCAATGGCACTAGGTTCAATCATAAATCTATGAATCAATTGCAAATCTAGAATTACCAATCCGTATGACTTAAAGGATAGATAGATCAGATATTATACATTCAGATGACAGTGAAAAAAAGGGTTAGTTCTGATGTAACTAGTTAGTAAACTAATATACCGATTGAAGTAGCTCTGGAAGCAGCTGTAAATTAGCTGAGTAATGACCATGAGCTTACGCTGCGAACTAAAGTACCAGTAGAAGAGGTTATGCTAGGAGTACAGCTATGCCTATCTTCTACAGTCTCTAATCTTCAGAATAAAATATACAAACAAACAGAAGTTGCCATTGAATCACCAATATTTCCTATCGTAGGAGACATATTATATGGATATCTGCGAACAGGTACCTCTCAAAACATTTAGCCACGCTTCGAAAATATGGTTTCAACATGTTTACAGAATTAAAATCGGAGCAGATAGACAGTTTCTTTACAGATGGAAACTCGGTAGTCCACGCAGTTTAATTCACCTATGTATTATAAAGTAGTGAAGAAGAATGAGTGATGCTGCATTGCAGAATAAAGTGGAAATAAGATGGGAGTCTAAACAATACAGTCTATCGAAAGTCTTCACACCAGAATAGTTACTTAGACTTTAAACTAATTCAACCTATTATAAAAGTATATTTTAATTTAAGTCCAGCGTGTTTAAAAAGTCAAAACAAGATATTTCTGAACGTTTCGTTGAGTAAGTCTGAGCTTCTTCAGTAGAATATGGGGATTTTTATTGATATCAAAATATGCAGTCAAATAGTACATCAAATATCTGGTGAATGTAAGTCATTCTGATATTAATAAAAGTCCATAAATTCTGCTGAAGAAGCTGTAGCTTAATACAAATATCAGAGATATCTTTTAATTTTTTAAACACGCTGGGATTATATGAAAAAAATATACTCTTATAATGATTGAATCGGACCGGCGCTCAACTTCTCCCAGGACATTCATGACAACTATGGTATGGATGTTTATTGACTGAACATTTGTTAGCTAAAATAGGTTTGACAAAATGTGTGTAACAGCCAAGATACTTATTAGTAAGACAGATCTCAGACAAGAAACCAGACACATTAATGTCACCTTACTCATCAACAAACAGCCCCCTAATTTCACAGACAATAAATTTGTCAGTAATTGTAAGGAAAATATGACACTAGTGGTAACACAGTTGTTAAAAGTAATGATAGTAATGGCAATATGAAGAGAAAATTCAAAACCTCTACGCTGTTAACATACAAAGAAGGAACTTTCGAGACATTGCGTGGGATCCTCAATAAGGCTGGGATAAGAGTGGAACTTAAATCTAAAAACTGACTTGGAAATAGGTTTTGTACCTAGAAAGATCCTATTGGTCGAGTTAGGTAAGCTAATTTGGTTTACCGAATGTCATGCAATAACTATGAGGTCAAAACAGTTGATCAGGGTCAATTAGGCTATTCTAAGCACAAAATCCTAGCTAAATCAAGATTTTGAAACAATTAGTCCCTTTGATGAATCTGTATTGTGTAATAAGAAGACGGAGGTATCTGAGAAATGTGATGTATTCGCAAAATTCGAACAATATGATCACACATTAACTCGTTAAGGTATTTTATATGAAGGATTAAAATAGTGTGGAGTAAGATAAATAAAGATAATACAAGATTTAGAAAATATAAGGATAATAAGGATAAGTATTACATTTTCACACCTCCCTTGGCCTTAAAATGACATAAAGGTTACCAAGGTAGGTTTAAGGTAAGGACAAATTGTTTCTTGAATACATAAAGGGGGTGTGAACTTTCGTATAGCTAAGGCTTCAATGGACCTTAGTATGTGATCTTGACGGCTCCTATACATTGGTCTAAAGGCTGTTTTGGGGTCAATCCTGTGGCCTTTCATATAAAATACCTTAACAAGTTAATGTGTGATCATATTGTTCGAAATGAATTGCGCGAATATATCATATTTCTCAGATAACCTCCGTCTTTTTATTGAACTGGGGAAAACAAATCAAGAATCGCAAATCCCAGTAAGGTAATGAATCCAGAAAAAATAGCGGCCATAGCTATGGATGTGATTACGTACAACCATACAACAGGATGGGACACAAGGTGAAGGTTCTTAACATTTAGTATGATGGATCGAGAGATAGATTAGTAACTGAGTCTTCGATTATCGAACCAACAACATATACATGCAATAGGAATGACTCGGCACCTGTCCCAGATATATGAAAAATCCTACTATTTACGTCAGAAAGAATGAGGGCGAAACAGAACTACATAAACCATGTCTCAAATTTATCTCGATATGACTGTGGACAATAAATTGCGTCTGAAACAACCCAGTAAAAGATACCACTTCGCTGTGTAATATGTTTGATGAATCACCTAAAATGGAGAGGAATTCAAGCTTGGTTGTTCGGAACCGTTGGTCTAGGTGAGGTACTCATTGGAGGTGTAGTAATTACAGGAGATTCCTTCTTACCAATCTGCATGATTCATTGCGACATTTACTAACATCTGAGACCTTCTTGTGATGACCACAGAGGAATGGGGCGTAGTTCGTCCCAAAAACTGAGAAGCAATACACTTGAGGAAAGTATGCAGGTTTCAAATCAAGTCTTAAGTACATAGACCAAATCCACTATTCCTGTCACATTTTGCTGGAGTATCTATATGTAACCGACATAAGTCTTTTTAGCTTGTAGGGGAGTATCTGGATTTTTGATAAGGAACAACCTGTCACTGAGGGATTTTTTAGCAAACCTTATTAAAGACTTACCTATGGAGGTCAGTTTTTATTCGTTTGATGACACATAGATTCATCTCAATTGAAACTCTCAAACTGACTTGGAGAAACAGACAGCACAACCGTATTACACAAAGACTTTGACAACCCAGTATTTTGAATAGTGGGTGATAACTTTAAAACGTCTGAAATGCGTTTCTTTCTTTTGAAATGCGGATTATTGATTCACGATTGACCAAAGTTGATATACCCACTGATAATGGGTAGTGCAGTGGTTGGAAACACTGACCACTTCGCTTTCTTAGAAAGTCTGATGATAAAGGACTAACTAACTTTCAAAACTTTAGGCTACATGTGATGCTGAAGGAATTTTCGAAAGCCGGCTAAAAACTAAGTGTACCATTTAATGGTTCGCGATGGGTTTGGGTATTCAACTACTATCGACTGCAGACTGAGTGGTCGAAGGTTATACAACTTAAAAGCAACGTCAGTGGTTCAAATGTATCGACATTTTATCTTCAAATTAACTCATTCGTATGTTTTTCTTTACTTCAGTGTCTTTTAGTTACATAGTTTATTGCAACTCTTGACTCCACTTTTTGTCATTGCTTCTGTTGAATTAACGTTGATAGGCTGATGTGAAATGCAACAATTTGAAACGATAGTTAGTTACGACACATATTGTGCTCACTGTGTTTATGTGCTTACCGTTATGTGGGTGAAACGTAATTATTGTGCCGGCTTTTTCCCACTTTCGTTCTGTCAAATAACTTGCTTTAATTTGGACGACGGACGAGCTTAGGCCTAAAATACAGAAACTTTTCTGGATGTGATTCGTCCCTTCATACGCTATTCCTTAGTACATAAACCCTTGATTAAAGCACTCTGGTTACGACTCCGCGACAAAGTCAGGAAACACTGTGCACCGTCCTGCCGAGGAAGCCGGTTTTTATAGCGATACAGAACTAGTCAAGTGATTTCGTTGATTTGACAGATGAAATCCCTTACTCTATAGGTCAGCTTTGTGTTAGGCGGTTTGAAAAGAAGAGTTAAATCAATTTTAGAGTGGGCTATCCGGTAGGATAGTTAATGACAACAGAAATGAGTTATAATTAGCTAGTCAGCTCAGTCATCTTACTTCATGATGATCGAGTCAAATTCCTAATGATTGAAAGTACACGGTTCACATGATATAAGCAATATGTTTGAGTAATTAGAATACATCACCTCGACATCTAGTGTTCAACATTTAAAAAAGTAAATAATCACTCAATTTCCGCGTGTCTTCAGTGATACAATGGGTATATTCCGTTAACGAAATTAAAATATTTCTTTAGTGGTTTGCCTAAGTTGACATTCTGAAAAATACAAACCTTTATTTCTACACCAGGCATGCCACAATTCACCGGAACTGTCAGGATGAAACCATTTGGTCACAGAATCAATACCTCGAGTTCCAAGGCTTCTCAGAACCAGTCTCTATGACGATAACTTTTAAATATGATTTTACCCCAAGAGTAGAACGCTCAGGTTCCAAAAGTACTTTTTCCAAGTAATTTATAGCTCCATAGGATTGCACCTGGCAACCGGGGATAGTGTACGGCAGTTGATCACGTCCTATTGGAAAAAAAGCAATGAGAAATAAAGCACGGTTGGTACGTCCTGAAACTAACACTTGAGAAGCAATAATTTAGTATACACTCAAAGCAGTATCGACGTAACTAGTACGGATAATTTACCTTCCAACACCAAACTAGTTTATTCACTACATTTGTCAGTAATAAACATGATCACTATGAACAGTACTTTAAAAAGGTGGTTGTGCCAGGCCCTCGAGTGGAGCCCAAATGGGAAACGACGAGTTGGGCGTCGGAGGGTGACATGAGGGAGATGGTGTGAGGGAGGAATGAAAGCTTCTAGGTAGTAGTGGACCCAGCTTCAAGAGACTGCAGAGAACAGAGTGAAATGGCGACGTGCTACTGAAGCCCTATGTTCCACTAGGAACCC
The DNA here is from genome assembly GCA_944470555.2 of Heterobilharzia americana. Classification (NCBI taxonomy): domain Eukaryota; kingdom Metazoa; phylum Platyhelminthes; class Trematoda; order Strigeidida; family Schistosomatidae; genus Heterobilharzia; species Heterobilharzia americana. The sequence goes on along the minus strand of OX104129.1, from coordinate 55,872,118 downwards.
AAGGGACAAATAATAGAAATAACAATAATAATGATTGAAAATGACACCTCAAATTTGTCAATTCATGAAAAGTCCCAGAAGTTAACATTTGTAGCAGATTCACACACTGTTCTGCTTATGGCCTGCTCAAATTAATGAAGTATTCAGTACATTTTATGTAGAGAATGGTTTAAAGAAGCGCGTTAAGCAGACATATAAGCGTGTTTGGTATGCGTTTCGCACGTGTCAAGTATAAGATGATGTCCCGGGAGTGGTCTCCTGCAATACCCTCAGTTTAATGATAGGGAATGAAGTGGTGGAATGTGTCGACCACTTCACTTACTTGGGGAGTTGCTTTAGCTCGAATGAGCTGGTTGCTGACGAAATCTCAGCTCGGATACAGGTCTGTTTGACATATGCCACCTGTAGCACCGACTGGCGAGATATCTGACTACCTATCAAAGGACGAGTATACTGTGCTGCAGTTTACTCTGTCTTGTTCTACGGCTGAGACATGGTTGTTGAAAGTAGAACACACGAAGCGATTACAGGGTTTTGGTTACAGATGTCTTTGTAACATTGCTCGCGTTTGGTGGGATTACCGCACAAGTAATGTTGAGGTAAGGCGAAGGGTACTAGGCAAGACAGGAAAGACGAAAGATAAGGTTGTGAACTTTAGTCGATTGAGATGGTTTCGACATGTGCTGTTCATGCCAAGCCACCGCCTACCTCAGTATGCCATGCTAGAGGAGATTGGATTAAATGTGAAGAAGGTTCAGGGCAGGTAGACCAAGATGTGGAACAAGTCTATGAAGCCGCTGACTGTTGCCTGAGTCATGTAGAGAGATGTAGACTGCCCGGTTGGGGTCACGGAGACGACAGAAATCAGTGGTGGGGGACTCTCGATAACGACTGGAAACCGGTCACGATGGTTCATATGTGTTCACTCCCTGACATTTAAAGCCATATTAATCGCACTAACCTTTATCTTCGGATTGTTTATTCTCTCACACTACTTTATCTCCTTTGATATCACTTTTTCCATCCACTGGTTCCTTGTGTACTACTGTGAAGTGTGGCAGCTTGAACCAATGCACCTGTGTGCGAGGTTCTAAGTTGATTTTCATCAAATAAACTCATCGAACATCTCAAAAACAACGACCACATTTCTGTCTTCCCAAAATTACTCAACTTTAAAGGTTATAATTATCTTTTATTCGCATATTTTTAATGAAAAGACTCAGAAACATTCAGACAGGACATATGATGCAACTAATCGGAAGAGCATCATTCACGGCAGGATCAACGGCGGAATTAGCCTGGTAATTAGAAAATATGGTATGCAATATTCATGATCTACTACATTTCTGTGACAGAAAAGCTGAAAATATTCCTCTAGACTATATGATTCCTTTCCTTTAAAGCCATACATATATTCTGCAGCAGCTACCTACACGTCCAAACAATCCAGACGTTGACCTCTGCAAGCGAATAAGTAAGAGGTGCCTCCTAGGAACAGATACGAAGACGTAAAAGTGTCAAACGTGTCCAAAAAATCTCAAGGTAACTAGAAAAGAGGAATGGCAGAAGGACCAGACGGACTAACTCCTAAGGTATACAAGGATGGTGGTAAGGTGCTGTTAGTCAGATTAACGGAAGTGTTAACCAGTATATGAGAATCAAATACGATCCCCTCTGACTGGTCTAAGTCACTGATTATCCCAATCTTCAAGAAAGACAAGAAGTCCTCTTGTGATAACCACCACAGAGGAATCAGCCTGACGAACATAGTGTCCAAGATCCTAGGTTCTATAATCCTCCAACGCCTGAGTGGAGTTCGGGAACAGCAAGCCCGAGAGAACCAGGCAGGATTTAGACCTGGCAGCAAGTGTATTGACCGAATATCCACACTGCCCCAGGTTCTGGGACACAGAAAAGCTTACCGACACCCGACAATAGCTGTATTTCTCGACCTGAAGGCGGTATTCGACTCCGTTGATCGAGAAGTCTTATGGCAATGTCTCTCACTGAAAGGCGTACCGAGTAAGTACATCACCTTATTGAAGGCTCTCTACTCGAACACTTGTCGGCATGTTAGAGCCTATGGTGAGATGTCCATGGAGCTATGCTCATCGAGTGGTGTCCGTCAAAGATGCCCACTGTCTCCATTCTTATTCAATTTCATCATAGATATTCTTATGGTGGTCTCCCTCTCGTCACCTGATTACACAGACGTTGATCTAATCGCAGGAGAATTTTCGTTAGACCTAGAATATGCAGATGACATGACATAGTCCTGTTAAGTGAAGACTCTGACAAGATGCAGAGTCTTCTGAACACTTTGAGTGGGAACTTCAGAATGGTTGGGATGCGGTTCTCACCACCCAAATGCAAATTGTTGCTCCAGAACTGGTCTTCAGCGGTATCACGGCTAACAGTAGAGAGCGAAGTGGTTGAGTGTGCCGACCACTTCACTTACCTGGGAAGTAGGATCAGCCCTGGTGGGTCAGTGGCCGATGAAATCTCTGCACGGATATGAAAGGCTCAGGTGGCTTTTGCTAAATTACGCCAACTGTGGCGCCGCCATGATATCCGTTTGTCTATTAAGGGTCACATGTACTGCACACCAGTCCTCTGTGTTCTACTGTATGGCTGTGAAACATGGCCATTGAAGGTGGAAGATATGAGAAGACTTCAAGTGTTTGACCACCGTTGCCTTCGTAGTATAGGCCGTATTCCGTGGTGTCACCATGTGAGTAATGTAGAAGTGAGGTGTAGAGTTCTAGGGAGAAGAGGTAAGTCAGTTGACACGGTTGTGAACCCTCATCGACTGAGATGGTTAGTATATGTGTTATGTATGCCTAGTCACACAATGTTGGTCGAAATAGGTTGAGGCTGAAAAAAGGCTCGAGGTGGCCAGACTAAAACACATGGCACCAATGAATGAAGTCTGTGACTGTTGGTTTGAGCCATGTAGGGCAATGCAGACCAGCCGGTTGTGATTGGCGGGATGAGAGGAACCAGTGGTTGGAGACTGTAGGAGATATGGCTCAGAACCGATGTCAGTGGAGCAGATGTATACACACATTACCAGTTAAACAACTTTGAAGCAGCTATATGCCGCATATCGTATGCAGTCATAAGGGCAAAATGCATGTGGTTGACTCTTCTGCTTTTTTCGGTACTTATTCCCATACTTAACACCAAGATAATATTCAGTGAACACTAGTCCAGAATACACGAACCATTTATGAACTGCTGAATTCCTATGAAGCACATTATCTTGTTTAAGTATGTATCATTTTTGAATTCGTGTACAAAAAATTGCCTAATTTATGCAGTAATTCTCAATAAAATATGAAAAGCATTTTCCCCCTTTCAATCAACTACCCTCTGAACTGCTTCTGTAACAATTTTACAATAGAATGTCAGAGCAGTCTTTTCCTAAAAAAGCACGAAGTACTTCACCTCCATTTTTAGATGTCCAGTTATTTGGTTGTTAGGATCCTTGCCTCGAAGACTTTTGTAATAGTCGCTAAGCTTTAGATAGCTCAAAGCTTCGTTCGGATGTTAAACTGTATACAAAACCTGTGGAATATTCCGCCACCTACCTGTGAGAACCGCTCACATGGTGACACCACGGAATACGGCCTATACTACGAAGGCAACGGTGGTCAAACACTTGAAGTCTTCTCATATCTTCCACCTTCAATGGCCATGTTTCACAGCCATACAGTAGAACACAGCGGACTGGTGTGCAGTACATGTGACCCTTAATAGACAAACGGATATCATGGCGGCGCCACAGTTGGCGTAATTTAGCAAAAGCCACCATCATCATCATCATCATTATCAACATAGGACCAGGCATTACTGCGTAACGGTCCGAGTTGCCACACCTCATATCAGCACATCAAGTAAAAAGGTAGTGAGGTGAAGGATGAAGATAAGTGAATGCAGTCAAAAGAAATATAAAGTATGAGAAGAAAGGAAAGAGGAGTGACAAAATAGTGAGATTCGGTATAGCGTTGTTAAGATGAGGATAATGTGTGTATACATCTGCGCCACTGACTTCGGTTCTGAGCCATATCACCTAGGGTCTCCAACCACTGGTTCCTCTTGTCCCGTGGACCCCAACCACCTAGTCTGCATCGTCCTACATGGCTTAAACCAACAGTCAGAGACTTCATACATTGGTGCCATGTTTTAGTCTGGCCACCTCGGGCCTTTTTCCAGCCTGAACCCACCTCAGCCAACATTGTGTGACGAGGCAATCGGTGACTAGGCATACGTAGTACGTGTCCCAACCATCTCAGTCGATGAAGGTTCACAACCTCGTCGACTGACTTACCTCTTCTCCCTAAAACTCTACACCTAACTTCTGCATTACTCACATGGTGACACCACGGAATACGTCCTATACTACGAAGGCAACGGTGGTCAAATACCTGTAACCTTCTCATGTCTTCCACTTTCAATGGCCATGTTTCACAGCCATACAGTAGAACAGAGCGGACTGCTGTGCAGTACACGCGACCCTTAATAGACAAACGAATATCACGGCGGCGCCATAGGTGGCGCAAATTGGCAAAAGCCAATCGAGCCTTTTGTATCCGTGCAGAAATCTCATCGGCAACTAACCCACCGGAGTTGATCCTACTTCCCAGGTAAGTGAAGTGGTCAACACACTCAACCACTTCACTCTCTATTGTTAACCGCGGTACCGCTGAAGACCAGTCCTGGAGCAAAAATTTGCATTTGGGTGGTGAAAATCGCATCCCAAACATTCTCAAATTCCCACTCAAAGTGTTCAGAAGACTCTGCATCTTGTCAGCGTCTTCACCTAACAGGACTATGTCATCTGCATATTCTAGATCTAAGGAAAATTCACCTGTGGTCCGGTCAACGTCTTTGTAATTAGGTGACGAGAGGGAAACCTCCATAAGAATATCTATGATAAAATTAAATAAGAATGGGGATAGTGGGCATCCTTGACGGACACCACTTGATGAGTATAGCTCCCTGGACAACTCACCATAGGCTCTAACATGCCCACAAGTGTTCGAGTAGAGAGCTTTCAATAAGGTGATGTACTTACTAGGCACGCCTTTCAGTGACAGACACTGCCATAAGACTTCTCGATCAACGGAGTCAAATGCCGCCTTCAGGTCGAGAAATACAGCTATTGTCGGGCGTCTGTAAGCATGCCTATGTTCCAGGACCTGGCGCAGTGTGAATATTTGGTCGATACATCCACGGCCAGGTCTAAAGCCTGCCTGGTTTTCTCGGGCTTGCTGTTCCCGAGCTCCACTCAGGCGTCGCAAAAGCCACCTGAGCCTTTCATATCCGTGCAGAGATTTCATCGGCCACTGACCCACCAGGGCTGATCCTACTTCCCAGGTAAGTGAAGTGGTCGGCACACTCAACCACTTCGCTCTCTACTGTTAGCCGTGATACCGCTGAAGACCAGTTCTGGAGCAACAATTTGCATTTGGGTGGTGAGAACCGCATCCCAACCATTCTGAAGTTCCCACTCAAAGTGTTCAGAAGACTCTGCATCTTGTCAGAGTCTTCACTTAACAGGACTATGTCATGTCATCTGCATATTCTAGGTCTAACGAAAATTCTCCTGCGATTAGATCAACGTCTGTGTAATCAGGTGACGAGAGGGAGACCACCATAAGAATATCTATGATGAAATTGAATAAGAATGGAGACAGTGGGCATCTTTGACGGACACCACTCGATGAGCATAGCTCCATGGACATCTCACCATAGGCTCTAACATGCCGACAAGTGTTCGAGTAGAGAGCCTTCAATAAGGTGATGTACTTACTCGGTACGCCTTTCAGTGAGAGACATTGCCATAAGACTTCTCGATCAACGGAGTCGAATACCGCCTTCAGGTCGAGAAATACAGCTATTGTCGGGTGTCGGTAAGCTTTTCTGTGTCCCAGAACCTGGGGCAGTGTGGATATTCGGTCAATACACTTGCTGCCAGGTCTAAATCCTGCCTGGTTCTCTCGGGCTTGCTGTTCCCGAACTCCACTCAGGCGTTGGAGGATTATAGAACCTAGGATCTTGGACACTATGTTCGTCAGGCTGATTCCTCTGTGGTGGTTATCACAAGAGGACTTCTTGTCTTTCTTGAAGATTGGGATAATCAGTGACTTAGACCAGTCAGAGGGGATCGTATTTGATTCTCATATACTGGTTAACACTTCCGTTAATCTGACTAACAGCACCTTACCACCATCCTTGTATACCTTAGGAGTTAGTCCGTCTGGTCCTTCTGCCATTCCTCGTTTCAGGTTACCTACTGCTTTCTCAACTTCTTCTAGTGTTAGGGAACCTATCTCTATGTCCCATTCAGGATCATACTGGATAGCGGGCAACGCAGTGATGGCTGAAGGCCAGTTAAACTGTTCCTTGAAGTGTTTTGCCCATCGTTCCAGTCGTCTGCCCTGCGAGTGAATCGCAGATGTGTCCTTTGCCGCTGTAGCCTCAATAACCACAGTTGATCTTTTCCCCCAGTCTGCTTAATAAGTCTAAATAACTGTCTACTATTACCGATCGCCGCTGCCTTTTCCATCTCTTAAGCCCTCACTGCCCACCACTGTTCACGATCTTTGCATAGACTTGTTCTTAATCTACTTGTAAGTTGCGGTCGCTCTTCATTGTACTCAGAGCCTGCACAGATTCGTTCACGTGCGTCCATTAGTTCGGAAGAAGCTGCTGATATCCACTATTTTGGAGTCGGCTACAGTCTTCAGTGCTGCTTTTACAGTAGACTGAAGATGGCACCAAGCTTCTTCTGGATGAGTGACAGTCTTTTGTTCCGATAACTGCCTAGCCAACTTCTCACTGAACACGGCTTTGGTGTTTTCGTTGTCCAGCAGAACTCGTAGTGGTTTTGTTGCCAAATTTTTTCTACGTCCATTGAGACGCAGGCATATACGTGCTCGGACCAACGCATGATCGCTGTCCAAACACGTACTCCAGAAGGAGCGGCAGTCTTCCACCGATCCTCTCCAGCGATGACTAATAGCAATGTGGTCTATCTGTGTCCATCGCTGAGTCGAGCTCGGTGGACGCCAGGTCAGACAGTGCCTTTCTTTATGTCTGAAATTTGTGCTGGCTAAAAATAGGCGGTTATCTGAGCATAGTTGTAATAGGCGATCACCGTTATCTGTACGTTCAGCTGGGATTCCGAAAGTGCCACCTAAGTGCCTTTCTGCCTCACTCAGTCTACCCACCTGTGCGTTGAGGTCACCTGCAACAACCACTACGTCCGAACGTTTGGCTTTCGAGAGGAGGTTAGACAGTTTATGGTAGAACTCGTCCTTCACTTCATCCGAGCTGCAGTCAGTGGGTGCGTAAGCAGAGATTACAAAGAGACAACGGCGAGTCTCACTATTCCTTTTAGTTCTCACTGTGCCGTTCAGCCTCATAGCGCAGAGGCGACTATCAACTGGGATCCAGTCTAGTAGTGAGTTTTCTGCCCTGGTGCTTAATGCTATACCTACACCTGCAAGACCACGAGAGCTAGCTATCGAATCTCCAGAAACTCGAAGGGTGAATTTTGCAGATTCACCAGATTGGTCAGGAGAGGTCAGGTGAATAACCACACTTGGGTCCTGTATGCGTGTCTCACAAACAGCACACATCCATGCCCGAGTTGCTAGAGTCTTTGCCAACGAAGCCTGTTGGCCAATTTGACGGAGGGTGCGGACATTGAAGGCTCCAATATGTAATTTGGAGCGTGGTTTAAGGAGACCAGGGATGCTGTTCTGTGGACTCAGATCGTTGTCGAAGGCTGCAGAGGTAGGAGAAATTGAAGATGATGCAGCATCATTAATTAAGAGACGTGAAGGAAGATTAGAAGGTAATGATGGAGGAGGAGGATAGCAGTCAGAAGAAACTTGGGTGCTGACAGAGTTGTGAGGGCGGTTGACACTTCCCGGCTGCCCACACCGTGGAAGGCTATTTCTTCTTAAGGTACCTGAAAGAGATTTGTGTGACCGCAGAGCCCATCGGACATCTGCTTGAGGCCTGTCACACCCAGCCTTTTGAGTATGATTATTTTGAACTTTTGTATTTTTGGGGCCGGATGGTCGAAAGGAAACGACAAGTGAACCAACACCGCCGGCCCGGCAGACCGTGGGGCGTGGTGGAGTGTGTTATTTTTGGGGCCGACCTTTTCTAACCCCCCCTTCCACTGAGAAGGCAGCATCAGCTTGGACTGCTGGTCATCCAAGGGAAACACCTTACTGCTGTCAAACCCATCCAGCTAGCAGCAGTACGACTTCGCCCTCAGACCCCCATCATAGTGTAGTAATTTATGCACAACGGTAACTGCTTTTCGTCTAACCACTACCCAACAGACCTTTCTGGTATGGTAGGACCTCGAGGGAACAAGTGTCCCACCAGCATAGCTCGTTGGGTCATTGTGATATGCAAGCACAACCACCACGTCAAGGTAGCAGCTATCGGTCGGGCAAGATACGATGTCATTCTGAATAAATCAACAATTGCAGACAATATCAAGCGCACTCGGAATGCATAGGTGGGTGTTGGGAGCTTTCACTGCAGTCCAATAAAATCTTCAGCCTTGGATATGGAGTATGTGAGTGAAATACGACGGGATCGGTATGTATATATTTTAAATGAGGTTTGTAGTGCAATTGTTTGCGAAAGCAGTGTCTGATTATGGGGCACCTTTACAGTATCCACCTAAACTTCTGGAACATGGGTGTTTCGAATTCAGCAGCCAGTCTATCAGAAGCCCATCACTGACTCTATCTCTTTCAGGTACTCTCATTAGGGTTAGCTTATTGAATACTTCAGCCCATCTTCGTCTACTAAATCATCTTCGGCTATCCCGCGTTTGCCTGCCTCCTGTAAGTTTACCTTTGCTTTCATTATGATTAGTAGCCGTACTGGAATTATGTAAGAGCAAACAGAAACCTGAAACATACCTGCAGATGCTACCGACTACATAGAGAATCAGCCTTCCAAAGTACAAGAACGATTGGACTGCTTGGGAAAAATGTTCATACGCCCAAGCGAGACAAGCAACCTGTACAAGTATGTCACTACTATGGATTTGGTAGAGAAGCTGAAGGTCTCTGGTAAATGGCCAATTGATAGTGACATCCGAATCCAGCATATTGAACGAGATCGCTGACCCCGGATTACCATTACGCCGCAACGCAGTTGTCTACTCTGATGGATTCAGATAGTGAAGTTTTCATTTGTTGTATGGTGGGATCTAACTGCACCATGCTGTAATGATGATCGTCAACGCATGATAAGCGACTATCCAAGAAAAATCTTACGTAATGTTATCATCTGCCCAGGTATCTTTTACGACATTCACATGCATGGCAGTGACGACAAAGAAGTGAAGGCGTAAAAGCCACTCACTTAGAGCCGGTTTCACAGCAGTTGTGAAAGACCGGAAACCCGGTAGAAAAGAAAACAGTAGTAGGGTGGTGTTTTCTAGTGTCATTCCCTTAGGTTAATGAAGCAGCGAAAGATGAGGGGAAAGTGCCAGTATTTATCCTCCATTATAAGCAGCGCATTTGTCCAGTTCTCCGGAGAGCGTCACAGATAGAGTAAAGCACACCGAAATGAAACTTCATTTCGATGTACAAATGTTATTTCCACGATCATAAATTTGTAAAGCCATTTCTTATGATATATGGGATTCTGATAAATAAAATTCCCAAGGGGAAAAACTCCGGATACACTCACACTATTGACTTTTGAGGAAAATGTTATTTCGGGGAGATGTTGTGCATCTTCATATGTACCCTAAACAACTTTTTCTGACTTTAACCCAAAACTCACGAAGTGTGCTCGAAGTCAGTGCAGCCTACCAACAGCAAAGCTACTCTCCTGCGAAAATTAATGTATGTTGGTCATAAACGTACCCTGATTTCTCCAGAGATTTTGCCACATTTATTTGCCAGTAGTATGCCTTAAATGAACACCTAAGAAAATAATCCTGTGGAACAATCTTATCATGATTACAGGAAATATGTGTCATTTGACTTCAGTTTGTTTATACCACTTGCTTTTAAAGCCATCTTTATCTTCTATGAATTAATTTCGCAAACAGATGTACAGTTCACGGATTTGCAGAACCTCCAACGAGCCACAATCTGACATAGCCAGTTTCTCAGATCATATATATATGAAGTCAAAAAAATGGAAACGGCCAAAGGAAACAACTAGAAAATCTAGGGACAGACCCGGGATTTTGTATGTGCGCACGAAGTTAGTTCAGGCTAAAATCCGAAAGTCACAAAGTGCACCTGAAGTAGGTGCTGGTTGGGTATCACTCTGCACAGCATCGATTCAGGCTTGTGTCAAAATGGAGCCAAAAGGTTTTTAGATGGTTCAACCCCCTGTGCATATAAAGTGTATGTAATTTTTAGGGAATTTACCAACGCCTTCTCCCTACTAAAAATATGCTTTTTTCCAAAGGGAAGACTGCCTTAGAAAAAGCACTGCTAGGCGCTTTGCAACCTTTCAGTGTGGATAGATGGCTGACATACGTTATTCTACGGTTAGATATTTAGAGCTAAACAATGTCTTGAAACTAAACACATCAGTTTTGTGCTGCATTTTATTGTCGATTTTGTTAATAAGCGTAGACTTTGTGGGAGATACAGAAGATACATGCGCACCTGGGAACTTCCGATACATCCAAAAGAAGTAATAATGTTTTTTTATTGCAGATACCACATACCCCAAATGCTTCTCTTTTACTTTTCTATCAAAACCTACTCAGTACTCTTAAGGCACACATTTACACACTGTAATTGCCCAAAATACCATCTTAGCGGTTATCACAAACCAGTCGATGCACAGTTAGGAAATTCTGGGGAAGATTGATCTCTGCGCAGATCGGCCCCCCATGTGGGAATTTTAGAGAAATGAAACAATTAGTGCTAACTTCCCCTAGTTTGTTTGCTTCCCTGAATGTGGTGTTTGTTCAGAACTTCCAGAGAGACGATTTATGCGTACTCCCTCAACATATTCATGGCCTTCCCAAAAATAATTGGACGCAGAAACTACGCCATGGCAAGGATGGAACCGCACGCGTCACATGTTGCCAACTAATCAAGATGTGTTGGTCTTGATTACGTTATTTGCTATGACTTTCAGTCAAACTTCCGAAGTTTTGCAATATATTACACAATATAAATATGAGCAATATCAGCCAATATAGCACTTAACTGGTACTTCATACGACGTTGCAGTGTGAAGAGACAATCAAAACATTTTTTATTCATCATCACGAAGATTACCTCTGGAATATCGTGTGCTATCCGCTAGTGAAATCCAAATAACGAAGGATAAGGATAGGATCATAGCTCCCATTTGACCTGCTACTGTTTGTAGAACTTTTAGGAAAGTGATGTAACCAAACAAATCTCAAATATTGTGGCCATATGAAACCTTCTATATTCAACTAGCATGCTTCCTGCTGAATATAACTCCATAAGTATAATTTTTAACATTCCGGGATAAATATAAATTGACTTAATTTTCTTTACGGGATATTTATGCTGTAGATGCTATAGTCTTCAGTCGTCTGTGTGAAGGATAGTATACCAATAAACTCTCGTTATTTCTTGTTGCATATGTCTCTCTGGGGCTGGTATTTCTTTTGATGGTGTTCATGGATGGATCTGTCACGAGCAGATCGGGAAACAAGTCAAGGTAGTAGACTTGTAGCAACCATTTCGTTTTGTATTCATTGATGTATTCAAAATTTTCTTTATGATTTAATGCTTGCTTAATTGTCCTTGGATAGAATATTAGAAATATAGCTTGCTGGCATCTCAGTTACGCAGCTGAAAAACAACTCGGCTGTGAAAAATGTTAACATGGACTGAGTGGTATGGAAATCAATTGCAAATCGATCATCCAACGTTAGGAATACCAATCCGCTCAAGTGGGCTAGCCAGATTCAAGTGATCTCAGCTAGCTCAGTTACATGAGCTGTATTTGTTTAGGTACGCAGCTGACAAGCACTGCCCCCAAATGAGCTAAGTCGCCTGACCGGTTTATAATTACAGAAGTTTTTCAGTAGTAATATCCTTCATAAGGCTGTTCCACGGGATGCTCTTCTCATGACACAATGCTTGGATTCTTGATGCAAGCAGTGATCTCCACCCCAGGTTATGTATCTCCTCGGGTCCAGGGAATAAAACACTTGGAACCTTGAGGTTGGTACCGTTCATGTATCTAGCCACTACTCCGCAGAGTGTCAAATCTTAAGTACAAGGCTTTCTGGCTGAGAATAACCTGATAGCAAACGCTTGCAGCATTCAAAGTTAGTACCGAACATTGGAGCCTATACAAACCATGAGAATGATGGGAACTTTCTGCCTAGCTGATGCGGGAGCTCTTCACCCATTGCTTACTGACTTCGATCATCTTACCCACCTTACACCACACAACTTCACTTCACGAAGCAACCATTGTATGTAGAAGGTATGTAGCCTTCTATACTTCCGGCTAGTCATTCTCATCTACAACATTAACTTCCACCTTCACTTCTGATTTAAACCTTCTCCGCCGAACACTTCTTGGTTCGTAAGCCAGCAAGATATGTCGTAAATCTTTCACTGAGCTACCGGTTATTAAGGAAGTGACGTTGGAGGATAAGATGCTAGACACGCGCAGAAAACAGGTCCAGCGGAATTCATACAACAAATCGACTTACACCAAAAGGCTCTGTAGCTGCTTCGTCGTGTCCGACGTATGACGTTAGTTTGACACCGGCACCACTGAAGTGACCTGTAAGCGCCAACGACATCAACATAACTAGAAGCACTGAACGCCGAAACAAAAATTACCACGATGCAAAAGTAAGTTATCTGTCCTCTTTTACTAGAGTTTCTAATCTCGTGGACCATGCCACTGGGCAAATTCCACTGAGGAATCAGAGCAGTGAAAGCCGTTAACCTGCAGCCGTACCTCAAATGAGGAATCTTCTACATGATAATATCGTTTATGCTGTCAAAACCGCAAGTTTCTTGCCTCTTTACCTGGGAAACAAAATCTCTATATGTCTTTTGCAACCATTCCGCTTTTGGTCGATAAAACAATGGCTCATACTAGGCCATATACATCCGTTTGGGCATCCTCAATCACGCCCAAAAATTGACCATCTGGGAAGGTCCTACGGTCACTGAAACCGCATCTCCCTCGATTTGTCGTGAACGGGCACATTCAAACCTACATCTTGACTTCAACTCAGCACATCTGCTCAGTGCTAAACTTTCATTTGAGCGCAGCTTATCCAGGAGGGCAACAAAGCCCATCATGAATGAAGATGACAGGCAAACGGAAGTAAGTGGTGTATCGGGTGTGTTATATTCCAATAACTACCCCAATAATGTCATTCGAAAGATCCAGTAACATAAACCGTGGGACCCAAGAGAAAATTCGAATGATGATTCTTCCGCTGGTACAGTGGTTCTATCATTCCGACAAGGTGAAACCGAACAGCGACAAAGAGTCTTAAGAAAGCACGGAGTTAGGACCTTTTACAAGACAACCAACACTTTCAGAAATGCCCTAGTTTACGTAGAAGATAAAGTTCCTTTAACCTCCATACAAGATTGTGTCTACAAGTTAGGCTGCGTCGACTGCGATGCCTATTACATTGGAGAATCATCCCGTGAGATCCTCACTAGGGCTAAAGAACACGCAAGCTACACAAAACGACCACCAAATAATCCTGTAGAACTAGAGAACCTGTACATCGCATAGGCGATCGCATTTCACGCCATCTATGAGTCATAAAATCGATATTGAAAATATCAAAATTATTCAAAAGGGATTTTCAAACTACAAAGAAAGAAGATTAGCGGAGGCATTTCACACTATGTTGAGTCCTAAAGGACTCAACAAAGAGAAGGGCCTAACTTTCCGACTAACCTGGGCAGTATTTCCAAAAACAACAAGCCACATACGATGATCTGATCAAAAGTATATACACGCAGACAAGCCGAATTTGTCATCCATATTATTTTTCTTACACTTTCACACCTAGCCTCATGTGCACATATCCATATCACCCTGACCTCCAGACTAATTAACTGACAAACAGAGACAAATTGTGAGCGCTTCCCGACCAGCATAACGACGACACTTACATTCATATTATCATCATGTAAAGACAGTGTGATCCGATTCATCACATTTTATTGTCTAAACTGTCGACTTGTATAAGCTCTACTCTCTGAAGAGGCGATTTCCACGAAGTCGCGAAACATCAATAATTTATTTTCTACTTCATCGGGATTTTACGAAATATTTTTCATTCATAATGCTGGAGGCTGCAGAAAATTTTAAGGTCCCCTGAATAAACATATAGTTTCTTACGCCCGACCACATTCCGTACGTCATTAATATACATGAGAAAGGGAAATGAATCAAGTACGCTTCCCAGTTACAGTAACAATAATACATTTCTAACGACGGATTATGGGAACACTTGCCATTTTTTAAGGCAATGTCTATATGTTATTTCCCCATTGAAGCCGTAAAAGTTTGGAAAGAAACATATCATCGTACCATACGAAGGGTTCTGGAGTAAACAACTGTTTAGATATTGCTCGTCACAAATATTGAATAGGAGCGATATCGTTAAACAGCAGTGGTAAGATTAATGAGGGCGTAATCACTCAGTTTGAAAAGCAGTAGTGAGTCATGAGATCCGCGAGAATATGTTGCATATCGGATGTTGAGAGCAGATGAATCCGGAGATATGTATATATTCAATAAGTTTTTGCTGTCTACGGATGGCGGACGAAACGGAGGTAGGCGTAGCATCACACCGCTTGCAATTGGTTGAGGGTCTGAAAAGCAGTCCTTTAACTCAGCTACGTAGGAACGTTAATGAAGAACCGGGCACATAAGGGGCTCGCTACTCCGAATGGCCTGAGATTCTTACAAGTCCTCTACTGGTCACTTTGTCAAATGCCTTCTCAAAGTCGAAAGACATCACAGCCACAGAATACCCTTGGTAGAAAGATATACGTCGAAGGTTATCTGGCATGCTGGTGACACGGGATGTGACCATCGGGAACCCTTTCTGCGACGTTAATAATAGGTTTTTATCGAACAGGCAATTCACTTCACTACTCTCTACAATTTTCTCCACCACTCTAAAGTCCACCGACGTGAGATTAATCAGAAGATAGTTGTCTAAATGTGCCACTTGTCCGGATTTATGACCTGGAAGAACGTAAGCAGTTTTCTAGGTGGACGAGTAGCATTCAGTGTTGAGTGACAAGGAAAATAAAATGAGAAGCGGATGGGGCGTATTTTCACCTGTATTCGAGGACAACAAAAGATAATCCATCTCGGCTGCTGGCTGACCAGTTTTTAAGGTGTTGATAGCTACAGAAATATTTTATACTGTAGGCCTCACACTTTTGATCCCGGAGGATGGTACCGTCGACCATTCTGTCACAAATACAGTAATTACAATTGTCAGTGGGGCGGCTAGGTGGTTACCGAAGATATCCACAACTCGATTAAGGTCATCGTTTGCTGGGCCATCATGGTGATGCATAGGACTGTGCTTCGACCTTGAAGTTTTCAGTTTGGATTTGGGAGCCTCTATCAGAGATTCTTTATATTCAATGAAATCAGGCCTGCCTCTCATGTGCAGCGGTTTCTTGCGCACGTACAGAACCCGCGAAAACACGACTATTAGGCATCATGATCACTGAACAAAAGTAACGTTGCCTGTGAAAGCGAGTACTATGTCTCCAAAAAAGACTACGGAAAAGGACTGAGGTGAACAGTGTTTTCAGAATAGCAAACCGTGGTTTTTTCGGTCCAAAATGGCTACGTGTGCTACGTGAATCGCGATGAAGAACGTCATGATTGCTTCATTAAACGCTTTGGTAAAGTGGTCTTCTCAGTCTAAACAGCTCAGCGAAAACTAAGTTCCCTTCAGTTGATGTTACGGTAGTTTCCGTACTGTACTGGCCTTCTTTTGGAGTTGACACTAGATCTAAAGTTTATCAAGAGACAACAACATTGTGGTGGCTCCCTGGGAACCGATGCTGGATTTGAACTATACAGGGGATAAGACCCTTCGTGAAAACTAAGTCTGAAGAGTCATGTTTTCTGGCTGGACTTCAAACATGTTGAAACCACTTATCAGTCTGAAAACAGTAGACGAAATATTTATACTTCCCGGGGGCTTTTCTGAGGTACCGAAAGATTCTTGGCATTTTAAATCCCCCCAGATAGTCTTACGCGGTGATATAGGGACCATGAACTCGAGGACTTTTGGTAACGAAGTGTTATGTTTGGGCATGGAGTTAGAGGTGCTATAGACGCAAACTTGAGATTAATCGCTCTGTAAATACCAACAAATTTATCTTTGCTACACAAGCTCAAACAAATTTGACTTAACTTTGTATTCTTCAGGTTCAGTAGAAGTCCTTCAGTTAAGAAGTCCATATACCACTGATCTGCTAACAACAATGGATTGTGGAACCGGTATAAGAGGTCGTCAGAGCAGAATGGATAAAGGCTACTCTAATTTTTTTGAGGCACATTTTCGCCTCAACAACAATTGTCTCAGCGAAAACTCAAGTTTATCGCGAACGAACTGATAATCAATCGATTGGCCACAAACTGATTTCAGCGCCGACCGCTTTAACGTCGGGGTGAATTGTGCCACTGCTACAGAAAAGAGGTGTCATTACGAAGCAGCCTAGGGTTCAGACGTACGGCCTCTTCTGCTCCTTATTCACGTAGGTGACTTGACTTTGGATGTTTTGACCGAAATTCTTCTCCTTTCCGTAGATAATAAGCCATGAAGGGCAATCAGAAATGAACGCGATGTTCCCATCTTGCAAGATTAATTCGTCAGACTACAAAGGTGAGCCAGTTACACTGAAGGGAATTCCACCACCGTAAGGTTAAATGCCTGCCAGACACGGTATGACGTGTTCCAGACATTCAAAATTAATGACCTACAGCTGAGTGCATCATTGGTAGAAGAAAGCTTTTCCCTCTGCGTCACCAGTGACTTCAAGCATTACGACACCATGACAGTGAACTGCACGAAAACCCGGCACATACAGGCATGCAAAGGCCGGCTGGAGAATTTATTCTCAGGTGCTTCCCCGGAATTTCCAACAGTTTATGTGGTCTTTCCTCCTTCACCTAGGAGAGGCTGGAATTATTGGGAATGAACCCGACCAATGTTTAATATTCCGAAATAAATACTATAATTAAGGCCTCCTACCCGGGTTCAAGCCATATGATTCACGCGTATCAGCTTTACACCTATCTCGCCCTGGATATAGATGATCGGGGTGTGGCCCAGTAACGACTTGTGAGGTTTCAAATACTTCAGGTCACCCGCTCCACCATTTGTCTGGAGGGTGGCTTTTAACGTTCAACTAGATTCTTGGCATTTTTGCATTTATGCGTCGAAGGTCATCATATTTTTACTCTGATCGATTAAAGCGAGAAAGGCACCCATCAGAGTGAATTTCTGCGTGATCAACTATTGGTGCCACTTCGCTGTGGCCTCTAGTATGCAGTGTGCCGAATGCAAAAGTTGGTTTGATGACAGTTGCACAGACCTGACTCCCTCCGCATGTAAGAGGTGAAGCAACCCAGGGATTGCGTGATCTTGCATATTGTGCTGCTCGAATATTCGAATTCTGGTAGAAGAGGTAAAAACACTTCTAAATGCGATAATGAAGAAACCAGCTTCGAAAGGAAAAATCAATAGTCATGGTAGTGTTAACGACACAGCATCTATTGACACCCAGATGGCTGTGCAAAATTTTGAGAACGTCCTGCGATAAGCTGTAAGTTTTGCATGTAGACTACCTACTAGGTCTCCTGACAGCGACCTAGAAAATCTACACAAGGCAGGGTGAAGGGAGTAACTCCAGGCTCTCGCACCTCAGAGCTGGTAGACGTAGAATGAGAACCTCTGACAGTATGACTAGGTTTAATTCCGACGAATGAGACGGGAAGGAAGCTTTCTCAGAGCTAGCCGAAGAACCATGAAGGCCGCAGGTCATGCCCAGTTCGGCTATCCAGTCAGTAGCGGAAACAACACAGACTGGGATGCAAGTCCGTTCTGAGGCTGTCAATGTCAAGGCGACTGAACAAGGTCTTAGTAAGTCTTTCATACCCGACTCTGAGAAGTGGCAAGTAATCACATCTGAACGGTATGCCGGGTACCCAGTAACGGTCATCGAACCGACTGTCGTGACTCCGCAGAGCTAAGATAAAATTGAGCTCCTTGTTGGGTCTGTAATCTTCCACACAGCGGGAGAAAGTGAAGATCCAGAACTACACAAATGTTTCAGACATGAACTTGGCAGGGTGCAAAGTTTGATAAACAAGCCTTTACCAGAAAACATACAAGGGGCCACCCTGCCCAAGATATATAGAGTAGATAAAAAGGGGATAGCCCTAACCAAAAACAAGTTTCGGCCACTTAAAGTTGTGTTCATATCAGCAGAGGAGAGAGATAAGATTCTGAAGAACGCTCATAGGCTTCATGAACTCCAGCACTCCATCAGTTGACTGGGACAGACTAACAACAGAGGCAGCATGTAATTCATTGGACCACAAGTTAGTGGAAACACCCGTTTGCTTGATCTCTATACAGCAAATTGGGACAGCAAGGAGACACGATTATCAGCATACTCCATCAGTTCTAGACTCAGTATTCCACACACAGATGATTTACGCTTCATCGGGGACCTTGTATCCACTGATAAGAGTAATCATACTTCGATCATCTTCAGATTCACAGCAGCCGTCTTGTGGCAGGCTGGTGCTCCGTCTGCAACTAAAATACGGAAAGCACATACGGCAGCCACCAATGTTGGCAGCCTACTCGCAGGACTGGACAGAAGCCTCATTTGAAGCTGTATGACTCCCCTTCAAAGAGCTACGTGACTCTACAGATCACTCCCCCCCTAGTGGGTTCGTGATGACCTCAAGACGATACCAGCCGGAAGTAAAAACCCAGTGTTTTCTCTACTGGTAAAACCATTCCAATGGGCTCACTGCGTGAAGTGGCCCCTGGTTGTCTGAACTTATTCTAGGGTGTCGTGGCAAGTGAAAAATGAAATACAATAAATATAATTGTACGTCAGTTGCGGTCGTCAATTCCTTTGACGTTCCGTCCAGTGCTCGTTGCACCTGGAATATAAATGAAAGTCTTTAATACCACGAAATCGTTTCGTAAAAATGGGAGTTACTTATATATAGATATACCGAAATGAAGTTTACGCTTTTTAAAAAAAAGAATGTTTCGTTACGTGGTAGTGGTAAAAAAAATTGACATGAAAAGGCGAACTGTACGAGGATTTTCACACTGCTGGCAAATAAGAAAAATGGTGCCCCGAAGAAAATGTTGAGTTAAAAAAATATGGTTGGCACATTTTATTTCACGCCACCAAGTTGAATACGAGTTTAAATACTCCAAGAACCTGACGGTTCGACCTGATCGTGTTTTCTGTTGCGCCGATGGTTGTTATAACTGTGCCTTACGAGGCATATCATCAAGAATTTCGATAACTGAGCTATCCTTTTTGAGAACCATGTGCAATGGTGATGCCCAAGGACTGCTTGGCGGTTTGATAATGCCCAGTTCGAACATGTGATCGAATTCGCTTTTCTCCGTTTTGGGCTCATCGGGACTAGGAGGTGCGCTTTGGATGCCACAAGTGGACCTGCTGTTGTGACGTGATGCATAACATTGCTGGCTATGCACGGAAGAATGTGCTTCGGTTGTCGCAACTCTGGATATTTCTCCAAAACTGCTTGGTAGGACGCGCCCCCTGATTGTTTGGTTCTAACTAGGGCGAAACTCGGACTTACATAGGTGGTGCCGCCAATAGATAACTTTGTGTTGTCATCTACCAGTCGTCGACGATGAGCATCTACGAGTAGATCGTAATGGTCTAGCAAGTCTATGCCAATGATGGGCATAGAGACGTCAGCCGGGAAGAAAATACAGTGGACAGGTTTACGTAAACCTAAGTTGAGGTGGGCATACCGTCTCCCAAAGGTCGCGACTGCCCTGCCGTTGGCTGCTTGGAGATTGAAGAATGGGTCATGATGACGCTCCTTTGGCGGTGCGGGAAGAACGCTAATTTTGCGCCGGTGTCGATGAGGTAGCGAACTTTCGTTTTAATATCCGTGACGTAGGGCAAACGACTGTTTCCGCCGGCTACGGTTGCCGTGAGAACGCTGCGGAGTGGCCGTTTCCTGAGTTCGTGTCCTTGCTAAAACTGCATGGTTTCCGACATTTTCTGGCTTCGTCTCCGTAAGTATTATGAAACCAGCACCACTCAGGGTTTCCGACCCTGTTAGCTTCAGTTTTGGAGCAACCACGCGAGTTGCTGCAATGCGCTAAGACGCGTTTCTGTGGGGTTCTACGTGAACTAGGACTTCGAGATCGTAGCAAATGTTTAACAGAGTTGCACAGCTTCGTCACCTCTGAATCCTGGTTCTCTGGTTTGTCGCAGATAGAATATACATCGGAGACGGCTCTTCTAGGAATCTCTGGAATTTTATCTGCCGAGGCTGCCAGGTCATCGAGTGGGACTGACCGCAGTGTCACCAACGCGGTTTGCACCGGTTGTGGTAGTTTTGAGGGAAATAGTTCTCGGAAAAGGCCATCGTCGAATGTTCGTGCACCCATAACTTCTCGCATGCGTGCGAGGACTTCGGTAGCTGAGTGGCTGCCTAGCTCGATGTTACGAAGTAATTCGTCTAGGCATTGGCGATCTGTGAGATCGCTTTTCTTCAAGAGTGCGGACTTGAGAAGTACTAAGGATCAGTTAATTGAGGATCAAACATGTGTGCCTTCACACACCTGTTTGATTCCCGCGGTAGTGAGCGTATGATGGCGAGAAATCGAGAATGAGGATCTGCGACTTCCCGATTCTCGAAAATTCGCCTCGGAAAACGGAAACCATGTTTCTGCATCGTCTGGCCAATATGGCATGAGTGGGATAGTGCTCACAGTCGGCTCAATGCAGATAAGCTTGGGAGTGTGGTCGGACATGAGAAAGTGTAGTAAATGGATATATAAATGTTATCGAAATGAAAACAATATACAAATATAAAATGGAACAGCCTCACCAATTCAATATCTGTTATTGGTAGGGATATGTTCTCACATCGGGCTCACCAATTTAGTGTTTGTTATCGGTCAGGATATGTTATCAGGTCGGGCTCACCAATCTAGGTATTGTCCTGGTGCGAACTTGACAGGCACAAAGACCAGTCACTAATTATTCGGACTTGCTATATACCCATGAATACGAGACCAAGGAAGAACACGATAGCGTAGTCGGATGGAATAGTATATTTGGATGGTTGTGCCAAGATACTGATGAGTTCCAGCTAACTGGCTGGTGAGTCGAATACGAGTAGTGCAACGTAACACGGCAGCGTGCCGAATGGCGACGACGCTTGACCGGGTGCCTTCAGCTTAGCGAGTCCAGTTAAACTATCAAGGTCAGCATCAATATCGAAAGTCGTCAAACCCTAGGCTATTGATTTTCGGGAAGTATGCGACTCTACAACCTAGGAGTCACAGTGAGTTGTGATTTGAAAACCACTGTCGATTGGTCGCTGCTCAGAGCTTTAGGAAAGTTTGGGCATTACGCAAGATGGTTGCAAAATAAGTGTGATATGTTCACCATCTTATACACATCCTTAGTTAGCCCTAAATTAGAAAACTGTACACAGGCGGCAAGTCCTTGTCCGAAGGATGACTCAAACCTTCTGAAAAGAGTCCAGAGGAAAGCCACTCGTACGATCCTTTCGACGTCTGGCCTCACGTGTGAAGATCAACCTAGGGAGCTGGCTCTCTTCTCTCTATCCTATAGCAGATAGGTGAGATCTAATCATGCTGTACAAGAATCGTAGAAATGACTTTGGACCCGATCTATCTTCTCTTTTCTTTCCCACTAGATGAGGACACCTCAGAGGACACTGTAGGAGGATGCAAAAGCAATAGGTGAACAGTCTTCACGGAGTACTGGTTACAGTGTGGAGTGATCAACCCCCGGAACCGACTCTCAGAAGAAGTGGTATCTGCGTCGTCGATTGACTCGTTCAAAAGGGGATTGGACAAGCACAAAAATCTACTGTAAAAAGGATCAATATAGGCTGATAGCCCGTTATCCTTAAACAGTAAATGTGAATCTGAATATGGAGGTTGAATATGAATCTTCGGGAGAACACTCACAAGTTAGATAGTGAACATCGTAGGACGGACGTCAGACCGAGTATCTAATCCTTAGGAGTTGCTAGGGTTCGAAACGTCCCCATGTAAGGGGTTACTGGGGCTACATCATTGGAAGCATTAAAGTAGGGACTGAATGTCTGCATAAGGTAGAAGCGTGAACCAACAGATTAGGCCACTAGTAATCTCATAGCTCCTATAATTTTTCCGTTATCTCTTCTCATCTGGCTAACCACAGCCACAGTAGACGAATGGGTACACTTATTGTGTTGAAATCCACCAAGGACCTGGAATAGTTCCGAAAGACGCACAAGCGAACGCGAAGACATCACTTGGTTTAAGCTAGCTCGTAAAAAATATTGAGTACTGGAGCCCTAGGGTTTTAGACACAGTAACCAGTAGTCTACTATTCTAGATGTAGAAGCCACTTAAGTGAAATATCCTTCTGTTCCGTTACTAATTATTTGAAGCCATTTGAAACTACCTTGAACACATCCAATCAAATGTCTGATTTTGGCAATTTAGACGTTGTGACCTTCACGAGCGTAAAAACACGTTATGAGCCTGCCTTGGTAAGCAACTGTTCATTGTGGTTGATTGTATGATCACGTCTTTCACTTATATTTATGCTTAGATTCTGTAAAATTTCTGTACTTTTTGAGGATCAAGCAAAAAGTATCAGACGTCTCTTGGATACATTCAGGTCACAAGCAAATATTGGCTCGACATGTAACTGACTGTGTACGTAAACATTCGTAAGAATATGTTCAGTGAATATGCACGGGGAGTTTAAGACAAAAGAACTACTGAACAGATTGGAGTCACTATGCATATTTATGTAATGATGTCAAGCAACTGATTTTCATGGGATACTCAAATCGATCATGGCTTGTAATGCTAACACTGCTAATAATGTTGGCATCGTGACTGTGACTTTTTTGATTTCGCATGTGCCCCTGCCCTTAAGTTCTATTTGCGTCGATGATTAGTTCTCAACTGCGGACTAACCGTCTCAGCCATTAGGAACTCAAGTAGACTTGTTGGATCGAACTTAGCAAAGAATTTATAGCTTGTGTACACCACCATAGTGGGGTAGTCATTTAGTCAAGAAGTTGCCATGGACGATATCAAAGCTTCCATAGCCCTTCGACTCCTTATCTACATTTGGGAACACGAAACCCAAGAAGAGCAGGCAAGCCCCAGGCTTGTCCAGATGTAGATAGATCATTTATTCACTCCTCAGCAGGTTCTGGGATTGGTGCATATATTCACACGTAAAAGTACCTATATCTTTCTACCTGAAGGCATGGTCTAACTTCCTCAGTCGGAAGGTAAGACAGTCTTGTCTATTTAGGATGTACTAATGAAGTATATTATGCCCCTCAATGCTAGTAGCTTGAACTAACAGGAATGGTCACCTGACGCGAAGATAACCAGTGTTGTTTGGCAGGCGCACTCACAATTATCAGTTCTTGTTTGACTGTTATGTATGTTATAATTGTGGTGACCACTAATTCTCCGTTTCTCATCTAATTTTCAATGTGCACTTTTACGGCACCTGCGACAGTTGTCAGATGAGAGCTAACAAAATGCAGTCTTCCAGACAACATGAACAGAGCACTGAATGTATTTAATACGTTCTTTCGCCTTCGTGAGATATAAAGTAAATCTAAAGAACTGGTCCGCATCGGTGCCTAGTCTAAGGATGTTATATGAAGTGGTCATATGTATCGGATAGCTCATTAATTTTAACTGTTAAGGAAGTAGTAGATTCGGGCGTTACAAGGCTTTAGGTCTTCGACCACTGTCTCCCTCGTAGAAATAAACAGGTAAGTCGTGTGATGGTTAGACGTAGTATTGCGTGAAAGAGGTATTCTGTGGACGGCATTCTTAATCTTTATGAATTCGTGGCTAGGGTGTGTTTCGCATTCCCAGTCATAAACGTTTCCGATGCCTGATATTAGGGAAAGCAAGATAGGACTGTGAAAACACTGAAGGTGCTTAGGCTTAAGCCTGAAAATACTTCCATTATTTCACGAAGTCACTGTCGGTCAAATCCATTGAGGGTAATTTAGACTTCCTGACTTTGGTTCAGCTTGACAGTGGAAGTCGTTGGTCAAATGATTAAAGCGTTGTTGCAATATATCGCTGGATTCCAGACGCATCCATATATCTTCATTTGCATTTCCACATCCCATGTTATCTGTTTCTTCCTTCTTCCCTTCTAGTAACTCCCAACAACTGATTACACTGTCTATTTCTCGTATTGTCTTGTGTGTATCTTAATATGTTGATCTATGATATGGCAACCTTGACGGTTACACTAATTTTGTTTCTACATTCATACTGATATCATTGCTAACCCCTGAATCTCACTTTCGAGATGATGTGGAATAAGGCTTGATTTATATACAGTTAATTTCCCTCACAAAGTTAGCAAACCATGAACAACTGTTTCGTGTGATATGATGAATTTATGGTTTTCCGTTGTATTCTTTTCAGTTGTAATGCACTTTATGTAAATTACGCGATGTATATATGAGTTCGAAACACGCTCTACCTACCGAGGTTTGGGCAGTCAGGTATTATTATTAGCCCTTACACAATAAGTGTGGTTCATTGCTTAGTGCACGGTTGTGCACAAGGTGGCTGTGTTTACTATATAGAGAAGTACAACGTACGTAGCTTGGTGATTGAATTGAAAATATTCCGTTGATGAAAAGTAATAAAAATTATGGTACTAATTTAGGGATTCGGAGTGAAACAAACTAATAGCTAGAATCATAGTTATTCACTATCTATATACTCATTGTTATTCTGCTTCATTTGACAGCTCGAAAGATGAAATAGTTAGGACTATGTAAGTGTATGTGTTGATTTAGGTCGGATACAGAAAATCCCCTTGGCGCTTGCCACCTTGCATCATCTATGGTGCTGGTGAGATAATGGCTACCTGTCAGAAGACAAGTATACTGCACTGCAGTCCGTTGTGTTCTGTTATACAGCTGGAACCCGGCCATTAAAAGGAGGGTCAAACTAAGACATGGCACCAGTCGACCAAGTCTGGCTGTTGATCTCAGCCGCGCGGTGAGATGTAGACTAACTGACTGGGATCTGCGTATTAGGAGTCAGTGGTTTAAAACTGTCGGTGTGATGGCTGAAAAGTGGTCACAATGGTACAGATGCATTCACTCTTCGACATTTAAAGCTATAATATTCGCACTAACCTTTATCTTCAAATCGTTTATTCTCCTATAAAAATTTGTCTACTTTGGTATCAGTCTTTTTCTATCCAGTCGTTCTTTATATATTGATGTGAAGTTTTGCAACTTTGACCGATCCACTCGTATCCAAGGTTCTACGTTAACTTTGTGTGTCATGTGTTGAGTTGACACTGTAAATACAAAGTTAGAATTCGAAGCGGATTAAGGTTAAATGGATTTGCCGCAAGCAATAAAATTGAAGAGATTGAAAAGGAACTGAGTATGAAATCAGTAGTAAAATGGGGGATGAAAATTAGAAGGGTTTTACGTGTAAACAAATCGGTGGCTGCCATAGAATTCGTGGGTCAACAAAGATCTCTTTGAATAAGCAAGTTTGGCTTAGTCATTCCGATATCAATCGCTTCTGGGATCGTAAATTAAGTAACACTATACTATTTATTCACCATTTTGAATTTAGTTGAAATCTTGGACATCGTTACCTGTATCCATGAAATGTCTGGCCGTGGGATTTTTAAGACAGTATGACTTATTTCGAATGTTCACAAAGTGGAGTCCCAGTTCTCCTCTCGGTCTTTCCGATGTGCATGCTCTGGCATTTACATAAGAATTGGTTGTGACATTTACGCTTGATACGAGCCAGATACGTGTCAACTTTCGACTGTTGTAGTTGAAAAAAATTTGTCGAAAGAAACTAACAGTCGCTGGGTAGGTAATCTTTAGAACAGTTCTTTTTCTTCTATAAATTTTGTTCATCAGCTGCATTCCCTTTAAAACTGGAGGGAGAAGCATAATGTTTTTTGAAGATAATTGAGTCCACATGCTTTTTCTCTTCTCTTTTTGACTTTTTCTATTAGTCCATGAGGGTAGCTATCACCTCTCAGGTATCTCTTCATGAACTGAAATTCTTCAGTTTATCTAATAAACAAGGCTTTCTTATCCCATGAAATTATTATTTTGTCGCTTGGGTTCCTAGTGAAACATAGGGCTTCAGTAACACGTCTCCATCGCACTCTGTTCTCTGCAGTCTTTTCTACCTGGCTCCACGACTGCCCATAAGCTTCAATTTCTTCCTCATACGATCTCCCCCATGTCACTCTCGCCTCGATGCCCAACTCGTCGTTTCCCATCTGGGTTCCAATCGAGGGCCTGGCCTAATGCGTGATGTCCCCAGTCGGCCTTCTCAGTGTATGTCCAATCCATCTCCACTTCCTTCTGCATATTTGTTGAGCGATAGCTTCTTGGTTGGTTCGTTACCAGCCAGAGTTCCTTGTTGCTTATTCTTATTATTCTGGACACCTGATCTTCAGTATCGAGCCAGCGTAGGCGGCAGCTGTTGATGATGTATATCTGTAGTTTGTTCGAAATGCTTTTCGTAACGTGCCAAGTTTCTGAACTATATAGAAGCACTGACTTGACGTTTGTGCTGAAAATCCGGATCTTGTTCACGCTTTATGCTGAGTGAAGATCTCCACACTGTCCCATGAAACAGTCTTTTGATTAGTCCTAGCACTTAACTCACGGTGCAAGAAATATTAGAATTGAGATTTCTTTTCTATAAACACGACTCCTACATTAATTTCTTCTTCGTCGGTCTCAGGTCAAAAAAGGAAATTCACTGTTGGTTTCATGTTTTGCGATAAACTTATCAAACATTTCTAGCAATTTTGTCTCACGATCTATATCATGTAAATCAAAGATGCCATCCGTATACCTGTTATATGCTGAGCTTTCATTAATAGATGAGTCTAATTTAGTTCTTCCTAAGTTCACGATAAATTTATTCCCTTAAAGCTACCCATTGCTACTCCACCTGTTTGATGGTATAATTTATCGTTGGATTGAAATTGCATATTCTTAGGTCTATGCTACGAAGGTAACAGTAGTCGAACACCTGATGCCTTTTCATGCTTTTCATCTCTAACGACCGTATTTCACAGTCTGTAGTAGGAACAGAGAGAACTGTGGTGCAGTACACTGAAGCCTCATTAGGTTATCAGATACTATCCCGGAGCCATGTTTTGGTGTAAGTTGGCGAAGGCCAAGCAAACGTTTTGTATCCTTGCAGAGATTTTGTTAGTCACTAACTCACGACGGCTGATCTTACTTTCCAATTAAGTAGAATGGTCAACACACTCAACCACTTGGCTTGTTATCGTTATTATCCGAATGGATAACGGGCAACCAAAGACTAGTTGGAGGTCACTTGAACCGTTCCTTCAAATTTTCTACTCATTCTCTTAGTCGTTTCAGTTGTAGCCGAATCACAGACCGATCCTCCTCGACTATAGTCCTACCAACCATTGACGTTTTCGTCCCGGTTCCCTTGACCAGCCTAAGTAGCTGTCTACTGTTACAAATCACTGCTGCGTCTTCCATCTCTTCAGCCTTCGCTGGCTACTACTGCTCTCAGTCTTTTCATGGACTGTCAGTTTCGATTGGATTCACTTTAGGTCTCCATTGTGGTTGAAGCACGCAGGAATATGTTCATGTTCACTCATGAATTCAGAGAGAACTGGCAAGAGTCAATGATACTTCCTGATCTTTTTCTTAATTGTTTTTACAGCAGACTGAAGATGATAGGTCTCTTCAAAATGAATGACGCTGTGCTTTTGAGGTAACTTGTCAGATCCTCATTGAAGACAGCCTTAGTATTCTCATTGCTAAACTGTAAGGAAAGGAAACACACTCAACTACCTTGTGCACACCAACGCAGTAGACAGTGAGCCACATCAATTGTATGAGAGCTAGTAATACTACCTGGCTATCCACACCTCGGTAGGTAGAGCGGGACTTTGACCCGTGACCCAGTGGTTGACCGTCACCTCTCTAAACCACTCAGTAACAGCTCCACTATTGCTAAGCTTTGCTCGAAGTGGTCTTTTTTCCATAGTTTTTCTGCGTTCAGAAAGGTGCAGACGTATATGTGCTCAAATCAATGCACGAAAACTGTTTGAATACTTGACACGCTATGGGGATAAAGAGAAAAGATATTAGTCTGGCGAGAAACCAATTAAAATGTGTTTTGTGTTATTACATCTACAGTTAGACAAACAGGCGATTGATCAGGAAACCTACAGTTTTATTTTAAACGGCGAACTATCTATATTTTAGATATATTTTCCTATGTTCTTGTCTTCGGTCTATCGACCCCAATACACGTTTCTATACGTCCATTATGTCTTCTCCATTAATTAGTTGAGTTGGGAATCAACTAGGAAATTGCTAAATATTGGTAGCTGACAGTCTATATCCGTGCATAGTTAGCGGCCATAGCAGTTTGCAGATCATAACACCCCCAAGCAGCTGAAGTCTTTCACCGACCCTCCGGCGACTACTTATAGCATTATGATCAGTCTGTGTTGACCGTTTATTTGAGCTAAGTGAATAGCATGCTAGACAATGTTTTTGTTCATGCCTGAGGTTCATACTGGCTGAAAATGGGAAACTGTCTAAGAAGTTGGAGTAGGTGGTGATCGTTATCTTTTCATTCGGCTGGGATACAGAAAGTGCCTTTCTGCCTGACTTACCTTACTCACATGTGCATTGAAATCGGCTGCAACGACATCATCTAAACGTTTGACTTTCAGTAGGAGGCCAGATAGTTTTCAGTAGAACTCATCCTTCCTTTCATCCGAATCTCAGTCAGGGGGTGCGTAAGCGGAGATTACAAAGAAATAAAGTTTAGTTTCATTCCTTCTTCATTCTTCACTGCATCATTCAGTTGAACAGTACACTTAGATGCGGCCCAGCAGTGCACCTTCTACCCTGTCATTCAATGAAATTCCTACGCCTGCGAGACTACGAAAACCAGCCAGAAACTCGAAGGGTGATTTTTACTGATTCATCATATAGTTCGTATGAAATTAAGTGGGCGACTATACATAGGCCTTGTGTGCGTGTCTCACAAACACATCTGTGACCTGAGACACCAGAATTTTGGCTAGTGAGTTTAGTTGTCCGATTTAGCGAAGGGTGCGGACATTAGAAGCTTCATTGTGTAGTTTGTAGCCCAGTTTTAGAAGACTGAGGTTTCTTTTCTGTGAACTTGAATCGTTATCAAGGACTACAGGGCTGTTAAGTACTAAAGACTACGTAGGAATGATGATCGAGATGTGAGGAAAGCAAGAAGATGAATATGTGGAAGTTTGGTAATGATCTGAGAGTGGTTGAGCATGGACGGACTTGTAAACATGGTTGACTCCCGATTACTACTACATCATGCAGGGTTACTGCTTCTTCAGTTACCTACTTAGGAAATGGGATCAGTCCTGATCTCAGAGGCCACCGGACATTTGCTCGAAATCGGTCACCCACGACCTTTCCAGAAACTTAAGGTTCAGCTTTAACTGATTTACATCCAACTAGGAAACCGATACCGGAATACTACAATATGAGGAGACTGTTCTACCTCAACTTAGCTTCCCATGTGAAATACTGCATCAGTATGGACTGCTAGTCGTTCGTGTGGAAAGCCTAGCTGCTGTCATACTCTGGTTCAGCCAACAGTTAACTTCGAACCTCCATCATAACATAGATATTTACTCTATAGTCGTTATCACTTTTTGTCTCTACTATTCAACAGGTCTTCTGGTATGTTTGGAGCTGAAGGAACGAAAGTTCACACTAGCATAGCTCGTTGGACCGTTGTGGTATGCAAGCCCGATCATCACGTCGTCTGATATATGACAACTGAAATGTGTCTTACACAGTTTCCATTGCTAGCATCTACGAAATGGACCTGAATTATTTGCCAAAAGTACTTGGTCACGCATGAAATAGATCTAAATGGTATTTTGGGTTTCTCAAACTTTACTTGTCGATCCATCAATTATAAGCCTAATCCTCAAGTTTTTAGCTGACCGTATTTGTGTTTTAATGTAAAGACCCTACCAATTTTCGTACTTTGACTCCCATTTCACTATTCATTTCGCGGTCAATTCCTATTTAATCTCTTCAATTTTATTGCTCGGGGCAAATCCACTTAACCTTAATCCGCTTCAAATTCTAACCTTGTGTTTGCATTATCAACTCACCACGTACACCTACGTAGTCCTTCCTGTTCTATTTTTCGAGTTGCCAAATGAACCAGAATGACAATCCGACTACATAGATACTGAATAAATTTAATTTTAACTATAAGTTTATTTCATTCCAAATTCTCCGATTTGTACCATTTCTTTCATTATTTTTCATCAATGGACTACCTTCAAATCAATCACTAAGCTATACAGATTGCATTCCATCCAGCCTTTGGTTTTCTTGTATACTTGAAGCGATTCTGTTATTTTTGTTTGTGTTTTGTGTTTGTGAAACAGTCTACTTGTCTTTTTAGGTTTTAATCCGGGTCAGTTGATAGCGTTTCCAAAAATCTGATGACTACAATGTCAACACCTGTTTTAACAAAGGAAGCTGCAGAGAAAACTGCACGATCTATCTTTGTGGGTAACATACCATACGAAGCAACGGAAGAAAAGCTTATCGAACTCTTTGGCAAGGTAATTAGTTTACTTTAACAAACGTTTTGCTGTTGTAGGCTGGCCCCGTAATTGGTTTCCGTCTGGTGTATGACAGAGAATCCGGGAAACCCAAAGGTTATGGATTTTGTGAGTACAATAATGCAGCTATTGCTGCAAGTGCTCTGAGAAACCTTCAAAATATTGAATTTAATGGTCGTCCGTTGCGTATTGGACCAGCTGCTGGAGAACAAAATTCCGCTGAATTAGCTTTGAGCAATCCCTCCGTCGGACCACCACTTGAGAGCCCATATGGTGATAATATTGATCCACAAGCAGCACCAGAAGCCATTAGTCGAGCAGTTGCTAGTTTACCACCTGAGCAAATGTATGAACTGATGAAGCAGATGAAACTATGCATACAAAACAACCCTAATGAAGCACGAAATATGCTTCTCCAAAATCCTCAACTGGCGTATGCTTTACTTCAGGTATTATTTACTACTGGATTATTTTGTTTGTTCATGATAGTAGGAGTGCTGAAAAATAAAGCTGCCAGGGTTGCTTATATTAATTTTACGTCATACATGTTCTATATGATGAGGGTGACTAGTTGTTGTCGTGTTCAAGATGTTAGCGCCTTCTGAAAACGTATAAGTAGGACTTTCACCTTTAGCCCAGTGGCCTTCCTGCTGATGCTTATCATTGCTGTTGTTCTCTGATTCCTCATGGAAGAATATGATTATCTTTTTTATCATTCTCATCTACAAATGATATCCACTGTTTGAGTCTACAAAATCACGGACTTCGTAGCTTTAAACCACCATCTAAAGTGGCATGTTGGAGCACTCAACTTCTGGACTCTCCATCATAATGAAGTAGCGTATCATCGTGTCATCACTGCAAGTTATGTTCCTTAGAGTTAGGGTATTTAAGTGTGATTATTTAATTAACCTAACTCGTATGAGCTAAGTGTATTCGTTTCTTTAGCAACCGATGATCGTAAACTTAAAGGTATAAGTACAACATTAAATCGAGCAGCACGCAATACACTACTGAACAGAATCATATTTGACATGCGTTATACAAATACTTGTTTTTAGACCGAATATACATCCCCTGAATTAAAACTCGAACAGCTTGTAGGATATATCGAAAACTATCTTGACTTCTGCGAACACATATAGCCATTGTAGTGACTGACTTCAATATGGATATTGAGTTGAAAAAGAATGGACGCAGACGATGCTTCGAGTGTCAACCTTGGACTGTTCCTTTTAATTGTTTGTTTGACCCGAAGTCTGATGGTTACTTGTTTGTGATCGGCACTAATATTATGGACATAGTAGAAAAAAGTAATCACATTATTCTTACAATTATTATTATTATTATTTTGTCGCTTGGGTTCCTAGTAAAACATAGGGCTTCAGTAACACGTCTCCATCGCACTCTGTTCTCTGCAGTCTTTTCTACCTGGCTCCACGACTGCCCATAAGCTTCAATTTCTTCCTCATATGATCTCCCCCATGTCACTCTCGCCTCGATGCCCAACTCGTCGTTTCCCATCTGGGTTCCAATCGAGGGCCTGGCCTAATGCGTGATGTCCCCAGTCGGCCTTCTCAGTGTATGTCCAATCCATCTCCACTTCCTTCTGCATATTTGTTGAGCGATAGCTTCTTGGTTGGTTCGTTACCAGCCAGAGTTCCTTGTTGCTTATTCTTATTATTCTGGACACCTGATCTTCAGTATCGAGCCAGCGTAGGCGGCAGCTGTTGATGATGTATATCTGTAGTTTGTTCGAAATGCTTTTCGTAACGTGCCAAGTTTCTGAACTATATAGAAGCACTGACTTGACGTTTGTGCTGAAAATCCGGATCTTGTTCACGCTTTATGCTGAGTGCAGTAGAACCACACACTAGTTTCAGATTAATGAAGGACTTTTACGTTCTCTTCTGTGCCTGTGTCGCCTATAGTTGAAACGATGCTGCTTAGGCAAGTAGGTGAAAGAGACAACTTCCTTTAGGTTTCTCCCATTGATGGTGATTGATGCTTGTTGTCGATGTTATTGTTAGTCAGGTATCTTCATCACCTCTCTCTACGTTCACTTGAAGTCCCGTCTTCGCTGCCTTGTCTGTCAACTTGTTGATTTCTGCCTGTAGATCTTCGAGTTTGTGTGACGAGACATTAAACATAAATCCTGAACGGCGAAATCCGAATCTTCTAGGGTCTTTTCATCGGTCAAACAGCGTATAACCCTCTTCTCCCTCCTCACGTTTGTCTGTTGCATGATCTATTCCAGTCAGTCACAATGAAGATGATCGGTGATAGTAGGCGGCAACCTCATCCTACTCCTACTTGGCGTATAGCGTCGTTATATGGCTATTGAATAAGGTTTATAAAGGCTTGAAGCCTTTCTTCCACTGCGCAGACACATTTCCTTCCCTGCACTGGTTTCGTCTGCGTGGGTCTCTTCCCAGATAGCAACTTGGTTATTTGATATGGTGTTGTCAGGTCTCTCCTACCAGCAGCCTGTTCTACTCTACTTGCCAATGTGTCGTAGAAGTGTCTTTTGTCTTCATACGTACCCTTCCTCACTTCTTTATCCAGTGTAGCGTTATATAGGCTGTGTTCCGTTCCTCTTTTCGTTGTTCATCCCTGCACTCCACTGGTTCATCTTCCGCTTCATCGTCTTCCTCTCCTCTATCAGCTTCCGTGGCCGTCGAGATCCATTCCTTGTCTTGCCTCTTCTTCCTTCCTAACACGATCATGCAGGTTTCCTTCCACGTCTCTTTCAAGGAGTTCCAGTGATCTTACACGCAGATTTCTTCAGAGATGATGCTCAATATCTCCCAGTTCGTCCTCACTGCTGACGTGAAGATGTCCTTTGTAGTTTCATCCTTCAGTTCAGTTTCTCTTCTGAGCGTTGAACTTGAACTGTGGTCTGTCACCAACTTCCTTGGATTGAAGGCACTCAACTCGATTTGGAAGGCAGGTTCTTTGCACTAGATGTTGAGCGATGTGAACCACCTACATCTGCTCCTCTTCTTGATCTGATCTTGTGTCCAGTGGGCTGTGTCTCCACTTTCTTCACATTGAGATGAAGTCGATCTGATTTTTAGTGTGTCCTGGTGTCTGGTGAAATCCATGTCGGTTTGTGGATATCCTTGTGCTTGAACACACTGCCTGGCCTCCAATCACCAAATCGTTGAATGCAAAGAAATCTGCAAACAATTCTCCATTCTCGTTCATCACCTCACCGAGCGCTTCTCGACCCATGATTGCTTCTCTTCCTGTGTTGTCCTCTCCTCGCAGTTTGGCATTCATATCACCCCTCCCATTAGAACTTCGACGTAGCCAACTGGGTTGCGGTCTTGCCCAGTGCTGATTGCAGTTTTCCATCGAGTTCCCCTTTCTTCTCTTGATCTTCAGTATCTGTAGGTGCGTAGCCTAGCATTGTATGATTGTGACTTCTCTTCCTTTTCAGTTGAATCTTGCTATCATGATCCTGAAGGAGGTTGGTCCCCGTTGCCTGAGAGCCTTTGATGCTCTTGGAGACATCACGATAGCCACTCCAAAACTCAGTGTGCTTGTGGTTGCCGTCTGGGTGACAATATCGGAGTAGATTATTGACGCTCCAGTTGACAGTTTGAAGAGTCCATTTCCATTCTGTCTGCTTTTGCAGATTCCTAGCACTTCCATGCAATACCTTCTCATCTCTTTTGCAACCGGCGCAGCCTTGCTAGGCTCAAACATGGTGTGGACATTCCATATCCGCAAGCTTACTTCCGCTTTCATCAAGCGAGAGAAGATACATCGGCCAATTGGCTTCCCGAAGGCTTTCACCAACTGACATCATTTCGCCTCTCCGATTCCAGCGAGGAATAAGTCTATTTTTACTTTTTATATTTTCTTTGTGCTCTGAAGTTTCTTTAGCGGTTGGATTGGTTTTCCGGGGTAGGGTTGCTAGCCCTATGCCCGACCTTCCCTCTTCATCTGGGATTGGGACCGGCTAGTGAACTAGGTAGGTTACAAGTTTGTGTTGTAGGTTGCAGGTAACACGGTGTAATAGCCATCGATACTGCATGATAATGGAAATCTTGGTTGATGAAATGAGATCGAACGTCCAGTACCTAAACTAATCACTCACAGTTTCATATATTCAGTGACGACTTCCTTTTTATTCTTATATGTTTCTTAAAATCCGAATCTGTGAGAATGAATGGTCAAAGCTTGCGACTGAAAAATCTCCATACGGTCAGGTGGGAATTTCAGGCTCGTGTATAGGGAAGTACCAGGCTAGCAGCTGTCGGTCAGAAAAGTTCTTAAAGTGATCTAACTGAGAATTAACTCCAATTTATACCACATCTAGCTCGTGACATGAGTAAAATAGTTTGTGTGGTCGACTGTTTTTCGAAATTTACCCACTGGATTGCTTAGAATGTAATTAAATCGTTGTCTCCATTAATTCTAGCTCGGAAAACATTTATGTCTCGTTATTCTGATATTTTGTTTAAAATTAGTTGTAGCGCTGCAGATAAATCCACGTTTAGTCTTATGCTGAATATTGAAGAGATAGATGAACAAAGATGCATTTGCTTTGTAGTTAACTGTTAGTTGAGATTTTCGTTTTTTTCACAAGTTTGGATTGTGTTTCCGTACCAAAATGCTCCATAGTGATCTTCATCAGTCTTTAATTCAGTTGTACCCTTTGTATGTGTTGATCTTCTAACGACTGTTATCTGCCTAGATATGTTACTTATCAGTTCCGATCCTATGGATTACGCAAAAGTAAGTACAAAAGCTGTAATCTAGTTATGAATTATGGTGATTGAGTTAGCGAAATACTCCACCTAGCACACATTTTCTCCACTAACTGGGACTAGGAAGGGCTAGATAGAAAGCCATCCATTGTTCTTTGCCTGGCAATTGGTATGCTAGCATTATCGACTGATTATGCTATAACCTTCTCCTACTTATAATGCTTGATTTCCTCCTGTCTTTCTTTACCACAATCAACTGTCTTTCGTTCATTTTGGTTTCTTCTAATTCACGTCTTCACGTTTTTGATGTGTTTCCAATGGGCCACAACATTTTCAATCATCTTATCGCAATCTGGAACAATATAATATGAATAACTGAAAAAACCTTGATAAAGTGATACACTGAAACCCAACAACCATACGTATACTTTTTTACAAATCTATTAACCACATCCGTTATAGTTGGTCGAACCTTTATAGGTGAGACAGTAGATATTAGCTAGTAATCAAAGGTTACAGAGTTAGTAAATGTCCTTACCTTCATCAGGAACGATCGATGCTAATTGACCTGTTCTGGCTAGCTTCGAGCATAATGAGATGCTACCAAAACGCAGATGAATAGCTCTCAGTGATTCAGTTCCCTGGGGAAAATGACAACTCACAGTCGTCTTAGATTATTAAGGAAAGTATACCGCAATATACAGTGGTTAACACTCTACGTGGTTCTTCATCTTTCTAGTTTGTAGAGTTACTTTTGCCAGGAAAGATTGATGAGGAAGAGTAGTTATTTTTAATCTATTCCTTTCAGAATTACTGATTAGGTTGACTGAAATATTGACAAACGCTAATTATTTATCTATATTTTATTTGTCCCTTGGGTTCCTAATGGAACATAGGGCTTCAGTAGCACGTCTCAAGTGTACTCTGTTCTCTGAAATCTTTTGAACCTGGCTCCACGACAGCCCATAAGCTCTCATTTCTTCCTCGCACGATCTCCTCCATGTCACCCTCGGACGCTAATTACCACTTCAATACTTAGTATATATTATGCCATTTTTCAATAAGAGGGAACGGATTTGTCGGACAAGATACCATGTCAGTTGACCATGAATTGACGTATCAGTCGTAGCTGCTACATTCTAAACACTTTGCTAATTGATATCTCATATATAGTCAAGGCTTTGAAATTGGCAACAGTCGAATACAGAAAGTTCGTATTTATTCACCTAAACAACCCCACTGATATTATAATTGAAGTTTTATTTGTTGATAAGAGTACAAGAGCCTAAGTAAATTTAGTAGTTAACATATTAGGCGATTCTACTGACTTTGAAACTAAATATGGAAGATATTGGACTTTTTTACATTTATGCTTTGATCCTTAACACTGCTTTGTATGTTCAAATCATCTTTCATCAAGAAGGAAACTATCGCTGGTTGTGAAAGTTTAGTTTTATGCTGGGTTTGATTTCTAATGGACGCTAATGCTTATTGTTGTGATTTAGTAACCGAAATCCCCGTGTTCTGGAAAGAAGAATCCTTCGGAAGTGACATATCACTAAAAGAATCGAAACTTTCAAATACCGTGTAATGCTTGTGGGGTTCAGTAAATAGGTCAATGTAGCAGATCTCGGTCAGTCGGCATAGCAGAAATTTGGTGAAATGTAGAATGATGAACTTTAGTAAGACCAGTAAATTTGAGAAAAACTCGACAATCGTTCTGCATGCACTGACTCATAGTCACCCTATATAGTGGGATAGGGTGATAGTTCTAAAATGCAAAATGGTTAGGTAGCAAGAGATCGATTACAGAATCTTCATTCATTGAATCAACACCTAACACGTACAACAGGAATGATGCACCACATACTTGAAAAAGGTTTCTACCATAATAACAAAGGAATTAAAAGCTGTTCTCAAGTGAGCAGTGTACAATAAGTGGTGTCCATCCTCTCCATTCTTGTTTAGTGTTTTTTACAAGTGTTTTCGTCTTATCTGACTTCGTTAGGATTAACATTGTCACAGTAGATGCCTTAACGGACTGAAAGGACGCAGATGACAGTCCTTTTGAGGGAAGATGCCAACAAGATGAAGCGTTTTCTAGACACAACTGGGAATTCGAAAATGTCTGGCATGCATTTCACACCAACCAAATGGAAATCATTATTCCAAAATTGGTCTGTGTTGTTACCTCGTCTAGCGTTAAGAAGTTGAGTGTTTTAACCACTCCACTTACTTGAGCAGTCGGATCAGCACTCGCGGGTAAGTGATCAACATAATCTGCATAAGGATACGAAACATTCACTTGGCCTTCGCCAACCTACGCCCTACACGGTGTCGGCATGATATCCAGTTACCTGTTGAGGGTTCAGTATACTGTATTGGAGTTCGCTATATTCTACTACAGACTGTAGAGTATGGCCACTTAAGACAGAAAACATGAGAAGGCTTCGCGTGTTCAACTGCCGTTGCCCTCACAGCATAAGCCATTTGTCGTAGTGTCTTCACGTCAGTAATATCAAGGTCAGTTGTACTGCTTTAGATAGGAGAGGCTGCAAACCTTCATCGACTCAGATGGCTAAGACGTGTGTTACGCATGTATTCCTAGTTACCGTCTAAGGTTTCGCGAAATGCTAGATGAAGTAGGTTTAAGCTAGAGTAGGGTTACAGGCAACGAGATTCCGTGAAGCCTCTGAATCTTGGTTTAAGTCATGTGGGGAAGTGCAAACTTCCCGGGTAGGGTTCGCACGACAACTGAAGTATGTGGTCGAAGTCTTCATCTTCAGGTGATATGACTCACGGTCGGTCAATAGCGCTAATGCATCCACACCTTATTTTCATCCTTGTTTTCTTACCGACTTTCATTATTGCTGTTTTTTCAGGACTTTATACCACTATGACTCCTATCTTCTTTATTTCTTTTTGTTCTTATCTTGATTTCTTCCTTTATATGGCTTGCCAACCGGGAACTTCACATAGTAATGCCACGTAGCTTGTTGATTTCGACTTAAGTGGACTGGAATAATTACGTTCCCATTTATTCGACGTAAAATAAAGCGGGGTCATTGATGGTTTTCTTCTGGGATATATTACACTTCTATTACAGTTTCCATTTTGACAGTATTAACCTGTTCACATGCAAATGATACTTTAATCCCTCTTACAGGCCCAAATCGTAATGAAGATAGTTGATCCTAAGGTAGCCATCGCAATGTTAAACCGTAGTCATGACCAGATTCCTCCTGCTATGCCAGATGAAGATGTGGTCCCTCAGGTACCGCCCATGGGCTTTCCTGGGCACATCAATCAAACACCACCTTCTGTGGGCCCTAATCC
The DNA here is from genome assembly GCA_944470555.2 of Heterobilharzia americana. Taxonomy (NCBI): domain Eukaryota; kingdom Metazoa; phylum Platyhelminthes; class Trematoda; order Strigeidida; family Schistosomatidae; genus Heterobilharzia; species Heterobilharzia americana. Next base: position 55,833,078 of record OX104129.1, on the reverse strand, counting down.
TCCCGGAAGTCATATGGTACCTTTGTCATCAACTGGGGCTCATTTACCACCTAGTTTTCCGCATCACGGTGGACCAGGACCTGTATCCCATCCAAACCATTTTGGTATTGATCAACATCCGCCCCGAGGTCAGGCGCCTCAAGGAAGTAAGCTTTTCTACATTATTCTTTCCTTGTACTTGAATATTTTGAACACTAACTTTTCCATTAATGTAAGTGCGGGTTTTGAATCTAAAGCGTCTGTCAACAGTAAGTTCCAATTACAGTGTCAATGGGTCACACTTTCATTTTATACTAGAAAAGATTACAAAATACTTTATGAGTAAAACTTGGGCACTGTGATTGTAATTCCATTTTAGTCTGTTTATTAGAATTGACACACAGTGAAACAGTATTATTTACTGAATGATAACGTTTCGGACATAATTTATTGCTCACATTCACATTATATATATATATATATATATATATATATATATATATATATATATATATATATATATATATAAACAAAGATTCGGTTATCAGTTCCCCCCCCCCTCAATTAAAATAACAGCACAAAAACTTAGCGAAATCAAGATTAGTAGATCCTAATAGGATAAGGAATTTAGAGAAGAGCTTAGCTATGCACACAATAGGGTAGGATAGAGCAACAGTAATAAAACCTTTGCTACGTAGTGAGTTCTTACCCTTTTTACATGACAGCGAAAAGCAAATTGCTCGCATACAACTCAATCAATAGTCAACAACATTGACTGTGTGCTCTAATCAAAAACGCAGCCTAGTCGTCATGTGATTTTCTTCCCCATGATATTACACTTTTTAGCAAGATATTAAGTTTTCTTAACTGCGACTGTGTAAGTAGTAACCAGATTTCGTCTGCTAGGAAAAGCACAAGGTTGAATGATTTACTCAAACAATAGAGAATCTTCGGTACAACTTGAAGCTACGAATTATAGATAGGTTTTTAACGATAAGATAAAGGAAAAATATTGTGTTCAGGTATGTTATTGTATCTTTATAGACTGTGCCATAGAGTATATTATAAAAATCAAAATAATTATAGTCCTGTTTCTTAGGACAAACTATTTTGTTGTCAAATACTGTTATTTGTATCTCAGTAATATATTTGTTGTACATTTAGTGCCGCAAAAGTTTTATCCAAATAATATGCCACCTAATGGATATCCTTCGAATTCTGCTGCACCACCGTCCCAGCCACCATTTGACTATCCTCCTGGTCCACCACAACCACCTGTCATATCAGGACAGTCATCACATTTTAATCCTAATGGACCGCAAAATATGCCTGTTCGACCTGCCAGACCACCTCCTCCTCAGGTGAGAAATATTTTTTGACTTATTTATGTCAATGGACTGCACTACCGAATTGTCCTATGTTTGCAGACAAAAGGAAATTGTGTCATACAAAAGTATTCATGAAAAGCATCAACTATGTGCAGGTCAGATTCCTTCTAGTTAAAACGAGCGATACGTTAGCTGGAGGTCACGTCTGAACCACTAGTTCTGTTTTAACTAAATATAGGGATTATTTTCACTTGTATTACTGCACTCAGAAATCCTTCTCACTCTACTTGAGTAATCGTTTCCAAGTGTGCTTACTTGGCTGTTATCTTAACTCCCTTGTTGTTCCACATAGTGAAGCAGTCTCACTTACTAACGATGATGTTTCGAACACAGTTCATGTCGCAGAGGTGTTCAACAGAATAACCAGTATATATTCTGTTAATTTCCTCACCTTTCAGCATGTTAGCTGTCGAATTTCTGCAAAAGGACACATGAAAACCCTCGACATATTTCTCCAAAACTTAATATCCATAGAGTTAAGTTCTCCATGGAAGTTCTTCGTTTGTTTGAAGAACCTAGCAGCTAACAGTCATAGTGTATATGGATAAACTTCTAGAAACTATGTTGGCATTGTGAGTGCGACTTTTGAAACGTTATGTATCCTGTACGGTCGACAACTGACGGAGGATTTTACAACAGATTTTTATTGCCGTGAAATTCCCACTTTATGTATGTTTGCCTTATATTTATAATAGTACAACATGAGTTTTAATTACAAAATTAAAATTTTTTCGCTATCCCCTCGTTAGCAAATTACACCTGCAATCGCTGCTGCAGCAGCTGCCAGTATGGGACCTAACAGCCTTTTGGCAGGACAAGGCGAACAGGAGAAGGTCACACTTATCATGCAAGTCCTTCAACTGTCTGACGAGCAACTCACTCTTCTACCCGAAGATCAACGACGCAGTATCATGATACTAAAGGAACAACTGGGTAAAACAGGAGCAATTTAAGACTTAGTATATCATCAGTTGTATACGTGACTAAACTGTTTTGTTACTCTTAATGTATTCACCTAATTCATAAAATAAAAGATTTAAAATTATGCAAGATAACTGTATTGATCGGGATCATCTGGGTTTCTTTCTAGATAGCCGGTATCTATTAGGCCTTCAATACAACGCTTGATCAGGGGTATCGGAGGTTGGAAACGGTTGCTTGCCTGTTGTAAAATAGTTTCAATGAGAGCGCTATGCTTTATTTGTCTCCTGGCTTTAAGAATACGTACAATGGCTGCTTGTATGAAGTAACGTCGATCTTCGTTCACTTGACGATCGACTTGATCAGCTTCGGACTGAAAATAAACAAAATAAGTGTGGATGCTTAGCTACTAAATATTCGAATTACACTATATTTTAGGTGGTTAAAGTAACTTGACTACTTCTGAATAAGTTAGTAACTCGAATTCCATTTTTGATCTTCTGATAGACTAATCTAAAGTTCAAATATTTCTTTTATACAGTATAAGTTATTCAAGGGAAGATGAATTAACCTAACCGACAGACAGCGAAATACAACATAACTCAATGGTAAATAGGTATGAATCGTGATGTTTTGGGAAATCACAGGACACAAAGTAAATAAGTACGGGATGGACACTTAAGATGCTGGTAAAAAATAGCACCTACATTACAACGACCTATATCGAGATAAAAGTGACTACCTCTAAGTTACAACCTTAAAATGATAGTGTTCTCAGCATTGTCACACTTTTACATTACAAACCTTCTAAATGAGAAAACGATTTCTTGGCGAAAAAGATGTGCTGATAAGAATAAGAAAGGGACACCCACACTATAGCCTTGTGCAAGATGCTTCATGTGATTTGATCTGTGTTTATCAGACAGAGTTACTATTCAAGATACCTGAAAAATAGATTATGAAGGCCTACAAAAATTCCATGCGTTAATCTTCTTTGACGGTATCTGATCAATTGTCGAAAATAACGAACAAAGGGTTATACGCATCTAACATTCTTTTAACACACCTTCACTATTGCTAAGATGTGAAGTTACTCCAGTGGCTGCTCCACTTTTACTACCTTCAGGGCGTACAGTTTAGTCTTTTGCACTTTCGATGCTTCAAATAGCCTTGCAAAATTCTAGTTTCTGTTAGCTCGTAAATTAAAATAAGTTGGGACCCAACATAGTCTAATAATATCTTGAGTTTGCGCAGAACTGCTATCACTTCAAGCCATCTTAATAAAATAAGATTTCAAAAGTTCAACATAAATTATCAATATATTATGATGAGATCAAAAATCTGTGCCAAGTTCTCTTGTCTTTGTGCAGTGCGGATTAAGGAGACAATTGCTATGTAAATGACGAAACTGAGCAGTAGCTGTGGCTTTTTATGTTTCTGTTAACATAAATAGGCATTTTTCAACTTGAGATATAATTTATGCAATCACTCTTTGTCTAAAGTAGGTATTAGGGATGAAGCACCGTATTATAAAAACGCTATGCCAACAGCAATGGTATTGATAGTTGGGATGGGTGTTTTAACAGAATCTGTGCACCATAAGTTGATTAGATTTTGAAGTGCTGATATAGCCTACATAAGGGCGGGTTATTTGAAAGACCAGCAATCAGAGATTTCGCTAGGCCTTTTTATATCGACTGGATAGAATCTATCTGTTGCTTTCGTGTAAAGCTTGTGACGAGCGCTATCTTTGTCAAAAGATTTACATTCAAATTATGCAGAACAGTATGCATGAATAACTAACCTGATTCGACTCTTTTCCTTGTGAGCCGAAATTCACTCTTAGTTTCAAACGTTTGTTTGTGAAGAAACGGTTTAAGGCGATAGTACTTTCCATCTAAAAACAATATGTAATAATCAATCGCTATTTAAAACCGTTTACTTACTGTTACAGTATTATTCAAAGAAGGATTACTTTGCCCTCCATCTGATTCAATAAAAATTATGTTTAGCTCAAGCAATGGTGCTAAAAGTCTTTGAATTAAATCTAGTTCGCATGAAGAGTCGACCAAATCTTGAGAACAGGTCTGCATCTTACTGGTAACTCTGGACTCAGTAGTAGGAGCACTTCGGTTGCATGCAGGATTATTTTCACTGCAAATAGACCGACCTTCAGATGTTGTTAGCTGTAACCCGAAATGTAGGTCTTTGACTGTCACACGATCTGAGTCGATATGATCAAAAAAGAGTAAAATAGCAGCGTGAATTGCTGGAGCTTGAATTTGATAAGCTTTATCAGTGAAAAGTACTTGAATTTCTGCTGTCGAATAACTATGCGCCCATCTCATTTTTCTTCCTTGATGAGCAGCAGCGTAAAATTCTTCAAAGTGATAAGTACAGGTATATAATTCAAGTGGGAGGAGAAAATCAGTAGCTCCGCTAAGTGTGATTGGCCACGAACATTGCTACAGAAAGATGAGAAAGCCAAAAAAATGAATTGGTGATGATAAGAAAGCAATTCATCACTTTACTGTACTCGCTAAAGACTACCTTTAATGCAAGTGTTAAACGAATGCATCTTAAGTAATAGCTTCCCTTTTTCGATCATGCTTCTATTCTTTATACCTCTCTTTAGAGTGTTGTTTGGAGCACTTTTTGGTGAGGATGCTGTGCTGAATTTGCGCAATAATAATAATAAAGTACCATTTAATTACTTAGCTCTGAGTTGGTAGGGTGGAATTTCAATGAGTGATTAGTGACTTGGAGTCTTGTACATGTATAGCTGAACTTACAAACGTCTATTTCACCGACACTGTGATTATGGAGTCTGATTAGAACTGGAAATATCCAGTGATTCTTATTATGATAAAGAAAGTGACATGTTTTGCACGTATATCTCATGTGTGTCAATGAATGTGAAGAAATAATTGATAGATCGGAAAACAGAATAGATTCCAGCTTACTCAATACGGGTCAATATCGTCCAATTATCAAAAGGTATGTAGATATGAAATCGGAGTCCACAGCTGTGGATGGTTGACACGCCTGTATCGCGACCGCCCATCGAGTCAGTCTTGATAAATTTGCACATTGTGTTCTTTTTTTGCATAAAACGATCGACTGAAATTTGAATCCCGACGAAAAGTACAGACAATCTATCAAGTAAAACTTAATTTTTGCTTAATTGACTTGAAGTTGTATTTTGACCTTTAATTTAGCCTTTCTACTTCACCTCTCTTATTACTCTCTTTGTAACTTTTCATATACCCATGACAAGTACTTGTGTGATTAGATTTTTCGAAATGTATGACCCAAACGCATTACACGATTCAAGTATATTACGTCTTGTTATTGTTCTGTCGAAGTTTGCAGAGGGAACTGACTGTATTGAAAGGCAAACTAGTTCTTCTACCGATCGGGCGGAAAGGAGATACATACATGAATATTCATTCGTATCAAACTAGATTATTTAGCCTAAACCGGTTGCAGATATGCCAAATGTTCACGACTAACGAACAAATCCGCAGTACCTTCGAAATAATGCTCCCTTAGATTTGGGTGTACTATGCTGAATCACGCTTAATACAAAATAAAAAATTTCATCATATTTACTAGCTGAACACCAACTCCGCGCACAATCAATCAACCTACAGGTTAACTTTAGAAACTTTAAATTCTTTCTAACCAAACACTGAACATACAATGTATTTAGTGTTCCTCATATTCATTAAAATCAACAGATTTTAAAGATAACCTAGAAAAATGCAAACCTTAGTAAAATATTTTAATTTATTTACCGTTAGAACATGAAAGTGATGACCAAATGTGAAATGTATATCTTTTGATTGTAAATATTCTGTAAATTTTCGGTTCAACTCAGGACTTAATTGAACATCACTGAACATTCGTTGAAATTTTGATGTAAACTCATAACCACAAACAGTTTTCAATTGATTAATCACAGACTCTTCAAGTTCCAACATTGAAGAATAATTAAACACTAGTCTTTTACACAACAGACGTTGATAATACTGAAAGAGGTAATAAAAAAAAATGTAAGGGAAAATTTGTTGTAAACTCGTGATTTCAGATCATTGATTGCCATTATATAAACAAGAGGTATTGCATTCTTGGATTTTTACTCTCATACCTAATTGGTACCCAGTGAAAAAATGCAACCAATCTAAGGCATACTGAAGTATAAATATTATGATAGTCGCATAACACAAAGTTAGTTAATCATTGATTTTATCAGAAAATATCCACTAAGTACATATGATTAGGCCAATCAGGTGACTTGATAATGAGGTATTTAAATACAGCATACACCAAAAGTTATGGTATATATTTTTCCCATTCGAATATAATAATACTTATAAATACCTTTCTACAAATCTAATATTTTCTACAACACTACACTCAATAGATGTCTCACCAAGTCCAATAGGTCTTGCAAACTAAGCAAAGAAATATATATGATGTTGATTGTATTATCCTGTCGCTGATTGGACTGAATTGGTTGGCATATAGGCTCCTGTGCGGATGCTTCAATATTGCCTGTCGCCTCAGTTTTGATACTAATGATGGATAGTGGCTAGCAGTGAGGTTAAGGACGTACGTTTCGTCCTCTTTTGAACTCGTCGGCTGGATGCCCCTGCTTCTCAGTGAGCTATGTTGTTCTAACTAAGACTCGAACCCGGGATCGACCGCTTCAAACTCCAGAGCGTTATCCACTAGGCCACATAGTCACGATAGCCACTTCTTGTGAGACGGGTATGATTTTCATGATGTTGTTTGCATTATCCCATCGTTGATTGGTCTCTAGAGGGAATAACATCGCTCAGTGGACAGCAGGTATATCCAACTGACGAGTCCAAAATAGGAAGTAACATGTTTCCTGGATTTCACTGTTAGCCACTACCTATCATTACTATAAAAAAAATGCATAGCTGGTGGACAGTGAAAATACTACTCGAACACGTGTACAGATGTTGCCTCACCTTAAGAGTGAAAAACAGTGCTTAGTGAGTCAATAAATGTGAGATATCAAATACTTCTTCTAAACACATTTTCTACGGTGTATTTTTTAACCTGATTGACTGGAAACCCAAAGTTACTACTTTTTTGGAAACATCCACTAGACCTTTCCACAGACAACAGACTTTAGATTGTGAAGATAATCAATTTGTAATAAAACCCTTAAATTCAAATATCCAATTTATTTTCTACTCTTAAGTCAGACATCTTTAAATTTATAAGAAGTGGGTGCAAGTTGGATGTGCCAGTTAGCAGTCAAATATGGGAATAACAAGATCAAATTGGTATCATTGTACTTTGGTGTGATATTTTTTGTGAAATAACAGTCGTCGTTGCTTTTTACTTCCTGACTTTAAACCAGGTGACAGGATATCTTCTTTTCTGCGACACGCGAGATAACCAAAAATGATAGCTTAATATGGTGACAGAAGCATCGATACGTTAATTCAACTTTACGAGCCTTATTATCCTACATCTTTGTAGATTTTATTTTCTTTTATGCCTTCTATGTTGCTACGAATGGTGATATTATTCATTTCATTACTTTCGTCTTGATAATTTCCATTTTGATACTTGGAAACGATATACAGTTGCGCCAGATTCTATGTTGTTTATATTTATCTCAATACACAACAGGTTCTTATTCTTAATGAGAATTCTAGCATCAGGATAACTAACTTTGTAGGAAAAGGATTCCATGCCTACATTTTTTAACTCTGATACAACGTGTACCCCCTGTATGAATGAAAAGGGTAGCAACTTTGTGCAGTTATTCCGCTACTTCTTTTAATGCTTATATACTTTTGTCAAAAGCACACCAATGATCTTACGATTCATCTTTTTAATGGAATTAATCTCTTCTTCAATGTGCTTAATGGCCATAAAAGTAGAAATACTACTTTATTTTAAACGTTAACTCTTGAATATTTGCATAGTTTGACTAACTTTTGGAACGATTAAGATACATTCTCTGAAATATTAGAAATTTCATTTTCTAGGATTTGTTTATTGACTATATTACTTTAATATTTTTGAGAAAATATGTTTTATAGTCTGTAAATGGTACTGAATATAACTAATATGAATTGTGAAACTACTTGTTGAAGTAGAATAAAGTAATTATATTTCATCAACGCAAATTTTGCACTTGAAATCAAAAAGTCATTTAAAGAATAACACAGAGTTTTCAGGTGAAATGACGATAACAAATATCATTCCTCTGTGTGATTTACTTGTACTACTTTTATTCAACTTCTCTCTGGTTGTCATTTTCTGCTATGAATCCTTCAGACATTGACCTTCAATCATAGTAATAATTCAAGTGACACAGAAAATGTAGTCAGATTTTAGGTGGACTCCAACTTGGAACCTATTGAATATGGTTTATCTGTCTATCTTTGTGTCAATCGTAACGCCCAAACAGGTTGAGATTTTTCAGCAACCTAATGGTCTACTCACTTACACCTACTTATTTGATTGACAATTCCTGGACTTTAAAGTCCACAGTAGCAACTGATGAAACAATCAATCAGGTTTAGGTTGGAAAGTTAGTTTATCATAAAATAGAGAGACGTAATTGGTTTCTGAACAGTTTTCAGGATGGTCACTAAAAAATACTCATAGTTCACGGTCCTTACTCACTCTGAGATGATTGTAAAGACCACTTCAGCAACTACCGAAGTAAACGATCACATTTCTGTATATAATGGAAAAACTAACTTCCTTGCCGAAATATTGAAATCTGACTGGCTATTTCAAAAGTTGTTAGGGTGTGTCTTTAGAGGCAACTGACTTTTGCCTATCTACCCTTTTGCACATGTGATCTTCATCTTGATTAATGAATATTTGTAATAAGTTGATTCCATCCACAATGCACAAATTTATTACAGATATAATGTATCTTCCTTAGTTGCCTTTATCACTATGATTTTGTGCATGAACTAGTCTCGGTTTTTTGGTGATTTTTTTTTATTTTGAGGAATGAGCTAATGTCGACTGAACATTTTTTGTAGATGATTGAGCTGGTACATGTTGATTCTTCCTTACAATTGATTAAGGGATTTTTCCCCACAAAAGCATAACAGTTGAAAGTTGTAATTATCATAATTTTGGTAATGTACCTTATTTACAGAACAGCCAGGACAACAAACTTTCATATTTTTGTTCTAAAATTACAGAGTTTTTCATGTAACTTTGGTTGGATTTTAGTAATTACCATTTTAGATTTAACACTGCCATGCGTGAAAAACTGTCAACATTCGACATGAATTTTCACATCTAATTACTATACATTTATTCAATAGGCTTACATGTCAACTAAGCCATTTACTTAGACGAAGTTCTGTCTTAACCATGAAACAAGAGGAGATTAAGTTACCGATGAAAGAAGATTGATTAGCATATATTGAAACTATATAATCGTTTTACTGGTATTTTATTTTATTGTCTAATATTTTGCTGTCATGAAGTTGTTTCATTTGATCAGTGAGTATAAAAAAAACATGAGAATGGTATAGGCATTTGATTATTAATGACTTTTCCGCATTACTCGCACGTAATGTTGATGATGTATAGGTAAAATAAATCATTAAATGAATTCCGAAGCCATGTGTGCCTCAATGTGTTGTACAGTCCAAAGGACGATTAAGATTAAAAAAAATCTCAAATTGATCAAACGAAGACAGGACCTCACTTAATGACCAATGAATGTTGATTCAAATCACCACATACATAACCTCGAATTTGGTGGTTGAGGCTTGACGAAAAACGCAGCGATATCTAAGTACCTATGAATTCATTTGTATTGTGTTACTCAACTACTACCGTTATTACTCTTAAATTCTTCGCGGCATAATTTTAAAATGTCCACAACCATGTTACACTGTAGCACTGGAGATCATAAGCCGTTTATATCCGCTTATTCATCAAAACGTTTCCCCTTCTCTATACCAAATGATATTGACATTGGTGACAAGTCTTTTGATTTGCTGTTATTACGTACAGCATATTTTAAATGTCAATTTCAGTCGATAAAATCTGCTTCACACTCATTCATTCTTTTAACTAGCAGAAGCCTCATAAGAATATCTAGTTTTGCCATTGTGGGAAAGGTAATGCAGACTAATTTGTGGGCTAAGTTAAACAAATATTAAAGACTAGCAATCACTGCCACAAACTGAATGAAAATTACCATTCTGACCATCTAAGATAGTCGTGGTTTAGCAGACTTGTATTGATACTGGGTGATGATTGAAGGTAAAATGGAATTGGACCGCTGCGGGACTCGAACCAGCGACTACCGGGTTTCCAGCCCGATGCTCTACCAACTGAGCCACGAGGCCTGACTGCTGACCACATATTGATTTCACTCGAAGCGAAATATCAAAAAATCTGGTCAGCAGTTGGGCCTCGTAGATCAGTTGGTAAAGCATCGGGCGGAAAATACGGTAGTCGCTGGTTCGAATCCCGCCGCTGTCCAAATTTTCATTTCACATTCAATCACCACTCGGTACAAATAAAAACTCTTCAATCTTAACAAATGGATTTCAGTCTACTAATTGAGTGGCAGTCTGGCACCCAATATATGAATATCATCACAACCAAGATTACACGAGGAGTCAGTAGTATATACTATGGATGATGAATTGAAAGTTAAGTCGAAACAAAACTGTCCTGTACTCAACTAATCATTGTTTCAACAAACTCTCCATAGTTTCATAACTGTGCGAAATTCAGTTAAGGGTTACCAATGTATACTAACCTTTTGAAAAAGATCTTTATCATCAATATACTTGAAAATAGCTATTGAAGCTGTAAGTTTATTTTCAACCTCTGAACTGGACATTGTTTTCACAGATTTACGCAGTAAAGAATCCATATACCGACATAACAGTTCTGATGGTCTACAGTTCATCTGCCTACAAATGTAATACAGATATTACTGGGAGTTATAACATTTTATCATTATTATCTTCAAATGTTTTCTATGTTTTTGACTATCGCATTATATTTAATAGTTAAACTGAGCTAATCGTTGAAATTAATGCTGCAATGGGATTGTGTAACAGAAATAACTTTTTTGTCAACACACATATTGTTAATACGTGTGATAAACTAAACAAGAAAATTTAAGAGTCAAGCAGTAGTTGTAAGTGTAGTGGACGTTGCTGATAAGAATGGATATAAGTAGTATGTGTGGAAAGGGCGGTAGAAATCAGGGAATTACCAGTAATGGGTAAAGATTCTGCCCAGAGAAATGCACGAGACAACCCTGGTGTATGAGGAGCAAGTCAAGAGAGAAGCAGAAGAGGAAATGAAGCACATTTTGCAGATGGCTTAGTGCAAGGTGTACTATATTTAACGACTACTGTACCATATATTAATAATAAACATGTCTTCTCGTTTCCCACAGAAAGTATCATACAGATCTTTAGAAAGCAGTCTAGTGGTACTTTTTTCAACAATTGAGGATCCTTTTGATACCATTTAGCGATTCAGTTTGATAGTACAAACAAGTTTCGAGCTGTAATGATTTGTACTTATGGCATCAACGGAGTTTATTATAATAAAGTACCCTAAAGGATATCTCCCATCGCATTTTTAACAATGAATAAGAGGATTAAACCTACACTTAGAAGTGTAGTCAGTAACTCCGTACATATCTGTGCAGTAGGTTATGAGCCGCACCTACTATGTTAGGGCTAATTATACTATCTAGCTATCCAAACCTTGATAGGTAGAGTGGGGTTCGAGCCCGTTGAAAGTCAACTTCCTAAACCAACGAGTCACGGCTCTACACACCTACACTGGGATGTAGGTAAGCCCAGTTGAAGAGCGGAAAACAGGACGAAATAAATATTATCACCACTACTAAGTAATATCAAGGTATATTCAATGGGAATATCTAAAAATCTGTACTAGAATACGTCAAAATGAAGTGGTCAGTATGGTGCTGAAAACAAAACAACGAGAAATCTTCAGCTTCAATAAAAAGTGGAAGACGTTCAATTAGCTATCATAGGAAGGTAATAAACAAAAACTGGTTACACTCTGGAATTTCTGGCGAGAACTCTTAAAATACTTCAAACCAATAAATATCTAACTACATACTTATTTTCGATACACACATCAATGGTACTAGTTCTACAGCCAAATTTTTCATAATGATAAACATGACCTTTAGAAATCTATTAGATGAGGATTTTGATTTGATCAAAAGAAATGTAGACAATATACATTCGAACTCAAGCGGAAAGAAATAACAAAGGTCTCTGAGGATATGCATAACAAACAAACCATCAGCAAACAAAAGAATTGATCATTGCCTATAAACGATTCACTCAATATAATGTCAATTGGCACTGTCAGAAGAAACCTATTGAAGGAAAAGTGCGAAGGATGAATTGCAGAAGAATTGTTTTATTATGACGATTTTTACATTACTGATAAAATATTATGACTTTCCATTGAAATATCAACTTGCGCCTTCATTTATCTTGTCTGGCTGTTGATACAGTCACGTCATCTTTTGGGTTTCTCTGAGCAGAATATCTATCCATCGCTCGTAATTGTCAATGTCTTCTTCCGACCTCTCAATATATACTACTTATATTCACTATTATCAGTAGCACCCGCTACACCGTCACTCCCTACACACTAAGCCCATAACAATAGCTACTTCTAAAAGCAAACATTATAACCACAGACAGTATATTCAATTGAAGTTTGTGTTAAATAAGCATCATAAAAGTCAACCTCAATAAATGGTTGCGTGAACATCAAGACAAATAACTACATGAAGATCCAGAATTTTGTACGTAATGAAACAAGCTGGAAAAACCTATCATATGGCTCTGAATTCGAAAAAGTATTACGTGCGGTCACTCTCATCACACAAGTTGAACAACAGTTGTACATGGTGTCAACTGAAATATTATGGATACACGTTTTTTGAGAAATTATGAAGCAATAAAAGATTAGCGATTATACACCGCTAGCTAGCTTATTTTCTGTAACCCCTCAATCCCTTGCTCTATTCAAACTCAGAACAGCATAATGGTAAAAGAATAAGATGGTAGGCACTAGTTTCCAAAGATATTCATGTCAATAAAGTTGTTTTCTCCATTCAATATTTATGAGGTTCGGGTTACTAAATGTTTGAGGTAGGACTTGAATAATGCGTACTTGGCGTCACTAAATAATTTGACTAACGATTCCACATGGAATCAACGAACATTAATTAGTGACAACAATCATTTCATACATATAGAAAAGATTAGCAATGATGTCGATGCTTTAAAGAAACGACATTTTACACAGACTATAGTATTGGGTCATACGATAATATGTCACACTACAGAACACAACTTTCCCTATTTAGTACTTTAATGAATAATGATAGACAGAATTTAGTTACTACAAGCGATTGTAAACGCTTGCAAACTTGAATATACATATACAGGTTTGTACTACAATACTCAAGAAACTAACCGAGATGTTGAAGCTAGGATACTCGAAGATGGTACACGACCATTCACAGCCAAATTGAAAGCTTTATCCATTTGATTACGAAAAGCGGCCTTTCCATCAAAAACATCATCAATATAGTCCAAAAATCTGCTTCGAAGATTTAGAAGACTCTCAATAAAATGAACCTGTGTTAACTTGAAAAATAAATATTCACAAAAGTGTATTCTCTACAAGGAGTCCAAAATTTTCTTACTTTATAACAAATAAGATGAAGTAAAAAGAAAAACATGAACTGCTTCTCCTATTTCTGTCATAATACCATAGATTAAATCCTGATACTAATTAGTTACCTGGTTACAGTTAGCGATAGAATCCAAAATGTATATTCCTTCCAATCTATGAGTTGTCAGTCGCATGCATTTATATTTTAGTAGGATTTAGTAATGGTTTACTTGTAAAATGATAGTCAAAGTAAATATTCAACGTGTGATAAAAGTGCACACAAATTTACCGCTTATTGCATATTTTAAGCAACGAGATTCCATACATTTTTTAACAACTTACAGAAGTATCTTTCGGAAGATTGGAAATTGCTTCTATGATACTTGTTCGAACGTGCTCACCAAAGCAGTGTAGAAGTTCGCTACAAAGATTGTTTGGAGATAGCAATTGAAAGAGATTTCGTAAATCTAAAAAGTAAAATTCACTACTCTATGAATACGGTCATATGTATATATTTTATGTACTACGTATACCAGTGAATGTGAATAATATATAATATGATGTCCATAAAAAAAGCAATTAGAGTTATCATTCAATCGGTCAGGTGTTCTGAAGAAGTGAATGAAAAGCACAAAAAGAAAAAACAGAACACAAACGAAGAAGCTGAAAGTCAATCCACCTCGAATTTAGAATGCAGAGACTTTTCGTACAAATTGTGTGCAACATAATTTCTTAACATTTTACCGGTATTTAGTGAGATTTTCCACGGCACATGTTTACCAATCTTCATTTGTGTCGTTTTTGACATACGTATTTAAAGCGTTTTCAGTTGCCGAATATTACTATGCCATTGTTCAGGGGTTATTTAGACAGGGAATAACGAAAATTTTGTGTTACTTTAAAACAACTATGAACAGCAATGATGAACAAATCACCAAAAGCCCTGAAAATTTTTTCTCAGATAGCACAAGGGGTATTTAACTTTAGAAAAGAGATAGTTTCATAGATAGTACAAAAATCTTTAGCACAGATTCTAAATACTTGCTACCGAATTAGGACAGAAAAGATCACTTACGAATCAATAATTAAGTTACCAATAAGAACTACACGATATTAGAGAACTATGGCTCAGTAGTTTTTATCCTACACACCAATTAACAGGTCATTCGCCCTAATCCCGCTCTACTAACCGTTTTCTGGACCGCCAAAGTCATCATCATCATTATCTCTTGAATAATTGGTACGATTTCCAGAACAGTTGAAAACCCCTTCTGGTAAGCTTACTTTACTTCAGGAAATATGTAGACCGCCCGTAGACGAGACAGTATTGCAACTAATAGCGCTCACTTTGTACTTACTTTAATAATAATAATGATAATAACAATAGTAGTAATAATGTTAATAATAATGAATAAATTTGGAGGTTTGCGGGGATTTTGCTGACTTCAGGTTGGCATTCATCCTGGACTAACATCAGTTGGAGAAACACTGGAAACCTAGGGGGAATGGAAAGCTGTTTCGTTCCAATAAGGGACTCCTTAACAGTGCGCACCCATGACCTCACCAAGGATTGAACCCAAGACCCTAAGGTTCCACGGCCAGCACGTTACCACTAAGCCGCTGAGTTATAATCCAATGGTCTATATTTCCTACTTCTGTCACTTCACGACTAGTGACTAACTTTGAAAGGTGGTTCCCAAAGTTCCAATCGGAAATCATGACCGGTGGGGCCAACCAGGTCGAACATGAGGACAGTTACTCAATGACGGCATTGGATGCAGGTCGCATTATACCATGAACCGGCAGAAATAGAAAAAATAGACCGATGGATTCGGAACCAGTGGCTCAATGGTAACCTGCTGGCCGTGGGACCGGAAGGTCCTGGGTTCGATCCCTGGAGAGGTCATGGGTGGGCTGTCTAGTGCTCCCAAGTTTCTAACGTTTCTCCAACTGATGTCAGTCCATGATGAATACCAACCGGAAATCGATATTAACGATGATAATATTAATGATAATAATAGTAATAGTTCTCGTCACTAACGGCAAGTAGAAAGTTTGTGCTCGGGCTTTCAAAACATGAATCATGGCAACTATCTGTGGATTTGATCACAGTTTTAATCAGCTAGATAATTTCCATTATCTTCATTTTGACAAAAGTGCAATATTAATTTAGGTTTAACCACAATCACTCTTCTGCAATTACGGAAATCTCATACAACATAACACCACAAAGTTTTGAGAAACAAGTCAGTACTAGTCATCTTTTATCATATATTAATTATCCGACAGACAGCGTCGTCTTGAAGTGATGGCCATTATTGCATATAACAATGACTCAATGAGCATTGCTGGAAACAGTATTTGTTTTTTGAGGTAGTACAATGCAAGAAATGTAAATGGACAGTTAAAAAACAAAAACCAGTTACCCTTATAGTGCAAACAGCTATGCCATGATAAGGATTCGGAGGCGAAGACGTACTACTGACTGAACAGTAATGTGGCAGCAGTATGTTGTTCTCTGTGGAAGACCAACAACATCGTGCCGATGCTGCCATAGACACAAGATTAGAAAAGGTCCGTCTCCGAAATAGGAATCCCCCATCCTAAGGTACACTAGCGAGTTTCCTAGCTAGGTGTGAATAAATTAAAACCAAACTTCACATTATCAAAACGGCCGTATGAGACCGACAAGCAGCCCACACTGATGCAATATACCCCGTGGGAAGCTGATTTAGGAAAGACCGATACCAAAAACAGAACAAACTCCCAGGCAGATCGCAGTATTCCTGCGCAGGTGGTATGGGTTTCCTAGCTGTATGTAAATCAACTAAAACTAAACCTCACATTTCTAGAAAGGTCAATAGTTGACAGGCCTCAAGCAGATGTCCTATGGCTTTTGCGATCACGTAATACAACTAATTCCATGTTTTAAGCAGATAACTAAAAAACAGTAATCTCCTATGAGGTGTGCAGCCTGGAGATGTCAATCACTTTCACAACTCCGTCAGTGTCCAAACACCTTCAAGTCATCATCAACCTTCCACATTTCTGTCATCTAATAATTCCCCATATCTTTACGCCAATATCCTTACGTCCTTCTCAATATTTTGCAGCTCTGTACTCTGTACTCCATAACACGGATTCGGATTTACAGAACTGCATACTTAGCTTTTTGAAAAGACGCCACAAACTACATATTAGAGCTTTCAAAGTCACAACCCTCTATTAAACCGGACAACTAGCTTCACTAGCCAAAAGTCTGGTGCCTCAGGCCACATACGTGTTTGTGAGACACCCACACAAGGCCCATATGTAGTCAACCACTTAACCTCATACGAAGAATATGATGAATCAATAAAACTCACCCTTCGAGTTTCTGGAGATTCAATAGTTGGTTTTTTGTAGTCTTTTAGGCGTAGGAACTTCATTAAATGACAAGGCAGAAAGTGCACTACTAGACTGAATGGTGCAGTAAGGAACACAAAAAAGGGAAACTAACTGATGACTCTTTTTAATACTTGCTTGTGCACCCACTTACGGGAATTTGTATGAAATAAAAGATAAGTTCTACTGAATTGTCTGGTCTCCTACTAAAAGCCAAACCACTGTATGTTATTCGTTTTACTTTGCAACCCAACATAGTTAATTCTTCATTTTCTACTGCGTAAGTGAACTGGGTTGGATTTACTAGTGAGTTTATATGTGTAAAGAAACTGTCGACATGTTCCGATTTCAAAGCAGTACATGTCATTCTTATATCACCACCAAATCTCAGGTGTAGGATCGAATTTTCATAAGGCCGTGTGTTCGCAACTATCTATAAATATATCTGCTACGATAGAGGATAATTGTGATCCCCTTGCTATCCCTTCTGTTTGCCGATATATTTTGTCCTAAAACTTGAAGACTGTGGTGGTCAGACACAACTGTACGTCTGACATGATCTTATCAACCAATACCTTAGTTTTATGAGTTCTCCCTCATTCGTAAGAACACATAAGAAACAAAATAATAACAGTAGTATGAATATGAACAATAATGACAACACAAGAAGAAATGAGTTCAAGGCCTCTTTATAAGGAAGGAACAACAACCTCATTTCAACGTTTAGTTTTCAGTAGGAGGCCAGACAGTCATTACCTGGAATTTGGTATGTCAAATTTTGTCTACTTGGGCCGATCGGATCCTTAAGCCGACAAAGTTTATCTTTGAATGAGCTAGTAGGTTTGAATATCACGCTGATTCCAGCCTTGTTGAAGATTCTATGTAAAGTTTCTTCCTTACAGAAAGGCCTTGAATTCATTTCTACTTGTGTTGCCATTATTATTCATATTCACATTACTGTTATTATTTCGCTTCTTATGTGTTCTTATGAATGAGTGAGAACTCATAAAACTAAGGTATTGGTTGATAAGATCATATCAGGCGTACAGTTGTGTTTGACCACTAGTCTTCAAGTTTCAGGACAAAATATATCGGCAAACAGAAGGGGTAGCAAAGGGATCACAAATATCCCCAGTCGAGTGTATTGGGCAGTAGTTCGCTCCGTTCTGGTGTATGGCTGTGAAACATGGTGATTGAAAGTAGAGTAAATGACAAGGCTTCAGCTGTTCTACCACCGTTGTCTTTGTAGCATAGGCCGTCATGGTGTCATCACGTCAAGTTAAATTTCTCCTGTTACTGATATTACTTATGAGCAATTGACATTTATTTGCCATTTCTTACCATCCTGTGATTGGCTGTTTGTTGTTCTCTGTACATTTGCTGTTGTTTGGTTGGTCGGACCTATAAGTTGGCATTCGGCCATATTGAACCTGTCATTTTTACCGTTTGTTAACTATAGTACAAGAGTTGTTTGCTGTTAAATCACCTTGAATGTAAGTATGCAAATTTATGTACCAGTTACTGTTACGAGATAGCCTATACAGTCTTTTGACTTTATACAACTCTCAAGAGTATCTATTCAGGCGAATCTTACACGTCAGTAACGTTGAAGTTAGTCGTAACATTTTAAGCAGAAGGAGAAATTCAGTTGATGAGGTTGCGAACCCTCGTTGACTGAAATGATAGCGAGATGTATTAGACACGGCTAATCACCGTCTACCTCATCGAAAACATAGTTTAGCTTGATCTCAAATAGTAATAGGCTGCTTGCAGTGTCGCATCACGTTTTCATTCAAAGTACAGCTTCCAAACTTTTCCATGTGCTGAAACGTAACGCTTCATTCGATTGGTAGACTGCATAATATATTATAAAAACCCCTTTATTCTATAACGTGAAAAGTATTGCAGATTCCGATAATATAAATACAAAACGAATTGAAATATACTCCTTATTTCATCTAAATAACACATCAACATAAAGTAGTCCACTTACTAGATTTATCTTCTTCTGCAATAACATACCGTACATTCATGTTAAGGAAATTTAAACGCTGTTCAACAATTATTTCCTGGAACAAACTTTGTATTGGTAATAGCGAACATTTATAGTATTGCATAGCACGATTGTGTTCTTCTGCTCGTAAAGCTAGGGCCTGAATAAAAAATTTATAAAGTACTTACAAACTATGCACAATACCGATAGTCTATGCAATTTTCTGATGCTGGTAAAAAACAGATAAACTGGTTTCCGAAGACCCTTTTATATGTATAACAAATGAGCATAATATCTGAATACTTTTATCGATTGTATCGGCGAAGTACTCCAATAAAACAAAAGTGCAACGGGGTTCTGTTCTCATAAAACGGGAATAAGTAGGTTTCATATTTTAAACTTCCAGTGTGAAACGTTTTGACTTGATGTCATACATTTAGTTCCCTTGACAAATTTGAATGCAAGAACAATGACATTTGAGCTCATTTTATTTCAGTTGCAAATAGCCTACAAGTGAAATGAATTATTAGTAGTAATAATAATACAACATACTTTAAACACACAGAAATAAATGGAGATTTGAAACCCAGGATTAACAATAAGGTAGTGAGACAAGGAAACACAAGATTAACAGTTACATATCTTACTCAAAATCTATGGCTATTTATATCTGATGAGATGGAAAATTCTGAAGCTGTGGAGTGGGGAGACAACAAACGAAAACCAGTGTAAAAGAGGGGACTGTTTAAGAGCTAATAAATTACGTAACCACACGAACAACTTGAAAATCGTTAAGTGATTAATATCCAGTAATTAATTAATGAAGAGATGATGCAATTAATCATGTGTTTCCTTGACTTACTACCTCATTGTTAATCCTGGGTTTCAAATCTCCATTTATTTCTGTGTGTTTAAAGTATGTTGTGTTATTACTACTACTAATAATTCATTCCAATTGTAGGCTGTTTGCAGCTGATGAAAGGCCATGAAATAAAATGAGCTCATTTTATTCTGCATTTATTCTTGCATTGTTCAAACTATGACTGGAGTATGATTTCCTTCCTCACTAATAAACAGACAAATCAACGTAGAACCTAGCACAAAAATGCATCGGTCTAGGTTGCTATACTTCAATGTAGCATGCAAAGAACAACATTATGTGTAAACTGGTCCCTATCCTTATGCTAGACACTGGTACCGGCCGGTCCTGAGGCATCATCCTATATTTGACAGGTGAAAAATGCATGCCAAAACATACTCAGATTTCCACTAGAAAAGTTACGAAAACTCTTCATTTTGTCAGCATATTCACTTAACAGGATCACGCCATCTGCCCATTACAAGTCAACTAGGTGTCCTCCTGGGAGTAAGTCAGTCTCTAAAGAGAAGAAGATACCTAGAGTTATATCTATTGGCACGTCTTTAAAGAGATCAAACAGGGACGGTGACAGAGGAAACCTCCGACGGACATCACTGCTTGTTGTTAATTTAGATGACTAGTCTCCATAAGCCCTTAAACGGCTGCATGAGTTCGAGTAGACAGCTTTGATTAGAATTACGTACTTGAGCGGTATTCTCTTTACAATCAGATAGTACCAAAACATCTTATGGAGGATAAAGTCGAATTTCGACTTCAGGTCAAGAAATATGGAAGGTGTTCCAAAACCTGAAGGGTGAAGATTTGATTGATAACCCCTTGTCCAGGTTCGAAACTACCCTGCTTTTTTCCAGCTCTAGTGAGGTGTAACGTAACTGTTGACCATAGAATTTTGGATACGACGTTAGTTAAACTGGTCGCTGTATAGTTATCACAGGAATTCCCTTCCTTCTGATGGACTGGAATAATTAACGGTCTAGATCAGGCTGACAGGACTGCCTCTGATTCTCACGCACAAACTGGAATATTGGTTAATCCACTAAGCAGTTTTCTACCCTTATTGTTGAAACTCCTAGTAGTGACCATTAGGTCCAGACACTGTACCGTCTCAGGCTTGAAATACCTCTCTCAAATTTGAGAGGAGTTAGAAAATCAAAGTCAAAGTCTCATTCAAGTGTGGGCTACATGTTGGGTACATGAAGCATTCTCAATAAATCAAAATGTTTGGTCACTAGGATCCAAGAACGTTATGAAATAACAATACGCCGAAAACAGTATTCAAAGCAGAGTTATGTAGCCACATAAGACACACTGGGTCTACACGGATTCAGTGTTGTAGTTTTAAATTTGATGATATGACTGGGTTTACTTGTGCTGCGAAAATAGACTGGACAGCAGGTGAACGAGAGGTCACCTATGTCGTAAAGTTTGTCTGAAGATGTGATAGAATACATTAAGGGTTGATGAATGAGAATGAAGCCGTAAAGGCACCCAATGTTTGCTCTTATTTTCCCATTTCTGCTAATTTTTTCATATATATATATATATATAATATGCCACAGCTTTCTTATCAGTCATACCAGGTGACTTGTCAAATGACTGCAAGAAAAATCTTCACCCTACTGTGAGATTAAACTTCAGAACAGTAGTTTAGAATAATTTTATATTTCTTTATCCAATACAATACACAGTGATATACCTTGTACTGTGTGGATTATTTGTTAATTTCAAAACTATATCACGATTTTTTATACCAAATACATAAATCTGATATAAAAGCACCATCCTATATAACCACCACCTAGAGAACCTCATCAAGATAACTTTAAATGAGGATTTTTGTTACTTTTCGGCATATTTGTAAAACAAGATTTTGAAGGAAAGACTGACCGAAGTGAAATTTGGAAAACCAGCGAATTTGAAGGACAAAGCAATTATAAGTGAAATACTAAAGGGAAATTAGGTGCAGTGAGACGATGAGATTGCGATAATATAAAAAGATATGTAAAACAATAATGCAGCAACTCAGTGTTGAAAACCCACGTTTTACACTGTCCCCAATCTAAAAGAGTCTCTACATACCAGATATCAAATACGCTTTATAAGATAGTACTGCTCCAAGTCAAACAAAGGACTTTAACTTTGGCAGCAACGATTTATTGGTTAAGAACCATGGGAAATGCCGTTCAAAGGTGACCGTTCTATAGGACCTTTGGATAGTGAACGCGAACACTTTTCCTACAAAGTGCAGCCGTATAATCACGATTAAATAACTGTATAACAGTACACACCAAAAGTTACTTTTTAGAGCCATATCCAGTGATATAGTTACAGTCAATTTCAGTTTGTCACCAAAAATTTGAATACTTAAGTGTAACCCGTTAGTCATTTTCCTTTTGCTTATTCTTCCTAGTTTTTCTTTTCTACAGAACAAGTTCATCTGATGAGTATCTCAAGGGTTAAAAATAGAGAGAATGGTAGGACTACTGAAGTCAAGACAATAGAACACACGCTTACGTAGTCTTATATTATGGCTATGGAACAACTTTTAATGAGTCCTGAATGCGGTACAAGTAACTGTGAAGTGAAAAAGGTGAAAGCATATTAAAAACGGCATGGTTTAACATACTTCAGTTACATACTGAGCACATCCCAATTCTGACTCTCTTTGGCATGCCCACTGAGAGTAAAAGGATCGAGTTGCATCAATAAGAGGGTTTTGAAATATTTGGTTGTATATCTCCATCCCAGCCTTTAAAGTTATATCAAAACGAAAACGTTAGTATATCAATTTGAAAAAGAGAAAATAACTGGATGAAAATAGAATACTAATTGATAGACAATAAACGTATGTGCCATCAATAAAACATTCAGTCAGACGATGGTAGAGAGAATTTATGTTATCAGCATTTAAACATATACTAAAATCCCCACTTAAACGCAAACCAAACTCAGCACATTCAGTCAACAGTGATCAAATTATGAACAATTTCTACCAAACTCCGAAGAAATGATGACACACTAAAGAAAAAACATCGTTTATGTGTGTGTTATATCTTTGTAGTACAATACATGCCTCACATTAGGAATATGGCATATGACATTATGTGTGCCAGGGAAAACTAAGTCTAAATCAGCTAATTGTATGTCGCAAGATACAGAATGGAGGGATGCACACAGAACTCGTAGGAACTTGCAACCAAGATACGTAAAGATCATCAGAAGAGAAGGATCAAGAATCTTTTAGAGTGAAATAATTGGTACAAAGCACTGCTTCACACGCTTTATGCAATCTAATGAATAATATCAAAAAGGAACTCTGAGAACATCCTGTCATAACTCAACGCATGGTCATATTTTGCTGCGTAAATGCTTTTATTTGCAATATGTAGTCACCGTCAACCATAAAAGTCCATTTAACTAACCTTCAAGTAGCCAACGTAAATATATAAAAGTCAAGTTTAAAGAGAATACCAAATACTTGTTGGTAGGTGAGTGAATATAGAGGTCCATTTTAGGGAGCAATAAAACTTTAATTCTAAATCAGTGGTGTTTTTGGGCTTTCCACAATGAAAAAATAACATATGACCCTACTTTGCTTACTCATATTATTACTGCTATAAATCCCTATCTTGCTACAGATTTATTACTGAGTGCATTCGACGTGCATTTCATACCCGTTAAATGTAAGGTGATGCTTCAGGACAGGTTTGTAACAACTAAACTAGGATACGCAGAAGAGGAATACAATAAAGTGACCGCTACAATTGAGGAGTTTTATCATTATGTTGTTGTTATTAAAACACAGAAATGATACAGCAAGGGCACCAAGAAATGCACTACAGAAAAGAATATAACAGCATTATGAAGACGTAAAGCGAAGGGAAGTGGATAAAAATAAAACACAATAAGAATAGAATGATTAGAAGGGCAGTTCAGTAGGGTACATTCAAAACAAAACATTCATTACTTTTCAGTAGCAGAAGATAGAAGGAAACTGCAGCATGACCGCCACCGGTTTCGATTCTGGCCTATATCTGGCAACCTCTCAAGTCACTGAGTCGCGTGAGCTCTCGCATACCAACCGGGGAGTAGTGATGCATCAACAGACGTTGACCCGACACAACTACCCTTCATACCACGGCACCACCACGTACACTGACCACTCCTCCGCTTCTTCCATCCAGTCCCACGGCTAGTAAATAATGAACGGTATGGAAGCCGTTTGGACGACATGCGTAACATATGTCCAAGCCCCTGAAGCCGGTGTTTCAAGATGACTTCACTTACTAAATGACTATCTCCATCATGCCATCGTCGTACCTTAGAATTACCTACATAGTGTTGTCACCAAATAACAGCAATCTTACAGAGACAAAGATGACCAAACACATAGTCGTCGCACATTCTCATTTCGGAGAAACAAGATTTTACAAGCTTAAAGCAGAAATGCTCGCTCCGAAGTGTTGTAAACCCGACCTTTAACGGTCAGACTAACGTCGCGATGGTGCCAAAGGTGGACCAGATTGGCGTACGCCACTCTGGCTTTGAGTATGCGCTTAGAAATTTCATCACACACTTCTAATAGCACTCACACGACTACCCACATAAAGCAACTTTTCGACTACTTCTGATGGTTCACCACCAAAGGTGAGCGCAGAAAAGGGCTCCAGTCAATCTTGCAAAAGTACTTTTGCACACCGATGGTATAGAGCATATACCACACTTACGGACACTAATCGCCAACTGGTTAAGTGCGATTTGAGTAGCCTATGTTGTCGCACAGTAAGACAATATCTTCCGCACATCCAAGGTTGAATAGCCGTTCTCCAAGTAGCAGATCTACACCACGATCATTCACCTCCTCTTTCAGAGCTGCTTCAAGAATTCCATCGATAGCGAAGTTAAAGAGGAATCACGAAATCGGTTAATCCTGCCCAACCACACTCATGGTTTTGAACAATGGAGACAGGCGATTGTTGGTCCTCAATATACCTGAGGTGTTTTTATACAGGGCTTTCAGTACGTTAATAAATTTCTCAGAGACGCCCTTCTCTAATAGACAATACGAGTACAGCTCTATCCAGCGAATCGAAGGCACGCCTAGTATTAGGAAACACGTGTGACGATGCTTAAGCATTTGGCGGAGGGTAAACACATGGCTAATCCAACCACGACATAAACGACACCCGGACTACTCCTCGAGAATAATTTTTCCAAGAGTTCTTCAGTCTGCGAAGTATGATAGCAGCCAATATTTTCGACGCGACTGGAAACAGACCAATACCATGATGACTATCACATACATTACGTAGACCCCCTTTAAAGATTGGCTGCTACCGATCAACCATACCGTTGGAAGATCCTGACTGATAGCTGCTACCTTGACATGGTAGTCAGTCTTACATATCAAAATGACCCAACGAGCTATGCTGGTGAAAAGCTTGTTCCCCCGAGGTCCTACTATGCTAGAGAGGTCTGTTGGATAGTGGTGAGACGAAAAGCAGTTACCGTTATAGTGTATATTACTACAGTATGATGGGAGTCTGAGGGTGATACTAATACTACGCCTCTTATCCCTGCCCCAATCTATCCCTCTGCAAACACTCTCAACGACCAAAGCCATCGAAACCTCATTCCCAGTCTCCTAAGACCCCACCATCGATTTCATGTAGGAGCTTTTAATGTCCGGAGTCTATGCCAGATCCAACAGTAGACATCGCTCACCAGAACCCTGAAGTCTCTAGCCATGGATGTATGCTATCTCTGAGACATACATACAGGACCCGAGTGTAGTTAATGAAATGACCCCACCTGGCCATAATAGTAAATCTTGTAAAATTCACCTCAGGAGTATCTGGAGATCCAATGGCTAGTTCTTATGGAGTCGCTGCTGTAGGCATGACATCAAGTTGTAGAGCAGAAAGTGTGTTTCTTTACTGGATGCTAGTAAACAGCCGTCTATGTGCAGTTAGATTGAGTGAATCTGTAAGGACTAAGACCGGTCATGAGAATAAGCGATGCCTATTCGCAATCCCCACCTAAACACATAGACTGTAGTCCGGAAGATGCAAAGAATGAATTCTGTGAGAAGCTGTCAACTTCGCTGCATAAAGCAAAACGTTCAGATGTAATCATAATGGTAGGTGACTTTAAGCTCAAATAGGAAGGCTGAGCTGAGCCAATCTCAAAGGCATCTTGGAGGTATCTATGGAATCATATGCCAACGAACTGACAACGTTGTTCGTCTGTTGCAACTTTGTTCCGATAATTACTTGTTTCCGGCTACCACTAACTTTAGGCATCAGGAGTGACACTGTCTTATATGGTGTCCACCAACTTCAAAACAACGATGGAAATAAATAGATCACATTTCTGTAAGCCGTCGTTGGAGAGGATCGGTGGAGGATTGCTACTGTTTCTAGAGTACCAGTTTGGACTCCAATCAGGTGATAGTAAGGGTCCGTGTATGTCTGAGTCTTCCTGAAAACAAGAAATAGGAGGCAGTGAGGCCCATTCGTGCTCAGTTAGTAGGTGAGGATGCCAAGTACGCATTTAGAGAGGAGTTAGCTAAGGATTTATTTGAATGTGACAGTAGTGTTTATGCTGAGGAAACCTGGTGTGATATTAAGTCTGCTGTAGAAATAGTGGTGAAGACAGTTGTTAACATACATCCGAAGATTTTCAAATATCATTGGATTTGCAGTGTCATTCGAACTGATTGATGTGAGAAGACTGATTCCAGCAAGCTCTCACCATGATGAAAAACGTGAGCAACTTAAAAGTAAGCTGACCAAGAGTCTTCGCAATGATCATGAGCAGTGGTGGGTGATGAAGATGAAGAAGGCATCAGTGTTGAGTAACACATGGCAACTATTTGGGCTTATTAGGGATACCAGTATGAAGACAATGGTGAGTGAAACCATCAACGAAAACGGTAGAAGGCTGATAACCTTCCAGGACAGGCAGATAGAAGGTTGGACAGAACACTTTGAAGCACAGTTCAACTAGGCATCAGTAA
This sequence comes from Heterobilharzia americana, assembly GCA_944470555.2. Lineage (NCBI taxonomy): Eukaryota > Metazoa > Platyhelminthes > Trematoda > Strigeidida > Schistosomatidae > Heterobilharzia > Heterobilharzia americana. The sequence continues at coordinate 55,805,788 of OX104129.1, read as the reverse complement.
CCCTTCAGTTGCGTAACGTCTAGCCTGAACACTAATCTGACGTAGATGTCGCTCCTCCAACTCTCCTTGAAGTTGAAAAGGCTATATCGAACCTGAAACGATACAAAGCAGCAGGACCCGATGGTTTGCTACATGAAGTTTTCAAGGATGGAGGTAGGTCATTGATAATTGAAGCGACGAGCGTACTACGTAACATATGGGAATCAGAGAGAGTGCTGTCAGACTGGTCTAATCCACTGATCATCCTAATCTATAAGGGGGAGAAATCTTATGAAAAATATTGGGGAATTAGTTTGACTAATATTGTGTACAAGATCCTAGGCTTTACAGTTATCCAACGCCTAACTAGATACCGAAAACAGCAAACTCACAATAACTAGACTAGTTTCGGACCTGGACGAGGGCGCATCGATTGTATGCTTACCCTTCGACAGGTTGTGGAACATAGACATACCTACCGGCTAGTAGTTGACACTCGCTACATTTCTTGGTCTGAAGGTGGCATTTGACTCTTTCGACTGCAAGGTGTTGTGGCAGTGTCTGACTATAGGAGAAATACGGAGCAAGTATATAACGCTGATCAAAGTTTTCTACTTGAACTCATGCAGCCGTGTAAGGGCTTATGGAGAGTCGTCATCTGAATTGACGACAACTAGTGGTGACCGGCAACGAAGTTCACTGTCACAGTTCTTAGTTAACTTCATCATAGACGCACTAATGGTCATAACCTTAGATACGTCTGACTACATAGGGATTGGCCTACTCCCTGGGGGTCATCTGGTTGGCTTGGAGTATGCAGACGTTGTTGTCCTGCTAGGTGAAGATGATAAAAAAATGCAGTCTCTGGACGCGTTGAGCAGAAATTTCAGTATGTTTGGCATGTGTTTTGCACTTGTTAAATGTGAGATGATGATGCAGAACTGGTCTGTTGCAAGTACCTCCAGTTCAATTATAGAGAATGAAGTGGCGGAACGTGTCGACCACTTTACTTAATTGAGGAGTTGCATCAGCTCAAACCGGCTGGTTGCTGAAGAAATCTCAGCTCGGACACAAAAGGTCTGTTTGGCATTTGCAAGACTGCGTCACCTGTGGCACCAACTAACGAGATATTCGACTACTTGTCAAAGGACGAGTATACTCCGATGTAGTCCGTACTGTTCTGGTGTACGACTGTGAGATATGTCGTTAAAAGTAGAAGACATGAAGCGGTTACAGATTTTTGTTCACAAACGTCTTCATGGCATTGCTCGCATTTTTTTGGAATCTGTATGTGAATAGTGTTAAGGTCAGGTGAAGTGTACCAAGCAAGACAGGCAAGTCGGTTGATGAGGCTGTGAACCTTCATCAACTAAGGTGGCTAGGGCCTGCACTGTGCATGCCGAGACACCGCCTACCTCGACGTGCCATGTTGGAGGAAGTTGGATTAGTATAATGGTAAAAATTGGGTACTGTGGTAGATTGTAATTCCATTTTACTGTTTATAAGAAACGTCACACATTGATACTTTTTAACTGTATGACACTTCCAGTAAATAGACTAAGATAGAAGTTGGATTAGGTTGTGAGAATCTTAAGGGTGGCCAGACGAAGACCTGGCACCAGTCAATGAAGTCTCTTACCGTTAATCTGAGCCTTTCGGGGAAATGTAGACTGCCTGGCTGGGGTTCTTGAGACAACAGGAATCAGTGGTTGAGGACTCAGTGACATGGCTGAAAATCGGTCACAATGGAGAACATTTATTCACTTCTTGACTTCTTTTAAAGCTTTAATATTCGCACTAATCATTATTCTCAGATATTTTATTCTCCTAAACTACCTTATCTTTTTGATATCACTTTCTATCCACCTATTCTTTGTCTATTACTGTGAAGTGTAGCAACTTGAGCTGATGCACCTGTATGCGAAGGTTCTACGTTGATTTACTCAGTCAGTCAATCACACTGGCGGTCTCATTCTAGAGTGATAGGACACTCTGTCTGCCATACCTTTTCAAAAAATTTAGTCAGTCCTCTGACTAGAGTTGTTTCTCCATCCTTAAAAAGCGCCGGGGTTAAATTATCTAGCCTGTGAGCTTTGTTGCATTTCAGAACTTGAAGTTTGTTACAGACTTTCACAACGTTAGATAGGTCAATGTTAACCGACTATCGAGCACGATACACTGAAACTGAAGATGCTAGAGCATTGCACCGGCGTTCAAGGCGTATTTGAAAATTGTCTGTCGGTATATCGACTACCTCAAGGACCATCTCACTAACAACAGGATTTCTGCTGCCAGTGGCCAGGATGAGCTAGAACAGCTCCCGACTATTGCAGGAAGCAGCTGCTACTTCCATCTCACTCGCGCGTTCTAAACATTAAGCCCTATGGTTCTTGAGTAAGCGCTAGGTAATCTTTTGTGTAAGAGGTTTGCGCGAACCACTGCATTCGTTATCCACCGGAATGGTCCGATGGGCGTCCAGAAGTTGCGGGGAGCTCGTAGAGATCCTGTGTTTATTAGCGGGACGTTCTTCCAAGCCACAATCGGCTTTACTCGCCATTTTCATGGTGTTTTGCAAGTGTAGCTAATGCTCGTCTACATTTCCTGGAGGATTGGTAGCTAACCTTGAATCTAGCTCTGACTGGTATTTAGTTCAATACTAGGTGCAACTAATTTGCTTGCATCGACCTGTTTAGGATGACGGTTTTGATAACCAAAGAGACAGATGAGCTAAGCACACACCAGAGTATGATCAGAGTCTAAACAAGTACTCCATATAAAGCGACAGTCTCGTATGCACCCATACCATCGGTAGGTGATGGCAATATGATATATTTGAGTCTAGGCTTGAGCGGTAGAGGGACGAAGCCAAGCAGCTCAATGGCGATGGCTGTACCAGAAGGTGATGCTGGTTAGAAATAGGTTGTGATCTGCATAAAGATGTAGAACACGATCCCCATTTTCTGACTTACGGTCTACTAGTCCCCAATGGCGACTTGAACGACTCTCCTTTAAGTTTAGACGCCCGATCTATGCATTAAAGTATTCGGCTAGCACTACGAAATCTGTCAAGCGCACTTGATTGAAGTCATACAGTTGATAATATTCATCCTTGGTTGCATCTGAGCTGCAATCTGCCGGTTACTTCTTACTCGAGATGAACCTTCTAGCCTAAAGAACACACATGACTGTTCATGGGGTTCCAGTTAAGCAGTGCAGCTCTAGTGCTTAGCGTGACACCTACACCAGCGAAACCAGTCGCAATGTGATAGGATCCCTGAATAAGCACATATAAAACGTACTTTTTGAGCTGACATATGGGAAACTTATTGACAGAACTTCCCTGGGATCTTGTATGCGGGTATCAGAGATGCAGCATGCATCAATACCAAGAATACAATTCATATGTGAAAACAATAAAAACAGTATAATAATAAAGTGAATATTGTTCGCGGTGCAGAAGCCTTGAGGATTTCCAGAAAAGTTGGGTGAGCACTTCCAGATCTCCGTTGCATATTGTGATCTCATGTTTTATGTGATAGTCAAAATACTTTTCAGGCACCAAGACCGAAGTAGATGGTTGTCTTAGGAGACTACTTGTTGAGCCTTTGACTCACAAGGCACAAGGCAGCGGAGCAACATCAGGAGCTGCAGTCTCACAGCTACCGGCGACCAAAATAGGTTTATACGGCATTCGTTCCTTCCAGAATCCATGTGCACCATTGGTTTGGAGTAAGCGTTCTCCAGGTCCTCCAAGTGGATCCTCAGTATCTAGCACCGGACATTCGCTTTCATCAGCTTATATAAGCTGCTAGATACGGTAATCCCACTCCAAATAAAAAAAACGTTCATTCGGCATTTGCCAACTTACGCCATATCTCGTAACGGTGAGAAATCTGACTAATTATAAGGGGTGAGTGTGTTATGTAGCTGTTCACCCAGTTCCACTGTATGGTTACGAGACAGCTATCGAAAGTAGATCTGACGCCACAGTTTTCTGACTACAGGTGTAATTGATTTTGCATCCCATCTTACCTAGGTAGGTGTAAAAAGGTAGGCAGTATCACAGACACCGACTCAATAGGTTCGACTAACTGCACATTTTACGAGTCTGCAGCTAAGGCTTACCGCAGACCATGACATGACGAGACATGTTTGCATGGTCTTAGGCTTCCGAACGATCTGCAACTTCTACGTTGTAAACATACACATCTGACTCTTTCGGTGAGTCAACAACAATTTGCACATTCTATGCCGTTCAATTAACGTGAAATTTTCAGAGAGAACTTTTAACAAATTACGTTTCACTGGAACTAAACTTGTGCGAGTAATACATACATACAAATATTATGCTAAAAAACATGTAGGATTAAATAAAAATTTAGTTTCGTGAAACTACCAATATTTCACTCACTCTTTCAAAGTCTCTTAGTTCTCCAACTCTTAGGAAGGAAGCTAAACACTGATGTACGCTACTTTGCTGTCCACAGATACCCATCCTGTCACTAACAGGAAGTTAGGAAAATGAAGAACTCACTTCAAAACTTCTCGCATCAAACAGGAAGATAGACGGGTTTTTATACAGTCGATCAGGTAAAGTCGCCAGAAAGCAAGGCCTACCTCCAGGATCTCCATTGTATGTTGGTCTACCATTGGAAGTGCCGCACCATAACACATATCTGCTTCCGATGGCCTCAAATTCTTGACGTGTTGCGTATTCATATACCTACTTGTGTGAAATTTGACAACCCAAGAACAAACCTATATAGAATATCTAAGTAAGTAAGTCCACGATGGTAGGATTCCCAGTATTTAACATACATAGGAAGTAGTTCAGAGTCACTCAATATCTCTAGCTCGGCTGCAATTTCTTCAACCCTCTCACTGATGAGGGTCGTAGTAGATTTGTACAAAGTTGACGCATGAGAAACTGGACTTGAAGTACACAAACTGTAAACATCACCAAAACTAGAATTCCACAAATCTCTGTCAACATAGTCACAACGAATCAACTTATATACAACATCTTTCAGCGATCTCCAGGTTACTGGAAAATCGACAGAAACTGCCCGTAACATATTTCACTCGAAGTTTGAGAGTGAATATCCACGGAAACGATAATAACTTCAGAACTAATAATCACCTAATGTAACATAGTAAACGGAACTTCCGCGTTACTACCACTTTTCAATGTCTGTTAAAAGAGCCTGTGTAAACTGGTCAGTTTTAGTTTTCAGTTATAAGGATAGTAGGTCAGTCGACCTGTGTTAATCCTTGCAGAAGATATCTCTGTGAAGACCTAGTTTATCTTTGGACGCGTTGACAGAAGGTGCTGATACTACTTGCTGAGGTAAGGAGTTCTTGGAGTTGACAACACGATGTCACAAACGCAGACTTACACTAAGTTGATTCGGTTGTGGTTTTTGAACTTAATCATGATGCCCTCTTAGACAGTTAGTTCTAGTAGGGGAGAAAAGGTAAGACATATCAGTACCGAAGTCATTATTAAGAACACGAAATGCCAGTATGAGATCACCCCGTCTTCTACTGTAAGACAGTGGGAATAAGTTTAGCTAATCTAATCGTTCCTCATAAGACAGATTCTAAAAGCCTGCCACAAGCTTAATACCTACTGTTTGAACACGCTCGAGTGCGTCGACATCCTTTTCTAGGCATGGATGACCGCCGGAATGCAGTATTCCATGTGAGGTCTGACGTAAGTAGAGTAGATTATCCTAAACATGTCCTGATAAAAACTGTTGAAAGCTCTACCAATGGACCGTAGCGCGCGGAAGCTTTTTGCTGCGGCTGCATTACAGCTTGCCAAGGTTTCCAATTCATGACTAACGATGACACCCAAGTCTTTTAGTTCAAAAACTGGGAGTAGTGGTGTACCATCTACGGAATACTGGGAACAATTGCTATGACCAGTTTGCATAATTGCACTCTTGTTAGAGTTGATTCCTGGGCACAAACATTTGGACCAACCCACTGGTTCATCTAAATCTGCTTGAAATGAATACCTATCTGCATCACTGCGTATGGCCCCTCAAATCCTCAAATAATCAGCGAAGAACGGTATCCAAGAGCTGAGCATTTTTACCAATTCGCTGATATATAACAAGGAAAGTAGTGGACCTAGGATTGTTCCTTGAGGAGCTACTCTCATCATAGGCTTTCACCTGGATGGTACCCCATTTACCTTTACTCTTTGCTTTCTATAGTACAGAAATTCCCTGATCCAAGCTTCCTATGAAGCGTCAAATCCGAAGAAGGAGAGTTTTCCTAGTAATTTCACATGCGACACTGTCAGATGCCTTACTGAGGTCTATAAACACGGCACCTATTGACAGCTAGCAGTCATGAGCTACAACCCAGTCCTCTCATACGATAAGGAGGTTAGTTAGACAGGAGTGCGCAGTACGAAAGCCGTGTTGCTGTGGTGCCAAAAGATTGGTTAATTCAACGTGTTTAGGTACCTTGTCACGAATTACTTTTTCTAAAATCTTAACAACTATGCTGGTCAGATTCACAGGGTGATAGACACCGAATGGTGACTACCGGTCATAAAAACTGGGCTGGTTATGCCAGTCTGTAGGGAGGCGAGTCTGAGCTAGGGACATATTGAAAAGATCTGCGACTGGCTCAGCAATGATGTCTGCTAGCGAGGATAGAAGTCTGGGATGTAACTCATAGGGACCGGGGGGTTTTCCAGGTTCAAGGCTGATGATCAACTGTAAGACTTTCCTTTGTTGTAAACACAGTATCTATTAGTGAAACAGTGCTGACACCACCGTCAGGCACTCTGTCGTCATAACCTAAAGAGTAGACTTCACCAAAGTAATCAGATAGACATTCGGCTTTGGGCAGATTTGATTCAGCCAGACTATCGGACTTTTCATCCGTCGCCAGAGAGGGAATTTCATATTTTCTTTTAGTTCCCCTTCTGACGAATACGAACAATCTTTCAGGAAAATTTTGGCGATCCCTCACAAGCCGTTTCTCGTAGGATGCTGGAGACCATGTGATCAGAGTTTTGCAGAGATTATGGACTTTGCTGTACCCAGTTTTCAGCCTGGTTTCTGGAAACAAGTCACATAAACGTTTCCCCCGCCCTAGTAATTTCTTAATGTCTTCATTGAACCATGGAGGGCGATGCGAGGATCGTCGTGGAGTTGAACATGGAACAAATAGCGTCGGTACCTCTTGAAATAGAGTCCTAAACCTATTCCATGCGTTCTCAATTGGTGAGTGCTTGTAGACGGTCCAATCCTTACTGACTGAGCAATCCCTTATGCTTGATATGTCTGCGTGCCATACATTAGGTTTATGGGAAGCAGCGCCATAACCAAACTAGTTGCCACGAAAATAAAAGGTCAGCACTACATGGTGACTGTGAGCTAATGAAGGGAGGTGTCGTAGATCCAGAATGTCTTCATATTGGTGGGTTAAAGCCAAATCTAATAACACTGGCTTGTGCTGGAAATCGTAACGTGTTGCACATGCTACGTTTTGAACCAAAGCATATTCTAAGACCGTCAAGAGCAAGTCATTTTCGAAGGAACTGCCTGATGCCGTGACTGTTAGCTCCTTTCATTTTATTTGGGGAGGATTCAGGTCCCCAACTGTTAGGCATCTGTTGTTCTACTCCAGTTGCGTGTATGGGTTAACATGGAGTCATTCGTAAGGCAGGATGGACCATGGTAAATGACCTCGACAGTACAGAAACCATGCTTTGACTTCAGCTCGCAACTGGGTACTACACAGGTCCCGCATTCATATGCTTCGAACGTGACTAATCGTACGCGGACGTCACCTTGGACACGGAGCAGCATTCTATCACCTTTGCGACCTACAACCCTGCCTGTTCCCACACAGTAATACACCGTGAGGAGCGGCGTAAAATCTAGATCCTTGATTAGCCAAGTTTCTGTAGGGGCTACTATGTCAGGGCCTAGTTCATAAATTAGAGTCTCGAGGTCTGTCATTTTACTTCTTATCCTAAGAACATTAGTGCAGAGTACTCTCACTGGGTCGGAAGAGTTCCACTACCCACCGATACAGGCTTTGAAGGCGCTCACTTCAGAGACTTCACAACCCGGAAAACCCACTATTTTAAGATCATTTTCTCCATTAGCTTGTCGAGCCTTAAGTTCGGCAACAGCTTCTTTTTATGTGGTCCTTGAGAGGCCAGTCAGATCGTTCGTGGATATCCGAATTTCGTAGTCTGGGTGCATTACTTAAGTGTACATCCACTTCATCCTTGCTGCCTAAAACAAACTTTAAAATTCTCCTTTCATCAAGTTTTCGTCCGTTATGCTTACCTAACCTAACTACGTTGGAGATGTGTACCCCTTTAGACTTTTCGGGCAGAATACGTCTGATGTCTGACTCGATTAGCTTTGGGGCATGGCTGTGGCGTACAGAAGCGTCGTTGTCCGATGACTTCTCAACATTCCAGAAGATTAAACTGGGTGTTGGAGTGGAATCCTTCAGTCATGTGTTGACGGCTTTCGAAACCTTCTCAATATGTTTCATAAGCTTAATATCTTTCTTGATAACCTTTGGCAGTCTCTTCGGATGCTCTCTTGGAAAAATCTAGGTAGATTCGTTGACCACTTTATGGAGTCAGCACTGTTATCAGAGATGCGGTTTTTCAGTGACTCCTCAGGCATTATAGTTGGTGTACCACTTGCCCTCCCCTTTCTCTTGTATTGAGCACACCTCGGAACTGATGTTATTTCACCAACTGGATCATTAGCATCCATTAGTTCACTGAGAGACCCTGCGTCAGATGTATCAACGATAGCACTTGCAGCGTCATCATCCGATGCCGCATTAGGATGACAGCTCTCATTTCCTCTTAGCTGTTTTTTGACGAGCAACATTTCAAGCGCTTCCTGGAGTAGGGCTGATATGCATTTTCATAGCATGTAAAATGTTTTATTATTTGCCCTTTTTTTATCAGTGCTTACATGTAAGTACTTTGAACCACCATACTGTTTCGGTAGCTCCGATATGGTAATACTCAGCAGGCGACACCACGATCATCCCCTCCCGTGACCAGATAAGGGGTGGTCACCATCTTAGAAAAAACCGTGAATTTCACTCGAATGTTTATTATATTATTATTATTAGTCCCTTGGGTTCCGAGTGGAACATAGGGCTTCAGTAGCACGCAAATGTTTATAACTCTATCAAACGTTTGTACATAGGCATTTAACAAGCGAATAACTGGTCATAAATCCTCTAATCTCTCTATTTCGTAGTGACATCTTCGGCCTCAGGCTTATTTTCATTACTATCGTGCGCACCTTCATCTTCTTCCACCTAAGCTTACCTCTACACAGTTGGTTCTGGATACTTCTTTAAGTAAGTTTTGTAGTCAGTACAAATAACTCACCCAGATGTATCATGGTTGGTCTACTCCTGCTTGTTTTGTGCTCCTGTTCTGAATTTTCCCTGCTGCTTGCCTTTGTCATTCACTTTTCAGGTTTACCTAACCGGTCCTGCATTCCAATGGAATCCTAGAGATCGCATTTTGCCAGTATGCACCTTGCCATCAAAGCCTTATGACGAACGCACATACCCCAGAGTCATGAATGTGATGCGCCCACCTTCAAGAATATTGGAAGATTCAAACAACGACCGAATAATCCCAAATTTCGAAATCAGCCTGCCTCAACGCACTTCTTATATGCCATGAATAACGGTATCTAATGTATAGCTTAACGCTGTATATGATAGCCATTTCTCATTACCAGAATGATCAAACCTGTAAACTGGTTTGTATTCATGTAACCTTTGTCGTATGAAATATATATATATATATATATATATATATATATATATATATTAAACGGCTCGCAGCAGAAATCACATAACCGGGGAGAGGCTGGTTTGTTGCAACTTTTGTACATGGTTGGTCTCAATCCAGTACAAACTTTGTGGAACCGACATCCACGTGCATCACATTGCATACCTTCATGCACAGGAAATTTACAACTGGGACGACCGCAAACATGATTACCACTAGCCATGTTATTCACAAGTACCGTGTACTAGCCGAAGCATTTGGTCAAAATTCATACAAAAGGACTCAAGTTGGGATAACACAAAAATAAACCTGAAGCCTAAAAATGATTAAACTTCAAACACTGACTCAAGTAATTCAAGCCAAAGCTTATAGGAAAGCCCTTGGTATGGATTACACAACAAGAGTAAAGGTGTCAAAAGCGTGAAAAAGTTCACTTGCTGCTTTCAAAGCGCGTGCTAGTCGATTTCTTCCTTCTCACTTGTGAATCTTTGGCGAATTCCGAAGCAGTAAATTTGGCCACTCTCCAGTTAAATCTTTGGTGCAACAAAAGGATGGTTAGGTGTTGTTTGGTTTGCCTACGCTGCGGTGCATTTGGGTTCTTCAGATGTCGCCAGAAAGATTTTTGGTCAGGGAAGGGATGATCTAGGAGGACAAATACGAGCCAGTAAAGGATAAAGCTAAGTGAATCGGAGTATACTACTTACGCCCAAGTGAAACGAGAGGAGTTCAGTCACCCAGGCAGCATAAACTTGGGGCTAACTTCGACAACTTAGAGGTGAATCTGAGCTGAAAGACTCGGTGACGACACACATCTTATGCAGCTCCCAAAGTATTTTGCAGACTTCTCCGCAAGTCCTCTAAGTTGGCCCGAAATTTATTACAGACAGTTCTACGGTGCCCTAAGTTTTCGACAGAAAAATCCACAGTCCCCTAAGTTAGCCCAAAGTAATCCGCATGCCATTCAACGGCTCCTTTGGTAACCCCGGGACTTATTAAAGGAGGTTCCCAAAGTAATGCAGTAAGCAAATGCTACATGAACAACCTTTTAAGAAACCAAGCTGCATGGCGGAAATTAAATGACGTGCCGCCATATAATCAGTAATTTCCTGCACAGTCATCTTCTCCGTGATATGAGAGAATGCAGGTGTAACATTTATGGGGCGACGATTCTGAATATTTTACGTTGGCCCAGATTTATGCCTGGGAGATATGTGTAACAGCTTCCTGCCATCAGGGTAGTATGCCCAGCGGAGGAAATTCAGAATACCTTTATGAGGATCAATGGTATGTCTTCGCCGCCCCACCTTCGGGGAACAGATGGGATTCCATTGGGTCCGTCAGTGTATGAGTCCTTCAGTGAAACAACTGCTCCAGCTACCCTTTGCTGTGTGAGGGAAACATTACTTAGTGAATACTGTTGGGGAATAGCCGTTTGTATGTCTAGTGCACTATCTTCACCTGTGTAGCAGCTTGCAAAATGACTACTAAACAGCCCACAGATCTTACTTGGATCATCTCAGCAAATGTCCCCATCAATGATCAGATTGCCAGGAATCACTCTACATAGGTTTACGTAGTATCTCAGGGTTCCTACTAAGGACTGAACGTTGTCTACCTGTGCGTTGTGGCCTCTGTCTTGTTTGAATGGTTTCGGTAACTTCTTTGATTTGGAGTTCCTGTGGGGGATTTTTAATGATACAAGGGATGAAAGGTCATCAGGTCGATAAAACGTTCTGGGATGTTTGCGCATACTGATAAGTACATATTTGGGATGAAATTCCCTTTCGGACTCCTAATTACCATTGGTATCACCGGAGCAATATTATCGCGAGTTACTTTCATGGCACTATGGGAGATATCACTTAGTTCGTGGGTTGAGCTACTGGTGAAATAAGAGCCCAAGTCCAAGCATCGCACTATTCACTGCATCTCTCCCTGGTTAGCGTTTTGATAATGCCTAACTACGGCTGTTTTTGATCTGGGGGCTGACGCAGTACCAGGAGGCAGTCGGAAGTCACCGAGAACCACTCTGTGGTCGCTGCCTAGAAATTCTGGACAGACTTGGAGAGTAAAAGACAATAATCCCTTGGTGAAAACCAGGCCAACCATGCTGTGGTGTCTAGCTGGCTGCATTACATGCTGGCGCCATCCCCCAGAATCTAACACATTGGTAAGTTCATCAGACTCTGAGGAAAGTTAATGGCTGCCACTCGATATTGGGCATACATCAAAGTCCCCATATATAAATTTCATGCAGTACTCTAGTGTTGTCACGTGGGTCATGACAGTTGATGAAATAAAAAGGACCGAATTTCTGTGATTTATTCTCAGCGTCCACCCTCCACCTGAGATGTATTCATGGTAAACTCTCACTGAGTAGCGGTATGGAAAAAACTGCGTTTGTTGGCGAAGTAGTCACCTCGAAATGTAGTTATGCATCTCGAGGGCTATCTTAAGAATCTCATACTGCATATGAATAGCTGTCAGCCACCACTCATCCGGACACCATAAAGACTGACACAGATAGGGAGGAAACTTCAAACTATTGTGCATTTTGTTTCGTGCCCATGTGACTCTCAGAGAACCCTATCTGTCTTCTGCTGTCACTGAGTACAACGTACAGAACACCGGATGAAGGAGTGAGGAAGCATGCGTGGAAGGACAAAGGTCACTCCTATGACACACTCACAAGTGAGGCAAGGGCAGACTGCCGGTAGGAGAGACCTGACAACACTACACCAAATAACCAGGTTACTATCTAGGAAGAAATCAACGCAGATGAAACCAGTGAAAGGTAGTAAAGGAAACCTGGTTACCAAAGAGGAGACGCGAAGAAAACGATGTACTGACCACTTCAAAATACTGCTGAGTAGACGACCACCAGCAACCAGTCCAAAAATACCACCATCAATGCAACCACAGAACTATCAGTGAACACAGGTCCTCCGACAAAAGCTGAAGTGGAGTTCTGAGCACCATAAAGTTGCTGAAATCCGTGAAAGTAGCAGGACCGGATGGACTTCCAGCAGAAACACTGAAAACGGACGCAGAGACGATAGCGGACAGGCTTGCATCACCACTGTTGAAGGTTTTCAAGGAAGGGGGGAAGGAAGTGAAGATACCTACCGAGCGGAGGAAAGGCTGTCTCGCCAAACTCCCAAAGAATGAAGACCTGAGTGTTTGTAAGAACTGGCGTGGAATCATGCCATTGTCCGCACCAAGCAAAATATTAGGCCACATCATTCTGGAGGGACTAAAAGCGTGCTTTCCATTCAAAATTGCGACCAGAACAGGCTGGCTGGCTTCCGGAAGAACAAATCGCGTGCGAAACAACTTGCGACACTACGCTACGCATCATCATGGAACAGAGCATAGAATGGGAGTCAGCGCTCCAGCCCAACTTCATCGACCTTGACAGCGTCGACCGAGAAGTTGTTTGGCAGGTGCTTCCACACCACCGTTTTGGTGCACAAGCCTATGTCAATCTCATAAAAAGCTGTACGAAGACGCCACATGCCAAATGATTCACAACTGAGAGCTCAGTGACGCCTTTGAAGTGGAGATAGAAAGGAATAGGACAAGGCTCCATACTATCACTGATGATCTTCCCGATTGTGGTCGACTGGAGCATGCAACGGACAACCATGGGGAGGGAGATGGGAGACACATGCTGTTTGCATTGTCACACAAACTCGAAGATCTGTAGGCGAAAGCCAACAAGTTGACAGAAGAGGCAGCGAAGGAAGACATGACTTACTTCAAGTGAATTTATAGAAGACAGAGGTGATGAAGATTCCCGATCAACAACAGCATCAACAGAGAGAGGCACCAATTACCGTCGAGTGGGGAAACCTAGCGAGCGTAGTACCTTTCACCTGCCTGGACAGCACCGTTTCAACTACACGCGGCACAGGCACAGATGAGGATGTCGGAGCCAGAATCGGAAGGACAGCGAGACAGGCCTTCATTAGTCTGAAATCAGTGGGAAGATCTGCTGCACTGCACTCAGCATAAAGCATAAACAAGATCCGGATTTTTAATACCAACGTCAAGTCAGTGCTACTATGTGAAACTTGGCGCGTCATGAAAAGCATTTTCAACAAACTACAGATATACATCATTAACAGCTGCCTACACCCACTCGAAACTGAAAGTCGATCGGATGGCCAGAATAATAAAAATAAGCATCGAGGAACTCTGGCCTGGTGGCGAATCAACCAAGGACTTATCACCCAAGAAATATGCCGAGGGAAGTGGAGATGAAGTGGGCATGCACTGGGAAGGCCGATTCGGGACATCACAAGCAGAGCCCTCGGGTGGAACCTAAATGGTAAACAACGAGTTGGGCGTCTGGGGGTGACGTGGAGGAGGTGGCGTGAGTGAGAGATGAAAGCTTGTGGACAGTCATGGGGCCAGGCCAGAAAGGCTGCAGAGAAGAGAGTGAAATGGTGACGTGGCACTGAGGCCCTGTGTTCCACCAGGGACCCTTAGCGGAGACAGTAATAATAATGATCAGTCGCATGTAGCTAGCTAAGTTATTGGTGCACTCATAAGCTCATGCAAGACTCGTTAATCTTTGGGTAGTAGCGAGACCTAAAATCTCGAAAATGGACCCATTTCCAATGCTTTCAAATGCTCTTTCAAATGTATGCATTGACGAAGGGATCGTTCAATATAAGGCTGCACGTAATTCCTCAAAACCAATAATCTAGAGCGTGACGAGAATCAACATTGGTGCTGGCCTCCATAGTCCTTTTGAGCTCGCTAAGCTGATGGCGCACGTTAAGGCGTCCATACCGTTTTCTACATCGTCTTGTCACCTTGCACTGCTCGTAATCAATCATCTGGTCAGCTAGTCAGAAGACATCACTACCTCAGCACGATCTCTCAGGTATACTGCTTCCGTCTGGCTGCGCTACCGTGCTATTCTTTGGTCTTGCACTCGTGGGTATCCACAAGTCTGACCAATCAGCGGGTGATCTCCGTGCCCGTCAAGTCGGCATAAGAATACATAATGCGGTAACGTTGAAACTATACGCTACTTTTATACGTGATCCTTGATTATATCTTTTGGTCGACTCCTTGTTGTGCTTAGCTCATAACTGTATATATATATATATATATATATATATATATATATATATATAGTTATATGAAGATATATTGTCCGGATAATTTAAGGCTACATTGTTATATATAGACGGTGCATTCCCTTCCTTTTAGACTACATACATTACCGTCTACCGTACATCTCACTTAAAACCTATCATAAGAATAGGGCGGCCGAAAGCGAAGCGCTCAAAGATAGATAGCTCTAGCGATAAGGATAAAAGGGCCGGTTTCGCCAGCATCTCAGGTTGTGACCGAAACTGTATCCCGTCATGTAACCCAGATCCCGACGAAACTTACATGCTTTACACCGCTCGTCAGGGCTGAAGACATTATGTCGGTCACTAATAATAACATCAGGAAAAGCAGGGAAGAATTTGACAGTATTGAGTCCATGACAGATGGAATCAAGAGGGTAGTCGAGGACTTCCAACCCTCAGCACATCTTTTTGGGAAACACGACAACCTGGTCCGAACCATATTGAAGAAGCTGAAACGCGAATAGATTACTTGGCAACTGAAGTATTGAAGGGGTCGGCGTCTTTTCAACAGGCAGTAGTATATAATGTTCCAGATACCATATCTTTAGATGTCGCCACGAAAAGGTTATTAAACTCATGTGGCATGACACCTATACACTGTGACTGTAAGCGCCTCCGCAAGAAAGCAGCTAAGTTGTCCCATTCTTTTCAAGTCCACCACCCCATACGATGCTAAGGGGTTCATTAACTATCACTATCATATCAGACTAAGCGGTAATTTTAAAACTATAACAATTGTACAGGACAAAACTCCTTGTCAGAGCAGAAAACAAAGGAGAGCAGGTCCTACCACTCCGATGTATGCAAACTATGAAGGCACTGGATGCCATGAGAAACATTCGAATAGTGCTGCTATGACCGGTAATCCGATTGCGCCAACCACTTTTGTGGTAAAGCAATCCCAAGTGGACTTGGACTTAAGCAACCCGAATCTTTTAATTTCTCATGAAATCCCAACTATAAGCACTAGCCTCCATAAGGTAACTACAGATAAAAACCCTTTAGCTGATAGTAGCGTCACCAAACACAGACCTTCAGGTAAAACGATGCACCCCAACCCCAACTGGAGAAAGCCATTTTCAAACGCATTTTGCTTAACGGTGGCGAAGAAAACTTCATAGCCAACATAGTTGCCATAGACAAAACCGCTGCTGGATATATGGGAGGTAAGTCATCTCGAAAAAACCCACCTAAAGGGTATGTTACACACATAACCTCAACCGTCAGAAAGAGACACTTCAATAACTTGAAGGCGTCTGACATTAGACAGTACCCCAGATCACGTTTACCCAGCCATCAGGGCTCCAACAGGATACCATGTGGCATACCAAACACATACAGGTCACATATACCCTACCCAAACCTACATCGGCGCCCGGATGACCCTATCCAGTACTTTGGGAATTTACGTAATTACTCCACCAATACCATCCCTACTTTTGAGCCTTATCAAAATTTTCTTGGGGCCAAGAGCAATATGTACGACCCATGGTTCATAGGATCGTTTGACCCTCCAGGAAAACGAGCCTGGAGCTGCTATCCTCGGTTTCCACTGATCATGAACTGCACTGTACGTCACCAGTAAGAATAAACAGCGCATCAACTGCGTATACGCACCCTCAGAAAACAAGTGATTATAAACCATTGTACAATAAAGCTTCACTGGTCATGTCGCCGCTCACCACCACTGATTCTCATGTCCGTAACGAAGTAGCACATCGTCTAACGAATTGAGTATAGGAAATTTCTCTAACCAACTAGAAGTACAAGATATTGTAAAACACTTCACGATTCATAGTAACCTTTTCACACTTCTGCTCATCCATGCATTGTCGTTGCAGTAGAAAATTTGTGACTTGAGAACGATAGTCTTGCTAACTAAGCCTACAATGATATTGGTCACTGAACCATGGTGCTCCACATTAGTCCTTGATGTAGACTTGTGCATAAATGGTTATACCCTTTATCACGCTAACCGAGATCATAAACGTGGGGGAGGTTGTTTTTTGTTCACATGTGTAGCCTTGCCACAGCTAATAAGATTGAAGATGGTACATCAAACGTTCTGCTCGATTCAACATGGGTTATTCTAAACGGTACCAGCTATAAAATCCTCGTAGGCTGTGTTTATAGAATACCATGTTCATCAAGGGAAGCTGATGAGCTTACTGCTCAGTCATTTTCCCACTCTGCATCCGTCGACGCTGACTTCAAACTGATTGCAGGAGACTTTAACCTGCCTGAAGTTAACTGGGAGACCAGTTGTGGCTCACAACGCTATGATGAAATACTTACTGTCTTAGATTTCCATGGATGGAAACAGTATATTCATCCACCCACAAGTGGGAGCAGTACGCTGGATCAAGTCCTTTGCTGCTACATCGTCCCAGTCACCACGTACGTTGGTAGTGAGTTCGCTGACAGTGATCACAGAATGGTTTTCTGTTGCCTACCTATCTCCCCTCTTCGTGGGGAAAACAAAGAACCTATGAGAAATATCTTGTATCTTAGCTACAAAAGTACAGACTGGGAGGTGTTAAGCGAGCTCCTCAGGTGCAGCCCATGGGATGAGTACTTCATTACAGCCTCATTAACGGAGTCACTCTCGTTTTTCTATAGAAATATAATGCTATGTTTAGACATCGTTGCTCCTATGAGAGCAGCTAAGGTGAAGAAGAATGAAAGCCAATACATCCCTCGAATATTTAGGAACAAATTAGAAGGATTATCTAAGCTATATCATTCCTCCACAAACTTTCCAGCGCTGCACTCAACCTACGATACACATCAAGCAATTAAGACGTCACATACAAGAGACTCAATAAAAGAAAGGGCTAAATGCCCTCAAAAGTGGTTCTAGGATCCGATGCCTGACCCCCCTCTTGAACAAACGTTTGCAGGTATCGAGAGACATAGCTTGTTTATTAGACAACGGAATGGTCTGTAACGATCCCCTAGAAAATTTGTGAGCTATTTAGCGAATCCTTTGCAAAATCCAGTCCTGGCACACTTAACCTCATCACTTTTACACTACTCACTACAGGTTCATGCGCCAATGTGAATTCTACTGTCAAAAGTAGCACAGAGGCTATCATGAACTTGCGACTGTCAACAGGTATGGGAATCGACAACCTAAACTCAATCGTTATCACGAACAGCGGTGACGACATGTCTTAAGGTATTCACTCTACCAGTGGAAAGTGACGTATACCCCGCTGAATGGAAAACTAATCGCATAACGCCTCGCTATAAGTCCGGAGACAAATCGAACGCCAATAATTACAGACCCATCAACATGACACCAGTCCTCTCTAGAATTATGGAAAGGTGATTAAGAGCAGCGTCTCTGATTACCCATTAACAGAAAATCTAATCACAAAGTCTCAGCGTGGTTTCATAAAGAATAGGTCCTGCGTTACTCGCCACTTTGATTTCTTCAACTTCATCACTGGTAACCGTGAGACACGTAAAATCGTCATTGTTTTTTACTTTAATACATCAAAGGCATTTGATAAGGTGTCTCATAACGTACTCTTTGACAAGCTGCAATCAACTGGTATTTGTGACCCCTTACCTAGTTAGATAAAACCATTTCTTGGTGGTCGTGCTCAAGTCGTGAAAGTAAACTCCGTGCAGTCTGAACCAAGACATATAACTAGCGGAATTATACAGGGTGGTATCCTTGGGCCTCTGTCGTTCATAATCTATATCAGCAGTGTGTGTAACTGCTTTAGTGAAGGCAAAACATTCCTACACGCCGATGACTTGGAGGTCGTGTACACTTGTCACTCTCTCGAACTACGTAATACTCTGGACACTGCCCGGCAGGAAATCAGTAAACTTGCATCATGGTGTGCTGAGTCGCACCTTGAATCCACTGATGACAAATGCGGTTGGCTCAATAAATTCTCACACATCTGGAACAGGCTTCCAGAAGAAACTCGAACGGCAAGCTTGTTGACACTTCTCCGCTCTTCACTTAGTAAGCTACTAATAAAAGATAAGCCTATCGCTCAATTAGTCACCATCTATGCATCCTGGGTTAGTGAGGGTATAATTGGACCTCTAAATGCATGAAACAGAGCTATTACAGCCCTTATGTTCCTCCCACACTTATGGGTTGACGACTGCTTACAAGGGTGCGAGTGCTGGTTCCCCTCTTCACTGTAATGAACTGAATGTACGCTGGTTCTCTCTCAAAGCTACTACGATACACTCCAGACATAAAAGTTTTAAGAATCTTATAATGGAAAAACTATGTGGTTAATCACACATACATATATGAAAATGTACATAAAGTTCTGACAGGTCTAAAAGTATAGGAACTTCTCTCTTTTCCAAGCTAGTCTACGCGGTAACCCCCTTTTCCACATCTGCTCGTGCTCCTTTTTTCCTTTTTCTATTTTACAGCAACAGCTCGATGACAACATTCAATGCTGAATTTCAATCTGGACATGTCTGCTAAGTGGAAATAATATCTACTGTTTAACTTCATGAATGACTGGGCTGCTCCCAATCTTTCGCGGTTTCTGGAACATCTTCACAATCAACTCATCAGCTGGTCAGGATTCCTCTTGCGACGAACCATCTAAAGTTTCCCGACAGCCACAGTGGTACAAATATTCTGAACAAATGATCAAACGAAATACCAGGATACCTGTTGGCTGGGAATATGACTTATCTGCAGTAATTCCACACTACATGTTCTACGGTACTCTGTATCAAGTTATCTTTTCAAGCAAAAGTTACCATTCATCAAATACATTTCTCGAATGATGCCTTCTACGCTAACATGAACGATGCCTGAAGTCTATATATAACTGTCGCCGTTTGGACTATTAACCGTCTCAACGTCTACCTTCATCTACTACTAGAAGTACTCCCAGTGGAATTAATGTATACTACCTTTAAACCACATGGTGAACTACAGATGCATTGATTCAGACACTCACCTCGGTTATGTAGCTGTGGATACTTTGTGATGCTTCTGATAGTATAAATTGGTCCTTTGTGGTTAGCAGAGCTAAAAACTGAAGAACTTTCTGGTGAATGGATGTTTATATTACCAAATAAGAAACTATGCAAATGGACTAACAACGTCGTCTAGTTACGATGCAAACTTCGAACGTTGCGCGTTTTTGTCGTTGATAGTGGAACGTATCTGTATAATGATAGATGGAAACCCACACCCGTCTCTTGATTTGCAGCTAGTTTTAATATATGTGAATGGGAATTTTTATTATCTTCACTTTGACTCACTGCGTATGCTGAAAGTGGTATTTTCTTTGTCCCATAACCGCGACCTGATGTTTTTGATGGAGTTAAACGACCTCCCCTCTGTACTATTCAGGATCCGTGAATTCTTGTAGATTTTCGACATGTATCAGTGTGATGATTCCTGTAAACCGGCTTCTCTCATGTTAAACTGTTAATGTGAGAATGAAAATTTATTTATACGTATATGCCAATAAATAAATAAATGTTTTATTCTCACATTAAAAAATTTCAACGTGAGACAGGCCAGTTTACGGGCTTCATCACGTTGTTACACATCGAAATATCTACTAGACTTTACGAGTCCTGAGTGGTACGGATGGAATGTCATTAAACTCCATTAAAAACAGCCGAAGATCCTGCTAGTTATGAAGCAAACAAGGAAATATCACTTTACGGCGTATACAGAGTGTTAAAGTTTAGATAATAACAAATATTATCCTCATACGTTAGGGAAACTCCACCTCCCATAATATGTTTCTTCCGACATTCAGAATATGACCACGGACCATACCAACGCGCGCCCAGCATCGAAATAAACTTCGAACTTTCATTTAACATGTGTGAATTGTCGTTTCTTACCACGTGAGGATGCAAAAGAAATCAGAAGACAATACATCTCAGAATGCAACCTCCCCAAAATTCATAGCTCGAACTTGGAGTGCAAGTGGAAATGTTAGTAACAAATGCTGTTTGCTCCCGAACATGCAGGTTCTTTGACTCCTGACAACCACTCGCCAAGAAATGAAGCTAACCGCGGGTGGCCTTATACGAAACGTCGACGCTGTCGTTTTAGTGAGTGGTTTAATCATGAGAACTAATATATTCTCCCTAGTAATATGACAACAGTAACCGAGTGGAACTGCATCTATGGCTTAATTTATTCGAACGGCTATGCTTACAACATCATGGACACAAACAATTGCACCCTCTTCATGGTACCATACAATACTAGTTCCGAATTCTCTCTGTCCATCCAGTTAGCTGACTGTAGTTTCGCATGCCATCCGTAGACAGGACAAATTTGTTCAGTGCCCAAATATTTTCTGCTTCATTTATGCTCGAATCTCGACATTCAATGCACTCTCGCTGATCATGTGGCTCAGCGTTGCAAGATACTGCTGATACTGAGTGATCATAATCATCCTTTTATTCCAAAAGACATCTGTGGTAGTGTGGAATTCTCAGCCTGTAATTATTCAACAAATTCACCCTCAGAACTGTACTTTCAGATGAAATGGTTAGTGCATTTGAATAATGTTACCAATAACAGTATTCAGGGCAATAATTTAAAACAGCCAGTTGGCTTTGGCTGGGCCTCTGGTCCATAATGAAGAATCAACAGAAATGCAAGTGTGGGTTCAGTGAGGGGGGTTCGTTTAACCGGAGGAGAAATCTACAACCCTTGGTCGGTATCTGACAAATAGAAATACAATATACCTTTGCTCGCTAAAAGGTCCGCTACCATATAACGTAACATTCTCTCTGGTTTGTCACTGCCCCGGGAAACAGAGAGTTGAAGGCAGTTCAAAAATGTGCAAGAGTAGATGAGACGTTCAAAGGATGTGTTTGAATAGCTTAAACAAATTGAAAGGAAAGAATTTGGTGAAAAATGTCTGGTGGATAATTTTAGTAGCCTAAGCTTCAAGCTGGCCACCAAGCCACGCATAACTATACCCATATTCATTTTCGCTGTTGCAGTGTAACAAAATGGCTTTTTACCCAACATCTGTGACCAGTAGTATGCAAGCAGTTGCTTACTCCGTAAAGCTTTAAATGTCGCGATGACTTATTTTCTCTAAACTTTCTCAGCTCAACCGGGGGAAATAATATTCAGATAATACCTATAAAAAAGGCGTGTGTTCGTGTAGTTCGTTACCCAGAATCTATTATTATTATTATTGAAAGTGTGAGGAGCATTCACAAACATTTGACTTCATTGTGAAAATTCTCAGAAAACAGTAAAACATCCTGAACGGTTCATTTCAAAGGCCCTTTTCAAAAATTTCTGATATCAAGGATCAAGTTGGCATATCTAAGTCAAAGTGGAACTTAATACAGTAATAACAGTAATGATATATTTCGAACAATAAATTGTACAAACACACACCGTTTTTACAAGCAGTGTGTGAATGTTATTGTTGCCTTTGGGGCTGGGAAAATTTAGAAAGAATACATCATCATACCACACAGTCTGCCAGGGTGCAGTTATTCTCAAGTTGCTGGTTATGAATATTAGATAATAACTCTTAAGCCGCATAACAGTATTTAATAGAAACACAGGCATTGTCACCTAGTATGAGCTTCAGTCAGGCAACTGTGATTAAGCCTCAAGACTTCACTTAGTGAGCTACATAAGCGGTAAAAGTGCATAGAATATCAAATGCCGAGCACAAACAAAACTGAAAAAATGCGAATAACCAATAGTTCTTTGCAGTTTACAAAAACCATTTAAAACTAGATTTAAATCCTGGTATGAGCCGACGAAAAAGCCCGGGAACAGTGCCACATAGTGTCAAGCAGCATGTAGCGATTGATTAGGTCTATGTCTCTGAAAACAAATTCATCGGAATAAATAGAGCCAAAGTTGTAACTCGGCCCAGGAACTGTTCGCATTTTGCGACCCACGAAGCGTGAGGTTTCGTCATTAAGCCATTCAATATGTCTTCAAGTTTAGCGCTTCATATGGGGTCAATTTTGGTTCTCTCCACTATGAGATGAGCGGCTGTTACTGGTCGGAGAAGCTGCATGCTTCGATACAAACAGCACGTAATGACAACGTTTCTGGAGACAGTCCCAACTAGAGCCATAAATTTGGGGTGAACCATCAAATTAATCATTATGCTATGGTCCGTTTGCGAATCCGCCCGCAAGAAAGGAAAAGAAACGTGGGAGTGGAGCGACATACCGTGCACTTAAGTCAGTGAGTAAACAGATATGAACAGAATAATCAAAGATGGAGAAATCGGACGCAAATTTAAGACTTGTTGCACAAGAATTATCTGTCTTTTCAGTAATTAAATGTGGTGAAGCCACAGTCCGACTTTAAATGCACGATCAACACAAAGTGTAGCACTGATACTATTTGTCTGAAAGGCTGAGCATATCAGTCGAAATGTCTAATTGAGATTTTAAGAGACTAGGAATAAGTAGTCGGCATGCCTACTGGAACATGCAGAGGCCTCTGAATACGAAGCAAGTTATGGCTTGAAGAAGTGAACTAATGGGAGTTTTGGCGTCTGGAAAATAAAACAATTTGGTGTACAGGTGTCTACGAGGAATTCTGGAGACAGATGTTCCAGTAATACGACTGACTGCATTTGGGTGTCGCTTGGAGTCAGGCGAGTATATTGTTCAGCATATGGGCCACCCTGCTACAAAGATACCGGTTATGCAACGGAAAGGAACTGCATGATACACCGAGTTCTCACCGTTCCAAATTAAGAGCCGTTTAATCAACTGGACGAGACTTAGAAAGAGATCCCACCTGTATTTATTTTTAAGTTACTACCAATTTCTGCAACTTGGAGACACCGGGGCCTACAGAGCCATCTGTGAGTACCTCTGTCGTAAGGCATCTATCCACAAACAGGCCGTTGATATCATCCGAACCTAAAAGAAAGCTGGCAAAGTGCTTAAGCTGCATCACAGATGTGCTGCTGCGTACGGTTACGGGGAGCCTAATCCAGATCAAGCTGTAATATGTAGTAAAGAATCCATACCTGACCCACTCATTGCCTCTCTCCATTGCCAAAGTTAGTGTATGATTTATAAGGTCGCATGGCGCTTCATATTTCCATATGTTCTCGTCAAGTTGTCGCCAAGAAGAGGAGAAAGGAAAGCCCAAGCAGTATTAAGGAAAGACCAAACCAGGCTAAACAACTAGGATAAGAGAGAGGTTCCCATCCATTTGGACCACTTCAGACCGCGCCTGGGATTTGATTGATGCATATAAAAACACCTTCATTGTCCACCCATAGTAATGTTCGAATACATTTTTCAGACATATATATTCGAAAAGATACCGACAGCTTTATCTACGGAAGCGGATTCTTTGACTCGACCTGGAAATTCAAGGGGATCTGGCCAAAATTCACCGAGCTGTTAGGCACAGTGCAGAGCATCATGGCGGCTACGGCGGACATGTGCCCAATTTGGCATCAACAAACAAAAATAGGCAGTTTTATCAGGGAGTTGATATAATGTTATCAGTATTATTTATTGATGTCTATGTAGCATATCTTGACGTTTTAGTGAGCCCTGAGATGCATGTCCTTTGAAAACACATTGAATCTGCCGTGGTACTTCGCTCAATATATATGATCCTTCAAATCAAAGCGCTTGAGTAATTTAGCCGGCATTACTTTTTTGAAGAAAGGAGTTACTGAGTTACTTCTTCTTTTTGAGTGATTCTTCTGCACATTCATTAGACATGACTTTCATCTCTGCTTGATAACCTAACTTAAAGTGCGCTATTTGTATGTGGCATGAAGTTTTCCTTCTTTCAGGCTGGGGATTTCCACTACATGGGATTAAAAAGCGGTAAAAATCTTTAATAAAAAAATATTGCCGGACATTTCCCATCACTAATTGTTGTGACTGTATCTGTAAAAATGATGTGCACCTGTAAATTCAGGAATAAGTTATGATTATTGTTATTATGATTATTATCTGAGGTTCAGGGAATATCCAGCTACTCACTACGGACAGTTGTACCGATGTTCAAACAGCCTATGCAGGCGTTCGGAAATGCCCCGTGGCGGACGGAACATGTGGACTACGATAACCTTGTTTTGCACACTTGGAAGTCCCAGCACATTCTCTTTAGCCCGAAAGGCATAGATAGTAACTAAGTGGTGTGGCACACTAATTGGTCACCAGTAACGGGCACTTAACTCTCGTTGCTTGCCCTAAATCTGATGGAATTTATTGAAGAAGAATTTACACAGAACGCTGATGGTATAAAACTCCATTCCAGCCGCTAATTTGTAGTTACGTGCGAGTGGGTAAATTCTACAAGTAGCTTAATTTCCGGGCCACGGAAGTGTAAGTGCTTACGCACTTATTTAAAGTAAAACGCAAGTTTTGGTTTAAGCCGTCTTTCCTCTAGAATTAATAACCTAGGAGACAGACCATGGCTGAAACTGCCCTTCATGGAGGGTAAGCAGTTTTACCATGGTCAGAAGACTTAACTTCAACAAGCAGAAATAAAAATTCTCACTGGACTACAACTTCAGAGTTATCAAAATCTAGGATTAACTCATTATAAAAGTGACCAGCAAAGTCCGACACCTATCAACTGCAAGGGATTGCAGGTATCCAACAGGCGAAATTGTAGAAGCGCCTTACAACTTGGAAACTAATCAGAATGCTGTCTTGCGACCATTGTAAGGTCATCTCTCGCCATCTCAGTAGGCCACGTTGGATGATTGGTTTCGTGCTAATGAGTGTTTCGTTTATCTATTGAAGTTGCAGACATTGTTGCCGTTCCTATGTTATGAATTTTACTCATTTATGCCCCGTTTATGATACTGCCTTTGTTGGCTGCCTGTTTCGTTAACTGTTTTCATTGTTTACATCGTTTGGGGGACACAATTCAGTTTTAGAAAGTGTTCTTTGCATATTTGTTTGTTGAATTCTATTTCTCCGTGTTATGTTAATGGATTAATGTACATTTATCTGCGTTGTGTTGTTCTTGTTGTTTTAGAAGTTGGTTAATCGTTAAAAAGGCCGTAATGCTGCCTGTGATTCCCCTGATTCCCGAATTACTTCGACGTTTACAGCCTTTATCTGGTTGTTAACGAAGTTTGTGCAAATGTTAACACGTTCCGTTGCTGTTCATTAACACTTCAGCTGAAATTCCTCGAAGAAGAATGCTTTACCTATTCGTTTTCATAGGGTCATGGAGTCTTGGCAAACTTCTACGAGCAGTGCTAGCCTGGCTAGCGCAACGTGTGTTGGTGTTTCTGCGGTGTTTGAGCAGATTATACGACCTAGACATTTTACTGTCTGGAGTCAAGTCAAGGAAGCGATAAATACGTTTCAGAAAGCATGCCAGGAAGTCACTTAACTCAATGTTTAGATGACAAGTACCCACTACGTTGTGGGGAAATGTAATCGATATAAAGGAAATGCTGAAGTGAAGTACCACTCTATTGTGCTTCCACGTACTTTTGGTAACCGGAAAAAGCCGGAGGGCACCAAACAGCCAGTCAAGGGGTAACATAGGAATTTTTTAAGAGTAGTTTTTTAGATTGGAGTACATTGGTTGTAAATCTAGAAGTAGAATACGTTAAGATTTGAATCACTTTATTTTTCCAAGTTTCAAGATGGTGCACAACCATCCATGTGATGTGAGCCATCTTGCTAAAGACCCTTGGTCCAGACGATTATCCGAGGAGGAAATGAAGGTTGTTCGACCCATGCCGACAGTGGGGTCTGAACCGGATCGTGTTGCGAAGTTTGTCGAAGACGTTATGTCGAAGGACATAACTTATGACTATGTGAATAATATCCGGAGGAAAATAACACCAAGTAACATACTTCCTTAGTAATTTTTATTCTGCAGGTTATGAATCTCAGGCAATAGTATTCTCTAAATTAAGGAGCAGTGGTCGGCTGATAACCTGGAGTGATGGTGAGCATCACCAGGTTGATCGAGTCTGCTTCAGCAGTACCGATCAAATGGCCACCTACCTCCAATTTCTGGAAGTGGTATGCTTCGGTTCAATGTATAATACGAACAGGGGCAAGGAAGTCTATTGCGACAGCATTAACATGAAGTATAGCTATAAATTGTTTCAATTTGTTGTGACTGACAACTTTGGTAACGGTCACCAAATTATCTTTGGGTGGACTAAACGAGAACAAAGGACAGGTGCAATATGGATGTTGGATGTCTTTAGGCACACAATAGGTGAAACTTTGTCAACACGAACATTTGTTGCTGATCTTACTGTGGCACTGAAGGCAGCTGTCGAGACTCTCTTCCCTAACGTTGATGTTGTCCTTTGTGTATTCCACGTTTGCAGAGCGATAGGCAGAAGGGTAACCTTTTCAAGTAAGTGTTTATGTGCACCTAACTTAAAGACGAGAAATCCAATACTCAATATCCGTGCAGATTAGTTCAAGAGGAATCAACCAGCAGGTAAGCTGTAAATAGTATAATGACGTCCAACGCAGGTTTTATGCATATAACTGCGTCATCAACGCCGTCAGCATGGATTTAAGTCGCATGCGGATGAATTGTAGGCGGCTTTGGTCTCCAGCATTCTACAATGATGTCCTGACATTGGGCAATAAAACTAATAATAGAGTTGAAAGCCCCCATGAGCAGATAAAAAAGAGGCTAAGAAAATGTGACAAGCCACATATATCGATGTGGAAGTCGTATCAGTGGGATACCAGAAGAAGCGAAAGAAAGAGATCGGAAATGAGATTGCTGGGCTCTGGGAATCAAAGGTCTGCTGGACCTAAAGGGCCCCAACCGATCCTTGACAAACTGAGTCCATACGCAGCAAGAAAAGTCGTGAAGGACTTTAAACAGCTAGCAGCAGTTTACATTGAAAACAAGTTATCCGACTGCGTTTTCCTTTTAGACGGTTACAGGAATCTGGAAGTTGATGTGCGTCAGGGGATGTGTTCCTGTAATTTTCATAAGACCTGCCTGCTCCCCTGTCGGTGCATGCTGATAGCTCACTTGCGGTTCCGAGAATTTACTGGTAAGTTGACGTATAGTGCTTCACCAAATGCAGTTGCTCGCGTGTTGCAAAATTGTCAGCGATGGATTTGAAGTGAGCCGCACACTACGATTCCTGACGCAGAGATCGAAAGCGTTTCATCGGGGTTGCTGTTTGCCGCCTTATGAAGCGCAGACTTAACAAGCGAATGTCTCAATTCAGGAGTGAATATGGTTACGTACAGGCCACAAACCTAACGAAGCGCTGCATCAGTTTAGCAGAAGAGGGCGTGAAGGCAGCCGACAGGCAACAGCTCAACGATGAAGCGTAGGCTATTTTCCTACTCCAATCCTTAAAACCTGCCTACTCTTAATCATGAAGTTTACGCCATCCGCCGTTATAAGTATAGACGAGAGCCCTTACATATAGGTAACTCCAATTCACTTCCACCTTACACTTAGATGGCAAACTGAATTGTACACGTAGACTTCGCTGTAATAGCACTGGATTATAAAGAGTAAAGTGATATAAGCCTGTTTTCATTTTTGAAATTGGATTCCATGAATACTTTTCATGCCCCATCTAACATGCTCACTTATTGTCTTCGCCTACAGGTCAACGACGTTGAATCTGCCTACTGGATTGCCATTTATGTGTCTGTCAGCACGGAAATTTTTTGTCATGTAAATTAGCACACTTTTTTACCTGATGCTACAAGCTGCATTTCCTAATAGTTGCTTTCGGAGTGGACTCCTGGGTTACTACGGGCACATGTACATTGTTTCCAAAAACCATGGTATCGCTACGTAGGCAAGTTGTCATTCATGTGCGAAAAAATGAAAGACTTCCAATCACTCCATAGCTTCAGATTGTTGGATTATTATCGGAATTCCTGGAATCCGTAGGGGAGAAGTCCACGAGTTCGCACGTTCTAAACATTTTCCGTCACATTCAGACTATCGTAACGAGTAATTCGTTCACACTCGTCTGCACAGGCGCGCACTTAACGAAGGAGTCTAACAATATTTCCTTCCCATAGTTTCAGCATTATTCACAAATATCAACGGAAGAAAACGCATATTTCTTCGTGCAAAAATACGTGTTTAGGTACAAAGTATTCAACACATTTAGAGTGTCATCTGAGCAAGTGTTCATCAGTCATTCCTCCAACATTCTCCTTTCTCTATCTCGTCGTAGTAAGACGTCATCCTGCAACGTAGAACAAAGGAAACATTTGTACTTTCTGCGGTATATGCTTACATGTAGTCACTGGGAAAAACGATAAGCAAGGGTCACGCATGCACAAAGTTTTTCAGAAGAAGTTTGATCAGCCGACGATCTCTCCTTGTTTCGAAAACATACACCTGATATCTCAGGTGCAACCAATGCACCTTACTACGCAGATCCAGTGTATCAGTTAGCATTTCGAAAAACACATGACGACAAGGAAGTAAATTGCTTCTGAAATCGCCCCCATAAATTATACAACTAGTCATGTCACCTAGAATACACAAAGGGGAGCGCTATACAACTTCAGGTATTGATTTACGTTCCCTTGTTATCCCGTAGGATTGCAGAGGACAACAGCTAGAAATAGTGGGGGAATAAGAAAAGAACTGTGAGGCACGCCACTTACCGTCGGGAAGCAGCTAGATATAGAGCGGCCAACTCTAACTGACTGCTACCCAGTGTAAGGATAACCTCCACGCCAACTTAGTCACTTTCGGGGTACACCCATAAGCAGATGTCCCTCATACATAATACCCTGGTTCAGCCTGTCAAAAACCCTTGAAAACTCAAGCAGACAAATATGAATAGGCTTTCTCTACTCAACAGAAGTTGTTTCCGAATTCCTGGGCTGGAAAGTTTGCTACCTCGAAGTAGGTGTGGAGAATCTGCAATCCTGTGATACTAGGTGAACTAGTAGTCTTCCATTCGATCAGTAAACAAAGAAAAAAAACTAACCTAGTATAAGGTTATGGGTGCATACACGACCCAAGAAGAGTAGAAATTATCCGTTCTTCGTGTATTCACTTGACCAGCAAGTTTTAGTCATCTTGGGTTGTCAGGAACGCCCAACATAACACGATATAAGCGGTTCTCTTAGACTCAGTGTAGGAATTCAAAACGTTCACAGTTTCCCTTTCCTTTCTTCCGTGTGGACATTCAGGAAATATAACTGTAGCCATCGTCTTCAAAAACTACCAGTGATAGTTTCTGTGTGATTATGCGTACAATCCACATACATCTCTTTCCAACTTCCTTGTCATGGTGCAGTTTTGTGGACTCATAATCATCACAAACTCTCTGCATTATCATAAAAATACTTCGAAAGTTGACATACTCTCATAAGCCAACTACTTCAGGTATCTTCATCCCAAATGCTCAACATGCCAATGATTTCTCAGCTACTCCTCGCTATTAGGCAGATGGGAGGCTGACAGAAGATCCATTGCATCCCTTCACAATACTTTATTGAGTAGCATACACGCAGTAATTCAATCAGGGAGCACAAATGCTCAGACACCTGTAAAATCTCATTCCCCATTAGACTGAAAATGCATACAGTGAATTCTTACAGACTGCCCACCATAAGTCTGCATGGTCAGCAATAACATAAGAAAGTAAATGTGAGATATATGTGTACATTAGTACACTTAACACAGGTAATAACCTAACATCTTTCTTTTACCTTCCAAATACATTTTTACCGCTTGAAAAGCAATTTATGCTCTAACAACGAAAAATTTTACAGAGCGGACCTTATTCATACTAAATTCACATTATGAATGGTTAACTTACCCAAACAGAGTGGCTATACCACAAAACCCACAACAAGTCAGCTTATAGGCAGTAGGTCGGTACTGACATGCCCGATGTAATGCAGTTAGACAGCTTGAAATACTGCATAGCAAATCGAGCCATTGAGTGAAGGGAACCATAACAAACGGAGACGTCGAGAGAAATTACCCCAAAACAATCTCGTTTCATAGAAAATCTGAGCGAAATATTGACCAGCAATGCTGGCTACGCAACATTAAGTTTACATGAAAACATGCTGTTTACCGGCACTCACTACAAGGCTGTCACGACCCGTGAAGACGGTGTTAAGATGTCCTGTTACTCCATTTGGCGCATTCAAACAGGCTTATTACCTGTGGATGCTGGAGTCGGAAAAGTGAAGATATTTGGCTTTTAGTCATTATATTCATCAGGATTATGAATTTTTGTCGTGTAATGTTATCAAAATGCATGAATTATACAGTTTTGGAACCATCAATGAAGTACAATATGTAAACAGTTTGTGCATACCCTCCTTCATAAACTTTTCACCATTATCTCAGGCAAAAAACGCAAACTGTCACAATGGAAGTATTAGCTTCAAGCTTTATTTTTCTCCAGGTAATACCTGTAATGTCTAGGTACAAACCAGGTTTTTAGTTAATGCAAAGACAATACTTCCACTCGTTCAACCTGTAAATTTTCTGCATGCTTATTTTGCTGGGATGTTCCATTATATGAACATGAAGCACTTATATCTTCCAATGACAACGGGTGGGATTGGGATTACCTTCCTTTAAGATACGTGCAACTTATACATAAACTTACTCATGCCTGCAAAAATGGTGTGTTTCTGTATATGCGGGAATAAATATCATATTATTATTATTAGTCTACCTCTGATATGTTATGTCTGGAGAATCGATGTAAACCATTGTCATTTCTAAGCGTGGAATAGCTTTGAACTTCTTCGATTTAAAGCTTATCGCTTATGCAGAGGCCACTCATAATTAACCGGCGGTGTTCCAAAATTGAACGGATACTCACTTCGAAGGGCAGAGCCCTTGATTAAGCGTTATTGAAAATACGAGCGATGTATCCTGGAGGTCTGCATGGACCAGTTCTGCTACAAGTCGCTTTTTCCGAGAAACTGAGGTGAATGGAATGTCTTAGCCGCAGGTCTCCCAAAAAATTGAGTTTCGGATACCCGAAACACCAAGTCAAGGCCACTGTTGTCAATGCGAACCCACTCGCGTTTGTTGGTACCAAGCTGTAGAAGGGCCTCAGTACACCAGGAAGAAACCTTTTTGATTCATGTCTAATGATAGCCGTGGTGTCAATTAGCTTTTAAGTATAACATGAACAAACAGCCTCTAGGCCGTTGGCTTGTAAAAGGGCTCCGCCCTTTACAAGCAGTCGCAAACACTGACGATAAAGAAACTAAATACAGGAGGCCTGAGAACGCTGCCTTTCACAACGCCACTTGTGATGCATATCATTATTATTATTATTAGTCCCTTGGGTTCCTAATGGAACATAGGGCTTCAGTAGCACGTCTCCAGTGAAATCTGTTCTCCGAAATCTTTTGAACCTGGCTCCACGACAGCCCAGAAGCTCTCATTTCGTCCTCGCACCATCTCCTCCATGTCACCCTCACCTCGGATACCCAACTCGTCGCTTCCCATGTGGATTCCACTGGGGGGTCTGGCCTGACGCGTGATGTCCTCAGTCGGCTTTCTCAGTGTACGCAAAATCCATCTCTACTTCCTTCTACATATTTGTTGAGCGATAGCTTCTTGGTTGGTTCCTTCCCAGAGCTCCTTGTTGCTTATTCTTTCTGGCCATCTGATCTTCAGTAGCGAGCCAGCGTAAGCAGTTGTTGATGAATGTCTGTAATTTGTTGGAAATCCCTTTCGTAACGCACCAAGTCTCTGAGCCATACAGAAGCACTGACTCGACCTTGGTGTTGAAAATCCAGTTCTTGTTCTGCATGCTGAGTGCAGAAGATCTCTACACTGGTTCCAGGCTAATGAACGCCTTTCTTGCTTTTCCGATTCTGACCTTGTCATCGTCGTCTGTGCCACTTGTAGTTGAAACAGTGCTTCCTAGACAGGTGAAGGAGGTTACCTCCTTTAAGTTTCTCCTGTTGATGGTGACTGGAGTTTGTTGTTGTTGTTGAAGTTGTTGGTGCGGTATCTTCATCACTTCTGCCCTCTCTATATTCACCTGAAGTCCCGTCTTCGCTGCCCTGCCTCTTCTGTTAACTCGTTAGCTTTCGCCTGTAGGTCTTCAAGTTTGCGTGACATCAGGCGCAAGTCATCGGCGAAATCCAAGTCTTCTAGGTTCTTTTCCGCGGTCCAGCCAGCGCATCCCCCTCTTCTCACAGCTCCCCACTGTTTGCTGCATGATCCAGTCAGTTGAACACAATCAGGAATATCATGGGGGATAGTAGGCAACCTTGTTTCACCCCTGTCTTCACTTCAAAGGCATCACTGAGCTTCCCATTGTGAATTACTTGTCATGTGGCATCTTCATATGGTTGTTGAATGAGGCTGATAAAGGTTTTTGGTATTCTGTAGCATTGAAGCAGTTTCCAAATTACCTCTCGGTCGACGGTGTCAAAAGCCTTCTCAAAGTCGATAAAGTTGAAGTGGAGTTGAGTTGACTGTCATTCTATACTCTGTTCTATGATGATGCGAAGCGTTGCAATTTGGTCCGCACATGATTTGTATTTCTTGAATTCAGCCAGCCTGTTCCGGTCGTAGTTTTGAATCCAGTGCATCCTTTAGCCTCTCCAGGATGATGCGGCTTAATACTTTGCTTGCTCTTGGTGAAAGGAGAGTGATTCCTCGCCAGTTCTTGCAAACACTGAGGTCTCCCTTCTTCGGCAGTTTGACAAGGTAACCCTTCTTCCAATCGTCAGGTACCTTCTCTTCCTTCCACACCTTCTGCAATAGTGGTGTGAGCATGTCCGCTGTTGCCTCTACGTTTGCTCTAAGTGCTTCTGGCGGTATCCCATCTGGTCCTGCTGCTTTCCCACATTTCAGTAGCTTTATGGCACTCAGGACTCCCATTTTTGTTGGAGGATTCATGTTCACTTGTATTTCAGCGGCTGGGCTGTAGGTGGTATTTCTGGAAGAAGTGCAGGTGGTGGTGGTGGTGGTCGATTCAAGAGCTTCTTGAAGTGGTCAGCCCATTGTTTCCTTTGTTTCTCTTCTTTCGTAATTAAATTTCTTTCATCATCTTTTATTGGTTTCGTCTGCGTTGATTTCTTCCCAGATAGCAACCTGGTTATTTGATACAATGTTGTCGGGTTTCTGTCTTTCCTACCAGCCGGCAGCCTGTTCTACTTCACTTGCCAGTGTTTCGTAGAAGTGTCTTTTGTCTTTCCGTGCACTCTTCACTTCTTTGTCCAGTGTTTTATACATTGTACTCAGTTCCTCCTCTTGTTGTACATCCTTACACTGTACTGGTTCATCTTCTGCTTCACCATCCTCCTCTCCTTTATCAGCTTCCATGTGTCCATCTAGATCTATTCCTTATCTTCTTTCTTCTTCCTTTCTAATACGGCTGTGCAGGTTTATTTCCACATCTCTTTCAAAGACTTCCAGTGTTCTTCCACACAGGTTTCTTCAGGTGTGTTGCTCGATATCCCCCATTTTGTCTTGATGGCTGACTGCCGTGAAGATCTCCTTTGTAGTTTCATCCTTCAGTTTCCGAGTGTTGTACTTGAATTGAAGTATATCACCAGCTTCCTTGAAGGCTTTTAACTTGATTTCGAAGGTTCCTTGCACCGGGTAGTGGTCCGAACCTACATCTACTCCTCTTCTTGACCTTGTGTTCAGTAGACTGCGTCTCCATTTTCTTGAGATTGAGATAAAGTCGATTTGATTTTTAGTGTGTCCATCTGGTGAAATCCATATCTTTTTGTGGATATCCCTGTGCTTGTACACAGTGCCTCCAATCACCAAATCGTTGAGTGCACAGAATTCTGCAAACAATTCTCCATTCTCGTTCATCACCTCATCGAGCGCCTCTCGACCCATGGTTAGTTCTCTTCTTGTGCTGTCCCCTCCCAGTTTGGCATTCATGTCGCCCATTAGAATTTTGATGTCGCCAACTGGCGTCTTGTCCAATGTTGATTGAAGTTGTCTGTAGAATTCCTCCTTTTTCTCTTGCTCTGCATTATTTATAGGTGCATAGCATTGTATGATCGTGACCTTTCTTCCTTTTGAGTTGAATCTTGCTGTCATGATCCTGGGGGAGATTGGTTCCCACTGCATGAGAGCCCTCAATGCTCTTGGGGACATCATGATAGCCACTCCAAAACTCAGTGTGTCCTCGTGATTGTCGTCCGGGTGACCGGAGTAGATTATTGATCCTCTAGTTGACAGTTTGGAGACTCCACTCCCATTCCAAGCACTTCAGTGTGATACCTTCTCATCTCTTTTGCGATCTGGGCTGCCTTGCTGGGTTCAAACATCGTGCGGACATCCCATGTCCCCACGTTTACTTTCGTTTCCATCGAGAGAAGACGCGTCGGCCAATTGGCTTCCCGAAGGTTCTCACCAACTGGCATCATTTCGCCTCTCCGATTCCAGCGAGGAATAATTTTATTATTTTTTATATATCGTTTGTTCTTTGAAGTTTGTTTAGCGGTTAGATTTGTTTTCCGGTGTAGGGTTGCTAGCCCTATGCCCAACCTTCCCTCTTTACCCGGGCTTAGGACCGTCTAGTAACTAGCGAACTAGTTAGCCAGGCGATGCGATGTATCCGGGAGCTTTGTTCGGACTCGTTATAAAACCTTTTCAGTAGTTCACAATTGAACGGGGATTAGATTGGTGGGTCTATAGTAGCTGACGCTGGCCGTATCTCCACTTTCGGGATACGGAATTACAAAGCCATCTTTCCATTCAGGGGGATACGTTACAGTCTCCATCGCAAGAGTGAACAATTTAAGGAGAATCAAGGAAATATCCTGCTCACTCTTCCTGGGGGCTATTAAATAGAGACAGTTTACTCTCACTCCTTTCACTGATCCCATAGTTTTAATGGCTTTCAGCGTTTTTACTAGTAAGCACCACAGTCAAAGGCGACCGCTGAACAGTGGTAGGGTATTGAGAGAAGCATATGTTTTGCAGCTGAAATTCGAAGTCCAGTAATCGAACAGTTTTTAAATCACGTCTGTTTTGCTGTAGACTGCCTCGTTATGAGGCGACTACTCCATGCTTCTCTTTGCATGAAAACATTTTTTGGAAGTGACGCTAGACTGTATATCCTGCAGCTAGGTTTGAGGTCTTTTACCTCCTCTCTTCAGGCTTTTCGTTGGAGTGGCTTTTTGACGAATTCAAGTGTCACATGGATCAAATGCAACACAGAGAAATCCTCGGTGGATTAGCCAACGTTTGACCGTCGCCTGAGCTTTTGCAGCATACGAGCGGAGTGTTTTCTCAGTGGTTGTGTGGTTTAACCGTGTTCACAGGGACACGACAAGACATTCCTGTATAAATGGAATACCATGGTTATCACTGGGTGGGTGGGTCGACCAACGGGGAGGACCTAGGAAGCCCTGTAAAAAGTCTCCAGCCCATACCTTTAAAGCTACGATATTCAGTATTCCTTAAAGCTTGCTTATTTCACGTTCTTAGCTCTGGGATGGGTAGATGACAGAATAGCGTTCTACAATGAACATTGGAAAATTCACCACCGATATGAGTAGCTGCGGGGATGCTACGACGGCAAAATGCCACTTCCAAAATGCTGCCACGAGGCCCAGGTGCATTGAAATATTGGCCCCCCTTTAGCATCTACCACGCCAAGTATCTCATCGAAGCACTGCGGACCACAAGCAGCCATGTGGTTAACTTCCGGAAGACTTAAGTCTCCAGTAATCAATTTAAAATTCTAACTGTATGTGGGGGACGCGCAAACCACTTGGTCAGGAGTTTGTCCCTTTACGCCGTCGAGCATAGTTCTCGGCATACGAGACTTAAGAGCATTTCGTACTTGTCACCACGCAAGGTGACCCCCAGTGAGTAGGGCTCTGCATTAGAGATGCTGCCTTCAGCCGTATTTGCCGTAATTCGGTTGCATATATCTATGGGACAGCCATCACCACGCCTATGATGTCGATGGTGCGATTCTGAGGGCAGGGATTTTCATAGATAGGGAATGCATGCTGATGAGCAGTGGTGCAAGTAGGTTTCCGCTGCTGATTAGCCTACTTATGATGTCTGTTACCCTAGATGGTGTGCAGTTAGTGTTATAAACGAGCTGAGAATCCCCACTGGTTTGTAGCAACGGAGGAATGGGTCAACTTATAACATCCAAGCGTGTTGGATAGGGGAGCCGGCTTATCAACAAGTCTTAGGTCCCTACTGATGTCCCATGTTGAGGTTAATCGTCGGTGGGTATCACTTTGGGCAGTTCCAATTTTGTGTCATCGTCGTGTGGGCTGGTCTTGGTTGTCATAGATCGTGTATCTGGCTTGGTAACCGAAGAAATCAAGAGACCCAGGTGCACCAACTCTTCATTGACAGGAAGGATGATGTACCCAGTCCTAGGGCGACTATTGTGTGAGTCACAGCCTGGTGCAGTGTTCTGGCAGGGAAGATGAAATTCTTCACCACTTGTTGCAATGCCAGATGGCAGCATGCTGTGGTTCATGTGTTCGCCGAAGTGACGTTTGATAACACGGCACCCACCCCTAGTGGGTGGGTTATGACAACGT
Source organism: Heterobilharzia americana (assembly GCA_944470555.2). Classification (NCBI taxonomy): domain Eukaryota; kingdom Metazoa; phylum Platyhelminthes; class Trematoda; order Strigeidida; family Schistosomatidae; genus Heterobilharzia; species Heterobilharzia americana. The sequence goes on along the minus strand of OX104129.1, from coordinate 55,768,381 downwards.
GTATGAGCTGAAAGCTTTCGGTTAGGAACAATGGCTTATGTTTCTTGGGAGTGTGCATTTGTGCTGCGACCTTTCCAAACACTATTGGACAGGATGGATTTAAACCTACCGCGTTCGCACTTCGTATTGAGTTTAAATTCCAGTGTTGTGTGTGAGGGCCTTCCTGCCTTAAGTTCCTACTTGAAGAGGTTGTTAACTATGCCTTGACGAGTGTGGTCTGCCTTTCGAAAATATTAGGCCCAATACATGATCACGCTTTTACGGAGAAGTAGAGGTTTGTTCTCACCCAAATATATGCAGCGTCCTGGGAGCATTTTCACACCCAGCCGAACCAAAAAGTGAATTCCGCCTAATTCCATTTAAAGTCACCACCTGTGATCTCGTGACTATATGAAACGCAGGATGAGTATCCGAGGGCCGTAACCAGTTGAGTTTCATTGGATAAATCTAACCATTACTGCGCTCCCCATATAGTCTGTGGCGACCCATGGAAAGTCAGTTATCTTTTCCAGCCTGGATACCGTCAGCATGCTTGGGAAGTAGATCAGGCGACCTTCAACCTTCTTTTTTCGGTCACTCTGGAAGTGTGTACATGAGAACAATTATCTCTCCATCTGGTGCATCTGCATGGCAACGAAACTGACTGCTGATTATTAAGGGCGGTGTAGGTATGAAAGCGACTCTTAATAAAAGCAATTCTCTAACGACAAACCTGGCACTTATGAGAACGATTTACAGGCGAGAGGAGCATTAGTATCTGAAGCTTTTGAACTTATCAAACAGACTCAGGGACAGCTCATATCCCTTGATTGGGCATAGTTGATGACATTTTTATATACATCACTGTACCTTGTCCATCTGTACTTGTAGGGTTAATTTGACATCCCAGTGACATTCGTGAGTGATTTGATACAGCTTTATTTTCATCAGAGGAAAAGGGAATACCTTTATCTTAGATGTTCGATGCACAAATTTTATCCACCTGAACAGTCTGATTCAGCGCAGATGGAGTCTCCGGTGTCCGTGTTCGCCTCATGCAAAGTAGTCAATGTTTGTTTCCCAAGAGGCTGGGGATACCAATAGAAGCGTTGTTTAAACCTGTTGCGCATTCGTATTTATCGAAAATAACTGGCTGATTAGAAACCGGAATCCGCGTTTATTTTCGGCCACGTCTTTTTGGCTGCTGCGACGAAGTTAAAGTTAGTGGTAGGGAGTGAAGGGCTTCAACATCTCCATAAATTGTTTGGTCAACGCTGTAGCTGATAGAGATGTAATGAATAAAATATTGTTGCCTTTTGGCATTCTAAGTTAAATTTTGTTTCGCGTTGTATCTATCATTAGAAATTTATCCCTGTTACACTTCACATCGGCTATAACCAGCTAATTTTGATTAGGGGTCGGGTGTTCCTTTGCAGAAAAGTACCAAACAGTCATTTGAAGTTCCTTCTCAACTCGCACCTTGGTGATATTGGTGTCGTTTTAGAGCCCTTCTTTCATTAAACGATAGAGTCCTTTGGTTTTGGAGTCCGTTGCTAGCCGTATTACTACTGGGGCAATCGTTTCAGCAGCACGTAGATTCTTAACTTAATGAATGTGCATGGTGTAAACGTTAGTTGTCAGAAAACACCTACGCTACCGTGGCCGAAATTGAAAAAACGAAAAATTCCTCTACCCAAAAAAAAGCGGAACAGAACGACAGGGATCAAACTTCAAGAAATAGACATGAGAGTAGAAAAGCCATCAGTATTTCTTACCCCACTATTTATACTGTATCTCCTCCTACTCACATCTATAGAATAATCCACCTACAGTAAAGGCAGAAATTATCAGTGACTGTTCGATACAGATTGTTACGAACCAGCTGACCTGATGTCCCCAATACTGTTAGCTGTGTTCACCTTGTGAGCTGTCTCATTACTAGCGGGTGATTGGATTGTTGCGTTATATTGACCCGAGAATGACAAAGTTTAACTTGGCGAAGCTCAGAAAGACACTTAGAACTCCTCAAAAGCATTCACCAAGTCTAATTAAAAAACAGACGAAATCATTTTCAAGCTTAAAACATAGGAAAAAGCAAAACAGCTTTGATTTACTAATAAATGCATCAATGTAAATTCATTAACCTCTCAACTTTTAATTTAGAGGTTCCGATTTTTGAATGAAAAGCTGTATACTTGTTCAAGCAAAGAAGCAGTGAATTTGTTTAAGGAGGATCCTGAAGCATTCAATGTATACCATGAGGGTTATCAGCTGCAGTTGTCAAAGTGGCCACAAGATCCCATCCTTTGGGTTAAAGATGAGATCATTAAGCATTCTTCAGGTTTTGTTAATAGCTGTAAAGTAGCAGATCTTGGTTGCGGCGATGCCCGGTTAAGTCGCATGTTGTCCACTAGATACAAGGTGTACTCTTTTGATCTTGTATCCTCAAACGAACACGTTATTGCTTGTGATATGGCTCATGTATGTTGATTGTTGCCTTTTTCTTGTTGGTTAGCTCATTTGTTTCTAGTAGATGAATATGCTGAGATGAGCCAGCTTTTGGGCTTGTATACATTTCCTCCCATAAGACCTTATGACGTTAAGGTGTTTTGTATTATGCATACGACTTCGTGGACGATACATCTGAAAAAATTATGTGATACGCTTGTCATATCTTGTGATGCTGTACTTTCTACTTATTCAAACCCATCCAAACTTTAATACTGGAGTAAATTAGTTCTGTGAGTAGGCTTCTAGAAAGTACAACGATCTTACTTAGCTTCTGATCTACAAAATCCTAAGCTTTTGAGTTTGAGGACTGAAAGCGTTGTTGCCTATTTGTCCTTCTCCCTACATGTCTGTTCAGCTTTTCAGTCTGCTGAAATAAACCAGCTGAGAATATGGACGCCTTGTTTTTTATATTAAGTTGCAAACGTTGATCACTCACCGTCAAGTAAATAAAATAGTAAAACTCACCAACCAGTATGTGTTCATTTCCTGGGTTGCGAACTGCACTTAGTGGATGTTATCTTGTCATACTATACGGAGTAGGTTTGAATTATGAATTCATAAGCCATTGCTCCAGGGCCGAGTACCCAAAGCAATGAGTCGTCTTGACGAAAAAAGCGGTAGGAGTCCCTGCCCCTCACACTTTTTCGTTGTATTATCTTCACAGCTATAGGTCATTTGACCAGGCTTTTGACTTGTAACCAGTGGGTCGCGGGCTCCATTTAGGCCTAACCTACTTATGTTGGTGTACATAGGTAGTATCATTAGTCCTCACACGCTAGGTAATATGATCGAACTCAGTATGGTATATGTTTATGTACTAGATTGTGAGCCACACTTGTTCGAGGGTCTACGATATCACCTGTTCCTCAACATTAATTTAGGTGGGTTGGAGCTCAAATTTGAGACTCATTGGTTGATACGTGTAGCTCACTGCTTATTGCACAAACGTCGCATGGTCGTATTGCGTTTGTTGTCTCGTTTGATATTTTGTGATCAGTTAGGAGAAAAGAGATCTGTCGGATAAAATATAGTCACTAATTATGTGAAGAGAACTGAACCTTTAATCTAAGATTTGGAAGAGAGATGAGTTAAATTTAAAAGTTGTTCATTTTCAGTTAAATCAACCATTTTAAAAGTTACGTATGTGACTGTTTTCTTAAATTCTTTCAAAAGACTCAATTCACTTTTCGAATAATTTACTGCTGATAGCGAACTGAAGATATATTGGTACTCACCTAGTAACATCATTTGTGGGGTCACAGAATATTTTGTCACCTTTGCTGGACATATATATGATAGAGTAGTGTTTTGCTGTGCTATGAAATTGTACGTACTTGTGTCAATTTGAAAATGCGACTGGTATTTGTTAAATGCTATCTTGAAAGCAACATATGCCTGTACTAAGATTCTCATATGAGTAATGTGAATGCTGAGTTGAAGGTTCTAAGTACGAAAAATGATTTAGTTTTCAGTGTCCTGATCTGCGTTACGACGACCTCCTCAGTAGTTTAAAGTTCGTTGTTAATTGTCGTTGCCATACGGTAATCTGTAGACTGTCTCGTCAGGTGGTGTTGAGAGATGAATTTTAACTCAGGATCCACATGTTGTAGTCTGGTATCGGCTCTTTTTATGTGGGTTTTGATCCTATTTGTATTGCAGACCTGAACAGGTACAGTGAACTCTCAATCTGTGATTAATTGGTTCCAATTTGAATTAGCTGGACAGTTTCCGAGGTTTCCCTCATCACTGTAAGCTGTCAGCTTTTAATCGGTATGTTTTAGGTTTGACTCCAGTTTCACCTACCTGGACATGGCAAACAGGGCAGTTTCATAAGCCTCCGAACAGTAAGTTAGGTACGTAGACACTTGTATCGAGTGAAGATGCAGTAGTTTTTAAACGATGTTTCTCTGAGGTCCTATGGACAGAATTTCGGTTTGAAATTAGAACAGATTACTCAATCCAATCAACCAAAGCTGAAAAAGAGGCTGGTAGTAAGTGGTCTTTAGTGACATGTTCGAAATCTGACTTTAATGTGAACACTTCCACACCTTATGTTACTTCATATCTTAGAAATTTATTTAGCACCTTTTTCCTTTCTTTTCTGTTTTCTGCTAGTTCATTGTGTTGCATAAAGTTTTTTCTCATGAGTTGCTTTGCATACAACGGATGTTTTACTATTTTAGATTTACTCTGTTCTCTGCAGTCATGAAAGTTTGGAAGTTTTGGGCTTATTTGTTCCGTCTATAAGCAGGTTCATTTTCATAGCTTAAAACCGGGTACCTTAGAGTAATTGTCATTTTCAGCATGTGAAATTGTTTCGAATATGCTTTTCGTTGATCACATTAAGATTATTCATCTAGTTAGTTGCATAAATTTGTTTGGAAAAATTACTTTAATTACCTAACAGCTGCATCGGTAGCGCAAATTAACTTGTCAGTCATTCTAGAATTGTGATTCGACTAGCATTAGTGTGTTGTACATTCATCATGAATATCAACATAGTACCAGGCATTACTGCGTAACGGTCCGATTTGCCATACCTCATATCAGTACATCAAGTAAAAAGGCAGTGAGGTGCAAGATAAAGGGAAGAAAATTCACTCAAAAGAAATACAGAGTACGAAAAGAGAGAAAGGAAAAGTGAAAAAATGGTGAGATTTGGTATAGCGTCGTTAAGATGAGGATAATGTGTGTATACATCTGCGCCACTGACATCGGTTCTGAGTCATATCACCTAGAGTCAGTCACCAACCACTGGTTCGTCTTGTCCCGCCGATCCCAACCACCTAGTCTGCATCGTCCTACATGGCTTAAACCAACAGTCAGAGACTTCATACATTGGTGCCATGTTTTAGTCTGGCCACCTCGGACCTTTTTCCAGCCTGGACCCACCTCAGCCAACATTGTGTGACGAGGCAATCGGTGACTAGGCATACGTAGTACGTGTCCCAACCGTCTCAATCGATGAAGGTTCATAACTTCGTCAACTGATTTACCTCTACTCCCTAAAATTCTACTCCTGACTTCTGCTTCACTCACGTGGTGACACCACGGAATATGGCCTATACTACAAAGGCAACGGTTTTCAAACACCTGAAGCCTTCTTATATCCTCCACTTTCAATGGCCATGTTTCACAGCCATTGAGTAGAACAGAGCGGACTACTGTGCAGTACACGCGACCCTTAATAGACAAACGGATATCATGGCGGCGCCACAGTTGGCGTAATTTAGCAAAAGCCACCTGAGCCTTTCATATCCGTGCAGAGATTTCATCGGCCACTGACCCACCAGGGCTGATCCTACTTCCCAGGTAAGTGAAGTGGTCGGCACACTCAACCACTTCGCTCTCTACTGTTAGCCGTGGTACCGCTGAAGACCAGTTCTGGAGCAACAATTTGCCTTTGGGTGGTGAGAACCGCATCCCAACCATTCTGAAGTTCCCACTCAAAGTGTTCAGAAGACTCTGCATCTTGTCAGAGTCTTCACTTAACAGGACTATGTCATGTTATCTGCATATTCTAGGTCTAACGAAAATTCTCTTGCGATGAGGTCAACCTCTGTGTAATTAAGTGACGAGAGGGAGACCCCTATAAGGAAATCTATGATGAAATTGAATAAGAATGAAGACAGTGGGCACCCCTGTACAGTTATGTTTCATGCCCTTCCCCAATTTTCCCTTCCTTGATGTATGTTCCGTTGTTTACTTTTTAAAGATAAAATAGACGCTTGCTCATATGTTAACAGAACAAGTTGGTGGGTTGTTTGACCATCATTTTTGAGATTTCTCATTCAAATTTCTGGTTTAGGAATTAAAAATACCATTATTTTATTGTCATCATCATTCTACAGACACCCCTCGAAACAAATGAAGTTGATTTCGCTGTATTTTGCTTATCCTTGATGGGAACTAACTGTTCGGAATTTTTATATGAAGCAAATCGCATACTAAAATCGGAGTAAGCATTTTGACTTATTGTTATCATTGTACAATAGACATTTTAAAAATCTATTACTGTCTTCTTGTCTCAAATATTGACTTGTTAAACCAAGTAGTTCTTCCATTTTAGTTCTTTTGTTACATGTATCACACAGTGAGACGGTATCGTTAACTGAATAAATCCAGTTGGAGGTAGGATCTTCTTTTTGCCACAGTAAACAAACTGACGAGTTAACGAAAAGATTATGTTTTGAATGCCGTGATTAATTTCTGACGTCTTTTAAAGCTTGGGCGTTTTCACTTACCTTGATTTTCAAACTCCTCCTCCTCCTACATACCTTTGTATACTTTGACATCAGTCTTATTCTCTCCACTTGTTCTTTGTATGCTGCGGTGAAGTGTGGTAACTTAAACCGATGTGTTTCTGTGAGAGGTTCTATGTTGATTCTATCTGTCTGTACTGAAATGAATAATATTAGAGGCGACATATCATCTAGGTCAAAATATTTCATTTGGTGCTGATAACATGAAAACCACACAAATATAGGCTACCATCTGCGTTCTGCATCCCAGTGTGCTTTACTGTCCTCACTGTAAATTCATGTTTTTCCTCTTAATATTTTGTAATCGTTTGTCAAGAATTTTCATCAATTCTTGCGTTTCCCGACACTGTGCTACCTATTACGCACATGCTTTCCTTCAAGTCACTTTTAACACACTAGGTCTTTTTCTGATTGAAATCTTTTCAAAGGAAGGTTCGCAAATATCTCACTGATTTATTCTTGCTGTTGTGCCCAGTTTTGGCGTTATTCTCTCGAGAATCTTAGAAATCAATAAGTGTTTCTGTTAATTGGTATCGATACATAGATGGTCTAACTATGTGTGAAACATTTGACAACGTACTCTGAGAAAGAAATAGAAATTTATTTCAGTTTTCCGTTTCTTTTTCATGTTGTCACAATGTTGTACAACCGATTAATGTCCATGAAAATGATGCAGTCGTTTAGTTCTTAGACCACTATTACCTTCTAGTCATGATTGAAGCTACTGGTTTATGTGGTTTACAACTTCTTGTGTTTGACAGCATAAATCTGAACTTTTCTCTACAGACCTCTTAATATCGAATTTTAACAAACGTACCAAAGACTTATTGCTGTTCTACATAGTAACACTCATCAATTAGTGATCTTATCGCTCAGATTGCGAATGGTTTTGTTTTTGTATCGCCTCCGGGATGTATTCGATCATCAACATACCTAGACTGGATCAAAGTTTGTCGGAAGAAACAAATAGTAGGTAGAATCAATTAAGTGAGCTTAGGAAAATTCATACTTCTTGGTGTATAAGTATTTTGGCAAACTTTTCTGTTTTTAGATGGAATTAAGGGAAATAAAAGTTGTGTGTAGTAGCATTGCTCTACGCTTTCTTAATCGAGGTAACTCGTTTGTACAGTAGTCAACAGAATCGCACTACAAGTCACTAATCACTTCAGTTATTTTTTCTGAGGCTGGTGAGTCCGTTTTATGCATAAAGTTTTTTTATTTGCAACAAACGATTAGTCATTATTTTGCATTTTGATTTTTTCAGAGGACTTCTGCTGATTGTAGATGTAGCAAGTCGCTTCGATGGAGAATTCAATAATTTTTTGAAAAAGTTGAAACGTTATGGATTTTCCAAGCAATTCTCGGAGACAACTAGCGATACATACTTTGTTCGTGCGCTCCTTCGTAAAGTTTCTTCCTGCATTACTGATTCTGTAAAAGGCCTACCGAAATTGAAGTTAAAGCCTTGTTTATATAAAAAGAAATAAATGATATTTGTATCCCATGATTGTATATCCTATCAAATATATATCTTAACAAATTTGCTCAACGTTTTGTCTGTGTAGTATCTTTGTGCCTGTAACTGATAACTAAACATTTTATTCAATAGGACATCACAACTGCTTCATTTTAACTCATGGAAACTGTTATTGCCCATGTTCGTGAAGGGAATCTTCACGAAGTAAAATTATGGCTAGATGATATAGAAAATGATGTAAATCAAGGAGATGAACATCGGTTCAGTCTGTTGCATTGGGCCGCACGTGAAGGCCAAAGGAATATAGTTGATTTATTAGTTATTCGTGGAGCTCGAATTAACGCTACAAATATGGGTGATGACACAGCCCTACATTTAGCTGCAGCTCATGGACATTTTGATGTTGTACACTATTTGCTTAATTCTCATCGACTGTATGTAGACTCTGCAAATGAGCATGGTAATACGGCTTTACATTACGCCTGTTTTTGGAACCATTTGGAAATCGCTGAGGTAAGAACCGTTAATTAACTTTTAAAGTTACTTTGCATTGCCATATATTTACAATTCCTACAAGCAAGACATGAGAGCAGCAACAAAGCATGGTGAAATATGACACCTGTTATACCGCTGGTCAACGTAGTGTAATACATTTTTGAACTGCCAAGTCCTAGATTTGAGTCTTAACGAGTATAAAAACATGAGGACATATATATCTTTATCTATATGGTAGATATTAAGCATGGTGGAACATGCATCCTTTTTGCTGCTGTCAGCCGCTATTTAATATTATTGTTCTACTCACTGGTAGTTAAAATACATTTCATACCTAGGTCAGTCTTCGTATTTTGTTTGCTATTCACACCTATTGATTTGTTTGTCTATTTTTCGAAAATAATAATGGTGACGTGGTTCATTACTATTGACTTGTAATACCGATTACCCTATGATATAAATGAAATGATATTTACTAGCTAGCGATTCGTAAAGATTTTGGACTGCCTATACATGTAGTATTTCTATTCACTCAGGATATTGAGTGTCAGTACACGTAAATCACCTTGAATCAATTATAAAATCCCGTGGTGAACAAATTGTCATTGTTTCTGTGTTAGTAATATAAACCTGGTGAGCCGCTTTGTATCCTTATCTTATTATTTATTGTCATGTTCCTGGGACAAATTAAGCGAACTGACGCCAATAGACACTCGTAGAGAAAATATAGTTGTGATCTTGTGGAGGTTTGCTTCTCTCATTTCCCAACAATGAGAAGCGTTTGACACTCGCAGCATTTTCAAATGATAGAAAATATGTTTAGCTCAGGAGGATGATTTTAACGTTGTTCTTTGAGTTGAGATGATATAACCGAAAAACTCCATAAACTAGTACCACATTTTGGTCTGGCTACCTTGGAACTTCTTCCAATCCAATCCAACTTCAGCTAACATTAGGCGTCGAAACATCCGGTGGCTCGGCTTATGGGACACATGTCCAGACTACTTCAGTCGCTGAGGGTTCACACTTTTATCGTCTTGCTTAACGTTCTTGTCTAGTATTCTCCACCCAATCCAGGCATTGTTTATATAGAAATTGTGTCGTACATGAGCAGTGCAGCAAAAGTACCTGTGGTCTTTTCAAATTTTCTGCTAATATACTCGTCCCTTCATAGGTGGTCGGATATGTCGCTAGCCTCGAAGATGATGAAAGTTTGCAAATACCAAACGAGCTTTTCATGTCCCAGCCGAAATTTCGTCAGCAACCAGCCCGTTCAGGTTGATGCAGCTCCCCAATTATGCGAAGCGGTCGAAACATTCAACCGGTTGCCTTCTCATCCTTAAACTAGGTGTAATTGCGGACTAGTCCTAAAGCATCATGTTACATTTGAGAAGTGTGAAGCATACTCAGATTTCTACTCAGTGCGTTCACAAGACGCTGCATTTTGCTAGCGTTTTCATCTAACAGGACAATATCGTCTTCCTACTCCAAGTCAACCGGATGTCCTCCAGGGAGTAGATAAATTCTTCTGAAGTCACAGGTACCTTAGGTTATGTCCGTTAGTACATCTATTACGAAATTTAACACAGAATAAAACGAAGGGCATCCTTGATTAACATCAGTGTTTGTCGTCAATCCATATGCCCTTACATGGCCGCATGAGTTCGAGTAGAGAACTTCAATTGGTGTTACATACTTGGTTGATAGTCCCTTTACAGTCACAACATCTTATGCTCGACATAATGGAATGATGCCTTCAGATGGAAAAATATGACAAGTTTCGGCTGCTAGTGTGTATGCCTGTATTGCATGACTCATTGAAGGTTGAAGATTTGATCGATGCACCCCCATCCATGTCTGAAACCTGCCTAGTTTTCCAGAGTTTGTTGTTCTCCAGCTCCAGTTAGGCGTCGGATAACTATAGTCTCAAGGATTTTTGGCACAATATTAGTCAAAATGATTCTCCTATGGTTAGGAAAGGCATGGTTGCCACAAAAAGACTAATCTTCCTCCCTACAGACGAATCATCAGTGATGTAGATCAGTCTGACAGAAATGCCTCTGATTCCCATACACTACCTAGCATCTCTGCTACTCTTCTCAGTAATTTCTTACAGTCATCCTTGAAAACCTCTTGTGGTAAAATGTCAGGTTCTGCTGCTTTGCATCGTTTCAGATTCTATACAACCTCAAATTTAGGGAGAGTTGGAAGACTGGGTCCCATTCGGGTTCTGGCTGGATGCTGGACAACTCGAGTGTTGCTGTGAACAAGTTGAACTGTGTTTCAAAGTGTTCTGCCCAACCTTCTAGCTGTCTCGCCTGGGAGGTTATCAAGGTCTCATCTTTTTCTGTGACGGCTTCACTAAACATCATCTTGCCAGCATCCTTAATCGGTCTAAATAATCGCCGAGTATTGCCTAGTGTTGTTACCTTCTCCGTCGATCACTTTCGCCACCCACCACTGTTCATGGTCATTATGAAGGCTCTTAGTTAAATTACGTTTAAGTATCTTTTGTTCTTCATTTCAGTCATAGCCGGCTGAAATAAGTTTTCTAGCAACAAGATGTTGGGATGAGGTTGTGGAGGTTCATTGACGTTCTCTAACTTTCGATGTAGTTTTCCAACTATCTCTACTGGTGTTTGTGCAACAGACTGAATATCATGCCAGGTTTCCTCAGGATGAAGATTGCTGTCATGTCCAGATAGATTCTGAGTTATCTTTTCTCTAAATTCGTATCTGACATTCTCATCTTTTAATCGAGCGTATACAGGCTTCACTTCCTCTTGTCTTCTGTGACCAGTAAGACTGGTATTACGCGTGACCGTACTAACGCGTGATCGAAGTTAAAAATAGCACTCTAGAAAAAGTAGTAGTTCTCCACCGATCTTCTTCAGTGATAGTTTATAGCAATCCGATCTATCTGTGTACATCTTCGGTTTGTTGTCGGCGGATGCCATGTTAGACAATGTCTCTCCTTATGGTCGAATTCGGTGCCATCAGAAGCAGGTGATCGCAAAAACAAAATTGCAGTGCACGATCACTGTTTTCGGTTCTTTGGCGTGGGATTCCGTAGATATCCCCAATATGCCTTCCCAGTTGGTTCAGCTTTCCACGTCCAGTGAGACGTAGACATAAACGTGCTCGAACCAACAAGTGGTCGGTGTCCAAATACGTGCTTCAGAAGGAGCGACAGCCTTTCACCAACCCTCTCCATCGATGACTGATAGCAATGTGGTTTACCTGCGTCCATCGCCGAGTTGAGCTCAGTGGACGCCACGTCAGACAATATCTTTCTTCACATCTGAAGTTTGTGCTAGCTAGAAGTAAACGGTTATCTGAGCACAGCTGTAGGAGACGATCACTCTTATCTGTCCGTTCAGCTAGACTTCCGAAAGTGCCACCTAAATATCTTTCTGTCTAATTCAGTCTACCAATTTGTGCATTGAAATCACCTGCAACAACAACTATGTCCAGATGTTTGACTTTTAGAAGGCTAGACAGTTTTCGATAGGACTCATCCTTCTATTCATCTGAACTGCAGTCAGTGGGTGTGTAAGCAGAGATTACGAAGAGACAACGGTGAGTTTCACTATTTTTTTTAGTTCTCACTGTGCCGTTCAAGTGGACTACGCATAGGTTGCTTTTTGTTTTACTACTATTCAACAGACCTTCCTGGCATGGTAGAACCTCAAAGAAAAAACGTTTCAATCAGCGTAACCCATTGACTCATTGCGATGCACTACATTGAAGCAGCACCTGTTGGTTGAATTATCATTGTTTAATGGCGATATATTTACTAGTTTAGGTTATCAGTTAGTCGATATCAGGATATTATTCTGTATTACTGCTTAGCGGTTCAACTTGCTACTCGTCAGCATGCCAAGATATAAAAGACTGAGGCTTAAGGCCAAAAAATGAAAGTAGTGTAATTAATAATCGTTGGAACTGATGAAAGAGAAGTACAGAAGGTTCAGCAATTAATGAAATAATATATGAGGACTATGCGCAAGGTAATATGTGAAATGAGGTAATGACTGAAGGTAGAATTAAAATGTCGATCTCTTTGACATTCAAAGCAAGGTTAAGACCCTGGTCAGCAGTTGTATCTCATATCTTAACTGATAGTGTTCATTCGATAATACAGAGACCGCTGATTCGAATCCTTCCATGACTCAGTTTTTCACTTCACTTTTAATCATTACGCCGTATTATAAATGTTAGTCTGCGCCAGCACTACTCAGTCTTATGAATAATTTCGGAAAGACAACACCAGCAGAATCTGCTTACTATAAATAGTCTGACTATTTGAATGAAAAGTTTGTGCACCATGGAATGAATATGTAACTGTATTTGTAACGAACATATACATAGCATGATGAGTTTGTAATTTAGATAAAATTTTGTGCAAATTTACTGCTTGTAATAATATCAACCGTTAGAACTACTTATTACCAAAATTAGAAAATTAGCAGTGTGTATATATTCCTAATAAATATAATAAGTAGTATGTTTGCATGCAATATTAAGTATGGAATTAATTTGTGATAAATACCTTTTTAGACCAGCAGTGAAGGTTTAGGTGATTTTATATGTGTGAGATACTAAATACAACTTCATATGGTGTAAATATCCCTTGTGTTTTCCAATTGAATAGTGTTTAAAAAATAAGCGATTGTTTTCAGAAATTTAGAAATGAAGCTTTGTAATCAACACAAATAAGATGTACATTTGATGATTTGTTAACAGAATCCATGAAATTTGATTCATTAAGAAACTATTTGTATTCTTCATTAAAGTATTTAATCAAAAATGGAGCCTCTCTTATGCAAGAGAATAAATATGGCGAAACTCCATTAGAATTGATTCGTCCTCGTGCAGCTGCTTTGATTGCTCCCTTAGCTCAAGCTTTAGGACATGATTTGTCACACCGTCGACCTTTTCGTGATACAAGTTGGATCGGTACAAAAACAAGAGCACGTGATGCTACTCTTTATCGTCTTGAAGGTGAATCTTGGGACCCTCGAGAAGTTGAACTAACTGGAGCTTTGGCTGATGGTCATGGTGCTGAGGTATTGAAAGGATCGTTTAGACGATGTCCCGTAGTTGTAAAGATGTTAAAACTGCGAAATTGTTCAACTCGGCAGGTTAGCGGGATTTTTTGTCATTGTTTCCAGACATTTCTACTTTTAGTCATGTTTTTCATTCTAAGCTGTTTATTAATTTAAATACATATATATAGTCACTTAAACATTGCTACATTTCCACTTCCTTTGTGTGTATTTGTTTGTGCACCAACACACATTGGATCTATTTTTTCATGTGAGTAATACAAACTGAGCAGTATTAATTCTAATCCCCAGTTGTAAAATTTACTTCAAAAGAGAGCGATACGAGTAAATGCATCATGAATATCACCAGACCAATTTTATAACATCAGTCCAAGTTATCTAGGCAGTAAATGAATACCACTGTGCAGAACAGAAATCAAGCGTAGACTAAGCAAATATTAGGCACGGATAGTAGGTTTTCTGTATTTTGAGCCTTACTGGTGTTGGTTACAATATGCAGTCACTAGTTTTGATAGCCAGACGGAAGATCTTACTGCAAAGCACATAACCCCTTGAAAAAGTTGAAGAAAGTTGAGACTGTTATGGTTCAATGTCAACTCTGTACTTGATCACTCCTACTGTTTTTTTAATTTCGCTTCGCTGTAGCCAGTATCCTACTTTCATGTGTGCAACTACTCCTAGTTTGAGGATAGAGAATGAAGTGGTGGAATGCGTCCACCACTAACTTGTGTCTTCTGTCGCGCCTACTGGCGAGATATCCGACTATCTATCGAAGAACGAGTATACTACACTACATTCTGTTCTGTTCAGTTATACGTTTGTGAGACATGACCGATAAAAGTAGGAGATTGATTGCAGATTTTCTATCACAGGTGTCTTCAGAGCATTGCTTGCGTTTAGTTGAGTTTTTCACTTCATGCTAAGAAATAATTTTATGCTTGTAACCTCATTTTGCGATTTTGAAGTGGTTTATCTTACTAGTATGTATAAATGCATATTTAGTAATGGAAACGTACAGTATGCTCGCTATCTTGGGGATAATCATTGTCCTGACATGTCATTCGTAATCAGTACAAATCTTTAGTGATTGAGACGGTATACATGTAACCAGAGAGACTCGTGTACTCTAGTTGGTTGATTTCGCTTTCTCAGATTTTGAATATTGTCTGAGGTATCGTTTAGACTTGTCACAGCTGAACATTGAGACATGTGTTTAATTGTTGAGTTTTTCATGAATAATAATTGAAGCTTCTCTTTTATTAATGTATCAGTTAAATTTAATACAAGGTTATTGGTAGGCTGTGCCTGTTTAATTCACTTGCTTTGAAGTTATCTTCTCTTTTCCGTCATAGATTGTATTTTCTGTCAATTCACTTAAGTATTCTCAATAGTTTTAATCAATCTCTTCAAGCTGAGTCAAAATGTATAGGTCATAAAGATTTTTTTGGTTGGTTGTGGCTAGCAGAAGAATGAAAGACGCATAGTGGATAACGCCTTGGCGTTTAAAGCGATGGGTACGAGGTTCGAGTCTCAGTGGGAACAACATCACTGGGGTGCAGGTACACCCAGCTGACGAGTTCCAAATAGGACGAAACGCGCATTCTGGATTCTTCTGCTAGCCACAACCAACCAAATTATCATAATTAACATTCAGGCAATATCGAGGCATCCGCATAAGAGCCCATATACCAATAGAGGTCGAACAATTCGATCCAACAAAACAACGGAGAATAACAAGTATGCCAATAAATAGTCATAAAGATTTTGTTATTTTTTCTTGAACCATTACAATTTCCACCGTCAAATTGGCTTCTAGTCAGTACTTGCATCCATCATATCAGTAATCCTCTGGAACTTTTTCTCTATCATCGTTTCATCTACTGGATTCAGGTTTTTAAACATAGTGTTTCAGCTAGTTCCACATTTTCATCCTCTTAAAACTTTTAAGTTCTTATAAAATTTCCATCGGAAAAATACCCTTTTTGTTTGTTAACTTTGACATCAAATAATAAAATCTCCATCGTTTTATTAGCTGATATATCTGTCTGTGACTTTATTCCTCTATGGTTGAAATATTCAGTTTACTGTCTTACATTTACAACGAAATACATCAACAATTCATCTTACTTTAATAATTTAGGCACGTGATTTTAAAGATGAATTCCCAAAACTTCGTATCTTCAATCATCCTAATATACTACCAGTGTTGGCTATCTTCACAGCAACACCACGTCTTTGTCTTGTTAGTGATTTTATGCAATATGGAAGTCTTTTTGATGTTCTACATCAACCAGGCGAAGTCAATATGAATGGTGTGACTGAGATAAGTCATCGACAAGCTTTACGATTCGCAGTGGATATTGCCAAAGGCATGGAGTTTCTACATTCACCAGAGTTAAAAGTGTCGAATTTTCGATTAAACTCAAAACATGTAATGGTAAGTTATGCCGTATAATTTTTTTCAGAGTGCATTTTCTGTCTAGTGTTTCGAATCAATTTTATTTTGTGCATAATATGTTTTGTTTCTATACTTCTGACAGTTTAATTTCAGATGGAACTTTATTCTCTATGGAAGTTAGAAAAGTAGTAAATATGTTCTGTAGTCTATGCTTTTATTGTAAGTGGAAGTTGAAGATTGCAGATATTTTAGTCAATTAGTATCCTGCAAAGCTTTGTGACTGGTTGTCTTGGCTACATTTATTTCACTTTTTGTCACTTACTACTAGTTAGTAGGCTGGAAACGTCTTGTAATAATTTCTTTTTGTCATCTTCCCTCAACAGATCATATTTGCTATTATCATCCCCCTCAAATGCCTTCAATTTTTTAAGCTTCAGTGATCATATTGTAACCTAAAAGCCTAAGAATCGACTTCTTAACAGCGTGTTCCTTATTGATTTCGAATTCTTAAATGAGTTGACTGTACAGCTGTCCGTCAGTTTGGTTACAATCTTGCGGAGGTTTTGACGCCCAAATTATCAGCTTTCTTCAAAAAAGAAGTAATTTTAAGAGTCTCGGAATTAAGCTTCATTTTCAGCTGATGGGAGACCATTTAATAGAATTTCTTTTGTTTTGACATTTTTTCCCCTTTGTCCCTTTATTTTGTCAACATATTCCAGCAGGAGCACCAGCTATTGTACTAAACTATGAAATACATTTACTATGTTAGATTAAGGGCCATTTTCTTTATAAGTACAACATATTGGTTATAATTAGGGGAGACGTTTTAGAAAGCGTCTGTGTATTGGTCAGCAGCGTTAGCCAAATCACATTCACAATAAATGAAGGATCGAGGTACTAGCTTTCTGAAATATAACGGCTAAATTGATAACAAGTGAATAAAAAATCAGTTCTCATCGATCAAGTCATTAAATGTCGAAGTTATAACCCAACAATATGCAAAAGTAATTGGCTATGTAAATTATTTAAAAGGGCAAAGACGTAGTGTGGCGTTTACTCACCTGATGGAGAAAAACAAAAAATTGGTGTTATACTTCTACTACAAAAGGATAATTACCTAAGCAGTTTGGCCAAAATATTTTCTCCGAGCTTACCATCAACTAAAAAGTTGTATTTTTAAACCTCTGCAAAGAGAGTCTTAAAGATTGCAAGTAGACTGTCAAAACAACTTACAATTATTGTGGTTGCAAAGTCTGAAAAGTATCTACAGTTGATTATGCAAACAGTAAAACTCAAGGAAAATAGACCAAACTAGTCTATAGCGCTAGGGGGACACGGTAACTCTATATCTTTGTATTTATGGTCAACTACAAACAAATTCAGCTGAAGAGATATGAGAATGGGGTCAAGGAAATACAAATAATGTTAAGAAATGTTTTAGAGGCTTACCACTTAAGTCAATCAACAACTAATATGCGTATCACATTGTCCCGATCTTTCAACCTATGGAAAACATAAGAACTGTGTAAGGTCAAAAGTCAGTTTAGCAAAGTATCCAACCTAAATGCGTGTGCTGGTAACAGCACAGCTACTTCAACAACTCAGGTCATGAGTACAATCTACTAGATTGCGTCCAAACTTTGTAGTTTTGAGTGGTATTAAGTGATTAAACCGTCTACTAGACTAATCTAAAATCCTCCTTGTAAGCTACAAATTGAACTATTTACTGAACATACATGATCTGTCTTTTCAGTCAAGTGACAACTAGATGATGAGTCTGTGAAGGAAACTGTATTTTAAGTTGAAACATTAGCAGCTAGATTGTTCAGTCAATTCAGATTTATTTAGTTTGTTTTACATACATTTCCGTTTTCTTAATTTCACATTAACCCGTTTTATACGACTTACCTAGACACTATAATCAACAGTTTCAATCAGTATATCTCTGCTTTTGTATATCAGTCCTCTATATACATCTGTTAAACGTTTTACTAAACCTCTCATTTAGTGTTTTGAAATTTTCTTCTATAGAACTTGGAAAAACAATACGGCGTTGTTATTTCTTGTTTTAGAAATACTTTTCGACTTATTAGTTTACTAAATTACTAACTGGGTACTAATGTAAAAAACAGCATTCACAGCAGACTAGTGTTTTTTCTCTCTATTGTTTATATGGTCTACATTTGCATTTTTGTTTTGCTAAACATTGAGGTCGGCCAGTGGGTGTTTTGTTGTGTATGGCGCTACCTAGTTACTGTATGTCTGTTTACTATATGAGCTGAGCTAATTGAGAACTTTGGAATGTTATTTAAGTGATGTATTTTACTTCATTCCTATGTGCATTTGTATTCACGTTTCAATACGTTCAAGTGTCATAAAAGCGCTGAAAAAGTCGGATTATTTTTCTTAACGTTGTCTATGCTTTATTCTCGCATTTTACCTTTTTATTTTTAATCTTATTACTGGTAATGTGTCAAGTTGTAACTTGGTCTCTGTGATCATTATCTACAGTTGTTTCTTTGTTCAGCCAAGCCCATCTCATATACTTCAGTATCGAGAAATGGGGCTAGTGTATATATACTGGGCAACTTTAAAGGTCACCCTATCAACGATCGAAATAACCAATTAGGTTTCTTCATTTTGGCTAGAAAGGCAGATTTTCATGAAATATAGAAATCTAATTGGTTATTTCATCTGTTGTTAAGATGGCCTTTAAGATTACTCGTGATTATAAAAGGTGGTGGAGATTTCGAAATAACGCCTTTGATAATTGTGCAGTATCACAAACCTTCACATAATGAACATGAGTCGTAGCCTAGTACACGAAACATGTACAGGGTCGAGTTATCTTTATTTGTGCACTTAAGAGAATGCAAAATATAAATTTCTATAGCAATGGTCGGCTTAACTAAATTTACTGAAGTAGACTTTTTGATAAAACACAAAAAGCAGTGTTTCTAGCTTCTTATAGGTTATTGTATTAGTAACCGCCCTATTTAGTTTCACTTTATGTTACTTTGACTGTTTCATCTCTTAGTACTCATTGTAGTATTAACTTTGGTTCAAGCAACACACATATTCACTGTTAATTCCAAAATAGCTATAATTAGATCTCATTAAAGTAAAGTCCAGAGCAAAAACATTGAGGTTTATTTTAGCTGTCACTTGATCATTTTAGATTTAATAGTATTTCGAATGTAGAAGTGTCCTTGAAAGTTTTACCTACCATCCGCATGACTTCAAGCCCAGTAAGTGATTGGATTATTCCAAGCTGATGCACAAGGTTTAATTTTATAAGGTTTACATCTGATAAGTTGTCAAGGCAAGTATACTTTTATATTACGTCTAGAGGAGCAATTTAGCGGGTCGGAGTGAACTCCATGTTGACAGATTGACGCTTGTGGGATTTAAACTAACACTTGTTTCGTGATATGCAGTAAGTTATGGTAACACCCGATAAATCGCTTCGCCACCTACCAATCCTGAACTGTATGTCCAGACTTGAACTATCTGTTCGAATTCTTGATTACTCTCAACTTCATTTCGTGATACAAGAAACAGAATCTTACATTCTTGGTGATGAAAAATTCATCACTACTCTTTAGTCTGATTGCATCAACTCGCTTTTTTCACTCTGGCGGTATAATGTTTCCGTTGATCTCCAACGGACATTTTGTTGGCTCACTGCAGTGATTAATGATTGATCGATATACTTCTAGAAATGAAGCAAGATCCCTGCTCGAATTTAATCTCTTATCCACTGCATCGTATTCTAAATACTACATCTGCCCACTTTATCTGTATTTGACTGGAATGTTTTCAAAGAATTTTTTTAGTACTGGGGAAATCCATTATGGTTTAATAATCTAACTCAACTAAATTGGTCTCACTATTCAGACTTTTATCGATGATTTCGTCATAGAATCACGAAATTCAGCCTACCATTTACAAGTTATTATGACGTACAGGGTTGAGTCTTAGCCATTCAAAAGAGCTTTCACATTTTTGAATTAGGACTTCAACTAATGGTTGCAACTTCCAAACACCAATTTTAATGAGACCGTAAACAAAACTGGGAATATGAACGCATGAGGTTCACTAAGTTTTGCCACCGTAAATTGGCAATCCGATGCAAGCATGTGCTTTTTTAGCAGTTCTTGTTGAAGTGCTGTTTGATACCACATGTGAACGGGGCTCGAAAACATTTTGTATTGAATATCTTGCTGCGCATAATTGAACACGGACAGGCCTGAAAAAGCTCGAATTACATTGCTCTGGTAAGAAATCTTCAATAAATCGAAACCTTTCTACAGAAGAGAAAAATGTATTTAATATGGTTAAAGAGTTGATGTTGCTGTTCAAGGGACATCACCGATTGCTATTATAGCCTACCAATGTGTTTGGAACGAGTTATCGTACATTAGATCCCTTGTTATGCAGTGGTTACGTTTCTTCTAAGCAAACTGCAGAAAGATTCAAAACTCCACTGTAATTATGGAGCAGTTACAGAAACACGTGAGGAGAAAGTTTTTGTGCGTAAATTACTCATGAACCTGAGAAAATCAGGATGATATTCGATTTAACAGGAAAGTTCACTGATTGATTTCCATGTAAACTGACAAATGATCCAACAGGTTTTGTCATTCAGTCGCTCCACTGCTCATATCGAAAAGATATTCTTCAGGTGCACCTTGCTCTGAAAAGCAAAGCTTCACCAGGCTTTTTTGTGGTGTATCCGTTTACTTGTGTTCATTGCCTTAAGGTTATCAACTAAATGTTCTGTTGTTTGGTGCTATTTCTATTCCATTCTACGCATCGTTTCCACTAATGCAAGGAGCGAGAAACAACCGCGATTCGGCGCAAAATGGAGTATTTTCAATTTTAGAGGAATTTTTTGTATAGTATCTGTGGAATTTATAGATGAGTCAATTCTATTCGTAGAAGAGAGGCGTTGGTAATAGCAAAGTGTTGGGAACGATACCACTTAGTGAGAGGTCAGATGATAACTTCCAAGTTTTCGCTTGAAAAGTCACGTGGTCTTTACTGTTATGTGGAAACCGACTACTTCACATCCGAAGGAGGGGTCAAGTCCTTTTCTGCAATAAATGAAAAGATTTCACTCACGTAAGCACCATAGTTCAAGTACTGTTAAATTATTATTGGTGACACCCTGAGCAAGTGAGGTTATTCCTGAGTAAAATAAGTCGATAGACCTCTTTAATTTAGATATTGGACTCTTGAGTTTTCTCAGGCATCACTTCACTGGGTCTGGTTATTGCCTTTAGTAATTTAACGTGCAGAGTAAGTTATCAAAATGTCACACTCTGGGACTGTGAGAAGGTATAAAAATTTTTTCCCATGGTTAGCTCTCTCTGCTTCGGCTAACAGGTCTATACGAACAGTTCTCAACTAGTCATCTTCTTCATTACAGCACACTGAAAGTAGCACCAGAATTCCTCAAGCTGAACAATGTTTTCGTATCCCACTAATTGTTTAACCAGTCCCTGCTTAAATGCACCATTTGCTTATTCATTTTTGGCCTGAGTTTGATATGCAACAGATGTACACATGTTCAAATAAATACATGATAAGTGTCGAGAAGGAGATGCATTCCTGTTATACAATAACTAACTATTATATGATGCATCCAAATCCTACTTTCGGCTGAAGTTAATGGCATACCAATTGGATAGTGTCCTTCTTTAAAAATGGTACTCGCTAGCAAGATATATTTACTTGTTTATAGTTTAAGCAAGTGTCACTAATTAGTCACTGAGCTAGGATCCCGAAGGTGTCACCTAAGTACTTTTCTGTTCAACAGTCTCCCCACTGTTTAGTTTGAAGTTGTATGCTAGGACGACCATATATGTACTTTTGGCGTTTAGTAGTACGCCAAATAGTTTTTGGTGAAATGCATCGTATCCATCATCCAGTGCTAGTGCTACAAAAATATATCAATGTATCATCGTGATCTTCCATAATTCTTGCTGTGGTCATCTCCTGGTCATTTAGGAGTTCTTTGATGTGACCAAACGTTTTCTATGCCTCTTCTGTTCACATAAATTTGGGGTTACCAAGTAACTTGTATAAAGGTGCTGCTGTTTGGTTAAAATTTTTGAGGAACCGTAAGACTGTAGAATGCTGCTTTATCCAAGAACTGTCACAGTTTCCTCTTTGAATTTGGTACTGGACTTGTGTACGGTTATTCCCTTCTGTCAATTGGCTAGTCTGCGGGTGGTACGGTGTCGTTCTTATCCTCTTGATATCGAGCTGCTCCAAACAGGATTTGAATTATTCACTGTCAAAACAAGGACCTTGGTCGGTCAGTATCATCACGGGCACACCGTGATACTCGACAATACGCCGCATCACCGCCGCTGTCACTGGTATTCGTTTGAATTGGTATTGCTTCTTGCACACAAAAAATGCTGCTTTCTCTTCATCACTTTCTTTTATTGGTAGCTGCCAGTAGCCTGATCGCAGATCTAGAACTGTGAATACTTTTGGATTCTGCAGACGATCCAGTGTTTCAGCTACCGTTGGCTTCAGTCGCGTTATGGTATTTAACTCTCGAAAATCAACACAGAATCTATATTTCCCATTGGACTTACTTATCAAAAGCACTGGCGAACGGTATGGGCTATCAGCCTATTTAATAATGCCTTCATTTAGCATTTCCTGAATATGGCACCCAACTCCTCCCAAGTGACATGGTATTCGCCGTGTTATAAATGTTACCATTGTTTAACTTGTCACTGGGATTTCATGCTGAACCTTGTCACAGTATCCGTAGGGGTCTCCATCTCCCGTGAACAATCTGTCGTATTTCTTAACCAACTTCATGATGTCTGGCGCTTCTGGGTGTGTTGCTTTTTATATCCCAACCTCTGCTACCTCGCTGTTTTCCTGCGTGGTGAACGACCCGTACTTCATCGCCACTATTCCTATTCTGGTGTCAATAAGTGTACCCACTTCTCTCAAAAAATCAGCACCTGGGATTGTCCATTGTAGACGCGTGGTCACAATGAATGGAAATCTCATTTCCCGACTTCCGATCTCGACGACACAATCTAATAGGCCTGCGATTTCTAATGCGTGTCCCCCAACCGTGTGGACCGTTAGCGCACATGGTCTTATGTGACTTATATGACTCTTATCTATCAGTGAGACTGTCGTGCCCGTATCTATTAGACATACGATCTCCCGATCATTTATTCGGATTCTAGCATACACAGCACCTGTATCTATGGCTCCTACAACATCTAGTCTAGTCGGAAAAACAACTCATATTATTTCGTTCAAAACGTTATTTTTTTCGCCTCTGAACAGTTTCTTCGCCAGTGTCCCAGCTTTCCGGATGCAAAGCATTTGCTTTGTCTGTTGATATTGATTCGAAGTGCAGCCACCTCTTTCTGAAGGCTGTGGATTTGTTTTTTCCAGTTACTTACATCTGGTGACTATCTCAGCTACTGCTGTACCCATTAGCTGTCTGGTGACCTTGGTCAGCTCACTAATATTCACGGATTGGGCTGCGTTGAATAGTTGTGACTGCTGGGCGATGGAATTCGGGACACTTTCGGTGAACTATGAAGCCGGCAACTGTTCCTTGGAGTCGTCATCCAAAGTAAGAAGTGCTCATCGAAGTAGTTTAGTCAACTTCACAGCCACTGCTAGCGGATCTCCATCTATTCCAAGTTTCGTGCTCCGGAAATGCTGCATCGCCAGCTCCCTGTCCGCCGGACTGTCAAACTCTATCTCCAGGCGTTCAACCATTGTCTCCCTAGTCTCCTTCCCATCAACATGTTCCATGCCGTCATACGCCACTCTCATTCGCCCTCTCAACAACGTGCCACTCACCACGACTTTCACTCCTACATCCCGGACACCCACCAGCTTCGTGACCAACTTGAAGTCCCTGAGGAAGACCTTAATGTCTCCATCCTCGAACACTGCATGCCACGGCATCTTCATCATATCCAGAAGCAGCGACGCCAATTATAGGAAACGAGATAGACGAAGTGAGAAATGTTTGTTACTAACATATGGTACAGTAGTCGTCAAATATGGTACATCTTGCACTAAGACAGTCATTTGCAAAGTGTGCTTCATTTCCTCTTTTGCTTCTATCTTTCTTTGCTCTTAATACGCCTGCGTTGTCTCTTGCGTTTCTCTGGGCAGAATCGTTACCCATTGCTGGTAATTGCCTATGGTTTCTGCCACCCTCTCGACATACACTACTTATATCCATTCTTATCAGAAACGTTCACCACACCTGTAGTTATCACCCATTTGCCTAATTAAATAATATTAGTAATAATAGTCACTTAATTGCAGGTAATATTTTGATGCATATATATTTCTCAACATGTAATATTCCAACTAATTTACTCCTTGTAGAATGTCTTCAAATGAACAATTGTAACACCTAAGTAATGTTAATAATATCGGTATTATGAGCAGTAGCACTTAGTGACTAGCTACTCTCAGGTGTTTTTGTATCCTTTAGATGCACCGTTCCAGGGGAGCAAGTTGAAATTGAATAAGTTTGGCTGTGAGGGTCCATTCTTCTGTCAGGAAAATCTGCGGTTCGTGTTGTGTCACAAATAGTTGTATTATTTTCTGTTTGTACTCTCAAAAGCCTATTGCTATCCACCGTGGTGTTTCCCTTCAATTTTATTGTAAACTTGCAAAACTACAGGTTTAACGCAATTTATAAATGCACGAGAGGACATGATATCACCTAGTGACACTTTTGAATGCTTAAAATATAGTTCAAATGAGTAATGTTATGCAATATTTTCGGTGGAG
Organism: Heterobilharzia americana; assembly: GCA_944470555.2. Taxonomy (NCBI): domain Eukaryota; kingdom Metazoa; phylum Platyhelminthes; class Trematoda; order Strigeidida; family Schistosomatidae; genus Heterobilharzia; species Heterobilharzia americana. The sequence continues at coordinate 55,743,382 of OX104129.1, read as the reverse complement.
AATGTTTAGTAGCTCAGGGTTTTAATCAACTGTCAAGATAGTTGTCTTTAGGATTCTGCTGAAAAATTATGAATTTACCAATTCAGTGTTCTGTCCTTTGGTTGATTTTCATCTTATAATTGTGAATTATTGTTGAGTATCCAGTGTTATATTTCTTTCGAGTAAGAACTGTATTTTATGAAGTCAGTAAAAAAGTATATTGTTTGCCGTAAATATACTCTGAAGATGTACAAGTTGAGTCACAGCCATTTAACCATCCCTCACACACGGAGCTATGGCTCACTGGTTTAAGCATTCTTTTTTCAAGCAGTAAGTTTTGAACTCGAACTGCACTCTGTTTACCCTTACCTGAACTATTGGCTAGTATCATAATACCTCACACAAGTGAGGCTCATAGCTTAGTACATAAGTATATAAACCATTTTAAGTTACGTAATTGTTACACACATGAAGTGGAATTCTAATACTTTTTACCGATACCCTTAGTATTAGGAGTTTTCTTTCAGTGTAGTGCGACAAGCTAGTAAGTAGTGGCTATAACTTATATGAGCCTTAGACATGCTGTCATAACAGTTTTAACACTGGTTATTGTTTACTGACACTGGAACTAATTAAAAGTAGTAAGGCTGTGGTTAGCTCATTGTATGACTCTATGAGATGAAACAGTTATGTTACTTCACTACGCCTACTTTCTTTGTTATTCATTGTCATACATATCGTGATGTTTATGTTGTCTACAGTTTGTGTTAATCGTAGTAATGAGTAGGAGTGTACGTCTGTAGATAAACTAAGAATATTACACGACATACTGATCAATAAATGTTGTTTGACTGAAAACAACTTTAACTGCTCATGTTATTTTCTTTTGTTTTAAGAATCAATACTTAACGACATGAATGGGTTCAATAGTTGGAAACACCAAGAATTCATAATTTCTAACGCATAAATAACTTTTTTCGTGTTAACTTAATCTATAATTCGCTCTATCCAGGGTCTTCTCTGAAAGCTAATATGTATTGTGTCAATCTTCGGTGGTGTCTACAGACGTCCATTTTTGTGATATCCCCACTTTTTTTATTTCGAAATTTGCTTAAATTTCTAGGTGAACTTTATTGACTACTGCTGGTAAAAGTATTGGAGGGCTTCTTTCACTTAGACCTAAGCATCAAACACCTTTGATTAATGCCCTAGAAAATTTCACTTATACTACAAGAAACAGGTTGGTCGTAGAAGAATCGATTTACGTACGATAATCAACTAATTAAACTGACGTTGAAACAATCATTAGTTAGAAACTTGAAACATTATATTCCCGTAGCAAGAAAATAAACATTATCGAATTATATGACGTATTAGCTCCTTATATTTTGACTGATCCAATCACACATGAAAATGTTAAATTAGGTATGTGAGATTCTATAAAAAGGGTTAAATAAGTTGATAAGAGTTTTGTTTCATAAATTATTGGTTAACTTCCACCTTTTCCTTCGTAAATGTGTGTATTCACCAAGCGAAAATGTAATCGTTTCACCCTGTTTATACTTCCGTGTATACCTTCAATGGTAGTCCCAGTAAACTTGCCTTATTTCACTCACCTCATCTGTCAACCCTGTTTAGTTATTAATTTCTTACATAAGTAAAATTTTAGTCTATATTCTGATTTGTTTAATCGAAATCTCTCACAGAATTGAAGCGTAACTTCACTATAGGAGTATCGTGTTTTCAGCTGTATCAGGGTAATGATTTAATCAAATTCGGTGTTATCTATCTGTGAAATCAACCCAGCGTTCAATCAACGGTGTAAGAGCTTTACTCACATGAATTGCTTACCCTTATTTAATTGTAGGTAGATGAAGATATTGCCAAAATTGGTGTTTGGGATACTGATGTTGCCGCACATGGACAGAATATGCAGTCTTCACCTACAGCTGATGAATCTTTGATTGCTCGTTTGGACATGGCAGATTATAAGTTTTCATTTCATGAAAAAGCTCGAGAATACAATCCCGCTTGGATGTCTCCTGAATGTATGTGTACCACATTACACTAAAGCTTTTTTCAATTTAAAAGAATATCTTACATACAATATTCTTCTAATGATTCTTGTTCACTTGATTAAAATAGTTACTCACCTCCCTAATAATGGACTGAAGCCTCCTACTTGCTGCATCAAACTCAATTTGGAAGGTCAACCAGAAGAGTATTATTCGCATTTCTGTGCGTGGCTGATGGGCTACAGTATTATGGTCCACAAGTAGAAATGTAGCCTGTTAGGTGCTCGAAAGCAGCCGGCCTAAAGTCTCCAGTTTATGTTACATGCTTGCGTGTGGAAGTCGTCATTAAGGCTTCTCTACAACTTTAAAGAAATTTATACCGTGTTGAATATATGTAGTTTTTTTACAGAATAGCTTGGATCTAGGTTTCTGGATTTCGATGAGCACTGAGGCCTTGATAACTAAATACCCAATTCTTATACTCTCATACTATTTCAGAAGGTGGAATACTCATTGCTTAATATCGTAGTTACATACATTGCCAATGATTAATGCACTGTTCGAAAATATAGTCTCGATCGACAAAAACCTGTCATCCATTAGATATGGATTTTTAATGCATAAAAATTAATCGCTTGTGAATTGTCTTAACAATCTTTGATATTTTTATTCATAGCTTTACAAAAGAAGGCTAGTGAAATCAATCTTGAAGCTTCGGATATGTGGAGCTTTGGAATTATACTCTGGGAATTAGCAACTCGAATGATTCCGTTTGATGGAATGAATCCTATGGTTATTGGAATGAAGGTAAGTGTAAACCATTTTTATTCCGCAGTGAAATAACATGTATTTAAATAGTTATTGTGTAATACTAATTAAAAGATGCTCTCAACGAGTGATTCTGTAAATGCTTCTGTCTGTTAGAAGGTTTGTGTGTAATTAAGCTAATAGCATCTACAGAGTATCATGCGTAATCCTCATAATCCACTATTCATTATATTAAAGAATCACCTTGTTTGGATTCTTATTACCAACATAGAGATGAAATAGAGATTTCGGCTAGAAATTCTTATCGTGAAAATCTCATTTTCATAGTTCTGTAGTCGTATTCTTGTATAGACTGCCCTTTATTTCATTTTTGTACTTATCTGTGGACCATGTATGATAATCACCGGGGTATCATTCTGTTACCAGTAGCGTATACAGTATTGACTGCTATACTTCGCAAACCCTGCAAGACGCTTGAAAAAACCGCTTAACAAAAAGCAGGTCAAGTTTAGTTCACGTTTCGAGTGCATTGATCAAGTGTCCGCTCCCCGTCAGATGGTTAGGTACCTTAACATGTATCACAGGCCAGCGATCGTTGTGTTTTTAAATACCGAGGCTGCTTTCGATTATCTGAACAGGGTTGTACTCTGGGATTGTCCCTTAGATAGGTTTGTCTCTGAGAAGTTTGCAGCATCTTGAAAGCAGTTCACTTTAACATCTCAGGCAGGGTGAAGGCTTACAACCAATCACCACCATTATTTCAAACCACTGATGGGTTAGGCAGGGTTACCCTATTTCTTCATTCCTCTTCACCTTCTTTATGTGATTTCCTACATACAACTGTGAAAAAGTTCTTTAGTTGTGATAAAGACCTACTACCAGGTGAAATACTTTTCGACCACAAGTATTTGGAGGATATCGTTTTACTGTACGATAACATACAGGCTACCCAAGTCGCATATAATCAGTTAACAGTCAGGGTCTTCAAGTATGATATTTGCTTCACGCCATCAAATTACAATGTTGTCAACATGATTGGTGTACCTGCACTTACTCGTGGTAGTGAATTGTTGGAATTAGTCGAGAATTTTACTTATCTGCTTAGTTGTGTGAATGCTCGTGGAGGTATGACTGACAGGATTTCTAGCATTGTATTGAAAGCCAGGATGCCATGCTTCAATATGGATCAGCTTGCTGATGTCTTAATTTCAGACTGTCTGTGAACGGTCAGGTATACAGTACGTCGGTGCTGAAAGTTCTGCTTTACACGTGCAAAACCTGACCTCTTCTAACTGTTGGTGTCCGAGAAGTTTGTACTCCACCACCGCTATCCCTGTAAGATTGCTCGCATCTAGTGGAAACACTATGTAGGTAATTATGAGATAAGGCTGTCCATGTTTGAGCTTTATGGAGATCGTCATTCATTGACTGTGGTCATCCTGAAATATAGACTCCGAAGGGTTGGGCCTTATGTAACGAATGTCATCTCAGGGGCTCATCTTTCGCTTGCGCTATATGACATAGCAGCGTGGGAGGAAGGGTTATTATCTTGAGTTAGCTTATGTAGATGCCTTGCGGCTCTCTGAATGGGGTCCGGGAGATTATGAAACTTAGTGGTTTTTGGAATGGTAGCAGAATCGAAACCAGTATGAATTATGCTGCAGTTTCCTTCTCTTTTTATTACTTGAAAGTAAAAGGAAACTAGTGAATACTTGTTTGAGTATGTGCTTGCGAATGCTTCTTTAGTAACCTATTCCTGTTTTAGTTTTCGTTATTTCCCCCCTATTATTATATCATGTGTTTGCCTTCCTAAGGTTTTAGTTGTATGGCGCATTCCTTGGTGTCCAGGTTGTACCAAGTTTATGTACACTGTTCAATATTCGATTTTTTTTCTCACATATTCACTTGTTGAATCTTTAAAAGCTTTAATATATATCCTTAGGGGTTCATTGTCGGGTCAAATTCCAATTTTTTTTTAGCACAACAATCATCGCATCATAACATTTGAAAGAGATTCTCTTTAACTCATATTTTTCATGGGAACTTATCACAAATTATTGTATTTGTTCATTATCGCTGGCATTGTGCATTGTATAGTTGTTCTGAAATTTTAAACCCTTTAAGACTTATTTGAGGTAATAATGTAAGATGTAAACTTGAGCACTGTGGTAGAGTGTAATTCCATGTTAGGTTGTTTGTACGATATATAGGACACAAGGATACACAGTATATTTTATCGGATGATGTTCTGTTCTGAATTTATTACTCATATTCATATCAAGGTAATCACGCAACTTTCAACAGTTTGAAAGTCGTATGATTACTTTGAAATGAATATAAGTAATAAATTCTGTTCGAAACGTCATCCAGATGATAATACTATGTATCCTTGTGTGCTAATATGGAGTTAATTTGAGGTATGTTATATTTTTATATCACTTAGTATCCTTTTACTATGCTTTGAACCAAAGCAAATTTTAACATCTGTTACTAAGCATTTTCTCAACTTTGGCATTTAATCTATAAAATTTTCATACTTCAAAAAATATTGGGAACCTGCTTATTCTTTTCAGAATTTATCTGGTTTTAGATTCGTATTGTATTCACCTTTTTTTCACACATAGTTTATATGCATAATAGTATTATTATTATTATTTTATTTATGAAAAGAGAAAATACTGAAAATTAATAATATAGATAATTTTATTTGTATACACTTATTCAGTAGAAAATTTATAATTAACTTACACTCTACACTGATAACAAGATCAGTGCATTCGGGAAAATTTTTGTTTGTTTTGAAAAAATTCATTACGTTGAAAAATAAGTGTACTATTGTAATTAGTTGGTACTTGTAATTTTCCGTTGTTATCCTGGAATGAATTGATTGACCTCTGTTGGGCTCCTATACCCATACTTCAATATTGCATGATTATTCGTTGTTATAATTTTCTTGCTGATGGCTAGCATTGAAATCTAGGCCTCACGTTTCATCCTATCTGGGGCTCATCAGCTGGGTGTACCTGAACCCTAGTACCCATCACTTTAAATAACGAAGCGTTATCTACTAAGCCACTAAGGCAAGATAGACACCTCTTGTGCAATGGTTATCAGTTATTATCATTTATTGATAGCTGCATTTGAAGCGATAAGTGCTCGGTTTTGGTCTTAGTTGGAACAATATGACTCACTGAGGTGCAGGTATATCCGGCCGATATATCCTAAATAGGGCGAAATACGCACCTTGAACTATAAGTTACTGTTTATTTTGATGCAACTGTAGACTTATGTGAATACACTCTACAAAACTCCGATACATTCTCTGCGCAACTGTAGTTTTTTTATGTTGAGGGTAAATGTAGTTGGAATGTTTATTCGAACTGTCTTGTTACACTACGAATACGCACGAAATATTTAGCCAAACTTTCAACGCTAGTGTGTCTCACCTCAATTAATATTTCTTTTAAATTCTTGACTAAGCAGTATTTCTTATGGTTTTGCATTTTCTGAGCTAGTTAAATAAGTGATCGAATTTTCATTGCGATGACAGCAGATTCTTCGTTTGAAGTAGGTATAGATGTGTCCAACTGCTGTCAGTTACAGAAATTGGAAATGGTTCTTGTAATTGCTTGATTATTTGATCTCCGATGCCTTTAATTACATCTCTAACGTGTTATTGTAATCTTTTAGAATGAGTATTCGAGTTGAGTGTAAAGTTTTGGAAAAGGTTGTGTTGAAATTGTAACGTGGGTGAACTAAAATATCCAGATAATATCTAGTTAACTGCCCAATACTCTGAATAGCTGAAGTAGGGTATGCTTCATTCACAACTTGGTAATATCAACTTACTCTAAGCAAGTATTATCAAAGCACAACTGAATGAAATATCGAGATACTAAACTTCTAGCTAGATAATTACTCGTATATACTTCGTAATACAACAAACCTATTCATAAACAGTAAAAGAAAAACATATGACTAAGTTAGTTATTGTCTGACCTCTAGATAACAAATAGTTAGTGGAATATGATATGTACATTGATGAGCAACCAGTAAATGTTTATCAATGTATACAAGGCTGGAGCTTTATTCACCATAACAGAACCCAAACTTTCCATGAAATGTATCAACTAAGAAGACAGAGGAATATTCTACACATACTGAGCAACTCTCTAAATTAACATTTCATATTGTCTGTTATATAAATGGTATGACAGATACTCATGGATGCTTTATCATACAACTGTAATTTAGGTGATTCTTTTTGTGGGAGATCATATCGATGTACATATAAGCTGGTGGCAGAATAATCTATTTATTCATATCCGGTTGTGTAAGGTTTAACTGTGAATTCGCTAGGTACTTGCCGATCAAACTGCTTGTAGTCTATCTTTTTAACATCCTGATAAGAAATAATTTAGTAGTTTAGATTGTACTTCATTTCGAAATTAATTTTTCATAGACGATATCGTTTAACTTCTGCATAAAAAACTGGACTGTTTGATGGAGCGTCCACTTATTTGTATAGTTTATCAGTTCATATTGTCTTTGAGTTAATAAGTCAGTCAGTCATGCTAAAAGGAAATAGTTGATTGTTTTCTACTTTAACAGATTTGCTTAATTCTCCAATTTGCATAGATTTGATAAACTGTAAGTGTGATCAAGTGATGGAATGATCATCCTCCTAAGCTATAAATATTTTTCATCTCAAAAGGTAACAGAAGTCATGTTCTGCCTTAGTGATTTCCTATTTATGAGTTATCAATTAATTTGCTAACCGAAAGCAATTACACTGGCACTGTTACTTTGACTAATTTTCTATGTATAGTTTAATTATCGCTATAAAAATGAAATACAGTAGATTTTAGTAATTTTATTAGCCACTGGTGTTGTTCTATGCTTACGTCTAGTAGCATATGTAGTTATGGAGGGGTGTACAATAATAACTTTGATAATGTACCACTATTTTCATTCACTATTGTACATTCACTTTGTGAAACTATTAAACATAAAGTTGAATCACGATGGTGTATAAATGTATTTTTCAAGTTGGTATACATCATGGACTGACATCAATTGGAGAAACATTGGAAACCTGGGAGCACTAAAAAGCTGTTCCAACCTAGTATGGGACTCCTCAGCAGTGCGTACCCATGATCCTGCTAGGGCATGATTCCAGGACCTTCAAGTTCCGCGGCCACTACGTTACCACTGAGTCGGAATCTAATCGTCTGTATTTCCTACTTCTGTCAGCTCACGATATAGCGCAACTTCCATTCAATACCGTTATGTTTCTAGGTTTCCATTGTTTCTCTAAGTGATAGCAGTCCATGGTAAACATCAACCTGAAATCAATAAATAAATCCCCACAAACCTCTAAATTAAATCTAACAGATTTCCTTATCTCTCTTTGCAACATTTAGCTGTTTTCCATTTCGGACTATGCAAGGTAGTCATGGTTTAGTAGACTTGTATTTGTTTGCACAGTTCAACAAAGTAATTAGGTCAAGTTGTTAAGTGTCTGTGATATGTGTATAATAATACTAACGCTGTTTACGTCTAATAATAACAACAATAAAGGTGAATAGAAAATGTTATGCGTCATAACCTCTTAAGTTTTATAATCCAATTAACTGTTATTGAGTAAAACCTGGAGCCATTGAACCTATCAAACTGAAAAACTCATTGATTCAGAAAATAAATACTACTGTCACACGAAATTTGTTAACCTTCACACTTATGAATACGGTGTAAACATCACCATACTGTTTAGTTAACTGAACTGATAAAAAAAAGAAATAGTAAAGTAATCTTCATCTTCCTTGTTGGAAATCAAAACTCCATTTTTTACGTATGCAATATCCGATTTTTAATTCTCATTCTCTTCAGTTAGATTTTTCACTTTTAGTTCATTATTATTATTATTATTATTATTACTATTATTATTATTATTATTATTATTATTATTATTATTATTATTATTATTAGTCCCTTGGGTTCCTAATGGAACATAGGGCTTCAGTAGCACGTCTCCAGTGACCTCTGTTCTCTGAGATCTTTTGAACCTGGCTCCACGACAGCCCACAAGCTCTCATTTCCTCCTCGCACCATCTCCTCCATGTCACCCTCACCTCTGACACCCAACTCGTCGCTTCCCATGTGGATTCCACTCGAGTGTCTGGCCTGACGCGTGATGTCCCCACTCGGCCTTCTCAGTGCATGGCCAATCCATCTTCACTTCCTTCTGCATATTTGTTGGGTAATAGGTTCTTGGTTGGTTCGTTTCCAGAGCTCCTTGTTGCTTATTCTTTCTGGCCATCTGATCTTCAGTAGCGAGCCAGCGTAAGCAGTTGTTGATGAATGTCTGTAGATTAGTTCATTAACTGAGTCAAAATGAGGTGGGCTGTAAGTAAGAGGTGTTTCGTTGCACAGTAATTGTGAATGTTCTAGTAATTCTGCTGAATTTTCACAGTTTTATCTAGTTCACATGTACATCTTTAGGGTCATGATGTTCGCTGTTATTGAGTAATTTTACTTTAACTGTACATTACAGTAAAGTTATCTAACAAATTTCAGTAAACTAATTTCTCCTGCTTTTACAATAAGAAAGGTAAAACAAATCTTAACATGCCTATATACAATAATGTTGGTTTAAAAATTGGCAATATAGCTTGAAAAATGAAAACTGCTCTGTGTTTTATGATGACATTATATATTAGTCGTTTGTTTTTCATAATGTACTAGTAATTAAATGTTATCTACATACTTTTAGTATCTTCCAAGCTAATTAAAGTAGCAGTCACTCCAATTTTTTGCCATCTACGTAAAGTTCTGAGATCTGACCTTTGCTTTATATAAAAATAATTTACAGGAATATGCTTCATTATGTATGTTATGGCGGTGACTCAATAAACTATTGAAATAAACAAATCTTTCCATTCATTTGTTAATTTCCAGTCTTAATCAGTTCATTTTATTTTGTGAAGAACGTTATATATATATATATATATATATATATATATATATATATATATATATATATATATATATATATATATATATAAAATTATTATTATTATTATTAGTCCCTTGGGTTCCTAGTGGAACATAGGGCTTCAGTAGCACGCCTCCAGTGACCTCTGTTCTCTGAGATCTTTTGAACCTGGTCCCACGACAGCCCACAAGCTCTCATTTCCTCTTCACACGACCTCCTCCATGTCACCCTCGGACGTCCAACTCGTCGCTTCCCATGGGGATTCCACTCGAGGGCCTGACGCGTGATGTCCTCCGTCGGCCTTCTCAGTGCATGGCCAATCCATCTCCACTTCCTCCTGCATATTTGTTGCGTGATAGGTTCTTGGTTGGTTCGTTCCCAGAGTTCCTTGTTGCTTATTTTTTCTGGCCATCTGATCTTCAGCAGCGAGCGTAAGCAGTTGTTGATGAATGTCTGTAGTTTATTGGGAATGCCTTTCGTAACGCGCCAAGTCTCTGAAACATACAGGAGCACTGACTTGACGTTGGTGTTGAAAATCCGTATCTTGTTCCACATGCTGAGTGCAGAAGATCTCCACACTGGTTTCAGGCCAATGAACGCCTGTCTTGCTTTTCCGATTCTGACTTTGACGTCCTCGTCCGTCCCGCCTGTAGTTGAAACAGTGCTTCCTAGATAAGTGAAGGAGGTTACTTCCTTCAAGTTTCTCCCGTTGACGGTGATTGGAGTTTGTTGTTGTTGTTGTTGGTGGTGGTGGTGCGGTATCTTCATCACTTCTGTCTTCTCTATATTCACCTGAAGTCCCGTCTTCGCTGCCTCTTCTATCAACTTGTTAGTTTTTGCTTGCAGATCTTCAAGTTTATGTGACATTAGGCACAAGTCATCGTTGGCGAAATCCAAGTCTTCTAGGTTCTTTTCCGTCGTCCAGTGTATCCCCCTCTTCTCGCTGCCTACTGTTTGCTGCATGATCCAGTCCACCACAATAAGGAATATCATGGGGGATAGTAGGCAACCTTGTTTCACTCCTGTCTTCACTTCAAAGGCATCACTGAGCTTCCCATTGTGAATTACTTGGCTGGTATGTGGCATCTTCATATAGTTGTTGAATGAGGCGGATAAAGGTTTGCGGTACTCCGTAGTGTTGAAGCAGTTTCCAAATTACTTCTCGGTCGACGCTGTCAAAGGCCTTCTCAAAGTCGATGAAGTTGAGGCAGAGAGCTGATTGCCATTCTACGCTCTGTTCTATGATGATACGAAGCGTTGCAATTTGGTCTGCACATGATTTGTACTTCCTGAAGCCTGCCTGTTCCAGTCGCAGTTTTGAATCCAGTGCGTCTTTAAGCCTCTCTAGGATGATGCGGCTTAATATTTTACTTGGGGTGGATAGGAGAGTGATTCCGCGCCAGTTCTTGCAAGCACTGAGGTCTCCCTTCTTCGGCAGTTTGACAAGGTAACCCTTCTTCCAGTCGTCAGGTACCTTCTCTTCCTTCCACACCTTCTGCAATAGTGGTGTGAGCATGTCCGCTGTTGTCTCTGCATCTGTTCTCAGTGCTTCTGGCGTTATTCCATCTGGTCCTGCTGCTTTCCCGCATTTCAGTAGCTTTATGGCGTTCAGGACTTCCATTTTCGTTGGGGGTTTAATGTTCACTTGTAATTCAGCGGCTGCAGGTGGTATTTCTGGACGAAGTGCAGGTGGTGGTCGATTCAAGAGCTTCTTGAAGTGGTCGGCCCATCGTTTCCTCTGTTTCTCTTCTTTTGTAATTAAATTTCCTTCTTCATCTTTTATTGGTTTCATCTGTGTTGGTCTCTTCCCTGATAGCAACCTGGTTATTTGATACAATGTCGTCAGGTCTCTCTTACCTGCAGCCTGTTCTGCTTCACTTGCCAGTGTTTCGTAGAAGTGTCTTTTGTCCTTGCGTGCACTCTTCTTCACTTCTTTGTCCAGTGTTTTATACATTGTGCTCAGTTCCTCTTGTCGTTGCGCATCCTTGCACTGGTTTATCTTCTGCTTCACCATCCTCCTCTCCTCTATCAGCTTCCAGGTATCCATCGAGATCCATTCCTTGTCTTCTTTCTTCTTCCTTCCTAATACTGTTGTGCAGGTTTCTTTCCACATAGCTTTCAAAGACTTCCAGTGTTCTTCCACACAGGATTCTTCAGGGATGTTGCTCGATGTCTCCCATTTTGTCTTGATGGCTGCCTTGAAGATCTCCTTTGTAGTTTCGTCCTTCAGTTTCCGAGTGTTGTACTTGAATTGAGGTCTATCACCAGCTTCCTTGAAGGCTTTTAACTTGATTTCGAAGGTTCCTTGCACTAGATAGTGGTCTGAACCTACATCTGCTCCTCTTCTTGACCTTGTGTTAAGTAGACTGCGTCTCCATATATATATATCGAGGAAGAGAAAAAGAATCTTAGCACAGTGACAAATATCCCTGATACACTCTTCAGTGTTAGATACTGTCTTAAAAAGAACATAAAAGGATATGTTATGTATTTTTAACCTGTCTTTCATACTAATTATTTGAAAAATTAGGAGGGATTTAATGTAGGGGCACTTGTTTGTGAACATATAAATGGCGGCAGCTTTAATTTAAGCATTATTAGAGCATATGAAATCTAATTAAGCTGTTTTGAGATCACTCCTATGACCTATTTCTTTACTTTCAAATACGAATGACTATAGTTATAGGTAGCCCTGATGGGTCAGTAATCAAAGAAATTTCGACTTGAATACAAAACATTCGTTTGGATCTTTCTTTTACCGCTTTACACCGTCAACGGCGTTGGCAAGAAACGCGATTGCTTGCTAATGGCCAAGTGTACTGCACAGGAATTTTCTCGGCTCTGCCGAATGCTTGCGAAGCATAGCCATCAAAAGGGTAAAGACCTTATGTTCGATCACCGTTATTTTAATAGCATAGTTCGATTGTCGTGAAATAACCATATCAACAACGACGAGGTCAAACAAAAAGCCTTAACCGAAAGAGGTAAGTCACTTGGTGCGGTTGTAAATCTTCGACTTAAGCGGATAGAACATGTATTATGCATACCCAGTCATCGTTTGCCGCCACTTAAAATGTTAACTGAAGTAGTTATGGGTTGGAAAAAGGTTGAAGTTGCGTATATCAAAATGTGGTATCATACCATAACGCCTCAGACTTTTGATCTGAGTTGTGTTTGGGATAGGTCCGAATGACGACCAACACCAATGGTTCCTCTTGTGATAACCACAGAGGAATCAGCCTGACGAACATAGTGTCTAAGATTCTAGGTTCTATAATTCTCCGACGCCTGAGTGGAGCTCAGGAACAGCAAGCCCGAGAAAACAAGGCAGGCTTTAGACCTGGCCGTGGATGTATCGACCAAATATTCACACTGCGCCAGGTCCTGGAACATGGGCATGCTTACAGACGCCCGACAATAGCTGTATTTCTCAACCTGAAGGCGGTATTTGACTCCGTTGATCGAGAAGTCTTATGGCAATGTCTGTCACTGAAAGGCGTGCCTAGTAAGTACATCACGTTATTGAAAGCTCTCTACTCGAACACTTGTCGGCATGTAAGAGCCTATGGCGAGTTGTCCAGGGAGCTATACTCACCAAGTGGTGTCCGTCAAGGATGCCCACTATCCCCATTCTTATTTAATTTTATCATAGATATTCTTATGGAGGTTTCCCTCCCGTCACCTAATTACACAGACGTTGACCCAATCACAGGTGAATTTTCTTTAGATCTAGAATATGCAGATGACATAGTCCTGTTAGGTGAAGACGCTGACAAGATGCAGAGTCTTCTGAACACTTTGAGTGGGAATTTGAGAATGTTTGGGATGCGATTTTCACCACCCAAATGCAAATTTTTGCTCCAGGACTGGTCTTCAGCGGTACCGCGGTTAACAATAGAGAATGAAGTGGTTGAGTGTGTTGACCACTTCACTTACCTGGGAAGTAGGATCAACCCTGTTGGGTTAGTTGCCGATGAGATTTCGGCACGGATACAAGAGGCCCGATTGGCTTTTTCCAATTTGCGCCACCTATGGCGCCGCCGTGATATTCGTTTGTCTATTAAGGGTCGCGTGTACTGCACAGCAGTCCGCTCTGTTCTACTGTATGGCTGTGAAACATGGCCATTGAAGGTGGAAGATATGAGAAGACTCCAAGTGTTTGACCACCGTTGCCTTCGTAGTATAGGCCGTATTCCGTGGTGTCACCATGTGAGTAATGCAGAAGTGAGGTGTAGAGTTTTAGGGAGAAGAGGTAAGTTAGTTGACACGGTTGTGAACCTTCATCGACTGAGATGGTTGGGACACGTACTACGTATGCCCAGTCACCGATTGCCTTGTCACACAATGTTGGCTGAGGTGGGTCCAGGCTGGGAAAAGGCCCACCGAGGTGGCCAGACTAAAGCATGGCACCAATGTATAAAGTCCCTGACTGTTGGTTTAAGTCATGTAGGATGATGCAGACTAGGTGGTTGGGGTCCGCGGGAGAAGAGGAACCAGTGGTTGGCGACTGATTCTAGGTGATGACATGGCTCAGGACCGATGTCAGTGGCGCAGATGTATACACACATTATCCTCATCTTAACAACGCTATACCGAATCTCACCATTTTGTCACTCCTCTTTCCTTTCTTCTCGTACTTTATATTTCTTTTGACTGCATTCACATATCTTCATCCTTCACCTCACTACCTTTCTACTTGATGAACTGACGTGAGGTGTGGCAACTCGGACCGTTACGCAGTAATGCCTGGTCCTATGTTGATAATGATGATGATGATTGCAGGTGATATGATTCAAAATCTATTCAATGTCTCAGATGAATCTAAACATTTCAGTCATCGAAATAATTGTATAACATTTCGTTATCTGTTTTATTCTGCCCTAGTCTCTTTTTATGTCTTCCTATGATTTTCGATTAATTTTCTAATTGTCTTTCTGTTTTTCATCTTCATTTTTATTTATTCCTATTTGCTTACTTACTAGTAAGATTTCATGTTAGACTATTTAATCATTTCACGAAACCTGCCTTTACAGAACCGAGTTGAGGTAAAGTCTAGATACCTGGTAAACTGTGATTGTTTTCTATTGACACGTTTATCTAGACCACCATCTTGTTTTCTACTCATCTTGTACTGTACTATCAAATTTTTTTGTTCACTTTTTAACTGATAAGTAACTTTAATTCCGTCTATCACCAAGCTTACATGTTTGAAAGGCCTTAATATTCTCTTGTTTGAGTCATTTAAATGTGTGATACACATTTCCTTTTTATACCCTTCGAAGTTAGAATAGACTTTTCCAAGTCCATCATCATCATTAAATCCAGATCCATTCCCACCGAAGTGTTCATAAACATATCTGCTACGATCATAGATATTAGTTGAGTCCACTTCTCTTCTTGTTTATGAAGATACTTTATTTTGAAACTTGAAGATTATGTAGATTGAGCTTAACTGTATCTCTTACTTATATAAAGAGAGGACAATAGTTATAGTAGGATATATCATGATTATATTATATCTCGGGGTTTATTTTTTGGTGTGCTTGCAATATAAATCAATTTCAAAATCAAAATATACAGTAATGTTTATATACTCGAATCAGTTTGATAAAAAGTTATCTATTTGATGCTAAGATAAAACTGGTTTTATGTAAATAAAGTAATATAAATTGAGTGATTAGAGATTACAAGAGACGATAATACGTTTCTGTATATGTAAAAAGACCCAACGAATATTCTGTTGCTATAATATTTGTGTGAATGACTTTAGGATTTGTATTTAGCACATTTCGGAGCCTTAGGAGTCATATCGATTAGTATGATTATAAAGAGTTTTGTTATTAATAGTGGATAATGATTGAAGTAAGAATGAAAATCTGGGTCGTGACACGATTTGAACTAGCCACCTGTAGGTTACCGTTTTCGTGCTCTGCCAACTGAGCTGCTTCGTACATCAAACTGGCTATTTTGTCTTCCACTTCCAGCCGAATGTTTGGATTTTTATGAAGTTGTTGATTTAGAGTTTATGATACCAAATAGATTTTCAATGGTTCTCCAACTAATTCTGGCCCATGGTGAATACTTACCCCCCGTAAACTTTAAACTATGGTACTGTATAGTGCTCGTTAACGATATGCTTCGAGATGGATATCCCGGAGTTCTAATAAGAAACTGTGACCTGTCGGGTGAATCACTCGAAAGCTAAGCGAATTCCAGCTGAAGCCCTTGATAAATAGTCACGATATACCGAGAATTAACGGAAGTAGGAACATGTGGACCATTGGATACGACCCCCGGTTTGATCGGGAGTACTGAGAGGTCCCACGCAAGGGAGAAGTAGTTCGCCAGTCCTCCTGGGTTTTCAATGACCCCCCCCCCTTTGTGATGAATACTACCTTCAAAATGAAATCCCCATAAACTTCGAACTACTTATCAAATAGTATCAAGTCTAGATATTCATATGCTTCGTGTATTGGGTTGCTTGTGAAGTCATTTGCCGATACCATCATATATGAATCGTAATAGTGACATACTTCCCATTAGTATTATTAGTTTTAGTTAGGTATTCAATTAGGCTGCTTAACTTCATCCGATCAGAACGTCGTTTAGCGTATTTAGTTAGCTATAAATATCATAATATTGTTTCCAAAAGCTGTCTGCAGATTCCTAACTGCCACTTATTTGCTTTTATCGAAATTGGTAATCAGTACACTGGTGTCATCCTGACTTGTCATAACTACAATTTCTTTATTTCGTAAATATGACGCCACCTTCAATAGGATCGACAATTTACAAATTGTATGGTCTACATCGACATTCATAGCTGAATATTTTTCACCCTTCACAACTATGGTTTCAACAAGATTTCTGTTGGAAACCACTCAACTAAGATCACAAGGTGTTATCTCTGAAACAAAGTGTCTTGAACTAGTGAACTGTACTACTACTGCTGCTGAACAACTCGAGCAGTTGGAAAGCTCTCAGGCTGATCTGTCGACTTTTCACAGACTTTCATATGAATAATATCCAGAGGTCTTTCTAGAAGGCTGGAGTACCAAACACCGCATGAAACTACTTACAGAATTTTAGGAAGGATTAAAAACATATTTGGATTAAATCCGTAAGGTTAAAATACTACTGAACAGGACTGAGCACAGTGTGTATTTCCAGGAAAGTAATAGGCGATGGTGACATTATTGAAACATTCTGCTAAACAACATGAGTAGTTAGAAACCACTAACGCAGATCTTTTGATCTTGCAAGCCAAATTAGAGTGATCTAAAAACTGGAATGTAGTTTGACTCGTTTGGATTCGTGCTCATCACCTGTGTATCCGGGACAAACTCACCTCACGGAGCCGAATTAAGCTTAGCCTGAAACGAGTGGAAGGGCCATCTGGTGCTTAGATCGTTCTGATCCAGCTAGCGGAATCTACATATCGGCGTTAGTGGCTTCTAACTACTGATGTTGTTTATCGGTATGGTTCGATGATGTCACCGTCATTTATCTTTTTCCTCGTCTTTCACACTGTGCTCAGACCTGTTCAGTAGTTAACTAATCTAATGAAATTACTTCCAAGATGAATAGAAATAATGCGGATTACAAGTATGCATCTTTTTACTGTAGAATCATCAATTAAAAAAAGAAGTTATGTAATCTGGAGTCAATCTATAGCCCTGGAGAATAAAGGTAGAAAAACAGGAAAATATTTACAAGTTAGTTCAAAAATTAACAGAAATTTGTCGAAGGGTAAGCTAGTGGTTCTTCGTAAAGATGTATTTTCAGAAAAGAATGAAATTACTACAGTCTATGGATTTATTCTGAGCTTATGAATAGTACTTACTCGGTAAAATGACATCAGTTATCTTCTGTGGATCCAGGAAATTGGTAGAGAAACCTGAAGTTTCTTACCTTTGGTATTTATATGTTCATAGTTTCTCATTAACTCCATAAACTATCAATTTGTAATGAATATTAGGACTAATGTGTATCAGTGAAGAACATATTTCAATTCTTGAGGCTGAGCACAAAATCTTACTGTGACCATTTTAATTCCATATTAGATTTGTTAATTTGATTTGTAACACACAGTGATACGGTATTATTTACTGGATGATGTTTCGAGCACAAATTATTGTTCATAATGATATCAATGTAATCACGCACTACTTTCGATACCTGATTTCTATAGTCCTGTCATCTCATATTATTTGTTTTTATTGGTAGTAAAATTCTCCATATCTCTGGTATAGGCGATGCGTCACTTCTATTACATGTGTTGGTTGTTGGTTGATTCGATGAACAAAGATTCAGTAATCAATCTCTCCCCCTCCACCTAATGGGATCGCCAATATCCGCAATCGTAGCAGATATATTTATGGATAGTTGGGAAAACGTGGCGTTACAAACGTTTAATCCTTCACCTAAGAGATGATGGCGATATGTGGATGACACATTTACTGTATTGAAATCGGAAAATATGGACAATTTTCTCACATATATAAACTCAGCAGTAGGCCCAGTCCAATTCACTTACAAGGTAGAAAATGAAGAAGGAGAATTACGTATATTGGATTGCAGAATAAAACGAAGAACAGATGGTTGCTTGGATACTACTGCCTACAGAAAACCAACACATTCTAACAGATATCTAGACTTCAGGTCATCTCATCTAATGACAGTTAAGGCAGGTTTAGTCAAATGTCTAAATGATAGAGCTAGAAAACTGACTAGTCAGTGCAAAGACCTAAACAAGGAACTGAAACACATAAAAGAAGTAATAATACTATTCATTGATATATTTGTAATTCTCCGTTGTTTTATTGGATCGAATTTTCCGACCTCTATTGGCATATGGGCTCCTGTGCAGATGCCTTGATATTGTCTGAATGTTAATTATAGTAATTTTGCTTGGTTACGGTTAGCAGAAAAACCCACTAATAGTTAATGATTATCCTCTACAGTTTATTTAAAAAAAATTAGTACGAACACATAAGAATCGAAATAATAACAATAAAACGATTACGAATAATAACAACAACATAAATAGAAAGGAGTTCACAGCCTCCGTTGTGTTACCCTATAAGGCAGGTACATCAAAAACCTTACGTAGAATCCTCAACAAAGCTGGAATTAGAGGTAGCCTTTAAACCTACCAACTCACTCAGAGATAAGCTTTGTCGGCTTAATGATCCGATAGAACCAATTAAGCAAAATAATCTGATCTGTCAAATCCCGTGTATTGACTGCGAGGTCAAGTACATAGGTCAAACTAGCTAGTCGGGGTCAATTAGAATAGCAGGTCATAGGAACTTAGTTAAATATAGAATGACAAACCCGAATAAGATCAATAATCTGGAAAAAAAAATCGGCTATTGCAGTGCATCCGTTAACACACAACCACACAATAGGGTGGGACAAAGCCACTGCACTTAAGTTCAATATAATTAGGTGGAGGGGAAGAGAGATTGATTACTGAATCTTTGTTCATCGAATCAACCAACAACCAACACATGTAATAGAAGTGACGCATCGCCTATACCAGAGATATGGAGAATTTTACTACCAATAAAAACAAATAATATGAGATGACAGGACTATAGAAATCAGGTATCGAAAGTAGTGCGTGATTACATTGATATCATTATGAACAATAATTTGTGCTTACAACATCATCTAGTAAATTAAACAAGCAAATCTAATATGGAATTAAATTCTACCATGGTGCCCAAGTTATACACTGATACTATTATTATTATTATTTTACCCTTGGGTGCCTAGTAGAACATAGGGCTTCAGTAGCACGCCTCCATTACACTCTCTTCTCTGAAGTCTTCGCAACCCGGCTCCACGACTGCTCACAAGCTCTCATTTCTTCTTCACATGATCTCCTCCATATCACCCTCGCCTCGACGCCCAACTCGTCGTTTCCCCTTTGGATTCCACTCGAGGGCCTGGCTGGCCTGACCTGGCCTGGCGTGTAATGTCACCAGTCGGTCTTCTCAGTGTATGCCCAATCCATCTCCACTTTTTTACTATGCATATTTGTTGGGCGAATGGTTCTTGGTTGGTTCGTCACCAGACCAGAGTTCCTTGTTGCTTATTCTTTCTGACCATCAATCTGATCTTCAGTATGGAGCCAGTGTAGACGGCAGCTGTTTATGATGTATATCTGTAGTTTGTTGGAAATGCTTTTCGTGACGCGTCAAGTCTCTCAAGTATCACATAGAGAAGCACTGATTCGACTGACAATGGTGTTGAAAATCTGGATCTGGTTGAGGCTTTATGCTGAATGCAGTGCAGTGCAGTGCAGTGGATGTCCATGGTGATTTCAGAGTAATGAAGGCCTGTGTTGCTGTCCCTCCGATCCTGGCTTCGACATCCTCATCTGTGCGTGTGCCGTGTGTAGTTGAAACGATGCTTCCTGGGTGGAGAGGTAGCTGAAAGAGACTGCTTCGTTTAGGTTTCTCCGTTAGTGGTGATTGATGTCTGTTGTCGTTGATGTTGTTGTTGGTTGGGTATCTTCATCACCTCTGTCTTCTGTACATTGACTTGGAGGAAGTCCCGTCTTCCTTCTCTGCCCTGCCTGTTCTGTCAACTTGTTGGTTTTCGCCTGTAGATCTTCGAGTTTGTGCAAGAGGACATCGGACATAAATCATGATCGGCGAAATCCAAATCTTCTAGACTCTTTTCATCGACGGAATAGCGTGTACTCCTCTTCTCCCCCTTCACAGCTATCTGTTGTATGATGCATTGCAGTCGACCACAATGAGAAAGATGATTGGTGATAGTAGGCGTCAGCCTCATCTTACTCCTGTGTTTACTTGGAAAGCATCACTGAGCATTCCATTGTGAATCACTTGGCATGTGACCTTTTCATATAGTTGTTGAATGAGGTTGATAAAGATTTGTAGTACTGAAGCCGTAGTGTTGATGCAGTTGCCTGCCAAATTACTTCTCGGTGGATGCTGTTGAAGGCCTTTTGGAAGTTGATGAAGTTGAGGTAGAGGGTGGAGGGTTGACTGCCATTCTATGCTCTGTTCTATGATGATGTGTAGCGTTGCGTTGGAATTTGATGTGCACATGATTTGTTCTTCCTGAAGCCAGTCAGCCTGTTCCGACTGTAGTTTTGAATCCAACGCATTGTTTAGTCCCTCCAGTATTATGCGGCATAATATTGTGCCTGAGGTGGACAGTAGCATTATTCCTCACCAGTTTTTTGTAAAGGCTTAGGTCTCCCTTTTTTGGGAGTTCGACAAGGTACTCCTTCTTCCAATATGCAGGTACCTTTACTTGCTTGCAAACCTTCTGCAGTAGTGGTGTGAGCATGTTCGCCATTGTCTCTGCGTCTGTTTTCAGCGCTTCTGGAGGAATTCCATCTGGTCCCGCTGCTTTCCTGGGTTTCAGCAGTTTTATGGCATTCAGGACTTCGGCTTTTGTCGGAGGGCCTGTTTACACTGATATTAATGTAACCATTTTGTTTGCCATACTCATCTGAATTTTAAGTCATCGCTTAATTTTATTTTTACTGCCTCATGACAGATTTTACTTTACTTATTTGATTTTATTCTGATTGCCTTGTTCGTTTACATAACTAGTGAATTATTTGTATTTATGTTTATCTTATAATTATTATTATTTGTGAATATGTGAACTTCTTGACCACCATAGGTTTAAGTTCGCTTCCATCTACTGAGGTTTGAACAACCAGACAGTACCATTAATCTTCATACAATGCATGTATTTCATTACCTAACACAGAGAATTACAGAATTACAGAGAATCCTGTTATTTTTTATCTTTTCATGCGTAAAATAAACTTTCACTTGACTACGATTTATAAATCTTGTGGTTACTATACAATTATAACTCGTATTTTATCTGTTTAGCGGAGTTTATCTTCAACAATTAAAGATTATGCGACTCAACTCTTATTTACTTGGTACACACTAACTTACTATAGAATTTAAAGGTGTTCATTTCGTCTTACTTGGCATATGTTATTCACTTATCTAATAAATTTCAGAATGACGTTGCACTGAAAGGATTTGTTACACATCTAGTAAAACCACATTTTTTTTCATTTTGGACTTAATGTGTGGTGTTATGTGTTAACATTTTTTCTGCTATTCCACCTATGTTCTTGTTTGTCATACAGAAAATCGTATAGATATGAAACTAATTTGATTGACATAATACAGTTGTAAACTGTATGCATCTTTGGATACACAATTAATAGATGGGATCAAGATTAAAAATCATGACATTACTTTCAAATGCATATTTGGAAGTGTATTCTATTTGAACTGATAACTGTTTATTACATTGGCAAAGTAACCAATACAACGATAATTTTCATGAACAGTAACTTGACAATAATACACTAACCCCGTAAAGAATAGTGTACTAAACAATGAGCTACGTCTATTGTGTGTGTGTGTGTGTGTGTGTGTGTGTGAAGAGGTGGAGCGTAAAGTATTACGTTGTTGCCTCAGGGCTGAATTGCGTGAAGTGTGTTTTAATTCATGATTCAGCAGTTCGTAATTCAACGTCTACACCCGTGGGTCGTATCATTTAATACAAATAAACATTTTTATATATACAATATCAGTTAATTGATTTGATTTTGATTATTGCAAGTTTATAATTTTGGAAGGTATGCATTTGTATGATTCATCTTACCTAAAAATGTACATGAAAATATTTTCTTCTCCTGGTAATTGATTAAAATGCACTATGTTGAATGATTAGTTATAGTAATGGTATATTTTATAAAAACATTAATTTTACTATTTCAATGTATACACCAGAAGTGAAGAAAGATTATATGACTGACTAACTAACTGACTGGAAAAATCAACGTAAAACCTCGTAAATAGGTGCATCGATCTAATGTGCCACACTTCACAGTAGTATGCAAAGAACACGTGGATAGAAAAAGACTGATACCAAAGTAGATCAAGTTGTTTGGGTAAATAAACAAACTGAAGATAAAGGTTGGAGCGAACACTTAAGCTTTAAATGTCAAGGAGTGGATACATCTGTGCCATTGTGACCGATTTCCAGCCATTTCACCAAGATTCCTCAACCATTGATTCCTCTTGTCTCGGGGACTTCAGTCAGTCAGTCTACATTTCCCATACGGCTCAAACCGTCACTCAGGAAGTTGATCGACTGGTGCTACGTCTTGGTCTGGTTACCCTCAACCCTCTTCTAACCTAATTTAACTTCTCCTAGCATGGCACATCGAGGTAGACAGTAGACATCTATAGATGGATATGTCTAGACTGCATATTTCGTTGTATTTATTTTAACTTAGTTGGATGTATCTGTATCGTTATGAATGGATACGACAGTCTGTGAGCTTTTCCTTGTAGTCTTCGTTAGGAGTCGTTTGAAAGTTTTTGATACATTTTTAAAAACTCATTTGACAACAATTATAGATTCTATTGAAATATTTTGTCCAGTTCGATTGATCATACTTTATCACATCTGCCTCACACTAACCCTTTTTCACTCTCTTTTATGCATATAGAGATAGTAGAGTATGAACTGCTCTTGAATTTCTTCTCATTTATAATTTCTTGAACTAACGATCAGTCCATCAATCATTATCAACATAGGACCAGGCATTACTGCGTAACGGTCCGAGTTGCCACACCTCACGTCAGTTCATCAAGTAGAAAGGTGGTGAGGTGAAGGATGAAGATATGTGAATGCAGTCAAAAGAAATATAAAGTACGAGAAGAAAGGAAAGAGGAGTGACAAAATGGTGAGATTCGGTATAGCGTTGTTAAGATGAGGATAATGTGTGAATACATCTGCGCCACTCACATAGGTTCTGAGCCATATCACCTAGAGTCTCCAATCACTGGTTCCTCTTGTCCGGCGGACCCCAACCACCTAGTCTGCATCGTCCTACATGGCTTAAACCAACAGTCAGAGACTTTATACATAGGTGCCATGTTTTAATCTGGCCACCTTGAACTAACGAACTAATTTTAATCCTAAGTGTTTCTGAAAAAGAATTTTTTGGTTCTACAGATAGTTTTTTCAACATTTATTTATTAGTTTCGTATTAATCACCACAAATTTGAGCGTATGCATCATACTTTCTTTGAAAATTGTTCATATTTTACAATTTTTTAGATTACCACAGAAAATTTTCGTCTTCCAATTCCATCGAATTTAGACAATCGAATTGTTCGTTTATTCGACTTGTGTACAAAAGATGATCCTGGTAAACGTCCAAGATTCGACATTCAACTAATTCAACTACTAGATAAAATGCGTGAACGTGCTGGTCAATAGCAAAAAACGATTTCTTTTCATGACACATATTGTTTCGGATAAATTATAAATGATTAACTGCATTGTTCAAGCTTTTCACAATGGTTTATATTATGCCTCTTCCTTTTGATACGTGCTTCCAAACAGCTTTTACTGTGTGAACACATACACAAAGACAGACATGAAGGAACAATTTTTATAGGTAATATATACACCTTTACTTTTTATGTTCCTTCTCTTCTTATCATCCTCCTCAAAATACGTGCTTTTCTGGTTTACCTATTGCTAACGTTTCCCTCGATTCAATATATACTACCTTTAAGTGGTGAAAGTTTTTTAGTCTTTCTGCGAAAATATAATTATCTATTATCATTATTATGTATTTTACTTTTATTGGACGCTATGTGCTTTTTCTCTGCTTTCTTGTTTTTTCTGTGAAGACTTAAGCAGTAGTAGTAGTAGTAGTAGTAGTGCTCTCGAGTTTTTGTTTTGTACGCTGTTTTTCTTTATGCACACTGGGTTTTTATCTTTTTTATATTACTGCTGTTACTATTTTTTCTTCCAAAACAATATTATTTTCGTGACATACGAGATACATTTGACATATATATATATATATATATATATATATATATATATATATATATATATATATATATATATAATAAGCATGCTTTAATTAGGTGAATGTGTACACATTGCCTGCACTCAGTTATGTATTTTACTTGAGCCTACGCAATTATTATTGTTATGGTCGTAATTATCTTTCTTATTATTACTGCTAAGATTTGTGATACTCTATTCATAAGAATGGTAAATGCAAACGCGTATGGTGTATGTCGCTTCTGTATTTGTTTTCTCATACTATGCAGTAAAAAAAGAGTTATAACACTTGCTTATTTGCTGAACTGGTTGTGTATCGGAGTAGATTTCCTTTGATAATTATAAGCTTATTATTTAACTTGATGAACCTCTTGAGTTTGAACTCAACACAGCTCATGCTACGAAGCAAAATCAAGTGGTCTTGATGAATTATTTCGCTTCATAGTAAGATGCTTCATCAGTCTACATAGTTGACTGATTAAAGCATATAGTCAGGGGATTTCAGATGTTGTAGTCAGTTGTTTAAGGTATTCTTAGTTGGTTTATTATCCTGTTAGTAATTTTTGGGGACTTACAGCCTAAAGCCGTTGAAAAATGTGTTGAAGAGAATGATACTTCACTCAAATAAAGACCCATCATGCTTAGCATAACGTCAGTATTTTACACGAATTCCTCTTTCCTCTAAAATGATTCAATATTCAATGTACGTCTAGGCTCACGCTCCTACTGATCTTGAAATAGTACATCATTTTTCAATTACACAAAACATGATATTCTGGGGCTGGTAAACAACAGAATAGTCACTATTTGGGCACTACATTGTATAGTTTTAGTCGTGTGGTACCATTCAGTATTTTAGAAACGATTGGTAGAAAATACTCATTTCAATGGCTTTCAAATGTATTTGAGATTTTATCATAAAAATGTAGTATTAATGACATACTAAAGAGATGAGAAAGTTTTAATCGACCTCTCACATCTTGAGTATTAGTGACTTATGAATTTAAAGAGACATTTTGCTGATGCAAGTCTTTTTGCCTTTGGAAGAACTACTTGCTTATAGATTAGATATGTTGGAATTAAATACGCTGTATAATGATCGCAACAAACATTCAGTGGTATTGTGTTTGGTGTGGGAGTTAGATCTGGTAAGTTTAATACTAGAATAGATGAAGGCTGTATTTTACTGAGCACTTGTAATTAAATATTAGGATGAAACAAATCCTGTGTTGTTTGTAGTTTCCATGTCCTTTTATTTCACTATGGAACAAAACGCGTCTGTAAATTCAATTAGTATCTAGATATATGACCCTACTTATACTTCATCTTGTTATAGAAAAGAACAGTATGCGATACTCAGTCATCTCCTCTTGTTTTCGCATTTCTTACTGTTGCAAACTGAAAACCATATATTAAAATGAAATACAGATTAGAGTGAAATACGTCTATACAGATTTAGAGAGCTGAAACAGAAAATTAGGAGTGAAGGTATCTGTTCTACAATGTTTCATGTTGAACTACAGCATCCGAAATCTGCAACCACTTATTTCTGTTACTTCGGAGAAATGTTATTCAACTCTCGGTTCAAAACACACATACTGCCTTAAGTATCGTGTCATTTTTATTCCATTGAATGTTTTGAAGCTGTTACTGGTTGCCTACATCCGTGGATAACGATGAAGATTGGTTTGTGATCATATTTAGCTATCAGTTCTTACAAACACGCTAGGTAGTTGAAACAGCCGGCCAACATGAGAACTGACATTACTGTGTAACGGTCTAATTAGCCACAATTCATAACAACATATCGAGGTAGAAGGCGTCAAGATGGAAGTTGTATAAAAAAAAAGTATATAAAAGCGGACGTGTCCATTGAAATGAAAATAATGTATCTGCCCTGCTGATATTGATACTGAATAATGTCACATGTATCCAAACTATAAAGTCTTCATTTCCCTATACAGCACAGGCTAACAGTTAAAGACTTCATGATGTGATGACTTGTTTCAATCTGGCCCCCTTTAAACCTTTTTCAACCTGAACCTACTTCACCTAACTTTACATGGTAAGGCAGAGGTTGTCTAGGCGTATGTAACACGTCTCAGCCACTTCAATCGATGAAAATTCGAACACTGATGTTAAGGCACCGTGATGAATGGCCTGTCCTTCGAAGGAAACGGTAGTCAAGTGCCTGATGCTTTCTCATGTCTTTCAACCTTGGTGGTCATATTTCACAATCTATAGTAGGACAGGATGAAATACAACACAATGCACTTCACCCTAAATAGACAATCGGATGTCATGGCGGCACCGAAAATGGTGTTACTTTTCCGAAAGTCAACGAAACCTTTGTATTCGTGTGGAGATTTTGTCGGTCACTGACTCACCAGGACTGTCTTGACTTTCCAGATATATAAAGTGGTCAACATTCTCAACCATTTTACCTTATATTGTTAGGCGAGGTACCAGTGAAGACAAATCATGGAGCAACAATTTACATTTGGGTGGCGAGAAATGCATCGAAGACGTTTTATAATTGCCACTCAAGGTATCTAGAAATCTCTGTTTCTTGTCAGCATCTTTACCTAACAGGACTACATCATCTGCGTAATGTTGATCTACTAAAGAATTTCCCGTTATTGCATCAATTTCTGTGAAGTTAGATGACGAAATGGTGGGCTGCATAAGTATATCTGTGATAAAGTTGAGTAAGAATGAAGAGAGCGAACACCCTTGATAGACACTACCCGATGTACAAAACTCACTTTAGGTTGTGATACGCCCATAGATGCTCAAATATGCAGCCTTCAATAGGTTAATATTTGACACGCCTTTCAGTGAGAGACACTGCCATAAGACCTTTCGATAGAAGGATTTGAATGCCTCTTTCAGGTAGAAAATATAGCTAGTGTCGGGCGTTGGTAAGTGTGCCTGTGTTCCAGAACCTGATGGAGGGTGAATATCTCGTCAATATGCCCACGATTATGTCCGAAACGTGTTTGGTTTTCCCGAGTTTGTTGTTCTCGTGCTCTACTTAGGCGTCTGGTAATTGTAGAGTCTTAGACACAATGTTCATCAAACTGATGCCCCTGTTGTTATCACGGGAGGATTTCCTGAAGACTGGGACGGTCAGTGATTTAAACCAGTCAGAAGTCATGATGTCGGGCTCCCGTACAGTTAACCTGACCAATAATTGTTGACCACCATCTTTAAATACCCAAGTGGTCGTGCTACGCTTTTTCGTTTCAGGTTACTTACGGCTTTTGCATCTGCTTTTAAGAGTTGGACGATTTATCTCGATGTTCTATTCAAGACCTGACCGGATGGTGGGCAACGGAATAGTAGCTGGAGGCCGGTTGAACTTCTGCTTAAAATGTTCCTCACATCGTTACAGTTATCTCGCCTGTGAAGGAATTGCAGAACCATCCTTCTTCGCTATAATTTCACTTGTCATTGACTCCTTTGCCCCAGTTTCTTTGATAAATCTAAATAATTGTCTGTTGTCACGTATCGCCGCTGCCTTTTCCGTCTTGTTGTCTTTTACTGTAGACCACCTCTCACGATCAACTCGAGGCTCTTTATCGGTCTTCACTTTAGTTGCTTCCAATCCTAATTGTGCTCGGAGCCTTCAAAGAAGTGCCTTCACATCCACCCATGAATTTAGAAGAAGCTGATGAAATCCACTGGTCTTTTCCAACTACTTTCTAAAAACCAATAACGGTCTTTAACACTGTTGTTACAACAGACCGGAGATGGCGCAAGACTTATTCAGGATGGAAGATACTGTTCTGTTTCGACAACTGTCTAACCAGCTTCTTGCTAGAAGCAGCTCCAATAATTTCATCGCTGATCTGCGTTCACTACACTCTTGTTGCTGTAGTTTTCCTACGTGTATTTAGGCGCAGTTGCATGCGTGCTTGAGCTACTACGGGATCACTTCCCAAACACATGCTGCAGAAGAAACGGCAGTCTTCCTTTGACCCTCTCAACAGATAACTGTTAGAAATATTTTCTATCTGTGTATGCCTCTGAGTTGAGGTTGTTGGGCTCTATGCCAAACAGTGTTTGTCTTCATATCTAGGGTTGGCACTGACCAGAACTAGATAATTCTCTTAGGTCAGTCTTAGCAGGCGATTGCCCTTATCAGTTCGTTTAGTTGGGCATCCGAAAGTACCTTTAAACCTGGTTAGGTCTACTCACTCATAGGTTGAAATCACCTGCTACGATAACTACATTTGTTTTCGCTTCATCTAAACTGTAGTCAGTAGGTGCGTCAAAAGCAATTGCAATTTGACAGCGGTGAATTTCACCAGTCTTTCTGGTCTTCACTGCACTATTCGGTTGAGTAGCGCACTGGTAGGTGGCTGTTAACTGGGATGCAGTTAAGTAGTACACTTTCTGCTATAGGAATTGCTGCTATACGTACATATGTAACACGGTGAAAAATAGCCATCAAATCTCCAGAAACTTTAAAAGGGAATTTCACTGATTCACCAAATTAGGCGGGTAAGATTAGGTGGGGAAAACTCACTTGGAGCTTCAGTGAGTGTCTTCAAAACATAACAAACGTACATGTCACAATATGCCAGAGTTTTAGCGATCAAATTCTGGTGTCCTATGCGATGAACAGTGGGGAGGGACATTGAAAGCTTTAATTTGTAGTTTGGATTGGGGCTTCACAAAATCAAGGATACTGTTTCGTGAACTTGATTTGTCATCAAAAGTTGGAGAGACGGAAAAAATTAGACATAGTGGAGGGGTATTGACCAAGAGGCATGAACAAAGTTTGAGACAATGATCTCAGAGAACTTGAGTCCTGATACATAGGTAAGAGCGTTTGACACTTCCCGGCTTCCTATATCGTGGAAAGTTAATGTTCTTGGGGTAATTAACGAAATACTGAGATACAGGTGTGTAACTACAAAGCCTATAAAACATTTATAAAGTTCGGTCATGAACGACATATCAAAACTTTGAGACTAGGATTCCATCGATTGATAGGTATCTAACAAATCAATAACACATGCATATACCACAAAATGACTAACACAGATTTATCCTCTTGGTTGTATTCTGTTCTCAATCGAAGTGCCTCGTTCTACACTCCCACGTGTATTAATCGCTTTACCTATCACATTTTCCATTAAAATCCTTAATCTAATAAAGTCTGCCCCCAGAATACTTTCTTAACTGTGCATAGACACAAATGAGAAGGCGAAGAAAATTAAGCGCACCAAGGAATCTGCATTACATGAAAAAATCTGTGTAGCAATAGGTCGCATCACAATCCCAGTTAACTACTAATTTAGTTAAATTGAAACCTTGGAAAAAGTTCGGTATCGTTGTTCAGTTCAATTGGCAGATCTACACCTCCGTCTTTCTATAGCTTCTTCACAAATACAAATTAGTTGGCAGATAGGATGCAATTAACTTCCCAGTCATAAGATGTACTGGGAAATTTAGACATGTTAGATCGTAAAATAAAACAAAACCAATACATTGGTCTAGACATAGGTGTCTGCAGAAAACCATCGCATTCCAACAGATATATAGACTTTGGGTATCTCACTGCACCATCGAAAACAAACTAATGATGCGTTTTATCTAAAGTGGTTAGCCATTGTCAAAGCTACTAACCAGTTATGTCTCTGTTTGACATTTTTGGCCTCACAGACTCCAAACAACTACATTTTTATGGGTGCATTTCTTATTTTATCTTCAGTGTTAACAATATTGTGTAACATTATCGAGGAAAGATAACTGCATTAAATTAAAGTTGTAGGACATAAATTTATTCCTCCTTTTGTAGGTTTGCGATTTCTTTCAATTTTTAACAACACCATGCTATTGCTGTTTTGAATAGAAATTACTGCGTCACAGGTACATTTTGTGTATGAACTTAACATCATCTGATTAACATAAATGCAGGATGAATATTAATTTTGTTTCCTGAATGAAATTTCTCCCACCCTGACGTTGTGTCCAATTAGGATTATTACAGCACAGTAACTGCGAGATGGACAAATGTTGATGGAGAACATTATCATCAGATTTACTATTCCAATTCGAAAATTGATCAATACGACAGCTTATTCACGTGTGAAATTAGAAGTGGGGCACTTTTACAGCGGATGCTTCTGTGCCCGTTTTAGTAGATGTGTCTTTCAGTAAGATTTTGTCCGCTTACATTTTCAAACCTTTTTCATTGCTGACCGGTAACAGGCACTTGGGAGAAAAAATATCTTTAAAACCATCGAGAGCTTTCTGAAAGACTTCGCTAATTCGACACCACAACCAACCAACAGAAATATGATTTCAGAAAGTATTCACTTCATTATAACAAGTTGTTTGCGCGTTCAGCTATAAAACCACTCACTACTCAGAAGTAACATCCATTAGGCAATACCATGTATCAGATTTATTTCTCATGATACGCAGATTCATTGGTGTGTTTAATTTTCTTCTCATTCGTGTCTCTCCACAGTTAACCTATGATATTTATCATCATTATTATTTGTTCCTATTGGAACATAGGGCTTCAGTAGCACGCCTCCATTGCACTCTCTTCTCTGCAGTCTTCTCAACCCGGCTCCACGACTGCTCATAAGCTCTCATTTCTTCTTCACATGATCTCCTCCATATCACCCTCGCCTCGACGCCCAACTCGTCGTTTCCCCTTTGGATTCCACTCGAAGGCCTGGTTGGCCTGACCCGGCCTGGAGTGTAATGTCACCAGCCGGCCTTCTCAGTGTATGCCCAATCCATCTCCACTTTTTCCTATGCATATTTGTTGGGCGAATGGTTCTTGGTTGGTTCGTCACCAGACCAGAGTTCCTTGTTGCCTATTCTTTCTGACCATCAATCTGATCTTCAGTATGGAGACAGTGTAGACGGCAGCTGTTTATGATGTATATCTGTAGTTTGTTGGAAATGCTTTTCGTGACGCGTCAAGTCTCTCAAGTATCACATAGAGAAGCACTGATTTGACTGACAATGGTGTTGAAAATCTGGATCTGGTTGAGGCTTTATGCTGAATGCAGTGCAGTGCAGTGCAGTGGATGTCCATGGTGATTTCAGAGTAATGAAGGCCTGTGTTGCTGTCCCTCCGATCCTGTCTTCGACATCCTCATCTGTGCGTGTGCCGCGTGTAGTTGAAACGATGCTGCCTAGGTGGAGAGGTATGTGAAAGAGACTACTTGGTTTAGGTTAGTGGTGATTGGTGTCTGTTGTCGTTGATGTTGTTGTTGGTTGGGTATCTTCATCACCTCTGTCTTCTGTACATTGACTTGGAGGAAGTCCCGTCTTCCTTCTCTGCCCTGCCTGTTCTGTCAACTTGTTGGTTTTCGCCTGTAGATCTTCGAGTTTGTGCAAGAGGACATCGGACATAAATCATGATCGGCGAAATCCAAATCTTCTAGACTCTTTTCATCGACGGAATAGCGTGTACTCCTCTTCTCCCTCCTCACGGTTATCTGTTGTATGATGCATTGCAGTCGACCACAATGAGAAAGATGATTGGTGATAGTAGGCGCCAGCCTTATCTTACTCCCGTCTTTGCTTCGAAGGCATCACTTGGCATGTGGCCTTTTCATATAG
Source organism: Heterobilharzia americana (assembly GCA_944470555.2). Classification (NCBI taxonomy): domain Eukaryota; kingdom Metazoa; phylum Platyhelminthes; class Trematoda; order Strigeidida; family Schistosomatidae; genus Heterobilharzia; species Heterobilharzia americana. Next base: position 55,711,138 of record OX104129.1, on the reverse strand, counting down.
TTGTTGAATGAGGTAGATAAAGATTTGTAGTACTGAAGCCGTAGTGCTGAGGCAGTTGCCTGCCAAATTACTTCTCGGTGGATGCTGTTGAAGGCCTTTTGGAAGTTGATGAAGTTGAGGTAGAGGGTGGAGAGTTGACTGCCATTCTATGCTCTGTTCTATGATGATGTGTAGCGTTGCGTTGGAATTTGATGTGCACATGATTTGTTCTTCCTGAAGCCAGTTTGTCAGTCAGTCAGCCTGTTCCGACCGTAGTTTTGAATCCAACGCATTGTTTAGTCCCTCCAGTATTATGCGGCATAATATTTTGCCTTTTTATATTGAAGTGTTGTCCGAAAAGCTACACTTGAATGGTAAAGTAATTGAGGCACTTCACTACCCAGGAATTATTTGGGTTTTTCAAGTTTTTCAGTATTTTCTGGCGTAAGTTTTTCCTGGGCGATGATTACGAATGCATCTTACATAGCATCAGCAGTTTTTCAGGAGCGAAATGCAACCCTTACCTTTTGTATGCGCCATTCTGTCCTCAAAATACAACTAAGACCAAAATACATAGATTAGACTGAATTCGCCAAATACTACTCAAATAAACTTATATCTCACTTCCGGATGCCTAAGGTGCTTTTAGTTTTGCTTTAACGAGTGTGCATCCAAACAGGCATAGACGCCATTTTGCTTCCCGTTTGTTCCGATTCACACGTACATTCTCAGAGTCCCTAGCTCAGCCATATTAGCCAGATAAGCGGAACAAATTTCCTCCCTAAAAATCACCTTCACCTTGATTCTATTTAAATATATTGCTCTTTGAACATCTTCCTAAATAACTCAGTCTGCTTTATTTGTGTTTTATCATCAGTATTTACACGCTAGGCAAGCTACTGATTAAGTAGGCACTACAGCACACGGAGTTTATTAAGGCTGGTTAAGTGTTATGGAAGAACAACACATCCAGTCTCTTACAACTGGTGAGCCCAAGTACCATTCCCTTACTGTGCCTAGAACTTTATTCATCCTTTTTCGGGTGATTTAGTTGTTTTATTTTCATACTTTCCACAAAGTTTTTTTCTATTTTTATTTGCCTGTGAGTTACTTCGTTTTGCAATTGTTGTTTTTCATAATAGTGCCTTGGTATGTTATCCCTTATCAATGGCTGAGAGCAACGACTCTTCGGTGCAGGTAGCATTAACTCTTCAGCTCACCACCTTCCATGTGATTCGCTTACTCAGGAGCTCAATTCGCCTTCAGGCGTATTCACTCACGGGGAACTAGGTCAAACATATTTGTCGTCAGTTTGCTCAAAAACATAATCAAAGACACGTCAGACGTCTTAGATGACCCGGCACCCAGTGCATACGATCGTCTCAAAGCCACCCACATCAAACGCATCTCACTTACTGACCAACGGAAATTGCAAGAACTGTTCGTGCATGATATATAAAAATGCACAAAAATGCTTTGTCGAATGAAGTGGTTGGTTTCAGATTTCAGAAGTAATGACATATTTTTCAAACAACTAGTTGTAGAGATGACCACAGACGGTACAAAGAGTCCTAGCACTCTTCCATAACTCCCCTCTGATGTAGTTGGCTGAAGCAGCTGACACAGAAGTAGACGCTGCAACACGGGCATTTCAGCTACAATTTATACTGGCAGTGACTCGCATAAAGACACCTTCCCTTCCTCCACAAGTGAGCTGTCGAGTTTCGACGCTGTAGCTGACATCACTAGATTGTACGAGAGAAAGAAATGTGACAGTAATTTTTCATAGAATAGCACAGCTCGCTCGTGCAACAGATCTACCTTTCGTACTAGAAAGAAGCGTTCCAAATCGCGACAATCCCAGTTCGGGTTGTGCTGGTACCGTAGAGATAATGATGCACTTACATATGCACCTCAGAGGTTAAACATTCGCGAAACGCATGAGTCATCTTGTGACGGCGACTAACGTCACTGATGATCCACCTCTCTGTCATCGCTTCTATATCCCAGATCCATGTTCTAGGATATGCTTCCTTGTTGAAACTGGGGCAGGAGCTAGCGTCATCCCACCTATGACCTAAGAGTGTCGGCAGCCAAGGTCTCTACAGCTTTGTACCACCAGCAGTTCTCGCATCATGACTTACAGCTGAAGATTCCTTGACCTCAACCTTGAACTTCATCGTTCTTCCTGATGGGCTTTCGTTGTGGTTGATGGAACCACCGGCATTATTGGTATGGACCTTTTACAGCACTATCAGCTACTGGTAGGCATAAGTTGACTGATTTTACCACAAAACTTTCTATCTCCGTTACTACCACACAAAAGCCCTCAAATAGCCTACTGTACTCACTGGCGGATACTTCTGGTTCTTACTTGTCTATTGTTAAATCATTTCCAGATATCTTTAAACTAAATTGTGGTGCACCTTGTGTGACTTCCAGTGTCTCGCATCACATAATGACAACTGGCCCTCCAGTGTTCACCAAACCATGGTGGTTATCCCCGGAAAAACTGTATATCCTCAAGGCTGAGTTTGAACAAATGCTTTAGATGCAAATAATCAAACCATCAAAAAACCCCATGGTCTTCGCTCTTTCATGTACTATCCAAAAACACTGGCTTGAATTGAAGGTCTTGTGATAACTACCGAAGGCTCAAATCCAAACCGATTGCAAATCGTCACCCAGTCCCCCACATACATGACTTGACTGCATCTTTGAAAGGTTCGTCTATCTCCGGTAGACGTTACCTGAAACGTGCCTATCGTCAGATCCCGGTTCATCCTGATGATGTCTCAAAGATAGCAGTCATTACACCTTTCGGTCTCTTTGAGTTTTTTCGCATGCCCTTTGGTTTACGCATCGTTGCGCAAAATTTTGTAATACTTAAATGCTTCCTTACCAGAGGGATGCACCATGACGCCAGGGTAACCGAACAAATCTTCTGCTTGGTTTATGTAGTTCTTGTGTTTTCTTTTTTTATACTAGGTGATGGTTTAAGATAAAATGAAAATCTGGACCGCGGCCTGATTCTAACCAACGACCACTGGGTTTCCGGTGTGATGCCCTACCAACTGAGCTACGAGATCCGACTGCTGTCAAGCACATCATATCTTTGGAAACCAACTTCCTGTCATAGAACAGAAGAGTGGTGTTTAGCAGATATATGATCTTAGTAAAATAATTCAGTGTGGATCTGGCTGTTGAGAAAATAGTTACATCAGATTGCGAATGGTTACTGATGACCAGGTTAGCCAGTGGTTTTGAGTAAGAAGACAACTAGTAAAAAGTTTGTTGTTTCTAAAAATTACTCCATCTGTTACGTATCTCATGGTTTGGAATATAGAATGACTTTATCCCTTGACATCATGTTTGGCATCAAAGTTCATGGAATACACCTATACTAAATAAGAATGACTTTTATCATGGAACAGGTTATCCTTTAAAGTATCAATCGTCTGTTGTACTATCATTCTGCATAAGATATGATTAGTGTTCACATATGCAAGTGTTAGTGTCGTTAAATTTCAGTTAATGCTCTTTTCATATATAACTAAAGATTATATGTATACATGTTGATCATGTTAAATATTTTCTATCATATGTCTAAGAAATACAAACCTCATGTTGACTGACTTACTTTATCAACATGAAAGCCTTAAATGTCCGTTGAAAAACTCGCGTTCTGGATGATAAACTAAGTGGGATAGAAAGACAGGCGCTCTCTTTTGATATCTGAAGATTTTTCAAAATTACATTTTATTTTGAAAACATTTGGATATATACATCTGACACCATGAAGTCAATTGTTAGAAAAGCATGTTCTAATGAAACACTGAACTGTCAAAGAAACAAGCACATAGAAATACATCAAAAGAAAATGCGGTCTACCTAACCTTTACTAATGGTGATTGCAAGGAAAACAAACTATCTAATGCAGATGAAAAATCATGTTGAAGATGAGAAAGCTGTGTTTGTTCAAGGCCACTACTACAATAGTACCTGCCCTTAGATTTTCTTCTGGCTTACAAACTGTTTCAAGATGCTTATTTACTTCATTCTAAATGCTGGGATGGAAGGGGGAAGAATTAAGTTTATATCTTGGTCTTAGGTTGCGTATCATAAGTTCAAACCACAAAATAGGATAAGTTTCTCACTTCTTTGAACTACCGGTGATGAACGCAGGATGATATGCCTAAATTTAACTTAGAAGTATTCCTTTCCTGTGTTAATCAAAACTTATATTCACCAAATAATATACTATTTTTTAACAATCATAATAACTTTCTTCGTCAGCTTTACCCTGACTATTCGACTAACCATAAACCTAATTCTACCAAAAAGTAATCATTATTAAAATTCAGTTTAGTTGAAAGTTAGAGTATATTGAAAATACCCATCTAGACATTTCAAATAAGAGACAGATTAAACAAAAAAATTTTCCTTTCGGTTAGGTCTTCGTTATTGGCTATGCACTAATAAACATGTTTTATAGCTGATAACAATGTACCATTTAGTGATGGTGGGTTTTTATTTAAAAAGTTTTAGAACAAACTTATTTCATCATATAATCTCGCCTGGTTAACTAGTTCACTAGTTACTAGCCCGTCCTAAGCCTCCATAAAGAGGGAAAGTTGGGCATAGCGCTAGCAACCCTAACCCCAGAAAACCAATCCAGCCACTTCAAACTACAGACAAAATATAAAAAATAAAAACAAATTGATTCCTCGCTGCAATCGGAGAGACGAAATAACGCCAGTTGGTGAAAACCTTGAGAAGACCAATTGGCCGATATATCTTCTCTCACTCGATGAAAGCAGAAGTAAACATGGGGACATGGAATGTCCTCACCATGTTTGAACCTGGCAAGGCTGCCGAGATTGCAAACGAGATGGGAAGGTATAGCACTGAAGTGCTAGGAATCTGCGAAAGCAGGTGGAGTCGAAGTGGACTCTCCAAACTGTCAACTGGAGATCCAATAATCTACTCCGGTCACTCAAACGACAACCACGAACACACTGAGTTTGGGAGTGGCTATCATGATGTCACCTTGAAAAGCGTCGAAGGCTCTCATACAGTGGGAACCAATCTCCTCCACAATCAGGATCATGACAGCGAGGTTCAAGTCAGAAGGACGGAAAGTCACAATCATACAATGCTAGGCTACGCACCTACATATAATAAGGCAGATGAAGAGAAGAAGGAGGAGTTTTACAGACAACTGCAATCAACACTGAACAAGACGTCAGTTGGCGACACCAAAATTCTAATGGGTGGGGTGAAATGAATGCCAAACTGGGAGGGGACAACACAGGAAGAGAAATAACTATAGGTAGAGAAGCGCTGGGTGAAATGAACGAGAATTGATTGCAGAATTCTTCACATTCAACGATTTGGTGATTGGAGGCAGTGTGTTCAAGCACAAGGATATTCACTAAGCGACATGAATTTCACCAGATGGACACACTAAAAATCAGATCTACTTTATCCCAATCTCAAGAAAGTGGAGGCGCAGCCTACTTGACACAACGTCAAGAAGAGGAGCAGATGTAGGTTCAGACCACTATCTAGTGCAAGGTTTATCTTTAACACAATGTTACCTACAGGTGTCTGGTACTCGATGGTGCAAACGTAAGGAGGATAAGACCTCTTTCTCTAGTGATGAGAATTCAGGTAGAAATTTTCGTTAGTTGTACAAACCACGTAGCTTTACTGTAGATTTATTTTCTTACAAATCAACTGCTAGCTCGTTCACTCAACATATCAAAAGAAAGAGTAACTAATGCTTTATCCTTTTCAAAAGTTAACTCTAGGGATAAATATTAGTTGTTGAATGAATGTAGAACGCCGTCCACACCATAAATGAAAGTTTCATCTATGTATTATCTCGTAGATGCCAAACGTCAAATAGTATTATGGAACTAAGTGTTTTTCAACTTTGAACAGGTTTAACATCAATGGGGACATTATTGTATTTGTATTTTTAACCCAAGATATATCACTACTGAAAATAAAGTTGACCATAAATTCGGATTTCAATAATAACTTTTATGCGCTGCTTGTTGGAAGTTATTAAATGATGTGAATCGATGTCTTCAGATAGATGGTTTCAGTACGTGGTAGACTGGTGAACTATGAGCTAATGAAAACCTTGCCAAGAATATTAATGTCCTGAGTATCAGTTAACCGTCAACCAATACGATGATAAGGAAGAAATAGCCATATTCAGAATCAGACGAAGAGGTTGACCTTCTTTTAGGAGTCATTTCGGGGGATTTATTTATAGATTTCAGGTTGATATTCACCACAAACTGACATCGGCTGCAGAAACATTGGAGACCTGGTGACATGGGACAGCTGTTTCGTCCTAGTATGGAACTCCTCAGTAGTGTGTAAGCATGACCGCGCTAGGGAATGGATCCAGGACCTTCAGGTTATTAGGCCAGGACATTACCTTTGAGTCACTGGGTCGGCATCCAGTGGTTCACATTTCCTACTTCTGTCAGTTCACGATATACATCAACCTCCATCCAATGACCTAGTTGAGTGACTGTTCTTACGTCCGACGTGGTTAACCCCACCGGTCATAAAGACTTCGGAAATCTCACCTCAAAGCAAGTGCTGGCCGCGAAATCTGATGGCCCAGGGTTTCATCTCTGGGGAGGTCATGGGTGCACAGTGCTGGATTCCTGCACTAGGGCGGAACAGCTGTCCAGTATTACCAGGCCTCCAGTGGTTCTCCAACTGACGTCAGTCCGTGATTAACATCAATCTAAAATCATTACGGGACTACTGAATATGATTGTATATGTAGAAGAAAATTAGTTAGTTATTCTTCCCATTTTTCAGGATAGTTGTGAGCTGATCCTCAATTTATGGCTCTGTTCATCCGACGTTTAGGTCTAGCAGAATTGACAAGACAAGGCAGAATTACTAGCAGTTTTCCAACATAATCCTAGAGATCCAACAATCCAGATAAATATGTACTCAATATCTCACGCCTATTGAATCAATCCAGTTACAATATTCCTTGTTAGATTCAAAGTTCTGCAGTTCTACATGAGAATTACAGCATTTCATATCAACTGTTTTTGACTGTTCCCACTAATTCACTTCTAATTATTTGTTGATGAATCATCATCTTGGACAGTTCAAACTGAGCAGAAACAAGTAACATAGTCTGAGTATGCCGTGAAACAGATCGATACTATTCACTTCTGAAGAAATTTGCTACTCATTCTTGTTACTATGTTCTGCCTGATCACAATTCAGTTTGACACTATTTGTGTTGCCATGCTCGACAAACCATTTTTAACTAGCAAATCCTTGGACTAGAAAAAAATGTATAAATTTGCGACTGTACAGCTTTGAAAATGAAGTCGCCGAAAAGAGACTCTTCGCTGAAATATTTGTTGGGTATTTTTCACACAAATCGATGAATCAAGACTAGGTTGCCAAACCAGTGATAATTCCCTCTGAAATCGACTGAAGTCTGTTTAAGGACAAACAAACAAACAGTCAGTTAGTATTTGTTTATGCCAAGGTTGAAAATCCATGAAAGTAAACACCAAACAGCCATCAAATGCACAAATTGCAAGGTAGATGACATGACTACCATATTAAAGTAAGCCGGTAAGTATATTCCAGCTAAAAGCTGTCATGTTATGCAAGCTCAGCACCGTCACTAGGAAACTAACGCGCGAAAATTCCGACTAGCTGCTCATAATTTTCCTACGTATATTTAATGTGACAAACACTTTCCCACATTTTTGCTATACTTCACAGCCAAATATGCCACAAAATGAGTACCAGAAAATCCTATGCAGAACTTAGTATCACAGTACTATAAGGTCAAAGGGGAAAAGTCGTAGGGGGAGAAAAGTTGAATGAGCAGAGAAACAATCAGTGACATATGACATACTCGAGAAAGCCTACTTTATATTTATGATACTTCTTACAAACACAGCATGCTCAGAAATTTTAATATGCTTGTCACTAGTTTTGATTTGGAGTCACATGACAATGTCCCAAGCTAATGAGACGATTTCTTGAAGCACCGACAGATGCTGGCGCAACATAGCAACCCTTTATCTTGCGGCACCAATTAACACACTGACTAACGCACAGATTCTTTCAGGCAGTTTCAGGGCTAGCGAACAATGAAGGGTAAGGAAGCAGTACACAGAAAATTCATAATATATATTCTCAAGACATCATAGCCGGTGTTACGAAATGACTTTATTCAATCAATGATCCTGATCAATTCAATTTTGATACAAATCCCACAGCTCACCTAAATACGCCAATCGCCAACTGACTAAGTGCCGTTTTAGTGACCTGCATATCAATGCGGAGTAAAATTATATCATTCGTGTTATTATTATTTCTGAAACACGATATTGGTACGAAATAATCATTAACAGATACCCTGTACAAAATAATAAAGCAAAATTCTGATGACAGAAAACGAAAGAGAGGATTGGAAGAAAAACAGAGGTAGGTTAGTACAGAAGCGGTCTCAAAGGTACATCCAAAGAAGTACCCACCACTTTCGTTTTGTTTCATAGTAATAGGATTAATAAGAAAACAGTAACGCAATCGCCACTTGTTTCCATTTTGAGCCATGTCCGCTATCTTCTCAAACCACTGAATTGCATGATCTCTCAGATCCTATTCGAGGAGTCATGAGACACCCACATATGCTAGCCCAAGAAAACTAACACTGTTCTAATGCTACGAGTCAGCTTCTTCTAAACAATCTTAGGGCAAGTGAGCAGTGAGTGGTAGGGGAGCTCCTAAGACATGCGCAACTCATGCCCAAGACTTCGAGGTCGGTATTTCCGGATGATTTCCATTATGTCGAAACACACGCTGACTCATCTAATTATTACTTACATGATGTTCCCACTGGATATCAGCAATCTTCCGGAGACAGTAGTGATCGAGCCACATGTTCAGTCTTTCAAAGGGTGTTAGCTAGACATTCAAACCTTCAGAGTTACCTCTAGAATGTCAGAGTTAAGAAAAGTGAGGAAACGCAGTGGAGTTATTTAACATTTCGTTATATGTATAAATACATAACAGTTGAGTGCAGTAGGTAATGAGCCACATCTTTTGTGTGAGGGATTATAATGTCACCTGGTTGAAAACCAACTGCTTAGATTAATACATCACAACGACGCCGAATGTTACTTAGTAATATTATGCTTGTTGGCGATAACGGTCGACTAACCATGGGACATAACAGACAAGTTAAAGTTGTAGGAGAAGTAGGTCGCTTGAGCAGTTTTTCGAAACGACATGCAGTCAGCGAGGCACAGACCTAATGTATGAATGCCGTACGGTTCTTATTTCACAACTGCCATTCATTTGTTAGACAAAGTCTCGTGAAACTGGCGGTCGGAATTGAGTTTTCTTCTGTAAACTGTGTTCTGAACGAAATAAAAATGTCTGAACAACTTCGTATCTACGCCTATACGTCCAGAATTATTATGCAATAACTACCGTGAACACATGAAGAGAATGTTGGCGGAAAACCTTATTATCAGGGTAATCAGAAAACTACCGAACTAAGGGGTGCATCGTCTACCACACATATTGTTTGTGCAAGTATGCAGAGATGTCGCGTAATAAACACTACGGCTAACCTGAACAGCACAGTCTTTACCAGTTGTGTGCTGTTACCGTTCGGTCAACCTACCAATTGGTATTTCTATAACTCATTTCTTAAAGCCTCGAATGCTTAACAGCCTTCGACTACTAGTCAACTCACGTGTGGTAAAACTTACGAGACATTATGAATTTCCAACTGTGGAGGACATCTGATATTCCTTATTAGATCCATTAAGGTGAAAACTGCACGAAGTATTTCAGAGTGCAACTTAGTGATGATAAGATAGTTATGACATGGAATACTTTGAAGCACATGAAGCTATTCGGACAAATACACGACTGATAATAGACGGAAACCCAGTCACATGGAATACAACCGCAACATCCAGAGAACTATAAGTCAGGAAGACTACACACCCTATTAATGCTCTAACCAAGGGCATGGAATTTGCTTAAAATTTTAATTGTCGGTTTTTTACTAGACGTATGTTAGGATTGCATCAACTGGGAGATTTCGTATAAAAATGACCAAGACCCACTCAAAGAAAACCGACACATTAGTCATTCAGACTAGTTTATTTTTATGTAAAAATCAAGAAAATATCACAACGGTTTAATAAACAATGGATAAAAATGAGAAAGTAGAATACAATGTTTCGAGAAAATGGACAGAAGTAGTCCCCTATAGTTCCTTTTTCTTTTCGTTGCCTGACCTATCATAACTACTCAATTCTTCAGTGGCTTCACGGGCAAGAAACTTGATGATATCCTCAGTGGTACGACCTCCCTGAAGAAAAACGTCAAGAAACAGTCCAGACTTACCTGGTAAGGCATGGGAGAGGACTTCTTCGCCCTCGGCACAAAGTATATCGTCGGAAATCCAGTGACTTCGTATGGGGGATGAACATCATTGGCAGTCGCATCCATTGCAGCCAGGATCAAATTCGGTTCATCTTTCAGTTTTTTGGCTGCTTCTTCATATTTGGGCATCAGACTCTTACAGTGGCCACACCATGGCGCGTGAAACACAACCATCACATCCTTCTTCTCATCGTTAACAATTTCATCGAAGTTAAGTGCGACTAACTTCTTAACAGCTGAGGAATCATCTGATGGAAGGGACTCAGTTTTTAGATACGGTGTTAACGAACCGTCTTGGAACTTATTCAGGAACTCAAGGAAGGCTTCAAGACTAAAACCAAGTAAGAAAACATACCAACTTACCTGAACTTGTCAAGTTTATACTTCTTATTGTCTGAAGATCTTATTCGGACAACTGGCGATTCACTTCCTTCCAGACCAAACTCGGTCAGTTCGTATGAGAAGTCCCCAGTAAAGCTATAAGCAAACTTCAAGTCTTTGAACTTTCCACTTTGGTCTTTCAGAGTCTTCAAAATGCGATTTCTTAAGTATTTTACACCGGATGGATAGGTGTCAATAGACTGATTGTTGTAGATTACTACGAGGTTTGAATCTTGGAAATAGAACGTATTCGATGGTAACCTGTAACCGACCAGTCCCTGTCTACAACAATATTAAAGTAACATTCTCATACCCTTTTTCGCTAACCCAACTTTTAAGATTGCTGGTAGTCATTTCTCCTTGAAACATAGTATAGTCATCTTCCAGCTTAGTCCGAAGGCGTTTTGGCAAGTATAACCTTATTTCACTAGAACATTTTAGTTGAATAAGTGGCAACTCACTAGTCTCCCGAGCTCTCGAAAATATTATTATGACTATGAGAAAATAAAGCATCGTCTACCATAGACGTTGCTAGTTTTAGGAAAGTTTCAGTCCAAGGACTACTGGCAGACTTTATAAATGCAACTACTGTTGGTTTACTGTCTGACAGAACATTCTCGACATCAGCAACAGAGCTGATTTCTTTAGATGGAGGTCCAGCTCGAGATACCATATAATCCGCGATACCCGCTAAACCAAAATCGTAACGATATCACAATTACCTGCAGTCCTTGGACCATTATATTCGGTGTCTAACACTCCGTTTCTGAAGATCTTGAGAGTAGGATAACCACTGACTTTGAACTCAGAGCATATTGTTTCGTGAGCTGTACAATCCAACTTGGCAAGTGTTACATCGTCCGTCTTCTCAGAAATAATATCCGCAGCTGAACTGAATGCTGGAGCCAGGTTCTTGCAGTGACCACACCTATTATATTAAACTATGGTTAATTCATTTCTACTTTACCATGGTGCGTAAAACTTGACTAAAGTTACTGGACGAGACTTCAATTCAGAGTGAAAGTTATCCTTCGTAAGTTCAAGAACTTTATCGCATGCTACATATCCAAACACCATGAACAACGACACCAAGCTGTACATCGTTTTCTCGCTGAGTCAGAAAACCGGTGCTTAATACAACAACCAGTATGTGTGTACTTCGGATTGGCTACCTGATATACCAATAGACGATGTAAACAAAGTTTTGGTCCAAGTTAATTGGTTACAAAGTTACAGATCTTAAGAGAAAATCACTTCCGATTTTCTCTTTAGGGGATGCAAACTATAAGTATAAGTTATTAAAAGCTAAATACAGAAAATGGAGATGTCATCCAAAGTGGTTACGCAGGCGCTATGAAAAATAATTCCTTTCTTACGCATCCAATAACTTGACCCCGCTATGCTGCATTTCACTGGGTGAGCAGCCTAATCCAAGGTATGAATCGTCCTGTCTGGGGTTCGTCAGCTAAACGTACTCGCACCCCAGCGTGTGTTAGTGTTCGCAAGTAATCGACCAAGGTGCTCACCGCTTCAAGCACCAAAGCGTTATTCGGTGGACTATTGGGACATGAAAACCACGTCTTTTGCAATCAGTATCAGTTGTTATTCATCTGTGTTTGTGACTTCTTGTTACTGCAGTGGGTTGAGTAGCTCGATCCCTGAATACTCAGGAAGTATCGAAGCCCGCGTATGAGGGCTTATTTTCCAACTAAGGCCAAGAAATTTGATCTACAATAACAACGGGAAACTGCGAGTATCGATGACTAGTGTTCATCACCTTTGGCTCATCAACAGTTCCGAATAAATCTTGATGAAAGCATTTGGTCGAGTTACATTTTTAGGAAACCAGTGTATTAGAGTCATTCGTAATGCAGTATTCGACATATCGGAAATATATCTTTTGGACTCGTTTCTAGGTTTCACGGAACGGTTCTAGGATTTTAGTGGATTCCAGTGCAGTAACTCTACCCACTCGCCCTCTGTAACTCCAGTCAGCCCGACGGGCTGGCAAGGGGCTGATTAACTTTCTGGCGATTATAAGACCTTTTCAAAGTTTGTGGTGCAGGCGGGTTCCCCAGTCGTCGTACTGGTCTTAAAATGAAGACCGAAAAGATGTCAAGCGAAATCGAGCAAGAGGAAGTGCAAAGAAAAGAGGAAACAAGAAGATGAAAGGATGCTGGACGGAAGGGAAGAAGAAACCGAGGTACATTAGTGAGAGATAGCGGTGATGAGGGGAACCTGAATGAATGGGATGAGGTCGTACAGTCAGAAGGAAAAGATAAAGCACGTAAGATTATAGGACGGATTAGGGAAACAAAAATAGTAATGTTATCAGTAACTGTATGTTAACCGGGGGACACGTCTGAAAGGGAACATGATGTCCAGTCAAGTTTGCGATGATACTGGCGCAAGGAAGATATGGTATGGGGTCGACTGCGCTGAGTTTCGCAGACCTAGTGAATTGAAACGACATAGTCCGAATCCCAGCGGGATTAGGGCAAACCGCGAGTCACTGCACGGCTTTCCGACCTCCTTTTAAAGCCATCGACTAGTGGAGTAGAAGCAATCTCGGAAGACGATGCTTTTCAGTGGCCGCAAACTCTCAGAGAGAAAAACAGTGAATGGTCGCGGGTTTTCCTTCTTCGGTGGGCGATTCTCCTTGGGTGACAGTGAGGATCACCACGGTGACTGTTTGGTAGGACACGACCGTTCAAATTATTCAGCTTACTCGGCACTTTGTAGGCTGTTATCAAGTCGCCGCATAGCCTGCGGTAGCCAAGACAGGAAACCATCAGGTCTTTCAGCCTGTCCTAATTGGGCCTTTGCCTTATTTCCACAACACTTTGTTGCTCACCTCCGGACTTTCTCCAGGAGGTTCGCATCTCCATTCAGGAATGGTGGTGCAGTGACATTGCCGACCTCCAAGTGAGGTCGTATTTAAGCCCTGTGTAGCTTCAGAGAGTTCTGGAGTGACGGAACCTGGTCACCTATACCTGAAGTGCAGCACTACACAGGATGTGGATAGTTGCAGCTGGTGACTAGCTTGTTAGTTAGCATTAGTTCTAGATATTTCTCCGTTGCGGCTAGGGAAAGTTGCTTTCCACAGAGGGAATAGGATACTTTTCGCTAGTCACGAGTGCTGAGTAACATGGTTCAGCACTTATCCGAGTTAAATGCTAGTCCGTCATTGTTCGATCATTCTGCAAGCGATCTGAGATCCCTTTCTAGTGCACTTCATCCTGAGACGGGGGTCACAGCTCTGCACAACTTAGCATTCTTGACACTAGTTATAATCGAGCAGCTGAGACTCAATAGGAGGTCATTCACAGATGAACGAATGGCAATGGATGCTGAATAGCTCCATGTGATATACCAGATGACGATATCCTCCAAGCTTAGAGAACTTTGTTGTTTTTTGAGTAGAATTCTATTCACTTCAAATAGCCCTGCGATCAGGAAACCACCGCAACATTGATAACCAACCTTGCTATTTCGCGTACGAGAATGGTGTATGGGACTGCGTCAGAGGCCTTGGCACAGTCCAAAATAATCACCGACGGAATGACTCGAGAAGACTTGGATTACAGGACAGGAAATGTCAAATTTCCACTCCCACAGGGGCAAGTGCTTATCTGGGGATTGTTGGTCCCGGTTACAAGGTAGACCACACGGGGCACTCGATTACTGTTTCAACACAGAAGGCCAAGTGTCAACACACCATGAGGATTTCGCTGCGTGGAGATTCGCCATGACAGGAGACACCTGTTTTCCAGGCAACCCTTTTACATTGGGTAATGTCGAAAGTTGCTGAAGCGGTTTGTGATTTTCTCTCGGTGGTGGATGGCTCGAATGCGTGTTGAAGATGTGGCTAAGAACTTCTAAAATCTCTAGCCGGGGAACATGCTCTCCAGGCAAAAGTTTTATAACTCAGGCTGCCTGGCCAGTAGATTCCCTCTACCACGAATCAATATGAGTTACTGAGGCTTGCCTCAAGCTTCTGGACGAGGTTTTTCTTGAACTATCTGCTGTCCCCTCGCTTTGATGCTGCGTCAACTAATTAGAGCCATATATGTGCTGCGATCTGACTCTTTTCTGTGTATTCTACAGTTGTGCCATGCTTTCGGCGGACGTTCGGTGCTTTGTTTCAGTCACGGGGTTCGCTTCCCGTTGTGACGACCAGGATCTTTTCACAGAGAGTCCTTCTAATGGTATCCCTTACTAGTTTCCAGTGTTGATTCGTGCATATCGCCACGTAGCTTGCCTTGTTGTGGCAAAGACAAGAGTGAGACATCTCTTACATTGGTCTTTCACAGAACACCAGGGCGAATACTACCATACCATGACTCCTGCTCCCGGAAGAGCTTGGACTAGAAAGTTTCCTGCCGCTGGATGTTCGCCAACAGGAAGATTGTCCGGTCTGGATGACTTTCCGCCCGGCCTCTAGAGCGTGCCATCACCAATATTCACGTGCACCCAAGCCTCTTTGATGGGTTTAAGTGGGTTTCGGTCAAACATACGGCCCGAAGCTGCCCTGTCCTGCTCAGGGTCGGGAGTTTAGGCATTAAACAGCCCCTCTTCAGTTACGTACTAGTATCCCATAGTCGCACCGTGAACAACACTCGAGGCGGTTGCCGATTCCGTTCCATTTTGGCGCTGGGAGTTCTATGGACCCCGTATACGAGGCACTTAGCGTATCCAGCCGTCCAGTGACACCAGAGGGAGTCTGAGAGTCGTCCAAGTTGCAACTGAGGACCGGCAGGCTGTAGGTCAGGTAGCGGGGATCGTTTTCCACTTCTTTGTCCGGATTTCAACCCATTTCCAGCCAGGATTAACTTCTGGTACAGCCATCACCGTTGTGCTACTCCATCTGCTCCCTCTGCCACCCAAGCCCGGACACGAATTTACCGTATTGCTATCGGCTATCTCGCCTGGTTAACTAGTCCACTAATTACTAACCGGCCCTAAGCCCGGATAAAGAGGGAATGTCAGGCATATGAATGACAACCCTACCCCGTAAAACCAATCTAACCGCTGAACAAACTCCAAATCAAACATAAAATTAAAGTTGTTCCCCACTGGGATCTCCGAGGTGAAATACACCAGTTAGTGAAAGCCTTCGGGAAGCCACTCGGCCGATTTGTCTCCTCTCCTTCGATGAAAGCGAAAGCAAGAACGGGGACATGGAATGTCCGCACAATGTTTGGATCTGGCTGGCTGGCTGGCAAGCATGCCCATATTGCCAAAGAAATGAGAGGGTGTAGCATGGAATTGCCAGGAATCTGCGAAAGCAGATGAAATTTAGGTGGACTCTCACAACTGTCAACTCGAGAGTCAGTAGTCTACTCCGGTATTATCGCCCAGACGACAACCACGAGCAGGCTGAGGGAGAAGCTATCATGTCACCTCGAAGAGCATCGAAGGCTCTCTTTCATGCAACGGAAGCCAATCTCCTCCTGCGGGATCATGACAGCGTGGTTCAACTACAAAGGAAGGAGAGTCGCAATCATACAACGCTAGGCTACTCAGTTACAAATAATGCAGGCCAGCAGAAGAAGGGGGAAGTCTGCATATGACTGCAATCATTACTGGACAAGGCTACACCACAGTTGTCGACACCGAAATTCCAATGTGTGGGGTGACATGAATGCCAAACCGGAAGCTGGCGACACAAGACGAGAACCGATCACGGGTCGGCGAAATGAACGAGAATGGAGACCTACTAGCAGGTTTCCGCGCACTCAACGATTTGGTGATTAGAGGCGGTGTGTACAAGCACAAGGTTATTTACAAAGTGGCATGAATTTTATCGGGTGGGCACACTAAAATTCAGATCGACTTCATTTCCGCGTGAAGAAAGTGGAGACGCGGCTTACTGGACACAAGACCGGATCAAGTGGGAGCAGATTCCGGTTTGTACCACTGACTACCTAGTGCAAGGAAACTTCAAAATCAAGTTGAAAGCTTTCACAGAAGTCGGTGACAGGCTACAGTTCAAGTTCAACACCCAGAACAGAAAGTGAAGGGCGAAACTACAAAGAACATCTTTGCGCCAGCCACCGGGGCAAAATGGAAGATTTTGAGCACCATCCCTGAAGAAACCTGCCTGAAAAAACACTGGAACTCTTTGAAGGCTATGTGGAAGGAAGCCTATATAACCCTATTAAGAAGGAAAAAGGGGACGCAAAACGAGGAACGGATCAAAACGGACACATGGAAGCTGGTAGAGCAGGAAGAGGAAGATGGTGAAGCAGAAGCTGAACCAGTGCAGTGCGGGGATGAATTACGAAAAGAGGGACGGAACAAAACCTATAAAACATCGGGAAAAGAAGTGAAGAAGAGTAGGGAGCTGAAGGACAAACGCACTTCTAAGACACGTTAGCAAGTGAAGAAGAACCGGTTACGGGTAGGAGGGACCTGACAACACCACATCAAATTACTGGGGTACTATGTGAAAGTAGATCAACGCAGATGAAAGCAATGGAAGATAGTGAGGGAAATTTAGTTACCACTAAAAAGGATAAAAGAGGAAACAATAAACTTACAACTTTAGAAAACTCTTAAATCGACCGCCCCACCATCTGCAAGTCGTCCAGAAATACCGCCAGCAACCCGGTTCCAGAACTACGGGTGCATACAAGTACTCCGACAAGAGCCGAGATGAAGTCCTGGACACCATAAACCTACTGAGATCAGGGGAAGCAGCGGGACCAGATGGAATTCCTCCACAAGCACTGAAAACAGATGCCGAGACAACGGCAGACACGCTCGCACCACCGTTGCAGAAAGCTTGCAAGGAAGGAAGAAAGAAAGGTACCTGCAGATTGAAAGAACGGGTACCCTGCGAAACCTTCGAAGAAGGGGGACCTTGGTCTTTGCAAAAACTGGCGTGGAATCACGCTTCCGTCCACGCCAAGCAAAAAATAATCCGCACTGTGCTACAGAGACTTAAAGGTACTATGGGTTCAAAATGACGACCGCAACAGGCGGGCTGGCTGGCTTCGGGAAGAAGAAATCATGCGCCTATCAAGTGACAAAGATACTCTACGCATCATCATAGAACAGAGCATAGAGTGGCAATCAACCAGATCTTTACTCCAACTTCATTGATTCTGTAAAAGCCTTCGACAGCATCGACTGAGAAGTAATTCAGCAGGTGATTGCTTCAACACTACGGAGTACCAGTAACCTTTATCAACCTTATTCAACTGCTATATGTAGACGCTACATGCCAAGTGATTCACAATGGAAAGCTCAGTGATGCCTTCGAAGCAAAGACAGGAGTAGGAAAGGGCTGGCGCCTACTATCACCAATCATCTTTCTCATTGTGGTCGACTGCAATGCATCATACAACAGATAACCGTGAGGAGGGAGAAGAGGAGTACACGCTATTCCGTCGATGAAAAGGGTCTAGAAGATTTGGATTTCGCCGATCATGATTTATGTCCGATGTCCTCTTGCACAAACTCGAAGATCTACAGGCGAAAACCAACAAGTTGACAGAACAGGCAGGGCAGAGAAGGAAGACGGGACTTCCTCCAAGTCAATGTACAGAAGACAGAGGTGATGAAGATACCCAACCAACAACAACATCAACGACAACAGACACCAATCACCACTAACCTAAACCAAGTAGTCTCTTTCACATACCTCTCCACCCAAGAAGCATCGTTTCAACTACACACGGCACACGCACAGATGAGGATGTCGAAGCCAGGATCGGAAGAACAGCAACACAGGCCTTCATTACTCTGAAATCACTATGGACATCCACTGCACTGCACTGCACTGCATTCAGCATAAAGCCTCAACCAGATCCAGATTCTCAACACCAACTTCCAGTTAGTGCTTCGATGTGAAACTTGGTGCGTGGTCGGCTTGACCATGGGACAAGCAACCATGGGGTGGGAGAAGATGGGCACAGTCTATTTAACTGACGGAAAGGGTCTGGAAGATTTGGATTTCGCCGATCATGATTTATGTCCAATTTCTCGCAGCACAAACTCAAAGATCTGCAGGCGAAAACCAACAAATTTGCATGGGAAGCAGGGAAGACAGAACTTCCTTTGGGTGAATGTAGAGAAGATAGAGGTGATGAAGATACACAACCAACAAAAAGAACATCAACGACAAGCATCGGTCACCATCAACGGGAGAGACCCAAAGGAAGTTGTCCCCCTCATCTACTTAGGTAAGGCAGCATCGCTCCGACTCCACGAGGTGGCAAGATGACGATGTCAAAGCCAGGATTAAGCGGTGCAAATCTTCCACTTATTGTACTTCACTGATGATTACACAACCGTGCAATTCATGTATGCTAATGCCGTTCCACTTCAGATTCACAATCTTGATGAATATTACGACTGAGAGCCAAATATCTCCTCGTTTCTAACTCTGGCATCCAGAAGCAATAAACTTGTTTGAATGCGCTAAGTTGTTTCCCAGGACATCTTGTTCACCGTTGTCACGGGTCGTGACAGCCTTGTGATCGGTAAGTGTCGGATTTTTCTGGTCACCTTTATAATGAGTAAATCCTGGATTTCGATGACTAGGAATTTTCGGTCCAGTGAACATTTTTTATTTCTGCCTGTTGCAGTTAGGTATTGTGAAGGCAGCAAAACTGGTTAACCTCCATGAAGGATATTTCAACCAAGATATGTTTCTTAAATACCTAGTCCTCGATGACGACCAAGCCAACATCTAGAACTGGGTTGTTATTCTACAAGGAGAAAAAGAGCAGACAAAGCAGCAGGCAGAGAAAGAGGCGAGAATTCCAACAAAGAGTGTGTTCTCTATGTTCATGTTTCTTCTCACTCAGCTTTCTTTACTATGACGTTCATTGTATGTGCTTTTTCTATTGAATACTTGAAAAAGTAAATTTCATACAGTCGTGCATTGTGGAAATCCTGTTTTTGAATAATGTGTCGGTAGGACAGAACGTACTGTTAGTTTGAGGCAATAACTTATGGAAGTCTCTCCAACGCCTCATATGAAAAGCCGGCGTAGGTGTGGTGGATGTCTTATTATACAGTAAGAGGGCCCAGTATACGAGATGTCATAATGGATACTGTTGGTGTACTCGGTAATCAGGAAGAGTTGCCAACTGATAAGAAGTTAACTAGTAACAGACCAAGTTCGGAGTTTGATTGACATGTTGTAGTGGTTTGCTTCGGTGTCGTCACTTCAGTTGCCACTTGGGCATCTTTCAGCTTCACCAAGCGAGCCTGCAAAGGGGATTTGTCCAGTGCCGCCTTGTAGGCAGACATACAAGTACCACATGCATGGGTGGCGGGCCATGGGGATGTTTGATTCGTCCGGTACGTCCTTATTCCATCGACAGTTATGCCACGTTCCGCAAACATCACCCTCAGTTGCTGCGTCCGTGTTGGCTATGATGAGGCCATGCGCGTGGCAATCATCACCTTGGTCAAGGGCTTTACTCTGGGACTCTCATTTCTTTCTCCGCTGTCTCCCTTTGGCGGCTTCTGCAGGCAGTCCGTGGTCTGGGTGCGCCAGTAAGACACGCTCTTCACTTGACGAGAGTAGACGAGTCCTGGGAGCTATGTGGACAAAGATTCTGCCTTTTACAGGAAATGATTTTCGTGACCATTCTGCTGAGGTCGACCAGCAGTTTTCTGAAATGGTTTTACACCTTCCACCTTCAGCCCTTTCAACGTTGATATGGCACCACTCAATGGTGTTTACTCTATGCCAAACGAGTGTTTCTGCTAAAATCCCGTGATGCTTTTCTTTCAACGCATTAACTCGTTACCTTTTGCTTTCACGAACCTTGGTTGCTTCCCTGACCTCCGAGAACCTTCTGCTTCTTCTTTCTAGAAAAGTTACAGCCAGGGATTTGATCTTTGCCTGTTATCAAGTTAGTTTTGAAAGTATTTATAACTTCAGTGAACTTTTGTGCATAGGTTTTCTGCGCATAAGAGAATACGTGGTCCAAAATCCTCTATTCTGTCCATTTCATAGTGATATCTTCGGCTTCATCTTCTTCCCCTTAGGCTTGCCTCTACACAGTTGGTTTTGGATACTTATTCAGGTAACTGTTAGAGTCACTACAGTGAACTCAACTTCATGTATCATGGTTCATATACTCCTGCTTAGTACTTTCCTGCTCCCATTTCAAATTTTGCATGCCACTCGCTTTTGCTGTTCATTTTTCATGTTTACCTAGCCAGTCCCCTATCCACACGGGATCCTAGTAATCACATTTGTCAGCATGCGCCATGCCATCAGATCTTTATAACGAACGCACACAGTCCAGGGTCACGGCTATACTGTCCACCCTACCTCCAAGAATATTGGACGATCCAAACGGCTGCGGAGCATTCACGTTCTTTCTCAACACGCACCTCTTGTGTGCCGAGAGTGACGGTATCTAATACGTAGCTTGACCTTGTACATAGCAGTCGTTTTTCATCAACAAGATGATTAAACCTGTAAGCTGGTTTGTATTCATGTAACTTGTGTTGTATGAAATACGTTATCATTATTATTGTCTGATTACACGGGGGGTTACAAGTTGCGATAAAATATTTGCACTGTTTTGGCAGCTACAACTATCATCTTTCCCCCAGGTTCACATTACTAACTGAGTGCTAAAATGTAAAGAATAACAGTCGATTGCGCCAAAAATTTCAGGTAATAGTTGTCCAAAGTCTCCATCTGTCACCGGAATAGTTCGGCTCACATTTTTAGATTGCAGGAGATAGGCGGCGAAGTAATAATATATATTTCATACGACAAAGGTTACATGAATACAAACCAGTTTACAGGTCTGATCCTTTTCTTAATGAGAAACGACTATTATGTACAATGCTAAGCAGTACGTTAGATACCGCTTTTTATGGCATGTAAGAGGTGCGTTGAGGCAGGCTCAGTTCGAATTTGAACATTATCCGGTTATCGTTTGAATCTTCCAATATTCTTGAAGGTGAGGCCGCATCACATTCATGACCCTGAGGTGTACATGTTCGTTATAAGGTTTTGATGGCAATATTTCCCACTGACAAATGCGACTTGTGGGATTCCATTTGAATGCAGGACTGGTTAGGTAAACCTGAAAAGTGAATAACAAAAGCCAGCAGCAGGCGAAATTTGAAACAGGAGCACAAAAATAGTCAGGAGTAGATCAACCATGATGCATCTAGGTGGGTTCTTTGTACTGACCGTAAAACTTGCTTCAAGAAGTATCCAGAACCAACTGTTTAGAGGTAAGCTTAGGTGAAAAAAGATGAAGGTGCGCACGACAGTAATGAAAATCAGTCTGAAGCTGAAGATATCATCACGAAATACAGAGATTAGGGGAGTTTGGGCCAGATATTGACTTGTTATATACCTATGTACAAGCGTTTGACAAAGTTATAAACATTTAAGTGAAATTCATGGTTTTTTTCTGAGATGGTAACCACTCTTTATCTGGTCACGGGAAGGGATGATCGTGGTGTTGCCTGTTGGGTATTACCATATCGGGGCTACCGAAACAATTTGTTGGTGCAGAGTACTTACATGTAAGTACTGATAACAAAGGGCAAATAACAAAGTGTTGCATGCTATGAAAATGCACCGACAGACAGTTCTTTTATCTGTTCGGAGTAGAGAGATCACTTTAAGGGACGAATTTTAGGAAATAGGTGTTAAGTAGTGAGATCAGCTAGCTTATGAAGAAAAGTGGGTTACATTGGAGTAGCTGCTAAGTTCACTGTTGCATATCGTATCGCACTCCACTTCCTGTTCACTTCTGGTCATTTTTTAAGAAGAAATTAGATTTTAACCAATGCGTTTAGTTTTCGGCATTGTATACTTTTGTCACTGCTGTTAGTCTCCTTTGAGTCTAGGTACCAGTAACACCATTGTACATGGTATTACCGTTTGTGGTTTGGCCGTCAACGAATTGATGAGATTCGCTAGATAAGAGGAATTCACTAAGTAATCTTTGAAACTGGCCGAAAGAACGACATGCTCGTATAGGAGCGGGAAGTTTGTTCCACAGCATACTGTATTGCGTTATGAAAAACCTACATCGGAGTTTTGGGCGATACTTATTTATTAGGATGATGTACTCGCTATTACGCAGATTATATGCCGGTGCTGATTTAGAGTTTCCAAATAAAAGGAGAAAAAGAAATGTTAGGTTGAGCTTCAGGCGTCTCAGCCAGAGTGATTCTAGTTCTAGTTTTTTGCATCTTGCTTCGTAAGGAAGTCCTTCGTTATGTATTAGTAGGCGCCGAGTAAAGTTTCGTTGAATGTTCTCTACTCGAATTCTGTCCGATACATTCATGCTACCATAGATAACCGTGCAGTACTCTAATATTGGGCGAACCATAGCCTTGTACAGTATAAGTTTTGCCTCAGGTGTATGTTTCTGTGTAGAAGACCGATGAGTCTTCTGCCCTTGGAAACTACTGAGTCTGCATACTCCGTAAAAGTCAAACTTCTGGAGTAAGTGATTCCGAGGTCTTTCACAGTGTTGTATACCTGCAGTGCAATGTCACCCAAGTGTAGTGTTACTTCTGGGTGGGATTTATTGAAATGGAGGATGCCACTTTTATTTGGGTTTAGAGGGAGCTGCTCCATATGAATATCCTCTTCAGATCTTCTTGTATTTGAGAGAAACCCTGTGTTAGTGCTGCAGGAGAAAAGCTGTAGACTATCTTCAAGTCGTCAGCGAAAAGGTAGGGTATGCCATTTCGGATAACACTGCAGATATCGTTTACATAGATTAGGAAAAGTATCGGTCCTAGCACACTACCCTGGACGACACCACTTTGTATAAGTCTAGGGGTGGAGTAGCAATTACTGAATTTTACTACTTGGAAGCGACCCTCTAAAGATGTTCTGAGCCAGGACAGTAACGGGTCTCGGAAACCATATGATTGCAACTTAGTGACCAGGCGTTTGTGAGGCACCTTATCGAATGCTTGCTTGAAGTCTAAGAAAAGGGTAGTTACAAATAGGCCTTGGTCACGCTTGCTTGTAACGTTGTCTAGATAGTCAAGATAGCTTGTAGTGCATGACCGGCCTTTCAAGAATCCATGTTGTGCTGGTGAGAGTAATTGGTTAGTCGTCATATAGTCGACAACTGCTTTCACAATCACCTTTTCCATAGTCCTGGATACTACTGACGTGATGTTTATAGGTCGGTAGTTTTCTATATTAGATGTTGGTCCACATTTATGCTTAGGACATATGTATGATAGTTTCCAGTTCTCAGGGTAATTGCCACTGGAGAGGGACGTATTAAAGAGCTTCAAGAGAATCAGCGGTATATCTTCGCCACCTCTTTTTAACAAGATGGTTGGAATTCCATCAGGCCCCGCACTGTATGAGGTTCGAAGTGATGCTATAGCTAGAGAAATGTTTTGTTTAGAGAAGAGCACTGTACTTATGGAGTGAGTTGGTGTTGACGGTGCACCAATGACTTTTATTTCGTCCTCTTGTGTAAAGCAGCTAGCAAACTGGTAACCGAACAGCTCGCTGATTTGTAGTGGTTATCGTAGAGGATGCCGTTGTCCATGATTAAACTAGGGGTACTATTTCTGGAGCTACTTATCCGGGTTTTCATCAGTCTCACTAGTGCTTCTGTATTACTAGTTTTACTACATTGGATGCGTTCTTGTTTAACGGCTTCTATTACTCTTTCTGCCTTGAATGTGTCGTATGTGTCTTTGAGTGTGACAAGCGACGAAAAGTCATTCGACTTATAGTACTCTCTGACATGGTTTCGCATGCGGATGCGTACTTTCTTTGGTATATAGTCAGCTCTGTTTTTCTTAATTTCTCTTCGGAGCGGTGGAGCAACATAGTCTTGAGCTGTGCCTATATATTCATAGAATAGATCACAGAGTTCTTTGGCTGAACTGTTGGTAAAGTAGGGGCTCCAATCTAGGCAGCGCAGAAACGATTGTAGTTCGTCCCATTTGGCATACTTGTAATTTCTAGTTAGTACTGTTCCTGACTTTTGGGCTAATTTTGTGCTGGTTATATTGAAGTATCCATATACAACCTTGTGATCGCTACCTGGAAATTGTGTACCCACTTGGAGTTTTGTGGGTGTGGTTCCGTTTGTGAAGACTAGGTCCAGGACACTATTGTACCTGGTAGGGTGTTCCACATGTTGTTGCCAACCCTCTGTTTCAAGAATGCTTATGAATTTATCAAAGCGCTCTGGATAGCTAATTGGTTGCCATTTTATATCTGGCATGTTAAAGTCACCACATATAATTTTCGCTGTGTGTGGTAGTGTTGCCACACGAGCAAACACGCTTGTTAGCTTGTCGTCGTATTCGACTGAGGAGGAAGGGGGCCGGTAAATGCATCCTATTAGGAAGGAAGTGGAGCGAGTAAGTTTTGCGATAATCCATACTGAGTCGTCAATCTCGTTTAGCTCAGATGTAGGGCACTGCGTAGCAGTGATGTCGAGCTTTATATAGATAATGCACCCTCCTCCCCTACCATGCAGTCTATCCTTCCTGAACAAGGAATAGTTGTCAATGGAGATCTCTGCGTCACAAATATCAGAGGTACACCAAGTTTCTGTAACCATTATCACGGACGGATCACTTATCAGAGATAGCAGCATAATCTCTTTCATTTTGTTGCGTATAGAGCGGGCGTTAATCAGGCAAAACGAGAGCGAGTTAAGAGTACAAAAGTGTTTGGATATATCTCGGAAAAAGTCAGCACTTCTGTACACTTCTTGTGGGTCCTTTGCGTACATCGTGCTAGCGATGTCATGACCTTTTGTACAGGGCGACGATTCGGTACTGTTTACCTCGGAAGGAGCGAGGTATTCACCACATTGTGATTGGTATAGAGACTGTTGGTCAGGGTAGAGAGCAGATGATCCGACAGCATCCGAATCACCTGCATTACTGGTGGCGTTGCAGCCGCAGGCTGTCCGAAAAAACCCTGTTCATAAGAAGTAACGGGGATTGATAAGTTGTATGGCACACCTATCCGCTGGTTGCCGTATGCATTTTGGTCATAGCCAAATTCATATTTCCTAAGATTTTCTTTAGGGGATCTGTTGTAAGTTTGTCCTTGTGTGGTGTATGACCCACGTTTTGCGGCGTATGGGTGAGGCGAAAAGCATAGTCTGTGACTACCATTTTGCTCCCCATCCAACAACTGTGATCGTTGAGGGGTCCGGCCGTGACGTGTGTCTGCCAGTGACCGCGAAAGTGTTGAGAAGTGTGGATCGCCTGGAGAGTAGTCATTCGACTTGATCATGGGATGACGTGGAAAATAGCGTTTGGCATTTTCCCTAGTGTGACTTTGAGAGGGTGCAATGGTCTTTCGGCTATTCGTATTGCTTTTTCGTCTATTGGTTTGGCTGCTTAGTTGCCTTCTCAGTAGTTTATTTAACCTGGGTAGATGCATAGTGGGGCTTGTATAAGAGTGTCTAGTGCTGTCTGTACTCTTTATCGTCTGCCCATTTGATGCATATAAGTTGTGCACTGGCTGGAGTGGGGGTAGATTAGACTGTTTGCGCGCTGAGCTTCGGGACGGTCCTATGGTAACAGGGTGCTCGTGGCTGATGCTGGGTATGTTTATAAGCTGAGTGACACCTGGTGACGACATAATAATGTCTTCAGTATTTTGTTGGGTTGGTAGTGTGGCACTTGATTTGGGGGCGGCCTGTGTGACGGGGTAAGATGGGGACTGGCTTTCCACTTCTGTGGGCAGTGCGATCACCTTTACGAGATCGTGTGCCTGTCTTCGAGTGTAGTTCATAGATTTGTCCAAGTCTACCGTCGTGTCATCGGCTCTACTACGTCTGTGTGTGAACGGACTAATTTGTGGGCTTTGGTGCTCCTCATTCCATTGTGTTGGTACAGTAACCAGTTCGCTAATAGATTGTGTTGCTGTTTTGGGTGCCAGAGCTTGACTAGAACTTGCAGCTTTTGGTATTTTTGTGCGATATACGTGTGATATACGCCCGTCACGGTAGTACAAAGCGACTGCGAAAATGAGGACATCTATTTGTGGAAACCCAAAATTGCTGAAGGTTCGCAGGAAGCAACGTCTGAAGCTGGTAGACAAATGTTTAATAGTGGCCATAACTTAGCTGCGAAATAGAAAAGCACCATGTTAACAGGTGAAAACATCCAGAGCGTATGAGCTGCTGACGCAATGTGTACCTAGATTGTCGCATCAGATATTGTGGGCATTCCATGAAATGAAAGCTGAAAAGATTTAGAGAGTACCAGAGGACCTATAGGATGGAAAAGTTATAACGTGTTTCAGTGGGGTTTATCGAAGGAGCCATAGTCTGACGGAATGCAATACTGAGAAAGGCATATTATTAGAACGTCCACTACGATTGCAACAGGTGAAAACTCTTAGGGTAGATCATGAATCTCGCAAGTGTACTAGTCTATGCAGCCCCATGGCCGTCTAAAAGGGGTGACGATCGTGCATCGTCACCTACCAAGGTGATGTTCCTGTCTTTATAAATGGCAGCACCACGTTGCAGACATCCTCTGCCACTTGGCATTCTCCTAGATCCCGACAGACAAAACGACGTAGGCACAAAAGACTGGAGCTAGCTGGTAGCACAGCGGATTGCTTGGAGGTGAGGAGGCCTGCTGGGGGGGGGACGCCTGGTATATAAACCACATCTAGGTAATTTCTAATTTTCAACGCAGGAGTTTACTGTGTAAGCTGGGCAAGAGTAACGCGTCAGCAACGGCGTACGCAGTGGACAAGGTAGGCTGCATCTGCACCGGAGGACAAAGTTCGCCTTACAAGCCAGATAACCCATTAGGCTTCCATTGCAAAACTAGTTCTGGTCTCATTGATGCTACTTGAGCGTGGACCCTCCCTCAGATCTCTGACCGAAGGCAAGCTGGTTCCAATACCACATCGATTATGGCCGAGTGAGGAGATGACGGTGGTTAGGAGTGGCAGTATGCATTTCTCATCTTTCATGGCTCGCCAAACCTAGGCTTCCTAAAACCGCCAAATGCTAGATGCATCATTCACCGGCAACCAATTGCAAACTTTCGCTGTAGAAATCGTCTATTCTTTGCTTACGAACACTATTATACTAGGTTACTCACGCATTCTGACCTTGTGGGAGTTTAACCCTAGTAGACCAAACTAACAGTTGGAACGAACAGGCTCTTCAATAAAGACGAAGAACTATGACTAAGTGGAAGCAAGAAACATATAGACACACGAATAAATGACCTTTTCACCTAGGCAACGTCAACAAGAATGAAAAATTCTGGTTGGCGTCCATACAGTCCTCCCTCCACTGCTCAAGGGGGATCATGCCGATGTCGGAATCCGGTGTGTCCGCCAACCAGCTGGGTTGTCCACCCAACCAGCATCTCTGGAACCCCAGGAAATTTGTCGTGACAGCATTTGACAGCCTTCTGGAATCAAACGGTCATGAAGCCGACTGGCTGATATGATGCAGGCACCCTCTCGGCACTAGTACACGGCGGAACAACGTTCGCTAAAACTTGGTTTCCGCCACGTTAGGCCTCAGAGTACTGCAAATAACCCACTGCGTTACGTAACGAAACCCTCGGCCCCCTGAATTTGAAGAGACTACGTTGGACTCAGTCTGAGTGAAACGGTTGTAAGTCTAGCTAAAACAAGTTCAGACAAATGACCGGAATTTGTATTTAGTTCTGGAGAGACGATAAGCAACAAGAGTGAACCAGGTTTAGGAACATGCTTTCCCGAAATTCCCGCAGACGTTCGTTCTTCGCGGCATCATTCCAACGGGCCAGTACAAAGGTCTTCCAATTGATGGAGCTGGTTGAGATAACGAGCGGTTATGTGTAACTGGCAAAACAGTAAACATTTAAATCTCACATTGGCAAGTTAACTCGAGGGAGGCCAGTTTGCAGGCGTCATCACATTGATATATGTCGAAAAATTTACAAGATTTTACGAGGCGTGAATGGCACAGAGAGTATGTCGTTAAACCCTATTAAAAACATCAGAGGATGGTGTCTGCTATGAAAGGAACTAGAAAACATCACTTTTTAACGTACACGGAGTGTTGAAGTTTGGATAATAATCCTTATCCCCACACAATAGATTTAACACGAGAGACGCCAGTTTACAAGCATTGTCAAAACGATAACTCCTGAAAGTTTACAAAATAGTATTTCGTGTTAAATAATTCACGTATCGAAACACTGTTATGCATAATCTTGTTAAAACGTGCTGCAATTCACGAGACGAAAATTATCAGTGACCTACCAGGAACTCTTAATTCTCATTCGCTATTATGTGCCAGCGACCTGGAGGGTTACGCGGAAATACTGGTGCCAATGGATTATTCGGTCTTCAAGGAGGACCTTATGAAAATCCTTAATCGAACTGCGGAAAACCTGCCTCCTCATAATTTGAAGAGGTGTCACATAATGATAGTTGGCAAACAAGCAGTCACAGTTCTTACTCCCCAGGTGAAATAAATATATCGCTCTAACATGGTGCAAGATCCAGGAGTTACGCATAGTGACACGCTAGGAACCCCAGTCCACTGTCGCCTTGCAGCCAACAGGGCCTATGGTGTCTCTGGGTTTATGTCGCTAACTTTAGAGGGTCTAACTCCTATTTTCACCACAGTGTGTGCGATGTACATCGAGTTAAACAGCGGATGTTATTCCCGCTTAGTAGTTATGTTCAGACAGAAATTCACCACCAAATTTCGTCATGGAGCTGTCGGTGCAAATGGGAAAAAAGAAGCACGAGCAGGCATAGAGAAGGGAATTACTACGCTATCCGATTTGGAGAAGAGAGAAGTCCCTGTTCTCGTACACCTATTAGAACTTTATGTACATTTTCACGTATGTATGTCGAGTCAACTACATAGTGTTTCCGTTATGAGGTTCTTAAAATTTCCTACATTTAGGGTGTATCATAGTAGCTTTGAGAGTCAAACAGTATGCTTTGAGTTTATTATACGGAGGGGAACAGCCACTCATACCCTTGTGTGCAATCGTAAACCCATCAGTGTTGGAGAAACTCGAGGATTTTAATAACCCTGACTCATACATTTAGAGGTCCAAGTGTGTTCACACTGGATGCAGTGACTCGACCATGATTACGTGCCGGCTACCCCATTATACTTCGTATTTGTGGATGTAATATGAATGTCAAGAAATTTGTGGATATCCGTGAACTGAAGGAATTCATTGAGTAGACGTTGAAACTGGAACAGAGACATGCAAGTGCGAACACAATGTGGGGGCCTATTCCATAACTTGTTGTGCTGTATCGTGAAGAAACGTGACCTAAGTTTACGGCGGTATATTCCGACAGGTACAGTACAGTACTATATGTACACAATTGGGTATGCTGTATGAGGACGTAGGCTTAAAAGTAGAAGAGCAACAGGCATGAGTAATGGCGCGCAAAAGGTGGAAAAATGGGTTAAAATTGAGCTTAAGGCGTCTTAGCCAAAGTGGGTCAATCTACAGTTCCTTACACCTTACTTCATAGTCAGCGTTTGGATAGCAAACAATTATAGCTGCGGCTGACAGTGAGTATATGCAACTAATAGAGACAGCTTGACTGTAAACTGTTGATTTGATTATTGATCGGTTGCGTCGTAAGCTGACGACCTGACCCACTCTCCTAACCATAGGATGGCGCATAAACTTCCGGAGGCTTACGGTTCTCTTAAAAGTTAGATTTTATAAGTTATGAAATGAACTACTACTTTTTGGCATACGTAGTGTTAGCAAAGTGACACAAAACACTGGAAGGAAAGGATTTCTTGTCATTTTAGTCAGTCGAAATATATGTAAACTTTAATTTGTGCATATAGGAATAACTCTTCTGTTTTTCTTACATGAAGTTCACGCGAGTTATTACACAGGCGGTTTTTGTTGGTAAACTTGAAGGGAACACTGACTATGTATTTGTACTGCACAATCCAACCAGATAAACCAGTAATCAAACACCCTTTGTGAGTTCACTGGGGTGAAAAGTATTAGAGATTTATGGTAGCCTTACTTTACACGCTTAGAGGTCCCAATATGTTTTCACTAGCCCAGAACGTGTAGATAGTGCCTAGGAGGGTGATAGACTCATAATCTGCGAGGAGCTTATTAAGTGCAGAACGAAAGGTAGATAATGTGCCTGCGGTACCTATTTCCTCAGGAAGTCTACTCTAGATGTGAGAGAACTTATTAATGAAGAAGTTTCTTAGCAGTTTGGTCTTACAACACTCATTTTCAGCTAGTAGGTTGTGATTATTCAAATAGTGAGTAGATGTTACAACTATTTTAATTTCCGGACAACGTGAGTGCCACATGAGTAATTTATAGTAAAATATAAGATTCATTCTAAGTCGTCTCTTCCAGAGAGGTTCTACTGCTAGTATGTTACATCTAGGCTGCAGTCAGCTCCTGGTGTTCTTAATGTAAAGTGGCGTTGTACCCCTTCAATTTTTCTTTTGTCGCCTATACGAAGGCCACTTAGGATAACCGGGCAGTATTCTCACTCTGTAGAGTAGGATCCTTAATTCAGTGCTATGAAAGTTACGGATGATGCATCCAAGTAGCCTGCGTGACTTAGATGTGATACAAGCTATTTGTTCGGAGAATGTTAAGTCACTGGAATATGGAAGACCAAGATCTAGCACTGAAGAACGTCTAGGTAGCTTTTGTCCACATACTTCGAGAGACACTTGTAGATTGTCGCTGCCTATACTAAACCAACCACATTTATCAGTGTTGAACTTCAGATGGGACTCGTCACACCATTTTGCAACTTCACCTAATTCTTGTTGAGCAGCAGATGGCGTATCGCTTAGTTCATGGGTGTGACATGAGTATACAACCTTAAGGTCATCAGCGCACAGAAATGTTTCCCCCTGCAGTGAAGCACCTGCACACACTATTAATATAGATTATGAACAACTAAGGTCCAAGGACACTACCCTGTATTACTTCACTAGTTATGAGCCCGGGCTTAGACTGCATAGAATCTACTTTCATGATTTAATTACGGTCACTAAGATGTGATTTTAACCAACGAAGTAAAAGGTGGTGAGCGCCAATCGACTGTAGCTTGTCAGAGAGTATACTGTGGCACCTTGTCAAATGCCTTTGCTATATCGAAGTATAGAACAATGACGATTTTACGTACCTCGTGGTCACTAGTGTTAAGATTGAAGAAATCAGAATGGAAAGTAACGCAAGACCTTTTTTTAATGAAACCGTGCTGAAACTTCATAATGAGGTTTTCTCTAAGTAGGTAATCAGAGATGCAGCTCTTAATCACTTTTTCCATAATTCGAGAGACAACTGGCGTTATGTTGATAGGTCAGTTGTTACTAACATTCTCTTTGTCACCGAACTTGTAGCGAGGAACTATGAAGCTAGTTTTCCACTCGCTGGGATATTCCTCACTTTCCAATGATAGTGTGAATATCTTAAGCAAGAACAGCGGCATATGATCACCACAATTTCTGATGACCATTGAGTTTAGGTCATCTGACCCGTACCTGTTGATAGTCTCAAATTTTGATAGCCTCTGTGAAACTTTTGACAGTGAACTCCTCTGTAGTACATGAACTAGTAGCAATTGGAGTAAAACTAGTGGGATTGAAGGCATTAGAGTTGAAATTAGCGAATGATTCGCTAAACAGTTCACTGATCTTAAGGGGGTCGTTTTGTACCATTCCATTATGTAGTAAATGGGCTACGTCCCTTGATGGCTGCAAACGTTTACTCAAAAGAGATGTCAACTTGTGTATTCTGGAACCACTTTTTGGAGCAACGATCACTTCGTTTACTGCGTGCTTCGCATGTAGTGTCCTAACAGATTCGTAAATCTCATGAGTTGAGTGCAGTGATATGAAGTCCTTCGACGAGTGGTATTGTGATGATAATTTCCTAAGTTTATTGCGGAATATTTTAGGGGCATATGGGTCTGGCTCCTTATAAACCTTAACTGTTTTCACAGGAGCAACCGTATCAAGAAATAGCTCCATATTTCTGTAGAAAAGTGTCTGTTGATGAAGTTACTGTAAAGTAGTCATCCCATGGAGAGCACCTGAGGAGCTCGATGAGTACTTCCCATTCTATATTCTTGTAGTTCCGATGCCGAGTGTAATTTGCAGATTGCTCGCTTTTCTCATTGGGAGGAAAAATTGGTAAGCAACAGAACACCATCTTATGATCACTGTTAGAGAATTCGCTACTAACATAGGTAATGACGGATGTCACAGCAAAAGACTAGGTCCAGTCTACTATCTCCACGCGTGGTTGCTGGATGTATTGCTCCCAGCCATAGATATCGATGACAGCAAGTTTTGCATCAGATCGTTGTGGGCAGCGACCGGTCTTCCAGTTAACTTCAGGGAAGTAAGAGTTACCTGGAATCAGTTTGAAGTCAACAGCGAGGGATCTAGCATGGCCAAGTTATCTAGCCATCAGTTCATTATTTTCTTTTGTTGAACATGGCGCTCTATACACACAGCCTATGAGGATTATGTAGTTAGTACCGATTATAATAACCCAAAATGGGTCTGGCAGATATCATCTCCAGTCTTATTTGAGGTTGCAAGGCTACACACAGATCAAACAGCCTCCACCACGCTCATGATCACTATTAATGCGACAAAGAGCATAACCATGTATACATAGGTCCACATCCAGGATCGAGTCATTACACTGTGATTCAGTAGCTAGTAATGTTGTGGGTTTGGTTTGTAAAACTATTGTTCTTAAGTCATATATTTTCTTAAGTAACGAGTGGGCATTAATAAGTAGAAGTGTAAAAAGGCCACTGTGGCTTGTAAAGTAACTTACTATGTCTCTTAAGCCTCGGTGATCAAAAGGATTTACCGCATTTAGCTCACTGGGCGATGCACTACCTATGTTCCGGACGTGATAGGACTCAACACTGGGATGTACCGGCGTGACTGTTGAGTTTCTGTCTCTCACAAGCATGTAATTACCTAGTTTCTCACGGCACTAATAGGTTGTTAACGTGCACTTCTCTACTGTTGGCGTAAGCCATGGTTTATGACCGGTGTAAGTTGACGAAATTGGTTCCAGCCCTGCGTTATCGTAGAGTCGAACGAGCCTAAACACCATGGGTCGTACGTATCGTGTGGGATAGGAGAGAATTTCGGTAGGGTTCATAGTTAGGGAAGTTTCTGTTAGAGGGTATACTTCCGTTCCCAAAGTATTTACTAGGATTATTATGATGCACAGTTGAACAGAGGTTAGGTGTTTGTGATATGTAGGACATTTGAGTGTTCAGTAGGCTACTCGGCACCACTTTATGACCCCTGTGATTAAAGGGACATGGTCCGAAGGAGTGTCTCATGCGATGCAACCTCAAGTTGTCGCGGTATTCATTTCTGAAAGTGGGAGCTTGACGGAAAACCTGCATTTTGGGTTTGTGTATTGACAGTGTCTTAGCTATGAAGTAGTCCTCTCCGTCATTAGAAAACACGCGCCTGAAGTTGTCCTTCTTCAAGAACGTTTTAGCTTTATATGGCGAGGTTTCGCCTGCGCTCCTGAGTTTTCTGTCACCCATGGGTTTTTATGGTGACCTTAGGCGGGACGGTACCAATAGTTCTCTTTTTATGGGCAACTGAAGGATTAGATTCACTTGTAGCTAGATTTGATTGAAACCGTTGTAACGAGGAGGAGGTACATTCAACAGAATTACTGGTCGTGTCAACACTTTCTGATGATCTGTTTGTGAACACAGAGGCCTCTTTGTTTAAGGGTGGTGAAGTGGGCAGACTACTTCTTTGTTTTCTGCGTTCTCACGCAGTTTCGCCCTGTGCAATACAGACATTTTTAAAGTTGCTGTGTAGCCTTATGTGGTCTTGTGGTTTAATAAATCTTTTGACGTAAAATAAAGTGTTGGACTTGAAAATCATGGGGCAACCAGACTGAGTTGACTTTTTGCAAAGGCGCTTGCAATCACAGTGTATTCGTGTTATACCGTATGAGTTTAATACCTTTGTCTTAAATACATCCAAAGGTAGGGTATCAGGTATGTTATAAACGATGGCCTGTTGAGACGACGATAGTCTCTTCTTTATCTCCGTTGCTTAATAGTTTATCAAGTTTTCTGCTTTCTCCACATGGTCTTCAACTAAGTTTTCATGCTTCCCTAGAAGATATGCTAACGGATGAAAACCCTCAACTGTTCTCCGGGTTTCCTCCATCATGGTCTTAATATTATCTATTTCTTTCCTGTGGTCGTTAATACGGTTACTCATGACCGATATGATGTCTTCAGTTCTGACGAAAGGCGTGGGGTATACCAGTTCATCGAGATCTGAGTATACGGAGTAGCAATGCTTCTGTCACACAAAAGAGCACTGGAATGACCAAGCCTTCGCTTTTTCTCACTAGAGTAGTCAAGTTTAGAACGTTTATCCTTAGATCTTCCCACTTAAAAGGACGTTCAAATCGAAACTTAGTATTGAAGTAGAAAAACAGCTGTAAGTAGCATACCGAAATGTTGGTAAAACAGTATGTGAAAAGACTAGCGGAGCCGTAAACCAAATATATGGGATAGTTTGAAATATTACTATAAATGTATAGTAATGAGTAGTCAGCCACAACAGGAAATTCGCAAACTGATATAATCAAGAACTGTGTGAAGAAGAAGGGTATGAGTTCAACTTTACCACATGAAAAATGATGCCCGTCACCCATTTTGGGATCAACAGGCTGAAGATGAAGGAGTCCTTCACGGAACTGGATCTTAGAGTCTTAATTCCTCATGACCCTGACACTTTTGTCAGCTGTGGTGAGATGCTTTTTGTGTCGGTCCGTCACTTTTACTCCTGTAATGAATCTTCGGGTAGCTAGACTGCAAGCGTTTCCATAAAGTATTTAATGGCCTCGTTCGGCACCACCTGCAGTTTGGGATTGTGTTCTTCGCTTCCTTAATTACTAACTTTAAGAATGATTTTCATGACATTTAGTGTCTGAAAAGAAACGCTGAGAAGTGGAAACCTGAACATCATAGGAAGAGTAGTTGTTGTTTCTTCTATTCCTTTAAACTTACTCAAACTTCCATCAGTCTCTTTCTTGGTATTTTTAAGGCCACATTGTCACAGTGAAGCAAAATACCTCGTTTTGCGGAAATCGCGAATGATCGTTCTTTGGGTCCTGCATCTGAGCTGATGAAAATCTTTCTTTGTTGAGAGTTGTGACATTTCCTGACCCGGTTTTGTGAAATTTGAACCAAAGGGATAACCACTTATTATTATTCAGCTCTCCTGTAGTAGTGTAATTGCTCAAGATCTGTAGTACGATACGAGGTATCTTGGGTGCTGCCCATGGGCACTATATGACACTACGTGGGCTTTCGTCCTCTCGATCAAAGATCAAGAAAAAGGCTTTGATAGCTCCTCCAGGGAAGGAATTGGACAGTTGTCAGATCGTCGGCGAAAACGAATGTATGTGTCTTATAACGTCTTGAGCTCTGCCACGAAAGGGCGGCTTTCATGTTGGGGTTTCTGAATACAGACAATGAAAGGTACCTCAGGATGAAGCGCGACACGAGTTTTAGGACACAAAATGCATGAATAACTGGCAGAGAAGAGTAGGAGTAAAGAACTAGTATGTTAAAAGTGTGCAGTAAAGGGAAGCGTGATCGAAATTGGTCTCTAGTGATTTTCTGGACTGCGCACCTAATGATGGCATGTTCGTAGCAAATGTTCACGCGGAAAGGAAGCCCACACAATTATGTAGCATCTCCTGTCGAGTCCCAAAAAAGCGCGTCTTCAAAAAAACTGTTCCCTGTTAGTTCGTATCAGAAATTATGGTGCCGTAGCAGATATACAGATAAAGGTGGAGCTCATGTGTTACCATTCTCAAATCTGTCAATCAGGAGCCACCACGTTCCTTGAGATGATTGGCCTTAAACGGTGTTATTCATAGCATACGTCATAATGACATCATTACAGCTACCGGATGCTAGCATTCTCTCTGTCTTACATCAGGCCTTAACCCTCAATATAAGTTGTCACGATGTGGACGGATATTTTCAATAGGTGACTGAATAGATCACGTCAGTGAAAGTCTTTGGTTTGGCCTGTTAGCACATGGGCCAAAGTACTCAAAATCCCCCCTTCTAGAAAAAGCATGAGAAGACTGATATGAAACGGTAGGTTAAAGCTTCTATATATATTTATAATTACGGTTACCTGCGGAGAGCGTTGTGGTTTTATGAAGACTGATTTGAAGATCTAAAGTAGCCAATACGCATACGGATGATTCTAAGATAAGAGGGGTAAAGTGGTATTGAGGAAAGCCAGGTAGCCCGATGTAAATTAGTTCTTCTAGCTCAAGAGAGAGAGAGTCCAGGTGCTCTAGACGGATCACAAGTCCGTTACTCTGGCCTGGCTGGTAAAAATTACTCTGAATGTGAACTATGATTCAGCTCCTAGGTAAATTATAGCAAAATCAGTCACTAACTTACCTTTTCAAGACCGCAAGTGAGGAGACCGGAGAAATTGGTCTTTTATCAATGAAAATGAGTTTGTTTCCGCCTTCATACACGGGAGCGACTGCCACCAGTCAATAAACAGAGAGCTATACAGCTTCTTGAAACAAATGTCTCGAAAGATATTCCAGTTGAATCCTCAGTGTCAGTATTATTCTTGAGTCTTTTCGGTTGGATGTTGTCGATTCCCGAAGAAGTATCGCTATTTGAACTCATTGAGATCGCAAAGATTTTGAGATATTCAAATTCTAAATAGCTTGCTCGATAATACAAATATCTAGTTAGTAATAAAAATAATAATACCAGTAATTTACTCATGAATTTACACGTGCATATCATTTTCACAGATACGGTTATAACATCTAGTGGGGAAAAATCATTGGTAAGTTAAGTTAAACGTTGAATTTTGTTATGTTTTTAGGCTATCTGGCAGAAATAAAAGTTATATTTAATGAATATGTAAAAGCATCATTCAAGGAAAGAAAGGAAAATAATTAAACAAGTTCATTCTAAATAAAAAGTAATGCTGACCAAACTACTGAAGTGTTTTCATTTGAAATATCTTGTACATAGAAGGAAGTACTACAGCAGATTTTCAGTATTGTCAAAAAGGAATGCATCTCTAAGTCCATTGAAATGTCAAGGTATACTGTACACACAACAGTAAATAATACCGATAACAATATATCACCTCTCCGATGAAAAGTTCTATTTTCGTTTGTTCATGCTAAAATGAACACATGTCCACCATATATAAAACCCTATATATTCTCCCTCATAATATGACAACAGTAGCTGGACAGAATAGCATCTTTGGCCTAACTTATTCAAATGGTTATGTTTACAACATAATGGACACAAACAACTGCTACGCTCTGCACGGTACCATGCAATACTAGTCCCGAATTTCCCACTGTCCATCCAAGTATCTAACTCTAGTTTCTCATGCTATCCGCAGATAGCACTAATTTGTTGAACACTCATATATTTTCAGTTTCATCTACACCCAGCATTCGATACACAGTATAATCCTACTGATTATGTGGCTCACAATTGCCAGGATACTGCTCATACTGGGTGATTATACCCGTATTAGTTCTCACTGCCGTGGTGTAACAAAATGACTTTTGTTTGTGGCCAGCAATATTCAAACAGTTGTTTACTCCGGAAGACTATGTATGGCGCGATGATTTATTCTTTTCAAACTTTCTCAGCCTAACTGCAAAAAGTAACATTCAGATGTTGTCTACAAAAGTGGCATGTGTTCGCATAGTTCATTATTCGCAATATGTTATCATTATCATTTATAGAATCCTTAAGGTATACAACCGGAACGCATAAAACTGTTTCGAAAAGAATACCTAAACTGCTATCGCGTGGACAAGATGCTAAAAGTGTAACTTCCCGACGCTTAGTCACCTAACATCTTTCGTAACCGGCAGTTACGTAAGATTTCAAAAGAAGAAGAAACAGGATATGAAACCTCAAACTATGTTTACTTCGTGGACAGTGACCACACAAATGAAGGTGATCTAGAACCATTTGAACGGGCTTTCAGAATATCCATGACTTATAATTTTCTGCGTGGACACTTGCTTCTGGTACATTCAAAGAAACGTAATCTCACAGGCATGTTTTACTTGTTGACCATCTGAATTTTATAGCCAGTCGTATTCTCGGACATTGCTCACGTTGGATTTAGTCATGAGTCCTTGGAATTTCACACGGCGCATCAGCAATCTCGTCTACAGAACCATGCGCCAGGTATATTCATGAAACACACAATATGCCGTCAAATTGCCGTCGTGGACTCGACAAATTCAATGATGAGTCTGCAGCTGACTTAGTAACTAAGGTGAATAAATTTTATGGAAGAATCCTTGACATGTGAGGAAAGCGTTATGTTTTTCAAATATTATTACATACCACAGGTCTATGAAGGTTCTACAATAGTTCTGTCACCGTAACATGTCTTCAGTGACTGCAGCATATGCAGCCCTTTCAACTGAAGATACGGCTGCATAAAAACTACTATGCACTAAAACTGCTCACGTTTTCCGTTGAAATATATCTTCATTTACGTTTCTTTTGTACTTCCTTTTCCTTGTATGTAGAATAAGAGCTTATGTTGGTTTCTGTGTTAAGTGAAAACTAGTGTATGATATTGTCCGTACGAACATCATACATGAGCACTTATCCGTAAACTCTGGAATGCATTCACGCGTCTAGGTGACACTCTCATTCCTAGAGGTATCTACCTTAGTACACATCGTATACTTTATGATATTGAAAGATAGTGTATAAGTTATTGACTTATATCAGTATCACTTGATAAGCTGGAATTGTGACAAGTAGACGAAAATATCAGTCCAAATGCGCGTACAGCTTCTGGTTGCCTAGATTCAAATAAATGTTGCGCTAATAGACTGTCGAACAGGGTCGTTGGTATATCCCTTAGTTGAGAGACAGAAGAATGAGATTCATGTTGTCACTTTCAACATTCAGTTCTTCACGTGGGCAACCAGTAATTGAAGAACCATCATGAATCAGTTGCGGATATCCACTGAGGGATATGCAGTAAATTAAGGTAGCAAACAAAGTACATTGAGTACTTGTGAGGTGCCAAATCGCGTTGTATAATACCACTTATTGAGTGATATCACATCATTATTAACCTAAGGTGTTGAACTTTTGAGGCGTGAGTTTACTTAACCTTTCTGTTTGATTCAAACAAAATTAGGGCTTCTAAAACGGTATATAACCTCTCCTAGTTTACTAGTTCATCAGTTTACTAGCCGGTTCCAAGCCCGGATAAAGAGGGAAGACTGAGCATAAGCCTAGCAACCCTAACCCATAAAAACAATCCAATCACCAACGAGACTTCAAAGCAAAGAGAAAATGTAAAAAAGTATTCCTCGCTGGAATTGGGGAGACAAAATGACGCCGGTTGATGAAAAACTTTTCGAGAAGTCCACTGACCGATGTTTCTTCTCTCAATGAAAGCGAAATTAGGGATGGGGATGTTGAATGTATTCAGGCTGGAAAATGTAGTGTTAAATAAAATTAAAGACTCCCTATGGGTCAAGGTGCACTACAGAGATGCAACGATACTGGCTGGTAGCATATATAGAGCACCTAAGATGTTCTGTGAAGTGAGTCTTTACTCAATGATGCTTTTGAACACTCATCCTCCCTTCAACATGACCACAAGATTGTATGCGGGGAATTTAATCTACCGGAAATTAAATGGGAAAAGCATACTTACCCTTCTAGATATGATAGTTTCCTTAGCATGCTAGATATATTTGGATGGAAACAATTTATCACTACTCCGACAAGGGGTGAGAACGTGCTTGATCTAGTTATACGCGAAGATATTTGTCCCCTTTCATCATGTGATTGTTCCGAGTCCCAGGAAGCAACCACAAGATGGTACTGTGTGCAGTACCACTCGCTTGTCCAACCGGCACTGCACGTGTTGCCTACACACTCTCATAATCCAAGTACAGAAGTTATAATAAGACAGACTGGGATCTAGCTTGTCCATTGATTAGAAGTAGTGAATAGGGAACATACTTCAACGCGGCTGATCTAGAACTGGCACTAAGTATACTATATTTCTAATTTTTACACTTGCCTTGATATTATAGTCCCTTTGAAAAAATCAAAAGACCCTATGTCCAAGAAGCTTTTTATACCTCAGAATATTTGTCGAAAACTACATGAATTTTCGACAAATTACTTGAAGCATCATGACTTAGGAGCGCTTACATCTACTCCTAATGCCCTTAGTATCATTCGTAATTATCAGGAGGTGCTAGCCAAAAATGATGAAACCACTGCACTAACTAGCTCCTCTGAAGTATATGCTCTTGTGCAACTCCTAAACAAGCAGCTGAACCAGCCATAGCATAGTATTCATTTTTCCACTCATGACGGTAAGGTCTAAAAAAAGCCAGAAGAAATAAGTCAATTATTCAATAATACGTTCGCTGCCAGCTACTTACCGCCAGGAATCTCCAGCAATAATGTGAATTCTGTTAAAACTAGCAACCAGTTTTGCCATCCTACACTAGGATCTATTGGCACTACTGAGTTCACATATGCTAGAATTAACCGAGCCATTGAAACACTTAAGCTCTCTAGGAGCACAGGTATTGATATAATAGCTTCATAATTCTTTGAAAATGCGGGTCCTGACATTCCGTTATTATTACTCAAACTATACTCCATATCTATAAAGACTACTTCATACCCCGACTCATGAAAGATGTCCTTCATAAAACCTAAACACAAATCTGGTTCCAAAACTGAAGTTAATGACTACAGACCTGTAAATATCACACGATTTGTGTCTAGAATTATGGAGAAAGTAGTTAACGAAGGTATTCTTCCACATATGCTCAGCAATAATGTCATCGCATCTAGTCAACATGGATTCTTGAGGTTATGATCATGTATGGCCTGTCACCTCGATTTTTTAAACTTCTTAACCGCCAGTTGCGATCAACATAAATTAGTTCTTGTCCTATATTTTGATATATCCAAAGCAGTCGACCGCGTGGATCATTCACTGCTTATCCAAAAGCTACAAGACCCTTAAACTTGTTAATCCCCTATTACGCTGGATTAAATCTTTTCTTTGTAACCGCTCACAAGTTGTTAAAATCAAATCTCAGCTTACTAAACCTAGCACCACAACTTTTGGTGTAGTTCAGGGTAGCGTTTTAGATCCTCTTCTTTTCAACCTTTATGTTAATAACCTTTGCAAATGCTTTTCAGTTGGTTAACCTTTTTTTTGCTGATGATCTAAATGTTAATAATAATAATTCACTTTATTCCAAACAATTTGTGGTACAATTTGGAATTCTTAGCGTAATATATATTGCAATAACAACAAAATATAAGTATATACATACAACTTTGCAGCCTTTCGAATTGTTTTATTGTAAAAATTTAAGTTATGTGAAGAATATTAAAAACGAGAAAATTTTACATTGTAAGTTAAATTATTGAAATGAGATTTTTAACTGTCACAAAGTTGATGTGTGATTTGTGTTCTAACACTTTTTTCCTCACAAAATATGCGTACAAGGTAAGGTACAGTCGAGTTCTTATACTTAGCTGTACGAGCATACAGTCTTATGTAGTTTCTCCTTGTCCTCCCTGAGGAGATACATGGAGAGAGCTGTAAATGAAGTGGATGCTCACTGTCAGTTAAAATTTCTGTAGCTAGTAGCTTGCAGGAATTTATATGTCGATCAACTACAGTGTTAATCAGTTGAGCCAGAGACACCACTCACCCTGCTGACGGTCTTCAAAGCCCTACGCAACATAACATAGTCCTTTTTAAAAAGACCAGGAAAGATTAATGGGGAGCAATATAGAAGAATAGGTAAAATGCAGGAATTAATAAATTGTAAAAAAAGCAGTTGAGTTATACCAGAAAGCCTCAATTTCTTTACGTAATAAGTTAAACGAAAGATTTTTTTACAAGTCAATAAAATATGGGACGACCAACAAAGGTCAGAAGTAAAACGCAACCCAAGATAGTTCACACTTGATTTACTTTCTGCAGAAATACCATTGATGCAGCAGGCGTCATGAGATTTAAGCAGCTCACATAAGTCTTGTTTACGCCTGAAGTTTAGAGGGGTTTAATTTGAGACCATTTGCCAACTTCAGACAAGAATTCATTTAATTTCGAGCAATCCAAAGAAGAGTTTACTGGAATAGAAATCGTCAGGTCGTCAGCATACTTGATAAAATTAGTTTCAACAGAATAAGGCAAATCGTGCAAAAAAAGGAAAACAGAAAAGGAGAAAGTACAGCACCTTGAGGCACACCAGCTTCAGTAAGCAATGAAGTGGAGCGCATCCCTTTATGAATAGTGTACTGTTTCCTTTCAGAAAAATAAGAATGCAGCCATTTTGTAACCCATGGATCAGTGTGAGCTATGGCAAGCTTATTTAACAAAAGTGGTCTAGGAACAGAGTCAAAGGCTGATGAGTAATCCAAAAAGGCACAACGGACATACTTAACACCTTTGTCGAGACTAGAAACAATATTATGATGCAAGACAGTAGCTGCATCTAAAGTACTCCTCCGGTGTTTGTAAGCAAACTGTTTTGGATCTCTGAAGGCCATCAATGAAGGCTCAATCACAAGCAGAAGTAATTTCTCCATTGTCTTCAGAAAAGGGGAAGTTATAGCGATGGGTCGAAAAGTAACATCTGATCCAGAAGATGGCTTAGGCACAGGTACAATTTTTATCTGCTTCCAAGCAGTGGGTATTATGTTTTTAGAGAACGATACATTGAAGATATCTGTAAGTGGATGACACAAAATATCTGCACATTTTCTAAATATGATACTAGAAACACCATCAGGACCTAAGCTTTGGGAGGGATTCAAAGACTTTAGACATTTAAATACATCATTTGTATTGAAACCTGGAAAGCAGCTATCCACTTGATTTTGCACATTAGGAAGGGTGAAATTAGCTTGCCGACGTATAAATGACTTGTTTAACCCGCAGACATCCGAACGAGTTTGTGTTGTCATCTGTTTTTTACCAGTAAGCTCTTTAAATAATTTCCATATATTGGAAGAGTTCTTACACGATAAGAACTTCTTGTTGTATATAGTATTCAGACGTTGTATTTCAGACTTAATTAGGCAGTTAAGCCTTTTAACGCCAGGGTGATCTCTCGCCTTATACAACCTTTCCTTTTCTCTCCGAAGCCTCTTGAGGAGAGGAAAGTCTGTCAAATCTCATGTAAATTGTTTCAGTAGGGCAGCAGATATCGAGACAGAATCTGAGATAGCTTGTGATATTGGTAATAGTGTTGTCTAAAACTTCATCAGCAAATATATCCCAGTCCGTTTCTATAAGCATGCTTCTCAAACGTAATATATTTTCTTGTGAATAGCATCTGTATTGAACTTTCCTTGAAAGGTATGCAAAAGCTTTCTTGTATAATTTTCCGTACACTTTAGGCAAAACACGAACAATACAGTGGTCGGAATTTAGCAGTGGAGCCCGTTTACGGGCTTCATATATGCCAGGTTCATTTGTAAATGCAAAGTCTAAGGTGTTGTCAAGACGAGTGGAAAAGTTAACCATATTTTTATGACCCAATGATAATAGAAAACTGTAGTCACATGAGTTAAAATCACCACAGACAATAGACAAGGAGTTTCCCAGAACCGGAGCAGCAAATTCAGTGAATTTATCAGCAAAAGTTGACA
Organism: Heterobilharzia americana; assembly: GCA_944470555.2. NCBI lineage: Eukaryota > Metazoa > Platyhelminthes > Trematoda > Strigeidida > Schistosomatidae > Heterobilharzia > Heterobilharzia americana. Next base: position 55,666,584 of record OX104129.1, on the reverse strand, counting down.
AATCTGAGAAACTGCAGTCAGGTGTGACATACATGTTTGTGATATATATGTATTTGTATTTGCTCAAATGTTTGGGACGACATTTGATGGTAATGCACTCAATTTTTAGAGAAGCAGAAGCATACATAGTTGGAGGACGACCAGTTAGTACTAATAAATGTTGCTACACCACCACCACATTTCTTCTTCGAAAAGCTTCGATCTTGTCGAAATAATTTGAAACCATCTAAGCAGACTAAGTCATCATCATACAGATTATGAAGCCATGTTTCCTGCAGCATTATTACACCCGTGTTTCGATAAACATTTGTGGACAAGAGTGACTGAAGGTAATCAACTTTATTCGGCAACGACCTGCAGTTTGTGCTAAGTATTTCCGGAATAGTCATTTGATCTATGGTCATACGCTTCAGAGCTCATTGCCATCCACCGTGATGCTTCTTCTCAGATTTCTTATCAACTTGCATACACATTCTCATGTGACGACCTGTCCTACTTCCAAAGGCTAGTAAAGAGCAAATTTGACCTAGTAACAACTTGGTCCATTACATGGAACCTTCAATCCAACTTAGATAAGTGTAGTTGCATATGCTTTGGCGCACCTCCTATCCGTCTACAGTTGTTCCTGCAGACTGCGATGCTACTTAGTCTCCGTAGCGTCATTGACCAGTTATTCTAACCACCACACATTCTCTGAACATATTGCATCAAAAAAAGTAAATCCAGAAAACTACTAGGCTGCATAATTCGTAACTTTCATAACAACGAAGCCAAATTATTGCTACACCAAACTTGCGTTCTGCCCCTGTTATAATACTGTTCGTTTATTTTAGGTAGGATTCGTACAAACGACAAACTTAACGTTGAAAGTGTCCAGAGGTACTATACATCTAGGCTTCTTGGTTACTATTACAGCCAGGATTATGCGTCTCGATGTACGTCTCTCAATCTACATACACTTTGGATGAGAGGTCTTAGGACAAACAAATTTTTCTTCAAGATTTTGCATAAAATATCCTTTCCGGCTTGTGAGGAAGTCCGTCACACACCAGAAAGTTGCTACAGTCTACTCAATCAAGCCTACAGTATTGAAATGAAAGATTTTAGAACATCCCTCCGGGCCAACGTTTTCTCTACCAAATACTCGAAAATATGGGACCATCTTCCTGTTGATATCAGAGCTCCCAGCCCAACTATCCAGTTCAGTTGTATACTAGGAAGGTTCTTATCCTCCTACAAAATTCCCACCATACTGACCAAATCACAACTATGTAAACGTACGAGATGTCATACCCTGACCAGTAAATCTACACACTCTTTCGATTGCATCCCATGGACAAAATCACAACAACCAAAAACTTCGGTAATTATGTTGTCCAGCTATACCTCCCATCCCAAACGGAGACATCTTAAGATATATGCCCCGAAAAAGGTTTACTGAAACGCAGTGAGTAGCAAATTGTTAATCAGAATGTACGTATGAAACCGAAGGCTATACATATAGTAGCAGGCATGACACCATGTACAAAAGTTAAAAGTTACATGTAATTAACTTCTTTGTGCCTTGGTTCCCACCTCTCTGCTTTCTCTTGTTGCAACTAGAATCTTGGGAATCTGCAATTAGATTGGAATTACAGTATCTCATCAGTTTTTTTCTCAATTATCACTGCCTCAGTCTTCAAGAAACTTCTCTGCAATCGTGCAACCCGTGATGAACGTTCTTATAACATCACATGAAAATTATCCCAAGAAGTCTCTTGACAATTCTTCATCCAGTGTTACAAGGAATCATGCATTCACTGTAATGTTCTACTTCCGAGTGGTTGACTGGCTACATATTGTCCACTGCAGCTATAAACATTATACAAAAATGCAGAGAAATAACTACAACTTCACCTAAAGTGTACGTACAGTATACCTTGACATTTCAATGGACTTAGAGATGCATTCCTTTTTGACAATACTGAAAATCTGCTGTAGTACTTCCTTCTATGTACAAGATATTTCAAATGAAAACACTTCAGTAGTTTGGTCAGCATTACTTTTTATTTAGAATGAACTTGTTTAATTATTTTCCTTTCTTTCCTTGAATGATGCTTTTACATATTCATTAAATATAACTTTTATTTCTGCCAGATAGCCTAAAAATATAACAAAATTCAACGTTTAACTTAACTTACCAATGATTTTTCCCCACTAGATGTTATAACCGTATCTGTGAAAATGATATGCACGTGTAAATTCATGAGTAAATTATTGGTATTATATTCATTAAACCATTCAAAAGAACTAGTAGGTCAGCCTTTAGTATATGATCATGTTCAGTTAGTTTTGTTTCCAAGTCGGTGGTTGTCAGTAGTCGAATAACCCACATATTTGGTCGGAAACAGTACTTTATACCAACATTTCTAGATGTTATTCCAGTTGTAGCCATTATTTTTGTGGGGGTTGTGTCCTGAGATCCACTGTTTTTGGTTTCGTTCGCAGCTTTACCAGGTAAGAAACGATCGATCACACATGTTGAATAGAGTTTCCAGGTTTATTTCAGTGCTAAGTGTGCGTTGGTATGATGCACAGTCGTGGTCTGAATATCGGATGAGAAAAAGAAACGTAGAGGTATGGGAGGTGGAGTTAGTTATCTTAGAATTTTGAGAAACAATATTGTAGACTAGAATATGTAAAAAGGACAAAAGGAACAAGGGGCTACATATTTTAACATGGTATTTATAGAATACCATTTTTATTGATTTGTTAGATTTATCACACAGTGTGATAGTATTGTTTACTGGATTACTTTTCGGACATAAGTTATTGTCCATAGTTAAATCAAGATAACTACAAAACTTTGAGACAGTGTTACGCTGTGTGATGAATGCAAACAATGAATAAAAATGGAATTACATCCTACCACAGCGCACCAGTTTTACTCTTATATTTACAGAATACCATTACGGTTTTATGTGGTGCATGTCTCATGCTCGATTTTAACCTGTATTACAAATGCTTTAAAAGAAGGAAGGGTGTAGGGCGTATATTGGGTCTTATGACCTCATATAAGGGGGTTTCCATAAATCCCCACCGTCGGATCTACCACCTCATGTTGTTAAGCAGTTTGATCCACATTGGCCTGTCGCTAATTTACCTTTGCTATGCGCTATCACCACTTTTTTCTCTCCTTAGCCTCTCCTGTCTTTGCTAACAGTAGTGGTACGATGACGTGACGGAGGTCAGAGATTGCTGCGCTAGTCATTAGGTTATCGTGACACTCATTATACTCATTCACTTTAACTACAAACCAAAACAATGATGAACAAATTCGAAATTTCGACTTTTGACTAATCTCACAAGTGTGAGGAATTACAGTTTCTTAATCAGCCCCTTATAACCTCACCTGGTTAACTAGTTCACTAGTTACTAGCCAGTCCTAAGCCCGGATACAGAAGGGAGATTGGGCATAGGGCTACCAAACCTACATCGTGAAATAAATCAAATCGCTAAAGAAACTACAACACACAAAAACAATAAAACAAACTTATTCCTCGCTGCAATCAGAGAGACGAAATGACGACGGTTGGTGAAAGCCTGACTTAGGGAAGCCTATTGGCCGATGTTTCTTCTCTTCCTCCATGAAAGCGAAAGTAAGAATGGGAACATGGAATGTCCACACTATGTTTGAACCTACAAAGGCTGCCCACATTGCAAACGAGATGAGAAGGTATCACATTGAAGTGTTAGGAATCTGCGAAAGCAGGTGGACTCGAAGTGGACTCTCCAAACTTTCAACTGGAGAATCAATGATCCACTTCGATACTGTCACCCACACGACAACCACGAACACACTGAGTTTTCGAGTGGCTATCATGATGTCACCTTGAAAAGCGTCGAAGGCTCTCTGTTGTGCAGTGAGAACCAATCTCCTCCACAATCGGGATCATGACAGTGAGGTTCAAGTCAGAAGGACGGAAAGTCACAATCATACAATGCTAGGCTGTGCACCTACAAATAATAAGGCAGATGAAGAGAAGAAGGAGGAATTGTACAGACAAGTGGAATCAGTACTGGAGAAGACCCCAGTTGAGTTGGCGACATGAGAATTCTAATGGGTGTGGTGACATGAATGCCAAACTGGGAGGGGACGACACAGGAAGAGAACCAATCACGGGTTGAGAAGCACTCAGTGAAATGAACGAGAATGGAGAACTGTTTGCAGACTATTGTGCATTCAATGATTTGGTGATTGGAGACAGTGTGTACAAGCACAAAAACATTGACAAAGCGACATGGATTTGATTTCATCAGATGGACATATTACACAAAATCAGATCGACTTAGATTCCATGTGAAGAAAGTGGAGACGCAGCCTACTGGACACAATATCAGATCAAGAGGGGGAGCAGATGTAGGCGGTTCACACCACTCACCATCTAGTGCTAGGAACCTTCCAAATCAAGTTGAAAGCCTTCAAGAAAGTTGGTGATAGACCACATTTGAAGTTCAACACCTAGAACAGAAACTGAACTAAAGGACGAAACTACAAAGAAAGTCTTCACGGCAGCCATCAAGACAAAATGGGAGATATCTAGAACATCCCTGAAGAAACCTGTGTGGATGAGCACTAGAACTCTTTGAAAGCTATGTGGAAATAAACCTGTACAACAGTATTAGGAAGGAAGACGAAAGAAGACAAGGAATGGATCTCAATGGATACATGGAAGCTGATAGAGGAGAGGAGGATGGTGAAGCAGAAGATGAACCAGTGCAATGGTGCTCAAAGAGAAGAGGGACTGAGTGCAATATATAAAACACTGAATAAAGAAGTGAAGAAGAGTACGCAGAATGACAAAAGACACTTCCACGACACACTGGGAACTGAAACAGAACAGGCTGCAGGTAAGAGAGACCTGACAACATTGTATCAAATAACCAGGTTACTATCTGGGAAGAGATCAACACAGATGAAACCAATAAAAGATGATGAAGGGAATTTAATTACCAAAGAAGATAAACAAAGGAAACGATGGGCTGACCACTTCAAAAACGCTTGAACCGATCACCGCCTGCATCTCATCCACGAATACCACCAGCAGCCCAGCCACAGAACTACCAGTGAACACAAATCCTCCAACAAAAGTCGAAGTCTTGAGCGCCATAAGGCTATTGAGATGTGTAAAAGCAGCACGACCAGATGGAATCCCACCAGAAGCACTGAGAGCAGACGCAGAGAGAACAGCGAACATGCTCACACCTTTATTGCAGAAGGTGTGGAAGGAAGGGAAGGTACCTGCCCACTGATTGGAAGAAGGGCTACCTTGTCAAACTCCCGAAAAAGAGCGACCTAAGTGTTTGCAAGGACTGGTGCGGAATCATGCTCCACTTCTGTCCACCCAAAGCAAGCAAAATATTATTCTGCATCATCCTGGAGAGACTAAACAATGCGTTGGGTTCAAAACTACGACCGGAACATGTCGGCTGGATTCTGGAAGTACAAATCGTATGCGGACCGAATTGCAACGCTTCGCATCATCATAGAACAGAGTATAGAATGACAGTCAACCCTCTACCTCAACTTCATTGACTTCGAAAAGGCGTTCGACAGCGTTGAGCGAGAAGTAATTTGGCAGCGGCTGCTTCAACACTACGGAATATCACAAACCTTTAACAATCTCATTCAACAACTATATGAAAAAGCCACATGCCAAGTAATCCACAATAGGAAGCTCAGTGATGCCATTGAAAGAAGATAGGAGTGAAACAAGGCTGTCTATTATCACCCATGACATTCCTGATTATAGTGGACTGGAACATGCAAAAAACAGTAAGGAGCGAGAAGAGGGGGGATACACTGGATTGAAGAAAAGGTCCTAGAAGATTTGGATTTCGCCGATGACATGTGTTTAATGTCACACAAACTTGAAGATCTACAGGCAGAAACAAACAAGTTGACAGAAGAGGCAGAGAAGGAAGGCGGGACTTCAGATGAGTTTAAATAAAACGGAAGTGGTGAAGATAACCAACTAACAACCAATTCACTAACAAGCACCAATCACCATCATTTCCAACAAACTACACCGATACATTATCGACAGCTTCCGCCTACTCTGGTTCGATACTGAAGATCATATAGATGGCGAGAATAATGAGAATAAGCAAGGAGGAACCGTTGCTGGCTGGCTGGCTGACTGGCTTTTATTGTAAGAAGCCTTGTTTTCGGAGTGGACAGTAAACCTCAAGACAAGGGGCTGATTATATGATTATTATTTGGCCCTTGGGTTCCCAGTGGAATATAGGGAATCAGTAGCACGTCTACATTTCACTCTCTTCTCTACAGTCTTCTCAACCTGGTTCCACGAATGCTCACAAGCTCCTATTTCTTCCTCACATCATCTCATCCATGTCAACCTCGCCTCAGACGAACAAATCGTCGTTGCCCATTTCGACTCCAGTCGACGGTTTGGCCTGGTGTATGATGTCCCCAATCGGCCTTCTCAGTGCATGCCCAATTAATCTCCACTTCCTTCTGCATATTTGTTGAGTGTTAGGTTCTTGGTTGCTTGGTTGGTTGGTTGTTTGCCTGCCTGCCAGCCAGCCAGCCAGCCAGCCAGCCAGCCAGCCAGCCAGCCAGCCAGCCAGCCAGCCAGCAGCCAGCCAGCCAGCCAGCCAGCCAGCCAGCCAGCCAGCCAGCCAGCCAGCCAGCCAGCCAGCCAGCCAGCCAGCCAGCCAGCCAGCCAGCCAGCCAGCCAGCCAGCCAGCCAGCCAGCCAGCCAGCCAGCCAGCCAGCCAGCCAGCCAGCCAGCCAGCCAGCCAGCCAGCCAGCCAGCCAGCCAGCCAGCCAGCCAGCCAGCCAGCCAGCCAGCCAGCCAGCCAGCCAGCCAGCCAGCCAGCCAGCCAGCCAGCCAGCCAACCAGCCAGCCAGCCAGCCAGCCAGCCAGCCAGCCAGCCAGCCAGCCAGCCAGCCAGCCAGCCAGCCAGCCAGCCAGCCAGCCAGCCAGCCAGCCAGCCAGCCAGCCAGCCAGCCAGCCAGCCAGCCAGCCAGCCAGCCAGCCAGCCAGCCAGCCAGCCAGCCAGCCAGCCAGCCAGCCAGCCAGCCAGCCAGCCAGCCAGCCAGCCAGCCAGCCAGCCAGCCAGCCAGCCAGCCAGCCAGCCAGCCAGCCAGCCAGCCAGCCAGCCACAGTTCCCCCTTGCTTATTCTCATTATTCTCACCATCTATATGATCTTCAGTATCGAACCAGCGTGGGCGGCAGCTGTCGACAATGTATATGTGTAGTTTGTTGGAAATGCTTTTCGTGACACGCCAAGTTTCTCAAGTATCACATAGAAGCACTGACTCGACTGACAATGGTGTTGAAAATCTGGATCTTGTTTATGCTCTATGTTGAGTGCATTGCAGTAGATCTCCTCACTGGTTTCAGGTTAATGAACGCTTATCTTGCTGTCTTTCCGATCCTGGCTTTGACGTCCTCGTCTGTGCCGCCTGTAGTTGAGATAGGGCTGCCTAGATAGGTGGAAGAAGCTACTTCCTTTCGTTGATGGTGATTGGTGCTTGTTAGTGAATTGGTTGTTAGTTGGTTATCTTCACCACTTCCGTTTTATTTAAACTCATCTGAAGTCCCGCCTTCCTTCTCTGCCTCTTCTGTCAACTTGTTTGTTTCTGCCTGTAGATCTTCAAGTTTGTGTGACATTAAACACATGTCATCGGCGAAATCCAAATCTCCTAGTATCTTTTCATCGGTGATTTTTCTGGATTCTGTGAAGGCCTCTGACGCAGTCTTATACACCATTCTCATACCCAAAATAGCAAGGTTGTTTATCAATGTTGCGGTGGTTTCCTGATCGCAGGGCTATTTGAAGTGAATAGAATTCTACTCAAAAAACAACAAAGTTCTCTAAGCTTGGAGGATATCGTCATCTGGTATATCACATGGAGCTATTCAGCATCCATTGCCATTCGTTCATCTGTGAATGACCTCCTATTGAGTCTCAGCTGCTCGATTATAACTAGTGTCAAGAATGCTAAGTTGTGCAGAGCTGTGACCCCCGTCTCAGGATGAAGTGCACTAGAAAGAGATCTCAGATCGCTTGCAGAATGATCGAACAATGACGGACTAGCATTTAACTCGGATAAGTGCTGAACCATGTTACTCAGCACTCGTGACTAGCGAAAAGTATCCTATTCCCTCTGTGGAAAACAACTTTCCCTAGCCGCAACGGAGAAATATCTAGAACTAATGCTAACTAACAAGCTAGTCACCAGCTGCAACTATCCACATCCTGTGTAGTGCTGCACTTCAGGTATAGGTGACCAGGTTCCGTCACTCCAGAACTCTCTGAAGCTACACAGGGCTTAAATACGACCTCACTTGGAGGTCGGCAATGTCACTGCACCACCATTCCTGAATGGAGATGCGAACCTCCTGGAGAAAGTCCGGAGGTGAGCAACAAAGTGTTGTGGAAATAAGGCAAAGGCCCAATTAGGACAGGCTGAAAGACCTGATGGTTTCCTGTCTTGGCTACCGCAGGCTATGCGGCGACTTGATAACAGCCTACAAAGTGCCGAGTAAGCTGAATAATTTGAACGGTCGTGTCCTACCAAACAGTCACCGTGGTGATCCTCACTGTCACCCAAGGAGAATCGCCCACCGAAGAAGGAAAACCCGCGACCATTCACTGTTTTTCTCTCTGAGAGTTTGCGGCCGCTGAAAAGCATTGCCAGATATGACTGCTACTGCTCCATTCGTCGGCAGCTTCAAGAAAGATTTGGTCTCTCTTTATGCTGCTTTGTTTTTCTTCTGGAATTATTCCATTTCAGGCACAGTGTAACCTACACAAATTCAAATTCTATCTAATGTCATCTTTTTACTCAGCGCCGAATATTTGCGATACTATTCGGTCGAATCTTGATCATAGTTGACATAAATTACTTTGTAATCATTTTTGTGTGGACCACGATTTAGGTTGTGTAATGCATATTAACATTCGTTCCTAGGAAAGGAATCATCAACAAACTGGTCTACATGGCTAACTGTGGTTGTTGATTTCTGGGCGCAGCATATGTGAGTGAGATTTGGGACTTGTTATATCAGTGTAACTTTTGTATGTATCAGCTCACAGTTTGCATAACTGAGAAGTGGACATTTATTAAGACTCTGTATCCTTAGAATCCTACTGAAAAAGTTAGAAGATTTTCTCAATTTGAACTGATTTACTGTTGGAGCTAAGTATGAGATAAAGTTGGTAACTAACATTTGTTTTGTAGGTAAGTTTGTAATTTTATCAGTTTTATTAAAAAACACAGTTTTACCATTGTTTATCGACTGCGTTATCTCTAAAGCTAAAAGACTAAATCATTGGAATCCATGGACTAGTTTTTAAAAGAGCATGAATATGAGTAGCATTTCTTCATCTAACTTCACAACGAATATTTATAGTAATGATGGGCAGTGGCTAGCAGTGGAATCCAGGATGCGCATTTCGTCCTATTTGGGACTCGTCAGCTGGATGTACCTGCTTTTCAGTGATTGATGTTGTTCCCACCGGGACTCTGGAGCGATCGCTTCAAACGCCAGCGCGTTATCCACTACACCCGGTGGGAACAACATCACTCACTGGGAAGCAGGTACATCCGGCTGACGAGTCCCAAATAGGACGAAATGCGCATCCTGGATTCCACTGCTAGCCACTGCCCATCATTACTAAACATAGTTAAAAGACAGGCAATATCAAGGCATCCGCATACGAGCCCATATGCCAACAGAGACTGATCAATTCGGTCCAATCAACGACGGTGTAATACAAGCAATAACACTAAACGAATATTTATAGTGATATAACTACAGCTTCTCATAAGACTTTCTACTCAAAAATGTTCGCGCACACTCCTACATCCCCCTCACTTTATTCAAACTTTATACCTAACCATCTGTAGTAGATATTTTTTCTATACCATAGAGTAAAATAACTTCATACAACTATTGAAATATTAAAAAGTATGACTTATAAAATTTTTTTACATTACTTCCTAGTGAATACTATCAAGATGACTTCCGTAACAAATAATGATGTAAAGTGATACGATATGGTTTTTGTTCAAGTTGCAATGTAATCATTTTGAAAACAATTGACTTAATCTTTCATCTTTAAATAGGAATGAACTTTTATGTTTACAATAAATACAGCAAATTTCTCATATGAAGAACAAACACAAACAATCTACTGAAACCATTGTATTTTGTATGTAAAATGTTTGGATTCCATGATAATAAAATTACATCGGAAATTAAAGGAGAACATTATATAATTAGTTGTATAACAATGTTTACAATTTCCTAGGAGTTTATCAAAAGAATATGATAAGCTCTCTACACATAACCATAATTAAATGATAAGAAAAAGGAAAGTGAAATATCCAACGTTGAACATTGAACATAGTTATTTTGTGCACATTAATGATATTAGTGAGGAATTTTGAAGAATCACACCACACAATCATTATACAATAGAAGGTTTTTTTTTTTTAAAAAAGTATAGTTAGTTTCATTTTTATGTAGGTGTTTATGAGACTACAAAATTTACAAGTATTAGATAATTTCAACCATTTGTAATTAGACAATAGTTTTTCAAAATCTTTCTAATGATAATTAATTATAATCTGTGTGTTTAAATAACTTCAACTGAGGTATCTTGATTTCTGTAGTTAGGTGAGCGTTGAGGATGGTAAAAGATTCTATAAAAATTATGATGAATGCTACACTTACCTAAATAATCCGGATAGGAAAATTGAATGTTGAAAACATATATTTTTCTTAAATGACTGTGTTCATAACATAAACCTATTACATTTTTAAATAGTAATCATGTGTTTGAGTTCACCATGAGTTAACAAACCATTAAATCATGCTTCGGAATTTTTACACAGTATAAAATCAACTAAGAATGCTTGTTTATAAAAAATCACTTTTTCAACAGGTAATTATTTTCATTGAATTTAACATCTTGATAGGGAATTTGACTAAGAGATGGAGACAGTAGATTACACGTTGAACTTTTGTTTGGGCAAGGGAAACGTGTACTTTGTTTTATAGATTTGTTCAAATTTAATGGTATCATTTCATCATGGTTTTCTGATGAACTGTTAGCAGATTCACTACTAGAATTTATACTGCTATTACTTCTGATGTTTTGTAAAAGAAAAATGTAAACAAACAAAATATAATCAGAAAACATTTTAGCTCATTATAGCTAACATAATAAAAATATCATGTATTAGTTTTTTGGAGGCACTTGGCAGGAAACCCTAGATCTAGGTTTTGTGCTCTTTCATACTCGTAAGCAAAGCGTATCTGCAACCTTGACAAAACTGATGTCCCCATTTGAGATTCAAACCCCCCGTCACCCATTGTTGTAGTCCGTGACCACGTGGTTGACCTCCTGATCGACAGGATTCGTTCTCACTCAGGAATAGACAATATGAAATTTTTGCACTCCCGTGACTTATCAATACACGTAACCCAGTCCTTCAGGAGGTCAGTCGTAAAGTCGCTGACTACAACACTGAGTGACGCGGGTTCGAATCCTGGGCGAGACATTATTCTGCCGAGGTTGCAGATATGTCTCGCTAACGAGTGCCAAAAAGCACGAAAGTTAGGTCCAGAGCTTCCTGCCGATTACCTTCAGCGAACTAACATCTACTAATGTGCACTGCGATGCTGAGCTTCCTAGCTTGGTTGCCACATTGCAAATATGATCGGTAGAATTTGGTCTGCACTCAGGACTAGACAACATGAAATTGGTTGCATTCCCGTGACCAATCAATACAAATATCATGTACGTTTTAAATGATTTAAGAACAAAATTTTAAAAAATGTTTTAAAGTAAAGAAACTTTGAGTCATTTTACAAGGTCCGTCTGTTTTGAGCAATATATATATATATATATATATATATATTGGGTAAAAGAATAATAGACTAGTAGGTAATGAATAAATTTTGATTGGTCCCTCAAGAAATGAAAAAAAATACCTGTCAAATTCATTGTCAGTAAGATAAACTAAAAATTAATAAATACATACCAGTATAAACAAACTTCTTCTGAGTATTGAGTCAAGCATACCACAGTGTCATTGATGATGATGAGATAAACTGCATTGCTTCATAGAACCTTTGAAGCCTAAAACATAACTCGTTGAAATTTTCTTTAAACTTGCATAATGCATTATAATAACACTACTTGTCACCCCCATGACTCTGTATCTACTGTAAGTGAGTATGCTGCTAATGGAATAGTAAAACCTTTTATAGCAACTTAAAATCAGTGAATATTTTATATCCATCTATCTTGTTTGTGTTAACTTCCAGTCATATAAACCCTCAGAGCTCACCTATTCATATTGACTCTACTGACAATTTTCAGTGTATTTAGTATGAGTTATAATCTTTTGTACCAGTTTACTCATTTCAGGAGTAACCTTTAAAATGTGATTTTATTTGTGGATTACTTGGCTTGCCCTTATTGATTTTTACTTGCTGTTGAGCTGATAATTTTCCTCTACTGAAATGTTAAGTTTAGAGGTTGTAATTATTATAACTATCATTTCAGTTATTATCTTTGTTTATAGTAATGATTAGATTAAAAAGATCCTCAGTATTTTATTCTGAACTTTGAGAGCTTTCGTCGTCACTTTGACTAGGCTCCAGTAATCACCACTTTAGTGTCAACATATTTTTATGACTTAGATATCATACAGTTGAATTTAGACAGAAATATGGATGTGCAGGTCGACACTAAGCCTGAGAACACGCCAACAGTCTAAGTTATCAGCCTTTGAAAGGTGCAGCAAGGGAAGATTAACAGAAATAAAAGAAAAACAACATAAAAAGGGTTAAAAGAAGTTGGAAGAATGAATAACTGAATGTTAGTGAAGCCTACGTAAGTAAGGAGCAGTAAAATATTCGCGACTTTAACGATATTAATAAGCACACTAGTTGTACTGTGATTAAGTTTCATTCATTTCAACAGTCTCTAACCACTCAAAATCTCTAACTAGGTAGATTACACATCTCTAAATAACACATCCAGCTGACGAGTCCAAAATAGGACGAAATGTGTGTACTGGATTCCACTGCTAGCCACTATCCATCATTACAATTCCATACAATATTTAAAGATTCTTTGCATTGGTAAAATATTCTGACGGACTAACCTATAAATTTCTCTTAACTTAATATTGAATCTCATAAAAATCTCTGCAGGTTAGGTGGTGTCTGGAAGTGAATAATAGACACCAATGCTGATTTAGTCAATTACGGTTAATAAATTCGTTGACAAACTTAACTTTCTTGGTTATCACTTTAAAATTAATTTAGACATTGCCCACTCTATATTTTTACATCAGAAGTTAAAATATTTCATAGCCAACTGTGATAAAAAAAAAAATCTGCAATTGCATTGTACTGTTCACCAAGAATTCACTTCCAAGTAAGCTTTTCACGAGTTATTCAAGTTCTCTATAGTGACAATAATTAAAAGAGCTTACTTTACGGTTGTTAATTTCAGTGTTAGGAGTAGGAAATAAATATCTCTGCTGCTGTATAGGATGAAGAATTTTACCACCTATTTTATGTCTGTGAGGAGTGATCATCTACTACTGGAAAAAGTAAAATCATATTTTGCATGAATTAACTTACAAGGAAATCTGTTGTGGTAAACTGTTTACTTGACGACGTTTAAGAAGTCTTGAATGACGTTCAAAAGTTGAGTTATTTATAATTGGTCCATGTGATGAAGGTATTTTACATGGAGTTGGCATAAGAGGTCTGTCAGTTTCAGGAATTGAATTTATATCAGAAATAGAGGAGTTATCACTGGTTCTTGATTTAGAAACAATGTCTGCAAAATATTCGAATGTAAGAAGCAAGGCACTGAAGTTAGTTATCTCTTGACTACTTATTAAAAATAATTGGTTTGTAAACTGACCAATCTTTTTGTAGAAATATATTATGGTCGGATAAAGTAGATACGCTACCGAATTAGGATTATTGAAATTCTTATTTGCTCATTACTTTTACCATTTTCAATCCCTACCAAACAACCAGTAAATAACAAATGCAGTGACTCTGAAATTATATGAAGGTTCTTGCTCGAAGTGACGGCCATACTGGTTGTTTGGGTTCTGAGGAATACTTGGTATTTACTCAAAACCTAAGTGTAAAGCGAGATTCAAACCATGACCTTGTGGTTGCATTCTAGTGCCAGAGTAAATGAGCTACACATCTGACATCAACATTTCCGATTATACCAGTTGAAGACTGACAAAAAGTCATTCGCCTTTGCATGCGATTGCATTCGTCAACTCATATATATCCATGAAAGTAAATAAATTTATAAGACTGTTTTATAACGCGTCAAAATTTACGACTTCGAAAGCATAATAATTGCTGTTACTTGCAAGAAAAGTAAAACTTTAAAAACAACAAGGCGAAAAACCGGGCGACTTCAAAGGCCACCCTAACAACTGTGGGAATAACCAATCAGGTTTCAGTATTCCGGCTAGAAAGGTAGTTTTTCATAAAATATGGCAGTCTAATTGGTTGTCTCAACAGTTGCTAGTGTGGCTTTTTAAGTAGCTCCAAAGAATCTTAACATCGTTGTGCATTGCTTAGACATTGACTACCAATTAAGTTTGATCTAATTTGTTTTCATAACTAACCAATTAATAACTTAGCTTTGTCCTAGTTTTTTGCGCTTGGACCGTAAACTATGTCACGTTTTCTGGACATGACATTTGACACACTGATTAGTTGAGAACGACATATTTTTTTCTTACAAATTTCTGCGACGAAATAAGAAGATTCAATTTGTCTGAGTCGTGTTGTTTGACGTTCGATCTCGTGTACATCCCCTATGAAAAGTTACTGATTATTCCCTCCTGCTATGATGTAGATCTTATCCTTATTTTAATTTTTTCGCAACTCACTTCAAAGTTTAAACAAACAATCTGTTCCAATAACTTGAGCAAAGACAATTACTATGCTTTCAACTCCATATCTTATTAAACTGAAATTTTATTCATACGCTTCCACAACATAAGATAATATTTTTATTTTCGCTTCGTGATTCATCCTATTCCATATATAATTTTATTCTCACCTTGATAAAATTCACCGTCACTGATATCACCAAAGAAGTTGTAGGGCATGATTTACTGGTTTCTGACTGAGGAGCTGATGGTCCTGAGAATGACTTATTTGAGGACTTAAGTAGACACTTCTGATTAGTCATAAATTGGTGCCAAAAAGCTGTCCTATGTTCTCAGGGATCAGTGTTTCTTAGCTGAATGCCTATTAGTGACGATCATTTCATTGAAACCAATTTACCAAGTCGTATTCTCAAAACGTTTTGCTTTGTATAATTACATTTAGTTAAAGCCGTTTTCTTACACCTACGAAAGTGTTTCTCCTTTCAAAAAACATCACATTATTACTGGGATATTATTGGCAGTGGTGATAAAAAGCTGATATACCAACCACGAAATGTTATCTGAATGAAAAAATCTGTTCATTTAAATGTTGCTTGTATTCAAATGTTAACACTTATTTTAAGGATATCAAAAGTTATTGCAGCATCAGTAGGTATCGTAATAAGGGCTGGAAATTATTATTCTTATTTGTCCCTTGGGTTCCCAGTGGAATATAGGGAATCAGTAGCACGTCTACATTTCACTCTCTTCTCTACAGTCTTCTCAACCTGGTTCCACGAATGCTCACAAGCTCCTATTTCTTCCTCACATCATCTCATCCATGTCAACCTCGCCTCAGACACACAAATCGTCGTTGCCCATTTCGACTCCAGTCGACGGTCTGGCCTGGTGTATGATGTCCCCAATCAGCCTTCTCAGTGCATGCCCAATTAATCTCCACTTCCTTCTGCATATTTGTTGAGTGAAAGGTTCTTGGTTGGTTGGTTGTTTGCCTGCCAGCCAGCCAGCCAGCCAGCCAGCCAGCCAGCCAGCCAGCCAGCCAGCCAGCCAGCCAGCCAGCCAGCCAGCCAGCCAGCCAGCCAGCCAGCCAGCCAGCCAGCCAGCCAGCCAGCCAGCCAGCCAGCCAGCCAGCCAGCCAGCTAGCTAGCCAGACAGCCAGTCAGTCAGCCAGACACAGTTCCTCCTTGCTTATTCTCATTATTCTCGCCATCTATATGATCTTCAGTATGGAACCAGAGTAGGCGGCAGCTGTCGACAATGTATATGTGTAGTTTGTTGGAAATGCTTTTCATGACACGCTAAGTTTCTCAACCATCACATAGAAGCACTGACTCGACTGACAATGGTGTTGAAAATCAGGATCTTGTTTATGCTTTATGCTGAGTGCATTGCAGTAGATCTCCACACTGGTTTCAGGTTAATGAACGCTTATCTTGCTGTCTTTCCGATCCTGGCTTTGACGTACTCATCTGTGCCACCACCATTAGTTGAAACGATGCTGCCTAGGTGGTAAGTGAAAGAGACTACTTACTTTAGGTTTCTCTCGTTGATGGTGATTGGTGCGTGTTGTTGTTGGTGGTGATGATAGTTGGGTATCTTCATTCTCTCTGTCTTCTCTACATTTACTTGAAGTCCCGACTTCCTTCGATTCCTCTTCTGTCAAATTGTTGGTTTTCACTCGGAGATCTTCAAGCCTGTGCAACATAAGACATTAGACACAAATCATCATCGTTGGCGAAATCCATTTCTTATAGGCTCTTTTCATTGGTCCAGCGTATGTCCATCTTCTCACAGCTCCTCACAGTAGTCTGCTGCATGATCCAGTCGACCACAATCAGGAAGATCATGGGTGATAGTAGGAGGCAGCCTCGTTGTACTCGTGTCTTCACTTCAAAGGCATAACTGAGCTTTCCATTTTGAATCACTTGATATGCAGCGTCATCATATAGTTATTGAATCAGGTTGATAAATGTTTGTGGCACTAAACCGGAGTGTTGAAGCAGCCGCTGCCAAATTACTTCTCGGTCGACGTCTCGATAGAAGGCTTTTACAAAGTCGATGAAGTTGAGTTAAATATCCATCTGACTGCCATTCTACACTCTGTTTTATGCTGATGCAGAGCGTTGCAATTTGATCCACACATGATTTGTTCTTCCTGAATCCAGTCAACCTGTTCCGGTCGTAGTTTTGAATCCAGCGCATCCTTTAGTCTCTCCAGGATGATGCGGCTTAGTAGTTTGCTTGCTTGGTGTGGACAGAAGTGGAGCATGATTCCGCACCAGTTCTTTGGAGTTTTTGCAAGGAAGCCCTTCTTCCAATCAATCGGTGGGCACCTTTCCTTCCTTCCACACCTTCTGCATTAGTGGTGTGAGCATGTCCACTCTTGTCTCTGCTTCAGTTTTCAGAGCTTCAGGAGGAATTCCATCTGGTTGTGCTGCTTCCCCTCATTTCAGAAGCTTTATGGTGTTCAGAACTTCACTTCGGCTGTTGTTGGCGGGCTTGGTGTTCACTGGTAATTCTGTGACTGGGCTGCTGGTGGTATTTCTGGACACGTTGCAGGTGGTGGTCGATTGAGGAGTTTTCTGAAGTGATCAGCCCATCGTTTCCTTTGTTTCTCTTCTTTCGTAATTAAATTTCTTTCACCATCTTTCATTGGTTTCATTTGTATTGATCTCTTCTCAGACATCAAGTAACCTGGTTATTAGATAAAATATTGTCAGGTCTCTCCTACCTGCAGCATGTTCTGCTTCAGTTCCCAGTGTGTCGTGGAAGTGTCTTTTGTCTTTCCGTGCACTCTTCTTCACTCCACTCTCCAGTGCAGTGTTTTACAGGTTGTGTTCAGTTCCTCTTTTCGTTGTTCATCTCCACACTGCACTGAAATGCTTCATCTTCCGCTTCACCATCACCATCTTCCCATCCCTCCCCTATCACCTCCCATGTATCCGTCGAGTTCCATTCCTTGTCTCATCTCTTTCTCTTTCTTCCTAACACGGGTATGCAGGCTTCCTTCAACATAGCTTTCAAAGAGTTCCAGTGTTCATCCACACAGGTGTCCTCAGGGATGTTGCCTAGTGCCTCCCGTTTTGTCCTCATGGCTAACGTGTAGATGTCTCTTGTTTTATCCCCCTTTAGTTTCTGTCCTAGGTGTTGAACTTCAGATGTGGTCTATCACCAACTTCTTCGAATTGAAGCCTTTCAACTTGATTTCGAAGTCTCCTTGCACCACATAGTGAGTGGTGTGAACCACCTACATCTGCTCCCCCTCCTGATCTGATATTGTGTCCAGTAGGCTGCGTCTCCACTTTCTTCACATGGAAACTAAGTCGATCTGATTTTGTGTAGTATGTCCATCTGATAAAATCAAATCCATGTCGCTTTGTCAATGTTTTTGTGCTTGTACACACTGTCTCCAATCACCAGATCATTGAATGCACAATAGTCTGCAAACAGTTCTCCATTCTCGTTCATTTCACTGAGTGCTTCTCAACCCGTGATTGGTTCTCTTCCTGTGTTGTCCCCTCCCAGTTTGGCATTCATGTCGCCACACCCATTAGAATTCTCATGTCGCCAACTCGACTGGGGTCTTCTCCAGTACTGATTCCACTTGTCTGTACAATTCCTCCTTCTTCTCTTCATCTGCCTTATTATTTGTAGGTGCACAGCCTAGCATTGTATGATTGTGACTTTCCGTCCTTCTGACTTGAACCTCACTGTCATGATCCTGATTGTGGAGGAGATTGGTTCTCACTGCACAACAGAGAGCCCTCGACGCTTTTCAAGGTGACATCATGATAGCCACTCGAAAACTCAGTGTGTTCGTGGTTGTCGTGTGGGTGACAGTATCGAAGTGGATCATTGATTCTCCAGTTGAAAGTTTGGAGAGTCCACTTCGATTCCACCTGCTTTCGCAGATTCCTACCACTTCAATGTGATACCTTCTCATCTCGTTTGCAATGTGGGCAGCCTTTGTAGGTTCAAACATAGTGTGGACATTCCATGTTCCCATTCTTACTTTCGCTTTCATCGAGGGAGAGGAGAAACATCGGTTGATTGGCTTCCTGAAGGCTTTCATCAACCGTCGTCATTTCGTCTCTCCGATTGCAGCGAGGAATAAGTTTGTTTTATTGTTTTTTGTGTGTTGTAGTTTCTTTAGCAATTTGATTTGTTTCACGAGGTAGGTTTGGTAGCCCTATGCCCAACCTCCCTTCTGTATCCGGGATATTACTTGCTAGTAACTAGTGAACTAGTTAACTTGGCGAGGTTCGGATTGGAAATACTTTAACTTATATTTCAGTGACGTAAAACCGAGAACTTACTGATTTTTCAGTGGTACTCCACAACCAAACTATTCTCACCTGAAACAACAGCATATATATGTAAATATTGTATGATGTTTTGCTGTGTACAAACAGCGAAAATTGCTACACAAAAGCATTCGTTTGAAATATCTTCTGTATTAAAGATATACTGCATAGAATTTAAAAATTCTGCTAATTTTAACTACCTTTCATAGGCTCTGTTTTAGAGTACAGATATGGCCTTTTCTGCTGGCTTTTTCGATAGCTACTATTGAAGTCACCATTAGAAATAACATATTGTTGTCCATTTCTCAAGGTTTCATCACCAATTTTATTTTGTTTGTGATGTATATCAAAATGTCTAGATGGTGATAATAGAGTAGAATTTCCTAGTTTCACTGATGAATTCTTAAATGTGTCAGTTGGTTGACAGATTTGTTTATTCAGTACGACTGGATTACGAAGTCGATGAACTCTTTTGTCCGTAGGTAAAAGCTCTGGTTTAATCTGTAAATTACTTCTTGGCTTCGAGTATTGTCTTTCTGTTTTATTTACAGTGATAATCTCAATAGGCTGACTCTAAAATTAAAGATAAAGGAAAGGTGGGGAAGGCATTTTTTCAAGCAATACGTTTTTAATTCACTTTCAATGGTTCGATTTCTGGACTATTAAGTAAAATCCGTTAGATCTTTAACCATGAATTGATCCTAGTAGATTTATACTAATAGGCATAACTTTAAGTTGAAAAATGCCGTAATACTAGATTGCAGCTGCATTTCTGCTAAACATAGGGAGATGAATTTACCTTAATTAAATATGCTTTAATTTGAACATCTGTGCGTCATAACTGGTTCTTAAAGATATGCATAGCCTACATGCTATTACATTTAGTTGCACATGCCTTAAAAATTAATTTCGTCCGCCATATGAGGCTAAAGAGATTTATCATTGGATTATTTAAGCTGTTCAGTTGTTGTTTTATAAGTATGAATCAGTCAGTAGTTGTCAGCATATTCAGCTCTTGTTTAGCGCCCAAGGGCATTCACGTCTGTCATACTCTACGGCTACGAGGAATGGTCACTAGAGATATGACGAAGCTGAAGGGTTTGACCTGGAATGCGTCCATTACATTGCTTACTTCTCTGGAAACCATACCACGTCCAATGTAGAGTTGATGTGGACTAGACAGAATGCGACTGTTATATTTCAGTAGTTCTTTAGATAAGTTAGTATTTGGTGTGACAAATGATGGGTTTTAGTCCTAATCGAATAAAAAACACGCTAGTCTGCAGATGCGGATAAGTTCTGAACGGGCCTAAACATGTCTCCTGAATTCCTCTACTAACCACTAAAAAAATGCATGAAGAAGAAGACGCATATTGGAATGACTGACCCACGAATACTTACAAGGCAAACAGCTTGTTTCTGGTAGTTCTTGGCTCAGATGAAAAAGCTGAAACCTGCAATGTATTATGAAATTCTGCTTCCGATACAGCTAGTTGTATAAACTACTAAACTGCTTATTCACGTTTGCTGGGGAATGAAAGACACTAAACTGTAACTTTAATTCACCGAATAAAGTTTCTGCGAAGAAGCGACCTTCACGAGGTCACAAAAGGTAAAAAATTAATGTTTTTTATCTCATTGGGATTTTACAAATATATTTCTCCGAGAATCCATTTACACAACTCTCAACTTATTCGACTTCCAGGTCAGACTATGATCCTCAAGCCTATAATATAATAATGTTATCCAACACTGAAGACGTGTTGGGAGATGTCAAAAGTACTACGATTCTTCCTGAAGTGACATACATTACCTGTTAATAGTTAGTACCAAACAAGAGTAAACCGTAATCCGGTTACCAGAGAATTTTGGAAGAAAAAAAAAATCCAAACTAACTGTTTCCTTCAACATGAAATGTGGATTATCCTACTGAGCATTTAAGTGAAATATACAATTTCTATCCTGTTAGTTGGATGGAGGTAATCAGCAGAAAGCTTTGAACCTAGGTGTCGTGCTTCTTGGCACTTGTCAGCGAGTCATATCTGCAACCTTGACGGGACTGATATCCTGCCTGAGAATTGAACCCACATCACCCAGTGCTTCAGTCAAATATGTTACCACTAAGCTATTCGAGTCACAAGTGACCTCCTACAGGACTGGTTAGGTGAATGGATCAGTTACCGGAGGGTAACCAACTTCACGTTGTATGGTGCTCAGTGCTGATCAAATTCTATCGATCATTTTGTAATGTGAACATTAGGTTAGGAGAGGATGAAGCTTAAGAAATTGAAGTCCACACTGTATTTCAAACATTTTCATATGCCAAAACATTTTTGAAGATATCTTATGGTATGCCCCCTCAAAAAAATACTTAACTATGAGTTTCCTCATCATCCTTCATACTAATTTTACGATATATTTACCCAAGTAGCTTTTAATAACTTTCGAATGAGTAACCTATTCAAGAATGCAAAGAGCTTTTATCTCATAGTCAGCTTACTTTTTGAGCAAATCTCGATGAGGAAGAGGACTGTTTCACAGTAAGTCGAAAACTTTCGCCAACACTGAGATTGCTACTGTCATTATTATTAGTAGTATCACTATCTTTATCCAATGTATTATCATTCAACGAACGAAGTACTTTTTGTTTTCTTTTTGAATTTTTCAACAATGAAGATAACTTCAACTTTTGTTTAATATTTTCATCCATTTTTGTCTCATTATTTTGTTGCTTAACTAAACAGTTATTAAATATTCGTGGTGATGGACTTTTGGTTTGACTATCACTATCACGATATGTATTTAGATTGAAATCCTTTAAAATGAATGTAGAGAAAGAAACAGAAGAGAAATAACTGATTGAGAAGGGAGTAAAGTTCATAACTAGGATGACTATACAAAAACCAACCAAATTTGCTCATTCAAATAAAAATATCAGTATTCCTTATCATTGGAACATGTATGTATCAAGTGTGGACCGTCACATGATAACTCGAATTGGCGAATATTGCTGAACATGCCATAATAGCTAACGTTAAAACCAAATATTCAGTTTTTTTTAATTGTTCCTAAGTGCATACAATAACGAATACATTTTTTAAAAACGTTTATAAACTTTTAATATACTGAACAAACTTTCGTGACCATTATTGCACAACACATTGAGGTAATCTTATGTTTTATTGGTTACAGTTAGCTAAAACATATCAAGCAATGGATTTTATTTAAACTCTGTTCTTAATTTATGTAATATAATCGACTTTCTTAATGAATGTTTGCCTAATAATAATTTTGACCTCAGATGAACTTTCAGTTATTTTAATACCCACAGTTAGCTTATTTTGCGTCTTTTATGAGATTTTTTCAGTTTTGTTTCAATAAATAAAACATATTCTTTACTTAACAGATGATTTGATTCGATTTGCACAGATATTGGACGGAAATAGTTTTTTTTTAGTAATACAGTTACAGATCCAAGTTTGTCTACTAAATTCGCCTTCCATACTAGAGACTGCTCAAGATTAAGGGTATTGAAGAAAAGTTAATGATTTCCAATTCATTGCTACTGTTTGATTAAAGTGAATTAACTTATTCGAAGGTTGTTTTTATTATTAAGCAACACTATTTAGAAAAGTATTAAAATCTTGGAACCACTGGAAAACTGTTTCGTCCTACCATGTGCTCTTCAGAAGTGTACACCCATGATCCCGCAAGGGATTGGGGTGTGGAACACCAAGTCTCAGAGCAAGTGTGTTGGATCTCAGTAATAGAGTTACAACCTAATGGTGGATATTTTTCTACTTCTATCAATTTTTTATGCAGTACAACAATCATCCAATGTTGTCAGTGGGCATCCGCTTCAATTCCCAACTTGTTTGACTTCATAGGTCATTAGAACTTATAGAAACCCATCTCGAAGCAAGTCACTAGTGAGTACTTGGAAATAAATTAATTTGTAGGTTACTTTTAGATCAGTCATTTCCTAAAAGTCATCTACTGGGTTAGTTTATTCACTCTACAACTAATTCATTGAGGGGTAAAATAAGCCTGATGCTAATCATTGCTGAAAATGTAAATCAAGCACTTCGTTTTGGTACATATAGTTCTCAATAGCTCATTTTTGTAGAATATTCATCATAGAGTTTGCTTTACAAAGTAAAGCCAAACAGTCAACTGAAGACTTAAACTCATTGATATTTTGCGTAATAATAAGGCTCAAGAAAGTGCATAACTAATCATTCCGAAACATACATTCTGTATTGGATCCGAATCGAAGTTGTTCAGTTATTAAGGAACAATGAATAATACTAAACTGAAAATGAACATCAAAAACTGAATTACATACACTAAACAGTTGGTAGTTAGTATGCAGTATAATACTGCTTGTTGTCTATTCAACTTAAGAGCTATAAGTTATGAAATAGACAATCGTTTCTTGTAATAACAAATCACTCTAACAATATACAGAAAAAATTATTTTCCTGAATACCTGATAGTGACAAAACTGTGGATTTACTGGTCGAAATGTCATGAGTTCATTTAGTTGACTTTCATTCATTTCTGGTTTTCTTGTTTGCTTCTCTTTAATATTATAGCGTTCATATATTAGTAAACAAAAGTGTAAATGTTTACTATTTGCATACTGATAAGATGTATAATTTTCTTTATCACATAAATGTGGATTTGCTTTATATCAATAAAATAAAAGGTAAATATTAAAAATAGGTGATGAGCAAAATAAGAAATTAGTTTTTGAGAAAATTTTAAGATTTATTGTTCAATAATCTTAAATGATTTCAAATATTGTTGCGAAATCCAGTGTGGAGATCTTCTGCACTCAGCATGCGGAACAAGATACGGATTTTCAACACCAACGTCAAGTCAGTGCTTCTGTATGGTTCAGAGACTTGGCGCGTCACGAAAGGGATTTCCAACAAACTACAGACATTCATCAACAACTGCTTACGCTCGCTACTGAAGATTAGATGGCCAGAAAGAATAAGCAACAAGGAGCTCTGGCTGGTAACGAACCAACCAACAACCTATCACCCAACAAATATGCAGGAGGAAGTGGAGATGGATTGGCCATGCACTGAGAAGGCCAACTGAGGACATCACACGTCAGGCCAGTTGCTCGAGTGGAATCCACATGGGAAGCGACGAGTTGGACGTCCGAGGGTGACATGGAGGAGATCGTGCGAAGAGGAAATGAGAGCTTCTGAGCTGTCGTGGAACCAGGTTCAAAAGATCTCAGAGAACAGAGGTCACTGGAGGCGTGCTACTGAAGCCCTATGTTCCACTAGGAACCCAAGGGACTAGTAATAATAATAATAAATTGTTGCGAAATACCATCCAGTACAATAATTAGAACTTAGTTTTGTAACATATTGTCATCATACGCTAACCAGATAAGTCAGATTTTTTTGTTAAAAGTAGGTGTTGGTGGTCAACTGATCAGCCTAATACTGATATAGATTAGTCACATTTACATAATGAATATAAATCAGCGTTTACAGTTTTATATAACACTAGTTTGTCATCATCTGATATAGTAAAGCTTAAAATGTGCATGGAAGCTGAAACTTCATTTCCTGTTAGTCACAACTATTCATTCTTTCATCCATTATTACACAATACCTGAGATATACTTTTAAGTAAACATCTAGCAATCAAGAACAAGTTATTCATTTTATCTGTCCTGTAGGACGTTAACGAACCCTAGAATGCTGTTCTGTCAACTAGATCTATAGGAACTGCTTTACATCTATTTTTACCATTATACAAACCTTGTCTTGAAACCTATAAACTATCACACTAACATGTCTCATATTTAACTAACAGAAATTTACTTTTAATCCTCAAAATATATTAAAACGTAGTTTTTAACTTCAGTCACTAATAAGTATTGCAACAAAGATTATTTTTCTTTCTTTGATAATTTGTGAAAAATTTAATAAATTAAAGATGGTTTTCATTCTTCACCGTTATTTATTCAACAAACTTTTTAACTGAGTACTAAGCAGTATGTTAAAAATTAAAATTCAGTTTATATAGTTCTGAATAATACTGATTAATATTTATAGCTAAGACATGAGGTTGATAAATAATGCTTGTCTAAGCTGAAGTGTAAAGAAAATATACAACGTTAAAATGTATGCCTAAAGTGATCAAACAAATCGAGGGTCATTGTTTGTCAGTTCACAGTTATACACTATTGACAATTACTTTTGTTTTCAGAATGCGTACTGCGTTCACATGTTTAGTAATGCATCAAACTAGTGATTTAAACAATGATTCAACGTGTTAATATGTTTCTTTACGCATAAAAGTCATATATAACTCATGCAAATTTCATCAAAAATAGTGCTCAGAAAACACATTGATCACTGAGATATTTATCGATTGACAAAAGTGTAAACTGCAGGGATTGGAAGTAAAAGGTTTTATTGAATGTATATATCAATGCATGTTGATTACAGTAAATATAGAATCTTATATTTGAGTTAAAAACCACTGAGCAGTATAACTATATGCTATTTTGTCTGCAGGATGTTTCAGATACTGAAATCGTGCTATTTACTAGATGATGCTTCAAACACAATTCATTGTTGATAGTTATATTTAAGATAACTTTTATTTGTCCTCTTTTCTTATTGGTACGAGTAGTTGAATATGTGTTGGTTCATTCATCTAAGAATTAACCGCAATGATTAGTCTCAGGAGTTAAACACTATATAAAGAAAGACATAATAGTTCAGGAGCTATTTACAATCGACCGACTGCAACTTTGATATTGAAGTCAAGCGAAGTATACTAGGTAAGAAAGGTAAGTTGATTGATGAGGTTGTGAACCTTAGTCAGTTGAGATGACTTGGAAGGGTACTGAGCATGCCACCGTGAGCCACTGTCTACCACGGTGTCCCATGCCTGGGGAAGTTGGACTAGATTAGATGAGCGTTTCCGGTGGCCAAACCAAGATCTGGCACCAATCAATAAAGTCTCCTACTGTTTGTCTGAGCGGTGAGAGGAGATGTGAAGCGGTTAAGGACTCTTGGCGATATGCCTGAAAATCGGTCACAGTGGCGCAGATCCATTCATTCTGCGAAGCCTTCAGAAGCCTGAATATTTTCACTAGCAGTTATCTTCAAATTGTCTATTTACTGATTCACCTTTGTTTACTTTGATATCAGCCTTTTTCATCTATCTGTTCTTTGTATACTACTGTGAAGTGCAGCGAATTGAACCAATGCACTTATTTGATAGGTTCTACATTGATTTTATCTGTCTGTCTATCTGACTGACTGACAACTCGTTTATCTTTAAAGCCCAGTCTTAAAAATGACCTCAGTAACTTTATATCAAAATCAGACCTGAAAGGTTAATTAACTGTGTAGAAATTGTCGACAAACAGTGAATCATTTTATTTGTTTTTCACTATACCTTTTTGACTCAATAATAAGTTGACAATATTTCCGTGTCCATTCATAGTAGCCAAATGCAAAGGCGTACGACTTTCTCTATCGGTTTGATTTAATAAAACAGTGTTCGATTTCGACTGAAGGATAATTTTGCATGCATTCAGAAAGCCTACAGACAACGGATTAAAAAAATATATTGACAGTCTACGCATTAAGCTATTACAACTGAGGTTAAAAAATACAAAATTTACTTCGTTTTTCGAATAACACCAAAGTTTTACTTGACTCTTCATATTATGAAACTGGAATCAGGTACTATCTAAACAATCAGATTTATAGAATTTCAGCTTTTATCTACTCGAAAAGGCAGTACTTCGTTTCCTAGATTAGCGTGAGGTTAATCTGGTTATCAAAAGCTGCCCAAAGAATGAGTCACCGAAAAGACCCTGGAAATACATGAGCATTAGAGACATCTTAGATTGAGATTAGGATAGTTCATTACTATTTTATTAAGCATTTTGCAAGCAGAAGTGTTATCCGCAATCGTGGAGTTTGAGATGGAGTTTCCACTGTCACCTTAGTCATAACCTAATGCTATATGATGATAAAAACTTTATTGTTACTTAAATTTCTACCTTAAACATTTATAGGTACGTCTTGCTGATGAGCGTTAAAGAACACGAAACATAAGCTCAGGACTTTTACCGTTTTCTTCCAAGCAACTAACCCATTTATAGGTTAGACACCAATGACTAAAAATCAAGCTTCTGAACCAAAGGTGTTGTCTAACTTATTAGATTATACATAGTAAGATGGGATGAGCTAGGAATAATACTAACAGGAGATACATTGTTAACACTTCCATATGCAACAAATTTGATTTTGACTGGCTAGAAAGCATGCTTAATGGTCGTAATACATAAAGTGATAAACAATTCTTTTCCTTTGAATACTCTTTCAATTCTGTCTTATGTTAGATGAAGCAGACTTCATTTTTATATAAATCCCCTGTTATACTGGAGAAGATTTCAGAAGAAAACAGATTCATCTCCATAGAAAATTCCCATCATAATTTAAAAAGCATATAAAAGCAGAAAGAATCTCCTTACTAATAACTTCGGTGTCTACACTGTGTAATTTTCCGTCATCAATGGTGGAATCTTCTATAACAGGTTGTTAACAACATTCTACAGTTTATAATTTAATAAAAATAATTGGAGGGTGTGCATGATGCGTTAATTGGAGGTACAAAATGATATTCATGTTGGGCAACAAAATAAGTAAAGCGAAAGCAATAATATTACTTTAGAATATAGTGAAGAGATATCTACAATGCGTCAGTTAAAAGTTAAGTAACATGGAGTAGGGTGGCTAGAAGTTCGCAAATCCCAAATGAGACCAAGGTAGTTGTAGCTCCAGTATACGTTTTTTCTGATTACACAACTAGCGTTGTTTGATCCGGATTGGTAGTAAGTATTTCTACAGTTTGAAAGATTTAGAACCAGGTGAGTTTTGGTGAGATGGCAAGAACCCGGTAGATAATGGAAAATGACTTAATAATATCCGTCGTATGGTTCGCTTGAAACAAGTGTCCTAATACAGAGTTGTCAATAGTTTTTATTACAGCACTGTCTAACACCATTCAGAAGTAACTGAGAGCATTAAAAATTCAAATCTTATAGCCATGGTTAAGTTAAACTATGTAGAGATATAATTCTAGAACCTGAAGAAGAAGAAGAATTTATTGCAAAAACTATTCTTTGTTCATTTAAATATCTCTTGACAACAAATTCATTTGGGAGCACTGTTGGTTGTTCCTAGTGGGCTCTTACTAGTAAACTTGACTATATCATATTCACTTGCAGAGTAATCGCCTCAAGTAGTTCTTTCTCCCATCTCGGTTGACAGTTGTTCGAAATACTGACAGTAAACTATAAAACATATTGTTTGCCTTCATGTAAGTCGTTTGAAAGTGATTCGTTAAGGGTTTAACTTCTAAAAATCCAACAGCAACAGTAACTTGCACCTAATAAGAGTTTCAAAGAAGACTTCATATTCATTACTTAGACTACAAGTTACAGTCAATTAGTGTAAATTATTTTGTATGTGAAAGCATGACAATAAAGTATAGAGCATCTACTTTTGATCTCTACACAGTTCACTATATGATTCATTAGTTTTCCAGCACTTTTATCTGTAGATGATAAGATATTCACTTATCTATACCATATTAGAGAATAAAGACTGAATTTTAATTTATGAATGATAGTTATTTTTAGAGCAATTTTTCTCACATTTCGCAGAAAAATATAATTAAATCGTAATAATTCGATGAATTTTTCTGTTCATGAAGTCAATTTCATTCACAAAGATTTCTCAGATTCAATCCCGCCGTAAATGTGTTTCCCTTAAATACAGAAGTTTGAAGTAGTCTTACTTCCTGCTAAAGGTTTTTTGATCTCAAACTTTTAATCTATCAGTAAAGTAAGTTAAAGATAGGAGTTTCATAAACATATGGATCATTTAGCTCCAGTAAGTCAAATATGCTTCATTTCAATTTCTTACTTAAAAAAAGGAGAAATACACTACTGTTGATTTTATTACAACTTTGTTTTGCTTCCTAAGACGGTAACCGAAATTACATCCCAAATGTTAGATGAATTCTTTCAGATATTTTTGCTAGTTGTTCACAAAGTTTCGTGAACCAGCTGAAAGAAGAGTAGTGCATTTTATGCCAAGTCGTAACTTTGTGAACCAAATACTGAGGATTAAAGTTTAAGATTTCTAAAGAGGTATCGGCTGTTCTCATGTCACAGACTAACCCTTCAGATAAAGGCAAACCAGCAAAAAACCTTAGTTAAAAGCCTTATTGGTATCATATTAGACCATTTAACAGACAATATAATACTGAATAGTATCTTCCTCGTTTAATATAACATCCGTCTAGCTGACTTGCCAATTGACTGGATTAAAGCTTTTACTTTGTGATGATCACCATACACTGACCGGAAAGCAATATAATTGAGAACACTCAGTTTTGCTGTTAACGGCTGACATTCTACTCCATATAAATTCTTAATGACGATGGTTACCAGATAAACATATTGATTTAGGAGTCAACTCAAATAGCAAACAACCCAGTATTTCACTATACTGAGGGATCACTATTGTTACGACTATTTGATGACAGTGAATAGCATCCCTTGATGTAAGAAGAATATGGAGCGAGTAACTGCATTGCTGGGTCTCTTAGCTCAGTTGGTAGAGTAACAGGCCGTTTACACTGAGGTCATTGGTTCGAATCCTGCGTGGCCCAGACTTTCACCCCACCTTCGATCATCACCTAGTATCAATAAATAAACATCCAAACATACTTGAACTAAATAACTGAGTCAGAATAAAATTTCTTGATATGATGTAAATTGCTTAGTTGACGTCAAGGTTTAGGTTCTTCTAGCTATTCTTTTGATACATACTTTCATAAGAGTATACCGAATCTGGTGCCAGTTGTCTAATAAATTCTTAGTAATGAACTGATGAACGGGATTTAAGCTATTGTGTTTAGTCTACTTGTACTGTATGATGCATTGTCTCCTGATTTGTGGAAATTATTACGTATGGTGTTTACAGGATTTGTATTATATAGATAATGAAGTGAATAAGTCGGTAATTAAATATGAATTTGTGTGATATTTAATCAGCAAAATGATACAAAACGTTTAGGGGTTAGTCTTCTGAATAATAAACACAAAATCAATCGATAACTGGCTGTTCTTAATTCTTATTTCATTTCAATTGAATGTAATCGACCAATATAAACGTGGAATCTGACAAAACTTGCTACAGCTCACTCCACCACATATAGATACAACTTACCAGAATGAAACAGACTTATACTTAAAAATGTAATCGAAAACCGTAGAAAGTATTGAGAAGGGATGGAGTAAAAAATTATCATTCCGATGAAAGCGGTTTTAAAAATTTCATTCAGTTTTGATATCTCGAATGCTTAGCGAAGTGGTTGACTTTCTACTACAATAAGAAATGGTCAATGACTATGAATATTGGTTACGACTGTTTTATATAAGTGCAGTGGAATAATACTTTCTCCATGTTTTCTAAACGAAAATTAATCAGAATGCCGAAATCACTTTACAAACAATGAATTTCATGAACTCTAGTACTTTTATTTTCATTTTTCTAGCTTCAGCTGTTTGGTTCTTACACAGAAGAATTGCAACGTGATACACTTGGTTCACTGGTATGACTAAACAACACACGATGCATATTGAGATTTCTTCATTTCTATCGGTATTTTCACTATCTGCAAAAGGCTTTAACTGTAAAAGGCAACATGTAACTGCATACAATTCAGTATGTTACCGAGTAAGTAATGACTATAAAGTAAGATAGGTTGAAATCCTCTTTCAGTTGAATATATCCTGAAGGTCTTATAAATTCGTTTTAGACTGCATGTATGACTTTAACAATCATTGCAGTCAGCTGAACTATTACAAAACGTTTTTCGTTTTTATCATGAAGCCTTGGGACTCGAACTCTCTCTTCAGTAGGGATAGGATCACTTATTGAATAATAGTTGGATTGAGAAGAAATTGAAGATTTCAAATCTAAACTTAAATCCCGTTGGTACCTTTGACAATGAAGAACGTTGCGAAGGGTTTCGCTCATTTTCTTATAAGTTACAGAATTTAATAATTAAATAACCTCGATCAGAATAGGCAACATTGAATTCATACAACAGATAGTGTTTGGTTTTTAAGTTTTATAGAGATTTGTTAATTTTAAGTTGGTATTCATCATGGACTGCCATGTGACGGAGAATTGTTGAAAACCTGGAGGCCCAGGACAGCTGATTCCTCCTTGCAGGAGACTCCTCAGTAGTGCTCACCCAAGACCCCACCAGGAACAGAACCCAGAATCTCCAATTTTGCAGCAAGTACTTTACCATTCAGCTACTGAGTCAGAATCCAATTGTTCACATTTGACCAATACTGTTGATACGTGATAAAACGTGACCTTTATCCAATGTCATCATTGAGCATTTGTCCTCACGTCCAACTTAGTTTCGCCCCATCGGTCACGACTTTTTCGGGAAATCTCACCTCGCTAACAAGTTAGTAATGATCAGTGTATAGTAATTCAAATTAAAAGTTTGTGGGGACTTGTCGCTTTTAAGATAATATTCATCACGAACTAAAATCCCTTGGAAAACCATTGACGGATTTTAAGACATATACCAACTGAAGTCATACCTGTCACCAGAAGTGGAATTTAAACATCTCATACAAAATGGAGTAGAAAGAGAATAATAATAGTGGGTGAACCACTCAAACATCCCTTCAAAGTTTCCTTACCTCCAGTAGTTCCGCATGCTTTATTATGTTTGAAATAGGACAATGTTCATCTCATACACATAGATATTTGAAAAATTGAAGAATCGAGTAAATTTTGAGGCTCAGTAAACAGTCCAAAATGAAGATGGTTTTTATCACTGTATGAAGTCGTTATAAGAACGAATAAAAAATAGCAGACTATAGAATAGCTATTTCTTAATATCCTCGAACTTTCTTTAAATCTGAAGTGGCGATTAAGTATGGAATTAGATCCAAAGGCTACACTAGGCATTCTACTGTTTAGCCAAAGATATGAATATCGTCTAACCAGGACTTCTGAGTTGATGTAGTTCGCTTCATAATCCAGCCATTCTCTAAATTAATCATTGGACACCTACTGTAGCGGGCTCTGCTGATCAGAATGGATATAAGTAGTATATGTTGAGAGGGCGGCTGAAATCATAGGGAGTTACCAGAAATGGGTAAAGATTCTACCCAGGGAATCGCAGGACAAAAGGTGGGTGTAACAAAAGCAAATCAAGATAGAAGCAGAAGATAAAATTAACCACATTGTGCAAATGACTGCGTTAGTGGAAAGTGTACAATCATAAACATTCCTTCCTACATCTCAGCCTTCTCGTTTCCTACACTACCTTCAACCTTATAGTCATTTTAAACAATCCTAAGTAAGATCAGTTTGCACTGATCAATGCAATGAATATAAAAGTCTTTTCCTTAAAATGCAGAATTTTCTATTTTCTTTGGATAACTTACCTTTCATTGCAGCATGATGAAGTACACTTTGACCTTCTCTGTCTACACTTAGTCCATATTCATTGTTCAGTAAGTACTGAAACAGAGTATGAAAGATTACTTAAAGGTAGATAAATTGAACATTGAAGCTATCAAACTATAACAACACAAATGAAGAAATTATTATCAACTGTTTTTTGTATATCAGGCCTTCATCAATCTGAAACCAGTGTGGAGACCTACTGCAATGCACTCAGCATAAAGCATAAACAAGATCCTGATTTTCAACACCATTGTCAGTCGAGTCAGTGCTTCTATGTGATGGTTGAGAAACTTAGCGTGTCATGAAAAGCATTTCCAACAAACTACACATATACATTGTCGACAGCTGCCGCCTACTCTGGTTCCATACTGAAGATCATATAGATGGTGAGAATAATGAGAATAAGCAGGGAAGAACTGTGGCTGGTTGGCTGGCTGGCTGGCTGGCTTGCTGGCTGTCAACTAACCAACCAACCAACGAAGAACCTAACACTCAACAAATATGCAGAAGGAAGTGGAGACCAATTGGCCATAAACTGAGAAGGCCGATTGGGGACATCATGCACCAGGCCAGACCGTTGATTAGAGTCGAAATGGGAAACAACGATTTGTGCGTGTGAGGCGAGGTTGACATGGATGAGATGATGTGAGGAAGAAATAGTAGCTTGTGAGCAGTTGTGGATCCAGGTTGAGAAGACTGTAGAGAAGAGAGTGAAATGTAGACGTGCTACTGATTCCCTATATCCCACTGGGAACCCAAGGAACAAATAATAATAATAATTTTTTGTATATATAACTAAAATTATTTTACTAAGGTGGCTATCATGTGAGCATAACTGCAATATTAGTTGAAATCCTAACGCTAAGCATGAGTTAATGGCTAGTTATTGAAAATGATAAATGCCAACAGAGGATAACATTTTAAGGATTATTATTTAGAAAAGATATAAAACTGCATCCCAAAAGAATGAATCAAATCATATCGTACAGTAATGGAATCTATATGAAGGTGGGTTGTTAAACAATCGTGGAATGAGTTTTAACGCAGTAACTTGTTAGAAAGCAGTATTTTTATACACCTCATTGCAGGTTCGAAGTACGCACTGATATGTAAAAGTAAGAAGCATATTCCAAAGCTTGTGATAAATTAAACCCAACAACCGTTTTAAAGTTTTATATTGGAAAAATTAATTTTGACTAAATTCTAAAAACATAATGTCTTTGATCTGAAAGACATTTTTACGCATTACATATGAAGGGTAAGCCACAGAATGATCATACAAAATAAACGATAGCAAGGATATGGGATAAATTATGATGTTAAACAGATAGATCTGTGTTCAATCCCGTCTAAATTATTTAGGGGTTAGCAAAGGTTTTTTTAAGATTTACCAGTGAGGTATCTGAATGCTATTCAATGTATCTTTATTTACTGTGCTTATTTGCTTAGCATTAGCATATAGTGTAATCCTTCTGTAGCAAAACTCAGAATTTCCAATCAACAAAATAAAACCAATTAAAAAAGAGTATAATATATTATATTTTCACTGATATGCTTTCAACTGAACGGAATAACTTTATACGTAAAGAAGAATTTTAGATCTACTTATGCAGATTAAGTAAATTCTGGTAAAGAATACACTAATTCTGTTGTGAAAGAAAGTGTCATTTCTAGTAACCATAGAAGTGACTTTACAATAAATAGAAATTCAAAAGGTTTTTAATAAATACTAGTAATTATTCTGCTAAATATCAGTAGTAATATTTTAATCCCTTAGAGGTTTTTCAAGATCTTAATGAGTTTACATATAAAGGCAAAATAGGCGCTTTGAATGTCACCACTGTCTTATATCACAATACTGCTTAGAATCTTGATAGAAATGTCATGTATGTCAGGCGCGCCTCTTTAGACTGTACTTGAGTATTTGATTCTGTCCCAAGACCTTTTTTGCTGGACAAGGTAGCTGCAACAAATACTGAGTCCTGTACAATCAGCTGACTGTATTTTTATTCTTCTAAAAAGAAACAATTTACCGTTAACAGAGGGAAGCTTTCCACTTCATTGCTTACTGAAGCTGGTGTTTCCCAAGGTGCTGTCCCTTACCGCAGCCATCTATCTTTCTGACCAGCCATCTTCAGCTAGTGTCGACTTTATCGAATGTGCTGGTGACTTGGTATTTTTCATACCTATCACCTCTTCACTAGATTTTCTAGCTACCTTTAGACGATGATCATCCATGAATGGTCCTGTGCTTAACTCTTCAAAATGGGAGACTTTTAACTTTAGTTTCAGACACAAACATGACCTATGTAAACTGCTTGGTTCGAATGGTTCCTGTTCTGTTAGTGATTGTGTATCAGAGAATTTTACCAGTGTGATTTATCTCATGGTGTTTTCGAACCTTTCCTGGTTTTCCCATATCTTATTTCCAAGACAATTTCCAGCCTAACTTTCTACATTAAGAAGCTGAGAGCATTTAGTATAACAGTCTCTGCTCTTGTGCTTGACAAATTCCTGCATCTTACCTATTCTCCTCTGTCGTTCCTCATTATTCTTTCCTGGGTTGCTGAAGAAAGACCATACTATACTGCCTAGGATTTCCCAATTAAAACTGTTGTGGACAAACATGCTAACTCATGTAAACACCTGGTAAGAGTTACTTCATCAGATAACCAGCATCCTCTTCACTCAAAGCTCTCTGCATGTTGGTCATCAGGCAAGACAAGAAGGTACATATGAATTTATGCACCTACTACAAAATATAAAACTCTACAATACCGTATTTAGCTCATCCCCTATGTGATGAAGAAAGTATTACAAATGAACTAACTAATCAACTTTTATTTCTGAAAGCAGTCTAATTAAAGAGTTTACAGTTTGCTATTACTTATGTATTATGAATCTAATTGCTAATATGATTGTCTACCTAAGTGAACTATACATAATTTTTCATCTTTACACTGCTTAGTTAACTTAGTTTAGATGACCTACTGTCAGTTTAAAGTTAAGTCCTTCTCAAGTACTTTTGTTTAAGTTGAGCTTAAGACTATCGAGTACAGATTGACTAACCACTTTGTTCTATGGATGTGTAATGTTTCATTTGTAATCTGACTATTTTCTAATGGATATTTTTCTTGCATTAATTTGTTGAACCTTTTGATTTGACTATATCTGGATTTCTTGAAAGTAGCTGGTCTTACTTTATCTTACTTTATTCATAAAATGAGGTACTAATTATAAAAACTATTTGATTTTGTCTTACGTGTTTGGCTTAACGAATAAACGGCTTCCAGGAATTCTTGGAACCTGAAATACTTAATGCTAGTCGCACTTCAAGATACTAAACAAGATATAGAACAGATATTATATTATAGTGCTTTCGACTTTAGTAAATTTGTAAAAACTTTTAGATCTCATTACCAAGAATTGGAAACATAAAGTGGTTCCACTTTTTGTCATAACTTTCAAGTGAAAATAGTGCACTATGAAGATAGTATACGCCTTCCCATCATTCTCCTCAAAGCCTTACAAAGTCCTTTTACATTACTTGTTCGACAAATATGAACACATATATTTATTTTATTTGGCCAGTTATTGATGATATCGTGATGGTAACTGATCTCTATTCTTTCATCCACCCCAAAAAGGTCACCAATTAGATATCCATTTACATACTAAGATATAGCTAAACATTGGAGTACAGTGTTCATATTTCTGTTTAGATATATAACCTTTTTAGGGTAAAGGATCAGTAACTCATTGAGATACTAATGAGAGAGCTTTCAAACTATTGGAAATATCTTCCAATACTACTTGACAATCAACACTTAGACCAAGTGCTGGATTACCGGTAAAGAAAAAACAAAAACAAATATGCTGTTTGGTACTCATTAGGTGAACTTTTTCAGTCATACAGTCAAACGGATGAGTGCTAGGAGATTGTGTTCATTGAAGAATACTCTGAGTAAGCACAAAAATGAAGAAGGAAAGAGGTATTGTAAAGGTTAGAAGATACTGACTACCGGTGTAAACAATGTAAGATATTAGGTTATCCAGATAAGTTTGATAAAACTCTTGCGATGGCTGACTAGCGAAAGATCTCGAAAATGAATTCTACATTTCATAGTTGCAGCTATTACTGAAAAGAAATGTAAAGACTCTCATGTATGCATATAAGTTCAGATATACTAATTATGCATAAAGATATCATTCAGATGTACCAGATATATGAATGGAACAAAATCCATCAGCATATTGCTTAAGCGCTTCTTGTGAGAGGTACTTGAACGTCTCAAGCAACAACACAAGCGTAATATATTGGATGTGCACTAACGGTCAAGAAAAATGTCAAGAATCTGACGAAAGTCTTAGAATGGTGAAATGGATTCACACTAAATCCAAGCTTTGTTAATTGAGTAAGCAAAGTTTTTGAGTCATGCTAGAGACACGTGAGGGATACATTTTATCAATGAAAAAACCAAAGATGTTAAAATGGGTTCATACTTAGAAACGTTGGTGAAAAATGAAGTATCCGAATCTCGCTGTACACGATTTATAGTCCTTAAAGTGCTACCCAGAAACCGAAGGGATATTACGTAATCTTGTGGATAGAAAGCTTTTGAATGAACTTTAATGTGTAAAAAAGCTTTGACTATTTGAAAAATCCCGTTCCCGTGCATTTGATTTTTGACACGTACGCACGCGATCGAAAGTGTGTACTGCCAAAATGTTTGCCGAAAAGCAAAGACTTGGCTTCTGCATAAAATATAAGTCAGAGGAGCATTACTGCACGACTAGGAAGGAAGTGCTAGCGGTGATTTAACTTGTACTTTATGTAAGATGTTATCTTTCAGGTTGTAAATGTAATATTCCTGCTGATTAGGATCATCATAACGTCAGTAGAATGGCAAAAATGCCTACCAGAAAATGGTTTCACGTATGTTCGCTGATCTGTTAGGTAGCCCTAAAAGGTAGTTGGCTTATCGTACAAGGCATTAAGACAAGATAATTTCACTAGTACTTAACCTGTTTGATAGGTAGAATGGTAACAAGCATACATCTCGCCCTCACATACAGCTAAAGTCAATTTACCTGCAAGTTCAATGAATGATAAACATGCATATTCAGTATCGATTAGAGGTCATATTTATATAATTCAAAACTGTTGCATCGCCCACTGCCTCCAATATTATAGTGGTTGTTATTTATTCTAAGCTAACTTGTAGTCACCTACTACTACTTAGGTTGTCTAGTAGTAGTATATTTCACTAGTTTATGACACTTTTGTGTCAGAGATCATACCTTGTAATCTTGATTGACCTTAAGCAGAAATTGGTGGATTATTCAATATTCTGTAATTGATGTTTCTATAATATCCTGGGTTTTTATCATCAGCTATTTTTTTTATTGAAGAGAATAATAGTTTCGAAATTGGTAGGAAATCAATCTCAGTAGAATTTTGTATCTTAACATTAATGTCTTTAGTGATAAAATAAAAAAAGCTCCGATAAAAAAATAGTTATGCTTAAAATAAATTTACCTCTAAACATTTAAAACGATCATCTTTATGCAAAGCATGATGTATAAGATGGTAGCCACTACTGTCATATATCCATTGGCCTTCTGGAATATTCTGTAACTTAGCTGCCTACATTCAAGCAATAAATCAATCAAAAAGGAACAGTACAATGAGAATTTTTAGATAAATCAGTAATATTTCGCAAGAACTGAATATCTTTATGATAGCTATGATCAGAGAATCATAACACTGGAATAAAAACTACTAATGGTACGAACCGCTTACTTCTTTAGCACCAAGTATGAAGTAATGACCAACATAGTTTCTGAATGAGAACAAAGAGCCTAGTGCAAGCAGATCTCTATTTCCATGTGTCTGGTGCTTGGAATATTGTCATTTTGTTTCCTTTTCCTTGTATATTAGTTGATTTCTCTTCTTTCTCTCCCAACCTCATTCGACCACATGTATTATTAATTATTTTCTGTCTGTTCCACCTGGTGTTATATCATCTCAATGTACTGGTGTGAGACGTGATCACTTTAAATAACATATTGTTTCACCCTATTTCGACCCACGCATTAACCCGTAATCAAAGTTGTAAGTACTTTAGTATCTAAACAATTGAATTGAGTCAATAGCTAAAGCAGAAGTGTACCAACCTTGAAAACTATAAGTCTTTGGTTCCAGCATATACTGGATCTAGAAAATATTACTTATCATTATGCCACGTCAAATAAATATATTTATCATAGGATTTATACAGACATAAGTTGGTACAGGGTAATGAATGAAAGTGAAATAAAAAGTTATATTGTGGGGTGATTCGAACAAGGAGTCTTTGGGTCACAGAGATTTAATATCAACTTTATATTCTGTTGTCGTTCGGTCAAACAGAAACTATCATCAATTTTTCTACGGCTAGAAGGTAAACGTTTACTTATGGGAGGTAATGTTGACCTGTTATTTTAGCTTTTATTAGCCTGTTTAGCTAGGCTAAGAAATTAGAGATGGAAAAGTGTTATGTAACTGGAGTTGAGTAGTATTTATTAATGAATGGGATATTACCCATCTCCTAAGAGTAAGTAATTAAATCTGGTTCCATATAGCAAGAATGAAATAAACAGTACTGCGTTACTATAGAATATTTCGCCTGTTGATATGAATGGCTGATACCTCAAGTCTCCTGCCTAAGAATTTGAACAGATTTGTAGGAAGTAACCCTTTTTTTTATCAACAATGGCATCACGAAGTCTCATGATATCTGCAACTTTATTATTCTGAGACTGCCTTCTTAAGTTGACTGATATCTAATTGTCCAATACCGACGTCTATTCAAAGTCAAGAGAAACTGGATCATGTTTAGATAACTTACTGTTTTGTTTACTCGCTTT
The DNA here is from genome assembly GCA_944470555.2 of Heterobilharzia americana. Lineage (NCBI taxonomy): Eukaryota > Metazoa > Platyhelminthes > Trematoda > Strigeidida > Schistosomatidae > Heterobilharzia > Heterobilharzia americana. Next base: position 55,626,831 of record OX104129.1, on the reverse strand, counting down.
ATAGAATTGACTGCGTGTGGGCTGCTGAACTTTTATTTATGGGTCTTATCAAATTTGAACCGCCTTCCATTTTGATATTATTTAGAAAGACATTTCTGTAAAAACCCTTAATATCCAAATACGACTGTGAATTAGTTTACATTCTATGTGAAGTCCATATATTTATAACTAAACTATGTTCAGGAATCCGTTTAGTCCCTACATATTAAGAAATTTATACTTCCATATAAATATGCAAAAGCTAATACTCTGACTATAAAAAATCGAATTCTACTAAATCGTTAGGCATAAAAAGAAATATATCTGTTAGAGTGTAATCATGAAAAACCTAACAAACTAGTTAGGGGGTTCTTATACTCATAAAGTTTTTAAATACATACTCACATTTAACAAAACTACCAAATTTGTTAACTGGTCTGATTCACTAGCCCAAATAATTGGTGTCAGGCCATATTCATCACGAGCAGTAAGATCAGAACCTTGGAGTACTAAAGTCTGGAAAATATTGGAAAGTGTAAATGCTATGAAAAGTGAAAACTGATATTTTAAGAAACTAAGTGAAATTCTTCTTTGCTTACTTGTACTACTGAAAAATTAAGTTAAAACACATTACGTGTATCAAGCAAACCTGACTAAAAGTAATATAACTCTACCAAATTAAAATCAAGAATAAGCCTGTTGTTTAAAATAAACAGAAACCTCGCCTGGTTAACTAGTTTACTAGTTACTAGCCGGTCCTAAGCCCGGGTAAAGAGGGAAGGTTGGGCATAGGGCTAGCAACCCTACCCCGTAAAACAAATCTAACCGCTAAAGAAACTTCAAAGCACAAACAAAATATAAAAAATGAAAACAAACTTATTCCCCGCTGGAATCGGAGAGGCGAAATGACGCCAGTTGGTGAAAGCCTTCGGGAAGCCAATTGGCCGATGTGTCTTCTCTCGATGAAAGCGAAAGTAAACGTGGGGACATGGAATGTCCGCACGATGTTTGAACCCAGTAAGGCAGCCCAGATTGCAAAGGAGATGAGAAGGTATAACATCGAAGTGCTTGGGATTTGCGAGAGCAGATGGAATGGGAGTGGACTCTCCAAACTGTCAACTGGAGAATCAATAATCTACTCTGGTCACCCAGACGCCAACCACGAGCACACTGAGGGAGTGGCTATCATGATGTCCTCAAGAGCATCGAAGGCTCTCATGCAGTGGGAACCAATCTCCTCCAGGATCATGACAGCAAGATTCAACTCAAAAGGAAGAAAGGTCACAATCATACAATGTTATGCACCTACAAATAATGCAGAGCAAGAGAAAAAGGAGGAATTCTACAGACAACTTCAGTCAACACTGGACAAGACGTCAGTTGGCGATATCAAAATTCTAATGGGCGACATGAATGCCAAACTGGGAGGGGACAACACGGGAAGAGAACTAACCATGGGTCGAGAGGCGCTAGGTGAAATGAATGAGAATGGAGAATTGTTTGCAGAATTCTGCGCATTCAACGATTTGGTGATTGGAGGCAGTGTGTTCAGGCACAAGGATATTCACAAAGCGACATGGACTTCACCAGATGGACACACTAAAAATCAAATCGACTTTATCTCAATCTCAAGAAAATGGAGACGCAGTCTACTTAACACAAGGTCAAGAAGAGGAGCAGATGTAGGTTCAGACCACTATCTAGTGCAAGGAACCTTCCAAATCAAGTTGAAAGCCTTCAAGGAAGCTGGTGATAGACCTCAATTCAAGTACAACACTCGGAAACTGAAGGATGAAACTACAAAGGAGATCTTCAAAGCAGCCATCAAGACAAAATGGGAGACGTCGAGGGACATCCCTGAAGAAACCTGTGTGGAAGAACACTGGAAGTCTTTGAAAGCTATGTGGAAAGAAACCTGCACAACAGTATTAGGAAAGAAGAAGGTGGAAGACAAGGAATGGATCTCGACGGATACCTGGAAGCTGATAGAGGAGAGGAGGATGGTGAAGCAGAAGATAAACCAGTGCAAGGATGCTCAACGACAAGAGGAACTGAGCACAATGTATAAAACACTGGATAAAGAAGTGAAGAAGAGTGCACGCAAAGACAAAAGACACTTCTACGACACACTGGCAAGTGAAGCAGAACAGGCTGCAGGTAAGAGAGACCTGACGACATTGTATCAAATAACCAGGTTGCTATCAGGGAAGAGACCAACACAGATGAAACCAATAAAAGATGAAGAAGGAAATTTAATTACAAAAGAAGAGAAACAGAGGAAACGATGGGCCGACCACTTCAAGAAGCTCTTGAATCGACCACCACCTGCACTTCGTCCAGAAATACCACCTGCAGCCGCTGAATTACAAGTGAACATAAATCCCCCAACGAAAATGGAAGTCCTGAACGCCATAAAGCTACTGAAATGCGGGAAAGCAGCAGGACCAGATGGAATACCGCCAGAAGCACTGAGAACAGATGCAGAGACAACAGCGGACATGCTCACACCACTATTGCAGAAGGTGTGGAGGGAAGAGAAGGTACCTGTCGATTGGAAGAAGGGTTACCTTGTCAAACTGCCGAAGAAGGGAGACCTCAGTGCTTGCAAGAACTGGCGAGGAATCACTCTCCTATCCACCCCAAGTAAAATATTAAGCCGCATCATCCTGGAGAGGCTTAAAGACGCACTGGATTCAAAACTGCGACCGGAACAGGCAGGCTTCAGGAAGTACAAATCATGTGCTGACCAAATTGCAACGCTTCGTATCATCATAGAACAGAGCGTAGAATGGCAATCAGCTCTATACCTCAACTTCATCGACTTTGAGAAGGCCTTTGACAGCGTCGACCGAGAAGTAATTTGGAAACTGCTTCAATACTACGGAGTACCGCAAACCTTTATCCGCCTCATTCAACAACTATATGAAGATGCCACATGCCAAGTAATCCACAATGGGAAGCTCAGTGATGCCTTTGAAGTGAAGACAGGAGTGAAACAAGGTTGCCTACTATCCCCCATGATATTCCTTATTGTGGTGGACTGGATCATGCAGCAAACAGTAGGCAGCGAGAAGAGGGGGATACACTGGACGACGGAAAAGAACCTAGAAGACTTGGATTTCGCCGATGACTTATGCCTAATGTCACATAAACTTGAAGATCTGCAGGCAAAAACTAACAAGTTGACAGAAGAGGCAGCTAAGACGGGACTTCAGGTGAATATAGAGAAGACAGAAGTGATGAAGATACCGCACCACCAACATCAACAACAACAACAAACTCCAATCACCGTCAACGGGAGAAACTTGAAGGAAGTAACCTCCTTCACTTATCTAGGAAGCACTGTTTCAACTACAGGCGGGACGGACGAGGACGTCAAAGTCAGAATTGGAAAAGCAAGACAGGCGTTCATTAGCCTGAAACCAGTGTGGGGATCTTCCGCACTCAGCATGTGGAACAAGATACGGATTTTCAACACCAACGTCAAGTCAGTGCTCTTGTATGGCTCAGAGACTTGGCGCGTCACGAAAGGGATTTCCAATAAACTACAGACATTCATCAACAACTGCTTACGCTCGCTGCTGAAGATCAGATGGCCAGAAAAAATAAGCAACAAGGAACTCTGGGAACGAACCAACCAAGAACCTATCACGCAACAAATATGCAGGAAGAAGTGGAGATGGATTGGCCATGCACTGAGAAGGCCGACTGAGGACATCACGCGTCAGGCCCTCGAATGGAATCCCCATGGGAAGCGACGAGTTGGACGTCCGAGGGTGACATGGAGGAGGTCATGCGAGGAGGAAATGAGAGGTTGTGGGCTGTCGTGGAACCAGGTTCAAAAGATCTCGGAGAACAGAGGTCACTGGAGGCGTGCTACTGAAGCCCTATGTTCCACTAGGAACCCAAGGGACTAATAATAATAATATAATAATTAAAATAAACAGAACAGATGGAAATGCATGTTCATAAGGTGAGAATAGAAGTTGGTAAGTGAAAGTGAAATAAAAGCTTTAACTAGCATTATGTCATTTAGGTTCGAAATGCAGTTCCACTAGAATACCTATTTAACCTTCGAATTTTAGTTCTCAAAATAGTTAGTTTTCGACCAATACATATATCTCGTTGCTACTGTGTTCAAAATGCCATCCGTAATATCTTTTAAACTGAACCTTTTTGAAAATTATCTTATTAAGTGCGTTTGAAATCTCAATTTATTATTGTTAATTGTCCCTTGAGTTCCCAGTGGAATATAGGGAATCAGTAGCACGTCTCCATTCCACTCTCTTCTCTGCAGTCTTCCTAAAAGCTTTCATTTCTTTCTAACATCATCTCCTCAATGTCACCCTCGCCTCACACGCACAAATCGTCGTTTCCCATTTCGACTCCACTCGATGGTCTGGCCTGGTGCATGATGTCCCCAATCGGCCTTCTCAGTGTATGCCCAATTAATATCCACTTCCTTCTGCATATTTGTTGAGTGAAAGGTTCTTGGTTGGTCGGTTGGTTGGTTGTTTGCCAGCCTGCCAGCCAGCCAGCCAGCCACAGTTCCTCCTTGCTTATTCTCATTATTCTCGCCATCTATATGATCTTCAGTATCGAACCAGAGTAGGCGGCAGCTGTCGATAATGTGTATGTGTAGTTTGTTGGAAATGCTTTTCGTGACACTCCAAGTTTCTCAACCATCACATAGAAGCACTGACTCGACTGACAATGGTGTTGAAAATCTGGATCTTGTTTATGCTTTATGCTGAGTGCAGTGCAGTAGATCTCCACACTGGTTTCAGAATAATGAAGGCCAGTCTTGTTGTCTTTCCGATCCTGGCTTCGACATCCTCATCTGTGCCACCACCATTAGTTGAAACGATGCCGCCTAGGTGGTAGGTGAAAGAGACTACTTACTTTAGGTTTCTCTCGTTGATGGTGATTGGTGCGTGTTGTTGTTGTTGGTGATGATAGTTGGGTATCTTCATTCTCTCTGTCTTCTCTACATTTACTTGAAGTCCCGACTTCCTTCGATTCCTCTTCTGTCAAATTGTTGGTTTTCACTCGGAGATCTTCAAGCCTGTGCAACATAAGACATTAGACACAAATCATCATCGTTGGCGAAATCCATTTCTTATAGGCTCTTTTCATTGGTCCAGCGTATGTCCATCTTCTCACAGCTCCTCACAGTAGTCTGCTGCATGATCCAGTCGACCACAATCAGGAAGATCATGGGTGATAGTAGGAGGCAGCCTCGTTGTACTCGTGTCTTCACTTCAAAGGCGTAACTGAGCTTTCCATTTTGAATCACTTGATATGCAGCGTCATCATATAGTTGATGAATCAGGTTGATAAATGTTTGCGGCACTAAACCGGAGTGTTGAAGCAGCCGCTGCCAAATTACTTCTCGGTCGACGTCTCGATAGAAGGCTTTTACAAAGTCGATGAAGTTGAGGTCAATACCCAGCTGACTGCCATTCTACACTCTCTTTTATGCTGATGCGAAGCGTTGCAATTTGATCCACACATGATTTGTTCTTCCTGAATCCAGTCAACCTGTTCCGGTCGTAGTTTTGAATCCAGCGCATCCTTTAGTCCTCCAGGATGATGCAGAATAATAGTTTGCTTGCTTGGTGTGGACAGAAGTGGAGCATGATTCCGCACCAGTTCTTTGGAGTTTTTGCAAGGAAGCCCTTCTTCCAGTCAATCGGTGGACACCTTCCTTCCTTCCACACCTTCTGCATTAGTGGTGTGAGCATGTCCACTCTTGTCTCTGCTTCAGTTTTCAGAGCTTCAGGAGGAATTCCATCTGGTCGTGCTGCTTCCCCTCATTTCAGAAGCTTTATGGTGCTCAGAACTTCACTTCGGCTGTTGTTGGCGGGCTTGGTGTTCACTGGTAATTCTGTGTCTGGGCTGCTGGTGGTATTTCTGGACACGTTGCAGGTGGTGGTCGATTGAGGAGTTTTCTGAAGTGATCAGCCCATCGTTTCCTTTGTTTCTCTTCTTTGGTAATTAAATTTCCTTCATCATCTTTCATTGATTTCATTTGTATTGATCTCTTCCCGGATAATACACTGGTGGTTATTTGATACAATATTGTCAGGTCTCTCCTACCTGCAGCATGTTCTGCTTCAGTGCCCAGTGTGTCGTGGAAGTGTCTTTTGTCTTTCCGTGCACTCTTCTTCACTCCACTCTCCAGTGCAGTGTTTTACAGGTTGTGTTCAGTTCCTCTTTTCGTTGTTCATCTCCACACTGCACTGAAATGCTTCATCTTCCGCTTCACCATCATCATCTTCCCATCCCTCCCCTATCACCTCCCATGTATCCGTCGAGTTCCATTCCTTGTCTCACCTCTTTCTCTTTCTTCCTAACACGGGTATGCAGGCCTCCTTCAATATAGCCTTCAAAGAGTTCCAGTGTTCATCCACACAGGTGTCCTCAGGGATGTTGCCTAGTGCCTCCCGTTTTGTCCTCATGGCTAACGTGTAGATGTCTCTTGTTTTATCCCCCTTTAGTTTCTGTCTAGGTGTTGAACTTCAAATGTGGTCTATCACCAACTTCTTCGAATTGAAGCCTTTCAACTTGATTTCGAAGTCTCCTTGCACCACATAGTGAGTGGTGTGAACCACCTACATCTGCTCCCCCTCTTGATCTGATATTGTGTCCAGTAGGCTGCCTCTCCACTTTCTTCACATGGAATCTAAGTCGATCTGATTTTGTGTAATATGTCCATCTGATGAAATCAAATCCATGTCGCTTTGCCAATGTTGTTCTGCTTGTACACACTGTCTCCAATCACCAAATCATTGAATGCACAATAGTCTGCAAACAGTTCTCCATTCTCGTTCATTTCACTGAGTGCTCCTCGACCCATGGTTAGTTCTCTTCCTGTGTTGTCCCCTCCCAGTTTGGCATTCATGTCACCACACCCATTAGAATTCTCATGTCGCCAACTCAACTGGGGTCTTCTCCAGTACTGATTCCACTTGTCTGTACAATTCCTCCTTCTTCTCTTCATCTGCCTTATTATTTGTAGGTGCACAGCCTAGCATTGTATGATTGTGACTTTCCGTCCTTCTGACTTGAACCTCACTGTCATGATCCTGACTGTGGAGGAGATTGGTTCTCACTGCACAACAGAGAGCCCTCGACGCTTTTCAAGGTGACATCATGATAGCCACTCGAAAACCCAGTGTGTTCGTGGTTGTCGTGTGGGTGACAGTATCGAAGTGGATCATTGATTCTCCAGTTGAAAGTTTGGAGAGTCCACTTCGATTCCACCTGCTTTCGCAGATTCCTACCACTTCAATGTGATACCTTCTCATCTCGTTTGCAATGTGGGCAGCCTTTGTAGGTTCAAACATAGTGTGGACATTCCATGTTCCCATTCTTATTTTCGCTTTCATGGAGGAAGAGAAGAAATATCGGCCAATTGGCTTCCTGAAGGCTTTCACCAACCGTCGTCATTTCGTCTCTCCGATTCCAGTGAGGAATAAGTTTTTATTTTTCATATTTTCTCTGTGCTTTGAAGTTTCTCTGGTTATTGGATTGGTTTTATGGGGTAGGTTTGCTACCCATATGCCTGACATTCCCTCTTTATCTGGGCTTAGGACTGGCTAGTAACTAGTGAACTAGTTAACCAGATGAGGTTTTTAATCTTATGGAAAGTCATTTCTTCCCTTAGATTCGAAGCTTTTGCATCTAGTACTGTATTTTCGTAGGTTATTGCAGAGTTTGCAAAGAAGAACTGGCTTCTATGAAATCAGACTACATTTACAGTCACTAAATAATCGCTTTATTACTTTATACTACTTTCTGTTATCACCATCACGACGCCTTCGAATACTCAGTTATTGGAAACTGTGAATTGACGGAGATACTCTAAAATTCTCATAAAAGATACTTTTCTACACTAATACCTTACAGCCAGTCTGAAGAATACTATTTTCAATGCCTGCTGTACAGATATTATTCTAAAACATATAATGACTAAATCCAGTAACCTTATATACTATGAGATTGAGATAAGGTGAACCTAGAATGACCTATTATCAAGCTGCGCACTAAAAATATTAACTAATGCAGACACATAAATCAGTTTCTATACTATGTAATTATTAAGCTTGTTATTTAATCATAAAGATCACTCCTTTGTTTCTAAAGAAAGCTTTCAGTCATTTATAATTTTGATTATGGCCTTCTTCAAAAAAATCATTGCTGATTGTTTTATTGATGAAAAGTATTATTATAAGTGTACACTGATATCAAAGAGATGATGATGATGAAAGGTAATTACCTTTAATCTATGAAACAAATTAACCAGGTCAGAGATGATAAAATATACTACTGAACAACGTGATTGGTCAGAAACCACTTTGGTTTATCTGAAGATTTCATCAGCCAAATCACAGTGATTTCTACAGCCCATGGATGTTTCGCTTGTTTGTAGACTTGCTCATCAACAGTGTGATCACATAAATTTATCTTACAGAGCAGAATTTTTCCTTCTGTTCAGTCGAAATCATAAAATATCATATTGACTGGGTGGTTTTCAACAAAAATACTACTGACCTCATAGTTGGGTAGTTGAAAAATTACTCAGCTGTGAGAAGTGTCGAAGTAGACCTTGAAATTAGCAAATTCATCATACTTTTCAGTAGGCAAACATAGTTGTACAATGCATTTGTAACATTTTAAGGAATATGTAAACACTCTATTCGCATAAAATACCTCATTAGGCTTATATCTGTTCCCGGTAACTATATTTCATGCAATGCCTCCGGACAGAGCAACTAAGGAATACCGAACTGTTGTATTGTAACTTGATGTTAAAGACATTTGAGCACTAATCATCAACAAATACAAGCCATTTGGATTATGAAGGTGTAATTAACGTATGTGATTCATGATTAGGCTGAAATTTTTCTTTCTATGTCCAGTTTTTACGCACCAATGAATATGAACAATTTAACTTTTTATTACTTGGTTTTGTGCCATTTTAGATGTATTAATACTACAAAATGTTGTTTTGTAGGTAACTTTTGTATATTGTACTTGTAGTTGCAGAGAAAAAAGCATCAAAACAACATGGACACCGACACAAGTAAATAACGAATAGCTCTAATTCAACTGAAAAAGCAGGAAACGTATATGGCTGATACACTAACTAGTTAGTTAGTGAATCTGTATTTTTTCATTATTTATCTAGCCGAGCTTAGATTTTTCTCATCTTAACCACATATGAATGAACATAGTGCAACAGAGTTTACAGTAGCTCCAAAAGTATAACATATCTCGCAGTCACTCTGGTCATTGTGGATTAACAGCCTCATTGACTGACTTAGGTGGTCAGTAGTTAGATTCCTCATTTAGGTCGTCAATTCACTATCTTGTATTTAAATAGTTATCAACTGCTATATTTCACAGTTATCATTCATTAGTGTCGCAAAGGTGAACTCGCAAAACATTTATGTGCAGTTTTAGATAGATATAGATAATAGTTATTTTCTGTTGAAGCTACATCCTGTAGAAAAAAAATCTAGACCCCTTTATATCGAAAATAATATTTAAAACGAATTAAAAACAGGTTTATAAACACTGACATATGCAGACAAAGTACATTCTCAACCTACTTGAACACATGTTTGTGAAGCCCAATAAGCTGCATAATGTAAACTTGTTTTCTTTCCGCTTCGTACAAAATTCTTGCTCAATTCATTCTGTTTTAATTTAAGTATAACTTCATCGATTTCTTCAACTGTGAATGAGCAAAAACCATGATAACTGCAAACTGTGAGACTTCCAGTGGTGGAGTGAAATTTTTTCAAATTGAGTCCAGACAACTCTAATGGCTACTCTAGCAACCAATAAAGTGACTAATTAGGTATCACTATTTTAGGTGGGAAGATAGTTTTTCACGAATAAAGAAACCTAATTGCCTGTTTTACTAGTTGTGAGGATAACCTTTAGAGTCACTGATTGAATTCAGCATCATATACAATTAATTAGTTTACTTTTATGCTAAACTGTTGTCAAACTGAAGAGTGATTCAGTCATATTGTGATAGTAAATGATAAAACGACGAACTTTCGAAACAATTAAACAATTGACAAATATTTTAGAAAGGCTTATGATTAGGTTTATACAGTTATTATCTTAAATTTAAATTACATTTTTTAAATTCAAAAGTTAGCCGAATACACTACAATTTTAACAACACTCAGAAGTTCAGTGAAACTGAAAATGTCAGTCATTAGAATTGCTTCTTGAAGCTCATAAATAGTTTTTACTCACTTAAGGGCTTGTACAACCTAGTTCCCATCTCTTGGCTAGTTGTAGTAGTTTTAAGGTGACTTTAAGCGCCATTCTAGCAACTGATGAGATAACCAGTCACGTTCCTCGATTCGATGAAAAACTGTTTCCATACGAAATTTGGACATTTGATTGGTTAATTTGGTAGTTGCTAGGATGTTCCTTAAAGTCGCCCATAGTTTTATCTGATATGATAATCAAACTTGTTGTTTTCTATTAACTCAGCTGTCAATGAATAAAAGTTTACCAGAGCATGAGTAAAATGTGAGGCTATATCACAACGGCATGCAATTTCATAGTGAAATAGAATACAGTGCACATTTATAAAAGTAAAACAGCCAATTAGCATACTTTATAAACTGTTGAATAGGTGTATCTATATACCAATGACAAACCTAGACAGGAAATATTAGCCTATAGTCTACCCAATGATCTTCTGCGATGTCACATGGTCAACGACGAAACGGCTTTTTTAAAATAAAGACAAGTATGGAGAACAGATTCTAAAATTGTCCATATTGGAGTCATATGTATTTATCCATTGTTGTGGCTACCAGAGAAATAACTTTCACTATTCCTAGAAGACGTGTGCACCTACATCGTCATTATCAGCATTACTTTTGCAGCTACTAGTTTCTGGTTTTGCTTCATTTAATCTTCTTAGTACTTACAACTTTTAACAAAACATTTCCATTTTACTTCAATCGACTTGAGTCGTTCATATTACGTAATTCTTTGTTTGTTTGTTAGCTTTACAATGTCCCTCTCCCCCCCCCCTTTTAATCTATATGCACCGTATGAACCAGTTGAAAATCCTTTGTTATCTTTTTGTTATCATTCGACCTTCACATCATCAACTAGAAAAATTATTATAAATATAACCATTCGTTTTGTCATTTCACTCTCCCATCAGCTAAAATTATTTTTTCGCACGGACTTAAGTCTTGGAATATTATAGATATATATTCCTCACGAGGCGACACCAGTTGGAGAACCATCGAAAGCCTAGGAAAACTGGACAGCTGTTTCCTCCTAATGTGGGTCTCTTCAGCAGTACGCACCCACGACTCCACTGGGTTCGAATTCAGGACCTTCAGGTCTATTGGTGAATGCGTTAATCATTCAGCCACTGGGTAGGAGTTCAGTGGTTCATAGCTTCCTACTTCCGTCAATTCATGATATAGCGTGACCATCAACCAAGGTCCTCAGTTAGCATTGGCTACACTTCCAACTGACGGAAACTACCTTAAAAATGAATTGCAAATCAACCCCAAATTACATTTCTGTACAGTGCTCACTAGTGAAGTGCTTCGAGATGGATATCCCGAAGTTATAACGAGGAGCCGTTACCTGTAGGGTAAGCCAGTTAGAAGTGAAGCGAATGCTAACTGAAGACCTTGGTAGATAATCACGCCTTATTGTGAACTGACAGAAGTAGGACCATTTAACTCCGACCCCGTGGCTGAATGGTTGACGCGTTCGTCACGAGATCTGACAGTTCTGAGTTTGATTTCTGGCAGGGTTTTTGGTAGGTACTTCCGTGGAGTCTCATACCAGGATAAAAGACCTTTTCATTCCCCCCAGGTTTTCAATGGTTCTCCAACGGATGTTAGTACGTGGTGAATACAACCTTTAAAATAGTCTCCATAAACCAGAAACTACATACACTTATACGAGTATACAGCCTGAGAGTAAATTCGATGAAAACAGTCCTATTCAATGAATATTTTGTTTTTATGTCACAATGGGATTTATGTTATTATTGTAACTAGTTTTGAAAAGAATAGCTTCATTATTGCTCTAGCTATCTAATTTTTAGTGTTAATCCTTATCTTAAGGCCCCCACTTACTTAATTCATCATGAGTTGTGTGTTATTAGGTAGGAACCAAGCTATTTGTTTTCTTTTTCTAAATAATCTCATTCCGTTTCTTCGACAACCATTTTCATCACACAAAATGTTCAGTTAAGTTCGGTGTATGTTAAGAGCGTTACTATACCCTTGTTCTACCAAACGTTTTGATTCCATTGAAACAATACTATGCATAATTTAGGAAAACAAACTGGGAAAAATGTCTAAAAATGATGAATTATCTTTTTATGATACTGTACCAGAATCTTTCCCAGTTAATTATCGTGACAAGAATAAAGTATATGCGGTTAACAAAAATGTATTTTAAGAGTAGAAATGAGCACCAAGGTAGAATAGAGTTCTGTTTCAGCTCGTTCAGTAAGTAAGTTGCAAAGTAAAACAGCATTGTTTATTGTTTACTGTCCAGTTCTATTCCATACCAAACAAATGAAAAACGAAAGTACCATGAAATATTTGCATTTTAAACAGGAAATTGGAGTAAAATGAGACTAGCTGTTTTCATAAAACCAGAGAATACTCAAACTTAAAAGTCCAAAAAAGTAATGATCGAAGGAGAGTGTAAAGTCACTAACAGTGGTCCTATCAATATCACATGACCAATAGAACATAGTGGGTTATCAATCTCTTAGCTAGAATCTTCGACACAACAGAAACGCGTATGGTAAGAAAATACTTAACTTGGATTTATTGGCCGGAATCCAAAAATGTCATATAGAAGTGGTATCAAGCTAAGTGGAAAGAAAATTTTCTGTAAATTTATGATCATGGTGATCATTCCCACTAGAAAATACAGAAAGTCAATTTTTTAAGCAAAGAAGAAAGGTTTGAACATTCTTAAAAAATGAAATCAGTGTACAGTAGCCATACTGACCAGATAAATAATGCTGCTTAACTGTATGTCTCATCAAATAAATCAACTCAAATAATTCACAAGTGCTTTAGTTTTTCAAATAAGTTAGAGTTGGCAATAGTGTAAGACTGTTTTAACATGTCCTTTTGAGATATAACTTCTGAAAAGCTATATGGGAATCAAAGTAAATTTCGGATTAGTTGCATAGACATTTTCATAACGTGGTGACATTAACTTATGAATCAATGAATACCTACCAGCATATGACAGCTGTTTTAATCATATAGCCTCTTCATTTGGAACTACCAGTTTAATTAATTTCAACTCCTCATTACTTCATTACTTTGAGATCGAGAAGCCATGACGTGTGAATGCAATCGCGTCAGATATGAGGATAATACTGTCGACAGTACTGAAGGTTGTTGAGATCACATAGTGAATTGATAAAAGTAGGAGAGCATAGACCACAAGTTTTTACCCAGTAGTGGAATGAGGACGTGATTTCCATGATATTCAACAGTTCTTCGCTCCATCCCTTATGCAGTCATCGGTGTTTACTTTCCAAAAATCCCAAACTATTAAAGAACGATTTCTCAGTGTTTTTACGTTTATCTTGGTTCTCTAACTTATTTTGGCCAGTGACGACAAATACCCTTAAACAGTCAACTCCATAAACCAGTGAAGTTAATAATTACTTGAATTACTACAATTATTTGCTGCCTGGAGCTTTATGCTTATTGGCTATGAGAAGCCTTGATGGTGTTGTAGAGCTTTAATGACTAAATTAGATAACTATTTTGTATACAGCCATTTTGATCTTTTGTTGTCAAACTTTTCTAAAGACGGCTACTAATATAACATCAGACATCCGAAAAGATAACCAGTCATTTCTATTTCTATGCTGTTCCTTTGTTCATCTGAACGGTTTCGCTTTTTTTTTTATCAAATATTGTTTTATGTGGACAGACAAATCAGATGAAATTATATTTCAAGTTATCTGAACAGAGTAATGCTAGTTAAAATGAATGCAAGCAAAATCTTCATCAAGATAATTATTCGGCTAGGTGCTTGAAATATTTGATCTAAGTTTTAAGCGTATTCATGACTTTATGCATTAAATTAGAAAAATAATCCATAATTATTGTATTCAGTTGGTTTAATTGTTGAACAAGTGTATTCCATTCATTTTGATCAGCCTAGTTGGAAGAGGCACAAATTAAGAGATTAGGTAGCTACTACATGAATTGTTCGCCATTTGTGACTCTGTATATTTCCTTATGAATAACATTTTAAAAAATTGATTCATACAATAAGAATGTTACATGGTCAGCATCAGCGTGAGACCTGACATAACCGCGTAACTGTCCAAGTTGCTATGTTTCACATCAAGAAATCAAGGAAGAATGCACGAAGATGAATTATGAAGTAATGATCAAGACAGTTTCCAAAGTCTGTAGAAAGATGTGGAATGATATCAGGGAGGGAGGAAGCAGTGAAGAAATTCGGAATGGTGAACGAGATAAAGTTTATGTGTGGATACACTTGTGTCATTGCGACTGATTTTGCGCTGTATTATTTCAAGTTTCCAGCCATCGATTCTAATTGTCACTCTAGACCCGAACGTAAAGTACACATTTCTCTTAACTGCTCAGGTCAACAGTGTAGAACTTTATGGACTAGTGTCGTGTCTTAGTCTGATTACCTGCAACTTTCTGTCAATCTGAACTATCATCAGCTAACATTGTGGTATGGGGGAGGACGGTGATTAGGTATGCGTATCACATGTCCCAGACATCTCAATTGATGAAGATTCACAACCTTATTAACTGACTTCACTATTTTGCCATAACTATACACCTGACTCTTACACCACTGATATGTTGGTGCCGAGATATAAAACCAATGCTATGAAAGCAACAGTGGTTGAACAGCTGAAACTTAGTCATATCTTCTACCCTCATTGTCAATGCTTCATAGCCATGTTGTACGACAGAACGAACTACACTGCAGTACACCTAGCCCCTGATAGTCACTCGGATATCACAGAGGTACACTAAGTGGCACAGGTGGGCGCAGGTGAAGTGAGGCTTTTTTATCCTCTGAGAGGCTTTATCGGTCACAGACACACTTCCTACTTCCCAGGTAAATGAAGTGGTCGACGCGCTCAGCCACTTCGTTCCCTATTTCGGATGCAGCGCCAACGCAAACTTTTCCTGAAGTAAGAAACATTCTCATATTGCCAATGAATTTATTAAGATTACTCTGAATGCCATCACCATCTTTAACAAACAGGGCCATGCCATTTCCATTTTCCAGGTCGATTAAACAGTCTTTCGGGAAAAACCCCATCCTGGTGAGGTTAGACCAGAAGAGATAGTTCTTCTTACAACGTTTTTCGAAAAAATAAGAATCAACAGAATGGAAATTCTTTACGGACACCAATCAATAGTCACAACTCATCCGATAATTCACCATAGGCTCAAACATGTCCATCGCAGTTCTGATACACAGTCTTCAAAAGGGTAGTATACTTGCTCAGCACATATTCCAGTAAGTGACACCATCATAAAACTTCCTGATCTACTGGGTAGAATGCCACCTTAATTTCAAGAAACGTAACCGCTATTAGGCACCGGTAAGTATGTCTGTGTCAAGAATGATGTACAGGCTCAATATCTGGTCAAAACACACAATATCAGATCTGAAAACTGCTTGTTTTCTTCATAGTAGCTATTTATTTAAATGTCTAATGGTTGAACAACCTAGAATCCTTGACAGCGTGTTCGGTAGTTGTGAAAGAGACCTATATTTCTGAGGTACTAGGTGGGCATTTGCAGTTATTGTAGCATTCATAAGAAAAAGTGCCTTTATACTGCTTTAAATATAGTACGCTAAAACAGAACAGTTGGTGTAAAAAGCTGAGTTAAGGAAAGCAGAATAGAGTGAAGTATGGAAACTATTGCAGAAAATCCCTTCTTATCTCAACAACATTGTTAACAGAAGTCAAATAGCAAGACATAAATATTTATGGAAGACAATGCAGACCGATGGACAACACAAATAGTAAGAACGATAAGATATTACTGCGTTTATCTTTCAAAATGCATTTCAAAGTAGAATTTCCCTACCATCGGTTGGTTTAATTTCATTTCTCGACAATATGTTGGTAAGACAAGTGTAGTTAAGTCTTTAAAATTAATGGCAAAAGATCAACTATTTATGATTAATTAGCATGGAAAGCTTTCATTATGAGACAGACCATATACATAAAGTAGAATTAATAATCGACATAATTCTCATCGCCTGCCAACTTCATGTGTCTTCGTAAATCTCATAAAACCTACTTTTTGAAAGGTCCTTTATCGTAACTTGGGTTTTCATTGATTGTGCCCTGTAAACCTTCAGAAATTTTGCTTGAGTTCATCTATGGTAACTATTTATGTATGCACATTTCTTTTGGTCTTTAAAAAAGTCCTACTAATTGATCTGTAAAGACCTTTTTCTCAGTCAAACTTCATTTGATGAATACTAGTCGTAAATTGTTCTCCATCTGCGTAAAAGGCATTATCCCTTGATAAACCATATTCATGTGTATCTAGTAATTCACCCGCTCCTGTGGAGCCAGGTACTTCAACCGTATTTAGAGACTGCTGTCAACACGTATACGAAAACATATTCTGGCCTGGTTTTATGACGGCAAAAGGAAATGCATCAGAAGTTCTATCCTTAAACATTTAATCGATTCCAACTATTCAACTGACCCAAACAATGATTTTAAGGTTTTCTTTCGAATTCACTCAAAAATCTCACGTTTCCTCCGTGTTGAACTTCTAAAAACAGAAGAGGCCTTGGCTAGCCATCGACTGAAGCCTAACCTTTGTGTGCAAAAGAAGTATGTACAGTCTGTCTCTACCTTGGCCTTAACTTATTGTTAGTTTGGTGTGCTTCCCCCCTTTTTTGCTTCTTCAGCTTTCCCTTTCTCCAGGTTAATTTCTGTAATCTTATATCATCATTGCCATTTTATTTTTACATTTAATTGTCTCCAGTGTTATTTCATTTGATCTCTTCAATAATCGCAACTTTTAACAAAACATTTAATGTATATATATATATATATATATATATATATATATATATATATCCCTAATTATGTCTGATGACAGTTTCAAAGGCTGTCCATGTAATTTGTCGTAGGAAGGTCACTGGCTCTGCTAGGGTGATGGATTGTGAGGTATGTTGACAATGGACTCACTGCACCTGAGGTTCTAGACAGCAGTCTGGTTTTTATGAAGCACTGCTAAATATCCTGTTTCGTGAAGATTGGTATTTGTGTCAATGTTGTAAGATTAAAATTAAATACCAAATAGGCCACGAGCCAGTTAGATGTGACTTTGACCACCTTACGGCTGAAGTTTCTACGCCAACCTAATTCAATCAGAAGTTGCATTATATCAAAAGACCCCTCAAGACAACAAATAATAAGATAATAAAAACAAATATTTCTCCTTTAATAACAAGTAGCAACAGTACTAGCGTAAATGAAGGCAGGAAAATAAAACCACCCTCAAAAACTGCTTCCCTGTTAGCATACCTTTAGAACAGACCCCAACAGTGATGCATGTGAATCTCACACTCTATAAGTGCAGAATGAAAGGTTCGAAGAAATGTAAGCAGGTCGAAGTGATTAAAAGTGATACATTAGGAAACGGCAGCAACCCTGGAAGAGTAGCTTATCCTGCTCAGCCCAACGGCAAGCCAAATCATAATTTGACCAATTCTCCTCCCACTCGAGAATAAAGCGACCTGAGGCAAATAGATCTCGGTCTCACCACCCTTAAGGCATGGTCAAAGCTACCTACATCTCCTCACTAGCTCGGGCAAATCCTAAAAGTAATTTCCGAAACTGGCAACTCAAGTCCTGCGGGTGAGTACTAAAAAAGCTGAGCAGAAATTGGCCTGCATTCACAGAGAGCAATGCATCCAAAAAGCTAAATTACACCCCAGATCTTAGGTCGCTCATACTCTTTACCGTTAAAAAGAGTAGTGGTTTCTTATTAAGTTATCCTGAAGAGCATTATATTGCTCAGTAGAAGGATGCTTGTAAACGCTTAGAAACCCTGCCCTGTAGCCCATTTCTCAAACGCTTGTCTAGCAACTAGTTCTCCCCTAAAGACTTTCCTGGACCGTTGAGAGTCTGTCTAGATAGTACTCGCAAATCCCAACACATCTTTTTGGAAGATCATCAGCTAGTAAATCACAAACCGTAGGACGTTACGATCAGGCCTGGTAAACCCTGGTCAGTTCAGGAACCTCCGTGGAATTGCAGAAAACTTCACTCCCAAAATCTATTATGTCTGCTCATCACACATGGGATTTCCAAATGTGTGGGCATTGAGACTAATGAACTTGCCCATGACGTAAATTAGTGGACATATCTGGTTAAAAAAACTCCAAGTTGATATGATGGTCTAAAACGTTAACCACCTTACGAGGCCTCTTCATCTCTAAACCATTCACATTACCACTTTGCTTAGAGCAACCCTTGATTCCCCAGAAATTGTCAGAACAAGTGTATAGTCATAGTATAATAAATTGACTACCTTTGTAAAAGATATTAAGATAAGCGAGTGAAAATTCAGTGAAGAAATACAGACAGAGGAAAAAGAAGAACTTGACCTTGACCGACTGACGTCTAACAATCAAATGCTTGAACGATTAACAAGAGGCTTTATCGACCTTGTCCCAGATTAAAAAATCCTGTGCCCATTCTCAGTCACACAGATTGTTGGACTTAGTTAATTTTGGTTCTGGTTCCTTATCAGTAAAAATCTTCACAATGATATGGTAAATTGCTATGCACATGTGTTTATAACTCTGGAGTAAAATCGTGAGGTGTTGTGCTCACTGATGAAATACAAGAGTAACAATTTACTTGGTATACATGACCTTAGTAGTTCAAAGATCTTCCATACCAACTCTGAGGTAGCAAACTTAACAACCAAGAAATTCAAAAACAACTTTTGTCAATTGCAGAGACAACCACATATCTGTCAGACACCTATCTCACATAGGAGTTAGGTCATATGGAGTTTGAACCTTCTATAATTAAGGTAATATTAAGAAACCTGATTCCGAATAAGTTTTCAGGAACTGATGGCATTTACTCAAGAGTACTAAAATATTGTGTGAGTGTTCTGAGTGACCAAATAGCGAACTTTCTTAGATATTCGTTCCTGGAGGGCAGGTTTCCCTTTGGCTGGAAACGGGTAGCTGCCATCGCAGTTTATAAATGTGGTAGCAAACCAACTGTCTCTAACCATAGACGAATCTCCCTGATCCCTTCATTTGCGAAGGTTACGAAAAGAGAGTAACCGACTCACTTCGTGATTACTTGCATGAGAATTTGATCTTAAATGGCTGTAAACATGGGTCCCCACCCGAGATGTCACGCGACACCAAATTGCTCATTGGTTGGGACGGCTAGACTTCCTCTAATGAGCAAAAGTGTCCATTCATCTTGGTTTAATAAACATTTCTAACGAGGTTGACGGGATAAATCATGATGTCCTGTGTTAGAATTGCCAGCTTATGGGTGTACACTGAAAGTTACTAAGTCGACCTAGAGGTTTTCTTTACACTAGGTTTCAGTCAGTTAGATTTGGCTTCTCATCATCTAAATGGTTCTCGATGCTGAGTGGTGTGCCTCACGGTCTTGGTCTACTACTGCTTCTTGTCTTCATTAATGACCCACCAGGACTCCTCAGTTCTCATTCACTATTATGTGCCGATGATCTGAAGATTCGGAGAGAAAAACAGGAGCCAACAGATATTTCGGTCCTCCAGGAAGATCTTTACAAAATCCTTGATTGAACTAAAGAAAACCTGCTCCTTCTCAACACAGAGGAGTGTGGGATAATTGTTGTTGGCAAATATGGGAATAGCCCTGGATCTTATCCGTTGGGCGAAATAAATATCTGTCACCCAAACATCGAAAAAGATCTGGGAGTTACTTTAACTGGCACACTTGGAGCTTCCGTCCATTGTCACCTTGCACCCAACAAAGTCTATGGAGTCCTGGAGTTGCATTCGCGAACTTTAGGTAGCCTAACCACGGCCCTTTTCACCAAAGTGTATGAACTTTATGTTCGTCCTCATCCTGAGAAACCTCACTCTTGATGTCTCCAGACATGAAGAAGAACATTTTCATCTTAGATGCCGTTCAAGGAAGGGCTACGAAAAAGTTATCAGGCTACGGTACAAACCTCACCTGGGCTGGCCACTGCCTTCTAAGCCGCGACCGGCACAATACCGGAAGATGAGAGGTGATATGATCAAGACGTATCACACTGCTTATAGTCCCCTTCATCCTAACGGATTAGTTTTCTGCTTTAGTCAGAAACTCATGAGAGAGTAAGTACAAAGATCCCTGCTAGCTTGCTTGCAGTTAGGATATGTAAACTGTGGCGCTCCATTTCTTTAGAGGTTGTTGCATCTTCCTCATCTGATACTTTCCGAAGGACGTTAGAAGCACATTTAGAGCTTTGTAGTACTGATTGGTTATACTAGAGAAGCTTTCTATCATCTACAGATCAGGAGGAGAAACAATGCTTATGGAGATGAAATTAGTCAGTGATCGATTATCTCCATCTTTTCAGGTTCTTCGGAACCGAAAAGACAACTATGACCATCCCAAACCAAGAACGTATTCAAATAAGATAGATGTAGAACCGTAGGAATCATCGTTCACTACTTCTAAAATACGAAGCTTCAGTTTTGAAATTTAATCAAGTATAATACAAAAAATACATTACACATTACCTTCAAGTTCGTGAATAGTTTTACAACTATGTTCATCCGATAAAAGACCAACAATGAAATGGTTTTCAGGTAGTGATAAGGCACAGACGTCTGTAAGACATGCTATCGTTAAGAATGAAATGCAAACCTTTTGGAAGAGATGGAATATCTATATCTGAACAGGGTGTGGGAGTGTCTCGTCTGTACTTTAAAAAACTGCTACTATTCTAAAACACAAAGAATTAACGGAAAGAATCTGGGAAGCTTACGAATTTCAAACATTTTTTGGATTGTAGAATAGTATAGTTGACAGAGTCTCTCAGCTCAGCGTAACTACTGTCATTTGGCAAAGACACACTGAACGTCCTCAGCTGTTGTAAGAAGACTTTCAAGCTATTTTCTAGCTGTGAATGGTCATTCATCCGTATCACACCAAGACTGCTACATCAGATTGTAGGTTTGAAGACAAGTAGATGTCGCTGAATGGTAAGAGCTAATCAGTTTTTTCTGAATTACTTATCCGTAGCGTAATATTAGTTTGTAATGAACCAAGAATGTGGACACTTTAGTTTATATGTCAGGAGTTTACAGAATATATACATATTGTCTACATATGTGTGTATTTTCATAAGTCTCATCCGTTAGGGATTAGAAATACTAGAGAAATAAACTATTTTTGTGAAATCGATAGAACAGAATTGTCGTTCTTCTAAGAAGTGAGTTTTTCCTGATTACATTGAAAACTATACTGAGGCAAAGTGAATCATTGGAAACTTCATGAATATTGCCTTACAAAAATATATATCGGATCCTTCAAACTTTTTTACCACCTGACAATGTGCTATTAAAAGTTTATCCTTTTTAACCTTCCCTTAAAGTGTAAATGGTAGTGATTTTCAAAGTTTCAGAGATATAACTGAGTTAGTAGTGTGAAAACATGTACAAATATCAAAAAGCAGTTGTATCTCAGTCCATGAACGACCTTCAGAAACAACATCAAATAACAAGGGACTGTTAAATGAGCTTGTATCAAGAAATCTATTTATCTGAACTGAGTTCTAGGTCTTACAAAACTAATCTAGGTCCTTAGTGGATTTTGATGCAGTAGATCTATCTACTCGCCTACTGTAGCTCTGGGAAACCCGACGGGTGATTGTGTTTTGATTAAGTTTGTAGGAAGGTGTATGATTTGTCCTGGGACTATGGTGAAGATGGATCCCTCAGATTTCGAATCACTGGAAAGTTTTTGAACTGGTCTTAAGAGGAAGATAAGGAGAATGGAAAGATAACCACAGAAAACAAAGCAGAGGAAATGCGGGGAAAGAAAAGAAAAAAGAAAATCAACATTAATGGAGAAATCTAGGTGACTTCAGGTAATATAGGAAGCTTCAGTAAGTAAGGTGAAGTCATGCAGAATCAGGGGACGAAAAAGGGCAGGGAAGATTATGGTAGGGATGATGATGTTAGGAACAGTCATAATATTAATATCGGTATGGTGTCGGAAGTCTTAAGACGACTGGTAGGGAAGTATGCAGCTCAGTCGAGTTCGTGATAACAGAGACATTATAAGGGTGTCGGTATGTGGGTTGATATATTGTAGTGCTGCGGAATCATCCGGCTGCTTTCACCCAAGTAGCGTCCCAGCCGGATGACCGTTAGCCGGTTCTCTTCGTGACTGTCCAAACTTGTCATGAAGCTGTCCAAATGGTTGTCAATGAAAATGAAGGAGCTTTCGCCATAATGATTTTTGCGTCTAGAACCCGTGCACCAATACATCTAGTTGTTTGTAATCTATGTATGAGAAAAGTGGGGGCAGAAAGTAGTGATTAAAATGTGAAAATTCAACTAGTTCTGAGCGGGTCTCTCCTACATCTACAACAAGTATTAGGCTAGCTTTAGAGGATTCGGAAAAAGCCGCCTGGGCCGTGTCTACAGGAGGTATATTCCAGGGTTTAACAACTCTTAGGGAATAGGTGCCTGCCAATGTCTGTCGTTTTATGTTACCGCAATTTCGGCAGATATATCCATGGTAGTCTGAGGAGGTGATGAGTGCCAGTGGCCGAAAACTGGAAAAAGAGAAAAGCATGAATGCACAGGAGTTTTCAACCTTTGATCAGTAATTCTGTTCAAGCTGCCAAGGGAACTACTTTTCAGCACTTTTCTCATTTCCCCGTCGCCCTATTTCCAGCCCTGCTTTCTAAATAACGCTTTATACTCCCCTGCAGGTGATCACGACAACGGAAATTGCAGAAGGTTGATCGACCTTATCAGCAACCCCATCGCTCCACTGAACAAACCATGCTACGATTTCCAAGAAAAAATACCTTCAAATGGACAGTCACCACCTCAAAAGCTATAAATGGAAAAAACATAGACTTCCGCGATTACCTTAGGAGTTAAGCCAAACAAAAGGGACTGAACCCAGGAACCTGGAAGCGAGGGCTCGAAAACCACAATTTTTCCTTACCCTCACTGGTGACGTTGAACGTCAGACCGTTTCGGGATAATTTCATTGTCTGGGTGGATCAGATCACTCTGTATCTTGTAGGCTGCTGTCAAGTCACCAAGGCGCCAGAGGTAACCTAGAGATCAGGACCCAGACCCTTTAGCCCAGCCGCGTATGCACATTACTGCATCCAACAAACACCTTTTCTATTTCGTCTCTGGAATTTTTATGGTAGGCTTGCGTCCCTCTTTGTGCATAGTGGCGTAATAACGTCATAAACCTTTAATTGAGGTGGAACATTTGTCTGGTAAAGCCTCACAAAGGGTTTTAAGGTGAGAGCTCCGAGGGCATCTCCCGAATAATTGAGACCAGTTTCCGGCCTGTCCGTTTATATTGTTCCCAGATCCCTCTTTCTGGCCGTGTGAGAAAGCTTAGTCCTTCAGACAGAATAGGATACTTTCTGCGAGTTGCCGTTGCAGAGGAATACTGCCCGCCATTTATCCGGATCGAATGCTAGTCCGCTATGTATGTATTCTCCCCAACTCAAAGGAAAAAGGACCGCAAACGTATCCACTGGGTGATCAGAGTCTTCAGGATTGCTGTCGGGGCGATAAGGCTACCTTCCATTCACCTTTAGGATTTGTTCTGATGCGAACTTGACAGACGCAAAGACCAATCACTAATTATTCGAACTTGTTATATACCCACGAATACGAGACCAAGGAAGAACACGATAGCGTAGTCGGATGGAATAGTATATTTGGATGGTTATGCCAAAATACCGATGCGTTCCAACTAACTGGCTAGAGAGTCGAATACGAGCAATGCAACGTAACACGACAGCGTGCCAAATGGCGAGGATGCTTGACCGGATGCCTTCAGCTTAGCGAGTCCAGTTAAACTATCAAGGTCAGCATCAATGTCGAAGTCGTCAAACCCTAGGCTATTGATTTTGGGGAAGTGTATGACGCTACAGATCACTCCCCCCCTAGTGGGTTCGTGAGGACCCTAAGACGATACCAGCCGGAAGTAAAAACCCAGTGGTTTCTCCACTGGTAAAACTCTCCGATGGGCTCACTGCGTGAGGTGGCCCCTGGTTGTCTGAACCTTATTCTAGGGTGTCGTGGCGATTAAATAAATAAAATACAATAAATGAAATTGTACGTCGGTCGCGGTCATCTGTTCCTTTCGACGTTCCGTCCAGTGCTCGTTGCACCTGGAATATAAATAAAAGTCTTTAATACCACGAAAACGTTGCGTAAAAATGGGAATTATTTATATATAAACGTGTCGAAAAAGAAAAATTTACGCTTATCTTCGCCGTTTTTTTAGTTTTTATTACATGGTAAATAAAAATTGATATAAAAAGGCAAAGTGTACGAGGGTTTGTGCCGGTAAATAAGAAAAATAGTGCCTCGAAAAAAAATGGTTGGCACACACATAGCTAAGTTGAATATGACTTCAGGTACTCTGGGAACCTGACGGTTCGACCTGATCGTGTTTTTTGTTGCGCCGCTGGTTGTTGCAGCTGTGCATTACCAGGCACATCGTCGAGAATTTCGATAATTGAGTCATCCGTCGGCCGGATGTAGCGAGCTGAAACGTCACTTACAATGGGGTTGCCTTCGAAATAAGCTGGTTTCAAACGGTCGATACTGACAGTATCTTCGCGTCCGCCTCGCTCAATTACATAGAATTTCTCATGTCGCTTAATCACTTTGAACGGCCCGTCGTAGGGTGGTTCAAGTGGTCGACGAACAGCGTCGTGGCGAACAAACACGTGTGATGTCTTCTGTAAACTGGGGTGGACGAAAACATCAGTCGTTTGCGGTCTAATCGGAGAAGGCCTAACTGAACGCATTGCGTTTGTAAGCCTAGTCACATAAGATGCCCTATCGGAAACATGTTTGAAAGTTGAAGGGGAAACAAACTCACCTGGTAGGCGAAGAGTGGTCCCATAGACGAGTTCTGCAGGAGTGCATCCAGCATCAACTTTCAACGCGTTACGAATACCTAGTAGGACTAGAGGCAGAGCCTCGGTCCACTGAGGTATGTTTGTAGCTGAAAGGGAAGCTTTCAGCTGTCGATGGAAACGCTCTACCATGCCATTTGCTTGTGGATGGTAGGCTGTCGTTCGGAACCGAGTGCAACCTAAAAGTGCCGTTAGAGCGTGAAATAGTCCGCACTCAAATTGGCGCCCACGGTCGGTTGTGACGTAGGATGGACATCCGAAGTTCGCGATCCATCTTTCGACGAAAACACGAGCAACTGTTTCGGCAGTAATATCTTTAATGGGTACTGCTTCCGGCCATCGTGTGAAACGATCAACACAGGTGAAAAGGTAGGTACATCCATTAGATTCTGGTAGGGGTCCTACAATATCTATATGGACGTGGTCGAAACGCATGTCTGGGGCTAGAAATGAGCCTAAAGGGCTTTTCGTGTGTCGCGTGACTTTACACTTTTGACAAGCTAAGCACGACTGGGCCCACTCCTTAACGTCTTTGTTCATCCCAGGCCAGCAGAAACGTTGTGCGATAAGCCTAATGGTGGCTCGTACACCTGGATGAGAGAGTTTGTGCAACGTATTGAAGACGTTGCGTCGACAACTCTTCGGAACTATTGGGCGTGGTTGACTAGCAGAGACATCGCACAAAATTGCATCCTTGTCTGATCCAACAGGACAAAGTCGCAGTTTGAGAGTTGTGGACGACAACTCATGATGCAGCTCAAGGTCTTCCTTTTGACGCCGAGCTAGTTCAACGAGATCAATACCCTCGATATAGTTTATCGAAGCTATTCGAGATAGTGCGTCGGCTGCGGAGTTGTTTGCTCCAGAAATGTGGCGGATGTCTGACGTGAACTGGGAAATGTAATCCAGCTGTCGCGACTCACGAGGGGAGTATTTGTCAGACGCCGAGCTGAGGGAAAACGTTAACGGTTTGTGGTCTGTGAAAATAATGAAATCACGACCTTCCACAGAATGTCGAAAATGGCGTACAGAACAGTACATGGCTAGGAGTTCCCTACCAAATGTACTGTATCTTGTTTCCGCGTCTTGCAGCCGCCTCGAGAAAAAGGCTAACGGTTGCCACTGGTTGTCAGTCAACTGTTGCAAAACTGCTCCAATTGCTGAATCAGATGCATCAACAGCAATACTCAGAGGAGCATTGGGGTCATGATGCATAAGCATGGTTGCGTTCGAAATGGCTTCCTTGACTTTGGAGAAAGCAAGTCTAGCCGCGTTGTCCAGAGACACGAACTTCGCAGTTCCTCGAAGTAGATCTGTGAGTGGTCTCATGACAGAGGCACAGTTAGGGATAAACCTTCGGTAATAACTTACCAGGCCATTGAAAGTGCGGAGATGTTTCACAGTGGTCGGCTCTGGATAGTTTGTGATAGCCGCCACTTTATCTCTCAATGGGCGTATACCTTTGTTGTCAATGGTATGCCCAAGGAAGCTGAGTGATTCAACTCCTATTTCACACTTCTGTAAGTTAACTGTGATGCCATGTTTTTTGAGTCTTTCGAATGCGAGGTCCAAATGTTTAAGGTGTGTTTCCTTATCTGGACTCGCAATTAGACAGTCATCTATGTAGACATGAACAAAATTCAGACCACGGAAGACGTCGTCCATAAAGCGTTGGAATGTTTGTGCTGCATTCCGAAGACCAAAAGGCATGCGCAGGAATTCAAACAGGCCAAAAGGAGTAATAATGGCTGTTTTCGCGATATCTTCTGCTGCCATAGGTATCTGGTTGTACGCTTTGACTAAGTCGATTTTCGAGAAAATGTTCATGCCGCATAAGGTTGCGGTCAAGTCGTAAACGTGGGGTATAGGGTAGCAGTCCGGAGTTGTTTTGGCGTTAAGCCTTCGGTAATCACCGGTCGGACGCCAGTCGTTGCTATCCTTTTTGGGCACCATGTGCAATGGCGATGCCCAAGGACTGTTCGACGGTCTGATAATGCCCAGTTCGAGCATATGGTCGAATTCATTTTTCGCCGTTTGCAGCTTATCGGGGGCTAAACGGCGAGCTTTGGATGCCACAGGTGGACCTGTGGTTGTGACGTGATGCATAACATTGCTGGTTATGCACGGAAGAGTGTGTTTCGGTTGTTGTAACTCTGGATATTTCTCCAGAACTGCCTGGTAGGACGCGTCGCCTGATTGTTTAGTCCTAACGATGGCTAAACTCGGACCTACATAGGTGGTGCCGCCAATAGATAACTTTGTGTTGTTATCTATCAGTCGTCGACGGCGAGCATCTACGAGTAGATCGTAATGGTTCAGCAAATCTATGCCAATGATGGGCATAGAGACGTCTGCCAGGAGGAAAATCCAGTGAATAGGTTTGCGTAAACCTAAGTTGAGGTAGGCATACCGTCTCCCGAATGTCGCGATTGCCTTGCCGTTGGCTGCTTGAAGATTGAAGGATGGGTCGAGATGACGCTCCTTTGTCGTTGCTGGAAGAACGCTAACTTCTGCGCCGGTGTCGACGAGGTAGCGGACTTTCGTTTTAATGTCGGTGACGTAGAGCAAACGGCTTTTTCCGCCGGCTACGGTTGCCGTGAGCACGTGCCGGCGTGACCGTTTCCCGAGTTCGTGTCCTTCTTAAAACGGCATGGTTTACGACATTTTCTGGCTTCATCCCCGTAAGTGTTATGAAACCAGCACCATTCAGGGTTTTCCACCCTGTTGGGTTTCGTTTTAGGGCTACCACGCGACTTGCTGCGATGCGCCAAGGTGCGTTTCTGTGAAGTGCTACGTGATCTAGGACTTCGAGATCGTAGCAACCGTTTCACAGAGTTGCACAACTTGGTCACCTCCGAATCCTGGCGCTCTGTTTTGTCACAGATAGAATATACGTTGGAGACGGGTCTGCTGGATATCTCCAGTATTTTATCTGCTGAAGCTGCCAGGTCGTCGAGTGGGACTGACTGGAGTGTCACCAACACGGTTTGCACCGGTTGTGGTAGTTTCGAGAGAAATAGTTCTCGGAAGAAACCATCGTCAAATGTTCGTGCACCGATTACTTCTCGCATGCGTGCGAGGACTTCAGTAGCTGAGTGGCTGCCTAGCTCGATGTTACGAAGCAATTCGTCTAGACGTTGGCGATCTGTGAGATCGCTTTTCTTCAAGAGTGCAGCCTTTAGAAGTGCATAAGGGTCACTTACTTCAGGATTAAACATGTTTGCTGTAACAACCTGTTTAATTCTCGCGGTAGTGAACGTATGACAGCAAGAAATCGAGATGAGGATCTGAGACACCCTGTTCTCGAAAATCGGCCTCGGCATACAGAAACCATGTTTCTGCATTGTCTGGCCAATATGGCACGAGTTGGATCGTGTTCGAGGTCGGCTTAATACGAATAAGCTTGGGAGTGTGGTCGGACATGAGAAAGTGTAGTAAATGGATATATAAATGTTATCGAAATGAAAACAATAAACAAATATAAAATGGAACAGGCTCACCAATTCAATACTTGCTATTGGTCGGGATATGTGATCACGTCGGGCTCACCAATTTAGGATTTGTCCTGGTGCGAACTTGACAGACGCAAAGACCAATCACTAATTATTCGAACTTGTTATATACCCACGAATACGAGACCAAGGAAGAACACGATAGCGTAGTCGGATGGAATAGTATATTTGGATGGTTATGCCAAAATACCGATGCGTTCCAACTAACTGGCTAGAGAGTCGAATACGAGCAATGCAACGTAACACGACAGCGTGCCAAATGGCGAGGATGCTTGACCGGATGCCTTCAGCTTAGCGAGTCCAGTTAAACTATCAAGGTCAGCATCAATGTCGAAGTCGTCAAACCCTAGGCTATTGATTTTGGGGAAGTGTATGACGCTACACACCTATGGGACTATCAGGTTCACTATTTAAGGAACTCTGAATTCTGTTATAGTATTGGGAGTTTACTATTTTTTACGGTTTGAACCTTCGCTGATGTTTGCCTTTAGAAAACTGAAGCGCCCCAAAATCAGAATTCATGCATATTCTAATACGGGACAGATGGCAGTAGTATTCAAAATATACGCGATAAATTTTCCCAATTTGAATCACCTCATTGTCCCCTGAATATTGTTTGTGTAGGTGACGAAGGTCAAAAAGGATTCAGTAATCTGTTACAGAGCACATTCAGCATCAGTTGGTATAAGCACGTGAACTAAACCCTCCATACCTACTTCAGTCCCTCTGACAGGAGACCATAACACCGCACACAAGCAGAAGTATGTGCCGGAAATTAAAAAGAGTTGGCAGTACTTCGTTTCTGACCATTCCCTTTTTACCAAATTAATTATATCGCTGTCTTCTCGCATCAAATTTCGTGGACCGATCCGAGTTGCATGTACTTCCTTTTCCCCTAGACTGGGGGATTTTACTTGGAGTTTGTGCGAGGCTAACTCCTCGATACCATTGTCTCAGAGATCCTCCGTACCTGTAGCCATAGAATTTGTGGAACTAGGTTCCCACATATATGTTGTACCGCTCGTCAACGTTCATCCACATCGTAGCGTCAAAAACTTCCCCAAAATCAATAGCCTAGGGTTTGACGACTTTCGACATTGATGCTGACCTTGATAGTTTAACTGGACTCGCTAAGCTGAAGGCACCCGGTCAAGCATCCTCGCATTCGGCACGCTGTCGTGTTACATTGCACTACTCGTATTCGACTCTCCAGCCAGCTGGTTGGAACGCATCTGTATTTTGGCATAACCATCCAATTATACTATTGCATCTGACTACGCTATCGTGTTCTTCCTTGGTCTCGTATTCGTGGGTATATAACAAGTTCGAATAATTAGTGATTTGTCTTCGCGTCTGTCAAGTTTGCGCCAGGCCAACTCCTAAATCATTATGTCCTGTGTTAGAATTGCCAGCTTATGGGTGTACACTGAAAGTTACTAAGTCGACCTAGAGGTTTTCTTTACACTAGGTTTCAGTCAGTTAGATTTGGCTTCTCATCATCTAAATGGTTCTCGATGCTGAGTGGTGTGCCTCACGGTCTTGGTCTACTACTGCTTCTTGTCTTCATTAATGACCCACCAGGACTCCTCAGTTCTCATTCACTATTATGTGCCGATGATCTGAAGATTCGGAGAGAAAAACAGGAGCCAACAGATATTTCGGTCCTCCAGGAAGATCTTTACAAAATCCTTGATTGAACTAAAGAAAACCTGCTCCTTCTCAACACAGAGGAGTGTGGGATAATTGTTGTTGGCAAATATGGGAATAGCCCTGGATCTTATCCGTTGGGCGAAATAAATATCTGTCACCCAAACATCGAAAAAGATCTGGGAGTTACTTTAACTGGCACACTTGGAGCTTCCGTCCATTGTCACCTTGCACCCAACAAAGTCTATGGAGTCCTGGAGTTGCATTCGCGAACTTTAGGTAGCCTAACCACGGCCCTTTTCACCAAAGTGTATGAACTTTATGTTCGTCCTCATCCTGAGAAACCTCACTCTTGATGTCTCCAGACATGAAGAAGAACATTTTCATCTTAGATGCCGTTCAAGGAAGGGCTACGAAAAAGTTATCAGGCTACGGTACAAACCTCACCTGGGCTGGCCACTGCCTTCTAAGCCGCGACCGGCACAATACCGGAAGATGAGAGGTGATATGATCAAGACGTATCACACTGCTTATAGTCCCCTTCATCCTAACGGATTAGTTTTCTGCTTTAGTCAGAAACTCATGAGAGAGTAAGTACAAAGATCCCTGCTAGCTTGCTTGCAGTTAGGATATGTAAACTGTGGCGCTCCATTTCTTTAGAGGTTTTTGCATGTTTCTCCTCTGACGCTTTCGAAATTAGGTCTGAGGGTGACCTATGAGCATGTGTAGACCCGGAAGCAGTCATGTCGTCTGTTCAGCCTGCGGAATCATGTCCACTGGTGCACATCCACCCTTCTATGAAGAACACGCAGTTGGATAATGGTTTTCAATGCCAAGTGTTGCTGGCCGTTTGAAGCACACTCTTCTGCCTTTCCTGCTGCTTGGGAACTCAATTTATGTGGAACCGGCGGAGGAATTTGAGGTCCGGTATACATTTATTTTCCGGTGCACGGAAGTATCACTTCAAACTTCTTTCTGCTCCTTCCATGACCCCATTTATGCTTCTGCAAATGAAGTCACACTACTTGTCACTTTTCTTCAGTCTTCCTTCAGCCTGTTAATGCAGGCTTTCTTATTCCTTACCAAGGTTGATACCTCATGGCAAAAGCCTAGGAACCACAGCAGCTTGCAACTTATCTACAAGTGATATCCGTACTTCTCCATGTCCTGACTGATAGCGTAAATAGTGCGATTATGCGCATAAAACCTGTATTGGACGTCAGTATGCAGCTGGTGCCTTACCTGCCGGTATATTACCCTCGAACAAGTCTGTGGGGATACTGCCCCACAACTGGATTCCGTTTCCGCAAATAAGGTCCACATAAGCACTCATTCGAAGTGGCTACCTTCTTACACACTGCTGTGCATGCGGACTACCCAGAACACAACATCCATATTTCAGGAAGACAATTTCGGCAGACGTCCTTAACGCCTTTGCGCCATCCACAACAAACTTTCACGTGGAAGGAGTCTCACCCATTATCCACCTAAGGGTGTCTAACATCCCCATCGCATCTGCCCGTTGATCTCGCTTAGTCCATCCAAATATAAGTGGGTGACTTTTATCGATGTCGTACGCCACAATAAACTGAAACAGCTTATAGCTACGTTTACAGTCACTGACGTAAACATTGACCCACTTCCTCTTGCTTGTATTACATGCTAGGTCGAAGCATACAACGTCTGGAAACCGCTAGTGGGTGTCGATTTGGCCGGCACTGCTGAGTCACATCCGATCCACCTGGTGACTCTCACCAACACACTGGGTCAGCAGACGGCCAACATTCCTCAATTTATTAAACACTTTTCTTCGGGATTTACGACCTGCAGATTAAAGGTTACTTGTTAGATAAGTCACATGGCATAATTTTACTGTGGACAAGTCTCCAGCCAGAAGTTGCGTCTTTCATAATAACGTTCTTCACATGCTGCATGATACTATCAGGTTCTGACCCTAGAGTCGGCATGGGTTAAAGAGCTTTCCGTTCTTCCCTCGTTAATCGTCTTCACCATTGATATCCCATGCGATAATCCACGTCGTATGGATGGCTGAGCACCGTCTCCTCACTTGGAAAATAAAACGACTTAATTCAAACCGTATTCGAATTCTAGGTTGACAACTAATATGCCTTGATCCAGAACGTCACCTCAAACACAACTCTTAGATTACCCCAATATCTGCTGTTTGGTACCTTCTGACCCCTTTCTGCTACTAGATATGCATACCAACACCAATTAGTGGAACTTCAGATTAGCGTACACCTCATTACGATGACATTCTCTAACAACATAATGAGTGCCCGTCATCTGAATATTGTGCTAAGTGATTTCAAAGCATACTTCCTGGAATATATTCATCATCCCTTTCACT
Organism: Heterobilharzia americana; assembly: GCA_944470555.2. Taxonomy (NCBI): domain Eukaryota; kingdom Metazoa; phylum Platyhelminthes; class Trematoda; order Strigeidida; family Schistosomatidae; genus Heterobilharzia; species Heterobilharzia americana. The sequence goes on along the minus strand of OX104129.1, from coordinate 55,594,090 downwards.
TGACTCCAGGCAGCAAAATGTCTGGTTTGCATAACCTGCCTAAACACCGTAGACTTGTCCCCAAATGTTGCACCAGCCAGGCCAGAACTGCTCGTAGAGGCTTGTGGCGTCATACACTTCCCCAAAATCAATAGCCTAGGGTTTGACGACTTTCGACATTGATGCTGACCTTGATAGTTTAACTGGACTCGCTAAGCTGAAGGCACCCGGTCAAGCATCCTCGCATTCGGCACGCTGTCGTGTTACATTGCACTACTCGTATTCGACTCTCCAGCCAGCTGGTTGGAACGCATCTGTATTTTGGCATAACCATCCAATTATACTATTGCATCTGACTACGCTATCGTGTTCTTCCTTGGTCTCGTATTCGTGGGTATATAACAAGTTCGAATAATTAGTGATTGGTCTTCGCGTCTGTCAAGTTCGCACCAGGACACATCCTAAAGGCTTGTCAAGTCTCCACAAGTCTATGAAAAAGGATAGGTAAAGCATTCTCATTGTCAGACTCCCGGCTAAACGATGATTAGCAGCAATGGAACGTGTTGACATTCGCACCAGATTTCCAAAAGCCAGATAGAGGCTGTAGACTTTGAAGTAATTCGATGATCGGGGGCAGCACGTGCAGCATCAGGACTTTCTTAACGGTTAACCAACTGCTAACACAACAAGAACAACATAACGTGGTTAGATCTACATTAACTCATTAACATAACATGAAGAAATACATTTCAAAAAAGAAATATGCAAAGGACACTCTTTTTGTAACTGATCTTTGTCTCCAAACATCACAAACAAAAGAGCAGTTAATAAAACAGGCAACCAACGAAGATGGTATCATAAACGGGCATAACTGAGTAAAATTCATAAGATAAGAGCGTCAACTACGTCTGCAACTTTTATAAATCAACGAAAAACTCGTTAGCACGCAACCAATCGTCCAACATGGCCTATCAAGATGGCTAGAAGTGACCTTACAATGGTCACAAGACAGCATTCTGATTGGTTTCCAAGTCGTAAGGCGCTTGTTCAATTTGGCCTGTAGGATAACGGTGGACAACGGCAGTTCACCGGGAGTGGTGTTAATATGGCGAAATTTGGGGCCAAAGTTAAGGAGTTACGCTTCTTGGTTGCGCAAACCAGTCCTTCTAGCGCTGGAATTAGGTTTGTCGAGTGACTTCGCTCCATTTGAACAGTTTTTCATACTGTGTATACCGGTTGTAGCTCGTGGCCATAGCCGACTATTGGTTGGTTTGATATTCGTCGGTACATGGTGCTGTAGTCGAGTTTATAAATGTCCTATCTAAGTCCCAGTCAACATTTTTACGGGGAATAAGAAGTGCAGGGCTAAAAGTGGGACAGAACACAGGTTAAAAACTCGGTGAAATCTTGCACAATCCCGCGTTCTTCCCCGTTTTTTCATTACGATATGCAAAATACCCCCTTGTTTTTTTTCCGCGTAAATATTGGCTGGGGTGTATTATAATTAACCCAGCTTCCTTTTCTAGAGCATTATATATGGCCGTCTTAACATAGTTTTTTCCATTAACTACTTTTATTTGACGTTAATGCAGTGCCGATCCCGTTCAGAAGGTATTATCATGAAATAAATTTTACTAAGGCTGATTGTATATGATGTGCGCTTTGGGACATACGAGGATTAGTTGCGGTAATTCCCCTGCCTGTAGTTTCATATTCAAGGGCTTAGTAGCGGTTATTCGTGATGACTTCAAGTTGTCAGTTAATTGCTGGATGGATGCTGGCAGAGGCTTTTAAAACCTGTAGTCTTTTTAAAAGGAATCCCTGAGTTTTGACGAAGTTATATTCCGGATTTTGTACTCAACATGTGTAGGACCTCATTTAGAGTGTGATCTAATCAGTGATTCTATGCTTCAGAAAGCGTGTGCTCTTGTGATAGCTACAGGGGAACTAGTTTGAGGACTATAGGGTCTGAGATCCTAGGTTTTGTAACTATCATGTCTCAGTGGAGCTCGGGAACAACCAACGCAAGACATTCGCTCTCTGTCAGGTTGTGAAACGCAAGTAAACACGCTCAAAACTAGCTGTATTCCCCGACCTGAATGCTGCACTTGATCCCATCGGTCGAGGGGTTGAATGGCGGTGTCTGTAACTGAAGGGGGTGCTGAGTGAATACATCACTCTGTCGAAGGCGCTCACTCGAACACCTGTGGGTGCGTTGGAGCCTAAGGTGAGTTATCAAGTGAGTTGTGTACGTCAACTGGTGTCCGTCAGTGATATCTACTCCCTCCATTTGTATTCAGTTTTATCAGAAACGTGCTTCTATGTGTTTCCCTCTTGTCGTCTGACTACGTGGATTGATCCTTAGTAGATTTAGAGAATGCTGATGGTGTATTCTTGCTAGATAAAGATTTAGAGTTTCTGAACACCGTCAGCAGCAACATAAAAGTGCTTGGTATGCATTTCTCGTGACCTAAATTGTTGCTCCAAAACTGGTTTTCAGCGGTGTCCCGTTTAGCAATAGTAAGTGAGGTAGTTAAGTGCGTTGAACACCTCACTTACCTGGGATGTCATATCAGCTGTAGTGGGCCAGTGACTGACGAAATCTCTGCACGGATAACAAAAGTTCGAAAAGTTTTCACCAACTTACGCTCTGTTGCGCCGCCGTGACATTCTGTAGCCCATTAAGAGTTGAGTATACTGTACTGAAGTTCGCTCTGTTGTACTCTATGGCTGTAAAACCGCCATGGAAGGTAGAGGACATGAGGTGACTTTAGGTGCTCGACCACTGTCGCTTTTGTAGCATAGATCGTGTGTAGTGGAGCCACCATGTTAGTAACGTAAAGGTCAGTTGGGGATTTTTGGGGAGATGGTAGTCAGTTGATGAGGTTGTAAAGTTTTTTCGACTGAGGCGGCTGGAATATGTGTTGCGCTTGCCTAGCTGTCGTCTGTCTCATCGCGCTTTGTCGGCTGAAGTAGGTTCAGGCTGCGTAAGGGTAAGACGTGGCTCATGGAAAACATGATAGCGGTCTCTGAAGTCTTTGACTGTTGATCTGAGCTGTGTAAGGAAATGTAAACCTCCCAGTAGAGTTCCACGTGAGAATCAAAATCGGTGTTTGAAGACTAGAAAATATGGCTTCAGAACCTATGAAAAGCTTTCAGTTTTGCTGCAGCAGGTAGAGCGTTCAGATGTAATTATAATTGCAGGCGACTTAATCACTCAAGAAAGCTGAGCTAATCGAAAACGCGTCTTAGGGTTATTTTTGGAATCCCATGCAAACGGACCGACAACGATGATCGTCTGTAGCAATTTTGTTGCGACAAACACTTGTTTCCGGCCAGTACTAACACTAAGCATAAGCAGACACTGTCCCATAGGATTCACCGACATCAAACCAACGATGGACGCAGACAAATCATATTGCTATAAACCATCTTTGGAGAGGATCAGAAGAGGTTTGTCACTGCTTATGGAGTTCCTGTATGGACTCCGATCATGCACTAATACGGGAACTTGTATATCTGCATCTTACTGGGTGCAAATAACAAGTGGGAGTGAAGTCTGTAGATGCTCGATTGGAAGTTGAAAACGTCGAGTGTGTCTAACCTCCTTTCGAGAGCCAAACGTTCGGACGTAGTGGTTGTTGCAGGTGCCTTCAACGCACAGGTGGGTAGACTGAGTGAGGCAGAAAGGCACTTAGGTGGCACTTTCGGAATCCTGGCTGAACGTACAGATAACGGTGATCGCCTATTACAACTATGCTCAGATAACCACCTATTTTTAGCTAGTACCAATTTAAGGCATGAAGAAAGACATTGTCTGACGTGGCGCCCACCAACCTCAACTCAGCGATGGACACAGACAGACCACATTGCTATTAGTCGTCGCTGGAGAGGGTCGGTGGGAGACTGCTGCTCCTTCTGGAATACGTACTTGGACAGCGATCATGCGTTGGTCCGAGCACGTATGTGCCTGCGTCTCAATGGACGTAGAAAAAATTTGGCAACAAAACCACCATGAGTACTGCTGGACAACGGAAACACCAAAGCCATGTTCATTGAGAAGTTGGCTAGGCAGTTATCGGGACAGAAGACTGTCACTCATCCAGTCTGCTGTAAAAACAGCACCGAAGATTGTAACTGACTCCAAAATAGTAGCCAAAAAGAGCCAGTGGATATCAGCAGCTTCTTCCAAACTAATGGATGCACGTGAACGCATCCCTGCTTGCAGGCTCTGAGTACAATGAAGAGCGAGCGCAACTTAAAAGTAGACTGAGAAAAAGTCTTCGCAACGATCGTGAACAGTGGTGGGCAGCGAAGGCTAAAGAGATGGAAAAGGCAGCGGCGATCGGTAATAGTAGACAGTTATTTAGACTTGTTAAGGAGACTAGGAGGAAAAGGTCAGCAACAGTTAGTGAGACTATAGCAGAGAAGGACGGATCTGCGACTCACTCACAAAGGAGACAACTGGGACGATGGGCAGAAGAACAGTTTAACTGGTCCCCAGCCACCATTGCGTTGCCCGCTATCCAGTCGGATCCTGAATAGGACATAGAGATAGGTCCCCCAACACTAGAAGAAGTTGAGAAAGCGGTAGGTAACCTGAATCGAGGAAGGGCGGCAGGACTAGACGGAATACCTGCTGAGGTATACAAGAATGGTGGTAGAGTGTTCTTAGTCAGGTTAACGGAAGTGTTAACCAGTATATGAGAATCAAATACGATCCTCTCTGACTGGTCTGAATCACTGGTTATTCCAGTCTTCAAGAAAGGCGAGAAGTCCTCTTGTGATAACCACAGAGGAATCAGCCTGACGAGCATAGTATCCAAAATCCTAGGTTCTATAATTCTCCGACGCCTGAGTGGAGCTTGGGGAACAGCAAGCCTGAGAAACGTCACACGATGTTGGCTGAAGCAGGTTTACGCTGGAGAAAACCAGGCAGGATTTAGACCTGGCCGCGGGTGTATTGACCAAATATTCACACTGCGCCAGGTTCTGTAACATAGGTACGCTTACAGACACCCGACAATAGCTGTATTTCTCAACTTGAAGGCGGCATTCGTCTCCGTTGATCGAGAAGTCTTATGGCAATGTCTCTCAGTGAAAGGCGTGCCGAGTAAGTACATCACCTTATTGAAAGCTCTCTATTCCAACACTTGTAAGCATGTTAGAGCCTATGGTGAGTTGTCCGGGGAGCTATGCTCATCGAGTGGTGTCCGTCAAAGATGCCCACTGTCTCCATTCTTATTCAATTTCATCATAGATATTCTTATGGTGGTCTCCCTCTCGTCACCTAATTACACAACTGTTGACCTAATCAGAGGAGAATTTTCGTTAGACCTAGAATATGCAGATGACATGATATAGTCCTGTTAAGTGAAGACTCTGACAAGATGCAGAGTCTTCTGAAAACTTTGAGTGGAAATTTGAGAATGTTAGGGATGTGGTTCTCACCGCCGAAATGAAAATTTTTGCTCCAGGGCTGGTCTTCAGCGGTGCCGCGGCTAACAATAGAGAGTGAAGTGGTTGAGTGTGTTGACCACTTCATTTACCTGGGAAGTAGGATCAGCCCTGGTGGGTTAGTTGCCGATGAAATCTCTGCACGGATACAGAAGGCTTGATTGGCTTTTGCCAATTTACACCACCCATGGCGCCGCCATGATATCCGTCTGTCTACTAAGGGTCACATGCACTGCACAGCAGTCCGTTCTGTTCTACTGTATGGCTGTGAAACATGGCCATTGAAGGTGGAAGGTATAAGAAGGCTTCAGGTGTTTGACCACCGTTGCCTTCGTAGTATAGGCCGTATTCCGTGGTGTCACCATGTGAGTAATGTAGAAGTTAGGTGTAGTGTTTTAGGGAGTAGAGGTAAATCTGTTGACGAGGTTATGAACCTTCATCGATTGAGATGGTTGGGACACGTACTACGTATGCCTAGTCACCGATTGCCTCGTCACACAATATTGGCCGAAGTAGGTTGAAGCTGGAAAAAGGCCCACCGAGGTGGCCAAACTAAAACATGGCACAAATGTATAAAGTGTTTGACTGTTGGTTTGAGCCATCTAGGACGATGCAAACCAAGTGGTTGGGGTCCGCAGGACAAGAGGAACCAATGGTTGGTGACTGACTCTAGGTGATATGACTCAGAACCGATGTCAGTGGCGCAGATGTATACATACGTTATCCTCCTCCTTCACCTCATTACCTTTCTACTTGATTTACTGATATGTGGTGTGGCAACTCGTACCGTTACGCAGTAATGCCTGGTCCTATGTTAATATTGATTGATTAAGGGGGTAAAAGATAGCTAAGCATTTATCTGAACATGACAGTGATGCTGATCATGAGGAAACCTGGCGTGATATTCACTGTCGTAGAAACAGTGGTAAGGATAGTTGGGTTGGTAACCTAGAACTGTAGGTTAGCGAACGTCAAGAGATATCGGCAGCATCATGCTAACTGGTTGGTGCGAGATGACTGATTCTAGTTGTCTTTGACCACACAGAAGAGTGGAAGCAGAAGAAACGTGAGTTGACAAGGAGTCTTCGCGTCTATCGAGAGCATTGGTGCGTGATGAAAGCAAGAGAGATAAAGAACGCATTAGTGTTGGGTAACACTCGCCAACCCTTTAGGTTTATTTGGATACTGGAAAGAGGAAGACGATGGTGAGTGAAACCCTGACGGGAAAGACTGGAAAGCTGATAACCTTGAAGGACAGGTGGCTAGAACGTTGGGCAGAACACTTTCTAGCACAGTTCAAGTGGCCTTCAGCAATGCTTGAGTTGCCCAACATCCAGCCTTAACCCGAATCGAACGTAGATGTCGATTTTCCAACTTTCGTTGAAGTTGAGAAGGGTGTATTGAACGTGAAACGATGCAAAACAGCAGGACCTAAGAGGGGGGAGATAGGTTTCAGACTTGGTCTCAAGTGTATCAATCAAATATTTAGGCTTAACCAAATCTTACTACAGGAATACTTACCAGTACCCGACACTAGGACAATTTGCTGTAGCGTAGACGGTTAAGAAATTTTTCAAGCAAACACTAAACAGTGGACCTATGGTATGGGTGGTGATTGCTACTTTAGTTATATGGACTCATTTATATGTTGATCTGTAAGTCGGGTACTAAAGTTACTACATATATTGTTTCAATTTTCATACAAATTTTAGGGACTATATTATTTAATGGACGATGAAGTATCTAAATGACCACCACTGGTGTAAAGGTTTTGATTATTGATTTGAGCATTTGACTCTCAATAAGTTCTCAGTTAAAGACCTGCTCCACCCACTTCGCTATAAGCAACTGGGTAGTATCGTAGGCCTACAGATAATGATTGTAACTCAGTGTACTACATGAAACTGTGTATACTTGAAAGAGCACAACTTGGGCACAATGATAGAGTATAGTTCCATATTTGGTATGGGGCACAGTGATTCAGCATTATTTTATACTATGTGCCATATGGAATAAGCAGTCTAACTTGAAATTGTACCTCATTGAGTTACATTATTATGCTGGTACACTATGGGCACTAACGATTGTACCACAAATTCAGCGATAACTATATGCAATAAAAATAAAGGATTTAACTGCCTGGTAGGCAGGCTATATAAATTGAACAAAATTATGCCAGTCACTATACTTGATGGATGAACTCATTTTATCTTTCTTAAAATTTTGCAGGGACTACATCCTTCGTCATTATGCATCTCTCAAGTCAGCTAACCCACATGTGAAATTTATGGTTCGTGAGTCAGAAGGTATTACACCAAAAGTGTTTGCTCGTTACGGTTTGTTTATTTGTTTACTTACTGTAATTTACCTCCTCATAGAAATGGGAAAGGAAGCCTGTATTTCGATAGCGAATAATGGAGCTGATGAGATAGCTGAAAAATTAAAGTTTTTAAACCGAACATAATGTGTTATTTTTAGTGAATCCCATATAAATAAGTATTTGAGTAAAAGTAGTTATGTGAATAAATGATATTATTTATTTTATTCATTTCTTATATAAGTACGAGAAAGCCAGTAGACGAATATTTTGAAGTGGTTTGTCTGCAGACAAGGCATCGATTTCTTAAGTTCCTGCTGATTCTGAAGTCCACATACGTGTAATATAAACCTACACGAAGTCGCAATACAGGATATTGAAGATTTCGTCATGGTTTAGCAAGTGAAATGGCAGATTTACTTCTTTTTCTAATCTAAAGTAATGCAGTAACTGCCTGAATCGGTAGTTGACGAAGGCTTATTAATTTATCAGTCCACTATTCTACGTGCATCACTTATGAGCTAAAACGAGTGGAAGATAATACTGTAAGAAATTGTGATTCAGAAAAGTATGTATGAATGTTTGTTAGAAAAATATGACAGTCTCTTTATGATTTAACCTTTCTTCAGTTTGGTGAACGATCAGTCAATTTAAATTCTTAATCTGCAAATGAGTTTTCGAAAGCATGTACCTTGGGATTGTTAGAAATAGAAGATATATGGTCATCCCTTGGTAATCGTACACGGAAAAATCTCATACGAAGAAAGGTTTTATCAGTTTCTATGGCAGAGTCTTGTACAGGAATAGATGGAATCTTGTCATGCTTGTCGACTGCATACATAGTGAATCGATGGACAGATTAATTATTCAAAATCAGCCCTTCTGGTAGAAAGGATCGGATAGGGAGTAAGTGAGCGTTAAGAAAGTAATTTGCTCAATAGGTTTGAAAGTAAATTTGTCTTTTACACTTTCGTCACATAGGCCACCAACAATTCTGACAACTAACATGGCAGGCCGCAGTTGGTTACCGGTTGCCAATCAATTAACTGATTGCATTCCTGCTGTTTACCAGCTGCAACTTGAATGTTTGAGTCGTAATATCGCACCGGAATCTTTTCGCGAGCACTAGTCTCAAGTTTGCCTATTTAGAGGGTTTACGCATTATAATTAGGGCACGAAGTTTATCTGAACAATATGATGTGTTTATGCAATACATTTTGAACAACCTGCTCACACTTTACTTGTCAAGTGAGTTTATAATAAATCGAAGAATGAGAAGGAAAATATAAGAATTAAGATGGTAGGGGGTAAAAATTAAGAAAGATGAGAACAAAAAATGAAGAGTGACATAGTTGATCCTGATCTTGGAAAGAAAACAAGGTTCACCAAGGTAGTTGTAGTTTACGAACAAATTGTTTTTGTACACAATGGTGGTTTCAGTTTGTTTGTGGCTGTGGTTTCCGCAAATCTCGGTATACGTCCCTGACTGTTTCTATATAAAACTTTGAACATTAATTTTGTGACGTTTTTCTATAATATGTTTAGCTACAGATGAGGGTTGCCTTCCACCTGCGCTTATCGAAATTTCACACTCCATTTATTGATGAAGCCACTTAGATGCACGTTCTCCCGCCCTCAGCTGCATGCCTAATTACTCCTCCCTATGTATGTGTGACCACACACATATGTAGACTGGTAAACACAATGAGATATGATGTAATCATTGATGCACTGTTTTTCCCCAGTAATAAGATTAGCTGTATGATCTGTTTTCCTAATGGCTGATATTAGCCTACGTCTCAAAGTTATACTATTCAACTTCCCTCTAAATGCAGAGTGATAGTGACGCTTTTCTTAGGAACCGTGTATAGAGTTACTTTCGGTGCTACCTAACTTCTACACCAGTTTTAAACGTCAACTGATATTCGTTTTCCATGAGTGTTTTGGTCAGTAATTTACTGTCTTCATCCATCGTATGTGATGTACAGATCCGATAGATCCTATTAAACAGGTATTTTATTATATCGTTTGTATTTAATCGGACAAAAGCTGTGAAAATTGTTCTGTCTGTGTAGGCTTTCTGTAGACTGAGCGTCTTATTGAATCATCTCGTCAACTCAGTAGTACGTGTATGAATGGCAGATGATTATTATTCTCTTTCTCACAAGTCAAACTGATATGATACGGTGTTCAGTCTTTTTACTAGACAAGCCACATCCTCATGCTTCTCACAAATCTCTATGATATCATCGACATACCTCTATCTCTTGTAAAGAGGAACTTTAGCGGTGGAACCACTAGCCAGATTTCCGATATATGACATAAATATCAACTAGTAATGGTTGTCTACTTGTCAAAAGCGTTCACCTTAAAATGTGAAATGAACTTTGTCGGCACCCAACAATGATAGTTTTCTCAGAAAAGTTGGAGTAATAAGGAATGAGGCACTTCTAGAAGATGTATAATTAAAAAGAATTTTAATAGTCGTGGGCAAACAGTAAAATTTCTGGTCAGAGACTGGGATACAGTCGCTGATTCGACCAATTAAATTTTCAAACTGTGCATATGTATGGAGTTTGTTGACATTTTCAGTGGTGTCGCAGAAGTTGGAATACATAGACTAGGTCTCTAATTTTAGCCTGGAAAATAAAACTGATGTATGTTTAAACACAAACCTCATTGAGTTGTCAAGGCATTCATGGTGGATTTGAAAATATTGTAAAATCTCAAAGCACTAAACATTGTTATCGAAGACAGTTGGATTTATTGATGGTGCTGCATTCTCTGAGTTGGACAGTTTAGCTGTGAATCTGTCATTATCATTCTCTATATCATTGGTACAAACTTGTGAAAAGAGAGTTATGAGGATTTCTCTACAGGTGGCCTTAGTAGCTACTCCTGACGACTATGGATGATTACTTTTTTATACTATCAGTTTTAGAAGTCTGAATCATTTGGTAGAATCATGTGACCACTATGTTGACTCTCCGACTCAGTTTTCGGTAAAGATTAAAAACGATTAATATTGACAGTGGCAAACTGGTGGTGTCTTCTGACCTCAATTGAGTCGAAACTACTTTAGGATACAACAACACTTCTCCTAGCCAGCCATAAGCATCTTTCGGCACACACATAACTACAAGTTTTGATGGAATAAAGTGGCTTATATACTATAAAATATTTCAAATTCAACGGAAAGCTACAAGCATACAAATTGAACAGCAACAGGATCGCCTATATCCGGACATATTCCGTTGACAGCAATGCAAAGATTGCTAACTGTCATCTTGCATTTGATTAAACAAAAACTTTGGGTCCGGTATGCAGTCGAAACGAATTGGAAACCGTGAGGTAATCAATAACGTCTTTGATGACGAGACTCAAAACTGCTTAGGAATTAAACAACGTACTTATGGTTTTTGATGTTCTGATCACCAAGACAATTTCAAAAAATTGGTAACTCAACTATGTTAAAGATCAGCGCATAGTGATAAAATTGTCAACTGCAGTAGCAACGTGTGAAATGTGTTGTTTAAAAACATTGTTTAAGAGATCGAAGATACACTATTGTACATACAATTTACGGTAGAAAGAAAATTATTTAATAGCTATCCTCTGGTCAATCATACAATTTTATCAAAACATGTTTTTCAGGTGCAACTTCGACCAAATAGTCATCTCTGAAAGCACCAGGCCGATTATCGTACCAGGTAGTTGGGAACGTCTTGGAGATCGCAACTAAGTTGTCAAAGCCTTTTGAAATCGCTGCAGCCGATATGCCTGCAAAATACCTTCGCCCAACATAATGTAGGCGAAAGGGCAATCTTGAACGAAGACAAGCCATATGTGTTATATATTAAATATGTGAAGAAACGCTGTATCCCGTAGGGTAGTCATGCTTTTTTGTCCTGCACAAAAATCAATTACCAGTGAAAGGTCAGTGTACATCTCCGCCTACGCACCGTCTGCAGTTTGGATGAATCAAAGGACGAATTTTATCGAAAGTTGTCAATTTTGCTACATAAAGCAGAATATTCACAGACGGTCATAATAGCAAGCAACTTTGAGGCTCAAGTAGGAAAGCTGAGCTAATGAGAAAGGTATATATCGGTGTGTTTGAGGAATCCCATGCCTACGAACCGACAACGATGATCGTAAGTCACTAGTTGCTGAATAGCAGTAATTCAAGCACAAGGAGACGCTTTTCCATCGGATTCACCGACATCAAACCAACGATGGACGCGGACAAATCATATTGCTATAAACCATCTTTGGAGAGGATCAGGAGAGGTTTGTCACTGCTTATGGAGTACCTGTATGGACTCCGACCATGCACTAGTACGGGAACTTGTATATCTGCATCTTACTGGGTGCAAATAACAAGTGGGAGTGAAGCCTGTGTGTGCTCGATTGGAAGTTGGAAACACCGAGTGTGTATTTAAGGAGGTAGAAGATAGCTAAGCATTTATCTGAACATGACAGTGATGCTGATCATGAGGAAACCTGGCGTGATATTCACTGTCGTAGAAACAGTGGTAAGGATAGTTGGGTTGGTAACCTAGAACTGTAGGTTAGCGAACGTCAAGAGATATCGGCAGCATCATGCTAACTGGTTGGTGCGAGATGACTGATTCTAGTTGTCTTTGACCACACAGAAGAGTGGAAGCAGAAGAAACGTGAGTTGACAAGGAGTCTTCGCGTCTATCGAGAGCATTGGTGCGTGATGAAAGCAAGAGAGATAAAGAACGCATTAGTGTTGGGTAACACTCGCCAACCCTTTAGGTTTATTTTGGATACTGGAAAGAGGAAGACGATGGTGAGTGAAACCCTGACGGGAAAGACTGGAAAGCTGATAACCTTGAAGGACAGGTGGCTAGAACGTTGGGCAGAACACTTTCTAGCACAGTTCAAGTGGCCTTCAGCAATGCTTGAGTTGCCCAACATCCAGCCTTAACCCGAATCGAACGTAGATGTCGATTTTCCAACTTTCGTTGAAGTTGAGAAGGGTGTATTGAACGTGAAACGATGCAAAACTGCAGGACTTGAGACCTCAGCACTTAGGGTTTTCAGGTAAGAATGTAGGAAATTGCTGCTTGAAGTGGTGGATGTATTAGGTGGTGTATATGAATCAGAGTTAGTGCTGTCAGACTGGTGTACATCACTGATCATTCCAGTGTATAAGAAGAGAGGGATGTCTACTTAAGATAACCATTGGGGGATGAGGTTGTTTAGGACTGAGTGGAATATCCTGGGATCCATAGTTATTTGATGCATAAATGTAGCTCGAGAAGGCCAGACTGGTTCGAGACCTGGACAAGGGTGTATCGGTCCTACTTTCAGTCTTCGACAGGTTCTGGAAAGTATGCATACCTACCGACCAGTTGCCGACACGCCATATTTTTTGACCTGAAGGCAGTGGTATTTGATCCTGTCAATTGTGAGGCGTTGTGACTGTGGAAGGAATACCGGACAAGTAAATAACGCTAATCACAGCTCTCTACTTGAAGTCATGCAGCCATGTGAGGGTTTATGGAGAGTTGCATTTTGAACTGATGACAACTAGTGGTGTCGGTCAGGGATGGTGACTGTCACTGTTCCTACTTAACTTCGTTGTAGACGTACTCATTGACATAACTTTGGACACGTCTGACTTCACAGGGATTGCTGTACTTCCTGACGGCCTTCAGGTTGATTTGAAGTATGCGGATGATACTGTGTTGCTAGGTGAAGACGCTGAAAAAATGCAAGATCTTATAGATGTTTTGAACAGGAATGTATGTTTCGTATGCGTTTCACTGGTACCTGTCAAATGTAAGATGGTGTTCCAGGACTGGCCTGCAACTACTCGTGGTTTAGTGACAGAGTGGGAATTGGTTGAATGCGTCGACCACTTCACTTCGGAGTTGTATCAGTCCTAACGAGGTTGGTTGCTAATGAAATCTGAGGTTGGATAAAGTGGGATCATTTCGGATTTTGCCAACTTGCGTCATCTGTCTTGCCGACTAGAGGGGAATTCGACTACTTATCATAGGACGAGTATATTGCACCGCAGTTCGTTCTGCTTTGGTATTCGGCTGTGATACATGGCCATTGAAAATTGAAGAAATGAGATTATTGGTTTTTGATCCCAGGTCTTCGTACCGTTGGTTGAGTATGATGGGATCGCTGGATGAACAATATTGAGGTCAATCGAAGGGTACTGGGCAAGAAAAGAAAGTTGATTGGTGAGGTTGTAAACCCTCATCAGCTGAAGTGGCTTGGGGATGTGTTGTGCATGCCGAATCACCGCCTACCTCGAGGTGTAGTACCAGAGTATGTGAGAACAGGTTTGAAGAGCGGTCATAGTTGCCGGATCGAGACGCAGCACCGTCTAAGAAGTCTCTAGCTCTTATTTTGGTTGGGTGTAGACTACCTGGTTAGTGTTTTCAAGAAGATAGGAGTCAGCGGTTGAAAACCCTTAGTGATGTTTCTTGGAATCACTCTTTGAGTAGTAGCTATGGTTACTCTTTGACGTCTTCTAAAGCTTGAACATTTTCGCTAACCTTCATTATCCCAACTCATTCCCATCACGTACACTTCTGTCTACATTTATATCACTATTCCCATACATTTGTTCATTGCATACTGCTGTTATGTATGGCAACTGATTGTCGATATCCGGCATATTACCATCTAATCTCTATGTGGCCTGACTGACATTAGTAGTCATTATTTTGTTCAAATAGTATATGGAATGAGTAATTACTGTGCCGTTTGACTCATCTCTTCATTCATTGTAATATTTTTTAAATATTTATTTGAATGAAATAATGACCATTAGTGTCAATCACGCCATATGAAGCTTACCCGGCAACATCCAGGATACATACAGTCATTGGGAATCGATTCCCAAAACTTCCCTCTTAAAATAGCTACTGTCAATGTTTTCATCCTAAAATACTTTTTGTTTTTATTCATCCCTAAAAAAGACCGAGTGCATATAACTGAGCCATCTGACATACGATTACTAGACAAGGAGAACTTTCTATGTGTGAAGTAAACGTTATTAAGGGCGTTCGAACGATTGGTATTTCCTGGTTGCTTACTAAGTGGAGGTTCACTTCTCAATAACATATTTTAAAAAGGGTTTGGATTAACATGTATAGTATTTTCAATCAAGAGAATTAACTTCATATTAGTCTTTTTACTAGAAATGTCACACAGTGAAACAGTATCATTTACTGGATAGCGTTTTGGACATAATTTATTGTCTATATTCATATTGGATAGCTCCACAACTTGGAGACAGAATCTAAATAGTTCTAATTTCCTCTCCTTCTCCGTGATGACAAGGGTGGTAGAATTTTCCACATATCTGGGAGAGATGCAGAACCATTCCTATCACTGCATGTATTTGGTGTGTATTCGATAAACAAAGATTCAGTCATCAATTTCTCCCTCCACCCAACTAAGTTTTTATTACTATCACTCTATCCCACTGTATTGTGATTGTGTGCATTTGCGTGCGTAGTTATACCCGAGCTTTTCTCTAAATTTCTTATCTTATAAAGATCTACTAATCTTGATTTGGGTGAGTTTTTGTGTTCTGTTATTCTAATCAATCCTGGTCGACTGGTTTGACCTATATACTTGACCTCGCAATTATTGCAAGGTATGTGGTAGTCCAGATTATTTTGCTGAATTGCGTCGATAGGATCTTTTAACCCACAAATGCTTGTTTCTAACCAAGTTTGTTGGTTTAAATACCTCTCTAATCCTAGCCTTATTGAGAATTCTTTGTAGTGTTTCTGAGGAGAAACCTTCTTTGTATGGTAACACAGTAGAAGTTTTGAATTCTTTCCACCTAATACATCTGTTCTCCTTGATTCACAGTATCTATCGTGAACTCATGGTCGTCTATTCAGTGGATGCCTGACTTAAGTCCTCAATATGCAGACGATTTTCCCGTGAGTATACGTTATCTCTATCTCCATAAAGAAGCTGTATAATATATTTAAAGCTTTAGAATAATAAACTTATACATCATTTGTTCTATCTTGTGTTGTATATCATAGTAAGAACTTTGATGATGGCTTTCAAGCAGAAAACTGTTAACATTCCCTTTACTCTGTTTATTCGCTAATCACGTCGAAACACATAATCAATCATTTTCATTTCACCGAATTTCATTTTTGGTGGTGATTAATTAGACGGTTTTACCTTCAAAGATCGTAGGATTGTATCGATAGTTACATGCAATCTGAATTCTAAAATAAAAATCACATTAACATAACGCATTCTGCCTAACTTAAAGGATTATCAACAAACAACCAACCATCCATTTCGCCAATCTCAACAAAATCGCTATCATCTATCCCTTCTCCCAGTTTCGAAATATTCCATATCTCAGCCAGACATTAAAAAAGTGAAACCTAACACCAAAACTGGGACATAATATGATGTGGACTCATTGATGAAAAAAGGTATACGCTAATTTAAGCCGCAAGTGTCATACAGGTGGTCATAAAAATACAGAATACAATTCAGACACTACCATCGGATTACTTCTAAAAAGTTAACATGCATTATGAATCATTAACAGTTACCAAAGATAACTCCAGTTTGATATTATAGCTTGTTATTTCTTGTCATTGATTTGGCCGAATTTATCAGCCACAATTGCCATACGGTCTCCTGCATAAATGGCTTAATATTGCCGTTAATTTCACCTTAATAGTGGCTATGGATAGTTGCTGTCATCAGGATCCATGACAAGCGTTTCATCCTGGTTGGGACTCGTCTGCCAGATGTATTCATCTCCAAATCGACGATGATTTTCCGTTATGACTTGAACCTACAGTCAAATACCTGAGCGCTGTCACTCACTGTGAGGCAAGTACATTCAGCTGACAGGTCCTGGCTAGGACGAAAGATATTTCCTCGGTGCCATTCCTAGCAACTATCCATCATTAGTAATGCTAGTTTATTGAAAATAACACCCAAATAAAAATATATTAAAGAGAAATATTTTCTTAAAAGTTCGTTTTGATCATAAAATCTCATTATTACTGAACTCTAATTTGTCAGTTTTACACCAAACTGAGTTTCACACTTCACCATTACGCAATGTTTACAAGTGCATCAAGTTTATGATGTTGAACAAAGAAAAATCCCTTAAAATAACTAGTGGGTAACTACGACAATTAGGTAATAGTAGTTTTCTTGAATTTTCGGAACGTGTGTAGACACTGTTTTAGTGAGTCTAGACTCATTGTACTTTGATGACTTTGTTTATTTCGAGCAAAAGATCTGAGTCCGCTATTCAAATTTGATTAGCTTTTGTTTTTCACAAGAGACAGTTAATGATTGGAGTTATTTCCACGTTAAAATCCAGTTATAAGAATGCAGACATTTCCCAACTAAATAACCACTTTATAACTGGAAATATGAAAAACAAGACTTATCAATAAATACATTTTTCCTCTCAATTAATTCATCATCAAGTTATACAGTCATATTTATATTTGGTAGAAAGTTAGAGAGTGGCAATAAAACGCTGTTCAATCAATACACATATGACACAATTGATGGTGCATATAATGAGGAATGGCTTGGTTCTAGTGAACATAACACAAAAGCAGTCACTGAAAAAGAGGTGATTAATCTAAGGAGGTGAAATATGGGTCGATTACTTTCGAAGAAGCGCGAAATGATAAAAATTACGATAACCATAACCTGCACTCTTAATGTCCAGTTAAGATTTAATGATTTGTTGTAGAATCAAACAGATTGAGTCACCATAAACACCCTACCATACCTTGTTTTGATTGGTATCTTCACCACAATTCTTATGTATACAGAAGGTATATGGTTGGTATTTTTCTTATTTGT
Organism: Heterobilharzia americana; assembly: GCA_944470555.2. Classification (NCBI taxonomy): domain Eukaryota; kingdom Metazoa; phylum Platyhelminthes; class Trematoda; order Strigeidida; family Schistosomatidae; genus Heterobilharzia; species Heterobilharzia americana. Next base: position 55,576,467 of record OX104129.1, on the reverse strand, counting down.
GATGAAGCATGTTCGTTTGGTGAATTGTTGGGATGATTTGGTGACTATCAGCCAGTTATCTGTAAAATTTACCATCAAATTTTATGTTTCATTTCCTACTTGTCACATTAAAGAGAAGGGATCATGGTTTACTGTGGAGATGAATCTATTACAAACCAAACTGGACTATACAGTTCATCGACTTTAATGGTTCGCTACTTTTGAAAAGAAATCTTATTCATTCTCTGTATTCCAGAATTCCAAAAATCTCTTTTAGGTAGTATAGTGAATAATGAAATCGAAGCTGTCAGAGCAACGCTACAAAATAATAAATAATTTAAAAGGATTATTAATAGTAACTTACAGAAACACCTTATTCCTCACTCTGTTACGCTTTCTAAGTAAAATTTAACCGTGAATTTAGTATTCGAAGCAGATCCGGCAGATAGAGTATTTAAGAACCTTTTATCATGGTGTACCAAAAATCCTTTTTATTACTCTAGCCTGAGTCCGCTATTATCCCTCTGTTATTAGATTCGTCCATGCGTGAAGTATAGGTCGATAAGCGTTCCCATATATATGTATTTCTATGAATTCACATGCTTTAATGAAGCTGACTACAGTGAATGTTATATCTGGGTCCTAAACAAATGCACCAATCTACACTAACCCATTGTTTTGACAATATGGTAGCGAAGACCAACAGCTTGATGCAGATGTTATTACTCCGTGCTGTCGGGCTATTCATCGTTTAATGATCGATCTCTTAAGGTAGCACAAAAAGCAAAGTTGAACTACCCCAAAGGTCTGTGTTTCCACCGCTGGTGAGTAGCTGAAGCCAGTGTACTGTATTTAAGTGCTTTTATGGAACTTCTTTCGCGAAACCAGCCAAAACAATGAAGTTTTCTGGTCAATTTTATTGCTCTTCACTTTGCATATTTCACTTTGATCATCATTATATTGCACTTCTTGGAAAGTAACTGACCCACATTTCATCTAGAACCAACCCATTCCTGATCATGTCCACCATCAATTGTGTCATATATGTATTGATTAAACAACGTTTTATTAGCACTCCCAAACTTCCTACCAAATATAAATACTATTGTATATTTACTTGGTTGTGGCTAGCAAAGGAATTCAGGAAGCGCGTTTCAGCCTATTTGAGCCACGTCAGCTGGATGTACATGCAATCCAGTGAGTAATGTATTCCCACTGAGACTTGAACCTCGTACTCATATCCATTAAAACAACAGATAATTACAACCATATCAACAAATAATTATAAAAATTGTATAGCTTGATGATGAATTCATTGAAAGGAAATATTTGTTTGATGATAACTTTTATTCTTTGTATTCCTGAATGCACGGATATATTTCTATTAAGAATTTAACATTATTCCGTTATCTGAGAAGTTTTTTGATCGGTTGATTTTGGATTACTGTATGCAAATGGGTTCCTGAGGATTACTGAGTTCGGTGAATAAAAATATCGTAAAATCTTGTAGAAATTGTGATCAAAATTATTCTTAATAGAGTATTTTCTTCTTTTATGCGAATAGTAAAACAGTAAGAATATTTCTAGTTGTATAGTTTTTTGGAGGACTTCCTTTTTTAGCTAGTCTTTTACTCCTTGGCCATAATGCTGTGTATTCGTGGTTCTTAAGCTTGTAAAACCTTCCTTCAAAAATCACTTGTAAATACTACTAAGTTTTGCTACTAACTACCAATAACAGACTAGTTATTCTGATATCGTTTTTGGTTGAAGCGGCTATAATAACCGAGTTGTCAAGTTTGTTATCTATAATGCTAATAACCAGGACGAAAAATGTATCAGAAGAGTTTATTCTTCTTGTCTTTATTATATTACTTAGTTGTAAAATTGTATATTTCCTTTGTCTAGATTTAACTGCAGGATAAATTAAATCGTTTGATGACTTTAATAGGTCTGTTATGTTAGCAAACGATTATTTCCATGATTTTCCTACTTACTTAAATTCCTTTACTGCAAAGTTTGGTTTCTAAATGATTAGCTAATTCTGTTGATTTTACCTACTGTAGTTTGATGAGATTACAGAGGCAGAAAACCTGTCAAAATGATTAACGCTTAAATTATTTACTACTTTTTACCTCAATGCACTCTGATTCATTTTGAGGTATTTAACTTGCCAAAAGTGCAAAGAGAACTACTGAAGAACTGAAACCACTGGGCAGCTGTCTTATCCTACTTAGAGACTCTTCAGAAGTACGCACACATAGCTTAACAAGGGGTTGAGCTACAGACCACCAGCTCTCGAAGCCAGCTTGTTACCATTCAACCAGGAGATTTGAATCCTACAGTTTGCTTTTCCTGCTTGTTTGAATTCGTGAAGTAGAGCTAACATCATTCATTTCAACCTCAATCTACACTTGCTTGCTTTGTATTTGAAATCATTTTGTAACCAGAATGTAGTGAAATTATAAAATATATTTTCTGGTTGCAAACGGTATGGGTATTTTGGTTAATAAGTATCAGGTCGTTTCTAATGCGGTGTCTGTTAGGTAGTTTTTCACTTCAGTGTATATTGTATGTGCATAGGTCAGAAATGTGAATTCATCACACGACCAACATTTGAAGTTTATTTGCTATCCTATTTCGAGGAAGAGAAGGCTCTGAGAAAATACAACTTAAAGTTATACATTCTGTCTTGCTCAATGGCTCTCTACAGCGAGAAATTTAATTATTTAGGGAATGACGACAACTTTTTGAATAGGATAAGAACACTTTCAGGGGAGAAACCGCGTGAATCCTAGTTTACACAAAACCAATCTGATCTCTTTTTTATGGAAGTCAGTAGTAACTAGTCACCTAATATTTTCGGAAGCTGATATATCTCCAAAAGTACTGGAGACTCTTCTGACCATCAATTTTCCTACTCATCATTGGATTATGAATCTATGTCACCTCTTGCTGTTGGTGATCCTACTCTTTCTTCAGTCTACACCATCCGATGCTAATAGTTCAGGGTTATAAAGAAGCAACTCCAAACTCTGTAGACTTTGCTACACACTGTGTGTCAGGATATTTACAGTCGAATCAGTCAGTAAGCCTTACTAACCAAAACTCAGAAACCTTAGATTATAAATGTATGACATATTTCTGACTCATTTGCATAGCATCCTAGTATATTTATTAATGTAATCTCTTTTTCTAGTTTCACAACTGTTTGACTTTTGCTTGAAGTGGATATTCAGAAGTTCTAAAGAGAAGTCATGACCTATGAAGTCAACCACTCGAAAGTGAAGTGGATGCCAACTGAAAATTTTATGTGGTAGTCATGCTATATTGTTAAGTGACAGAAGTAAGACACCGTGGACCACTGAACTTCGATCCAAGGGCTGAATGATCAACGTGTTCGCCTTGAGACCTGAAGGTCCTGAGTTCAATCCCTAGCCGAATCCTGGATGTAAGCTTCTGAGGAGTCCTACACTAAGAAGAAACAGCTATCATTACTCTTAGGTTTTCAGTGATTCTAGAACTGATATCAGTCAGTAATGAATGCCACCTTACGGATAAGTTTGTCTGCAATTTACTGTCATCCTCTTTGTTATAACCTGACTTTATTAATTAGAATCGTACCAGATTTCTTGTGTGTAATCTTCTTGTCAGCCCACTCCATCTTTGGAAAACAGAAGCCAAACACTTCTGAGCCTTATTCATTATTTTGTGTTTGTATATATTTTTTTGTTACTTAAGACTGGCTTACTTTCTCCTAAAATTCTACCATTTTACCTTTCGAATCACAGTCCAATACATTTTGTTACGAAATAACCTCAACCTTTGATGGTTGTTGGGACCATTTGTGATATCTTTAACGTATTATATAACTTCACAGCTATGATGAGAAGTTATGCGAATATTCCTGTTTGTCGATCAATGCTTTTTGAACGTAAAAAAGCCTAACATGATTCTGAGTTTGCTGTAAAAGCATAGGCAGAGACTGCAAGTAACTTACAAGGATAATTTAACCATTAGCAATTCAGCAGGATCAATGGATCCACAGAAGCTCGGTCTGGCAGCTTTCGAATACAATGAGAAATGTAAGAAGTTTAAACACAAACTGATAAACAGATTATGCAGTGTTTATGTTTACTGGTGGACGGCAAAAATACATAAAAAGAAAAGGTGTCATCAGCAGTAAGGAATTCGTTTGACTGACTTAAAAAACTAGTGAAAATATAGGTACTAAGTTCTAAAAGATGGGAGAGTGATTCAGTCACATAAGGGGTAACTAAAGTGATCAGCATAACACCTCGACGTATGTTTCAAGTGACCTATAACTTCTATTTCCCGTCTATAAATCATATTTTAGCAGGAGATATGAGAAATAACAATAACAAATTTATCTTACTGAGACAAACGTGAATTTTCATACTGCTTGAGATGAAAAAGAACAAATTGGAATTGTAAGGGGATAGATAAGCAAATATGAAATAGTGAATACAGCATTTCGATCATTCCCTATCTCTTTCTAAACAAGGATGTCATGTTTAAAGCAATTAATCGGTACTGATTATGCAAAGTGGAGAAGTATAGGATTTTTTAACTGACATCTTAACAATTGTAGATATAACTACTCTGTGTGCTGAGTTCACTAAATAGCGTACAACTTAAATTGAATCGACCGTAAACTGTTTACTTTGGGATTCATGTATATTTTTATATTTATACATCACGGTTTAAATTGCCACACCTCATATCATCACATCAAGCAAGAATGCTCTAAGATGGAAGATAAACAATTAAGAAAGAAAGTATCCGAAAGTGGTAGAAAGTAGTGGGAAAATATTGAAGAATGAGTTAATAATGAAATCCGGTATAATGATTAAGAGAAGGATAATATGTAAATGTTTTCGCACCAATGAGGTCGATTCTGAGTCCTTAATGGCTCAGACCAACAGTCAAAAACTTTAGAGACCAATATCACGTCTTTCCCTAGCTACCTCTTACCCCTGCCCAGCCTGAACCTACTTCAGACAACATTGTGCTACGAGATAGAAGGCAATTAAGCGAGCGTAACGCATAACCCAGTCATCTCAGTCGAAAAACGTTCACGACCCCATCAACTGACAACCGTCTTCTTCCCGGAAAGCCACAACTGACTTCTACGTTACTTATATGGTGGCTCCACTACACACAACCTATGCTACAAAAGCGAGGTGGCTAAACACCCAAAGCCACCTTATGTCCTCTATCTTCCATGGCGGTTTTACAGCCATATATTAAAACAGAGCAGCACGCTTGACTCTTAATAGGCTATTGGATATCACGGTGGAGTCACAGATGGTGTAAGTTTGAGAAAGCCAATCAAGCCTTTTATCTCCATATAGAGACTTCGTCGGTTACTGACCCACTAGGTATGATTAGACTTCTTAGGCGAGTGAAGTGCTCAATGCGCTCAACCATTTCACTCCTTATTTTTAAGTAAGGAATCAATTAAGACCAGCCCTGAAGCAATAAATTGGCCTTTCCTCTACAGTCTCTCTGATCAGTCTAAATAAATGTCTGCTGTCACCTACTGCCACCTTTGAAACCTCTTTATCCTTCACCATCGACTACTGTTCACGGTCATTGTGCCGATTTGTTGTCTGTCCACATTTCAGTTGTTTTCGCTCTTCACACTTCTCGGACCCTGTAGGGACACGTTCGCTTGGAACCATTAATTCAGAGGGAGATGACTAGAGTCAATGATACTTTGTAACTTCTTTCTGAGAGTCAGCTATGATCTTCAATGCTACCTTCATGGTGGACTGGAGATGGCAGCAGGCTTCTTTCGAATGAGTTCTGTTTTTTTCCGTTAAAGGTCTACCCCTTTTTTTTCTGAAAACAGCCTTAGTATTCTCATCGTCAGGTAGCACCTATGATGGTCTTGTTGCAGTAGTTTTCTCGGGTTCATCTAGGCGCAGACACAAGCGTGATTACTGTCCAAATACGTGCTGCAAAGTAGGGACTATCTTTTACCAACACTCTCCACCGACTACTGATACCATTATGTTCAATCTGTGCCCACCGTTGGATCAGGGCATTTGAACGCCTCACCAGATAACGTTTCCCTTCATGTCCGAAGTTCGTGCTGGTCAGGACAAAAGTAGTTATTTGACCATAGTCATTGCCGATCATTGTCCTTATCTTGTAGTGCACCTTCCTGGCACCAAAATATAACTAGGGCTAAAATAAATTAACTAAATAAATCTCTAGCTTGCCTCCGGATGCTTAGGGTGTTTTAAGTTTTGTTTTAACGAGCATGCATCCGAGCAGGCTTGGACGCCATTTTTTCGCTCCATTGTGCTGGTTACCACGCACGTACTCCGAGTCCTTAGTTCAGCCTTACAATCCAGATAAGTTGATTAAACTTTTCCCCCATTCATTATTATTACATTTACTTTAATTAAATGTATAGCTCCTTCAAATACATTGCGTATCAGTTCTTTTGATTTGTGTTTTGTTATCAGTACTTAAACGTTGGGTAAAGTACTGGTTAAGTAGGTACCAGAGAACATCAAGTTAAGTAGGGTTGATCAAACGTTACGGAATTGCAACACACGCCCCTACAATCTGTTCATTCGGCTGCCATTCCAAAAGTACCACCTATGTCACTTTCTGTCTGGCTTAACCTACTTAATTATGCGTTGAAATCAACTGCAACGAAAACCAGGCCTGAACATTTGACTTTCAGTAGGAGGCCAGAGAGTTTTCGGTATAACTCATGCTCTAATTCATCAGAACTGTGATCAATTGATTCATAAACAGGCGTTGCATTCTAGACAACAGCGGATGTCACTACTGCTTTTAGTTTTCACCATGCATTCGGTCAAACAGGGCATAAGTAACTATCAACAGGGATCCATATGAGCAATGTACTCTTTGCCTTTAAACTCAGTGTTATGCCTAGACCTCCAAATGCACTATATCTGTACGTTGCAGGGTTCAGCCTTTATGAGAAGAATAACCATCTTAGTCATTTGTCATCAGAAAACTGTTGTAGGACTGCATAGACAGTTGTATCTAGTGCATGAATTATGAAAGACGGAGACATGATGAAATCACTACGCGTCAGAAATGTCTATGAGCTAACAGATTCTTCCAACTTTTCAAATGCATTAATAGTCACTTCCGTCGTGTATAGTGATCTAGAATGATCTTTTATTAGACCTATCAGCATTTGAGAATTGTGTGCAGTTCACTGGAAATCAAAAACAAAAATCTTAGACGACCAGGTAGTATCATCAGCCCTCACATAATATGCTTCACTCACTGCCTACGGTAAAAATGTGCGCAAGGTGGCTGAAATGCTGAGAAATTTCTTTAGCTTTCTAAATGAGTCTGGTAGATGGTAGTTTTGATCGCAGTTGCTTCTGTTGGAAAAGGTCCTAAGGATTGTGAATATGCCATGTGGCTAAGGGAATATTTTTACGGTGACCCTATGCTACGCCAATCGCTCAGAAGGGGCTATGAAATCCATCATGTGCTCAAATTTCAAAGGGTTACTTACTGATACGTATTCAGTGCATTCAGTGATGAAAGGTGAACTATATGTGACCTGATCTACTAATCTTTGAAAGGTCTCGGCAGCATTTGTTCAAGAGAATGATAGGTATAAACACTGAAACAGCTGGAGGGTTGTAGTTACTGCCGTTCCTAAATGTCACATGTTCCCACCAGAAAATGACAGTAAATCGGCATCAGGTCAATTTCAAAAATGGATGCTAAAAACATGGCAAAAATTTGTAGACATGAAGTATAGGATTCCCCTCCACAACTATTCGCTTTTCCGGAGCACTTTAGTTTCAACATGGTCACAACTCCGATTTTTTCAGTACAGTATGGAATAATAAAGACCAAGAAATATTAGGGTATGCAGATCATGTTGACTTTTAACATTTTCAAGTTGACATTCATCATGGACTGACGTAAGCTGGAAAAACAATAGGAATCTGGAAGCATTAGACAGCAGTTCCGTTCTAGCACGGGACTCCTCAGAAGTGTGCACCCATGAGCCTGTCAGCGGTCGAACCCAGGACCTTCATGTTCCGCGGCCAGCACGTTACTATCAGGCCACTGGGTCGGAATCCAACGGTCCATATTTCCTACTCTGTCAGTTCACGATAAAGTACGACTATCACCCAAGTCGTCGTTCAGTATTTTTCCTCACGTGCACCCGGTTTGTCCCACCGGTCGAAATCAGTTGCAGGTGTCTGAAGTTCGGTTGTTTCTAGTGAATGTGGTTTCACAGGAACAAAAATGTATGTATATGAAAACGTAGCCAGTGACATGACGTTTCAGTCCTGCTTCATCATACGTCGGCTGTTTTAGTTTTCAGAACTCAAGAGTAAAGTTACGTATTCCCAATTCACGTTGATTGAAATAGTGAGAATTGTGCATAAGATGGATGTATCAGTCTGATTATTCAGAAGTTTGTGATGTTAAGGGTCTATCAAAAGACTTAAGGAATCAAATTCCATGGTGATGATGGAAACAGTCACTTCTGTAAATATAAAATTTCATTTGAAGTGTTTCTTTGAAGACAGATTCAATAGGAGTTCACGCTGTCAGTAAATGTGTACCAAAAACATCCACCAACACTTGAGCCTCAGTACTTCTGTTAGTAACGCAAAACAGAAAGTTGGTAGGCTCATATCTGCCAATGATGGCATTCATCATCAAGCACCGCCCTTTTTTATTTCCAAAATGTGACATCTAAGTTAAGTCATAAGGCATCAAATAGTGTCGAGCTTGATCGGGGAATTTACTATGATATCCGCGTAATGTTTGTTTCTCCTGTTGTCTTGTGTATCGATAAGATCTGGAAGACTGATATATTGAAACGTTTTGCGGTTTTTCACGTGTACTCAAAGCCAGTACCTGCCCGCTTGGCACCTTTATCTTGTATTCCAATGCACTGATTTTATCACTCTGAGAATTAAAAGTTACCTATGACACTGAGGAAATTTTCGTTTTTTTGCTAGTTTGTTGATGTCAACATTATCATCTGCTGTGTGTTTTGAAGCGGCCGCTTGATTCATAGTTGGAAAAATAAAATAATTTCTACTTTTTGGTCATGTATATGACATTTTGATTGGGATCGCATTCTGTCACCCGACTGAACGTTGTTGAAGAGAAGGTTTATAAATTGTTGACCTGAGTGGGAAATGACATTTAAAACTGGTTAGGGTTATGATTACATTGATAAGATTATGAGCAATAATTTACAAGTAGTATTCATCATGGGAGCACTGGACAGCTGTTTCGTCCTAGTATGGGACTCCTCAGTAGTACGCACCCACGACCCGGCTGGGGATCGGATTCAGGACCTTCAGTTCTCACAGTGAAAGCGTTAACCATTCAGCCACTGGGTCGGTTTCCAGTAGTTCACAATTTCCTACTTCTGTCAATTCACGATATAGAAAGACTATCACCCAAGGTCTTCAGTTAGCATCCACTTCACTTCCGACTGGTTGACCCCATAGGTCACGGCTTCTCATTAGAGCTTCCTGATATCCATCTGGAAGCAAGTCACTAATGAGCACTTTACAGTAATATATTTTTGAAATGAATGGGGATTTTTAATTTAGAAGTAGTGGCTGAATGGTTAACACGTTCGCCGTAAAACCTGGATGTCCTGAGTTCGATTCCTAGTCGGGTCGTGGGTGCGTACTACTGAGGAGTCCCATACTAGGACGAAACAGCTGTCCAGTGCTCCCAAAATTTCAATGGTTCCCCAACTGATGCCAGTCCACGATGAATACTACTTCGAAATTAAAAATCCCCATTCACCTCAAAAATAAAATAATTTACACTCGAAACGTCATCAAGTAAATAATATTATCTCACTGTGTGTTATATATCAAATAAACAAATTCAATATGGAATTAAATTCTACCACAGTGCCCAAGTTTTACACTTATATTGTAGGTGTATTTTACTTGTGTAGTCCCAGCGTAATATATTAAAACAAATAACAGTTTTGAGGTTTGTGGGAATTTATTTATTGAGTTCAGCTTGGTACTTATCATAAACTGACATTAGTTGAAGGAACAGTGAAAACGTGGGACCACTCAACAGCTATTTTGTCCTAGTAAAGGACTCCTCAACAGTGCATACCCATGATCCCACCAGGGCTCTAACCCAGGAATTTCAGGTTCTGTATCCAACACGTTACCATTGAGCCACTGGGTGGGAAATATTGTTTATTATTCCCCAACGGTTCAATCAACCCAGGAAGATCCTTTTCTAGAATATGAATCTGATAAAAAATTCTCAAAATTAGAAGCAGATATATAAGCGAAAGAAATTGTTTTTAATTAGCTGCCATCATGTTTTACTCACAAACGTTTTCTGCCCGCATAGATTAGGGTTGGTTTCTCTAATTCCCATAGCTTCAGCTATACCTAATACGCGAGTGCAAATTTCATTCAAAAAATGAGACAGATAATTCTGAACCTTTTGGTCTTATCTATTTCATGACCACTACCGACCAAATGGGACAGAATGGAACTTCGTATTGACGTCATTTGTTCTTTTCTTAGCCATGATGGTAGATGCTCAGCAATACCTTTGTTGAGCTGCCTAGTTGTACGCCCAATATTGCTTATTATACATGAGTAGCTAAATTAATAAATGCATGCAGAAGTGACAGAACTAAATTTTCAGGTTAATATTCAAGTTTTGGTACAGAAAGTGACCTTCATGTTCATCCAATTACATTGTGATTTGGAGCAAAGATCAATATAATATGAGTGATTGAATTAGCAAATCGGTCATAAAGGCTTATTCCTGTTGTGTAAGGTTGAACAAAAACGGGGTAGAGAAACTTAATTATATGAATGATGATGGAGAATTTTAGTTCTAGTCTTCAGTTGGGGGGGGGGAGAAAGAATAAATTACTATTTTCAAAAGATGAGTGTTTTTTTTGAAGCTAGGACTAGACTTCCATGAGAAACTTTAGAATTATTTCATTTCAACTACCCTGTGATGCAAACGAATACAAACTCTGTTTTATTTATAGTTAATAATAATAATAATAATAGATTTTCATTTCACCTTAAATCATCACCCAGCATAAATACTAGTCTGCCAAACTACGGCTATCTCAGATTCAGATAGTCAAATAGTAAAAATACTGATAATGGTAATAATAATGGCAGTAATAGGTACTCATGATAACAGTTGAAGTATGAATGATAATAACATGGATTACGTAATATGTAGAATGATTCATAGAACGTATATAACTCAGAAAGGAGAGTAAAATCTATAAAAATAGTAAATCAATGAAGTATTATGTAATAGGATTAGACAAGTCGTTAAAAGTAAAACCAATATTTTTTTTTCGATGAGATTATGACGATTAAATGAAATAACACCGGAAATTATACAAAGATGAATACGTTCGGAATAAATCATGTGGAATACGGTGAAATGAAGTTGTGTTCTACTTTCTCCTTGTATACTATATGGAACTGTTTATGAGAGTCACTAATGTTTGCCATATTTGTGGGGTATCTAATCCATCTTTCTTCTTGACGGTATAAAAGTAATGAAAGATATGTACAGCTTCTACGGTGGCCCGCTCTTTGTGAAAAAGAAGACCCTTTTACAAGACTTTTGCCTTTTCGAGTGATATGTTGTGATATGAATACAAGGCATGAGCTGCGATGGGAGAATTTTTTAAAGTTTTCCATTTCATAGGAATTTTTGGTTGCTGCTTTCAACTTTGACTAAGTTTGATGAAACTTGTTAGTGCTTGATGTGATGTCTCTGCAATGTATGTGGCATCACATTCACTGCAGTCTACCTTATAAACACAGTTCTGTTGTTCCAAATGATGTGAGTGTAATGTGTTCGTCACTTTAAAGAAAACTCTGACGTTGTAACTATTAAGGATACGTCTTATTTTCTGTGATGTAGACGTTCGATAGTGAAGGACTACAGCGTTTATCCAATCTTTTTTTATGGATTTTTCCGTGTCTTTTTTCTATAAACTTCTTTCTATCCTTCTGAGTTACTTTTCTGGATAGTTGTTTTGTTTTAAGACTTCCCGAACAAGTTTCCTATCTTCCTTTCTGAGGTTCCAATTCACTAGGTTCCCTTTGTGATCTCGTCAACAGGCTTTCAGTGACGTTTAATTTACTTTCTAATGGGTGAGCTGAGTCAAAGTCAAGATACTTGTTAGAACGTGTATCTTTTTATTATTATTATTATTATTAGTCCCTTGGGTTCCTAGTGGAACATAGGGCTTCAGTAGCACGCCTCCAGTGACCTCTGTTCTCTGAGATCTTTTGAACGTGGTCCCACGACAGCCCACAAGCTCTCATTTCCTCCTCGCACGACTTCCTCCATGTCACCCTCACTTCGGACGTCCAACTCGTCGCTTCCCATGGGGATTCCACTCGAGCTACTGGCCTGACGCGTGATGTCCTCAGTCGGCCTTCTCAGTGCATGGCCAATCCATCTCCACTTCCTCCTGCATATTTGTTGCGTGATAGCTTCTTGGTTGGTTCGTTCCCAGAGTTCCTTGTTGCTTATTCTTTCTGGCCATCTGATCTTCAGTAACGAGCGTAAGCAGTTGTTGACGAATGTCTGTAGTTTATTGGAAATGCCTTTCGTGACGCGCCAAGTCTCTGAACCATACAGGAGCACTGACTTGACGTTGGTGTTGAAAATCCGTATCTTGTTCCGCATGCTGAGTGCAGAAGATCTCCAAACTGGTTTCAGGCTAATGAACGCCTGTCTTGCTTTTCCAATTTTGACTTTGACGTCCTCGTCCGTCCCGCCTGTAGTTGAAACAGTGCTTCCTAGATAAGTGAAGGAGGTTACTTCCTTCAAGTTTCTCCCGTTGACGGTGATTGGAGTTTGTTGTTGTTGGTGGTGGTGGTGGTGCGATATCTTCATCACTTCTGTCTTCTCTATATTCACCTGAAGTCCCGTCTTCGCTGCCTCTTCTATCAACTTGTTAGTTTTTGCCTGCAGATCTTCAAGTTTATGTGACATTAGGCACAAGTCATCGGCGAAATCCAAGTCTTCTAGGTTCTTTTCCGTCGTCCAGCGTATCCCCCTCTTCTCGCTGCCTACTGTTTGCTGCATGATCCAGTCCACCACAATCAGGAATATCATGGGGGATAGTAGGCAACCTTGTTTCACTCCTGTCTTCACTTCAAAAGCATCACTGAGCTTCCCATTGTGGATTACTTGGCATGTGGCACGCGTCTTCATATAGTTGTTGGATGAGGCTGATGAAGGTTTGCGGTACTCCGTAGTATTGAAGCAGTTTCCAAATTACTTCTCGGTCGACGCTGTCAGAGGCCTTCTCAAAGTCGATGAAGTTGAGGTATAGAGCTGATTGCCATTCTACGCTCTGTTCTATGATGATGCGAAGCGTTGCAATTTGGTCTGCACATGATTTGTACTTCCTGAAGCCTGCCTGTTCCGGTCGCAGTTTTGAATCCAGTGCGTCTTTAAGCCTCTCTAGGATGATGCGGCTTAATATTTTACTTGGGGTGGACAGGAGAGTGATTCCGCGCCAGTTCTTGCAAGCACTGAGGTCTCCCTTCTTCGGCAGTTTGACAAGGTAACCCTTCTTCCAATCGTCAGGTACCTTCTCTTCCTTCCACACCTTCTGCAATAGTGGTGTGAGCATGTCCGCTGTTGTCTCTGCATCTGTTCTTAGTGCTTCTGGCGGTATTCCATCTGGTCCTGCTGTTTTCCCACATTTCAGTAGCTTTATGGCGTTCAGGACTTCCATTTTCGTTGGGGGAATAATGTTCACTTGTAATTCAGCGGCTGCAGGTGGTATTTCTGGACGAAGTGCAGGTGGTGGTCGATTCAAGAGCTTCTTGAAGTGGTCAGCCCATCGTTTCCTCTGTTTCTCTTCTTTTGTAATTAAATTTCCTTCTTCATCTTTTATTGGTTTCATCTGTATTGATCTCTTCCCTGATAGCAACCTGGTTATTTGATACAATGTCGTCAGGTCTCTGTCTCTCTTACCTGCAGCCTGTTCTGCATCACTTGCCAGTGTGTCATAGAAGTGTCTTTTGTCTTTCCTCACACTCTTCTTCACTTCTTTGTCCAGTGTAGTGTTTTATACATTGTGCTCAGTTCCTCTTGTCGTTGAGCATCCTTGCACTGGTTTGTCTTCTGCTTCACCATCCTCCTCTCCTCTATCAGCTTCCATGTATCCGTCGAGATCCATTCCTTGTCTTTTTCTTCTTCCTTCCTAATACTGTTGTGAAGGTTTCTTTCCACATAGCTTTCAAAGACTTCCAGTGTTCTTCCACACAGGTTTCTTAAGGGATGTTCCTCGATATCTCCCATTTTGTCTTGATGGCTGCCTTGAAGATCTCCTTTGTAGTTTCATCCTTCAGTTTCCGAGTGTTGTACTTGAATTGAGGTCTATCACCAGCTTCCTTGAAGGCTTTTAACTTGATTTCGAAGGTTCCTTGCACTAGATAGTGGTCTGAGCCTACATCTGCTCCTCTTCTTCACCTTGTGTTAAGTAGACTGCGTCTCCATTTTCTTGAGATTGGGATAAAGTCGATTTGATTTTTAGTGTGTCCATCTGGTGAAATCCATGTCGCTTTGTGGATATCTTTGTGCCTGAACACACTGCCTCCAATCACCAAATCGTTGAATGCACAGAATTCTGCAAACAATTCTCCATTCTCATTCATTTCACCTAGCGCCTCTCGACCCATGGTTAGTTCTCTTCCCGTGTTGTCCCCTCCCAGTTTGGCATTCATGTCACTCCGCCCATTAGAATTTTGATATCGCCAACTGGTGTCTTGTCCAGTGTTGATTGCAGTTGTCTGTAGAATTCCTCCTTTTTCTCTTGCTCTGTATTATTTGTAGGTGCACAGCGTAGCATTGTATGATTGTGACTTTCCTTATTTTTGAGTTGAACCTTACTGTAATGATCCTGGAGGAGATTGGTTCCCACTGCATTAGGGCCTTCGATGCTGTTGGGGACATCATGATAGTCACTCCCTCAGTGTGTTTGTGTTTGTCGTCTGGGTGACCGGAGTAGATTATTGATTCTCCAGTTGACAGTTTGGAGAGTCCACCAATCCCATTCCATCTGCTTTCGCAAATTCCAAGCACTTCAATGTGATACCTTCTTATCTCGTTTGCAATCTGGGCTGCCTTGCTGGGTTCAAACATTGTGCGGACATTCCATGTCCCCACGTTTACTTTCGCTTTCATCGAGGGAGAGAAGACACATCGGCCAATTGGCTTCCCGAAGTCTTTAACCAACTGGCGTCGTTTCGCCTCTCCGATTCCAGCGAAGAATAATTTTGTTTTTATTTTTTGTATTCTGTTTGCAATTTGAAGTTTCTTCAGTGGTTAGATTTGTTTTATGGGTTAGGGTTGCTAGCCATATACCCAACCTTCCCTCTTTACCCGGGCTTAGGACCGGCTAGTAACTAGTGAACTAGTTAACCAGGCGAGGTTGTGTATCTTTTTGATAGACATCAATTTCAAATGGTCCGTCGTTGTTTCGTATGGCCTTTCAGTCTACGAAAGCTAGTGTTCTAAATACTGTTTCTAGTTCATAAGTGAATTTTATGGAATTGAAATGTCTGTTAGCATATTTGAAAATATTTGCTAGACCTTGCCTTTTGGTTATGACAAAGGTGCCATCAATGCACCTCCACCATATTCGTGGTTTTATATCGTGTTGGTTAAATAGGTCTGATTCCATTTTGAACATGTATAGATTAGGTACATTAGGGAAGATCTTTGAGCCTATTTCTACTCCATTATTTTGACGATAACGATTTCCTCGAAAGGTAAAAAGGTTAAAGCCAAACATAATTTCAGTGCATCACAGATTAAAATGATGGAAATATCGCATTTACGTTATAAGGAAGTATCAGATATTCTGATAAAGATATAAACACTTGTATGCTTTCATCAACCGGAATATTTGTATACAGAAGAACAGCACCAAAGTTAAGCATCGTCTTTAGTGCTTATTTGTGATAATTTATGTTTAAAGCCTGATGAGTTTTTAACTACAATTACGGAGTTGTCTTGCAATGGTTTAAAGATGTTTGTGAGGTATTTGGACAGGTTATATGTGGGAGGTCTAGTAAAATGCACAAGTGGATGAAGCAGGATATTGGGTTTGTGAATTTTGGGAAGACCATAGAAGAATAAAGCTGGATAACTTTTCATTACTAAATTAAACCACTAAGCATTGCCTAGTTTTGGTTTCAGATTAAGTAGTAATTTGTTAATCTGCAGTTTTACTTTGTTGAGTGTAGGGTTTTACACTTCTTATTTTCTGTCGCTTCATAATGTCCACTGGATGATTGACTTCAGAAAAAAATTTGCGTTGTTGATGTTGTCCAGAATGACAATGAAAGCCCCACGATTAAATCATCCAGCTTAGAGAACACAACGCCATCAAAATGACCCTCCTGAGCTACAAACATTCTCCATAAAGCAGCCTTTTATCAATCTTTCGAGATGATCTTGTGAATCGTAAGCATTGGTTGAAACTAACACTGGTCTGCTACTTTCGGGGGTATATTCTGATGTTGAGAACAGTGAGATTATGGCTTACTAAAGTCTTCTGAAGCTGTCGAACACTTCTAAAAAGTTAGTAATTACATCTACTGGGGCTGTTGCTAGCATTCCTACAAGACCAACTGCTTCTGCTTATTCTGCACTTCTGTCTTCCCTCAGCTCATGGTCTTTCCCATTACCTGCGCCACTGACACCCTGTTGAATAAAACCAGAAGGTGGTCTCGAGAGTCTTGACTGAGAACCTTTCCAAAAGGAAGAACTGGTTGAACTCTGATGACTCTCGTTTGCTAACCCTTGCTTCCAAAAACAGAAAGAATTTCGAAATAAACTGCCAGTTTTAACCCAACGTTCATCATGTTTGCTTTACTCACACGGTAAAAGATATCAAACGCCACCTTACCATTTTCCGTCGGCATGATCTCGGACCACTCATCATCGACATCTCTTTAACTGCTCGTTCCTAGTCCATCCCACTTACACCCCTAAGCGTGGCTTCTGTTGCCTTATCGTATGAGTCGGAATCCTTTTGCCTTGTTTTTCCGCTTATCTACTTTAGCGCCAGCCATCTTGATGCTCCACTACCTGACAACTCTCCATATTCTCATCTTCCTTTCTTATACCCCTCCCGATAGTGATGACTCTACTCTCTATGACTTAGATGGATCACCCCTTACTAGCCGGTCCAGATCTGGCGTACTTTGTTCTTTCTACTTTCAAGACTGCAAAATCCCACCGGGTCAGTGATGTAGCCAAGATTATCTTCATCTCTCCTGACTCAGATCGCATATAACAGTGTGGAACTTTGTATATAAATGTGTGACTTCAATTTGCAATAATATGCTAAAGTACAAGAGGATGTGGATAGGAATGCGAGAACATTTCAACGAAAAAAGTATACTTAAGAGAAGAGAGAATAGATAACTAGAGATTATTGGAGGCATTTAAATTTCTATGTTGAGGGACAAATGTATTTTAATCACTATGATTTTTGTTCTATATTAGGGCGAGTTTCTAACCGTTGATTCCTACCATTTCTAGATTGCAGCTATATAGCCTACATTTCACTAAGTGAATGGTCTCAGCAATAGCAGAATTCATGCACCGGTGTTATGTCTTTTTTCAGTCATACTTGAGTTATTTCCTTATTCCTTACTACTTCGTCCAACATGTGACATAGAGATCGACGCCGTTTCATAATTTGCTACATATATCTCAGCAACTTCAGTTTGTGGATGTTTGAAACTTCATCAGCTAACTTGCCTCTTTTACATAAGACTATACCTAACCTATACATTGTTAATTTCATGGTTGCAATACACTTATCAATCCTACATAGATACGTCCAGACAGAAATATGCAACGTTTTCATAAATCCTATTTTTAATGACCATATTTCACAGTATCGGAGTCAAATGCACCAAACAGTTGTGCAGTAAAAATCGTTTTTCTCAATATGTCAATTATCTGACTGGCTTCAGAGTTGATGGAAGCTGAAAAGTACTGATTATATCAATTATATTTACCTTGTATTTTCGTCAATAACCAGTCAATATTGTGTGATGCAATGTTTTACGTGAGTGAAATTCTCCACACATTCAGTTACTTTACTACTTATCTTAGAAACTGAAGTTAGTATCAACCAGTTCTCTAGGGCGATATTTTATTTTTTAGGTGCCAAAAGTATACCACGTATTCTGAAGTATCTGCGAAACACCTTCAGAAGACCGAATATTTTCTGTCAACCTCATCAAACAGAACGTCATCGTCTGTGTAGTCTAAATCAGCTTGTTACTCTTCATGAAACAAACCACATTATAAGAAAGGCGAATTCAGAAAAAGTATGCTAGTATCGAGTAAGTCCCAGTTATTGTGTTTACTTGAAAGATATTGAAAATTGAGAAATTCCGGCGGTAACATAGTTTTACAGTATTTTCCTCCTTTTTAACATTCCTTTAAGCAGTTTTTTTTATACTTTGTTTGATCTGCTTAACGAATGATCAATTATTTCTTCATTAATATTCAAAACAACGTTGATTCCTATTGAAAATTTGTGTTGTATGAATTAAATCGTTAATGTTAAGGTTTATACACCGCATGCACATTAAAACTACCGAATACTTTTCAAAATAAACAATTTTTTGATCGTGGTATTGTTTTGTCTGACTTGAAATTAGCCCAGTTTTTATTGATTGTCTGCAAAATGAAAAAAAATTTCAGTTTCAGCTGCGGACGTAATTCATATATATACGTAATATTAGATTTACATTTATCCACATACACTACAACTATATGGTTGTAATGGTAGACGGGTGTATTAGAGTAAGAATTCTGTGTGCTTTAAAAAATGATTTACCCAATATATTACACTTTAGATAGTCTTGGCAATAATATGTCTACAAATTATCCCTTGTGAGGGTAACCTTGGGATATATCACACAAGTAGGTTTTTTCAAAATTTCATCATCAATGTGTTATTCAAACAAATATAAATACATGTATATCTGTCCGAAATTAAATGAATGATGACACTAAACGTTATTGTATGGAGGCATGAAATTTTAGAACACTTTTAAAATGACCATGCATTTCCGCTGAATATTTATTTAATATATTGTGATTTGAACAATAACATGTTTAGGGTTTTGTCTGATGAGTAAGTGGTTTCACTAACTCTAAACGTACAGTCTGAGGTTAATTCAACAGAATAAGCCAGAAAACCAAATTAGATACATATATAGGAAAAATAAAACAAGGTGTACATCTATGACAATAAAGCAAAAAACAGCTGGAAATGAAAAAGCAACAGACCATAAAATATGCTGAAGTAAGCGCAATCACCAGCTAAACACAAACAACGAAGAAAACATAAAAAGCACGCGAGAAGAAACACAAAAATAATTACAACGATGCAAAAAATTAAAAGCCAAAAGCAGCATAAAAAAGATCAGGCGTCAACAAAAAGATCACATAAGTACGAACAAGGACAAAATCAACATTACCAGTTGGCCAATAACCACAAACGCTTAACAATGATCAACGCTAAAACAGAGATGTCACATAGCTGAATAATGTGAATTTTCATTAGCATGCATTCACGTGTTTAGCAACAGTCAAGTTATGCTTAGCACTTTCTAAAACTATACATTGATCACCCAACTCATTCCAGCTGACTTCTTCTCTTTCAGGTGATGTGAAGACTGCATTGAGCCCATCCTCGAATGTCACACAAATCACCAATCCTGTGAAATCGCTGTCACTTCACTACTGTCAATCAGCAAGAGGAGTGAACTGCTCTGATCACAATTCAAGTAAGTCTAAATTTTTTCGAGTTTTGATCACCATTCCTTATTGTATTTGCAGAACTGGTTACAAAACTGGGGGCAACCTGTACACTGCTCAGTCAGTGAAGAGTGAACAATATCACGCTCGTACTAGTTTGTTCCTCATTGCTGATGTTATTTTATCCATATGGCTTGTATACGACTCGACATTTCAGTGCATTATATTCAGTGTTTTACGGTCAGTGGGAATCAACAGATTACTCTGGACTTCGGTTTAGTATAAGTTGCAGATAACTGCAACTATCCAAGACTAACAAGGTTACACGTCGGTGACTAGTTACTATGTCATACAAGCATCTCCAAACAACTTGTAAATGGGTGTAATGCATGCTTTCGACTTACCTCAATAGAGGATAGTCTTGTAGTTAGAGCAAGGCAGAAACTTCGACCAGTTGGAAACAGTATTATTGTTCATCTGCTAGATACAGGTCACAGTCAATCCAGTGACAATAAATGTTTCGAGCATACCCTTTGAACACCAAGCAGACAATACTGTGAGCAGAGAAATGCTGTCCGTTTGGGACGCAGTAGTCCATCAAGAATTCAACAATGCAAATGGTTTGTAAAATAAACATGGGCATATTTACTTTCACATTGTGACTGCATACCCTACCCATTTCAGTCAGTTCAGAGTTTCACAGCATCAGTAAACCAAACCTACCGCAGGTGTGTAGGGAGGAAGACACTTGCCCTCTACCACCTAGATGAATGCTTAGTGTTAACACTGCGATATGACATTGTTGATAATGCTCAAATCACTGATATTTCTGGGTGTCATAAAACATGATGAACAAGTGAATATAACTGATTGAAATATATCGTCCAACCATGATGAAGGCGATAACTGGTAACTACCTGATAAGTAAGAGAAAATACTTCTTTAAGCTTCTAGTCGATCTGTAGAAACGTGTTCTTGGGAGGAATTCGAAATTTAGGTTTGAGTGGTTGCGGTTAAATTTCGAGGTCTAATAAAATCCATTATGGCCATCGGTATTAACACAGCGACGTATATATATTTGAGCAGATTTACACACGTCAGAACAAGGAGAAGCGATTTGTTAGTGAATGAATGACTCAGGTACTTGTGCAACAACTAATCTAGGATGCATCATGTCTGTGTTTGAGGTGAGCTGATCAATTGATTGAATGGAAGGTGATTTGTCACGTATCTCACCGGACACCTAAATCTGTAAACAGTTTCCATTCGAGTCAGACTTCAATGACTAAAGCCTGACATACTGCATCAGTACTTTGAGGTGCACCACACGTGAATGTTAGTGAATATGTCAAAGTATGGTTGACTGGATTTCCAGATTGTCTCAGTTTTTCCTCGTAATCCAAGTAGCACTGGTTGGATATCGTCTGTCTGTTGCATGCAGTTTCTCGGCTCAAGAATTAGTGAGTGAACAGGAAAACATGGCCTACACTGTGATGCATAATCCCACCTGATGCACTTCATCTATTCGCACTACAGCTATTCTGTAACTTCCACTAATTTTTTGATTCCAGTGTACTATCCTCATTTAGCCCGTCAACGATTCCATGGGGTGGGGGCGACTCGGGTCAAGTAGCAAGTAATAGTCAGAAATCGCACAAGGAAACAATACTGGCTACTGGCCAATGATGCAGTTGTTTCAATGAGCAACACGATTACAGACAACGAGATTTATCAAATCTAAATATAGTTCGATCATCCTTTTGTAATGATTCGATCCATTTTACAAAAATGTGATGCATGCTAACACTTTTACTCGTATTTTCAATTTGAGTAGCATGGTCAACGAACAGAAGTGAAGTCAGTCGTAACATTCCAATCGCATATTTGGCTCCTCCAAATCATGAATTGAAGTCAATATCTATTAATTTTAATGCGAAATGTTTACCACAACGCAATCCACGTAAGTCAAATATGCCTTCATATATGATAACTAGACAGTAATATGAGCGAATTTTGTGGGCATCTCAGTCGAATATAATAGAGTATAAGATATTTTTGTGGGATATAGAAATCACCGAGTGGCACCTAATTATTATCCGGGTAATCCAGTTTCACTGTATGTAAAAAAGCGAATCCTCTCTTATCCCCTGATAGTGTTAATACGCTCACTCATGGACTGTTATCAGAAGGCATACAGTGTATTTGAAATACCCAACTTGTTTGAAAGTGGAGTTCAGACGAATGTGTGCTTTTTTCTGAAATCCGCGTGAGTTGATTCTCGGAAAGGTTGTTCGACGCATCTATCCTTTTTTAGGACGAAGTTATAACGTTTGTTTGTTAATTCACAAATCACTGAAGGGAATATGCTACAGTCGATGGGAGATTCACTGAGCAGAGCGCGTTAGTGGTTCTTTCCAGTATATTGGATAGTTCTTATTTTATATCGCAAATACTTAGCTGTGATATGAAATCAATTGAAACCCAAAATCATTACATCGAAACTTAAATTTATGCAGATAACCAGTATTATTGTGGTTCACAATCTATAGTTATCGCAAGTCACCATCACTATGTGTTGTGCACTTAATACAGGAGTAACAGGAAACGAATCGATTGGACTGGAGACAAGAAACATTTCTACGGTAGTTTCTAATCTAAAGGACGAAATGACAAAGATATTTTTCAGAGGAAAAGAAAATATCTTGAGAAGGAGGAAGTTGTCATCTGAACGTTATAACTTGACTGAACACAGTTTATATCAACTGATGCTTATTAATACTTTCCAAGCAAATTCACAACAGTATTTTAGTTGCTACTCTATAAAGTTTCTTAGCAGAAGTCACTTTTTCAGATTTCACTGAAATGGAGTCTTAGATAGAAAAATTTAACAAACATTGTCTACGCTTTCGTAGTCAGGTCAACATAGAAGATTCTTACGAAAAGGATGTTTAGATGTTCTTTGTCTTCCACTTCTTATGTGTGAGCAAATACGTCTTATCTAGAAAATTGTCAGATGGCTTGTCCTTAATTACTGAAATCTGGCGAAACAATATGGTGAATGAAGACATAACTGAATACATAGTCTGATTGAAACCAGTTGGTCTACACATGAAATCAGGAAATAACAAAGTGGAACTCACACACACAACATTTTTCGGTTATAGAAGGATAAGAGACTTCTTGGCAAAGGCATATCTTACGAAGCGTGTTGGAGCTAAAC
Source organism: Heterobilharzia americana (assembly GCA_944470555.2). Lineage (NCBI taxonomy): Eukaryota > Metazoa > Platyhelminthes > Trematoda > Strigeidida > Schistosomatidae > Heterobilharzia > Heterobilharzia americana. The sequence goes on along the minus strand of OX104129.1, from coordinate 55,553,423 downwards.
AGCTCAGAGTAACATAGTGCTTTCATTGACTGTTCAGATCACTACTGACCGTAGAGAGATTACAAAGTTGGGTTGAAAAGTTTGTTAACCATGATTTTCTTGCTTACGGACAGTATGGAGAATTTGGCCCAGTTCCCACTAGTGTTGTATTAGAACTTTAGTCGGCTTTCCTTACTAATGGCTTTGCTTGCAGAGTTGCATGAAAAATATCTAGGTGTTAGAGAAGTCCGCCCATGGCAGATTTTGGGTCAGCAGTAGTTAAAAATATGGTTTCAGAAATTGTTTCTCTGGGAAGATATCTGCCTTCGTCAGTTGGATCATTGCGGCAGAATACTGAACAGGATGACTGTTATGCACTGATGATGGTAGTGAACAAGAGTGAAATCCAAGACACGTGTTTCGTCCTATTCAAGACTCGTCAGCTGTATCTACCTGCTTCACAGTGAGCGATGATGTTCCCACTAGGAGTCGAATTGGGTACCAGCCACTTCAAATGCTAGAGCGTTATCCACTAGACCACCGAGTCACTGTAGATAATTCTTGTGCGACGGGTATAGATTTAACTTTGTTACTTGTATTATCCCGTCGTTTAGTAGACTACATTGATCGGTCCTGGGAGGAATCCTCGATATTGCCTGCGTCTGCATTATATATCAATGGTGACCACCATTACTGTTGTTTTCAAGTGTACGTAACTACTTGTGGAAGCCTAGAGTGAACAAGAAAACGACCGGGTATTACAGTAATCCTTTCTTTCATTCTGTAGAACAGTTCCACCCTTCTCTTGTTCTTCTATCTCACTTGTGGTAAGTGGTAGGTGAGAACTAGAGAAACTTAGGGGATTTATGCAAGCTACAACTTTTTCAGTTTCTGAAGAGCAGAAGTAAGACTTTTGGTTGAGGAAGATGTGCTTCACAATATCACAGTACATAGATTAGGCAGATGCATGCAAAAAGTATTGAAGTTACTTAACTGAATGTAGAGGAAATAAAGACTGGTTGAATATCATAGTGCAAAATTATTGTTGACATAATACTATTTTTTAGCTAAGTTGAAAGGACAACTTATTGTGCACCTCAATAAAAAAGTAATCACAAGTCCTTCTTGATGTAACAGTAAACAACAAATTATTCTCCAAATATCATCTGACACGTAATACTACACCAATATATGCTATACCACATAGACAAAGATAATATAAAATTACACACAAAAAAGGTACACAGGTTCCATATTTATATTACGAGAAGCATGATGTAGATGTATACGATTCAATATTTCAGTGCATTGTGTTCAGTGTTTTACGGTCAGTGGGAATCAACAGATTACTCTGGACTTCGGTTTAGTATAAGTTGCAGATAACTGCAACTATCCAAATCTAGATTCAAGAATTGAAACGTAATCTAAAACCGTTTAACAAATAGCTATCGGAGTAATTCACCAAACCAATATTATGAGAGTAACAGTTCATATGATATTACAGCAAACATAAAGATTAAACTCAGGTGACTAGACATTGGTAAGAAAGTGAAAGAAATCAGAGAATTTATGACCAACACAAAATCATTTAAGACAAAAACAGACACACATTTTCACAGATAACTGTTATTAAAACAAAACAAGACAGGATTAACTTTCTAATCATACCAAATATATTTAACAAAGACGTAATAAGAATTCAGCAAAAGAAGGGCAAGTTATACTATCCAACAATGAATGTCTTCGCTCAGCATTCATCCATGCTAAGACAGAGATGTCACATAGCTGAATAATGTGAATTTTCATTAGCATGCATTCACGTGTTTAGCAACAGTCAAGTTATGCTTAGCACTTTCTAAAACTATACATTGATCACCCAACTCATTCCAGCTGACTTCTTCTCTTTCAGGTGATGTGAAGACTGCATTGAGCCCATCCTCGAATGTCACACAAATCACCAATCCTGTGAAATCGCTGTCACTTCACTACTGTCAATCAGCAAGAGGAGTGAACTGCTCTGATCACAATTCAAGTAAGTCTAAATTTTTTCGAGTTTTGATCACCATTCCTTATTGTATTTGCAGAACTGGTTACAAAACTGGGGGCAACCTGTACACTGCTCAGTCAGTGAAGAGTGAACAATATCACGCTCGTACTAGTTTGTTCCTCATTGCTGATGTTATTTTATCCATATGGCTTGTATACGACTCGACATTTCAGTGCATTATATTCAGTGTTTTACGGTCAGTGGGAATCAACAGATTACTCTGGACTTCGGTTTAGTATAAGTTGCAGATAACTGCAACTATCCAAGACTAACAAGGTTACACGTCGGTGACTAGTTACTATGTCATACAAGCATCTCCAAACAACTTGTAAATGGGTGTAATGCATGCTTTCGACTTACCTCAATAGAGGATAGTCTTGTAGTTAGAGCAAGGCAGAAACTTCGACCAGTTGGAAACAGTATTATTGTTCATCTGCTAGATACAGGTCACAGTCAATCCAGTGACAATAAATGTTTCGAGCATACCCTTTGAACACCAAGCAGACAATACTGTGAGCAGAGAAATGCTGTCCGTTTGGGACGCAGTAGTCCATCAAGAATTCAACAATGCAAATGGTTTGTAAAATAAACATGGGCATATTTACTTTCACATTGTGACTGCATACCCTACCCATTTCAGTCAGTTCAGAGTTTCACAGCATCAGTAAACCAAACCTACCGCAGGTGTGTAGGGAGGAAGACACTTGCCCTCTACCACCTAGATGAATGCTTAGTGTTAACACTGCGATATGACATTGTTGATAATGCTCAAATCACTGATATTTCTGGGTGTCATAAAACATGATGAACAAGTGAATATAACTGATTGAAATATATCGTCCAACCATGATGAAGGCGATAACTGGTAACTACCTGATAAGTAAGAGAAAATACTTCTTTAAGCTTCTAGTCGATCTGTAGAAACGTGTTCTTGGGAGGAATTCGAAATTTAGGTTTGAGTGGTTGCGGTTAAATTTCGAGGTCTAATAAAATCCATTATGGCCATCGGTATTAACACAGCGACGTATATATATTTGAGCAGATTTACACACGTCAGAACAAGGAGAAGCGATTTGTTAGTGAATGAATGACTCAGGTACTTGTGCAACAACTAATCTAGGATGCATCATGTCTGTGTTTGAGGTGAGCTGATCAATTGATTGAATGGAAGGTGATTTGTCACGTATCTCACCGGACACCTAAATCTGTAAACAGTTTCCATTCGAGTCAGACTTCAATGACTAAAGCCTGACATACTGCATCAGTACTTTGAGGTGCACCACACGTGAATGTTAGTGAATATGTCAAAGTATGGTTGACTGGATTTCCAGATTGTCTCAGTTTTTCCTCGTAATCCAAGTAGCACTGGTTGGATATCGTCTGTCTGTTGCATGCAGTTTCTCGGCTCAAGAATTAGTGAGTGAACAGGAAAACATGGCCTACACTGTGATGCATAATCCCACCTGATGCACTTCATCTATTCGCACTACAGCTATTCTGTAACTTCCACTAATTTTTTGATTCCAGTGTACTATCCTCATTTAGCCCGTCAACGATTCCATGGGGTGGGGGCGACTCGGGTCAAGTAGCAAGTAATAGTCAGAAATCGCACAAGGAAACAATACTGGCTACTGGCCAATGATGCAGTTGTTTCAATGAGCAACACGATTACAGACAACGAGATTTATCAAATCTAAATATAGTTCGATCATCCTTTTGTAATGATTCGATCCATTTTACAAAAATGTGATGCATGCTAACACTTTTACTCGTATTTTCAATTTGAGTAGCATGGTCAACGAACAGAAGTGAAGTCAGTCGTAACATTCCAATCGCATATTTGGCTCCTCCAAATCATGAATTGAAGTCAATATCTATTAATTTTAATGCGAAATGTTTACCACAACGCAATCCACGTAAGTCAAATATGCCTTCATATATGATAACTAGACAGTAATATGAGCGAATTTTGTGGGCATCTCAGTCGAATATAATAGAGTATAAGATATTTTTGTGGGATATAGAAATCACCGAGTGGCACCTAATTATTATCCGGGTAATCCAGTTTCACTGTATGTAAAAAAGCGAATCCTCTCTTATCCCCTGATAGTGTTAATACGCTCACTCATGGACTGTTATCAGAAGGCATACAGTGTATTTGAAATACCCAACTTGTTTGAAAGTGGAGTTCAGACGAATGTGTGCTTTTTTCTGAAATCCGCGTGAGTTGATTCTCGGAAAGGTTGTTCGACGCATCTATCCTTTTTTAGGACGAAGTTATAACGTTTGTTTGTTAATTCACAAATCACTGAAGGGAATATGCTACAGTCGATGGGAGATTCACTGAGCAGAGCGCGTTAGTGGTTCTTTCCAGTATATTGGATAGTTCTTATTTTATATCGCAAATACTTAGCTGTGATATGAAATCAATTGAAACCCAAAATCATTACATCGAAACTTAAATTTATGCAGATAACCAGTATTATTGTGGTTCACAATCTATAGTTATCGCAAGTCACCATCACTATGTGTTGTGCACTTAATACAGGAGTAACAGGAAACGAATCGATTGGACTGGAGACAAGAAACATTTCTACGGTAGTTTCTAATCTAAAGGACGAAATGACAAAGATATTTTTCAGAGGAAAAGAAAATATCTTGAGAAGGAGGAAGTTGTCATCTGAACGTTATAACTTGACTGAACACAGTTTATATCAACTGATGCTTATTAATACTTTCCAAGCAAATTCACAACAGTATTTTAGTTGCTACTCTATAAAGTTTCTTAGCAGAAGTCACTTTTTCAGATTTCACTGAAATGGAGTCTTAGATAGAAAAATTTAACAAACATTGTCTACGCTTTCGTAGTCAGGTCAACATAGAAGATTCTTACGAAAAGGATGTTTAGATGTTCTTTGTCTTCCACTTCTTATGTGTGAGCAAATACGTCTTATCTAGAAAATTGTCAGATGGCTTGTCCTTAATTACTGAAATCTGGCGAAACAATATGGTGAATGAAGACATAACTGAATACATAGTCTGATTGAAACCAGTTGGTCTACACATGAAATCAGGAAATAACAAAGTGGAACTCACACACACAACATTTTTCGGTTATAGAAGGATAAGAGACTTCTTGGCAAAGGCATATCTTACGAAGCGTGTTGGAGCTAAACAGCTCAGAGTAACATAGTGCTTTCATTGACTGTTCAGATCACTACTGACCGTAGAGAGATTACAAAGTTGGGTTGAAAAGTTTGTTAACCATGATTTTCTTGCTTACGGACAGTATGGAGAATTTGGCCCAGTTCCCACTAGTGTTGTATTAGAACTTTAGTCGGCTTTCCTTACTAATGGCTTTGCTTGCAGAGTTGCATGAAAAATATCTAGGTGTTAGAGAAGTCCGCCCATGGCAGATTTTGGGTCAGCAGTAGTTAAAAATATGGTTTCAGAAATTGTTTCTCTGGGAAGATATCTGCCTTCGTCAGTTGGATCATTGCGGCAGAATACTGAACAGGATGACTGTTATGCACTGATGATGGTAGTGAACAAGAGTGAAATCCAAGACACGTGTTTCGTCCTATTCAAGACTCGTCAGCTGTATCTACCTGCTTCACAGTGAGCGATGATGTTCCCACTAGGAGTCGAATTGGGTACCAGCCACTTCAAATGCTAGAGCGTTATCCACTAGACCACCGAGTCACTGTAGATAATTCTTGTGCGACGGGTATAGATTTAACTTTGTTACTTGTATTATCCCGTCGTTTAGTAGACTACATTGATCGGTCCTGGGAGGAATCCTCGATATTGCCTGCGTCTGCATTATATATCAATGGTGACCACCATTACTGTTGTTTTCAAGTGTACGTAACTACTTGTGGAAGCCTAGAGTGAACAAGAAAACGACCGGGTATTACAGTAATCCTTTCTTTCATTCTGTAGAACAGTTCCACCCTTCTCTTGTTCTTCTATCTCACTTGTGGTAAGTGGTAGGTGAGAACTAGAGAAACTTAGGGGATTTATGCAAGCTACAACTTTTTCAGTTTCTGAAGAGCAGAAGTAAGACTTTTGGTTGAGGAAGATGTGCTTCACAATATCACAGTACATAGATTAGGCAGATGCATGCAAAAAGTATTGAAGTTACTTAACTGAATGTAGAGGAAATAAAGACTGGTTGAATATCATAGTGCAAAATTATTGTTGACATAATACTATTTTGAGGGGTTGTGGAGATTTGTAAATATTTCAAGTTGTTATTCATCGAAGACTGACATCATTCGGAGGAACAAAGGAAACTGGGAGCACTGGACAGCTGTTTCTTCGTAGTTTGGGACTCCTCAGCATTGCGCACCAACCACCCCACCAGCAGGGATCGAACCCGCAACCTTCACGTTCCGCTGGTTGGGTCTTTGTTGCGCACTGCTGAGGAGTCCTATACTAGGACAAAACAGCTATCCAGTGCTCCCAGTTTCCTTTGTTCCTCAGAATGGTGTCAGTCTTCGATGAATAACACCTTTAAATAATACTATTTATCAGCTTAGTTGAAAGGACAACTTATTGTGCACCTCAATAAAAAAGTAATCACAAGTCCTTCTTGATGTAACAGTAAACAACAAATTATTCTCCAAATATCATCTGACACGTAATACTACACCAATATATGCTATACCACATAGACAAAGATAATATAAAATTACACACAAAAAAGGTACACAGGTTCCATATTTATATTACGAGAAGCATGATGTAGATGTATACGATTCAATATTTCAGTGCATTGTGTTCAGTGTTTTACGGTCAGTGGGAATCAACAGATTACTCTGGACTTCGGTTTAGTATAAGTTGCAGATAACTGCAACTATCCAAATCTAGATTCAAGAATTGAAACGTAATCTAAAACCGTTTAACAAATAGCTATCGGAGTAATTCACCAAACCAATATTATGAGAGTAACAGTTCATATGATTTTACAGCAAACATAAAGATTAAACTCAGGTGACTAGACATTGGTAAGAAAGTGAAAGAAATCAGATATTAGGTGACGCTATTTGGGAGTATAACAAGGGAGTCATTTTTCCAGTGAATCGGTAACCACCCTTCGTCCCTCCGTTCACCATCCATCGATCCATCCATCCATCCATCCATCCATCCACCCATCCAGTCATTCACCCACTGATTCATTCATTTAAATATGGATTCATTGATTCAGTTACTCATTCAATCATTCATTGATTCATTAATTCACTCACTCCTTCATTTAATGATTCATTCATTCCTTGCAAGCCTTCTGCATCAGTGGTGTGAGCATTTCGACTGTTGTCTCTGCATATGTTTCCAGTGCTTCTGACGGGATTCCATCTAGTCCTCCTGTTCTCCTAGATTCCAGCAACTCTCTGGCGTTCACGACTTCACTTCGGCTTTTGTTGGAGTGCTTGTGTTCACTGGTAGTTCTGTGAATGGACTGCAGGTGGTATTTCTGGACACGTTGCAGGTGGTGGTTGATTCATGAGTTTTTTGAAGTGGTCAGCCGATTGTTTCCTTTGTTTCTCCTTTGCCGTCACTAGGTTTCCTTCACTATCCTATCTTTCATTGCTTTCATCTGTGTTGATCTCTTCCCAGACAGTAACCTGGTTATTCGATGTAATGTTGTCAGGTCGCTCGTACATGCAGCCTGTTTAGAATGCTGTCTGAGGTGCATCTCAGATACTGACAGTCAACGAGGCGAGCAGTCATAAGCGGGAAGTCATAAAACACTCATAAATAACATTCAGTGTGAAGGAAGCCGAGAGTAAATTAGTGAGTGAAGCAAAGAGAAACGGAATGGGTGATTGAAATATTATATAATACAGCAGAATACAGAGATGGACTGAATGACAAGTGTGATAAGAGATGAACAAAGATTCATGCATAGAAAGGATAGATAGTAGATCCTGTGAACAGATGGACATAATGAGCATATATAAGAACAAATGCTAAGATTCCAAATGAAATAGGAAAACACAGCGAAATATTGATCGCGACTCACAGGAGAATAATTAGGATAAACAGTAAGCAAGACGGTAACACAGTCTTCTACTCCTCCCACTTACAGGTGGATCAACGACACCAGGCGAAGAAGCACAAGAAGTCGTCAACGTGACCGACAACTTGGGAAAGGTGGTGGCCACACGCCGACAAATCAGGAGGCGACCAACCACACTCACACCACTGGGTAAGTCATACACAAATCACAAATCTCATCCACACTGACAATACCATCCTGTCATTTATTCACTCACTGACTGACTGAATCATTCTACGACTGACTGATTGACTGAATCGATGTCATTCTGACGGTCAGTTTGTCGAGATGGCGAGCATGCACGCACACATACACTCGATCAGTGTATAAATCTCTGAGTCTTTAGCATTGTGAGAGAGAAATGTATCATTAGTATTTATCTTGTTGTGTGTGTGTGTGTGTGAGTGTGTGTGCAGGTGATGCAAGCAACGAAGTGCACACATATGGAGAGGAATGCATGCTTGTGCACACATTGATACTCAGTGACAGACACATACATGCACATGCAAGCACACACTGACATAGACCGAGAAATTCGCATACACACACACACACCAGCATAGCATACACAGAGCAACAGGTGAAGACAATGCAGCACAAAACAGCCTGATGACCACTACCAATGACCACATGATGTGAGATGATCGAGTGACGAGAGCAGGAGGAGAACGCACTCCCACTGGCACACCACCATGTCGTCAATCACACACAACCTACACATCCACACATTCATACACATATACAAACAAAAAGCTATATGGAATGCATGAGGAGTGAGACGAGAGAGGAATTCGCGCATTTACTCGCACCACAACAGTAGGTGGATGTGATGGTGACACTGGTAAACAGGCACACTGCGGAAATGTCAAACTGCCACAATACCAAAATGTCCCACTGCCAAAGTACCACACTGCCACACAGACACACAGACTAAGACACCCACAGACTGGCACACACTCACATGCAAGGACACCAAGCAACACGCTGACACAGTCTTCTACTCCTCCCACTTACAGGTGGATCAACGACACCAGGCGAAGAAGCACAAGAAGTCGTCAACGTGACCGACAACTTGGGAAAGGTGGTGGCCACACGCCGACAAATCAGGAGGCGACCAACCACACTCACACCACTGGGTAAGTCACATACAATTCTTCCACCCTTTCTATTCTCTCCAACATTTTCCAATTCTCTTTTCTGAGCTGGCCTGTGCGGTCGTGGAGCTGTGATCATCGTCCTTGTCTAGATTTGCAGCTGTAACTTCCGTATTTTTTGAGTCATCTGTGTTTGTCTCTTCCCGTTGGCTTTTCCTTTGTTTCAAATCTGACTTTTCTCTCCTTTATAGCTCCTCTCATTGCTTGACATTGTGGCTCTATGTCTATACGTCTGACACTGAATATACCACCGACTGACTGACTGACTTATTGACTGTCTGATCAGTTCGCTCACTGACCAACAGGTGCAATGCCACGACCTCACACCTAATCGCATGCATATTCACATGGAAATGTTAGGAGTTCCGCTTCGACAAATTATTCTCCATTTCGCATTGAAATGGATCCACATGGATGAGAACCGCATGTTGTTCAATGGAGAGACACACGCAGTCAGCATGCATATAATTTGGTGGAGATGCGAATGCCCTCGGATAAATCCAAACTCACACCGACAGACTGACAATGAGCAGTGGAGAAAGACACATTGGGGAGCACGTGCACACTTCATACACATTTGTCAACACAACACTACATGCAGACAATGACATCCACTGACACACCTACTCACACTGACACAAATTCCCCCTGTATCACCAGACACACGAATCAAACTGATACACGCACGACACACATCCACGGATGTGCAGTAAGGGGGGCAGAACACACTGGACACAGCGTCACGACATGCACGCATACACACACACACACACACACACACACGGTGAAATTATTCACATTGCCACCTTCTGGTCGATGCTTGCAACCGACTGGTGGTCACACCGAAACATCGACACTGTCTGACAGAGTCCTCTGCTTCTCTGTTTCAGGCCAGACGACAACACATGCAGAAGAATTGGTGAACGTGACAGACAAGTTCGGAAGACTGGTGGCTCGATACCGACACAGGAGGAGGCGAACAACCACACTCACACCACTGAGTAAGTCTCAGTGAATTCAGTCGACGCACAGTCGTTCAGTCGATTCACGTAACCGATGTGCATGTGTGTGTCGGTGTGTCTGTGTTGTGGTCGACAGTGTGGAATGGGGGAATGAGGATGATTTGAGTTTGTAAATGAGTTGTGAGTTGGTGAGTGGGAGAGTGTTTGTTGGTATGATTGGGTGAGTTTCAATCTGCACTGGTTTGTGTCTGTGTGTGGGTGTTGGTTAGTTTGTGCATGAATGTGATGTTTCGGTTGTTGTTGAGAGTGTGATGCTGGCTTGGTGCACAGTTTCCGAACGCCATGAGCGTAGCCTTTCCACGAGACGTGTCGGTAAGTGATATGACTGTGAGTCAAGTGAGCTGATTTGTGGTTGAAGAATACCTGTGATGGAGGCGACGTTTGTGGCAGACAGGATGTGGGCGCGTGATGGTTCATGTGTGTGTGTGTGTGTGTGGCTGATCGATTCGTTAATTGAGGAGTGTGCAATGCCGATGTGTGTTGATTGGTGTGTGAGTGCACTGCTTATGCTGGCTGGACCCCACCAGTTGATCAAGTCTTCATGTCTCATTCCACTCAGTCGACCTACACTCGTTCTCTACATTCGATTATCATTCCAACATTTGTGTGATCGCTCAATGAGTCATACTTGTCTGAGAACATGTCAGGTCGCCCAGTTCACACCTCCTCTATATTGCCGTTCCACACTGCCTTGCTCTCACAGACTCTCTCAATGCCTTCTAGTTTTTGTCATTTTAATTCCTGAGTTGGTGATTATGTAGATTGAATTCGTCCGGTGATTCAGGTGAACTGCTTGTGAAACGAGGTCAGTTGTTTGTGGGTGATGGAATGAAGCTGGGTGTGCATTCATTGTACAAATGAGTTTATATCGCACGATCATGTACATGCATGGACGGACTCCCTCGTCCACCAACCAACAACGTCTACACTGACATGGCCATATTCGCCATTACGGTCTGTGTGGTCGAATGCTTGCATCACAATTAATTATGGATTCGGATTCTTAGAAACCCAACACATCCTTCCTGGCAGATACTGATATCATCATTCTGCAGATAGTTCGAAGAGTAAGTCAACATTCACACGGAATCTAACTGTCTTGGTATCTACGTTGCCCCACTGCTATCACATGTGTTGGGTGTTGTTTGGTTGGATGAAGAAAGTTTGAGTGATCAATCTGCCGCCCTCACTCTCCCACTTTCTCCCTCGCCACCTACCTCTGATTCTCTCTTTCTCTCTAACTCCACCAAAGTATATTGTAGTGGAGTGGAGTGGAGTGGAGTGGAGTGGAGTGGAGTGGAGTGGAGTGGAGTGGAGTGGAGTAGAGAGTGGGGAGTGGAGTGGAGTGGAGTGGAGTGGAGTGGAGTGGAGTTGAGTGGAGTGGAGTGGAGTGGTTGTCTCTCACAGCACAATGTGGTTGTGTGGTAATGCACGCATTGCAATAATCGAGTGTTTTCTAGACTACTGATCTTATGGTGGTCTGTCATTCTGTATTTATCATAATTCCTATCTTCTGCTAATTTCACTGACCCTGATCGTCTAGTATCACCTATGCACTTTACCTGACAGTCATCGCATACAATTTGGTGGATGAGATAATTTTGTTGAATGCGATCTACTGGATGCTGGAGTCGACAAAGCTTCTCTCTGAGTGAGTTTGTGGGTATAAGTGGCAGCTTGATTCTCAGCTTGTTGAGAATCCTACTTGGAGTTTCCGATCTTCCTTCCTTATATGGTAAAACAATAGAGACTTTAGTTAATTTCCACTCGTGTTGTCGCTATTATTCCTATTCCTATTCCTATTCCTATTCCTATTCCTATTCGCATTCACATTCACATTCACATTCACATTCACATTCCTATTCGTATCCCTTTCATTATTTTCTTTGTTATGTGTTCGCACAAATTTCTAAATCAATGGTCGAGGATAAGCATGAATTATTGACGCTTGTTTTGTGTGTTTCAGTTCCTTGTTTCAGTCCTCACAATGACTAGTGAGTGTTTTAGCGCTGTCATTCAGACATTTGACTAAAGCCACCTCGACTGACATTCATTGAGATGATCTGAAGTCTAGATACCTGTTAGAATGTGTTGGTCTCCTGTAGACAGAGGTATCCAAATCACCATCTCTCCTCTGTTTTATTCCCCAATCCAACATAGCTTACTCTCCTCCCTCATAATCTACCTCACAAGTGAATTGGATTGCATCTACTAATAAGTTAATATGTGTGTGAGGAAACTGTCGATATGTTGTGATTTGAGCACAGTGAATGTGTCATCTACACATTGCTACCATATATCTTAGGTGAAGGATTGAGCGTTCGGAAGCCATCTTTTCCCAACCATCCAGAAATGTATCAGCTAGCATAGGGGATATTGGTGATGCTATTGCTACACCTACTACTTGTCGACATATTTATTTCCTCCTGAAACTCAAAGTCTGTGGCGGTGAGGTACAACTAGACCCCTTTTACGATTTCATCAACCGATATCTTAGTTGTATGCGCAATTTCCGAGTCATTCGCTTGTCGATTTCTGACTGCCTCCAGTGGCATACAGATCGCTATGAAGACTTGTCACATTGAAGATAACCATTTCCTCATCCTTTTCTACACATAGGTCATTATGTCTCACCTTGAAATCGTAAGAATAGACTAGTCTACAATGTGGACGGTTCCCAACATAATAGGACATGATATTGATGCTAAGTACTTTGATGGTTCATATGTTGGCGTACTTCTGAAGTCAACCATCGGTCTGATGAGATCATCTGATTTGTGAAGCTTGATGGTTGTGTGAATTCTGTTGGGATTATTGGTTTTCGGCATTAAATTGAAGCAATGAGAGTGAGAAAGGAGATGTCTTCAGTTGGCCTATCCGATCGGTTGTAGACTTCTTAATTTTATTCATGACAGTTTCCATTGGTAATTTGATCTCTTCACATGGTCGGTCCTGTTGGGATATGCTCGTTAGATTATCGTAATATGGGAGGGAATCCAGCTAAATATAGAATGACAGACGCCCATAACACCGATCAAGTAGAAAGCACTCGACCATGATCATTATTACTCGCGTCATTATCTTTTTTGTAATGATTATTACTACGTTCAGTATCATTATTATTATTATTTATTATTGATGATTATTGGAAAGGATGTTGCTTAGTTTGGTGGAAAAGACTCCTTCCTTCAGGTTTCTACCGTTGATGGTGATTGATGCCTGTTGTTGTTGTTATTTTTGTTGGTTGGGTATCTTCATCACCTCCATCTTCTCTGCGTTCACCTGGAGGAGGTCGCGTCTTCGCTGCCTGTTCTGCCAACTTATTAGTTTTCGCCTGTACATCTTCAGGGTTGTGCGACATCAGACATTAATCGTCATCGGTGAAATCCAAATCTTCTAGGGTCTTTTTATCCGTCAAACAGCGTGTCTTCATCTTCCAGCTCCTCACGGTTGTCTGTTGCATAATCTAGTCCAGTCGACCAAAATCAGTAAGATCACCGGTTATAGTAGGCAACCTAGTCTAGTCTTACGCCTGTCTTCACTTAACTTCGAAGGCGTCACTCAGCATTCCATTGTGGCTCACTCGACATGTGCTCCGTTCTGTGATGATGCATAGCGTGTCAATGTCATCCTCACATGATTTGTTTTTGCTGAAGCCAACCAGCCTGTTCCGGTTGAAATTTTCAATGCAGAGCATTATTCAGTCTCCCTCTTCAGGATGATATGGCTTATTATTTTGCTGGGGGTGGATAGGAGCATGCTTCCTCGCCAGTTATTGCAAAGATTAGGTCGCCCTTCTTTGGGAGTTTGACAAGGTAGTCATTCTTCCAGTGAATCGGTAGGCACCCTTCCATCCATCCCTTCATCCATCATCCATACATCCAACCACCCATCCAGTCATTCATCCGCTGTTTCATTCATTTTAACATTATATCATCCATTAATTCACACACTCCTTCATTTAATGATTCATTCATTCCTTGCAAGCCTTCTGCATCAGTGGTGTGAGCATTTCGGCTGTTGTCTCTGCATATGTTTCCAGTGCTTCTGACGGGATTCCATCTAGTCCTCCTGTTCTCCTGGATTCCAGCAACTCTCTGGCGTTCACGACTTCACTTCGGCTTTTGTTGGAGTGCTTGTGTTCACTGGTAGTTCTGTGAATGGACTGCAGGTGGTATTTCTGGACACGTTGCAGGTGGTGGTTGATTCATGAGTTTTTTGAAGTGGTCAGACGATTGTTTCCTTTGTTTCTCCTTTGCCGTCACTAGGTTTCCTTCACTATCCTATCTTTCATTGCTTTCATCTGTGTTGATCTCTTCCCAGACAGTAACCTGGTTATTCGATGTAATGTTGTCAGGTCGCTCGTACATGCAGCCTGTTTAGAATGCTGTCTGAGGTGCATCTCAGATACTGACAGTCAACGAGGCGAGCAGTCATAAGCGGGAAGTCATAAAACACTCATAAATAACATTCAGTGTGAAGGAAGCCGAGAGTAAATTAGTGAGTGAAGCAAAGAGAAACGGAATGGGTGATTGAAATATTATATAATACAGCAGAATACAGAGATGGACTGAATGACAAGTGTAATAAGAGATGAACAAAGATTCATGCATAGAAAGGATAGATAGTAGATCCTGTGAACAGATGGACATAATGAGCATATATAAGAACAAATGCTAAGATTCCAAATGAAATAGGAAAACACAGCGAAATATTGATCGCGACTCACAGGAGAATAATTAGGATAAACAGTAAGCAAGACGGTAACACAGTCTTCTACTCCTCCCACTTACAGGTGGATCAACGACACCAGGCGAAGAAGCACAAGAAGTCGTCAACGTGACCGACAACTTGGGAAAGGTGGTGGCCACACGCCGACAAATCAGGAGGCGACCAACCACACTCACACCACTGGGTAAGTCACATACAATTCTTCCACCCTTTCTATTCTCTCCAACATTTTCCAATTCTCTTTTCTGAGCTGGCCTGTGCGGTCGTGGAGCTGTGATCATCGTCCTTGTCTAGATTTGCAGCTGTAACTTCCGTATTTTTTGAGTTATCTGTGTTTGTCTCTTCCCGTTGGCTTTTCCTTTGTTTCAAATCTGACTTTTCTCTCCTTTATAGCTCCTCTCATTGCTTGACATTGTGGCTCTATGTCTATACGTCTGACACTGAATATACCACCGACTGACTGACTGACTGACTGACTGACTGACTGACTTATTGACTGTCTGATCAGTTCGCTCACTGACCAACAGGTGCAATGCCACGACCTCACACCTAATCGCATGCATATTCACATGGAAATGTTAGGAGTTCCGCTTCGACAAATTATTCTCCATTTCGCATTGAAATGGATCCACATGGATGAGAACCGCATGTTGTTCAATGGAGAGACACACGCAGTCAGCATGCATATAATTTGGTGGAGATGCGAATGCCCTCGGATAAATCCAAACTCACACCGACAGACTGACAATGAGCAGTGGAGAAAGACACATTGGGGAGCACGTGCACACTTCATACACATTTGTCAACACAACACTACATGCAGACAATGACATCCACTGACACACCTACTCACACTGACACAAATTCCCCCTGTATCACCAGACACACGAATCAAACTGATACACGCACGACACACATCCACGGATGTGCAGTAAGGGGGGCAGAACACACTGGACACAGCGTCACGACATGCACGCATACACACACACACACACACACACACACACACACCGGTGAAATTATTCACATTGCCACCTTCTGGTCGATGCTTGCAACCGACTGGTGGTCACACCGAAACATCGACACTGTCTGACAGAGTCCTCTGCTTCTCTGTTTCAGGCCAGACGACAACACATGCAGAAGAATTGGTGAACGTGACAGACAAGTTCGGAAGACTGGTGGCTCGATACCGACACAGGAGGAGGCGAACAACCACACTCACACCACTGAGTAAGTCTCAGTCAATTCAGTCGATGCAGGTTTGTTTCCACATCTCTTTCAAAGAGTTCCAGTGTTCTTCCACCCAGGTTTCTTTAGAGATGTTGCGTTATGTCTCGCATTTCGTCCTGATGACTGACTGACGTGAAGATGTCCTTGTAATTTCGTCCTCCAGTTCACTTCCTCTTCTGGGTGTTGAACTTCAACTGTCGCCTATCACCAACTTTTGTGAAGGTTTCCAACTTGATTTGAAAGGTTCCTTGCACCACACATTGAGTGGTGTGAACCTACATCTGCTCCTCCTCTTCTTCTTCTTCTTCTTCTTCTTGATCTGATCTCGTGTCTACTTGGCTGCGCCTCCACTTTCTTCACATTCAAGTTAAGCCGACCTGAATTTTAGTGTGTCCATCTGGTGAAACTAACTCCATGTCGCTGTGTAAATATTCTTGTGCTGGTACACACTGCCCCCAATCACCAAATCGTTGAGTGCACAGAAGTCTGCAAACTGTTCTCCATTCTCATTCATCATTTCACTGAGTGCTTGTCGACCGATGATTGGTTCTCTTCCTGTGTTATCTGCTGCGAGTTTGGCATTCGTGTCACCCCACCCACTAGAATTTCGATGTCGCCAACTGAGGTGGAGTCTTGTCCAGTGCTGATTTCAGATGTCTGCAGAATTCCTCCTTCTTCTCTTGCTTGACCTGTATGATTTGTAGGTGCGCAGACTAGCATTGTATGATTGTGACTTTCCTTCCTTCCTTCCTTCCTTCCTTTTGACTTGAATCCATCTTGCTGCCATGATCGTGCAGGAGGAGATTGGTTCCCACTGCACGAGAGAGAGGGAGAGAGACAGGGAGAGATAAAGGGAGGGAGAGGGAGAGGGAGAGAGTGTTTTCATCATGATAGCCACTCCAAAACTCAGTGTCCTCATGGTTGTCATCTGGGTGACAATATCGGAGTGGACTATTGACTCTCCTCTCCAGTTGACAGATTTGAGAGTCCACTTCCATTGCATCTGTTGGTTGCTCGCAGATTCCTATCAATCCTATGCCGGCCCTTCTCATCTCTTTGGCAATATGCGCATGCTTGCCAGCCAGCCAGCCAGCCAGCCAGCCAGCCAGCCAGCCAGCCAGCCAGCCAGCCAGCCAGCCAGCCAGCCAGCCAGCCAGCCAGCCAGCCAGCAGCCAGCCAGCCAGCCAGCCAGCCAGCAGCCAGCCAGCAAGCAGCAGCCAGCCAGCCAGCCAGCCAGCTTCAAACATTCTGCGGACATTCCATTTCCCCATTCTCACTCTCGCTTTCATCGAGGGAGAGAAGGCACGTCGGCTGAGTGGCTTCCCGAAGGCTTTCGCCAACTGGTGTGTTTCACCTCAAAGATTCCAGTGAGGAATAAGTTCAATTTTATGCTTGATATTCTCTTTGTGCTTTGGAGTTTGCTTAGCGGTTAGATTGGTTTTACGGGGTAGGGTTGCCAGCCCTAATGCCAGCCTTCCCTCTTTATCCGGGCTTAGCGCCAGCTAGTAACTAGTGAACTAGTTACCTAGACGAGATTGCTTTTGGTGCATAGAAGCTGTGAAACCAGTTTCGGTTTCATTTTATGCGTATCTGACCAAGGAATCGCAGTTGAACTACAGTTTTGAGTTATCACGACGATGATTCATACGGGGGTGGTTATTAACTGACTTCTTTCTTTCTGATTAGCTTACCGATAGGATTCTAGTTCACCGGAGTCTTGGTCATTATGTGTAGACCATGTCTTCTTCCTTTGTCCATAAACTGTAGTATTATGGACTGGCTAAGTGTTAGAAGTTATATTGAGTGTGCATAAATACAGGTTGGACACTTTCATCTCAGATTGCTGGGCAAATCATCATCTGCATTTATCCACGATTCGGTGTTCTACATTAATGATGCCATTCTGGACGTAGTTAGCCTTTAGTCCTGTACTTTGCCAATAGGGAAAATTAGCTAGAAACACTGACATATTATTGTTATTATATTATTATCATTTGTCCTTCAGGTTCCTAGTGGAATATAAGACTTCAGTAGCACGTCGACATTTCACTCTGTTCTCTGAAGTCTTTCGAACCTAGCTCCGTGACTGCTTAGAAGCCTTCATTTCTTTCTCACACCACACCATCTCCTCTATGTCACCCTCGTCTCGGACGCCCAACTCGTCGTTTCCCATTTAGGTTCCACTCAACGGCCTGGTGCGTGATCTCCCCAAATTGTCTTCTCAGTGTATCTCCAATCCATCTCCACTTTCTTCTGCATATCTGTTGGGCGATGGGTTGTTGGTTGGTTCGTCAGCAGGCCAGAGTTTCATGTTGCTTATTCTTATTATTCTGGCCATCTGATCTTCAGTATCAAGTGAGCGTAGGCGCGAGCTGTTGATGATGTATGTCTGTAGTTTGTTGGAAATGCTTTCCGTAACGCGCCAAGTCACTCAACCATCACATGGAAGCACTGACTTGACTGACGATAGTGTTGGAAATCCGGATCTTGTTCACGCTTTGTGCTGAGTGCAGTGATTTCAGACTGATGAAGGAAGGCCTGTCTTACTGTCTTTCCGATCCTGGCTTTGACATCTCCATCTGTGCCACCTGTACTTGAAACGATGCTGCCCTGCATAGGTAGGTGAAAGAGACTACTTCCTTCAGATTTCACCCGTTCGTGTTCATTGGTGCTTGTTGTTGCTGTTGATGTTGTTGTTGGCTGGATATCTTCATCACCTCCATCTCCAGCAGATCAAGTCTTCGTGTCTCATCCCACTCAGTCGACCTACACTCATTCTCTACATTCGATTATCATTCCAACATTTGTGTGATCGCTCAATGAGTCATACTTGTCTGAGAAGATATCTGATCACACAGTTCATACATCACAATATTTGCCATGCCATTCAGTAAAATATTCATGCAAGTTCACATGAAATAAATCTAACTGGTAGTCACCTTATGCCTTTAGTCAGAATGACAAGTTTCATGTTTCCTGTTCAAGTAATTGGTATCGATTCGAAGGTCAACCTATTTGATAAACGAAGCGAAAGGCAGGGGATCGGTGAAAAATTGATGTAGAAAGCGCAAAATCCAAAGGGGAAGAGAGTGAGAGAGACGAAGACAATGAGAAATAGGAAACCAAGAAAAGGGACTGTGCATATGAAGAAGCAACACATGTGAAGATTGCGAGAAAGGCACTAAACACGTAGTAGTTAAATGAAAATTATTGACTGTAGTTGATGGATAATATATCCAGTCCAACTAATTGGCATAGTCATTTCATATCAACATGGTAAATTAATTCGGGTGCATGTATTAGAAGATAACAGATAAGGTGATGATAACGAAACAAAATCTCGGAATTTATTTTTGAGATGAATGGCAATTTTTTTTTTTAATTTAGAAGTAGTATTCATCATGGATTGACATCAGTTTGGGAAGCATTGAAATCTGGGAGCACTGGACAGCTGTTTCGTCCTAGTATGGGACTGCTCAGCAGTGCGTACCCACGACCCGACTGGGGATCGAACTCAGGACCTTCAGGTTTCACAGTGAACGAACGCGTTAACCATTCAGCCACTGGGTCGGTTTTCAGTGGTTCACAATTTCCTACTTCTGTCAATTCACGACATAGCGAGACCATC
This sequence comes from Heterobilharzia americana, assembly GCA_944470555.2. NCBI lineage: Eukaryota > Metazoa > Platyhelminthes > Trematoda > Strigeidida > Schistosomatidae > Heterobilharzia > Heterobilharzia americana. The sequence continues at coordinate 55,533,571 of OX104129.1, read as the reverse complement.
ACCCAAGGTCTTCAGTTAGCATCCACTTCACTTCCGACTGGTTGACCCCATAGGTCACGGCTTCTCATTAGAGCTTCCTGATATCCATCTGGAAGGTGCGCACTGCTGGGGAGTCCCATACTACGACGAAACAGCTGTTCTGAACTCCCAGATTTTCAATGGTTCCCCAACTGATGTCAGTACATGATGAATACTACTTCCGAAATCTCGGAATATTTATGTGTTCGCAGTGGTCAATCCATGTAGGTGTGTCAGTGAATGGTGTGTGTGTGTGTGTGTGTGTGTGCGGTTGTGCAGTGATAGAGGGAAATAAAATTATTGTCCCTTAGCTATTCGATAATGAAACGTGAAAATTCTTGATCAGTTTTGAAACTAAGGGTGAAAAATAAAGTATAATGATAATGATAAGAGTACAAAGAGAGATAATATTTGCATTTACACTTATCCGGGTGACTGGGAAGGAATTTACTGTAACTGTATCTGAGTTGAAGTTGAAGACCGTGAGAGGCGAAGGGAACGAACAAACATCTTCTGAATACATAAATTGGGTTTGGAAATTTCAATTGCTATGCCTTCTGCTATGCTTAGCAATCGGTGGGGCACAAACTTGCAGTATTGTGATGGGATTTTGTGAATAATAGTTTTGCCTATCTTGTGCTGAGTATCTACTAGATGGGCGCGTATTGAGCCTTGGATGGATTTCACTGTTCCTTTGCCTAACCACGCTGGACAGTGCTCAATGAAGCGATGATGGGCTTGCCGAGTTCTTCTACCTACCTAACTATCTCCATAGAAGCAGTTAAATTTATAAATACACATAGATGTGACCAGATTCGGAAGCCTATCCTTCAACTGCATCGACATCATATAGCGAGTAGTAAATTTCCAACATAGTGTGGTGGCGAAGAAGGTTTCTTGGATCAGATTTCTGAGTTTCAGTGTTAGTGTTTGTGCAGCTGCATCTCCTTCGAACGCTAAGGTTAGACACAACAGTTTCTTCAGTACTATTTAAAGGCACTTTTCTCCAACAGTCTTCATTGTTACAGTCTATACCTAATAACAAGGTTTATATCAGCCCACAATATGCGCGATACCTTTTCAGTAAAACATTCATCAAAGTTCACATGAAATAAATGTAACTGGTATTCACGTTATGACTTCAGTCAGAATAATGGGGGCTTGAATCAATAATAATAATAATAATAATAATAATAATAATAATAATAATATTAATAATAATAATAATGGTGGTTATAATTATAATGTTGCTAGTTGATGACGTTAAGGTCGAATGATAATTAAAAGGGTTATGTAAGATCTCTAAAGCGTTTTTATAAGGTGCATATACCAGTTCATGTGCTCCTGTGGAGCAAGGTACATCGGCCGTAGCCAGAGATTGCTGTCAACACGTATACGAGAACATATTACGGCCTGGCTTTTTAAGGTTGAAAGGAAATGCATCGGATACACATATACAAACAAAAAGCTATATGGAATGCATGAGGAGTGAGACGAGAGAGGAATTCGCGCATTTACTCGCACCACAACAGTAGGTGGATGTGATGGTGACACTGGTAAACAGGCACACTGCGGAAATGTCAAACTGCCACAATACCACAATGCCACACTGACATACTGACTCACTACACATTCACTGATTGGCACACTGCCACACTGCCAAAGTACCACACTGCCACACAGACACACAGACTAAGACACCCACAGACTGGCACACACTCACATGCAAGGACACCAAGCAACACGCTGACACAGTCTTCTACTCCTCCCACTTACAGGTGGATCAACGACACCAGGCGAAGAAGCACAAGAAGTCGTCAACGTGACCGACAACTTGGGAAAGGTGGTGGCCACACGCCGACAAATCAGGAGGCGACCAACCACACTCACACCACTGGGTAAGTCACATACAATTCTTCCACCCTTTCTATTCTCTCCAACATTTTCCAATTCTCTTTTCTGAGCTGGCCTGTGCGGTCGTGGAGCTGTGATCATCGTCCTTGTCTAGATTTGCAGCTGTAACTTCCGTATTTTTTGAGTCATCTGTGTTTGTCTCTTCCCGTTGGCTTTTCCTTTGTTTCAAATCTGACTTTTCTCTCCTTTATAGCTCCTCTCATTGCTTGACATTGTGGCTCTATGTCTATACGTCTGACACTGAATATACCACCGACTGACTGACTGACTTATTGACTGTCTGATCAGTTCGCTCACTGACCAACAGGTGCAATGCCACGACCTCACACCTAATCGCATGCACATTCACATGGAAATGTTAGGAGTTCCGCTTCGACAAATTATTCTCCATTTCGCATTGAAATGGATCCACATGGATGAGAACCGCATGTTGTTCAATGGAGAGACACACGCAGTCAGCATGCATATAATTTGGTGGAGATGCGAATGCCCTCGGATAAATCCAAACTCACACCGACAGACTGACAATGAGCAGTGGAGAAAGACACATTGGGGAGCACGTGCACACTTCATACACATTTGTCAACACAACACTACATGCAGACAATGACATCCACTGACACACCTACTCACACTGACACAAATTCCCCCTGTATCACCAGACACACGAATCAAACTGATACACGCACGACACACATCCACGGATGTGCAGTAAGGGGGGCAGAACACACTGGACACAGCGTCACGACATGCACGCATACACACACACACACACACACACACACACGGTGAAATTATTCACATTGCCACCTTCTGGTCGATGCTTGCAACCGACTGGTGGTCACACCGAAACATCGACACTGTCTGACAGAGTCCTCTGCTTCTCTGTTTCAGGCCAGACGACAACACATGCAGAAGAATTGGTGAACGTGACAGACAAGTTCGGAAGACTGGTGACTCGATACCAACACAGGAGGAGGCGAACAACCACACTCACACCACTGAGTAAGTCTCAGTGAATTCAGTCGACGCACAGTCGTTCAGTCGATTCACGTAACCGATGTGCATGTGCGTGTCGGTGTGTCTGTGTTGTGGTCGACAGTGTGGAATGGGGGAATGAGGATGATTTGAGTTTGTAAATGAGTTGTGAGTTGGTGAGTGGGAGAGTGTTTGTTGGTATGATTGGGTGAGTTTCAATCTGCACTGGTTTGTGTCTGTGTGTGGGTGTTGGTTAGTTTGTGCATGAATGTGATGTTTCGGTTGTTGTTGAGAGTGTGATGCTGGCTTGGTGCACAGTTTCCGAACGCCATGAGCGTAGCCTTTCCACGAGACGTGTCGGTAAGTGATATGACTGTGAGTCAAGTGAGCTGATTTGTGGTTGAAGAATACCTGTGATGGAGGCGACGTTTGTGGCAGACAGGATGTGGGCGCGTGATGGTTCATGTGTGTGTGTGTGTGTGTGTGTGTGTGTGTGTGTGTGTGTGTGTGTGTGTGTGTGTGTGTGGCTGATCGATTCGTTAATTGAGGAGTGTGCAATGCCGATGTGTGTTGATTGGTGTGTGAGTGCACTGCTTATGCTGGCTGGACCCCACCAGTTGATCAAGTCTTCATGTCTCATTCCACTCAGTCGACCTACACTCGTTCTCTACATTCGATTATCATTCCAACATTTGTGTGATCGCTCAATGAGTCATACTTGTCTGAGAACATGTCAGGTCGCCCAGTTCACACCTCCTCTATATTGCCGTTCCACACTGCCTTGCTCTCACAGACTCTCTCAATGCCTTCTAGTTTTTGTCATTTTAATTCCTGAGTTGGTGATTATGTAGATTGAATTCGTCCGGTGATTCAGGTGAACTGCTTGTGAAACGAGGTCAGTTGTTTGTGGGTGATGGAATGAAGCTGGGTGTGCATTCATTGTACAAATGAGTTTATATCGCACGATCATGTACATGCATGGACGGACTCCCTCGTCCACCAACCAACAACGTCTACACTGACATGGCCATATTCGCCATTACGGTCTGTGTGGTCGAATGCTTGCATCACAATTAATTATGGATTCGGATTCTTAGAAACCCAACACATCCTTCCTGGCAGATACTGATATCATCATTCTGCAGATAGTTCGAAGAGTAAGTCAACATTCACACGGAATCTAACTGTCTTGGTATCTACGTTGCCCCACTGCTATCACATGTGTTGGGTGTTGTTTGGTTGGATGAAGAAAGTTTGAGTGATCAATCTGCCGCCCTCACTCTCCCACTTTCTCCCTCGCCACCTACCTCTGATTCTCTCTTTCTCTCTAACTCCACCAAAGTATATTGGAGTGGAGTGGAGTGGAGTGGAGTGGAGTGGAGTGGAGTGGAGTGGAGTGGAGTGGAGTGGAGTGGAGTGGAGTGGAGTGGAGTGGAGTGGAGTGGAGTGGAGTTGTGGAATGGAGTGGAGTGGAGTGGAGTGGAGTGGAGTTGAGTGGAGTGGAGTGGAGTGGTTGTCTCTCACAGCACAATGTGTTTGTGTGGTAATGCACGCATTGCAATAATCGAGTGTTTTCTAGACTACTGATCTTATGGTGGTCTGTCATTCTGTATTTATCATAATTCCTATCTTCTGCTAATTTCACTGACCCTGATCGTCTAGTATCACCTATGCACTTTACCTGACAGTCATCGCATACAATTTGGTGGATGAGATAATTTTGTTGAATGCGATCTACTGGATGCTGGAGTCGACAAAGCTTCTCTCTGAGTGAGTTTGTGGGTATAAGTGGCAGCTTGATTCTCAGCTTGTTGAGAATCCTACTTGGAGTTTCCGATCTTCCTTCCTTATATGGTAAAACAATAGAGACTTTAGTTAATTTCCACTCGTGTTGTCGCTATTATTCCTATTCCTATTCCTATTCCTATTCCTATTCCTATTCCTATTCGCATTCACATTCACATTCACATTCACATTCACATTCCTATTCGTATCCCTTTCATTATTTCCTTTGTTATGTGTTCGCACAAATTTCTAAATCAATGGTCGAGGATAAGCATGAATTATTGACGCTTGTTTTGTGTGTTTCAGTTCCTTGTTTCAGTCCTCACAATGACTAGTGAGTGTTTTAGCGCTGTCATTCAGACATTTGACTAAAGCCACCTCGACTGACATTCATTGAGATGATCTGAAGTCTAGATACCTGTTAGAATGTGTTGGTCTCCTGTAGACAGAGGTATCCAAATCACCATCTCTCCTCTGTTTTATTCCCCAATCCAACATAGCTTACTCTCCTCCCTCATAATCTACCTCACAAGTGAATTGGATTGCATCTACTAATAAGTTAATATGTGTGTGAGGAAACTGTCGATATGTTGTGATTTGAGCACAGTGAATGTGTCATCTACACATTGCTACCATATATCTTAGGTGAAGGATTGAGCGTTCGGAAGCCATCTTTTCCCAACCATCCAGAAATGTATCAGCTAGCATAGGGGATATTGGTGATGCTATTGCTACACCTACTACTTGTCGACATATTTATTTCCTCCTGAAACTCAAAGTCTGTGGCGGTGAGGTACAACTAGACCCCTTTTACGATTTCATCAACCGATATCTTAGTTGTATGCGCAATTTCCGAGTCATTCGCTTGTCGATTTCTGACTGCCTCCAGTGGCATACAGATCGCTATGAAGACTTGTCACATTGAAGATAACCATTTCCTCATCCTTTTCTACACATAGGTCATTATGTCTCACCTTGAAATCGTAAGAATAGACTAGTCTACAATGTGGACGGTTCCCAACATAATAGGACATGATATTGATGCTAAGTACTTTGATGGTTCATATGTTGGCGTACTTCTGAAGTCAACCATCGGTCTGATGAGATCATCTGATTTGTGAAGCTTGATGGTTGTGTGAATTCTGTTGGGATTATTGGCTTTCGGCATTAAATTGAAGCAATGAGAGTGAGAAAGGAGATGTCTTCAGTTGGCCTATCCGATCGGTTGTAGACTTCTTAATTTTATTCATGACAGTTTCCATTGGTAATTTGATCTCTTCACATGGTCGGTCCTGTTGGGATATGCTCGTTAGATTATCGTAATATGGGAGGGAATCCAGCTAAATATAGAATGACAGACGCCCATAACACCGATCAAGTAGAAAGCACTCGACCATGATCATTATTACTCGCGTCATTATCTTTTTTGTAATGATTATTACTACGTTCAGTATCATTATTATTATTATTATTATTATTTTTTGATGATTATTGGAAAGGATGTTGCTTAGTTTGGTGGAAAAGACTCCTTCCTTCAGGTTTCTACCGTTGATGGTGATTGATGCCTGTTGTTGTTGTTATTTTTGTTGGTTGGGTATCTTCATCACCTCCATCTTCTCTGCGTTCACCTGGAGGAGGTCGCGTCTTCGCTGCCTGTTCTGCCAACTTATTAGTTTTCGCCTGTACATCTTCAGGGTTGTGCGACATCAGACATTAATCGTCATCGGTGAAATCCAAATCTTCTAGGGTCTTTTTATCCGTCAAACAGCGTGTCTTCATCTTCCAGCTCCTCACGGTTGTCTGTTGCATAATCTAGTCCAGTCGACCAAAATCAGTAAGATCACCGGTTATAGTAGGCAACCTAGTCTAGTCTTACGCCTGTCTTCACTTAACTTCGAAGGCGTCACTCAGCACTCCATTGTGGCTCACTCGACATGTGCTCCGTTCTGTGATGATGCATAGCGTGTCAATGTCATCCTCACATGATTTGTTTTTGCTGAAGCCAACCAGCCTGTTCCGGTTGTAATTTTCAATGCAGAGCATTATTCAGTCTCCCTCTTCAGGATGATATGGCTTATTATTTTGCTGGGGGTGGATAGGAGCATGCTTCCTCGCCAGTTATTGCAAAGATTAGGTCGCCCTTCTTTGGGAGTTTGACAAATTAGTCATTCTTCCAGTGAATCGGTAGGCACCCTTCCACCCATCCCTTCATCCATCATCCATACATCCATCCATCCATCCATCCATCCATCCATCCATCCATCCATCCATCCATCCACCCATCCATCCATCCATCCATCCATCCATCCATCCACCCATCCATCCACCCATCCAGTCATTCACCCACTGATTCATTCATTTAAATATGGATTCATTGATTCAGTTACTCATTCAATCATTCATTGATTCATTAATTCACTCACTCCTTCATTTAATGATTCATTCATTCCTTGCAAGCCTTCTGCATCAGTGGAGTGAGCATTTCGACTGTTGTCTCTGCATATGTTTCCAGTGCTTCTGACGGGATTCCATCTAGTCCTCCTGTTCTCCTAGATTCCAGCAACTCTCTGGCGTTCACGACTTCACTTCGGCTTTTGTTGGAGTGCTTGTGTTCACTGGTAGTTCTGTGAATGGACTGCAGGTGGTATTTCTGGACACGTTGCAGGTGGTGGTTGATTCATGAGTTTTTTGAAGTGGTCAGACGATTGTTTCCTTTGTTTCTCCTTTGCTGTCACCAGGTTTCCTTCACTATCCTATCTTTCATTGCTTTCATCTGTGTTGATCTCTTCCCAGACAGTAACCTGGTTATTCGATGTAATGTTGTCAGGTCGCTCGTACATGCAGCCTGTTTAGAATGCTGTCTGAGGTGCATCTCAGATACTGACAGTCAACGAGGCGAGCAGTCATAAGCGGGAAGTCATAAAACACTCATAAATAACATTCAGTGTGAAGGAAGCCGAGAGTAAATTAGTGAGTGAAGCAAAGAGAAACGGAATGGGTGATTGAAATATTATATAATACAGCAGAATACAGAGATGGACTGAATGACAAGTGTAATAAGAGATGAACAAAGATTCATGCATAGAAAGGATAGATAGTAGATCCTGTGAACAGATGGACATAATGAGCATATATAAGAACAAATGCTAAGATTCCAAATGAAATAGGAAAACACAGCGAAATATTGATCGCGACTCACAGGAGAATAATTAGGATAAACAGTAAGCAAGACGGTAACACAGTCTTCTACTCCTCCCACTTACAGGTGGATCAACGACACCAGGCGAAGAAGCACAAGAAGTCGTCAACGTGACCGACAACTTGGGAAAGGTGGTGGCCACACGCCGACAAATCAGGAGGCGACCAACCACACTCACACCACTGGGTAAGTCACATACAATTCTTCCACCCTTTCTATTCTCTCCAACATTTTCCAATTCTCTTTTCTGAGCTGGCCTGTGCGGTCGTGGAGCTGTGATCATCGTCCTTGTCTAGATTTGCAGCTGTAACTTCCGTATTTTTTGAGTCATCTGTGTTTGTCTCTTCCCGTTGGCTTTTCCTTTGTTTCAAATCTGACTTTTCTCTCCTTTATAGCTCCTCTCATTGCTTGACATTGTGGCTCTATGTCTATACGTCTGACACTGAATATACCACCGACTGACTGACTGACTTTTTTTTTGACTTATTGACTGTCTGATCAGTTCGCTCACTGACCAACAGGTGCAATGCCACGACCTCACACCTAATCGCATGCACATTCACATGGAAATGTTAGGAGTTCCGCTTCGACAAATTATTCTCCATTTCGCATTGAAATGGATCCACATGGATGAGAACCGCATGTTGTTCAATGGAGAGACACACGCAGTCAGCATGCATATAATTTGGTGGAGATGCGAATGCCCTCGGATAAATCCAAACTCACACCGACAGACTGACAATGAGCAGTGGAGAAAGACACATTGGGGAGCACGTGCACACTTCATACACATTTGTCAACACAACACTACATGCAGACAATGACATCCACTGACACACCTACTCACACTGACACAAATTCCCCCTGTATCACCAGACACACGAATCAAACTGATACACGCACGACACACATCCACGGATGTGCAGTAAGGGGGGCAGAACACACTGGACACAGCGTCACGACATGCACGCATACACACACACACACACACACACACACACGGTGAAATTATTCACATTGCCACCTTCTGGTCGATGCTTGCAACCGACTGGTGGTCACACCGAAACATCGACACTGTCTGACAGAGTCCTCTGCTTCTCTGTTTCAGGCCAGACGACAACACATGCAGAAGAATTGGTGAACGTGACAGACAAGTTCGGAAGACTGGTGGCTCGATACCGACACAGGAGGAGGCGAACAACCACACTCACACCACTGAGTAAGTCTCAGTCAATTCAGTCGATGCAGGTTTGTTTCCACATCTCTTTCAAAGAGTTCCAGTGTTCTTCCACCCAGGTTTCTTTAGAGATGTTGCGTTATGTCTCGCATTTCGTCCTGATGACTGACTGACGTGAAGATGTCCTTGTAATTTCGTCCTCCAGTTCACTTCCTCTTCTGGGTGTTGAACTTCAACTGTCGCCTATCACCAACTTTTGTGAAGGTTTCCAACTTGATTTGAAAGGTTCCTTGCACCACACATTGAGTGGTGTGAACCTACATCTGCTCCTCTTCTTCTTCTTCTTCTTCTTCTTCTTCTTCTTCTTCTTCTTGATCTGATCTCGTGTCTACTTGGCTGCGCCTCCACTTTCTTCACATTCAAGTTAAGCCGACCTGAATTTTAGTGTGTCCATCTGGTGAAACTAACTCCATGTCGCTGTGTAAATATTCTTGTGCTGGTACACACTGCCCCCAATCACCAAATCGTTGAGTGCACAGAAGTCTGCAAACTGTTCTCCATTCTCATTCATCATTTCACTGAGTGCTTGTCGACCGATGATTGGTTCTCTTCCTGTGTTATCTGCTGCGAGTTTGGCATTCGTGTCACCCCACCCACTAGAATTTCGATGTCGCCAACTGAGGTGGAGTCTTGTCCAGTGCTGATTTCAGATGTCTGCAGAATTCCTCCTTCTTCTCTTGCTTGACCTGTATGATTTGTAGGTGCGCAGACTAGCATTGTATGATTGTGACTTTCCTTCCTTCCTTCCTTCCTTCCTTTTGACTTGAATCCATCTTGCTGCCATGATCGTGCAGGAGGAGATTGGTTCCCACTGCACGAGAGAGAGGGAGAGAGACAGGGAGAGATAAAGGGAGGGAGAGGGAGAGGGAGAGAGTGTTTTCATCATGATAGCCACTCCAAAACTCAGTGTCCTCATGGTTGTCATCTGGGTGACAATATCGGAGTGGACTATTGACTCTCCTCTCCAGTTGACAGATTTGAGAGTCCACTTCCATTGCATCTGTTGGTTGCTCGCAGATTCCTATCAATCCTATGCCGGCCCTTCTCATCTCTTTGGCAATATGCGCATGCTTGCCAGCCAGCCAGCCAGCCAGCCAGCCAGCCAGCCAGCCAGCCAGCCAGCCAGCCAGCCAGCCAGCCAGCTTCAAACATTCTGCGGACATTCCATTTCCCCATTCTCACTCTCGCTTTCATCGAGGGAGAGAAGGCACGTCGGCTGAGTGGCTTCCCGAAGGCTTTCGCCAACTGGTGTGTTTCACCTCAAAGATTCCAGTGAGGAATAAGTTCAATTTTATGCTTGATATTCTCTTTGTGCTTTGGAGTTTGCTTAGCGGTTAGATTGGTTTTACGGGGTAGGGTTGCCAGCCCTAATGCCAGCCTTCCCTCTTTATCCGGGCTTAGCGCCAGCTAGTAACTAGTGAACTAGTTACCTAGACGAGATTGCTTTTGGTGCATAGAAGCTGTGAAACCAGTTTCGGTTTCATTTTATGCGTATCTGACCAAGGAATCGCAGTTGAACTACAGTTTTGAGTTATCACGACGATGATTCATACGAGGGTGGTTATTAACTGACTTCTTTCTTTCTGATTAGCTTACCGATAGGATTCTAGTTCACCGGAGTCTTGGTCATTATGTGTAGACCATGTCTTCTTCCTTTGTCCATAAACTGTAGTATTATGGACTGGCTAAGTGTTAGAAGTTATATTGAGTGTGCATAAATACAGGTTGGACACTTTCATCTCAGATTGCTGGGCAAATCATCATCTGCATTTATCCACGATTCGGTGTTCTACATTAATGATGCCATTCTGGACGTAGTTAGCCTTTAGTCCTGTACTTTGCCAATAGGGAAAATTAGCTAGAAACACTGACATATTATTGTTATTATATTATTATCATTTGTCCTTCAGGTTCCTAGTGGAATATAAGACTTCAGTAGCACGTCGACATTTCACTCTGTTCTCTGAAGTCTTTCGAACCTAGCTCCGTGACTGCTTAGAAGCCTTCATTTCTTTCTCACACCACACCATCTCCTCTATGTCACCCTCGTCTCGGACGCCCAACTCGTCGTTTCCCATTTAGGTTCCACTCAACGGCCTGGTGCGTGATCTCCCCAAATTGTCTTCTCAGTGTATCTCCAATCCATCTCCACTTTCTTCTGCATATCTGTTGGGCGATGGGTTGTTGGTTGGTTCGTCAGCAGGCCAGAGTTTCATGTTGCTTATTCTTATTATTCTGGCCATCTGATCTTCAGTATCAAGTGAGCGTAGGCGCGAGCTGTTGATGATGTATGTCTGTAGTTTGTTGGAAATGCTTTCCGTAACGCGCCAAGTCACTCAACCATCACATGGAAGCACTGACTTGACTGACGATAGTGTTGGAAATCCGGATCTTGTTCACGCTTTGTGCTGAGTGCAGTGATTTCAGACTGATGAAGGAAGGCCTGTCTTACTGTCTTTCCGATCCTGGCTTTGACATCTCCATCTGTGCCACCTGTACTTGAAACGATGCTGCCCTGCATAGGTAGGTGAAAGAGACTACTTCCTTCAGATTTCACCCGTTCGTGTTCATTGGTGCTTGTTGTTGCTGTTGATGTTGTTGTTGGCTGGATATCTTCATCACCTCCATCTCCAGCAGATCAAGTCTTCGTGTCTCATCCCACTCAGTCGACCTACACTCATTCTCTACATTCGATTATCATTCCAACATTTGTGTGATCGCTCAATGAGTCATACTTGTCTGAGAAGATATCTGATCACACAGTTCATACATCACAATATTTGCCATGCCATTCAGTAAAATATTCATGCAAGTTCACATGAAATAAATCTAACTGGTAGTCACCTTATGCCTTTAGTCAGAATGACAAGTTTCATGTTTCCTGTTCAAGTAATTGGTATCGATTCGAAGGTCAACCTATTTGATAAACGAAGCGAAAGGCAGGGGATCGGTGAAAAATTGATGTAGAAAGCGCAAAATCCAAAGGGGAAGAGAGTGAGAGAGACGAAGACAATGAGAAATAGGAAACCAAGAAAGGGACTGTGCATATGAAGAAGCAACACATGTGAAGATTGCGAGAAAGGCACTAAACACGTAGTAGTTAAATGAAAATTATTGACTGTAGTTGATGGATAATATATCCAGTCCAACTAATTGGCATAGTCATTTCATATCAACATGGTAAATTAATTCGGGTGCATGTATTAGAAGATAACAGATAAGGTGATGATAACGAAACAAAATCTCGGAATTTATTTTTGAGATGAATGGCAATTTTTTTTTTTAATTTAGAAGTAGTATTCATCATGGATTGACATCAGTTTGGGAAGCATTGAAATCTGGGAGCACTGGACAGCTGTTTCGTCCTAGTATGGGACTGCTCAGCAGTGCGTACCCACGACCCGACTGGGGATCGAACTCAGGACCTTCAGGTTTCACAGTGAACGAACGCGTTAACCATTCAGCCACTGGGTCGGTTTTCAGTGGTTCACAATTTCCTACTTCTGTCAATTCACGACATAGCGAGACCATCACCCAAGGTCTTCAGTTAGCATCCACTTCACTTCCGACTGGTTGACCCCATAGGTCACGGCTTCTCATTAGAGCTTCCTGATATCCATCTGGAAGGTGCGCACTGCTGGGGAGTCCCATACTACGACGAAACAGCTGTTCTGAACTCCCAGATTTTCAATGGTTCCCCAACTGATGTCAGTACATGATGAATACTACTTCCGAAATCTCGGAATATTTATGTGTTCGCAGTGGTCAATCCATGTAGGTGTGTCAGTGAATGGTGTGTGTGTGTGTGTGTGTGTGTGCGGTTGTGCAGTGATAGAGGGAAATAAAATTATTGTCCCTTAGCTATTCGATAATGAAACGTGAAAATTCTTGATCAGTTTTGAAACTAAGGGTGAAAAATAAAGTATAATGATAATGATAAGAGTACAAAGAGAGATAATATTTGCATTTACACTTATCCGGGTGACTGGGAAGGAATTTACTGTAACTGTATCTGAGTTGAAGTTGAAGACCGTGAGAGGCGAAGGGAACGAACAAACATCTTCTGAATACATAAATTGGGTTTGGAAATTTCAATTGCTATGCCTTCTGCTATGCTTAGCAATCGGTGGGGCACAAACTTGCAGTATTGTGATGGGATTTTGTGAATAATAGTTTTGCCTATCTTGTGCTGAGTATCTACTAGATGGGCGCGTATTGAGCCTTGGATGGATTTCACTGTTCCTTTGCCTAACCACGCTGGACAGTGCTCAATGAAGCGATGATGGGCTTGCCGAGTTCTTCTACCTACCTAACTATCTCCATAGAAGCAGTTAAATTTATAAATACACATAGATGTGACCAGATTCGGAAGCCTATCCTTCAACTGCATCGACATCATATAGCGAGTAGTAAATTTCCAACATAGTGTGGTGGCGAAGAAGGTTTCTTGGATCAGATTTCTGAGTTTCAGTGTTAGTGTTTGTGCAGCTGCATCTCCTTCGAACGCTAAGGTTAGACACAACAGTTTCTTCAGTACTATTTAAAGGCACTTTTCTCCAACAGTCTTCATTGTTACAGTCTATACCTAATAACAAGGTTTATATCAGCCCACAATATGCGCGATACCTTTTCAGTAAAACATTCATCAAAGTTCACATGAAATAAATCTAACTGGTATTCACGTTGACTTCAGTCAGAATAATGGGGGCTTGAATCAATAATAATAATAATAATAATAATAATATTAATAATAATAATAATGGTGGTTATAATTATAATGTTGCTAGTTGATGACGTTAAGGTCGAATGATAATTAAAAGGGTTATGTAAGATCTCTAAAGCGTTTATAAGGTGCATATACCAGTTCATGTGCTCCTGTGGAGCAAGGTACATCGGCCGTAGCCAGAGATTGCTGTCAACACGTATACGAGAACATATTACGGCCTGGCTTTTTAAGGTTGAAAGGAAATGCATCGGAAGTTCTATCCATAAGCATTCAATCGATTCCAACCACTCGACCGACCCAAACAAGGATTTTAAGGTTGTCTATCGAATTAGTCCAAACACCTCACGTTTCCTCCGTGTTCAACTTTTAAAAACAGCACAGGCCTTGCGTATTCTTGAACTGCAGCCTGAACTTTGTGTGCAAAAGAAGTACGTACAGTCTTTGTCTCTACCTTGGCCTTAATTTATTTTAGTCTTGGTGCGCTTTGTCCTTTTTTCGTTTTTCCCCCCTTCCCCTTTTTGTCAGATTAATCTTTGTACTCTGATATCGTCATTATCACTCTGTTTTTTGTATTTATTTGTTCCCGGTGTTATTTCATTTGATCTTCCTAATAATCGCAACTTTTAACAAATCATTTTCAATTTACTCCAATTAACTTGTCTCACTCGTATTACCTAATCCATTGATTGTTTATTAATGTTCTAACCCCTTTTTAATCTATATGCACCTTATAAGCGATCTACAAATCTTACGCAACCCTTTGAGTTATCATTAGGCATTTACGTCATCAACTAACAACATAAGAGTTATAACCACAATTATTATCACTGTTTCAACCCCTTATTATTTAAGACAAATTACATGTGTCCTGTTCAATAATTTGGCATAGATTTGAAGGCCAACATATTTGAAAACTAAGCAAAAGGCAGAAAATCGGCGAAAACTGATATAGAAAGCACAAAACCAAAACAGAAGAAGAAGAAGAAAAGGCATGAAAGAGAAACAGCAAAACCCAACCGAAATGACAGGGTATATGAAGAAAGGAATTAATAAAATTTCAGAATGGGTACAGAAAACTCACATGGGAAAAAGTTGTTAAGGATAATAGAGAAAAAAATGCAGATAACTACTACCAAGGACCACATGATGTGAGATGATCGAGTGACGAGAGCAGGAGGAGAACGCACTCCCACTGGCACACCACCATGTCGTCAATCACACACAACCTACACATCCACACATTCATACACATATACAAACAAAAAGCTATATGGAATGCATGAGGAGTGAGACGAGAGAGGAATTCGCGCATTTACTCGCACCACAACAGTAGGTGGATGTGATGGTGACACTGGTAAACAGGCACACTGCGGAAATGTCAAACTGCCACAATACCACAATGCCACACTGACATACTGACACACTACACATTCACTGATTGGCACACTGCCACACTGCCAAAGTACCACACTGCCACACAGACACACAGACTAAGACACCCACAGACTGGCACACACTCACATGCAAGGACACCAAGCAACACGCTGACACAGTCTTCTACTCCTCCCACTTACAGGTGGATCAACGACACCAGGCGAAGAAGCACAAGAAGTCGTCAACGTGACCGACAACTTGGGAAAGGTGGTGGCCACACGCCGACAAATCAGGAGGCGACCAACCACACTCACACCACTGGGTAAGTCACATACAATTCTTCCACCCTTTCTATTCTCTCCAACATTTTCCAATTCTCTTTTCTGAGCTGGCCTGTGCGGTCGTGGAGCTGTGATCATCGTCCTTGTCTAGATTTGCAGCTGTAACTTCCGTATTTTTTGAGTTATCTGTGTTTGTCTCTTCCCGTTGGCTTTTCCTTTGTTTCAAATCTGACTTTTCTCTCCTTTATAGCTCCTCTCATTGCTTGACATTGTGGCTCTATGTCTATACGTCTGACACTGAATATACCACCGACTGACTGACTGACTGACTGACTGACTGACTTATTGACTGTCTGATCAGTTCGCTCACTGACCAACAGGTGCAATGCCACGACCTCACACCTAATCGCATGCATATTCACATGGAAATGTTAGGAGTTCCGCTTCGACAAATTATTCTCCATTTCGCATTGAAATGGATCCACATGGATGAGAACCGCATGTTGTTCAATGGAGAGACACACGCAGTCAGCATGCATATAATTTGGTGGAGATGCGAATGCCCTCGGATAAATCCAAACTCACACCGACAGACTGACAATGAGCAGTGGAGAAAGACACATTGGGGAGCACGTGCACACTTCATACACATTTGTCAACACAACACTACATGCAGACAATGACATCCACTGACACACCTACTCACACTGACACAAATTCCCCCTGTATCACCAGACACACGAATCAAACTGATACACGCACGACACACATCCACGGATGTGCAGTAAGGGGGGCAGAACACACTGGACACAGCGTCACGACATGCACGCATACACACACACACACACACACACACACACGGTGAAATTATTCACATTGCCACCTTCTGGTCGATGCTTGCAACCGACTGGTGGTCACACCGAAACATCGACACTGTCTGACAGAGTCCTCTGCTTCTCTGTTTCAGGCCAGACGACAACACATGCAGAAGAATTGGTGAACGTGACAGACAAGTTCGGAAGACTGGTGGCTCGATACCGACACAGGAGGAGGCGAACAACCACACTCACACCACTGAGTAAGTCTCAGTGAATTCAGTCGACGCACAGTCGTTCAGTCGATTCACGTAACCGATGTGCATGTGTGTGTCGGTGTGTCTGTGTTGTGGTCGACAGTGTGGAATGGGGGAATGAGGATGATTTGAGTTTGTAAATGAGTTGTGAGTTGGTGAGTGGGAGAGTGTTTGTTGGTATGATTGGGTGAGTTTCAATCTGCACTGGTTTGTGTCTGTGTGTGAGTGTTGGTTAGTTTGTGCATGAATGTGATGTTTCGGTTGTTGTTGAGAGTGTGATGCTGGCTTGGTGCACAGTTTCCGAACGCCATGAGCGTAGCCTTTCCACGAGACGTGTCGGTAAGTGATATGACTGTGAGTCAGGTGAGCTGATTTGTGGTTGAAGAATACCTGTGATGGAGGCGACGTTTGTGGCAGACAGGATGTGGGCGCGTGATGGTTCATGTGTGTGTGTGCGTGTGCGTGTGTGTGTGTGTGTGTGTGTGTGTGTGTGTGGCTGATCGATTCGTTAATTGAGGAGTGTGCAATGCCGATGTGTGTTGATTGGTGTGTGAGTGCACTGCTTATGCTGGCTGGACCCCACCAGTTGATCAAGTCTTCATGTCTCATTCCACTCAGTCGACCTACACTCGTTCTCTACATTCGATTATCATTCCAACATTTGTGTGATCGCTCAATGAGTCATACTTGTCTGAGAACATGTCAGGTCGCCCAGTTCACACCTCCTCTATATTGCCGTTCCACACTGCCTTGCTCTCACAGACTCTCTCAATGCCTTCTAGTTTTGGTCATTTTAATTCGTGAGTTGGTGATTATGTAGATTGAATTCGTCCGGTGATTCAGGTGAACTGCTTGTGAAACGAGGTCAGTTGTTTGTGGGTGATGGAATGAAGCTGGGTGTGCATTCATTGTACAAATGAGTTTATATCGCACGATCATGTACATGCATGGACGGACTCCCTCGTCCACCAACCAACAACGTCTACACTGACATGGCCATATTCGCCATTACGGTCTGTGTGGTCGAATGCTTGCATCACAATTAATTATGGATTCGGATTCTTAGAAACCCAACACATCCTTCCTGGCAGATACTGATATCATCATTCTGCAGATAGTTCGAAGAGTAAGTCAACATTCACACGGAATCTAACTGTCTTGGTATCTACGTTGCCCCACTGCTATCACATGTGTTGGGTGTTGATTGGTTTGATGAAGAAAGATTTAGTGATCAATCTGCCACTCTCTCCCTCTCTCTCTCTTACCACCAAATTATATTGGAGTGGAGTGGAGTGGAGTGGAGTGGAGTGGAGGGGAGTGGAGTGGAGTTGAGTGGAGTGGAGTGGAGTGGTTGTCTCTCACAGCACAATGTGGTTGTGTGGTAATGCACGCATTGCAATATTCGAGTGTTTTCTAGACTACTGATCTTATGGTGGTCTGTCATTCTGTATTTATCATAATTCCTATCTTCTGCTAATTTCACTGACCCTGATCGTCTAGTATCACCTATGCACTTTACCTGACAGTCATCGCATACAATTTGGTGGATGAGATAATTTTGTTGAATGCGATCTACTGGATGCTGGAGTCGACAAAGCTTCTCTCTGAGTGAGTTTGTGGGTATAAGTGGCAGCTTGATTCTCAGCTTGTTGAGAATCCTACTTGGAGTTTCCGATCTTCCTTCCTTATATGGTAAAACAATAGAGACTTTAGTTAATTTCCACTCGTGTTGTCGCTATTATTCCTATTCCTATTCCTATTCCTATTCCTATTCCTATTCGCATTCACATTCACATTCACATTCACATTCCTATTCGTAGCCCTTTCATTATTTCCTTTGTTATGTGTTCGCACAAATTTCTAAATCAATGGTCGAGGATAAGCATGAATTATTGACGCTTGTTTTGTGTGTTTCAGTTCCTTGTTTCAGTCCTCACAATGACTAGTGAGTGTTTTAGCGCTGTCATTCAGACATTTGACTAAAGCCACCTCGACTGACATTCATTGAGATGATCTGAAGTCTAGATACCTGTTAGAATGTGTTGGTCTCCTGTAGACAGAGGTATCCAAATCACCATCTCTCCTCTGTTTTATTCCCCAATCCAACATAGCTTACTCTCCTCCCTCATAATCTACCTCACAAGTGAATTGGATTGCATCTACTAATAAGTTAATATGTGTGTGAGGAAACTGTCGATATGTTGTGATTTGAGCACAGTGAATGTGTCATCTACACATTGCTACCATATATCTTAGGTGAAGGATTGAGCGTTCGGAAGCCATCTTTTCCCAACCATCCAGAAATGTATCAGCTAGCATAGGGGATATTGGTGATGCTATTGCTACACCTACTACTTGTCGACATATTTATTTCCTCCTGAAACTCAAAGTCTGTGGCGGTGAGGTACAACTAGACCCCTTTTACGATTTCATCAACCGATATCTTAGTTGTATGCGCAATTTCCGAGTCATTCGCTTGTCGATTTCTGACTGCCTCCAGTGGCATACAGATCGCTATGAAGACTTGTCACATTGAAGATAACCATTTCCTCATCCTTTTCTACACATAGGTCATTATGTCTCACCTTGAAATCGTAAGAATAGACTAGTCTACAATGTGGACGGTTCCCAACATAATAGGACATGATATTGATGCTAAGTACTTTGATGGTTCATATGTTGGCGTACTTCTGAAGTCAACCATCGGTCTGATGAGATCATCTGATTTGTGAAGCTTGATGGTTGTGTGAATTCTGTTGGGATTATTGGCTTTCGGCATTAAATTGAAGCAATGAGAGTGAGAAATGAGATGTCTTCAGTTGGCCTATCCGATCGGTTGTAGACTTCTTAATTTTATTCATGACAGTTTCCATTGGTAATTTGATCTCTTCACATGGTCGGTCCTGTTGGGATATGCTCGTTAGATTATCGTAATATGGGAGGGAATCCAGCTAAATATAGAATGACAGACGCCCATAACACCGATCAAGTAGAAAGCACTCGACCATGATCATTATTACTCGCGTCATTATCTTTTTTGTAATGATTATTACTACGTTCAGTATCATTATTATTATTATTATTATTTTGATGATTATTGGAAAGGATGTTGCTTAGTTTGGTGGAAAAGACTCCTTCCTTCAGGTTTCTACCGTTGATGGTGATTGATGCCTGTTGTTGTTGTTATTTTTGTTGGTTGGGTATCTTCATCACCTCCATCTTCTCTGCGTTCACCTGGAGGAGGTCGCGTCTTCGCTGCCTGTTCTGCCAACTTATTAGTTTTCGCCTGTACATCTTCAGGGTTGTGCGACATCAGACATTAATCGTCATCGGTGAAATCCAAATCTTCTAGGGTCTTTTTATCCGTCAAACAGCGTGTCTTCATCTTCCAGCTCCTCACGGTTGTCTGTTGCATAATCTAGTCCAGTCGACCAAAATCAGTAAGATCACCGGTTATAGTAGGCAACCTAGTCTAGTCTTACGCCTGTCTTCACTTAACTTCGAAGGCGTCACTCAGCACTCCATTGTGGCTCACTCGACATGTGCTCCGTTCTGTGATGATGCATAGCGTGTCAATGTCATCCTCACATGATTTGTTTTTGCTGAAGCCAACCAGCCTGTTCCGGTTGAAATTTTCAATGCAGAGCATTATTCAGTCTCCCTCTTCAGGATGATATGGCTTATTATTTTGCTGGGGGTGGATAGGAGCATGCTTCCTCGCCAGTTATTGCAAAGATTAGGTCGCCCTTCTTTGGGAGTTTGACAAATTAGTCATTCTTCCAGTGAATCGGTAGGCACCCTTCCATCCATCCCTTCATCCATCATCCATACATCCATCCATCCATCCATCCATCCATCCATCCATCCATCCATCCATCCATCCATCCATCCATCCATCCACCCATCCATCCATCCATCCATCCATCCATCCATCCATCCATCCACCCATCCATCCACCCATCCAGTCATTCACCCACTGATTCATTCATTTAAATATGGATTCATTGATTCAGTTACTCATTCAATCATTCATTGATTCATTAATTCACTCACTCCTTCATTTAATGATTCATTCATTCCTTGCAAGCCTTCTGCATCAGTGGTGTGAGCATTTCGGCTGTTGTCACTGCATATGTTTCCAGTGCTTCTGACGGGATTCCATCTAGTCCTCCTGTTCTCCTGGATTCCAGCAACTCTCTGGCGTTCACGACTTCACTTCGGCTTTTGTTGGAGTGCTTGTGTTCACTGGTAGTTCTGTGAATGGACTGCAGGTGGTATTTCTGGACACGTTGCAGGTGGTGGTTGATTCATGAGTTTTTTGAAGTGGTCAGACGATTGTTTCCTTTGTTTCTCCTTTGCCGTCACTAGGTTTCCTTCACTATCCTATCTTTCATTGCTTTCATCTGTGTTGATCTCTTCCCAGACAGTAACCTGGTTATTCGATGTAATGTTGTCAGGTCGCTCGTACATGCAGCCTGTTTAGAATGCTGTCTGAGGTGCATCTCAGATACTGACAGTCAACGAGGCGAGCAGTCATAAGCGGGAAGTCATAAAACACTCATAAATAACATTCAGTGTGAAGGAAGCCGAGAGTAAATTAGTGAGTGAAGCAAAGAGAAACGGAATGGGTGATTGAAATATTATATAATACAGCAGAATACAGAGATGGACTGAATGACAAGTGTAATAAGAGATGAACAAAGATTCATGCATAGAAAGGATAGATAGTAGATCCTGTGAACAGATGGACATAATGAGCATATATAAGAACAAATGCTAAGATTCCAAATGAAATAGGAAAACACAGCGAAATATTGATCGCGACTCACAGGAGAATAATTAGGATAAACAGTAAGCAAGACGGTAACACAGTCTTCTACTCCTCCCACTTACAGGTGGATCAACGACACCAGGCGAAGAAGCACAAGAAGTCGTCAACGTGACCGACAACTTGGGAAAGGTGGTGGCCACACGCCGACAAATCAGGAGGCGACCAACCACACTCACACCACTGGGTAAGTCACATACAATTCTTCCACCCTTTCTATTCTCTCCAACATTTTCCAATTCTCTTTTCTGAGCTGGCCTGTGCGGTCGTGGAGCTGTGATCATCGTCCTTGTCTAGATTTGCAGCTGTAACTTCCGTATTTTTTGAGTCATCTGTGTTTGTCTCTTCCCGTTGGCTTTTCCTTTGTTTCAAATCTGACTTTTCTCTCCTTTATAGCTCCTCTCATTGCTTGACATTGTGGCTCTATGTCTATACGTCTGACACTGAATATACCACCGACTGACTGACTGACTGACTGACTGACTGACTTATTGACTGTCTGATCAGTTCGCTCACTGACCAACAGGTGCAATGCCACGACCTCACACCTAATCGCATGCACATTCACATGGAAATGTTAGGAGTTCCGCTTCGACAAATTATTCTCCATTTCGCATTGAAATGGATCCACATGGATGAGAACCGCATGTTGTTCAATGGAGAGACACACGCAGTCAGCATGCATATAATTTGGTGGAGATGCGAATGCCCTCGGATAAATCCAACCTCACACCGACAGACTGACAATGAGCAGTGGAGAAAGACACATTGGGGAGCACGTGCACACTTCATACACATTTGTCAACACAACACTACATGCAGACAATGACATCCACTGACACACCTACTCACACTGACACAAATTCCCCCTGTATCACCAGACACACGAATCAAACTGATACACGCACGACACACATCCACGGATGTGCAGTAAGGGGGGCAGAACACACTGGACACAGCGTCACGACATGCACGCATACACACACACACACACACACACACACACGGTGAAATTATTCACATTGCCACCTTCTGGTCGATGCTTGCAACCGACTGGTGGTCACACCGAAACATCGACACTGTCTGACAGAGTCCTCTGCTTCTCTGTTTCAGGCCAGACGACAACACATGCAGAAGAATTGGTGAACGTGACAGACAAGTTCGGAAGACTGGTGGCTCGATACCGACACAGGAGGAGGCGAACAACCACACTCACACCACTGAGTAAGTCTCAGTGAATTCAGTCGACGCACAGTCGTTCAGTCGATTCACGTAACCGATGTGCATGTGTGTGTCGGTGTGTCTGTGTTGTGGTCGACAGTGTGGAATGGGGGAATGAGGATGATTTGAGTTTGTAAATGAG
Source organism: Heterobilharzia americana (assembly GCA_944470555.2). Classification (NCBI taxonomy): domain Eukaryota; kingdom Metazoa; phylum Platyhelminthes; class Trematoda; order Strigeidida; family Schistosomatidae; genus Heterobilharzia; species Heterobilharzia americana. Next base: position 55,510,796 of record OX104129.1, on the reverse strand, counting down.
TTGTGAGTTGGTGAGTGGGAGAGTGTTTGTTGGTATGATTGGGTGAGTTTCAATCTGCACTGGTTTGTGTCTGTGTGTGAGTGTTGGTTAGTTTGTGCATGAATGTGATGTTTCGGTTGTTGTTGTTGTTGTTGTTGTTGTTGTTGTTGTTGTTGTTGAGAGTGTGATGCTGGCTTGGTGCACAGTTTCCGAACGCCATGAGCGTAGCCTTTCCACGAGACGTGTCGGTAAGTGATATGACTGTGAGTCAGGTGAGCTGATTTGTGGTTGAAGAATACCTGTGATGGAGGCGACGTTTGTGGCAGACAGGATGTGGGCGCGTGATGGTTCATGTTTGTGTGTGTGCGGTTAATCGGTAGAGCTGACTGGTTGACCCTATAGGTCACGGCTTCTCATTAGAGCTTCCTGATATCCATCTGGAAGGTGCGCACTGCTGAGGAGTCCCATACTAGGTCGAAACAGATATTCTGTACTCACACCGGTTCACAGAGCCTAGCTGTCTCACACAAACACACACACGCACACACACACACACACACACACGGATGCACAGGGACACACGCCACCAGCAGCACACTGAAACACACAAACACAGGCATCACGATCCACCTTCACCTTGACACTGACTTCTGCTTGTCCCTTGCAGATGGAAGCACGACACCGGGAGAAGAACTCTTCAACGTGACCAACACGTTGGGAAGGGTGGTGGCTGGACGCCGACGCCGACGCCAACTTAACACATGGCGACCAATCACTCTCCAAGCACTGGGTAAGTCCAACTAGCCAACTGTTTGCCTACACACTGCCCGCAGTTATGCAGGCGGCGACAATATGCCTGCTTGTCTCACAGCTAGTGTGCATCTCGAAATGCCGTCGACTGACTGGCTGACTGACTGACTGGCAGCTGACTGACAGCTGACTGATTGACTGACTGACTGACTGATGAATTTCATTCAGGTTTTGTGGAAGGGTGGTAGTCAACAGTGGGTTGGAGATTTGCATGGAGACCTGAATCACCTGGTCAATGAGCTTGTAGTAGTGTCAATGAGAGTAGTGCAGTTAGTGGTCAGGGGCGAATATATTATTGCTCCCAATCATACCAATGTAATAAACAACTGACCATCATTGTCATATCACCTCATATTCTTTGACTTTATTGCTAGTAAGATTGTGCAAATCTCCGGTATGCGTGTTGCCTCACTGATATCACATGTGTTGGGTGTTGTTTGGTTGGATGAAGAAAGATTGAGTGATCAGTCTGCCACTCTCTCGATTTCTCTATCTCCACCTAAGTACATTCGAGTGGAGTGGAGTGGAGTGGAGTGGAGTGGTTGTCTCTCACAGCACAATGTGTTTGTGTGGTAATGCACGCATTGCAATATTCGAGTGTTTTCTAGACTACTGATCTTATGGTGGTCTGTCATTCTGTATTTATCATAATTCCTATCTTCTGCTAATTTCACTGACCCTGATCGTCTAGTATCACCTATGCACTTTACCTGACAGTCATCGCATACAATTTGGTGGATGAGATAATTTTGTTGAATGCGATCTACTGGATGCTGGAGTCGACAAAGCTTCTCTCTGAGTGAGTTTGTGGGTATAAGTGGCAGCTTGATTCTCAGCTTGTTGAGAATCCTACTTGGAGTTTCCGATCTTCCTTCCTTATATGGTAAAACAATAGAGACTTTAGTTAATTTCCACTCGTGTTGTCGCTATTATTCCTATTCCTATTCCTATTCCTATTCCTATTCCTATTCGCATTCACATTCACATTCACATTCACATTCACATTCCTATTCGTATCCCTTTCATTATTTCCTTTGTTATGTGTTCGCACAAATTTCTAAATCAATGGTCGAGGATAAGCATGAATTATTGACGCTTGTTTTGTGTGTTTCAGTTCCTTGTTTCAGTCCTCACAATGACTAGTGAGTGTTTTAGCGCTGTCATTCAGACATTTGACTAAAGCCACCTCGACTGACATTCATTGAGATGATCTGAAGTCTAGATACCTGTTAGAATGTGTTGGTCTCCTGTAGACAGAGGTATCCAAATCACCATCTCTCCTCTGTTTTATTCCCCAATCCAACATAGCTTACTCTCCTCCCTCATAATCTACCTCACAAGTGAATTGGATTGCATCTACTAATAAGTTAATATGTGTGTGAGGAAACTGTCGATATGTTGTGATTTGAGCACAGTGAATGTGTCATCTACACATTGCTACCATATATCTTAGGTGAAGGATTGAGCGTTCGGAAGCCATCTTTTCCCAACCATCCAGAAATGTATCAGCTAGCATAGGGGATATTGGTGATGCTATTGCTACACCTACTACTTGTCGACATATTTATTTCCTCCTGAAACTCAAAGTCTGTGGCGGTGAGGTACAACTAGACCCCTTTTACGATTTCATCAACCGATATCTTAGTTGTATGCGCAATTTCCGAGTCATTCGCTTGTCGATTTCTGACTGCCTCCAGTGGCATACAGATCGCTATGAAGACTTGTCACATTGAAGATAACCATTTCCTCATCCTTTTCTACACATAGGTCATTATGTCTCACCTTGAAATCGTAAGAATAGACTAGTCTACAATGTGGACGGTTCCCAACATAATAGGACATGATATTGATGCTAAGTACTTTGATGGTTCATATGTTGGCGTACTTCTGAAGTCAACCATCGGTCTGATGAGATCATCTGATTTGTGAAGCTTGATGGTTGTGTGAATTCTGTTGGGATTATTGGCTTTCGGCATTAAATTGAAGCAATGAGAGTGAGAAATGAGATGTCTTCAGTTGGCCTATCCGATCGGTTGTAGACTTCTTAATTTTATTCATGACAGTTTCCATTGGTAATTTGATCTCTTCACATGGTCGGTCCTGTTGGGATATGCTCGTTAGATTATCGTAATATGGGAGGGAATCCAGCTAAATATAGAATGACAGACGCCCATAACACCGATCAAGTAGAAAGCACTCGACCATGATCATTATTACTCGCGTCATTATCTTTTTTGTAATGATTATTACTACGTTCAGTATCATTATTATTATTATTATTATTTTGATGATTATTGGAAAGGATGTTGCTTAGTTTGGTGGAAAAGACTCCTTCCTTCAGGTTTCTACCGTTGATGGTGATTGATGCCTGTTGTTGTTGTTATTTTTGTTGGTTGGGTATCTTCATCACCTCCATCTTCTCTGCGTTCACCTGGAGGAGGTCGCGTCTTCGCTGCCTGTTCTGCCAACTTATTAGTTTTCGCCTGTACATCTTCAGGGTTGTGCGACATCAGACATTAATCGTCATCGGTGAAATCCAAATCTTCTAGGGTCTTTTTATCCGTCAAACAGCGTGTCTTCATCTTCCAGCTCCTCACGGTTGTCTGTTGCATAATCTAGTCCAGTCGACCAAAATCAGTAAGATCACCGGTTATAGTAGGCAACCTAGTCTAGTCTTACGCCTGTCTTCACTTAACTTCGAAGGCGTCACTCAGCATTCCATTGTGGCTCACTCGACATGTGCTCCGTTCTGTGATGATGCATAGCGTGTCAATGTCATCCTCACATGATTTGTTTTTGCTGAAGCCAACCAGCCTGTTCCGGTTGTAATTTTCAATGCAGAGCATTATTCAGTCTCCCTCTTCAGGATGATATGGCTTATTATTTTGCTGGGGGTGGATAGGAGCATGCTTCCTCGCCAGTTATTGCAAAGATTAGGTCGCCCTTCTTTGGGAGTTTGACAAATTAGTCATTCTTCCAGTGAATCGGTAGGCACCCTTCCATCCATCCCTTCATCCATCATCCATACATCCATCCATCCATCCATCCATCCATCCATCCATCCATCCATCCATCCATCCATCCATCCATCCATCCATCCATACATCCATCCATCCATCCATACATCCATCCATCCATCCATCCATCCATCCATCCATCCATCCATCCACCCATCCATCCATCCATCCACCCATCCAGTCATTCATCCACTATTTCATTCTTTTAAAAATAAGTTCATTCATTCACACTCTCCTTCATTTAATGATTCATTCATTCCTTGCAAGCCTTCTGCATCAGTGGTGTGAGCATTTCGGCTGTTGTCTCTGCATATGTTTCCAGTGCTTCTGACGGGATTCCATCTAGTCCTCCTGTTCTCCTGGATTCCAGCAACTCTCTGGCGTTCACGACTTCACTTCGGCTTTTGTTGGAGTGCTTGTGTTCACTGGTAGTTCTGTGAATGGACTGCAGGTGGTATTTCTGGACACGTTGCAGGTGGTGGTTGATTCATGAGTTTTTTGAAGTGGTCAGACGATTGTTTCCTTTGTTTCTCCTTTGCCGTCACTAGGTTTCCTTCACTATCCTATCTTTCATTGCTTTCATCTGTGTTGATCTCTTCCCAGACAGTAACCTGGTTATTCGATGTAATGTTGTCAGGTCGCTCGTACATGCAGCCTGTTTAGAATGCTGTCTGAGGTGCATCTCAGATACTGACAGTCAACGAGGCGAGCAGTCATAAGCGGGAAGTCATAAAACACTCATAAATAACATTCAGTGTGAAGGAAGCCGAGAGTAAATTAGTGAGTGAAGCAAAGAGAAACGGAATGGGTGATTGAAATATTATATAATACAGCAGAATACAGAGATGGACTGAATGACAAGTGTAATAAGAGATGAACAAAGATTCATGCATAGAAAGGATAGATAGTAGATCCTGTGAACAGATGGACATAATGAGCATATATAAGAACAAATGCTAAGATTCCAAATGAAATAGGAAAACACAGCGAAATATTGATCGCGACTCACAGGAGAATAATTAGGATAAACAGTAAGCAAGACGGTAACACAGTCTTCTACTCCTCCCACTTACAGGTGGATCAACGACACCAGGCGAAGAAGCACAAGAAGTCGTCAACGTGACCGACAACTTGGGAAAGGTGGTGGCCACACGCCGACAAATCAGGAGGCGACCAACCACACTCACACCACTGGGTAAGTCACATACAATTCTTCCACCCTTTCTATTCTCTCCAACATTTTCCAATTCTCTTTTCTGAGCTGGCCTGTGCGGTCGTGGAGCTGTGATCATCGTCCTTGTCTAGATTTGCAGCTGTAACTTCCGTATTTTTTGAGTCATCTGTGTTTGTCTCTTCCCGTTGGCTTTTCCTTTGTTTCAAATCTGACTTTTCTCTCCTTTATAGCTCCTCTCATTGCTTGACATTGTGGCTCTATGTCTATACGTCTGACACTGAATATACCACCGACTGACTGACTGACTGACTGACTGACTGACTGACTGACTGACTTATTGACTGTCTGATCAGTTCGCTCACTGACCAACAGGTGCAATGCCACGACCTCACACCTAATCGCATGCACATTCACATGGAAATGTTAGGAGTTCCGCTTCGACAAATTATTCTCCATTTCGCATTGAAATGGATCCACATGGATGAGAACCGCATGTTGTTCAATGGAGAGACACACGCAGTCAGCATGCATATAATTTGGTGGAGATGCGAATGCCCTCGGATAAATCCAACCTCACACCGACAGACTGACAATGAGCAGTGGAGAAAGACACATTGGGGAGCACGTGCACACTTCATACACATTTGTCAACACAACACTACATGCAGACAATGACATCCACTGACACACCTACTCACACTGACACAAATTCCCCCTGTATCACCAGACACACGAATCAAACTGATACACGCACGACACACATCCACGGATGTGCAGTAAGGGGGGCAGAACACACTGGACACAGCGTCACGACATGCACGCATACACACACACACACACACACACACACGGTGAAATTATTCACATTGCCACCTTCTGGTCGATGCTTGCAACCGACTGGTGGTCACACCGAAACATCGACACTGTCTGACAGAGTCCTCTGCTTCTCTGTTTCAGGCCAGACGACAACACATGCAGAAGAATTGGTGAACGTGACAGACAAGTTCGGAAGACTGGTGGCTCGATACCGACACAGGAGGAGGCGAACAACCACACTCACACCACTGAGTAAGTCTCAGTCAATTCAGTCGATGCAGGTTTGTTTCCACATCTCTTTCAAAGAGTTCCAGTGTTCTTCCACCCAGGTTTCTTTAGAGATGTTGCGTTATGTCTCGCATTTCGTCCTGATGACTGACTGACGTGAAGATGTCCTTGTAATTTCGTCCTCCAGTTCACTTCCTCTTCTGGGTGTTGAACTTCAACTGTCGCCTATCACCAACTTTTGTGAAGGTTTCCAACTTGATTTGAAAGGTTCCTTGCACCACACATTGAGTGGTGTGAACCTACATCTGCTCCTCCTCTTCTTCTTCTTCTTCTTCTTCTTGATCTGATCTCGTGTCTACTTGGCTGCGCCTCCACTTTCTTCACATTCAAGTTAAGCCGACCTGAATTTTAGTGTGTCCATCTGGTGAAACTAACTCCATGTCGCTGTGTAAATATTCTTGTGCTGGTACACACTGCCCCCAATCACCAAATCGTTGAGTGCACAGAAGTCTGCAAACTGTTCTCCATTCTCATTCATCATTTCACTGAGTGCTTGTCGACCGATGATTGGTTCTCTTCCTGTGTTATCTGCTGCGAGTTTGGCATTCGTGTCACCCCACCCACTAGAATTTCGATGTCGCCAACTGAGGTGGAGTCTTGTCCAGTGCTGATTTCAGATGTCTGCAGAATTCCTCCTTCTTCTCTTGCTTGACCTGTATGATTTGTAGGTGCGTAGCCTAGCATTGTATGATTGTGACTTTCCTTCCTTCCTTCCTTCCTTCCTTTTGACTTGAATCCATCTTGCTGCCATGATCGTGCAGGAGGAGATTGGTTCCCACTGCACGAGAGAGAGGGAGAGAGACAGGGAGAGATAAAGGGAGGGAGAGGGAGAGGGAGAGAGTGTTTTCATCATGATAGCCACTCCAAAACTCAGTGTCCTCATGGTTGTCATCTGGGTGACAATATCGGAGTGGACTATTGACTCTCCTCTCCAGTTGACAGATTTGAGAGTCCACTTCCATTGCATCTGTTGGTTGCTCGCAGATTCCTATCAATCCTATGCCGGCCCTTCTCATCTCTTTGGCAATATGCGCATGCTTGCCAGCCAGCCAGCCAGCCAGCCAGCCAGCCAGCCAGCCAGCCAGCCAGCCAGCCAGCCAGCCAGCCAGCCAGCCAGCCAGCCAGCCAGCCAGCCAGCCAGCCAGCCAGCCAGCCAGCCAGCCAGCCAGCCAGCCAGCCAGCCAGCTTCAAACATTCTGCGGACATTCCATTTCCCCATTCTCACTCTCGCTTTCATCGAGGGAGAGAAGGCACGTCGGCTGAGTGGCTTCCCGAAGGCTTTCGCCAACTGGTGTGTTTCACCTCAAAGATTCCAGTGAGGAATAAGTTCAATTTTATGCTTGATATTCTCTTTGTGCTTTGGAGTTTGCTTAGCGGTTAGATTGGTTTTACGGGGTAGGGTTGCCAGCCCTAATGCCAGCCTTCCCTCTTTATCCGGGCTTAGCGCCAGCTAGTAACTAGTGAACTAGTTACCTAGACGAGATTGCTTTTGGTGCATAGAAGCTGTGAAACCAGTTTCGGTTTCATTTTATGCGTATCTGACCAAGGAATCGCAGTTGAACTACAGTTTTGAGTTATCACGACGATGATTCATACGAGGGTGGTTATTAACTGACTTCTTTCTTTCTGATTAGCTTACCGATAGGATTCTAGTTCACCGGAGTCTTGGTCATTATGTGTAGACCATGTCTTCTTCCTTTGTCCATAAACTGTAGTATTATGGACTGGCTAAGTGTTAGAAGTTATATTGAGTGTGCATAAATACAGGTTGGACACTTTCATCTCAGATTGCTGGGCAAATCATCATCTGCATTTATCCACGATTCGGTGTTCTACATTAATGATGCCATTCTGGACGTAGTTAGCCTTTAGTCCTGTACTTTGCCAATAGGGAAAATTAGCTAGAAACACTGACATATTATTGTTATTATATTATTATCATTTGTCCTTCAGGTTCCTAGTGGAATATAAGACTTCAGTAGCACGTCGACATTTCACTCTGTTCTCTGAAGTCTTTCGAACCTAGCTCCGTGACTGCTTAGAAGCCTTCATTTCTTTCTCACACCACACCATCTCCTCTATGTCACCCTCGTCTCGGACGCCCAACTCGTCGTTTCCCATTTAGGTTCCACTCAACGGCCTGGTGCGTGATCTCCCCAAATTGTCTTCTCAGTGTATCTCCAATCCATCTCCACTTTCTTCTGCATATCTGTTGGGCGATGGGTTGTTGGTTGGTTCGTCAGCAGGCCAGAGTTTCATGTTGCTTATTCTTATTATTCTGGCCATCTGATCTTCAGTATCAAGTGAGCGTAGGCGCGAGCTGTTGATGATGTATGTCTGTAGTTTGTTGGAAATGCTTTCCGTAACGCGCCAAGTCACTCAACCATCACATGGAAGCACTGACTTGACTGACGATAGTGTTGGAAATCCGGATCTTGTTCACGCTTTGTGCTGAGTGCAGTGATTTCAGACTGATGAAGGAAGGCCTGTCTTACTGTCTTTCCGATCCTGGCTTTGACATCTCCATCTGTGCCACCTGTACTTGAAACGATGCTGCCCTGCATAGGTAGGTGAAAGAGACTACTTCCTTCAGATTTCACCCGTTCGTGTTCATTGGTGCTTGTTGTTGCTGTTGATGTTGTTGTTGGCTGGATATCTTCATCACCTCCATCTCCAGCAGATCAAGTCTTCGTGTCTCATCCCACTCAGTCGACCTACACTCATTCTCTACATTCGATTATCATTCCAACATTTGTGTGATCGCTCAATGAGTCATACTTGTCTGAGAAGATATCTGATCACACAGTTCATACATCACAATATTTGCCATGCCATTCAGTAAAATATTCATGCAAGTTCACATGAAATAAATCTAACTGGTAGTCACCTTATGCCTTTAGTCAGAATGACAAGTTTCATGTTTCCTGTTCAAGTAATTGGTATCGATTCGAAGGTCAACCTATTTGATAAACGAAGCGAAAGGCAGGGGATCGGTGAAAAATTGATGTAGAAAGCGCAAAATCCAAAGGGGAAGAGAGTGAGAGAGACGAAGACAATGAGAAATAGGAAACCAAGAAAAGGGACTGTGCATATGAAGAAGCAACACATGTGAAGATTGCGAGAAAGGCACTAAACACGTAGTAGTTAAATGAAAATTATTGACTGTAGTTGATGGATAATATATCCAGTCCAACTAATTGGCATAGTCATTTCATATCAACATGGTAAATTAATTCGGGTGCATGTATTAGAAGATAACAGATAAGGTGATGATAACGAAACAAAATCTCGGAATTTATTTTTGAGATGAATGGCAATTTTTTTTTTTAATTTAGAAGTAGTATTCATCATGGATTGACATCAGTTTGGGAAGCATTGAAATCTGGGAGCACTGGACAGCTGTTTCGTCCTAGTATGGGACTGCTCAGCAGTGCGTACCCACGACCCGACTGGGGATCGAACTCAGGACCTTCAGGTTTCACAGTGAACGAACGCGTTAACCATTCAGCCACTGGGTCGGTTTTCAGTGGTTCACAATTTCCTACTTCTGTCAATTCACGACATAGCGAGACCATCACCCAAGGTCTTCAGTTAGCATCCACTTCACTTCCGACTGGTTGACCCCATAGGTCACGGCTTCTCATTAGAGCTTCCTGATATCCATCTGGAAGGTGCGCACTGCTGGGGAGTCCCATACTACGACGAAACAGCTGTTCTGAACTCCCAGATTTTCAATGGTTCCCCAACTGATGTCAGTACATGATGAATACTACTTCCGAAATCTCGGAATATTTATGTGTTCGCAGTGGTCAATCCATGTAGGTGTGTCAGTGAATGGTGTGTGTGTGTGTGTGTGTGTGTGTGCGGTTGTGCAGTGATAGAGGGAAATAAAATTATTGTCCCTTAGCTATTCGATAATGAAACGTGAAAATTCTTGATCAGTTTTGAAACTAAGGGTGAAAAATAAAGTATAATGATAATGATAAGAGTACAAAGAGAGATAATATTTGCATTTACACTTATCCGGGTGACTGGGAAGGAATTTACTGTAACTGTATCTGAGTTGAAGTTGAAGACCGTGAGAGGCGAAGGGAACGAACAAACATCTTCTGAATACATAAATTGGGTTTGGAAATTTCAATTGCTATGCCTTCTGCTATGCTTAGCAATCGGTGGGGCACAAACTTGCAGTATTGTGATGGGATTTTGTGAATAATAGTTTTGCCTATCTTGTGCTGAGTATCTACTAGATGGGCGCGTATTGAGCCTTGGATGGATTTCACTGTTCCTTTGCCTAACCACGCTGGACAGTGCTCAATGAAGCGATGATGGGCTTGCCGAGTTCTTCTACCTACCTAACTATCTCCATAGAAGCAGTTAAATTTATAAATACACATAGATGTGACCAGATTCGGAAGCCTATCCTTCAACTGCATCGACATCATATAGCGAGTAGTAAATTTCCAACATAGTGTGGTGGCGAAGAAGGTTTCTTGGATCAGATTTCTGAGTTTCAGTGTTAGTGTTTGTGCAGCTGCATCTCCTTCGAACGCTAAGGTTAGACACAACAGTTTCTTCAGTACTATTTAAAGGCACTTTTCTCCAACAGTCTTCATTGTTACAGTCTATACGAACTTTTCAGGATAGCCGTCATCATATATGCAGTTCTCTATTATTCCTAATTCATCGTTCAATGTATCAGCTGTACAAGTCTTACTGGCTCGAGATCTCAGTGTATGGATTAAATTCCCTTTGTAAGTAAGAGGGCCAAATGATCGGAAATGTGTATACTGACCAACACATGATTTCTTATAATAAACACTGTGCCTGACACTGCCATTCATTCGTCTCGACAGCGAAACTTGTGAACTCGATTTCTGAATGAGCACTGCACATAAAGGGTACTAATCCTGACATTATTCTCGATATATTGCACAGTGTTCATTGAGAAATCGAGTTCACATGTGAAACAGAGCAGGACGAGAGCCCACTCAAGTTGACACGAATGCATGTCGCCAATCACTCACAGCAACCACATCCATGCATTGCAACAAACACACACACACACACACACATAAAATTGCACACCAATAAGGAATGCATGAGAAATGAGAGAGGAATTTTTCCACTTACTGGTACCACGAAAGCCTCTGAAGTTCGGCGCGGACACCTACTCTCTGACACACTGTCCACCAGACCCTATGAAACAACGTCGCACGCACACACACACACACACACAAATCCATATTCACATGCGACACTACGGGTGCCACCCTCAAACATTTTACTTCATTTCGCATTGAAATGAATCCACATGGATGAGAACCGCATGTTGTTCAATGGAGAGACACACGCAGTCAGCATGCATATAATTTGGTGGAGATGCGAATGCCCTCGGATAAATCCAACCTCACACCGACAGACTGACAATGAGCAGTGGAGAAAGACACATTGGGGAGCACGTGCACACTTCATACACATTTGTCAACACAACACTACATGCAGACAATGACATCCACTGACACACCTACTCACACTGACACAAATTCCCCCTGTATCACCAGACACACGAATCAAACTGATACACGCACGACACACATCCACGGATGTGCAGTAAGGGGGGCAGAACACACTGGACACAGCGTCACGACATGCACGCATACACACACACACACACACACACACACGGTGAAATTATTCACATTGCCACCTTCTGGTCGATGCTTGCAACCGACTGGTGGTCACACCGAAACATCGACACTGTCTGACAGAGTCCTCTGCTTCTCTGTTTCAGGCCAGACGACAACACATGCAGAAGAATTGGTGAACGTGACAGACAAGTTCGGAAGACTGGTGGCTCGATACCGACACAGGAGGAGGCGAACAACCACACTCACACCACTGAGTAAGTCTCAGTGAATTCAGTCGACGCACAGTCGTTCAGTCGATTCACGTAACCGATGTGCATGTGTGTGTCGGTGTGTCTGTGTTGTGGTCGACAGTGTGGAATGGGGGAATGAGGATGATTTGAGTTTGTAAATGAGTTGTGAGTTGGTGAGTGGGAGAGTGTTTGTTGGTATGATTGGGTGAGTTTCAATCTGCACTGGTTTGTGTCTGTGTGTGGGTGTTGGTTAGTTTGTGCATGAATGTGATGTTTCGGTTGTTGTTGTTGTTGTTGTTGTTGTTGTTGAGAGTGTGATGCTGGCTTGGTGCACAGTTTCCGAACGCCATGAGCGTAGCCTTTCCACGAGACGTGTCGGTAAGTGATATGACTGTGAGTCAGGTGAGCTGATTTGTGGTTGAAGAATACCTGTGATGGAGGCGACGTTTGTGGCAGACAGGATGTGGGCGCGTGATGGTTCATGTTTGTGTGTGTGCGGTTAATCGGTAGAGCTGACTGGTTGACCCTATAGGTCACGGCTTCTCATTAGAGCTTCCTGATATCCATCTGGAAGGTGCGCACTGCTGAGGAGTCCCATACTAGGTCGAAACAGATATTCTGTACTCACACCGGTTCACAGAGCCTAGCTGTCTCACACAAACACACACACGCACACACACACACACACACACACGGATGCACAGGGACACACGCCACCAGCAGCACACTGAAACACACAAACACAGGCATCACGATCCACCTTCACCTTGACACTGACTTCTGCTTGTCCCTTGCAGATGGAAGCACGACACCGGGAGAAGAACTCTTCAACGTGACCAACACGTTGGGAAGGGTGGTGGCTGGACGCCGACGCCGACGCCAACTTAACACATGGCGACCAATCACTCTCCAAGCACTGGGTAAGTCCAACTAGCCAACTGTTTGCCTACACACTGCCCGCAGTTATGCAGGCGGCGACAATATGCCTGCTTGTCTCACAGCTAGTGTGCATCTCGAAATGCCGTCGACTGACTGGCTGACTGACTGACTGGCAGCTGACTGACAGCTGACTGATTGACTGACTGACTGACTGATGAATTTCATTCAGGTTTTGTGGAAGGGTGGTAGTCAACAGTGGGTTGGAGATTTGCATGGAGACCTGATCTTATGGTGGTCTGTCATTCTGTATTTATCATAATTCCTATCTTCTGCTAATTTCACTGACCCTGATCGTCTAGTATCACCTATGCACTTTACCTGACAGTCATCGCATACAATTTGGTGGATGAGATAATTTTGTTGAATGCGATCTACTGGATGCTGGAGTCGACAAAGCTTCTCTCTGAGTGAGTTTGTGGGTATAAGTGGCAGCTTGATTCTCAGCTTGTTGAGAATCCTACTTGGAGTTTCCGATCTTCCTTCCTTATATGGTAAAACAATAGAGACTTTAGTTAATTTCCACTCGTGTTGTCGCTATTATTCCTATTCCTATTCGCATTCACATTCCTATTGGCATTCACATTCCTATTCGCATTCACATTCACATTCACATTCACATTCCTATTCGTAGCCCTTTCATTATTTTCTTTGTTATGTGTTCGCACAAATTTCTAAATCAATGGTCGAGGATAAGCATGAATTATTGACGCTTGTTTTGTGTGTTTCAGTTCCTTGTTTCAGTCCTCACAATGACTAGTGAGTGTTTTAGCGCTGTCATTCAGACATTTGACTAAAGCCACCTCGACTGACATTCATTGAGATGATCTGAAGTCTAGATACCTGTTAGAATGTGTTGGTCTCCTGTAGACAGAGGTATCCAAATCACCATCTCTCCTCTGTTTTATTCCCCAATCCAACATAGCTTACTCTCCTCCCTCATAATCTACCTCACAAGTGAATTGGATTGCATCTACTAATAAGTTAATATGTGTGTGAGGAAACTGTCGATATGTTGTGATTTGAGCACAGTGAATGTGTCATCTACACATTGCTACCATATATCTTAGGTGAAGGATTGAGCGTTCGGAAGCCATCTTTTCCCAACCATCCAGAAATGTATCAGCTAGCATAGGGGATATTGGTGATGCTATTGCTACACCTACTACTTGTCGACATATTTATTTCCTCCTGAAACTCAAAGTCTGTGGCGGTGAGGTACAACTAGACCCCTTTTACGATTTCATCAACCGATATCTTAGTTGTATGCGCAATTTCCGAGTCATTCGCTTGTCGATTTCTGACTGCCTCCAGTGGCATACAGATCGCTATGAAGACTTGTCACATTGAAGATAACCATTTCCTCATCCTTTTCTACACATAGGTCATTATGTCTCACCTTGAAATCGTAAGAATAGACTAGTCTACAATGTGGACGGTTCCCAACATAATAGGACATGATATTGATGCTAAGTACTTTGATGGTTCATATGTTGGCGTACTTCTGAAGTCAACCATCGGTCTGATGAGATCATCTGATTTGTGAAGCTTGATGGTTGTGTGAATTCTGTTGGGATTATTGGTTTTCGGCATTAAATTGAAGCAATGAGAGTGAGAAAGGAGATGTCTTCAGTTGGCCTATCCGATCGGTTGTAGACTTCTTAATTTTATTCATGACAGTTTCCATTGGTAATTTGATCTCTTCACATGGTCGGTCCTGTTGGGATATGCTCGTTAGATTATCGTAATATGGGAGGGAATCCAGCTAAATATAGAATGACAGACGCCCATAACACCGATCAAGTAGAAAGCACTCGACCATGATCATTATTACTCGCGTCATTATCTTTTTTGTAATGATTATTACTACGTTCAGTATCATTATTATTATTATTATTATTTTGATGATTATTGGAAAGGATGTTGCTTAGTTTGGTGGAAAAGACTCCTTCCTTCAGGTTTCTACCGTTGATGGTGATTGATGCCTGTTGTTGTTGTTATTTTTGTTGGTTGGGTATCTTCATCACCTCCATCTTCTCTGCGTTCACCTGGAGGAGGTCGCGTCTTCGCTGCCTGTTCTGCCAACTTATTAGTTTTCGCCTGTACATCTTCAGGGTTGTGCGACATCAGACATTAATCGTCATCGGTGAAATCCAAATCTTCTAGGGTCTTTTTATCCGTCAAACAGCGTGTCTTCATCTTCCAGCTCCTCACGGTTGTCTGTTGCATAATCTAGTCCAGTCGACCAAAATCAGTAAGATCACCGGTTATAGTAGGCAACCTAGTCTAGTCTTACGCCTGTCTTCACTTAACTTCGAAGGCGTCACTCAGCACTCCATTGTGGCTCACTCGACATGTGCTCCGTTCTGTGATGATGCATAGCGTGTCAATGTCATCCTCACATGATTTGTTTTTGCTGAAGCCAACCAGCCTGTTCCGGTTGTAATTTTCAATGCAGAGCATTATTCAGTCTCCCTCTTCAGGATGATATGGCTTATTATTTTGCTGGGGGTGGATAGGAGCATGCTTCCTCGCCAGTTATTGCAAAGATTGGGTCGCCCTTCTTCGGGAGTTTGACAAGGTAGTCATTCTTCCAGTGAATCGGTAGGCACCCTTCCATCCATCCCTACATCCATCATCCATACATCCATCCATCCATCCATCCATCCATCCATCCATCCATCCATCCATCCATCCATCCATCCATCCATCCATCCATCCATCCATCCATCCATCCACCCATCCATCCATCCATCCATCCATCCATCCATCCATCCATCCATCCATCCATCCATCCATCCATCCATCCATCCATCCATCCATCCATTCCATCCAATCCATCATCCATCCATCCATCCAGTCATTGATCAATTGTTTCATTCATTTAAACATTGATTCATTTCTTCATTCAACCATCGATTGATTGATTCATTCACTCATTAATTTATTATTTCATCCATTTATTCACTCACTCCTTCATTTAATGATTCATTCATTCCTTGCAAGCCTTCTGCATCAGTGGTGTGAGCATTTCGGCTGTTGTCTCTGCATATGTTTCCAGTGCTTCTGACGGGATTCCATCTAGTCCTCCTGTTCTCCTGGATTCCAGCAACTCTCTGGCGTTCACGACTTCACTTCGGCTTTTGTTGGAGTGCTTGTGTTCACTGGTAGTTCTGTGAATGGACTGCAGGTGGTATTTCTGGACACGTTGCAGGTGGTGGTTGATTCATGAGTTTTTTGAAGTGGTCAGACGATTGTTTCCTTTGTTTCTCCTTTGCCGTCACTAGGTTTCCTTCACTATCCTATCTTTCATTGCTTTCATCTGTGTTGATCTCTTCCCGGACAGTAACCTGGTTATTCGATGTAATGTTGTCAGGTCGCTCGTACATGCAGCCTGTTTAGAATGCTGTCTGAGGTGCATCTCAGATACTGACAGTCAACGAGGCGAGCAGTCATAAGCGGGAAGTCATAAAACACTCATAAATAACATTCAGTGTGAAGGAAGCCGAGAGTAAATTAGTGAGTGAAGCAAAGAGAAACGGAATGGGTGATTGAAATATTATATAATACAGCAGAATACAGAGATGGACTGAATGACAAGTGTAATAAGAGATGAACAAAGATTCATGCATAGAAAGGATAGATAGTAGATCCTGTGAACAGATGGACATAATGAGCATATATAAGAACAAATGCTAAGATTCCAAATGAAATAGGAAAACACAGCGAAATATTGATCGCGACTCACAGGAGAATAATTAGGATAAACAGTAAGCAAGACGGTAACACAGTCTTCTACTCCTCCCACTTACAGGTGGATCAACGACACCAGGCGAAGAAGCACAAGAAGTCGTCAACGTGACCGACAACTTGGGAAAGGTGGTGGCCACACGCCGACAAATCAGGAGGCGACCAACCACACTCACACCACTGGGTAAGTCACATACAATTCTTCCACCCTTTCTATTCTCTCCAACATTTTCCAATTCTCTTTTCTGAGCTGGCTTGTTCAATCGTGGAGCTGTGATCATCGTCCTTGTCTAGATTTGCAGCTGTAACTTCCGTATTTTTTGAGTCATCTGTGTTTGTCTCTTCCCGTTGGCTTTTCCTTTGTTTCAAATCTGACTTTTCTCTCCTTTATAGCTCCTCTCATTGCTTGACATTGTGGCTCTATGTCTATACGTCTGACACTGAATATACCACCGACTGACTGACTGACTGACTGACTGACTGACTTATTGACTGTCTGATCAGTTCGCTCACTGACCAACAGGTGCAATGCCACGACCTCACACCTAATCGCATGCATATTCACATGGAAATGTTAGGAGTTCCGCTTCGACAAATTATTCTCCATTTCGCATTGAAATGGATCCACATGGATGAGAACCGCATGTTGTTCAATGGAGAGACACACGCAGTCAGCATGCATATAATTTGGTGGAGATGCGAATGCCCTCGGATAAATCCAAACTCACACCGACAGACTGACAATGAGCAGTGGAGAAAGACACATTGGGGAGCACGTGCACACTTCATACACATTTGTCAACACAACACTACATGCAGACAATGACATCCACTGACACACCTACTCACACTGACACAAATTCCCCCTGTATCACCAGACACACGAATCAAACTGATACACGCACGACACACATCCACGGATGTGCAGTAAGGGGGGCAGAACACACTGGACACAGCGTCACGACATGCACGCATACACACACACACACACACACACACACGGTGAAATTATTCACATTGCCACCTTCTGGTCGATGCTTGCAACCGACTGGTGGTCACACCGAAACATCGACACTGTCTGACAGAGTCCTCTGCTTCTCTGTTTCAGGCCAGACGACAACACATGCAGAAGAATTGGTGAACGTGACAGACAAGTTCGGAAGACTGGTGGCTCGATACCGACACAGGAGGAGGCGAACAACCACACTCACACCACTGAGTAAGTCTCAGTCAATTCAGTCGATGCAGGTTTGTTTCCACATCTCTTTCAAAGAGTTCCAGTGTTCTTCCACCCAGGTTTCTTTAGAGATGTTGCGTTATGTCTCGCATTTCGTCCTGATGACTGACTGACGTGAAGATGTCCTTGTAATTTCGTCCTCCAGTTCACTTCCTCTTCTGGGTGTTGAACTTCAACTGTCGCCTATCACCAACTTTTGTGAAGGTTTCCAACTTGATTTGAAAGGTTCCTTGCACCACACATTGAGTGGTGTGAACCTACATCTGCTCCTCCTCTTCTTCTTCTTCTTCTTCTTCTTCTTGATCTGATCTCGTGTCTACTTGGCTGCGCCTCCACTTTCTTCACATTCAAGTTAAGCCGACCTGAATTTTAGTGTGTCCATCTGGTGAAACTAACTCCATGTCGCTGTGTAAATATTCTTGTGCTGGTACACACTGCCCCCAATCACCAAATCGTTGAGTGCACAGAAGTCTGCAAACTGTTCTCCATTCTCATTCATCATTTCACTGAGTGCTTGTCGACCGATGATTGGTTCTCTTCCTGTGTTATCTGCTGCGAGTTTGGCATTCGTGTCACCCCACCCACTAGAATTTCGATGTCGCCAACTGAGGTGGAGTCTTGTCCAGTGCTGATTTCAGATGTCTGCAGAATTCCTCCTTCTTCTCTTGCTTGACCTGTATGATTTGTAGGTGCGCAGACTAGCATTGTATGATTGTGACTTTCCTTCCTTCCTTCCTTCCTTCCTTTTGACTTGAATCCATCTTGCTGCCATGATCGTGCAGGAGGAGATTGGTTCCCACTGCACGAGAGAGAGGGAGAGAGACAGGGAGAGATAAAGGGAGGGAGAGGGAGAGGGAGAGAGTGTTTTCATCATGATAGCCACTCCAAAACTCAGTGTCCTCATGGTTGTCATCTGGGTGACAATATCGGAGTGGACTATTGACTCTCCTCTCCAGTTGACAGATTTGAGAGTCCACTTCCATTGCATCTGTTGGTTGCTCGCAGATTCCTATCAATCCTATGCCGGCCCTTCTCATCTCTTTGGCAATATGCGCATGCTTGCCAGCCAGCCAGCCAGCCAGCCAGCCAGCCAGCCAGCCAGCCAGCCAGCCAGCCAGCCAGCCAGCCAGCCAGCCAGCCAGCCAGCCAGCCAGCCAGCCAGCCAGCCAGCCAGCCAGCAGCAGCCAGCCAGCCAGCCAGCCAGCCAGCCAGCCAGCCAGCCAGCCAGCCAGCCAGCTTCAAACATTCTGCGGACATTCCATTTCCCCATTCTCACTCTCGCTTTCATCGAGGGAGAGAAGGCACGTCGGCTGAGTGGCTTCCCGAAGGCTTTCGCCAACTGGTGTGTTTCACCTCAAAGATTCCAGTGAGGAATAAGTTCAATTTTATGCTTGATATTCTCTTTGTGCTTTGGAGTTTGCTTAGCGGTTAGATTGGTTTTACGGGGTAGGGTTGCCAGCCCTAATGCCAGCCTTCCCTCTTTATCCGGGCTTAGCGCCAGCTAGTAACTAGTGAACTAGTTACCTAGACGAGATTGCTTTTGGTGCATAGAAGCTGTGAAACCAGTTTCGGTTTCATTTTATGCGTATCTGACCAAGGAATCGCAGTTGAACTACAGTTTTGAGTTATCACGACGATGATTCATACGAGGGTGGTTATTAACTGACTTCTTTCTTTCTGATTAGCTTACCGATAGGATTCTAGTTCACCGGAGTCTTGGTCATTATGTGTAGACCATGTCTTCTTCCTTTGTCCATAAACTGTAGTATTATGGACTGGCTAAGTGTTAGAAGTTATATTGAGTGTGCATAAATACAGGTTGGACACTTTCATCTCAGATTGCTGGGCAAATCATCATCTGCATTTATCCACGATTCGGTGTTCTACATTAATGATGCCATTCTGGACGTAGTTAGCCTTTAGTCCTGTACTTTGCCAATAGGGAAAATTAGCTAGAAACACTGACATATTATTGTTATTATATTATTATCATTTGTCCTTCAGGTTCCTAGTGGAATATAAGACTTCAGTAGCACGTCGACATTTCACTCTGTTCTCTGAAGTCTTTCGAACCTAGCTCCGTGACTGCTTAGAAGCCTTCATTTCTTTCTCACACCACACCATCTCCTCTATGTCACCCTCGTCTCGGACGCCCAACTCGTCGTTTCCCATTTAGGTTCCACTCAACGGCCTGGTGCGTGATCTCCCCAAATTGTCTTCTCAGTGTATCTCCAATCCATCTCCACTTTCTTCTGCATATCTGTTGGGCGATGGGTTGTTGGTTGGTTCGTCAGCAGGCCAGAGTTTCATGTTGCTTATTCTTATTATTCTGGCCATCTGATCTTCAGTATCAAGTGAGCGTAGGCGCGAGCTGTTGATGATGTATGTCTGTAGTTTGTTGGAAATGCTTTCCGTAACGCGCCAAGTCACTCAACCATCACATGGAAGCACTGACTTGACTGACGATAGTGTTGGAAATCCGGATCTTGTTCACGCTTTGTGCTGAGTGCAGTGATTTCAGACTGATGAAGGAAGGCCTGTCTTACTGTCTTTCCGATCCTGGCTTTGACATCTCCATCTGTGCCACCTGTACTTGAAACGATGCTGCCCTGCATAGGTAGGTGAAAGAGACTACTTCCTTCAGATTTCACCCGTTCGTGTTCATTGGTGCTTGTTGTTGCTGTTGATGTTGTTGTTGGCTGGATATCTTCATCACCTCCATCTCCAGCAGATCAAGTCTTCGTGTCTCATCCCACTCAGTCGACCTACACTCATTCTCTACATTCGATTATCATTCCAACATTTGTGTGATCGCTCAATGAGTCATACTTGTCTGAGAAGATATCTGATCACACAGTTCATACATCACAATATTTGCCATGCCATTCAGTAAAATATTCATGCAAGTTCACATGAAATAAATCTAACTGGTAGTCACCTTATGCCTTTAGTCAGAATGACAAGTTTCATGTTTCCTGTTCAAGTAATTGGTATCGATTCGAAGGTCAACCTATTTGATAAACGAAGCGAAAGGCAGGGGATCGGTGAAAAATTGATGTAGAAAGCGCAAAATCCAAAGGGGAAGAGAGTGAGAGAGACGAAGACAATGAGAAATAGGAAACCAAGAAAAGGGACTGTGCATATGAAGAAGCAACACATGTGAAGATTGCGAGAAAGGCACTAAACACGTAGTAGTTAAATGAAAATTATTGACTGTAGTTGATGGATAATATATCCAGTCCAACTAATTGGCATAGTCATTTCATATCAACGTGGTAAATTAATTCGGGTGCATGTATTAGAAGATAACAGATAAGGTGATGATAACGAAACAAAATCTCGGAATTTATTTTTGAGATGAATGGCAATTTTTTTTTTTAATTTAGAAGTAGTATTCATCATGGATTGACATCAGTTTGGGAAGCATTGAAATCTGGGAGCACTGGACAGCTGTTTCGTCCTAGTATGGGACTGCTCAGCAGTGCGTACCCACGACCCGACTGGGGATCGAACTCAGGACCTTCAGGTTTCACAGTGAACGAACGCGTTAACCATTCAGCCACTGGGTCGGTTTTCAGTGGTTCACAATTTCCTACTTCTGTCAATTCACGACATAGCGAGACCATCACCCAAGGTCTTCAGTTAGCATCCACTTCACTTCCGACTGGTTGACCCCATAGGTCACGGCTTCTCATTAGAGCTTCCTGATATCCATCTGGAAGGTGCGCACTGCTGGGGAGTCCCATACTACGACGAAACAGCTGTTCTGAACTCCCAGATTTTCAATGGTTCCCCAACTGATGTCAGTACATGATGAATACTACTTCCGAAATCTCGGAATATTTATGTGTTCGCAGTGGTCAATCCATGTAGGTGTGTCAGTGAATGGTGTGTGTGTGTGTGTGTGTGTGTGTGCGGTTGTGCAGTGATAGAGGGAAATAAAATTATTGTCCCTTAGCTATTCGATAATGAAACGTGAAAATTCTTGATCAGTTTTGAAACTAAGGGTGAAAAATAAAGTATAATGATAATGATAAGAGTACAAAGAGAGATAATATTTGCATTTACACTTATCCGGGTGACTGGGAAGGAATTTACTGTAACTGTATCTGAGTTGAAGTTGAAGACCGTGAGAGGCGAAGGGAACGAACAAACATCTTCTGAATACATAAATTGGGTTTGGAAATTTCAATTGCTATGCCTTCTGCTATGCTTAGCAATCGGTGGGGCACAAACTTGCAGTATTGTGATGGGATTTTGTGAATAATAGTTTTGCCTATCTTGTGCTGAGTATCTACTAGATGGGCGCGTATTGAGCCTTGGATGGATTTCACTGTTCCTTTGCCTAACCACGCTGGACAGTGCTCAATGAAGCGATGATGGGCTTGCCGAGTTCTTCTACCTACCTAACTATCTCCATAGAAGCAGTTAAATTTATAAATACACATAGATGTGACCAGATTCGGAAGCCTATCCTTCAACTGCATCGACATCATATAGCGAGTAGTAAATTTCCAACATAGTGTGGTGGCGAAGAAGGTTTCTTGGATCAGATTTCTGAGTTTCAGTGTTAGTGTTTGTGCAGCTGCATCTCCTTCGAACGCTAAGGTTAGACACAACAGTTTCTTCAGTACTATTTAAAGGCACTTTTCTCCAACAGTCTTCATTGTTACAGTCTATACGAACTTTTCAGGATAGCCGTCATCATATATGCAGTTCTCTATTATTCCTAATTCATCGTTCAATGTATCAGCTGTACAAGTCTTACTGGCTCGAGATCTCAGTGTATGGATTAAATTCCCTTTGTAAGTAAGAGGGCCAAATGATCGGAAATGTGTATACTGACCAACACATGATTTCTTATAATAAACACTGTGCCTGACACTGCCATTCGTTCGTCTCGACAGCGAAACTTGTGAACTCGATTTCTGAATGAGCACTGCACATAAAGGGTACTAATCCTGACATTATTCTCGATATATTGCACAGTGTTCATTGAGAAATCGAGTTCACATGTGAAACAGAGCAGGACGAGAGCCCACTCAAGTTGACACGAATGCATGTCGCCAATCACTCACAGCAACCACATCCATGCATTGCAACAAACACACACATACACACACACATAAAATTGCACACCAATAAGGAATGCATGAGAAATGAGAGAGGAATTTTTCCACTTACTGGTACCACGAAAGCCTCTGAAATTCGGCGCGGACACCTACTCTCTGACACACTGTCCACCAGACCCTATGAAACAACGTCGCACGCACACACACACACACACACACAAATCCATATTCACATGCGACACTACGGGTGCCACCCTCAAACATTTTACTTCATTTCGCATTGAAATGAATCCACATGGATGAGAACCGCATGTTGTTCAATGGAGAGACACACGCAGTCAGCATGCATATAATTTGGTGGAGATGCGAATGCCCTCGGATAAATCCAACCTCACACCGACAGACTGACAATGAGCAGTGGAGAAAGACACATTGGGGAGCACGTGCACACTTCATACACATTTGTCAACACAACACTACATGCAGACAATGACATCCACTGACACACCTACTCACACTGACACAAATTCCCCCTGTATCACCAGACACACGAATCAAACTGATACACGCACGACACACATCCACGGATGTGCAGTAAGGGGGGCAGAACACACTGGACACAGCGTCACGACATGCACGCATACACACACACACACACACACACACACGGTGAAATTATTCACATTGCCACCTTCTGGTCGATGCTTGCAACCGACTGGTGGTCACACCGAAACATCGACACTGTCTGACAGAGTCCTCTGCTTCTCTGTTTCAGGCCAGACGACAACACATGCAGAAGAATTGGTGAACGTGACAGACAAGTTCGGAAGACTGGTGGCTCGATACCGACACAGGAGGAGGCGAACAACCACACTCACACCACTGAGTAAGTCTCAGTGAATTCAGTCGACGCACAGTCGTTCAGTCGATTCACGTAACCGATGTGCATGTGTGTGTCGGTGTGTCTGTGTTGTGGTCGACAGTGTGGAATGGGGGAATGAGGATGATTTGAGTTTGTAAATGAGTTGTGAGTTGGTGAGTGGGAGAGTGTTTGTTGGTATGATTGGGTGAGTTTCAATCTGCACTGGTTTGTGTCTGTGTGTGAGTGTTGGTTAGTTTGTGCATGAATGTGATGTTTCGGTTGTTGTTGAGAGTGTGATGCTGGCTTGGTGCACAGTTTCCGAACGCCATGAGCGTAGCCTTTCCACGAGACGTGTCGGTAAGTGATATGACTGTGAGTCAGGTGAGCTGATTTGTGGTTGAAGAATACCTGTGATGGAGGCGACGTTTGTGGCAGACAGGATGTGGGCGCGTGATGGTTCATGTTTGTGTGTGTGCGGTTAATCGGTAGAGCTGACTGGTTGACCCTATAGGTCACGGCTTCTCATTAGAGCTTCCTGATATCCATCTGGAAGGTGCGCACTGCTGAGGAGTCCCATACTAGGTCGAAACAGATATTCTGTACTCACACCGGTTCACAGAGCCTAGCTGTCGCACACAAACACACACACGCACACACACACACACACACACGGATGCACAGGGACACACGCCACCAGCAGCACACTGAAACACACAAACACAGGCATCACGATCCACCTTCACCTTGACACTGACTTCTGCTTGTCCCTTGCAGATGGAAGCACGACACCGGGAGAAGAACTCTTCAACGTGACCAACACGTTGGGAAGGGTGGTGGCTGGACGCCGACGCCGACGCCAACTTAACACATGGCGACCAATCACTCTCCAAGCACTGGGTAAGTCCAACTAGCCAACTGTTTGCCTACACACTGCCCGCAGTTATGCAGGCGGCGACAATATGCCTGCTTGTCTCACAGCTAGTGTGCATCTCGAAATGCCGTCGACTGACTGGCTGACTGACTGACTGTTTTTTTTTTTTTTTTTTTTTTTTTTTTTTTTTTTTTTATGAATTTCATTCAGGTTTTGTGGAAGGGTGGTAGTCAACAGTGGGTTGGAGATTTGCATGGAGACCTGATCTTATGGTGGTCTGTCATTCTGTATTTATCATAATTCCTATCTTCTGCTAATTTCACTGACCCTGATCGTCTAGTATCACCTATGCACTTTACCTGACAGTCATCGCATACAATTTGGTGGATGAGATAATTTTGTTGAATGCGATCTACTGGATGCTGGAGTCGACAAAGCTTCTCTCTGAGTGAGTTTGTGGGTATAAGTGGCAGCTTGATTCTCAGCTTGTTGAGAATCCTACTTGGAGTTTCCGATCTTCCTTCCTTATATGGTAAAACAATAGAGACTTTAGTTAATTTCCACTCGTGTTGTCGCTATTATTCCTATTCCTATTCCTATTCGCATTCACATTCACATTCACATTCACATTCACATTCCTATTCGTAGCCCTTTCATTATTTTCTTTGTTATGTGTTCGCACAAATTTCTAAATCAATGGTCGAGGATAAGCATGAATTATTGACGCTTGTTTTGTGTGTTTCAGTTCCTTGTTTCAGTCCTCACAATGACTAGTGAGTGTTTTAGCGCTGTCATTCAGACATTTGACTAAAGCCACCTCGACTGACATTCATTGAGATGATCTGAAGTCTAGATACCTGTTAGAATGTGTTGGTCTCCTGTAGACAGAGGTATCCAAATCACCATCTCTCCTCTGTTTTATTCCCCAATCCAACATAGCTTACTCTCCTCCCTCATAATCTACCTCACAAGTGAATTGGATTGCATCTACTAATAAGTTAATATGTGTGTGAGGAAACTGTCGATATGTTGTGATTTGAGCACAGTGAATGTGTCATCTACACATTGCTACCATATATCTTAGGTGAAGGATTGAGCGTTCGGAAGCCATCTTTTCCCAACCATCCAGAAATGTATCAGCTAGCATAGGGGATATTGGTGATGCTATTGCTACACCTACTACTTGTCGACATATTTATTTCCTCCTGAAACTCAAAGTCTGTGGCGGTGAGGTACAACTAGACCCCTTTTACGATTTCATCAACCGATATCTTAGTTGTATGCGCAATTTCCGAGTCATTCGCTTGTCGATTTCTGACTGCCTCCAGTGGCATACAGATCGCTATGAAGACTTGTCACATTGAAGATAACCATTTCCTCATCCTTTTCTACACATAGGTCATTATGTCTCACCTTGAAATCGTAAGAATAGACTAGTCTACAATGTGGACGGTTCCCAACATAATAGGACATGATATTGATGCTAAGTACTTTGATGGTTCATATGTTGGCGTACTTCTGAAGTCAACCATCGGTCTGATGAGATCATCTGATTTGTGAAGCTTGATGGTTGTGTGAATTCTGTTGGGATTATTGGTTTTCGGCATTAAATTGAAGCAATGAGAGTGAGAAAGGAGATGTCTTCAGTTGGCCTATCCGATCGGTTGTAGACTTCTTAATTTTATTCATGACAGTTTCCATTGGTAATTTGATCTCTTCACATGGTCGGTCCTGTTGGGATATGCTCGTTAGATTATCGTAATATGGGAGGGAATCCAGCTAAATATAGAATGACAGACGCCCATAACACCGATCAAGTAGAAAGCACTCGACCATGATCATTATTACTCGCGTCATTATCTTTTTTGTAATGATTATTACTACGTTCAGTATCATTATTATTATTATTATTATTTTGATGATTATTGGAAAGGATGTTGCTTAGTTTGGTGGAAAAGACTCCTTCCTTCAGGTTTCTACCGTTGATGGTGATTGATGCCTGTTGTTGTTGTTATTTTTGTTGGTTGGGTATCTTCATCACCTCCATCTTCTCTGCGTTCACCTGGAGGAGGTCGCGTCTTCGCTGCCTGTTCTGCCAACTTATTAGTTTTCGCCTGTACATCTTCAGGGTTGTGCGACATCAGACATTAATCGTCATCGGTGAAATCCAAATCTTCTAGGGTCTTTTTATCCGTCAAACAGCGTGTCTTCATCTTCCAGCTCCTCACGGTTGTCTGTTGCATAATCTAGTCCAGTCGACCAAAATCAGTAAGATCACCGGTTATAGTAGGCAACCTAGTCTAGTCTTACGCCTGTCTTCACTTAACTTCGAAGGCGTCACTCAGCATTCCATTGTGGCTCACTCGACATGTGCTCCGTTCTGTGATGATGCATAGCGTGTCAATGTCATCCTCACATGATTTGTTTTTGCTGAAGCCAACCAGCCTGTTCCGGTTGAAATTTTCAATGCAGAGCATTATTCAGTCTCCCTCTTCAGGATGATATGGCTTATTATTTTGCTGGGGGTGGATAGGAGCATGCTTCCTCGCCAGTTATTGCAAAGATTGGGTCGCCCTTCTTCGGGAGTTTGACAAGGTAGTCATTCTTCCAGTGAATCGGTAGGCACCCTTCCATCCATCCCTTCATCCATCATCCATCCATCCATCCAGTCATTGATCAATTGATTCATTCATTTAAACATTGATTCATTTCTTCATTCAACCGTCGATTGATTGATTCATTCACTCATTAATTTATTATTTCATCCATTTATTCACTCACTCCTTCATTTAATGATTCATTCATTCCTTGCAAGCCTTCTGCATCAGTGGTGTGAGCATTTCGGCTGTTGTCTCTGCATATGTTTCCAGTGCTTCTGACGGGATTCCATCTAGTCCTCCTGTTCTCCTGGATTCCAGCAACTCTCTGGCGTTCACGACTTCACTTCGGCTTTTGTTGGAGTGCTTGTGTTCACTGGTAGTTCTGTGAATGGACTGCAGGTGGTATTTCTGGACACGTTGCAGGTGGTGGTTGATTCATGAGTTTTTTGAAGTGGTCAGCCGATTGTTTCCTTTGTTTCTCCTTTGCCGTCACTAGGTTTCCTTCACTATCCTATCTTTCATTGCTTTCATCTGTGTTGATCTCTTCCCAGACAGTAACCTGGTTATTCGATGTAATGTTGTCAGGTCGCTCGTACATGCAGCCTGTTTAGAATGCTGTCTGAGGTGCATCTCACATACTGACAGTCAACGAGGCGAGCAGTCATAAGCGGGAAGTCATAAAACACTCATAAATAACATTCAGTGTGAAAGAAGCCGAGAGTAAATTAGTGAGGGAAGCAAAGAGAAACGGAATGGGTGATTGAAATATTATATAATACAGCAGAATACAGAGATGGACTGAATGACAAGTGTAATAAGAGATGAACAAAGATTCATGCATAGAAAGGATAGATAGTAGATCCTGTGAACAGATGGACATAATGAGCATATATAAGAACAAATGCTAAGATTCCAAATGAAATAGGAAAACACAGCGAAATATTGATCGCGACTCACAGGAGAATAATTAGGATAAACAGTAAGCAAGACGGTAACACAGTCTTCTACTCCTCCCACTTACAGGTGGATCAACGACACCAGGCGAAGAAGCACAAGAAGTCGTCAACGTGACCGACAACTTGGGAAAGGTGGTGGCCACACGCCGACAAATCAGGAGGCGACCAACCACACTCACACCACTGGGTAAGTCATACACAAATCACAAATCTCATCCACACTGACAATACCATCCTGTCATTTATTCACTCACTGACTGACTGAATCATTCTACGACTGACTGATTGACTGAATCGATGTCATTCTGACGGTCAGTTTGTCGAGATGGCGAGCATGCACGCACACATACACTCGATCAGTGTATAAATCTCTGAGTCTTCCGCATAGTCAGAGAGAAGTTTATTATTAGTGTGTGTGTGTGTGTGTGTGTGCCGGTGATGCAAGCAACGAAGTGCACACATATGGAGAGGAATGCATGCTTGTGCACACATTGATACTCAGTGACAGACACATACATGCACATGCAAGCACACACTGACATAGACCGAGAAATTCGCATACACACACACACACCAGCATAGCATACACAGAGCAACAGGTGAAGACAATGCAGCACAAAACAGCCTGATGACCACTACCAATGACCACATGATGTGAGATGATCGAGTGACGAGAGCAGGAGGAGAACGCACTCCCACTGGCACACCACCATGTCGTCAATCACACACAACCTACACATCCACACATTCATACACATATACAAACAAAAAGCTATATGGAATGCATGAGGAGTGAGACGAGAGAGGAATTCGCGCATTTACTCGCACCACAACAGTAGGTGGATGTGATGGTGACACTGGTAAACAGGCACACTGCGGAAATGTCAAACTGCCACAATACCACAATGCCACACTGACATACTGACACACTACACATTCACTGATTGGCACACTGCCACACTGCCAAAGTACCACACTGCCACACAGACACACAGACTAAGACACCCACAGACTGGCACACACTCACATGCAAGGACACCAAGCAACACGCTGACACAGTCTTCTACTCCTCCCACTTACAGGTGGATCAACGACACCAGGCGAAGAAGCACAAGAAGTCGTCAACGTGACCGACAACTTGGGAAAGGTGGTGGCCACACGCCGACAAATCAGGAGGCGACCAACCACACTCACACCACTGGGTAAGTCACATACAATTCTTCCACCCTTTCTATTCTCTCCAACATTTTCCAATTCTCTTTTCTGAGCTGGCCTGTGCGGTCGTGGAGCTGTGATCATCGTCCTTGTCTAGATTTGCAGCTGTAACTTCCGTATTTTTTGAGTTATCTGTGTTTGTCTCTTCCCGTTGGCTTTTCCTTTGTTTCAAATCTGACTTTTCTCTCCTTTATAGCTCCTCTCATTGCTTGACATTGTGGCTCTATGTCTATACGTCTGACACTGAATATACCACCGACTGACTGACTGACTGACTGACTGACTGACTGACTGACTGACTGACTGACTGACTGACTGACTTATTGACTGTCTGATCAGTTCGCTCACTGACCAACAGGTGCAATGCCACGACCTCACACCTAATCGCATGCACATTCACATGGAAATGTTAGGAGTTCCGCTTCGACAAATTATTCTCCATTTCGCATTGAAATGGATCCACATGGATGAGAACCGCATGTTGTTCAATGGAGAGACACACGCAGTCAGCATGCATATAATTTGGTGGAGATGCGAATGCCCTCGGATAAATCCAACCTCACACCGACAGACTGACAATGAGCAGTGGAGAAAGACACATTGGGGAGCACGTGCACACTTCATACACATTTGTCAACACAACACTACATGCAGACAATGACATCCACTGACACACCTACTCACACTGACACAAATTCCCCCTGTATCACCAGACACACGAATCAAACTGATACACGCACGACACACATCCACGGATGTGCAGTAAGGGGGGCAGAACACACTGGACACAGCGTCACGACATGCACGCATACACACACACACACACACACACACACGGTGAAATTATTCACATTGCCACCTTCTGGTCGATGCTTGCAACCGACTGGTGGTCACACCGAAACATCGACACTGTCTGACAGAGTCCTCTGCTTCTCTGTTTCAGGCCAGACGACAACACATGCAGAAGAATTGGTGAACGTGACAGACAAGTTCGGAAGACTGGTGGCTCGATACCGACACAGGAGGAGGCGAACAACCACACTCACACCACTGAGTAAGTCTCAGTCAATTCAGTCGATGCAGGTTTGTTTCCACATCTCTTTCAAAGAGTTCCAGTGTTCTTCCACCCAGGTTTCTTTAGAGATGTTGCGTTATGTCTCGCATTTCGTCCTGATGACTGACTGACGTGAAGATGTCCTTGTAATTTCGTCCTCCAGTTCACTTCCTCTTCTGGGTGTTGAACTTCAACTGTCGCCTATCACCAACTTTTGTGAAGGTTTCCAACTTGATTTGAAAGGTTCCTTGCACCACACATTGAGTGGTGTGAACCTACATCTGCTCCTCCTCTTCTTCTTCTTCTTCTTCTTCTTCTTGATCTGATCTCGTGTCTACTTGGCTGCGCCTCCACTTTCTTCACATTCAAGTTAAGCCGACCTGAATTTTAGTGTGTCCATCTGGTGAAACTAACTCCATGTCGCTGTGTAAATATTCTTGTGCTGGTACACACTGCCCCCAATCACCAAATCGTTGAGTGCACAGAAGTCTGCAAACTGTTCTCCATTCTCATTCATCATTTCACTGAGTGCTTGTCGACCGATGATTGGTTCTCTTCCTGTGTTATCTGCTGCGAGTTTGGCATTCGTGTCACCCCACCCACTAGAATTTCGATGTCGCCAACTGAGGTGGAGTCTTGTCCAGTGCTGATTTCAGATGTCTGCAGAATTCCTCCTTCTTCTCTTGCTTGACCTGTATGATTTGTAGGTGCGCAGACTAGCATTGTATGATTGTGACTTTCCTTCCTTCCTTCCTTCCTTCCTTTTGACTTGAATCCATCTTGCTGCCATGATCGTGCAGGAGGAGATTGGTTCCCACTGCACGAGAGAGAGGGAGAGAGACAGGGAGAGATAAAGGGAGGGAGAGGGAGAGGGAGAGAGTGTTTTCATCATGATAGCCACTCCAAAACTCAGTGTCCTCATGGTTGTCATCTGGGTGACAATATCGGAGTGGACTATTGACTCTCCTCTCCAGTTGACAGATTTGAGAGTCCACTTCCATTGCATCTGTTGGTTGCTCGCAGATTCCTATCAATCCTATGCCGGCCCTTCTCATCTCTTTGGCAATATGCGCATGCTTGCCAGCCAGCCAGCCAGCCAGCCAGCCAGCCAGCCAGCCAGCCAGCCAGCCAGCCAGCCAGCCAGCCAGCCAGCCAGCCAGCAGCCAGCCAGCCAGCCAGCCAGCCAGCTTCAAACATTCTGCGGACATTCCATTTCCCCATTCTCACTCTCGCTTTCATCGAGGGAGAGAAGGCACGTCGGCTGAGTGGCTTCCCGAAGGCTTTCGCCAACTGGTGTGTTTCACCTCAAAGATTCCAGTGAGGAATAAGTTCAATTTTATGCTTGATATTCTCTTTGTGCTTTGGAGTTTGCTTAGCGGTTAGATTGGTTTTACGGGGTAGGGTTGCCAGCCCTAATGCCAGCCTTCCCTCTTTATCCGGGCTTAGCGCCAGCTAGTAACTAGTGAACTAGTTACCTAGACGAGATTGCTTTTGGTGCATAGAAGCTGTGAAACCAGTTTCGGTTTCATTTTATGCGTATCTGACCAAGGAATCGCAGTTGAACTACAGTTTTGAGTTATCACGACGATGATTCATACGAGGGTGGTTATTAACTGACTTCTTTCTTTCTGATTAGCTTACCGATAGGATTCTAGTTCACCGGAGTCTTGGTCATTATGTGTAGACCATGTCTTCTTCCTTTGTCCATAAACTGTAGTATTATGGACTGGCTAAGTGTTAGAAGTTATATTGAGTGTGCATAAATACAGGTTGGACACTTTCATCTCAGATTGCTGGGCAAATCATCATCTGCATTTATCCACGATTCGGTGTTCTACATTAATGATGCCATTCTGGACGTAGTTAGCCTTTAGTCCTGTACTTTGCCAATAGGGAAAATTAGCTAGAAACACTGACATATTATTGTTATTATATTATTATCATTTGTCCTTCAGGTTCCTAGTGGAATATAAGACTTCAGTAGCACGTCGACATTTCACTCTGTTCTCTGAAGTCTTTCGAACCTAGCTCCGTGACTGCTTAGAAGCCTTCATTTCTTTCTCACACCACACCATCTCCTCTATGTCACCCTCGTCTCGGACGCCCAACTCGTCGTTTCCCATTTAGGTTCCACTCAACGGCCTGGTGCGTGATCTCCCCAAATTGTCTTCTCAGTGTATCTCCAATCCATCTCCACTTTCTTCTGCATATCTGTTGGGCGATGGGTTGTTGGTTGGTTCGTCAGCAGGCCAGAGTTTCATGTTGCTTATTCTTATTATTCTGGCCATCTGATCTTCAGTATCAAGTGAGCGTAGGCGCGAGCTGTTGATGATGTATGTCTGTAGTTTGTTGGAAATGCTTTCCGTAACGCGCCAAGTCACTCAACCATCACATGGAAGCACTGACTTGACTGACGATAGTGTTGGAAATCCGGATCTTGTTCACGCTTTGTGCTGAGTGCAGTGATTTCAGACTGATGAAGGAAGGCCTGTCTTACTGTCTTTCCGATCCTGGCTTTGACATCTCCATCTGTGCCACCTGTACTTGAAACGATGCTGCCCTGCATAGGTAGGTGAAAGAGACTACTTCCTTCAGATTTCACCCGTTCGTGTTCATTGGTGCTTGTTGTTGCTGTTGATGTTGTTGTTGGCTGGATATCTTCATCACCTCCATCTCCAGCAGATCAAGTCTTCGTGTCTCATCCCACTCAGTCGACCTACACTCATTCTCTACATTCGATTATCATTCCAACATTTGTGTGATCGCTCAATGAGTCATACTTGTCTGAGAAGATATCTGATCACACAGTTCATACATCACAATATTTGCCATGCCATTCAGTAAAATATTCATGCAAGTTCACATGAAATAAATCTAACTGGTAGTCACCTTATGCCTTTAGTCAGAATGACAAGTTTCATGTTTCCTGTTCAAGTAATTGGTATCGATTCGAAGGTCAACCTATTTGATAAACGAAGCGAAAGGCAGGGGATCGGTGAAAAATTGATGTAGAAAGCGCAAAATCCAAAGGGGAAGAGAGTGAGAGAGACGAAGACAATGAGAAATAGGAAACCAAGAAAGGGACTGTGCATATGAAGAAGCAACACATGTGAAGATTGCGAGAAAGGCACTAAACACGTAGTAGTTAAATGAAAATTATTGACTGTAGTTGATGGATAATATATCCAGTCCAACTAATTGGCATAGTCATTTCATATCAACATGGTAAATTAATTCGGGTGCATGTATTAGAAGATAACAGATAAGGTGATGATAACGAAACAAAATCTCGGAATTTATTTTTGAGATGAATGGCAATTTTTTCTTTTAATTTAGAAGTAGTATTCATCATGGATTGACATCAGTTTGGGAAGCATTGAAATCTGGGAGCACTGGACAGCTGTTTCGTCCTAGTATGGGACTGCTCAGCAGTGCGTACCCACGACCCGACTGGGGATCGAACTCAGGACC
Organism: Heterobilharzia americana; assembly: GCA_944470555.2. Classification (NCBI taxonomy): domain Eukaryota; kingdom Metazoa; phylum Platyhelminthes; class Trematoda; order Strigeidida; family Schistosomatidae; genus Heterobilharzia; species Heterobilharzia americana. The sequence continues at coordinate 55,476,807 of OX104129.1, read as the reverse complement.
TTCAGGTTTCACAGTGAACGAACGCGTTAACCATTCAGCCACTGGGTCGGTTTTCAGTGGTTCACAATTTCCTACTTCTGTCAATTCACGACATAGCGAGACCATCACCCAAGGTCTTCAGTTAGCATCCACTTCACTTCCGACTGGTTGACCCCATAGGTCACGGCTTCTCATTAGAGCTTCCTGATATCCATCTGGAAGGTGCGCACTGCTGGGGAGTCCCATACTACGACGAAACAGCTGTTCTGAACTCCCAGATTTTCAATGGTTCCCCAACTGATGTCAGTACATGATGAATACTACTTCCGAAATCTCGGAATATTTATGTGTTCGCAGTGGTCAATCCATGTAGGTGTGTCAGTGAATGGTGTGTGTGTGTGTGTGTGTGTGCGGTTGTGCAGTGATAGAGGGAAATAAAATTATTGTCCCTTAGCTATTCGATAATGAAACGTGAAAATTCTTGATCAGTTTTGAAACTAAGGGTGAAAAATAAAGTATAATGATAATGATAAGAGTACAAAGAGAGATAATATTTGCATTTACACTTATCCGGGTGACTGGGAAGGAATTTACTGTAACTGTATCTGAGTTGAAGTTGAAGACCGTGAGAGGCGAAGGGAACGAACAAACATCTTCTGAATACATAAATTGGGTTTGGAAATTTCAATTGCTATGCCTTCTGCTATGCTTAGCAATCGGTGGGGCACAAACTTGCAGTATTGTGATGGGATTTTGTGAATAATAGTTTTGCCTATCTTGTGCTGAGTATCTACTAGATGGGCGCGTATTGAGCCTTGGATGGATTTCACTGTTCCTTTGCCTAACCACGCTGGACAGTGCTCAATGAAGCGATGATGGGCTTGCCGAGTTCTTCTACCTACCTAACTATCTCCATAGAAGCAGTTAAATTTATAAATACACATAGATGTGACCAGATTCGGAAGCCTATCCTTCAACTGCATCGACATCATATAGCGAGTAGTAAATTTCCAACATAGTGTGGTGGCGAAGAAGGTTTCTTGGATCAGATTTCTGAGTTTCAGTGTTAGTGTTTGTGCAGCTGCATCTCCTTCGAACGCTAAGGTTAGACACAACAGTTTCTTCAGTACTATTTAAAGGCACTTTTCTCCAACAGTCTTCATTGTTACAGTCTATACCTAATAACAAGGTTTATATCAGCCCACAATATGCGCGATACCTTTTCAGTAAAACATTCATCAAAGTTCACATGAAATAAATCTAACTGGTATTCACGTTGACTTCAGTCAGAATAATGGGGGCTTGAATCAATAATAATAATAATAATTATAATCCTAATAATGGTGGTTATAATTATAATGTTGCTAGTTGATGACGTTAAGGTCGAATGATAATTAAAAGGGTTATGTAAGATCTCTAAAGCGTTTATAAGGTGCATATACCAGTTCATGTGCTCCTGTGGAGCAAGGTACATCGGCCGTAGCCAGAGATTGCTGTCAACACGTATACGAGAACATATTACGGCCTGGCTTTTTAAGGTTGAAAGGAAATGCATCGGAAGTTCTATCCATAAGCATTCAATCGATTCCAACCACTCGACCGACCCAAACAAGGATTTTAAGGTTGTCTATCGAATTAGTCCAAACACCTCACGTTTCCTCCGTGTTCAACTTTTAAAAACAGCACAGGCCTTGCGTATTCTTGAACTGCAGCCTGAACTTTGTGTGCAAAAGAAGTACGTACAGTCTTTGTCTCTACCTTGGCCTTAATTTATTTTAGTCTTGGTGCGCTTTGTCCTTTTTTCGTTTTTCCCCCCTTCCCCTTTTTGTCAGATTAATCTTTGTACTCTGATATCGTCATTATCACTCTGTTTTTTGTATTTATTTGTTCCCGGTGTTATTTCATTTGATCTTCCTAATAATCGCAACTTTTAACAAATCATTTTCAATTTACTCCAATTAACTTGTCTCACTCGTATTACCTAATCCATTGATTGTTTATTAATGTTCTAACCCCTTTTTAATCTATATGCACCTTATAAGCGATCTACAAATCTTACGCAACCCTTTGAGTTATCATTAGGCATTTACGTCATCAACTAACAACATAAGAGTTATAACCACAATTATTATCACTGTTTCAACCCCTTATTATTTAAGACAAATTACATGTGTCCTGTTCAATAATTTGGCATAGATTTGAAGGCCAACATATTTGAAAACTAAGCAAAAGGCAGAAAATCGGCGAAAACTGATATAGAAAGCACAAAACCAAAACAGAAGAAGAAGAAGAAAAGGCATGAAAGAGAAACAGCAAAACCCAACCGAAATGACAGGGTATATGAAGAAAGGAATTAATAAAATTTCAGAATGGGTACAGAAAACTCACATGGGAAAAAGTTGTTAAGGATAATAGAGAAAAAAATGCAGATAACTACTACCAAGGACCACATGATGTGAGATGATCGAGTGACGAGAGCAGGAGGAGAACGCACTCCCACTGGCACACCACCATGTCGTCAATCACACACAACCTACACATCCACACATTCATACACATATACAAACAAAAAGCTATATGGAATGCATGAGGAGTGAGACGAGAGAGGAATTCGCGCATTTACTCGCACCACAACAGTAGGTGGATGTGATGGTGACACTGGTAAACAGGCACACTGCGGAAATGTCAAACTGCCACAATACCACAATGCCACACTGACATACTGACACACTACACATTCACTGATTGGCACACTGCCACACTGCCAAAGTACCACACTGCCACACAGACACACAGACTAAGACACCCACAGACTGGCACACACTCACATGCAAGGACACCAAGCAACACGCTGACACAGTCTTCTACTCCTCCCACTTACAGGTGGATCAACGACACCAGGCGAAGAAGCACAAGAAGTCGTCAACGTGACCGACAACTTGGGAAAGGTGGTGGCCACACGCCGACAAATCAGGAGGCGACCAACCACACTCACACCACTGGGTAAGTCACATACAATTCTTCCACCCTTTCTATTCTCTCCAACATTTTCCAATTCTCTTTTCTGAGCTGGCCTGTGCGGTCGTGGAGCTGTGATCATCGTCCTTGTCTAGATTTGCAGCTGTAACTTCCGTATTTTTTGAGTTATCTGTGTTTGTCTCTTCCCGTTGGCTTTTCCTTTGTTTCAAATCTGACTTTTCTCTCCTTTATAGCTCCTCTCATTGCTTGACATTGTGGCTCTATGTCTATACGTCTGACACTGAATATACCACCGACTGACTGACTGACTGACTGACTGACTGACTGACTGACTGACTGACTTATTGACTGTCTGATCAGTTCGCTCACTGACCAACAGGTGCAATGCCACGACCTCACACCTAATCGCATGCATATTCACATGGAAATGTTAGGAGTTCCGCTTCGACAAATTATTCTCCATTTCGCATTGAAATGGATCCACATGGATGAGAACCGCATGTTGTTCAATGGAGAGACACACGCAGTCAGCATGCATATAATTTGGTGGAGATGCGAATGCCCTCGGATAAATCCAACCTCACACCGACAGACTGACAATGAGCAGTGGAGAAAGACACATTGGGGAGCACGTGCACACTTCATACACATTTGTCAACACAACACTACATGCAGACAATGACATCCACTGACACACCTACTCACACTGACACAAATTCCCCCTGTATCACCAGACACACGAATCAAACTGATACACGCACGACACACATCCACGGATGTGCAGTAAGGGGGGCAGAACACACTGGACACAGCGTCACGACATGCACGCATACACACACACACACACACACACACACGGTGAAATTATTCACATTGCCACCTTCTGGTCGATGCTTGCAACCGACTGGTGGTCACACCGAAACATCGACACTGTCTGACAGAGTCCTCTGCTTCTCTGTTTCAGGCCAGACGACAACACATGCAGAAGAATTGGTGAACGTGACAGACAAGTTCGGAAGACTGGTGGCTCGATACCGACACAGGAGGAGGCGAACAACCACACTCACACCACTGAGTAAGTCTCAGTGAATTCAGTCGACGCACAGTCGTTCAGTCGATTCACGTAACCGATGTGCATGTGTGTGTCGGTGTGTCTGTGTTGTGGTCGACAGTGTGGAATGGGGGAATGAGGATGATTTGAGTTTGTAAATGAGTTGTGAGTTGGTGAGTGGGAGAGTGTTTGTTGGTATGATTGGGTGAGTTTCAATCTGCACTGGTTTGTGTCTGTGTGTGAGTGTTGGTTAGTTTGTGCATGAATGTGATGTTTCGGTTGTTGTTGAGAGTGTGATGCTGGCTTGGTGCACAGTTTCCGAACGCCATGAGCGTAGCCTTTCCACGAGACGTGTCGGTAAGTGATATGACTGTGAGTCAGGTGAGCTGATTTGTGGTTGAAGAATACCTGTGATGGAGGCGACGTTTGTGGCAGACAGGATGTGGGCGCGTGATGGTTCATGTTTGTGTGTGTGCGGTTAATCGGTAGAGCTGACTGGTTGACCCTATAGGTCACGGCTTCTCATTAGAGCTTCCTGATATCCATCTGGAAGGTGCGCACTGCTGAGGAGTCCCATACTAGGTCGAAACAGATATTCTGTACTCACACCGGTTCACAGAGCCTAGCTGTCGCACACAAACACACACACGCACACACACACACACACACACGGATGCACAGGGACACACGCCACCAGCAGCACACTGAAACACACAAACACAGGCATCACGATCCACCTTCACCTTGACACTGACTTCTGCTTGTCCCTTGCAGATGGAAGCACGACACCGGGAGAAGAACTCTTCAACGTGACCAACACGTTGGGAAGGGTGGTGGCTGGACGCCGACGCCGACGCCAACTTAACACATGGCGACCAATCACTCTCCAAGCACTGGGTAAGTCCAACTAGCCAACTGTTTGCCTACACACTGCCCGCAGTTATGCAGGCGGCGACAATATGCCTGCTTGTCTCACAGCTAGTGTGCATCTCGAAATGCCGTCGACTGACTGGCTGACTGACTGACTGGCAGCTGACTGACAGCTGACTGATTGATTGACTGACTGACTGATGAATTTCATTCAGGTTTTGTGGAAGGGTGGTAGTCAACAGTGGGTTGGAGATTTGCATGGAGACCTGAATCACCTGGTCAATGAGCTTGTAGTAGTGTCAATGAGAGTAGTGCAGTTAGTGGTCAGGGGCGAATATATTATTGCTCCCAATCATACCAATGTAATAAACAACTGACCGTCATTGTCATATCACCTCATATTCATTGCCTTTATTGCTAGTAAGATTGTGCAAATCTCCGGTATGCGTGTTGCCTCACTGCTATCACATGTGTTGGGTGTTGTTTGGTTGGATGAAGAAAGATTGAGTGATGAATCTGCCACTCTCTCTCTCCCCATTTCTCCTACCCATTCTCTCTCATTCTCCTCTCCCTCTCCACCTAAGTATATTGGAGTGGAGTGGAGTGGAGTGGAGTGGAGTGTTTGTCTCTCACAGCACAATGTGTTTGTCTGGTAATGCATGCATTGCAATAATCGAGTGTTTTCTAGACTTCTGATCTTATGGTGGTCTGTCATTCTGTATTTATCATAATTCCTATCTTCTGCTAATTTCACTGACCCTGATCGTCTAGTATCACCTATGCACTTTACCTGACAGTCATCGCATACAATTTGGTGGATGAGATAATTTTGTTGAATGCGATCTACTGGATGCTGGAGTCGACAAAGCTTCTCTCTGAGTGAGTTTGTGGGTATAAGTGGCAGCTTGATTCTCAGCTTGTTGAGAATCCTACTTGGAGTTTCCGATCTTCCTTCCTTATATGGTAAAACAATAGAGACTTTAGTTAATTTCCACTCGTGTTGTCGCTATTATTCCTATTCCTATTCCTATTCCTATTCCTATTCGCATTCACATTCCTATTCGCATTCACATTCACATTCCTATTCGTAGCCCTTTCATTATTTTCTTTGTTATGTGTTCGCACAAATTTCTAAATCAATGGTCGAGGATAAGCATGAATTATTGACGCTTGTTTTGTGTGTTTCAGTTCCTTGTTTCAGTCCTCACAATGACTAGTGAGTGTTTTAGCGCTGTCATTCAGACATTTGACTAAAGCCACCTCGACTGACATTCATTGAGATGATCTGAAGTCTAGATACCTGTTAGAATGTGTTGGTCTCCTGTAGACAGAGGTATCCAAATCACCATCTCTCCTCTGTTTTATTCCCCAATCCAACATAGCTTACTCTCCTCCCTCATAATCTACCTCACAAGTGAATTGGATTGCATCTACTAATAAGTTAATATGTGTGTGAGGAAACTGTCGATATGTTGTGATTTGAGCACAGTGAATGTGTCATCTACACATTGCTACCATATATCTTAGGTGAAGGATTGAGCGTTCGGAAGCCATCTTTTCCCAACCATCCAGAAATGTATCAGCTAGCATAGGGGATATTGGTGATGCTATTGCTACACCTACTACTTGTCGACATATTTATTTCCTCCTGAAACTCAAAGTCTGTGGCGGTGAGGTACAACTAGACCCCTTTTACGATTTCATCAACCGATATCTTAGTTGTATGCGCAATTTCCGAGTCATTCGCTTGTCGATTTCTGACTGCCTCCAGTGGCATACAGATCGCTATGAAGACTTGTCACATTGAAGATAACCATTTCCTCATCCTTTTCTACACATAGGTCATTATGTCTCACCTTGAAATCGTAAGAATAGACTAGTCTACAATGTGGACGGTTCCCAACATAATAGGACATGATATTGATGCTAAGTACTTTGATGGTTCATATGTTGGCGTACTTCTGAAGTCAACCATCGGTCTGATGAGATCATCTGATTTGTGAAGCTTGATGGTTGTGTGAATTCTGTTGGGATTATTGGTTTTCGGCATTAAATTGAAGCAATGAGAGTGAGAAAGGAGATGTCTTCAGTTGGCCTATCCGATCGGTTGTAGACTTCTTAATTTTATTCATGACAGTTTCCATTGGTAATTTGATCTCTTCACATGGTCGGTCCTGTTGGGATATGCTCGTTAGATTATCGTAATATGGGAGGGAATCCAGCTAAATATAGAATGACAGACGCCCATAACACCGATCAAGTAGAAAGCACTCGACCATGATCATTATTACTCGCGTCATTATCTTTTTTGTAATGATTATTACTACGTTCAGTATCATTATTATTATTATTATTATTATTATTATTTTGATGATTATTGGAAAGGATGTTGCTTAGTTTGGTGGAAAAGACTCCTTCCTTCAGGTTTCTACCGTTGATGGTGATTGATGCCTGTTGTTGTTGTTATTTTTGTTGGTTGGGTATCTTCATCACCTCCATCTTCTCTGCGTTCACCTGGAGGAGGTCGCGTCTTCGCTGCCTGTTCTGCCAACTTATTAGTTTTCGCCTGTACATCTTCAGGGTTGTGCGACATCAGACATTAATCGTCATCGGTGAAATCCAAATCTTCTAGGGTCTTTTTATCCGTCAAACAGCGTGTCTTCATCTTCCAGCTCCTCACGGTTGTCTGTTGCATAATCTAGTCCAGTCGACCAAAATCAGTAAGATCACCGGTTATAGTAGGCAACCTAGTCTAGTCTTACGCCTGTCTTCACTTAACTTCGAAGGCGTCACTCAGCATTCCATTGTGGCTCACTCGACATGTGCTCCGTTCTGTGATGATGCATAGCGTGTCAATGTCATCCTCACATGATTTGTTTTTGCTGAAGCCAACCAGCCTGTTCCGGTTGAAATTTTCAATGCAGAGCATTATTCAGTCTCCCTCTTCAGGATGATATGGCTTATTATTTTGCTGGGGGTGGATAGGAGCATGCTTCCTCGCCAGTTATTGCAAAGATTGGGTCGCCCTTCTTTGGGAGTTTGACAAGGTAGTCATTCTTCCAGTGAATCGGTAGGCACCCTTCCTTCCATCCCTACATCCATCATCCATACATCCATCCATCCAGCTATCCATCCATCCATCCATCCATCCATCCACACATCCTTCCATCCACACATCCATCCATCCACACATCCATCCATCCATCCATCCATCCATCCATCAATCCATCCATCCATCCATCCATCCATCCATCCATCCATCCATCCATCCATCCATCCATCCATCCCTTAATCCATCATCCATGCATCCATCCAGTCATTCACCCACTGTTTCATTCTTTTAAAAATAAGTTCATTCATTCACTCACTCCTTCATTTAATGATTCATTCATTCCTTGCAAGCCTTCTGCATCAGTGGTGTGAGCATTTCGACTGTTGTCTCTGCATATGTTTCCAGTGCTTCTGACGGGATTCCATCTAGTCCTCCTGTTCTCCTGGATTCCAGCAACTCTCTGGCGTTCACGACTTCACTTCGGCTTTTGTTGGAGTGCTTGTGTTCACTGGTAGTTCTGTGAATGGACTGCAGGTGGTATTTCTGGACACGTTGCAGGTGGTGGTTGATTCATGAGTTTTTTGAAGTGGTCAGACGATTGTTTCCTTTGTTTCTCCTTTGCCGTCACTAGGTTTCCTTCACTATCCTATCTTTCATTGCTTTCATCTGTGTTGATCTCTTCCCAGACAGTAACCTGGTTATTCGATGTAATGTTGTCAGGTCGCTCGTACATGCAGCCTGTTTAGAATGCTGTCTGAGGTGCATCTCAGATACTGACAGTCAACGAGGCGAGCAGTCATAAGCGGGAAGTCATAAAACACTCATAAATAACATTCAGTGTGAAGGAAGCCGAGAGTAAATTAGTGAGTGAAGCAAAGAGAAACGGAATGGGTGATTGAAATATTATATAATACAGCAGAATACAGAGATGGACTGAATGACAAGTGTAATAAGAGATGAACAAAGATTCATGCATAGAAAGGATAGATAGTAGATCCTGTGAACAGATGGACATAATGAGCATATATAAGAACAAATGCTAAGATTCCAAATGAAATAGGAAAACACAGCGAAATATTGATCGCGACTCACAGGAGAATAATTAGGATAAACAGTAAGCAAGACGGTAACACAGTCTTCTACTCCTCCCACTTACAGGTGGATCAACGACACCAGGCGAAGAAGCACAAGAAGTCGTCAACGTGACCGACAACTTGGGAAAGGTGGTGGCCACACGCCGACAAATCAGGAGGCGACCAACCACACTCACACCACTGGGTAAGTCACATACAATTCTTCCACCCTTTCTATTCTCTCCAACATTTTCCAATTCTCTTTTCTGAGCTGGCCTGTGCGGTCGTGGAGCTGTGATCATCGTCCTTGTCTAGATTTGCAGCTGTAACTTCCGTATTTTTTGAGTCATCTGTGTTTGTCTCTTCCCGTTGGCTTTTCCTTTGTTTCAAATCTGACTTTTCTCTCCTTTATAGCTCCTCTCATTGCTTGACATTGTGGCTCTATGTCTATACGTCTGACACTGAATATACCACCGACTGACTGACTGACTGACTGACTGACTGACTGACTGACTGACTTATTGACTGTCTGATCAGTTCGCTCACTGACCAACAGGTGCAATGCCACGACCTCACACCTAATCGCATGCATATTCACATGGAAATGTTAGGAGTTCCGCTTCGACAAATTATTCTCCATTTCGCATTGAAATGGATCCACATGGATGAGAACCGCATGTTGTTCAATGGAGAGACACACGCAGTCAGCATGCATATAATTTGGTGGAGATGCGAATGCCCTCGGATAAATCCAACCTCACACCGACAGACTGACAATGAGCAGTGGAGAAAGACACATTGGGGAGCACGTGCACACTTCATACACATTTGTCAACACAACACTACATGCAGACAATGACATCCACTGACACACCTACTCACACTGACACAAATTCCCCCTGTATCACCAGACACACGAATCAAACTGATACACGCACGACACACATCCACGGATGTGCAGTAAGGGGGGCAGAACACACTGGACACAGCGTCACGACATGCACGCATACACACACACACACACACACACACACACACGGTGAAATTATTCACATTGCCACCTTCTGGTCGATGCTTGCAACCGACTGGTGGTCACACCGAAACATCGACACTGTCTGACAGAGTCCTCTGCTTCTCTGTTTCAGGCCAGACGACAACACATGCAGAAGAATTGGTGAACGTGACAGACAAGTTCGGAAGACTGGTGGCTCGATACCGACACAGGAGGAGGCGAACAACCACACTCACACCACTGAGTAAGTCTCAGTCAATTCAGTCGATGCAGGTTTGTTTCCACATCTCTTTCAAAGAGTTCCAGTGTTCTTCCACCCAGGTTTCTTTAGAGATGTTGCGTTATGTCTCGCATTTCGTCCTGATGACTGACTGACGTGAAGATGTCCTTGTAATTTCGTCCTCCAGTTCACTTCCTCTTCTGGGTGTTGAACTTCAACTGTCGCCTATCACCAACTTTTGTGAAGGTTTCCAACTTGATTTGAAAGGTTCCTTGCACCACACATTGAGTGGTGTGAACCTACATCTGCTCCTCCTCTTCTTCTTCTTCTTCTTCTTCTTGATCTGATCTCGTGTCTACTTGGCTGCGCCTCCACTTTCTTCACATTCAAGTTAAGCCGACCTGAATTTTAGTGTGTCCATCTGGTGAAACTAACTCCATGTCGCTGTGTAAATATTCTTGTGCTGGTACACACTGCCCCCAATCACCAAATCGTTGAGTGCACAGAAGTCTGCAAACTGTTCTCCATTCTCATTCATCATTTCACTGAGTGCTTGTCGACCGATGATTGGTTCTCTTCCTGTGTTATCTGCTGCGAGTTTGGCATTCGTGTCACCCCACCCACTAGAATTTCGATGTCGCCAACTGAGGTGGAGTCTTGTCCAGTGCTGATTTCAGATGTCTGCAGAATTCCTCCTTCTTCTCTTGCTTGACCTGTATGATTTGTAGGTGCGCAGACTAGCATTGTATGATTGTGACTTTCCTTCCTTCCTTCCTTCCTTCCTTTTGACTTGAATCCATCTTGCTGCCATGATCGTGCAGGAGGAGATTGGTTCCCACTGCACGAGAGAGAGGGAGAGAGACAGGGAGAGATAAAGGGAGGGAGAGGGAGAGGGAGAGAGTGTTTTCATCATGATAGCCACTCCAAAACTCAGTGTCCTCATGGTTGTCATCTGGGTGACAATATCGGAGTGGACTATTGACTCTCCTCTCCAGTTGACAGATTTGAGAGTCCACTTCCATTGCATCTGTTGGTTGCTCGCAGATTCCTATCAATCCTATGCCGGCCCTTCTCATCTCTTTGGCAATATGCGCATGCTTGCCAGCCAGCCAGCCAGCCAGCCAGCCAGCCAGCCAGCCAGCCAGCCAGCCAGCCAGCCAGCCAGCCAGCCAGCCAGCCAGCCAGCCAGCCAGCCAGCCAGCCAGCCAGCCAGCCAGCCAGCCAGCCAGCCAGCCAGCCAGCCAGCCAGCCAGCTTCAAACATTCTGCGGACATTCCATTTCCCCATTCTCACTCTCGCTTTCATCGAGGGAGAGAAGGCACGTCGGCTGAGTGGCTTCCCGAAGGCTTTCGCCAACTGGTGTGTTTCACCTCAAAGATTCCAGTGAGGAATAAGTTCAATTTTATGCTTGATATTCTCTTTGTGCTTTGGAGTTTGCTTAGCGGTTAGATTGGTTTTACGGGGTAGGGTTGCCAGCCCTAATGCCAGCCTTCCCTCTTTATCCGGGCTTAGCGCCAGCTAGTAACTAGTGAACTAGTTACCTAGACGAGATTGCTTTTGGTGCATAGAAGCTGTGAAACCAGTTTCGGTTTCATTTTATGCGTATCTGACCAAGGAATCGCAGTTGAACTACAGTTTTGAGTTATCACGACGATGATTCATACGAGGGTGGTTATTAACTGACTTCTTTCTTTCTGATTAGCTTACCGATAGGATTCTAGTTCACCGGAGTCTTGGTCATTATGTGTAGACCATGTCTTCTTCCTTTGTCCATAAACTGTAGTATTATGGACTGGCTAAGTGTTAGAAGTTATATTGAGTGTGCATAAATACAGGTTGGACACTTTCATCTCAGATTGCTGGGCAAATCATCATCTGCATTTATCCACGATTCGGTGTTCTACATTAATGATGCCATTCTGGACGTAGTTAGCCTTTAGTCCTGTACTTTGCCAATAGGGAAAATTAGCTAGAAACACTGACATATTATTGTTATTATATTATTATCATTTGTCCTTCAGGTTCCTAGTGGAATATAAGACTTCAGTAGCACGTCGACATTTCACTCTGTTCTCTGAAGTCTTTCGAACCTAGCTCCGTGACTGCTTAGAAGCCTTCATTTCTTTCTCACACCACACCATCTCCTCTATGTCACCCTCGTCTCGGACGCCCAACTCGTCGTTTCCCATTTAGGTTCCACTCAACGGCCTGGTGCGTGATCTCCCCAAATTGTCTTCTCAGTGTATCTCCAATCCATCTCCACTTTCTTCTGCATATCTGTTGGGCGATGGGTTGTTGGTTGGTTCGTCAGCAGGCCAGAGTTTCATGTTGCTTATTCTTATTATTCTGGCCATCTGATCTTCAGTATCAAGTGAGCGTAGGCGCGAGCTGTTGATGATGTATGTCTGTAGTTTGTTGGAAATGCTTTCCGTAACGCGCCAAGTCACTCAACCATCACATGGAAGCACTGACTTGACTGACGATAGTGTTGGAAATCCGGATCTTGTTCACGCTTTGTGCTGAGTGCAGTGATTTCAGACTGATGAAGGAAGGCCTGTCTTACTGTCTTTCCGATCCTGGCTTTGACATCTCCATCTGTGCCACCTGTACTTGAAACGATGCTGCCCTGCATAGGTAGGTGAAAGAGACTACTTCCTTCAGATTTCACCCGTTCGTGTTCATTGGTGCTTGTTGTTGCTGTTGATGTTGTTGTTGGCTGGATATCTTCATCACCTCCATCTCCAGCAGATCAAGTCTTCGTGTCTCATCCCACTCAGTCGACCTACACTCATTCTCTACATTCGATTATCATTCCAACATTTGTGTGATCGCTCAATGAGTCATACTTGTCTGAGAAGATATCTGATCACACAGTTCATACATCACAATATTTGCCATGCCATTCAGTAAAATATTCATGCAAGTTCACATGAAATAAATCTAACTGGTAGTCACCTTATGCCTTTAGTCAGAATGACAAGTTTCATGTTTCCTGTTCAAGTAATTGGTATCGATTCGAAGGTCAACCTATTTGATAAACGAAGCGAAAGGCAGGGGATCGGTGAAAAATTGATGTAGAAAGCGCAAAATCCAAAGGGGAAGAGAGTGAGAGAGACGAAGACAATGAGAAATAGGAAACCAAGAATAGGGACTGTGCATATGAAGAAGCAACACATGTGAAGATTGCGAGAAAGGCACTAAACACGTAGTAGTTAAATGAAAATTATTGACTGTAGTTGATGGATAATATATCCAGTCCAACTAATTGGCATAGTCATTTCATATCAACATGGTAAATTAATTCGGGTGCATGTATTAGAAGATAACAGATAAGGTGATGATAACGAAACAAAATCTCGGAATTTATTTTTGAGATGAATGGCAATTTTTTCTTTTAATTTAGAAGTAGTATTCATCATGGATTGACATCAGTTTGGGAAGCATTGAAATCTGGGAGCACTGGACAGCTGTTTCGTCCTAGTATGGGACTGCTCAGCAGTGCGTACCCACGACCCGACTGGGGATCGAACTCAGGACCTTCAGGTTTCACAGTGAACGAACGCGTTAACCATTCAGCCACTGGGTCGGTTTTCAGTGGTTCACAATTTCCTACTTCTGTCAATTCACGACATAGCGAGACCATCACCCAAGGTCTTCAGTTAGCATCCACTTCACTTCCGACTGGTTGACCCCATAGGTCACGGCTTCTCATTAGAGCTTCCTGATATCCATCTGGAAGGTGCGCACTGCTGGGGAGTCCCATACTACGACGAAACAGCTGTTCTGAACTCCCAGATTTTCAATGGTTCCCCAACTGATGTCAGTACATGATGAATACTACTTCCGAAATCTCGGAATATTTATGTGTTCGCAGTGGTCAATCCATGTAGGTGTGTCAGTGAATGGTGTGTGTGTGTGTGTGTGTGTGTGTGCGGTTGTGCAGTGATAGAGGGAAATAAAATTATTGTCCCTTAGCTATTCGATAATGAAACGTGAAAATTCTTGATCAGTTTTGAAACTAAGGGTGAAAAATAAAGTATAATGATAATGATAAGAGTACAAAGAGAGATAATATTTGCATTTACACTTATCCGGGTGACTGGGAAGGAATTTACTGTAACTGTATCTGAGTTGAAGTTGAAGACCGTGAGAGGCGAAGGGAACGAACAAACATCTTCTGAATACATAAATTGGGTTTGGAAATTTCAATTGCTATGCCTTCTGCTATGCTTAGCAATCGGTGGGGCACAAACTTGCAGTATTGTGATGGGATTTTGTGAATAATAGTTTTGCCTATCTTGTGCTGAGTATCTACTAGATGGGCGCGTATTGAGCCTTGGATGGATTTCACTGTTCCTTTGCCTAACCACGCTGGACAGTGCTCAATGAAGCGATGATGGGCTTGCCGAGTTCTTCTACCTACCTAACTATCTCCATAGAAGCAGTTAAATTTATAAATACACATAGATGTGACCAGATTCGGAAGCCTATCCTTCAACTGCATCGACATCATATAGCGAGTAGTAAATTTCCAACATAGTGTGGTGGCGAAGAAGGTTTCTTGGATCAGATTTCTGAGTTTCAGTGTTAGTGTTTGTGCAGCTGCATCTCCTTCGAACGCTAAGGTTAGACACAACAGTTTCTTCAGTACTATTTAAAGGCACTTTTCTCCAACAGTCTTCATTGTTACAGTCTATACGAACTTTTCAGGATAGCCGTCATCATATATGCAGTTCTCTATTATTCCTAATTCATCGTTCAATGTATCAGCTGTACAAGTCTTACTGGCTCGAGATCTCAGTGTATGGATTAAATTCCCTTTGTAAGTAAGAGGGCCAAATGATCGGAAATGTGTATACTGACCAACACATGATTTCTTATAATAAACACTGTGCCTGACACTGCCATTCGTTCGTCTCGACAGCGAAACTTGTGAACTCGATTTCTGAATGAGCACTGCACATAAAGGGTACTAATCCTGACATTATTCTCGATATATTGCACAGTGTTCATTGAGAAATCGAGTTCACATGTGAAACAGAGCAGGACGAGAGCCCACTCAAGTTGACACGAATGCATGTCGCCAATCACTCACAGCAACCACATCCATGCATTGCAACAAACACACACACACACACACACATAAAATTGCACACCAATAAGGAATGCATGAGAAATGAGAGAGGAATTTTTCCACTTACTGGTACCACGAAAGCCTCTGAAATTCGGAACGGACACCTACTCTCTGACACACTGTCCACCAGAACCCATGAAACAACGTCGCACAGGCACGACGCAGCACGCACGCACGCACACGCACACACACACATACATGCATATTCACATGCGACACTGCGGGTGCCACCCTCAAACACTTTCCTCCATTTCGCATTGAAATGAATCCACATGGAGTAGAACCGCATGTTGTTCAATGGAGAGACACACGCAGTCAGCATGCATATAATTTGGTGGAGATGCGAATGCCCTCGGATAAATCCAACCTCACACCGACAGACTGACAATGAGCAGTGGAGAAAGACACATTGGGGAGCACGTGCACACTTCATACACATTTGTCAACACAACACTACATGCAGACAATGACATCCACTGACACACCTACTCACACTGACACAAATTCCCCCTGTATCACCAGACACACGAATCAAACTGATACACGCACGACACACATCCACGGATGTGCAGTAAGGGGGGCAGAACACACTGGACACAGCGTCACGACATGCACGCATACACACACACACACACACACACACACGGTGAAATTATTCACATTGCCACCTTCTGGTCGATGCTTGCAACCGACTGGTGGTCACACCGAAACATCGACACTGTCTGACAGAGTCCTCTGCTTCTCTGTTTCAGGCCAGACGACAACACATGCAGAAGAATTGGTGAACGTGACAGACAAGTTCGGAAGACTGGTGGCTCGATACCGACACAGGAGGAGGCGAACAACCACACTCACACCACTGAGTAAGTCTCAGTGAATTCAGTCGACGCACAGTCGTTCAGTCGATTCACGTAACCGATGTGCATGTGTGTGTCGGTGTGTCTGTGTTGTGGTCGACAGTGTGGAATGGGGGAATGAGGATGATTTGAGTTTGTAAATGAGTTGTGAGTTGGTGAGTGGGAGAGTGTTTGTTGGTATGATTGGGTGAGTTTCAATCTGCACTGGTTTGTGTCTGTGTGTGAGTGTTGGTTAGTTTGTGCATGAATGTGATGTTTCGGTTGTTGTTGTTGTTGTTGTTTGTTGTTGAGAGTGTGATGCTGGCTTGGTGCACAGTTTCCGAACGCCATGAGCGTAGCCTTTCCACGAGACGTGTCGGTAAGTGATATGACTGTGAGTCAGGTGAGCTGATTTGTGGTTGAAGAATACCTGTGATGGAGGCGACGTTTGTGGCAGACAGGATGTGGGCGCGTGATGGTTCATGTTTGTGTGTGTGCGGTTAATCGGTAGAGCTGACTGGTTGACCCTATAGGTCACGGCTTCTCATTAGAGCTTCCTGATATCCATCTGGAAGGTGCGCACTGCTGAGGAGTCCCATACTAGGTCGAAACAGATATTCTGTACTCACACCGGTTCACAGAGCCTAGCTGTCGCACACAAACACACACACGCACACACACACACACACACACACGGATGCACAGGGACACACGCCACCAGCAGCACACTGAAACACACAAACACAGGCATCACGATCCACCTTCACCTTGACACTGACTTCTGCTTGTCCCTTGCAGATGGAAGCACGACACCGGGAGAAGAACTCTTCAACGTGACCAACACGTTGGGAAGGGTGGTGGCTGGACGCCGACGCCGACGCCAACTTAACACATGGCGACCAATCACTCTCCAAGCACTGGGTAAGTCCAACTAGCCAACTGTTTGCCTACACACTGCCCGCAGTTATGCAGGCGGCGACAATATGCCTGCTTGTCTCACAGCTAGTGTGCATCTCGAAATGCCGTCGACTGACTGGCTGACTGACTGACTGGCAGCTGACTGACAGCTGACTGATTGACTGACTGACTGACTGATGAATTTCATTCAGGTTTTGTGGAAGGGTGGTAGTCAACAGTGGGTTGGAGATTTGCATGGAGACCTGAATCACCTGGTCAATGAGCTTGTAGTAGTGTCAATAAGAGTAGTGCAGTTAGTGGTCAGGGGCGAATATATTATTGCTCCCATCATACCAATGTAATAAACAACTGACCGTCATTGTCATATCACCTCATATTCTTTGCTTTATTGCTAGTAAGATTGTGCAAATCTCCGGTATGCGTGTTGCCTCACTGCTATCACATGTGTTGGGTGTTGTTGGTTGGATGAAGAAAGATTGAGTGATCAATCTGCCACTCTCTCCTCTCTCTCCACCTAAGTATATTGGAGTGGAGTGAGTGGAGTGGAGTGGAGTGGAGTGTTTGTCTCTCACAGCACAATGTGGTTGTGTGGTAATGCATGCATTGCAATAATCGAGTGTTTTCTAGACTACTGATCTTATGGTGGTCTGTCATTCTGTATTTATCATAATTCCTATCTTCTGCTAATTTCACTGACCCTGATCGTCTAGTATCACCTATGCACTTTACCTGACAGTCATCGCATACAATTTGGTGGATGAGATAATTTTGTTGAATGCGATCTACTGGATGCTGGAGTCGACAAAGCTTCTCTCTGAGTGAGTTTGTGGGTATAAGTGGCAGCTTGATTCTCAGCTTGTTGAGAATCCTACTTGGAGTTTCCGATCTTCCTTCCTTATATGGTAAAACAATAGAGACTTTAGTTAATTTCCACTCGTGTTGTCGCTATTATTCCTATTCCTATTCCTATTCCTATTCCATTCGCATTCACATTCCTATTCGCATTCACATTCACATTCACATTCACATTCCTATTCGTAGCCCTTTCATTATTTTCTTTGTTATGTGTTCGCACAAATTTCTAAATCAATGGTCGAGGATAAGCATGAATTATTGACGCTTGTTTTGTGTGTTTCAGTTCCTTGTTTCAGTCCTCACAATGACTAGTGAGTGTTTTAGCGCTGTCATTCAGACATTTGACTAAAGCCACCTCGACTGACATTCATTGAGATGATCTGAAGTCTAGATACCTGTTAGAATGTGTTGGTCTCCTGTAGACAGAGGTATCCAAATCACCATCTCTCCTCTGTTTTATTCCCCAATCCAACATAGCTTACTCTCCTCCCTCATAATCTACCTCACAAGTGAATTGGATTGCATCTACTAATAAGTTAATATGTGTGTGAGGAAACTGTCGATATGTTGTGATTTGAGCACAGTGAATGTGTCATCTACACATTGCTACCATATATCTTAGGTGAAGGATTGAGCGTTCGGAAGCCATCTTTTCCCAACCATCCAGAAATGTATCAGCTAGCATAGGGGATATTGGTGATGCTATTGCTACACCTACTACTTGTCGACATATTTATTTCCTCCTGAAACTCAAAGTCTGTGGCGGTGAGGTACAACTAGACCCCTTTTACGATTTCATCAACCGATATCTTAGTTGTATGCGCAATTTCCGAGTCATTCGCTTGTCGATTTCTGACTGCCTCCAGTGGCATACAGATCGCTATGAAGACTTGTCACATTGAAGATAACCATTTCCTCATCCTTTTCTACACATAGGTCATTATGTCTCACCTTGAAATCGTAAGAATAGACTAGTCTACAATGTGGACGGTTCCCAACATAATAGGACATGATATTGATGCTAAGTACTTTGATGGTTCATATGTTGGCGTACTTCTGAAGTCAACCATCGGTCTGATGAGATCATCTGATTTGTGAAGCTTGATGGTTGTGTGAATTCTGTTGGGATTATTGGTTTTCGGCATTAAATTGAAGCAATGAGAGTGAGAAAGGAGATGTCTTCAGTTGGCCTATCCGATCGGTTGTAGACTTCTTAATTTTATTCATGACAGTTTCCATTGGTAATTTGATCTCTTCACATGGTCGGTCCTGTTGGGATATGCTCGTTAGATTATCGTAATATGGGAGGGAATCCAGCTAAATATAGAATGACAGACGCCCATAACACCGATCAAGTAGAAAGCACTCGACCATGATCATTATTACTCGCGTCATTATCTTTTTTGTAATGATTATTACTACGTTCAGTATCATTATTATTATTATTATTATTTTGATGATTATTGGAAAGGATGTTGCTTAGTTTGGTGGAAAAGACTCCTTCCTTCAGGTTTCTACCGTTGATGGTGATTGATGCCTGTTGTTGTTGTTATTTTTGTTGGTTGGGTATCTTCATCACCTCCATCTTCTCTGCGTTCACCTGGAGGAGGTCGCGTCTTCGCTGCCTGTTCTGCCAACTTATTAGTTTTCGCCTGTACATCTTCAGGGTTGTGCGACATCAGACATTAATCGTCATCGGTGAAATCCAAATCTTCTAGGGTCTTTTTATCCGTCAAACAGCGTGTCTTCATCTTCCAGCTCCTCACGGTTGTCTGTTGCATAATCTAGTCCAGTCGACCAAAATCAGTAAGATCACCGGTTATAGTAGGCAACCTAGTCTAGTCTTACGCCTGTCTTCACTTAACTTCGAAGGCGTCACTCAGCATTCCATTGTGGCTCACTCGACATGTGCTCCGTTCTGTGATGATGCATAGCGTGTCAATGTCATCCTCACATGATTTGTTTTTGCTGAAGCCAACCAGCCTGTTCCGGTTGAAATTTTCAATGCAGAGCATTATTCAGTCTCCCTCTTCAGGATGATATGGCTTATTATTTTGCTGGGGGTGGATAGGAGCATGCTTCCTCGCCAGTTATTGCAAAGATTGGGTCGCCCTTCTTTGGGAGTTTGACAAGGTAGTCATTCTTCCAGTGAATCGGTAGGCACCCTTCTTCCCACCATTCATCCATCATCCATACATCCATCCATCCATCCATCCATCCACCCATCCAGTCATTCACCCACTGATTCATTCATTTAAACTTTAGTTCATTAATTCACTCACTCCTTCATTTAATGATTCATTCATTCCTTGCAAGCCTTCTGCATCAGTGGTGTGAGCATTTCGGCTGTTGTCTCTGCATATGTTTCCAGTGCTTCTGACGGGATTCCATCTAGTCCTCCTGTTCTCCTGGATTCCAGCAACTCTCTGGCGTTCACGACTTCACTTCGGCTTTTGTTGGAGTGCTTGTGTTCACTGGTAGTTCTGTGAATGGACTGCAGGTGGTATTTCTGGACACGTTGCAGGTGGTGGTTGATTCATGAGTTTTTTGAAGTGGTCAGCCGATTGTTTCCTTTGTTTCTCCTTTGCCGTCACTAGGTTTCCTTCACTATCCTATCTTTCATTGCTTTCATCTGTGTTGATCTCTTCCCAGACAGTAACCTGGTTATTCGATGTAATGTTGTCAGGTCGCTCGTACATGCAGCCTGTTTAGAATGCTGTCTGAGGTGCATCTCACATACTGACAGTCAACGAGGCGAGCAGTCATAAGCGGGAAGTCATAAAACACTCATAAATAACATTCAGTGTGAAGGAAGCCGAGAGTAAATTAGTGAGGGAAGCAAAGAGAAACGGAATGGGTGATTGAAATATTATATAATACAGCAGAATACAGAGATGGACTGAATGACAAGTGTAATAAGAGATGAACAAAGATTCATGCATAGAAAGGATAGATAGTAGATCCTGTGAACAGATGGACATAATGAGCATATATAAGAACAAATGCTAAGATTCCAAATGAAATAGGAAAACACAGCGAAATATTGATCGCGACTCACAGGAGAATAATTAGGATAAACAGTAAGCAAGACGGTAACACAGTCTTCTACTCCTCCCACTTACAGGTGGATCAACGACACCAGGCGAAGAAGCACAAGAAGTCGTCAACGTGACCGACAACTTGGGAAAGGTGGTGGCCACACGCCGACAAATCAGGAGGCGACCAACCACACTCACACCACTGGGTAAGTCATACACAAATCACAAATCTCATCCACACTGACAATACCATCCTGTCATTTATTCACTCACTGACTGACTGAATCATTCTACGACTGACTGATTGACTGAATCGATGTCATTCTGACGGTCAGTTTGTCGAGATGGCGAGCATGCACGCACACATACACTCGATCAGTGTATAAATCTCTGAGTCTTCCGCATAGTCAGAGAGAAGTATATCATTGGTATGTATGTAGTGTGTGTGTGTGTGTGTGTGTGTGTGTGTGTGTGTGTGTGTGTGTGCCGGTGATGCAAGCAACGAAGTGCACACATATGGAGAGGAATGCATGCTTGTGCACACATTGATACTCAGTGACAGACACATACATGCACATGCAAGCACACACTGACATAGACCGAGAAATTCGCATACACACACACACACCAGCATAGCATACACAGAGCAACAGGTGGAGACAATGCAGCACAAAACAGCCTGATGACCACTACCAATGACCACATGATGTGAGATGATCGAGTGACGAGAGCAGGAGGAGAACGCACTCCCACTGGCACACCACCATGTCGTCAATCACACACAACCTACACATCCACACATTCATACACATATACAAACAAAAAGCTATATGGAATGCATGAGGAGTGAGACGAGAGAGGAATTCGCGCATTTACTCGCACCACAACAGTAGGTGGATGTGATGGTGACACTGGTAAACAGGCACACTGCGGAAATGTCAAACTGCCACAATACCACAATGCCACACTGACATACTGACACACTACACATTCACTGATTGGCACACTGCCACACTGCCAAAGTACCACACTGCCACACAGACACACAGACTAAGACACCCACAGACTGGCACACACTCACATGCAAGGACACCAAGCAACACGCTGACACAGTCTTCTACTCCTCCCACTTACAGGTGGATCAACGACACCAGGCGAAGAAGCACAAGAAGTCGTCAACGTGACCGACAACTTGGGAAAGGTGGTGGCCACACGCCGACAAATCAGGAGGCGACCAACCACACTCACACCACTGGGTAAGTCACATACAATTCTTCCACCCTTTCTATTCTCTCCAACATTTTCCAATTCTCTTTTCTGAGCTGGCCTGTGCGGTCGTGGAGCTGTGATCATCGTCCTTGTCTAGATTTGCAGCTGTAACTTCCGTATTTTTTGAGTTATCTGTGTTTGTCTCTTCCCGTTGGCTTTTCCTTTGTTTCAAATCTGACTTTTCTCTCCTTTATAGCTCCTCTCATTGCTTGACATTGTGGCTCTATGTCTATACGTCTGACACTGAATATACCACCGACTGACTGACTGACTGACTGACTGACTGACTGACTGACTTATTGACTGTCTGATCAGTTCGCTCACTGACCAACAGGTGCAATGCCACGACCTCACACCTAATCGCATGCATATTCACATGGAAATGTTAGGAGTTCCGCTTCGACAAATTATTCTCCATTTCGCATTGAAATGGATCCACATGGATGAGAACCGCATGTTGTTCAATGGAGAGACACACGCAGTCAGCATGCATATAATT
Organism: Heterobilharzia americana; assembly: GCA_944470555.2. NCBI lineage: Eukaryota > Metazoa > Platyhelminthes > Trematoda > Strigeidida > Schistosomatidae > Heterobilharzia > Heterobilharzia americana. Next base: position 55,454,022 of record OX104129.1, on the reverse strand, counting down.
TGGTGGAGATGCGAATGCCCTCGGATAAATCCAACCTCACACCGACAGACTGACAATGAGCAGTGGAGAAAGACACATTGGGGAGCACGTGCACACTTCATACACATTTGTCAACACAACACTACATGCAGACAATGACATCCACTGACACACCTACTCACACTGACACAAATTCCCCCTGTATCACCAGACACACGAATCAAACTGATACACGCACGACACACATCCACGGATGTGCAGTAAGGGGGGCAGAACACACTGGACACAGCGTCACGACATGCACGCATACACACACACACACACACACACACACACGGTGAAATTATTCACATTGCCACCTTCTGGTCGATGCTTGCAACCGACTGGTGGTCACACCGAAACATCGACACTGTCTGACAGAGTCCTCTGCTTCTCTGTTTCAGGCCAGACGACAACACATGCAGAAGAATTGGTGAACGTGACAGACAAGTTCGGAAGACTGGTGGCTCGATACCGACACAGGAGGAGGCGAACAACCACACTCACACCACTGAGTAAGTCTCAGTGAATTCAGTCGACGCACAGTCGTTCAGTCGATTCACGTAACCGATGTGCATGTGTGTGTCGGTGTGTCTGTGTTGTGGTCGACAGTGTGGAATGGGGGAATGAGGATGATTTGAGTTTGTAAATGAGTTGTGAGTTGGTGAGTGGGAGAGTGTTTGTTGGTATGATTGGGTGAGTTTCAATCTGCACTGGTTTGTGTCTGTGTGTGAGTGTTGGTTAGTTTGTGCATGAATGTGATGTTTCGGTTGTTGTTGAGAGTGTGATGCTGGCTTGGTGCACAGTTTCCGAACGCCATGAGCGTAGCCTTTCCACGAGACGTGTCGGTAAGTGATATGACTGTGAGTCAGGTGAGCTGATTTGTGGTTGAAGAATACCTGTGATGGAGGCGACGTTTGTGGCAGACAGGATGTGGGCGCGTGATGGTTCATGTGTGTGTGTGTGTGTTGTGTGTGTGTGTGGCTGATCGATTCGTAAATTGAGGAGTTTGCAAAGCCGTTGTGTGTTGATTGATGTGTGAGTGCACTGCTTATGCTGGCTGGACCCCACCAGTTGATCAAGTCTTCATGTCTCATTCCACTCAGTCGACCTACACTCGTTCTCTACATCCGATTATCATTCCAACATTTGTGTGATCGCTCAATGAGTCATACTTGTCTTAGAACATGTCAGGTCGCCCAGTTCACACCTCCTCTATATTGCCGTTCCACACTGTCTTGCTCTCACAGACTCTCTCAATGCCTTCTAGTTTTGGTCATTTTAATTCGTGAGTTGGTGATTATGTAGATTGAATTCGTCCGGTGATTCAGGTGAACTGCTTGTGAAACGAGGTCAGTTGTTTGTGGGTGATGGAATGAAGCTGGGTGTGCATTCATTGTACAAATGAGTTTATATCGCACGATCATGTACATGCATGGACGGACTCCCTCGTCCACCAACCAACAACGTCTACACTGACATGGCCATATTCGCCATTACGGTCTGTGTGGTCGAATGCTTGCATCACAATTAATTATGGATTCGGATTCTTAGAAACCCAACACATCCTTCCTGGCAGATACTGATATCATCATTCTGCAGATAGTTCGAAGAGTAAGTCGACATTCACACGGAATCTAACTGTCTTGGTATCTACGTTGCCTCACTGCTATCACATGAGTTGGGTGTTGTTTGGTTGGATGAAGAAAGATTGAGTGATCAATCTGCCACTCTCTCTCTCCCCATTTCTCCCTCCCCATCTACCTATCATTCTCTCCTCTCTCTCTCCACCTAAGTATATTGGAGTGGATTGGAGTGGAGTGGAGTGGAGTGGAGTGGAGTGGAGTGGAGTGGAGTGGAGTGGAGTGTTTGTCTCTCACAGCACAATGTGGTTGTGTGGTAATGCACGCATTGCAATAATCGAGTGTTTTCTAGACTACTGATCTTATGGTGGTCTGTCATTCTGTATTTATCATAATTCCTATCTTCTGCTAATTTCACTGACCCTGATCGTCTAGTATCACCTATGCACTTTACCTGACAGTCATCGCATACAATTTGGTGGATGAGATAATTTTGTTGAATGCGATCTACTGGATGCTGGAGTCGACAAAGCTTCTCTCTGAGTGAGTTTGTGGGTATAAGTGGCAGCTTGATTCTCAGCTTGTTGGGAATCCTACTTGGAGTTTCCGATCTTCCTTCCTTATATGGTAAAACAATAGAGACTTTAGTTAATTTCCACTCGTGTTGTCGCTATTATTCCTATTCCTATTCCTATTCCTATTCCTATTCCTATTCCTATTCGCATTCACATTCACATTCACATTCACATTCCTATTCGTAGCCCTTTCATTATTTTCTTTGTTATGTGTTCGCACAAATTTCTAAATCAATGGTCGAGGATAAGCATGAATTATTGACGCTTGTTTTGTGTGTTTCAGTTCCTTGTTTCAGTCCTCACAATGACTAGTGAGTGTTTTAGCGCTGTCATTCAGACATTTGACTAAAGCCACCTCGACTGACATTCATTGAGATGATCTGAAGTCTAGATACCTGTTAGAATGTGTTGGTCTCCTGTAGACAGAGGTATCCAAATCACCATCTCTCCTCTGTTTTATTCCCCAATCCAACATAGCTTACTCTCCTCCCTCATAATCTACCTCACAAGTGAATTGGATTGCATCTACTAATAAGTTAATATGTGTGTGAGGAAACTGTCGATATGTTGTGATTTGAGCACAGTGAATGTGTCATCTACACATTGCTACCATATATCTTAGGTGAAGGATTGAGCGTTCGGAAGCCATCTTTTCCCAACCATCCAGAAATGTATCAGCTAGCATAGGGGATATTGGTGATGCTATTGCTACACCTACTACTTGTCGACATATTTATTTCCTCCTGAAACTCAAAGTCTGTGGCGGTGAGGTACAACTAGACCCCTTTTACGATTTCATCAACCGATATCTTAGTTGTATGCGCAATTTCCGAGTCATTCGCTTGTCGATTTCTGACTGCCTCCAGTGGCATACAGATCGCTATGAAGACTTGTCACATTGAAGATAACCATTTCCTCATCCTTTTCTACACATAGGTCATTATGTCTCACCTTGAAATCGTAAGAATAGACTAGTCTACAATGTGGACGGTTCCCAACATAATAGGACATGATATTGATGCTAAGTACTTTGATGGTTCATATGTTGGCGTACTTCTGAAGTCAACCATCGGTCTGATGAGATCATCTGATTTGTGAAGCTTGATGGTTGTGTGAATTCTGTTGGGATTATTGGCTTTCGGCATTAAATTGAAGCAATGAGAGTGAGAAAGGAGATGTCTTCAGTTGGCCTATCCGATCGGTTGTAGACTTCTTAATTTTATTCATGACAGTTTCCATTGGTAATTTGATCTCTTCACATGGTCGGTCCTGTTGGGATATGCTCGTTAGATTATCGTAATATGGGAGGGAATCCAGCTAAATATAGAATGACAGACGCCCATAACACCGATCAAGTAGAAAGCACTCGACCATGATCATTATTACTCGCGTCATTATCTTTTTTGTAATGATTATTACTACGTTCAGTATCATTATTATTATTATTATTATTATTTTGATGATTATTGGAAAGGATGTTGCTTAGTTTGGTGGAAAAGACTCCTTCCTTCAGGTTTCTACCGTTGATGGTGATTGATGCCTGTTGTTGTTGTTATTTTTGTTGGTTGGGTATCTTCATCACCTCCATCTTCTCTGCGTTCACCTGGAGGAGGTCGCGTCTTCGCTGCCTGTTCTGCCAACTTATTAGTTTTCGCCTGTACATCTTCAGGGTTGTGCGACATCAGACATTAATCGTCATCGGTGAAATCCAAATCTTCTAGGGTCTTTTTATCCGTCAAACAGCGTGTCTTCATCTTCCAGCTCCTCACGGTTGTCTGTTGCATAATCTAGTCCAGTCGACCAAAATCAGTAAGATCACCGGTTATAGTAGGCAACCTAGTCTAGTCTTACGCCTGTCTTCACTTAACTTCGAAGGCGTCACTCAGCATTCCATTGTGGCTCACTCGACATGTGCTCTGTTCTGTGATGATGCATAGCGTGTCAATGTCATCCTCACATGATTTGTTTTTGCTGAAGCCAACCAGCCTGTTCCGGTTGAAATTTTCAATGCAGAGCATTATTCAGTCTCCCTCTTCAGGATGATATGGCTTATTATTTTGCTGGGGGTGGATAGGAGCATGCTTCCTCGCCAGTTATTGCAAAGATTGGGTCGCCCTTCTTTGGGAGTTTGACAAGGTAGTCATTCTTCCAGTGAATCGGTAGGCACCCTTCTTCCCATCCATTCATCCATCATCCATACATCCATCCATCCATCCATCCATCCACCCATCCAGTCATTCACCCACTGATTCATTCATTTAAACTTTAGTTCATTAATTCACTCACTCCTTCATTTAATGATTCATTCATTCCTTGCAAGCCTTCTGCATCAGTGGAGTGAGCATTTCGACTGTTGTCTCTGCATATGTTTCCAGTGCTTCTGACGGGATTCCATCTAGTCCTCCTGTTCTCCTGGATTCCAGCAACTCTCTGGCGTTCACGACTTCACTTCGGCTTTTGTTGGAGTGCTTGTGTTCACTGGTAGTTCTGTGAATGGACTGCAGGTGGTATTTCTGGACACGTTGCAGGTGGTGGTTGATTCATGGGTTTTTTGAAGTGGTCAGCCGATTGTTTCCTTTGTTTCTCCTTTGCCGTCACTAGGTTTCCTTCACTATCCTATCTTTCATTGCTTTCATCTGTGTTGATCTCTTCCCAGACAGTAACCTGGTTATTCGATGTAATGTTGTCAGGTCGCTCGTACATGCAGCCTGTTTAGAATGCTGTCTGAGGTGCATCTCAGATACTGACAGTCAACGAGGCGAGCAGTCATAAGCGGGAAGTCATAAAACACTCATAAATAACATTCAGTGTGAAAGAAGCCGAGAGTAAATTAGTGAGGGAAGCAAAGAGAAACGGAATGGGTGATTGAAATATTATATAATACAGCAGAATACAGAGATGGACTGAATGACAAGTGTAATAAGAGATGAACAAAGATTCATGCATAGAAAGGATAGATAGTAGATCCTGTGAACAGATGGACATAATGAGCATATATAAGAACAAATGCTAAGATTCCAAATGAAATAGGAAAACACAGCGAAATATTGATCGCGACTCACAGGAGAATAATTAGGATAAACAGTAAGCAGGACGGTAACACAGTCTTCTACTCCTCCCACTTACAGGTGGATCAACGACACCAGGCGAAGAAGCACAAGAAGTCGTCAACGTGACCGACAACTTGGGAAAGGTGGTGGCCACACGCCGACAAATCAGGAGGCGACCAACCACACTCACACCACTGGGTAAGTCATACACAAATCACAAATCTCATCCACACTGACAATACCATCCTGTCATTTATTCACTCACTGACTGACTGAATCATTCTACGACTGACTGATTGACTGAATCGATGTCATTCTGACGGTCAGTTTGTCGAGATGGCGAGCATGCACGCACACATACACTCGATCAGTGTATAAATCTCTGAGTCTTCCGCATAGTCAGAGAGAAGTTTATTATTAGTGTGTGTGTGTGTGTGTGTGTGTGTGTGCCGGTGATGCAAGCAACGAAGTGCACACATATGGAGAGGAATGCATGCTTGTGCACACATTGATACTCAGTGACAGACACATACATGCACATGCAAGCACACACTGACATAGACCGAGAAATTCGCATACACACACACACACCAGCATAGCATACACAGAGCAACAGGTGGAGACAATGCAGCACAAAACAGCCTGATGACCACTACCAATGACCACATGATGTGAGATGATCGAGTGACGAGAGCAGGAGGAGAACGCACTCCCACTGGCACACCACCATGTCGTCAATCACACACAACCTACACATCCACACATTCATACACATATACAAACAAAAAGCTATATGGAATGCATGAGGAGTGAGACGAGAGAGGAATTCGCGCATTTACTCGCACCACAACAGTAGGTGGATGTGATGGTGACACTGGTAAACAGGCACACTGCGGAAATGTCAAACTGCCACAATACCACAATGCCACACTGACATACTGACACACTACACATTCACTGATTGGCACACTGCCACACTGCCAAAGTACCACACTGCCACACAGACACACAGACTAAGACACCCACAGACTGGCACACACTCACATGCAAGGACACCAAGCAACACGCTGACACAGTCTTCTACTCCTCCCACTTACAGGTGGATCAACGACACCAGGCGAAGAAGCACAAGAAGTCGTCAACGTGACCGACAACTTGGGAAAGGTGGTGGCCACACGCCGACAAATCAGGAGGCGACCAACCACACTCACACCACTGGGTAAGTCACATACAATTCTTCCACCCTTTCTATTCTCTCCAACATTTTCCAATTCTCTTTTCTGAGCTGGCCTGTGCGGTCGTGGAGCTGTGATCATCGTCCTTGTCTAGATTTGCAGCTGTAACTTCCGTATTTTTTGAGTTATCTGTGTTTGTCTCTTCCCGTTGGCTTTTCCTTTGTTTCAAATCTGACTTTTCTCTCCTTTATAGCTCCTCTCATTGCTTGACATTGTGGCTCTATGTCTATACGTCTGACACTGAATATACCACCGACTGACTGACTGACTGACTGACTTATTGACTGTCTGATCAGTTCGCTCACTGACCAACAGGTGCAATGCCACGACCTCACACCTAAACGCATGCACATTCACATGGAAATGTTAGGAGTTCCGCTTCGACAAATTATTCTCCATTTCGCATTGAAATGGATCCACATGGATGAGAACCGCATGTTGTTCAATGGAGAGACACACGCAGTCAGCATGCATATAATTTGGTGGAGATGCGAATGCCCTCGGATAAATCCAACCTCACACCGACAGACTGACAATGAGCAGTGGAGAAAGACACATTGGGGAGCACGTGCACACTTCATACACATTTGTCAACACAACACTACATGCAGACAATGACATCCACTGACACACCTACTCACACTGACACAAATTCCCCCTGTATCACCAGACACACGAATCAAACTGATACACGCACGACACACATCCACGGATGTGCAGTAAGGGGGGCAGAACACACTGGACACAGCGTCACGACATGCACGCATACACACACACACACACACACACACACGGTGAAATTATTCACATTGCCACCTTCTGGTCGATGCTTGCAACCGACTGGTGGTCACACCGAAACATCGACACTGTCTGACAGAGTCCTCTGCTTCTCTGTTTCAGGCCAGACGACAACACATGCAGAAGAATTGGTGAACGTGACAGACAAGTTCGGAAGACTGGTGGCTCGATACCGACACAGGAGGAGGCGAACAACCACACTCACACCACTGAGTAAGTCTCAGTGAATTCAGTCGACGCACAGTCGTTCAGTCGATTCACGTAACCGATGTGCATGTGTGTGTCGGTGTGTCTGTGTTGTGGTCGACAGTGTGGAATGGGGGAATGAGGATGATTTGAGTTTGTAAATGAGTTGTGAGTTGGTGAGTGGGAGAGTGTTTGTTGGTATGATTGGGTGAGTTTCAATCTGCACTGGTTTGTGTCTGTGTGTGAGTGTTGGTTAGTTTGTGCATGAATGTGATGTTTCGGTTGTTGTTGTTGTTGGTGTTGTTGTTGTTGTTGTTGAGAGTGTGATGCACAGTTTCCGAACGCCATGAGCGTAGCCTTTCCACGAGACGTGTCGGTAAGTGATATGACTGTGAGTCAGGTGAGCTGATTTGTGGTTGAAGAATACCTGTGATGGAGGCGACGTTTGTGGCAGACAGGATGTGGGCGCGTGATGGTTCATGTGTGTGTGTGTGTGTGTGTGTGTGTGTGTGTGTGTGTGTGTGGCTGATCGATTCGTAAATTGAGGAGTTTGCAAAGCCGTTGTGTGTTGATTGATGTGTGAGTGCACTGCGTATGCTGGCTGGACCCCACCAGTTGATCAAGTCTTCATGTCTCATTCCACTCAGTCGACCTACACTCGTTCTCTACATCCGATTATCATTCCAACATTTGTGTGATCGCTCAATGAGTCATACTTGTCTTAGAACATGTCAGGTCGCCCAGTTCACACCTCCTCTATATTGCCGTTCCACACTGTCTTGCTCTCACAGACTCTCTCAATGCCTTCTAGTTTTGGTCATTTTAATTCGTGAGTTGGTGATTATGTAGATTGAATTCGTCCGGTGATTCAGGTGAACTGCTTGTGAAACGAGGTCAGTTGTTTGTGGGTGATGGAATGAAGCTGGGTATGCATTCATTGTACAAATGAGTTTATATCGCACGATCATGTACATGCATGGACGGACTCCCTCGTCCACCAACCAACAACGTCTACACTGACATGGCCATATTCGCCATTACGGTCTGTGTGGTCAAATGCTTGCATCACAATTAATTATGGATTCGGATTCTTAGAAACCCAACACATCCTTCCTGGCAGATACTGATATCATCATTCTGCACATAGTTCGAAGAGTAAGTCGACATTCACACGGAATCTAACTGTCTTAGTATCTACGTTGCCTCACTGCTATCACATGTGTTGGGTGTTGTTTGGTTGGATGAAGAAAGATTGAGTGATGAATCTGCCACTCTCTCTCTCCCCATTTCTCGCTACCCATCTCTCTCTCATTCTCCCTACCTCTTTCTCTCCCTATCTGTCTGTGTCTCTCTCTCTCCACCTAACTACATTCGAGTGGAGTGGAGTGGTTGTCTCTCACAGCACAATGTGGTTGTGTGGTAATGCACGCATTGCAATAATCGAGTGTTTTCTAGACTACTGATCTTATGGTGGTCTGTCATTCTGTATTTATCATAATTCCTATCTTCTGCTAATTTCACTGACCCTGATCGTCTAGTATCACCTATGCACTTTACCTGACAGTCATCGCATACAATTTGGTGGATGAGATAATTTTGTTGAATGCGATCTACTGGATGCTGGAGTCGACAAAGCTTCTCTCTGAGTGAGTTTGTGGGTATAAGTGGCAGCTTGATTCTCAGCTTGTTGGGAATCCTACTTGGAGTTTCCGATCTTCCTTCCTTATATGGTAAAACAATAGAGACTTTAGTTAATTTCCACTCGTGTTGTCGCTATTATTCCTATTCCTATTCCTATTCCTATTCCTATTCCTATTCGCATTCACATTCACATTCACATTCACATTCACATTCCTATTCGTAGCCCTTTCATTATTTTCTTTGTTATGTGTTCGCACAAATTTCTAAATCAATGGTCGAGGATAAGCATGAATTATTGACGCTTGTTTTGTGTGTTTCAGTTCCTTGTTTCAGTCCTCACAATGACTAGTGAGTGTTTTAGCGCTGTCATTCAGACATTTGACTAAAGCCACCTCGACTGACATTCATTGAGATGATCTGAAGTCTAGATACCTGTTAGAATGTGTTGGTCTCCTGTAGACAGAGGTATCCAAATCACCATCTCTCCTCTGTTTTATTCCCCAATCCAACATAGCTTACTCTCCTCCCTCATAATCTACCTCACAAGTGAATTGGATTGCATCTACTAATAAGTTAATATGTGTGTGAGGAAACTGTCGATATGTTGTGATTTGAGCACAGTGAATGTGTCATCTACACATTGCTACCATATATCTTAGGTGAAGGATTGAGCGTTCGGAAGCCATCTTTTCCCAACCATCCAGAAATGTATCAGCTAGCATAGGGGATATTGGTGATGCTATTGCTACACCTACTACTTGTCGACATATTTATTTCCTCCTGAAACTCAAAGTCTGTGGCGGTGAGGTACAACTAGACCCCTTTTACGATTTCATCAACCGATATCTTAGTTGTATGCGCAATTTCCGAGTCATTCGCTTGTCGATTTCCGACTGCCTCCAGTGGCATACAGATCGCTATGAAGACTTGTCACATTGAAGATAACCATTTCCTCATCCTTTTCTACACATAGGTCATTATGTCTCACCTTGAAATCGTAAGAATAGACTAGTCTACAATGTGGACGGTTCCCAACATAATAGGACATGATATTGATGCTAAGTACTTTGATGGTTCATATGTTGGCGTACTTCTGAAGTCAACCATCGGTCTGATGAGATCATCTGATTTGTGAAGCTTGATGGTTGTGTGAATTCTGTTGGGATTATTGGCTTTCGGCATTAAATTGAAGCAATGAGAGTGAGAAAGGAGATGTCTTCAGTTGGCCTATCCGATCGGTTGTAGACTTCTTAATTTTATTCATGACAGTTTCCATTGGTAATTTGATCTCTTCACATGGTCGGTCCTGTTGGGATATGCTCGTTAGATTATCGTAATATGGGAGGGAATCCAGCTAAATATAGAATGACAGACGCCCATAACACCGATCAAGTAGAAAGCACTCGACCATGATCATTATTACTCGCGTCATTATCTTTTTTGTAATGATTATTACTACGTTCAGTATCATTATTATTATTATTATTATTATTTTGATGATTATTGGAAGGGATGTTGCTTAGTTTGGTGGAAAAGACTCCTTTCTTCAGGTTTCTACCGTTGATGGTGATTGATGCCTGTTGTTGTTGTTATTTTTGTTGGTTGGGTATCTTCATCACCTCCATCTTCTCTGCGTTCACCTGGAGGAGGTCGCGTCTTCGCTGCCTGTTCTGCCAACTTATTAGTTTTCGCCTGTACATCTTCAGGGTTGTGCGACATCAGACATTAATCGTCATCGGTGAAATCCAAATCTTCTAGGGTCTTTTTATCCGTCAAACAGCGTGTCTTCATCTTCCAGCTCCTCACGGTTGTCTGTTGCATAATCTAGTCCAGTCGACCAAAATCAGTAAGATCACCGGTTATAGTAGGCAACCTAGTCTAGTCTTACGCCTGTCTTCACTTAACTTCGAAGGCGTCACTCAGCATTCCATTGTGGCTCACTCGACATGTGCTCCGTTCTGTGATGATGCATAGCGTGTCAATGTCATCCTCACATGATTTGTTTTTGCTGAAGCCAACCAGCCTGTTCCGGTTGAAATTTTCAATGCAGAGCATTATTCAGTCTCCCTCTTCAGGATGATATGGCTTATTATTTTGCTGGGGGTGGATAGGAGCATGCTTCCTCGCCAGTTATTGCAAAGATTGGGTCGCCCTTCTTTGGGAGTTTGACAAGGTAGTCATTCTTCCAGTGAATCGGTAGGCACCCTTCTTCCCACCATTCATCCATCATCCATACATCCATCCATCCATCCATACATCCATCAATCCATCCATCCATCCATCCATCCATCCATCCATCCATCCATACATCCATCCATTAATCCATCATCCATCCATCCATCCACCCATCCAGTCATTCACCCACTGTTTCATTCATTTAAACTTTAGTTCATTAATTCACTCACTCCTTCATTTAATGATTCATTCATTCCTTGCAAGCCTTCTGCATCAGTGGAGTGAGCATTTCGGCTGTTGTCTCTGCATATGTTTCCAGTGCTTCTGACGGGATTCCATCTAGTCCTCCTGTTCTCCTGGATTCCAGCAACTCTCTGGCGTTCACGACTTCACTTCGGCTTTTGTTGGAGTGCTTGTGTTCACTGGTAGTTCTGTGAATGGACTGCAGGTGGTATTTCTGGACACGTTGCAGGTGGTGGTTGATTCATGGGTTTTTTGAAGTGGTCAGCCGATTGTTTCCTTTGTTTCTCCTTTGCCGTCACTAGGTTTCCTTCACTATCCTATCTTTCATTGCTTTCATCTGTGTTGATCTCTTCCCAGACAGTAACCTGGTTATTCGATGTAATGTTGTCAGGTCGCTCGTACATGCAGCCTGTTTAGAATGCTGTCTGAGGTGCATCTCACATACTGACAGTCAACGAGGCGAGCAGTCATAAGCGGGAAGTCATAAAACACTCATAAATAACATTCAGTGTGAAGGAAGCCGAGAGTAAATTAGTGAGGGAAGCAAAGAGAAACGGAATGGGTGATTGAAATATTATATAATACAGCAGAATACAGAGATGGACTGAATGACAAGTGTAATAAGAGATGAACAAAGATTCATGCATAGAAAGGATAGATAGTAGATCCTGTGAACAGATGGACATAATGAGCATATATAAGAACAAATGCTAAGATTCCAAATGAAATAGGAAAACACAGCGAAATATTGATCGCGACTCACAGGAGAATAATTAGGATAAACAGTAAGCAGGACGGTAACACAGTCTTCTACTCCTCCCACTTACAGGTGGATCAACGACACCAGGCGAAGAAGCACAAGAAGTCGTCAACGTGACCGACAACTTGGGAAAGGTGGTGGCCACACGCCGACAAATCAGGAGGCGACCAACCACACTCACACCACTGGGTAAGTCACATACAATTCTTCCACCCTTTCTATTCTCTCCAACATTTTCCAATTCTCTTTTCTGAGCTGGCCTGTGCGGTCGTGGAGCTGTGATCATCGTCCTTGTCTAGATTTGCAGCTGTAACTTCCGTATTTTTTGAGTTATCTGTGTTTGTCTCTTCCCGTTGGCTTTTCCTTTGTTTCAAATCTGACTTTTCTCTCCTTTATAGCTCCTCTCATTGCTTGACATTGTGGCTCTATGTCTATACGTCTGACACTGAATATACCACCGACTGACTGACTGACTGACTGACTGACTGACTGACTGACTTATTGACTGTCTGATCAGTTCGCTCACTGACCAACAGGTGCAATGCCACGACCTCACACCTAATCGCATGCATATTCACATGGAAATGTTAGGAGTTCCGCTTCGACAAATTATTCTCCATTTCGCATTGAAATGGATCCACATGGATGAGAACCGCATGTTGTTCAATGGAGAGACACACGCAGTCAGCATGCATATAATTTGGTGGAGATGCGAATGCCCTCGGATAAATCCAACCTCACACCGACAGACTGACAATGAGCAGTGGAGAAAGACACATTGGGGAGCACGTGCACACTTCATACACATTTGTCAACACAACACTACATGCAGACAATGACATCCACTGACACACCTACTCACACTGACACAAATTCCCCCTGTATCACCAGACACACGAATCAAACTGATACACGCACGACACACATCCACGGATGTGCAGTAAGGGGGGCAGAACACACTGGACACAGCGTCACGACATGCACGCATACACACACACGCACACACACACACACGGTGAAATTATTCACATTGCCACCTTCTGGTCGATGCTTGCAACCGACTGGTGGTCACACCGAAACATCGACACTGTCTGACAGAGTCCTCTGCTTCTCTGTTTCAGGCCAGACGACAACACATGCAGAAGAATTGGTGAACGTGACAGACAAGTTCGGAAGACTGGTGGCTCGATACCGACACAGGAGGAGGCGAACAACCACACTCACACCACTGAGTAAGTCTCAGTCAATTCAGTCGATGCAGGTTTGTTTCCACATCTCTTTCAAAGAGTTCCAGTGTTCTTCCACCCAGGTTTCTTTAGAGATGTTGCGTTATGTCTCGCATTTCGTCCTGATGACTGACTGACGTGAAGATGTCCTTGTAATTTCGTCCTCCAGTTCACTTCCTCTTCTGGGTGTTGAACTTCAACTGTCGCCTATCACCAACTTTTGTGAAGGTTTCCAACTTGATTTGAAAGGTTCCTTGCACCACACATTGAGTGGTGTGAACCTACATCTGCTCCTCCTCTTCTTCTTCTTCTTCTTCTTCTTGATCTGATCTCGTGTCTACTTGGCTGCGCCTCCACTTTCTTCACATTCAAGTTAAGCCGACCTGAATTTTAGTGTGTCCATCTGGTGAAACTAACTCCATGTCGCTGTGTAAATATTCTTGTGCTGGTACACACTGCCCCCAATCACCAAATCGTTGAGTGCACAGAAGTCTGCAAACTGTTCTCCATTCTCATTCATCATTTCACTGAGTGCTTGTCGACCGATGATTGGTTCTCTTCCTGTGTTATCTGCTGCGAGTTTGGCATTCGTGTCACCCCACCCACTAGAATTTCGATGTCGCCAACTGAGGTGGAGTCTTGTCCAGTGCTGATTTCAGATGTCTGCAGAATTCCTCCTTCTTCTCTTGCTTGACCTGTATGATTTGTAGGTGCGCAGACTAGCATTGTATGATTGTGACTTTCCTTCCTTCCTTCCTTCCTTCCTTTTGACTTGAATCCATCTTGCTGCCATGATCGTGCAGGAGGAGATTGGTTCCCACTGCACGAGAGAGAGGGAGAGAGACAGGGAGAGATAAAGGGAGGGAGAGGGAGAGGGAGAGAGTGTTTTCATCATGATAGCCACTCCAAAACTCAGTGTCCTCATGGTTGTCATCTGGGTGACAATATCGGAGTGGACTATTGACTCTCCTCTCCAGTTGACAGATTTGAGAGTCCACTTCCATTGCATCTGTTGGTTGCTCGCAGATTCCTATCAATCCTATGCCGGCCCTTCTCATCTCTTTGGCAATATGCGCATGCTTGCCAGCCAGCCAGCCAGCCAGCCAGCCAGCCAGCCAGCCAGCCAGCCAGCCAGCCAGCCAGCCAGCCAGCCAGCCAGCCAGCCAGCCAGCCAGCCAGCCAGCCAGCCAGCCAGCAGCCAGCCAGCCAGCCAGCCAGCCAGCTTCAAACATTCTGCGGACATTCCATTTCCCCATTCTCACTCTCGCTTTCATCGAGGGAGAGAAGGCACGTCGGCTGAGTGGCTTCCCGAAGGCTTTCGCCAACTGGTGTGTTTCACCTCAAAGATTCCAGTGAGGAATAAGTTCAATTTTATGCTTGATATTCTCTTTGTGCTTTGGAGTTTGCTTAGCGGTTAGATTGGTTTTACGGGGTAGGGTTGCCAGCCCTAATGCCAGCCTTCCCTCTTTATCCGGGCTTAGCGCCAGCTAGTAACTAGTGAACTAGTTACCTAGACGAGATTGCTTTTGGTGCATAGAAGCTGTGAAACCAGTTTCGGTTTCATTTTATGCGTATCTGACCAAGGAATCGCAGTTGAACTACAGTTTTGAGTTATCACGACGATGATTCATACGAGGGTGGTTATTAACTGACTTCTTTCTTTCTGATTAGCTTACCGATAGGATTCTAGTTCACCGGAGTCTTGGTCATTATGTGTAGACCATGTCTTCTTCCTTTGTCCATAAACTGTAGTATTATGGACTGGCTAAGTGTTAGAAGTTATATTGAGTGTGCATAAATACAGGTTGGACACTTTCATCTCAGATTGCTGGGCAAATCATCATCTGCATTTATCCACGATTCGGTGTTCTACATTAATGATGCCATTCTGGACGTAGTTAGCCTTTAGTCCTGTACTTTGCCAATAGGGAAAATTAGCTAGAAACACTGACATATTATTGTTATTATATTATTATCATTTGTCCTTCAGGTTCCTAGTGGAATATAAGACTTCAGTAGCACGTCGACATTTCACTCTGTTCTCTGAAGTCTTTCGAACCTAGCTCCGTGACTGCTTAGAAGCCTTCATTTCTTTCTCACACCACACCATCTCCTCTATGTCACCCTCGTCTCGGACGCCCAACTCGTCGTTTCCCATTTAGGTTCCACTCAACGGCCTGGTGCGTGATCTCCCCAAATTGTCTTCTCAGTGTATCTCCAATCCATCTCCACTTTCTTCTGCATATCTGTTGGGCGATGGGTTGTTGGTTGGTTCGTCAGCAGGCCAGAGTTTCATGTTGCTTATTCTTATTATTCTGGCCATCTGATCTTCAGTATCAAGTGAGCGTAGGCGCGAGCTGTTGATGATGTATGTCTGTAGTTTGTTGGAAATGCTTTCCGTAACGCGCCAAGTCACTCAACCATCACATGGAAGCACTGACTTGACTGACGATAGTGTTGGAAATCCGGATCTTGTTCACGCTTTGTGCTGAGTGCAGTGATTTCAGACTGATGAAGGAAGGCCTGTCTTACTGTCTTTCCGATCCTGGCTTTGACATCTCCATCTGTGCCACCTGTACTTGAAACGATGCTGCCCTGCATAGGTAGGTGAAAGAGACTACTTCCTTCAGATTTCACCCGTTCGTGTTCATTGGTGCTTGTTGTTGCTGTTGATGTTGTTGTTGGCTGGATATCTTCATCACCTCCATCTCCAGCAGATCAAGTCTTCGTGTCTCATCCCACTCAGTCGACCTACACTCATTCTCTACATTCGATTATCATTCCAACATTTGTGTGATCGCTCAATGAGTCATACTTGTCTGAGAAGATATCTGATCACACAGTTCATACATCACAATATTTGCCATGCCATTCAGTAAAATATTCATGCAAGTTCACATGAAATAAATCTAACTGGTAGTCACCTTATGCCTTTAGTCAGAATGACAAGTTTCATGTTTCCTGTTCAAGTAATTGGTATCGATTCGAAGGTCAACCTATTTGATAAACGAAGCGAAAGGCAGGGGATCGGTGAAAAATTGATGTAGAAAGCGCAAAATCCAAAGGGGAAGAGAGTGAGAGAGACGAAGACAATGAGAAATAGGAAACCAAGAAAGGGACTGTGCATATGAAGAAGCAACACATGTGAAGATTGCGAGAAAGGCACTAAACACGTAGTAGTTAAATGAAAATTATTGACTGTAGTTGATGGATAATATATCCAGTCCAACTAATTGGCATAGTCATTTCATATCAACGTGGTAAATTAATTCGGGTGCATGTATTAGAAGATAACAGATAAGGTGATGATAACGAAACAAAATCTCGGAATTTATTTTTGAGATGAATGGCAATTTTTTCTTTTAATTTAGAAGTAGTATTCATCATGGATTGACATCAGTTTGGGAAGCATTGAAATCTGGGAGCACTGGACAGCTGTTTCGTCCTAGTATGGGACTGCTCAGCAGTGCGTACCCACGACCCGACTGGGGATCGAACTCAGGACCTTCAGGTTTCACAGTGAACGAACGCGTTAACCATTCAGCCACTGGGTCGGTTTTCAGTGGTTCACAATTTCCTACTTCTGTCAATTCACGACATAGCGAGACCATCACCCAAGGTCTTCAGTTAGCATCCACTTCACTTCCGACTGGTTGACCCCATAGGTCACGGCTTCTCATTAGAGCTTCCTGATATCCATCTGGAAGGTGCGCACTGCTGGGGAGTCCCATACTACGACGAAACAGCTGTTCTGAACTCCCAGATTTTCAATGGTTCCCCAACTGATGTCAGTACATGATGAATACTACTTCCGAAATCTCGGAATATTTATGTGTTCGCAGTGGTCAATCCATGTAGGTGTGTCAGTGAATGGTGTGTGTGTGTGTGTGTGTGTGTGCGGTTGTGCAGTGATAGAGGGAAATAAAATTATTGTCCCTTAGCTATTCGATAATGAAACGTGAAAATTCTTGATCAGTTTTGAAACTAAGGGTGAAAAATAAAGTATAATGATAATGATAAGAGTACAAAGAGAGATAATATTTGCATTTACACTTATCCGGGTGACTGGGAAGGAATTTACTGTAACTGTATCTGAGTTGAAGTTGAAGACCGTGAGAGGCGAAGGGAACGAACAAACATCTTCTGAATACATAAATTGGGTTTGGAAATTTCAATTGCTATGCCTTCTGCTATGCTTAGCAATCGGTGGGGCACAAACTTGCAGTATTGTGATGGGATTTTGTGAATAATAGTTTTGCCTATCTTGTGCTGAGTATCTACTAGATGGGCGCGTATTGAGCCTTGGATGGATTTCACTGTTCCTTTGCCTAACCACGCTGGACAGTGCTCAATGAAGCGATGATGGGCTTGCCGAGTTCTTCTACCTACCTAACTATCTCCATAGAAGCAGTTAAATTTATAAATACACATAGATGTGACCAGATTCGGAAGCCTATCCTTCAACTGCATCGACATCATATAGCGAGTAGTAAATTTCCAACATAGTGTGGTGGCGAAGAAGGTTTCTTGGATCAGATTTCTGAGTTTCAGTGTTAGTGTTTGTGCAGCTGCATCTCCTTCGAACGCTAAGGTTAGACACAACAGTTTCTTCAGTACTATTTAAAGGCACTTTTCTCCAACAGTCTTCATTGTTACAGTCTATACCTAATAACAAGGTTTATATCAGCCCACAATATGCGCGATACCTTTTCAGTAAAACATTCATCAAAGTTCACATGAAATAAATCTAACTGGTATTCACGTTGACTTCAGTCAGAATAATGGGTGCTTGAATCAATAATAGTCCTAATAATGGTGGTTATAATTATAATGTTGCTAGTTGATGACGTTAAGGTCGAATGATAATTAAAAGGGTTATGTAAGATCTCTAAAGCGTTTATAAGGTGCATATACCAGTTCATGTGCTCCTGTGGAGCAAGGTACATCGGCCGTAGCCAGAGATTGCTGTCAACACGTATACGAGAACATATTACGGCCTGGCTTTTTAAGGTTGAAAGGAAATGCATCGGAAGTTCTATCCATAAGCATTCAATCGATTCCAACCACTCGACCGACCCAAACAAGGATTTTAAGGTTGTCTATCGAATTAGTCCAAACACCTCACGTTTCCTCCGTGTTCAACTTTTAAAAACAGCACAGGCCTTGCGTATTCTTGAACTGCAGCCTGAACTTTGTGTGCAAAAGAAGTACGTACAGTCTTTGTCTCTACCTTGGCCTTAATTTATTTTAGTCTTGGTGCGCTTTGTCCTTTTTTCGTTTTTCCCCCCTTCCCCTTTTTGTCAGATTAATCTTTGTACTCTGATATCGTCATTATCACTCTGTTTTTTGTATTTATTTGTTCCCGGTGTTATTTCATTTGATCTTCCTAATAATCGCAACTTTTAACAAATCATTTTCAATTTACTCCAATTAACTTGTCTCACTCGTATTACCTAATCCATTGATTGTTTATTAATGTTCTAACCCCTTTTTAATCTATATGCACCTTATAAGCGATCTACAAATCTTACGCAACCCTTTGAGTTATCATTAGGCATTTACGTCATCAACTAACAACATAAGAGTTATAACCACAATTATTATCACTGTTTCAACCCCTTATTATTTAAGACAAATTACATGTGTCCTGTTCAATAATTTGGCATAGATTTGAAGGCCAACATATTTGAAAACTAAGCAAAAGGCAGAAAATCGGCGAAAACTGATATAGAAAGCACAAAACCAAAACAGAAGAAGAAGAAGAAAAGGCATGAAAGAGAAACAGCAAAACCCAACCGAAATGACAGGGTATATGAAGAAAGGAATTAATAAAATTTCAGAATGGGTACAGAAAACTCACATGGGAAAAAGTTGTTAAGGATAATAGAGAAAAAAATGCAGATAACTACTACCAAGGACCACATGATGTGAGATGATCGAGTGACGAGAGCAGGAGGAGAACGCACTCCCACTGGCACACCACCATGTCGTCAATCACACACAACCTACACATCCACACATTCATACACATATACAAACAAAAAGCTATATGGAATGCATGAGGAGTGAGACGAGAGAGGAATTCGCGCATTTACTCGCACCACAACAGTAGGTGGATGTGATGGTGACACTGGTAAACAGGCACACTGCGGAAATGTCAAACTGCCACAATACCACAATGCCACACTGACATACTGACACACTACACATTCACTGATTGGCACACTGCCACACTGCCAAAGTACCACACTGCCACACAGACACACAGACTAAGACACCCACAGACTGGCACACACTCACATGCAAGGACACCAAGCAACACGCTGACACAGTCTTCTACTCCTCCCACTTACAGGTGGATCAACGACACCAGGCGAAGAAGCACAAGAAGTCGTCAACGTGACCGACAACTTGGGAAAGGTGGTGGCCACACGCCGACAAATCAGGAGGCGACCAACCACACTCACACCACTGGGTAAGTGATACACGAATCATCAATCTCATTCACACTGACAATACCATCCTGTCATTCATTTAATAACTGACTGACTGACTGACTCGCTCACTCATTCACTCAGTCAGTCAGTCAGACACACTCACTGATTCACTGGCATCCTGACGGACAGGCCGAATAATCAACACTGAATACACCACCGACTGACTGACTGACTGACTGACTTATTGACTGTCTGATCAGTTCGCTCACTGACCAACAGGTGCAATGCCACGACCTCACACCTAAACGCATGCACATTCACATGGAAATGTTAGGAGTTCCGCTTCGACAAATTATTCTCCATTTCGCATTGAAATGGATCCACATGGATGAGAACCGCATGTTGTTCAATGGAGAGACACACGCAGTCAGCATGCATATAATTTGGTGGAGATGCGAATGCCCTCGGATAAATCCAACCTCACACCGACAGACTGACAATGAGCAGTGGAGAAAGACACATTGGGGAGCACGTGCACACTTCATACACATTTGTCAACACAACACTACATGCAGACAATGACATCCACTGACACACCTACTCACACTGACACAAATTCCCCCTGTATCACCAGACACACGAATCAAACTGATACACGCACGACACACATCCACGGATGTGCAGTAAGGGGGGCAGAACACACTGGACACAGCGTCACGACATGCACGCATACACACACACACACACACACACACACACGGTGAAATTATTCACATTGCCACCTTCTGGTCGATGCTTGCAACCGACTGGTGGTCACACCGAAACATCGACACTGTCTGACAGAGTCCTCTGCTTCTCTGTTTCAGGCCAGACGACAACACATGCAGAAGAATTGGTGAACGTGACAGACAAGTTCGGAAGACTGGTGGCTCGATACCGACACAGGAGGAGGCGAACAACCACACTCACACCACTGAGTAAGTCTCAGTGAATTCAGTCGACGCACAGTCGTTCAGTCGATTCACGTAACCGATGTGCATGTGTGTGTCGGTGTGTCTGTGTTGTGGTCGACAGTGTGGAATGGGGGAATGAGGATGATTTGAGTTTGTAAATGAGTTGTGAGTTGGTGAGTGGGAGAGTGTTTGTTGGTATGATTGGGTGAGTTTCAATCTGCACTGGTTTGTGTCTGTGTGTGAGTGTTGGTTAGTTTGTGCATGAATGTGATGTTTCGGTTGTTGTTGTTGTTGTTGTTGTTGTTGTTGAGAGTGTGATGCTGGCTTGGTGCACAGTTTCCGAACGCCATGAGCGTAGCCTTTCCACGAGACGTGTCGGTAAGTGATATGACTGTGAGTCAGGTGAGCTGATTTGTGGTTGAAGAATACCTGTGATGGAGGCGACGTTTGTGGCAGACAGGATGTGGGCGCGTGATGGTTCATGTTTGTGTGTGTGCGGTTAATCGGTAGAGCTGACTGGTTGACCCTATAGGTCACGGCTTCTCATTAGAGCTTCCTGATATCCATCTGGAAGGTGCGCACTGCTGAGGAGTCCCATACTAGGTCGAAACAGATATTCTGTACTCACACCGGTTCACAGAGCCTAGCTGTCGCACACAAACACACACACGCACACACACACACACACACACGGATGCACAGGGACACACGCCACCAGCAGCACACTGAAACACACAAACACAGGCATCACGATCCACCTTCACCTTGACACTGACTTCTGCTTGTCCCTTGCAGATGGAAGCACGACACCGGGAGAAGAACTCTTCAACGTGACCAACACGTTGGGAAGGGTGGTGGCTGGACGCCGACGCCGACGCCAACTTAACACATGGCGACCAATCACTCTCCAAGCACTGGGTAAGTCCAACTAGCCAACTGTTTGCCTACACACTGCCCGCAGTTATGCAGGCGGCGACAATATGCCTGCTTGTCTCACAGCTAGTGTGCATCTCGAAATGCCGTCGACTGACTGGCTGACTGACTGACTGGCAGCTGACTGACAGCTGACTGATTGACTGACTGACTGACTGATGAATTTCATTCAGGTTTTGTGGAAGGGTGGTAGTCAACAGTGGGTTGGAGATTTGCATGGAGACCTGAATCACCTGGTCAATGAGCTTGTAGTAGTGTCAATGAGAGTAGTGCAGTTAGTGGTCAGGGGCGAATATATTATTGCTCCCATTCATACCAATGTAATAAACAACTGACCGTCATTGTCATATCACCTCATATTCATTATCTTTATTGCTAGTAAGATTGTGCAAATCTCCGGTATGCGTGTTGCCTCACTGCTATCACATGTGTTGGGTGTTGTTTGGTTGGATGAAGAAAGATTGAGTAATGAATCTGCCACTCTCTCTCTCCCCATTTCTCCTACCATCTCTCTCTCATTCTCCCTCCATCTTTCTCTCATTCTCTATTTATCTCTCTCTCTCTTCTCTCTCTCTCTCTCCCTCTCCACCTAAGTATGTTGGATTGGAGTGGAGTGGAGTGGAGTGGAGTGGAGTGGAGTGTTTGTCTCTCACAGCACAATGTGTTTGTCTGGTAATGCATGCATTGCAATAATCGAGTGTTTTCTAGACTACTGATCTTATGGTGGTCTGTCATTCTGTATTTATCATAATTCCTATCTTCTGCTAATTTCACTGACCCTGATCGTCTAGTATCACCTATGCACTTTACCTGACAGTCATCGCATACAATTTGGTGGATGAGATAATTTTGTTGAATGCGATCTACTGGATGCTGGAGTCGACAAAGCTTCTCTCTGAGTGAGTTTGTGGGTATAAGTGGCAGCTTGATTCTCAGCTTGTTGAGAATCCTACTTGGAGTTTCCGATCTTCCTTCCTTATATGGTAAAACAATAGAGACTTTAGTTAATTTCCACTCGTGTTGTCGCTATTATTCCTATTCCTATTCCTATTCCTATTCCTATTCGCATTCACATTCACATTCACATTCACATTCCTATTCGTAGCCCTTTCATTATTTTCTTTGTTATGTGTTCGCACAAATTTCTAAATCAATGGTCGAGGATAAGCATGAATTATTGACGCTTGTTTTGTGTGTTTCAGTTCCTTGTTTCAGTCCTCACAATGACTAGTGAGTGTTTTAGCGCTGTCATTCAGACATTTGACTAAAGCCACCTCGACTGACATTCATTGAGATGATCTGAAGTCTAGATACCTGTTAGAATGTGTTGGTCTCCTGTAGACAGAGGTATCCAAATCACCATCTCTCCTCTGTTTTATTCCCCAATCCAACATAGCTTACTCTCCTCCCTCATAATCTACCTCACAAGTGAATTGGATTGCATCTACTAATAAGTTAATATGTGTGTGAGGAAACTGTCGATATGTTGTGATTTGAGCACAGTGAATGTGTCATCTACACATTGCTACCATATATCTTAGGTGAAGGATTGAGCGTTCGGAAGCCATCTTTTCCCAACCATCCAGAAATGTATCAGCTAGCATAGGGGATATTGGTGATGCTATTGCTACACCTACTACTTGTCGACATATTTATTTCCTCCTGAAACTCAAAGTCTGTGGCGGTGAGGTACAACTAGACCCCTTTTACGATTTCATCAACCGATATCTTAGTTGTATGCGCAATTTCCGAGTCATTCGCTTGTCGATTTCTGACTGCCTCCAGTGGCATACAGATCGCTATGAAGACTTGTCACATTGAAGATAACCATTTCCTCATCCTTTTCTACACATAGGTCATTATGTCTCACCTTGAAATCGTAAGAATAGACTAGTCTACAATGTGGACGGTTCCCAACATAATAGGACATGATATTGATGCTAAGTACTTTGATGGTTCATATGTTGGCGTACTTCTGAAGTCAACCATCGGTCTGATGAGATCATCTGATTTGTGAAGCTTGATGGTTGTGTGAATTCTGTTGGGATTATTGGTTTTCGGCATTAAATTGAAGCAATGAGAGTGAGAAAGGAGATGTCTTCAGTTGGCCTATCCGATCGGTTGTAGACTTCTTAATTTTATTCATGACAGTTTCCATTGGTAATTTGATCTCTTCACATGGTCGGTCCTGTTGGGATATGCTCGTTAGATTATCGTAATATGGGAGGGAATCCAGCTAAATATAGAATGACAGACGCCCATAACACCGATCAAGTAGAAAGCACTCGACCATGATCATTATTACTCGCGTCATTATCTTTTTTGTAATGATTATTACTACGTTCAGTATCATTATTATTATTATTATTATTTTGATGATTATTGGAAAGGATGTTGCTTAGTTTGGTGGAAAAGACTCCTTCCTTCAGGTTTCTACCGTTGATGGTGATTGATGCCTGTTGTTGTTGTTATTTTTGTTGGTTGGGTATCTTCATCACCTCCATCTTCTCTGCGTTCACCTGGAGGAGGTCGCGTCTTCGCTGCCTGTTCTGCCAACTTATTAGTTTTCGCCTGTACATCTTCAGGGTTGTGCGACATCAGACATTAATCGTCATCGGTGAAATCCAAATCTTCTAGGGTCTTTTTATCCGTCAAACAGCGTGTCTTCATCTTCCAGCTCCTCACGGTTGTCTGTTGCATAATCTAGTCCAGTCGACCAAAATCAGTAAGATCACCGGTTATAGTAGGCAACCTAGTCTAGTCTTACGCCTGTCTTCACTTAACTTCGAAGGCGTCACTCAGCATTCCATTGTGGCTCACTCGACATGTGCTCCGTTCTGTGATGATGCATAGCGTGTCAATGTCATCCTCACATGATTTGTTTTTGCTGAAGCCAACCAGCCTGTTCCGGTTGAAATTTTCAATGCAGAGCATTATTCAGTCTCCCTCTTCAGGATGATATGGCTTATTATTTTGCTGGGGGTGGATAGGAGCATGCTTCCTCGCCAGTTATTGCAAAGATTGGGTCGCCCTTCTTCGGGAGTTTGACAAGGTAGTCATTCTTCCAGTGAATCGGTAGGCACCCTTCCATCCATCCCTTCATCCATCATCCATCCATCCATCCAGTCATTGATCAATTAATTTATTAATTTAAACATTGATTCATTTCTTCATTCAACCATCGATTGATTGATTCATTCACTCATTAATTTATTATTTCATCCATTTATTCACTCACTCCTTCATTTAATGATTCATTCATTCCTTGCAAGCCTTCTGCATCAGTGGTGTGAGCATTTCGGCTGTTGTCTCTGCATATGTTTCCAGTGCTTCTGACGGGATTCCATCTAGTCCTCCTGTTCTCCTGGATTCCAGCAACTCTCTGGCGTTCACGACTTCACTTCGGCTTTTGTTGGAGTGCTTGTGTTCACTGGTAGTTCTGTGAATGGACTGCAGGTGGTATTTCTGGACACGTTGCAGGTGGTGGTTGATTCATGAGTTTTTTGAAGTGGTCAGCCGATTGTTTCCTTTGTTTCTCCTTTGCCGTCACTAGGTTTCCTTCACTATCCTATCTTTCATTGCTTTCATCTGTGTTGATCTCTTCCCAGACAGTAACCTGGTTATTCGATGTAATGTTGTCAGGTCGCTCGTACATGCAGCCTGTTTAGAATGCTGTCTGAGGTGCATCTCACATACTGACAGTCAACGAGGCGAGCAGTCATAAGCGGGAAGTCATAAAACACTCATAAATAACATTCAGTGTGAAGGAAGCCGAGAGTAAATTAGTGAGGGAAGCAAAGAGAAACGGAATGGGTGATTGAAATATTATATAATACAGCAGAATACAGAGATGGACTGAATGACAAGTGTAATAAGAGATGAACAAAGATTCATGCATAGAAAGGATAGATAGTAGATCCTGTGAACAGATGGACATAATGAGCATATATAAGAACAAATGCTAAGATTCCAAATGAAATAGGAAAACACAGCGAAATATTGATCGCGACTCACAGGAGAATAATTAGGATAAACAGTAAGCAAGACGGTAACACAGTCTTCTACTCCTCCCACTTACAGGTGGATCAACGACACCAGGCGAAGAAGCACAAGAAGTCGTCAACGTGACCGACAACTTGGGAAAGGTGGTGGCCACACGCCGACAAATCAGGAGGCGACCAACCACACTCACACCACTGGGTAAGTCATACACAAATCACAAATCTCATCCACACTGACAATACCATCCTGTCATTTATTCACTCACTGACTGACTGAATCATTCTACGACTGACTGATTGACTGAATCGATGTCATTCTGACGGTCAGTTTGTCGAGATGGCGAGCATGCACGCACACATACACTCGATCAGTGTATAAATCTCTGAGTCTTCCGCATAGTCAGAGAGAAGTATATCATTGGTATGTATGTAGTGTGTGTGTGTGTGTGTGTGTGTGTGTGTGTGTGTGTGTGTGCCGGTGATGCAAGCAACGAAGTGCACACATATGGAGAGGAATGCATGCTTGTGCACACATTGATACTCAGTGACAGACACATACATGCACATGCAAGCACACACTGACATAGACCGAGAAATTCGCATACACACACACACACACCAGCATAGCATACACAGAGCAACAGGTGAAGACAATGCAGCACAAAACAGCCTGATGACCACTACCAATGACCACATGATGTGAGATGATCGAGTGACGAGAGCAGGAGGAGAACGCACTCCCACTGGCACACCACCATGTCGTCAATCACACACAACCTACACATCCACACATTCATACACATATACAAACAAAAAGCTATATGGAATGCATGAGGAGTGAGACGAGAGAGGAATTCGCGCATTTACTCGCACCACAACAGTAGGTGGATGTGATGGTGACACTGGTAAACAGGCACACTGCGGAAATGTCAAACTGCCACAATACCACAATGCCACACTGACATACTGACACACTACACATTCACTGATTGGCACACTGCCACACTGCCAAAGTACCACACTGCCACACAGACACACAGACTAAGACACCCACAGACTGGCACACACTCACATGCAAGGACACCAAGCAACACGCTGACACAGTCTTCTACTCCTCCCACTTACAGGTGGATCAACGACACCAGGCGAAGAAGCACAAGAAGTCGTCAACGTGACCGACAACTTGGGAAAGGTGGTGGCCACACGCCGACAAATCAGGAGGCGACCAACCACACTCACACCACTGGGTAAGTCACATACAATTCTTCCACCCTTTCTATTCTCTCCAACATTTTCCAATTCTCTTTTCTGAGCTGGCCTGTGCGGTCGTGGAGCTGTGATCATCGTCCTTGTCTAGATTTGCAGCTGTAACTTCCGTATTTTTTGAGTTATCTGTGTTTGTCTCTTCCCGTTGGCTTTTCCTTTGTTTCAAATCTGACTTTTCTCTCCTTTATAGCTCCTCTCATTGCTTGACATTGTGGCTCTATGTCTATACGTCTGACACTGAATATACCACCGACTGACTGACTGACTGACTGACTGACTGACTTATTGACTGTCTGATCAGTTCGCTCACTGACCAACAGGTGCAATGCCACGACCTCACACCTAATCGCATGCATATTCACATGGAAATGTTAGGAGTTCCGCTTCGACAAATTATTCTCCATTTCGCATTGAAATGGATCCACATGGATGAGAACCGCATGTTGTTCAATGGAGAGACACACGCAGTCAGCATGCATATAATTTGGTGGAGATGCGAATGCCCTCGGATAAATCCAACCTCACACCGACAGACTGACAATGAGCAGTGGAGAAAGACACATTGGGGAGCACGTGCACACTTCATACACATTTGTCAACACAACACTACATGCAGACAATGACATCCACTGACACACCTACTCACACTGACACAAATTCCCCCTGTATCACCAGACACACGAATCAAACTGATACACGCACGACACACATCCACGGATGTGCAGTAAGGGGGGCAGAACACACTGGACACAGCGTCACGACATGCACGCATACACACACACACACACACACACACACACGGTGAAATTATTCACATTGCCACCTTCTGGTCGATGCTTGCAACCGACTGGTGGTCACACCGAAACATCGACACTGTCTGACAGAGTCCTCTGCTTCTCTGTTTCAGGCCAGACGACAACACATGCAGAAGAATTGGTGAACGTGACAGACAAGTTCGGAAGACTGGTGGCTCGATACCGACACAGGAGGAGGCGAACAACCACACTCACACCACTGAGTAAGTCTCAGTGAATTCAGTCGACGCACAGTCGTTCAGTCGATTCACGTAACCGATGTGCATGTGTGTGTCGGTGTGTCTGTGTTGTGGTCGACAGTGTGGAATGGGGGAATGAGGATGATTTGAGTTTGTAAATGAGTTGTGAGTTGGTGAGTGGGAGAGTGTTTGTTGGTATGATTGGGTGAGTTTCAATCTGCACTGGTTTGTGTCTGTGTGTGAGTGTTGGTTAGTTTGTGCATGAATGTGATGTTTCGGTTGTTGTTGTTGTTGTTGAGAGTGTGATGCTGGCTTGGTGCACAGTTTCCGAACGCCATGAGCGTAGCCTTTCCACGAGACGTGTCGGTAAGTGATATGACTGTGAGTCAGGTGAGCTGATTTGTGGTTGAAGAATACCTGTGATGGAGGCGACGTTTGTGGCAGACAGGATGTGGGCGCGTGATGGTTCATGTTTGTGTGTGTGCGGTTAA
This sequence comes from Heterobilharzia americana, assembly GCA_944470555.2. Taxonomy (NCBI): domain Eukaryota; kingdom Metazoa; phylum Platyhelminthes; class Trematoda; order Strigeidida; family Schistosomatidae; genus Heterobilharzia; species Heterobilharzia americana. The sequence goes on along the minus strand of OX104129.1, from coordinate 55,425,457 downwards.
TCGGTAGAGCTGACTGGTTGACCCTATAGGTCACGGCTTCTCATTAGAGCTTCCTGATATCCATCTGGAAGGTGCGCACTGCTGAGGAGTCCCATACTAGGTCGAAACAGATATTCTGTACTCACACCGGTTCACAGAGCCTAGCTGTCGCACACAAACACACACACGCACACACACACACACACACGGATGCACAGGGACACACGCCACCAGCAGCACACTGAAACACACAAACACAGGCATCACGATCCACCTTCACCTTGACACTGACTTCTGCTTGTCCCTTGCAGATGGAAGCACGACACCGGGAGAAGAACTCTTCAACGTGACCAACACGTTGGGAAGGGTGGTGGCTGGACGCCGACGCCGACGCCAACTTAACACATGGCGACCAATCACTCTCCAAGCACTGGGTAAGTCCAACTAGCCAACTGTTTGCCTACACACTGCCCGCAGTTATGCAGGCGGCGACAATATGCCTGCTTGTCTCACAGCTAGTGTGCATCTCGAAATGCCGTCGACTGACTGGCTGACTGACTGACTGGCAGCTGACTGATTGACTGACTGACTGACTGACTGACTGATGAATTTCATTCAGGTTTTGTGGAAGGGTGGTAGTCAACAGTGGGTTGGAGATTTGCATGGAGACCTGAATCACCTGGTCAATGAGCTTGTAGTAGTGTCAATGAGAGTAGTGCAGTTAGTGGTCAGGGGCGAATATATTATTGCTCCCAATCATACCAATGTAATAAACAACTGACCGTCATTGTCATATCACCTCATATTCTTTGCCTTTATTGCTAGTAAGATTGTGCAAATCTCCGGTATGCGTGTTGCCTCACTGATATCACATGTGTTGGGTGTTGTATGGTTGGATGAAGAAAGATTGAGTGATCAATCTGCCACTCTCTCCCCCATAATCTCTCTCCACCTAAGTATATTGGAGTGGAGTTGAGTGGAGTGGAGTGGAGTGGAGTGGAGTGGAGTGGAGTGGAGTGGAGTGTTTGTCTCTCACAGCACAATGTGGTTGTGTGGTAATGCACGCATTGCAATAATCGAGTGTTTTCTAGACTACTGATCTTATGGTGGTCTGTCATTCTGTATTTATCATAATTCCTATCTTCTGCTAATTTCACTGACCCTGATCGTCTAGTATCACCTATGCACTTTACCTGACAGTCATCGCATACAATTTGGTGGATGAGATAATTTTGTTGAATGCGATCTACTGGATGCTGGAGTCGACAAAGCTTCTCTCTGAGTGAGTTTGTGGGTATAAGTGGCAGCTTGATTCTCAGCTTGTTGGGAATCCTACTTGGAGTTTCCGATCTTCCTTCCTTATATGGTAAAACAATAGAGACTTTAGTTAATTTCCACTCGTGTTGTCGCTATTATTCCTATTCCTATTCCTATTCCTATTCCTATTCGCATTCACATTCCTATTCGCATTCACATTCACATTCACATTCACATTCCTATTCGTAGCCCTTTCATTATTTTCTTTGTTATGTGTTCGCACAAATTTCTAAATCAATGGTCGAGGATAAGCATGAATTATTGACGCTTGTTTTGTGTGTTTCAGTTCCTTGTTTCAGTCCTCACAATGACTAGTGAGTGTTTTAGCGCTGTCATTCAGACATTTGACTAAAGCCACCTCGACTGACATTCATTGAGATGATCTGAAGTCTAGATACCTGTTAGAATGTGTTGGTCTCCTGTAGACAGAGGTATCCAAATCACCATCTCTCCTCTGTTTTATTCCCCAATCCAACATAGCTTACTCTCCTCCCTCATAATCTACCTCACAAGTGAATTGGATTGCATCTACTAATAAGTTAATATGTGTGTGAGGAAACTGTCGATATGTTGTGATTTGAGCACAGTGAATGTGTCATCTACACATTGCTACCATATATCTTAGGTGAAGGATTGAGCGTTCGGAAGCCATCTTTTCCCAACCATCCAGAAATGTATCAGCTAGCATAGGGGATATTGGTGATGCTATTGCTACACCTACTACTTGTCGACATATTTATTTCCTCCTGAAACTCAAAGTCTGTGGCGGTGAGGTACAACTAGACCCCTTTTACGATTTCATCAACCGATATCTTAGTTGTATGCGCAATTTCCGAGTCATTCGCTTGTCGATTTCTGACTGCCTCCAGTGGCATACAGATCGCTATGAAGACTTGTCACATTGAAGATAACCATTTCCTCATCCTTTTCTACACATAGGTCATTATGTCTCACCTTGAAATCGTAAGAATAGACTAGTCTACAATGTGGACGGTTCCCAACATAATAGGACATGATATTGATGCTAAGTACTTTGATGGTTCATATGTTGGCGTACTTCTGAAGTCAACCATCGGTCTGATGAGATCATCTGATTTGTGAAGCTTGATGGTTGTGTGAATTCTGTTGGGATTATTGGTTTTCGGCATTAAATTGAAGCAATGAGAGTGAGAAAGGAGATGTCTTCAGTTGGCCTATCCGATCGGTTGTAGACTTCTTAATTTTATTCATGACAGTTTCCATTGGTAATTTGATCTCTTCACATGGTCGGTCCTGTTGGGATATGCTCGTTAGATTATCGTAATATGGGAGGGAATCCAGCTAAATATAGAATGACAGACGCCCATAACACCGATCAAGTAGAAAGCACTCGACCATGATCATTATTACTCGCGTCATTATCTTTTTTGTAATGATTATTACTACGTTCAGTATCATTTATTATTATTATTATTATTATTATTTTGATGATTATTGGAAAGGATGTTGCTTAGTTTGGTGGAAAAGACTCCTTCCTTCAGGTTTCTACCGTTGATGGTGATTGATGCCTGTTGTTGTTGTTATTTTTGTTGGTTGGGTATCTTCATCACCTCCATCTTCTCTGCGTTCACCTGGAGGAGGTCGCGTCTTCGCTGCCTGTTCTGCCAACTTATTAGTTTTCGCCTGTACATCTTCAGGGTTGTGCGACATCAGACATTAATCGTCATCGGTGAAATCCAAATCTTCTAGGGTCTTTTTATCCGTCAAACAGCGTGTCTTCATCTTCCAGCTCCTCACGGTTGTCTGTTGCATAATCTAGTCCAGTCGACCAAAATCAGTAAGATCACCGGTTATAGTAGGCAACCTAGTCTAGTCTTACGCCTGTCTTCACTTAACTTCGAAGGCGTCACTCAGCATTCCATTGTGGCTCACTCGACATGTGCTCCGTTCTGTGATGATGCATAGCGTGTCAATGTCATCCTCACATGATTTGTTTTTGCTGAAGCCAACCAGCCTGTTCCGGTTGAAATTTTCAATGCAGAGCATTATTCAGTCTCCCTCTTCAGGATGATATGGCTTATTATTTTGCTGGGGGTGGATAGGAGCATGCTTCCTCGCCAGTTATTGCAAAGATTGGGTCGCCCTTCTTCGGGAGTTTGACAAGGTAGTCATTCTTCCAGTGAATCGGTAGGCACCCTTCTTCCCACCATTCATCCATCATCCATCCATCCATCCATCCATCCATCCATACATCCATCCATCCATCCATCCATCCATCCATTCATTCGTCCATCCATCCATCCATCCATCCAGTCATTCACCCACTATTTATTTCTTTTAAAAATTAGTTCATTAATTCACTCACTCCTTCATTTAATGATTCATTCATTCCTTGCAAGCCTTCTGCATCAGTGGTGTGAGCATTTCGGCTGTTGTCTCTGCATATGTTTCCAGTGCTTCTGACGGGATTCCATCTAGTCCTCCTGTTCTCCTGGATTCCAGCAACTCTCTGGCGTTCACGACTTCACTTCGGCTTTTGTTGGAGTGCTTGTGTTCACTGGTAGTTCTGTGAATGGACTGCAGGTGGTATTTCTGGACACGTTGCAGGTGGTGGTTGATTCATGGGTTTTTTGAAGTGGTCAGCCGATTGTTTCCTTTGTTTCTCCTTTGCCGTCACTAGGTTTCCTTCACTATCCTATCTTTCATTGCTTTCATCTGTGTTGATCTCTTCCCAGACAGTAACCTGGTTATTCGATGTAATGTTGTCAGGTCGCTCGTACATGCAGCCTGTTTAGAATGCTGTCTGAGGTGCATCTCACATACTGACAGTCAACGAGGCGAGCAGTCATAAGCGGGAAGTCATAAAACACTCATAAATAACATTCAGTGTGAAGGAAGCCGAGAGTAAATTAGTGAGGGAAGCAAAGAGAAACGGAATGGGTGATTGAAATATTATATAATACAGCAGAATACAGAGATGGACTGAATGACAAGTGTAATAAGAGATGAACAAAGATTCATGCATAGAAAGGATAGATAGTAGATCCTGTGAACAGATGGACATAATGAGCATATATAAGAACAAATGCTAAGATTCCAAATGAAATAGGAAAACACAGCGAAATATTGATCGCGACTCACAGGAGAATAATTAGGATAAACAGTAAGCAAGACGGTAACACAGTCTTCTACTCCTCCCACTTACAGGTGGATCAACGACACCAGGCGAAGAAGCACAAGAAGTCGTCAACGTGACCGACAACTTGGGAAAGGTGGTGGCCACACGCCGACAAATCAGGAGGCGACCAACCACACTCACACCACTGGGTAAGTCATACACAAATCACAAATCTCATCCACACTGACAATACCATCCTGTCATTTATTCACTCACTGACTGACTGAATCATTCTACGACTGACTGATTGACTGAATCGATGTCATTCTGACGGTCAGTTTGTCGAGATGGCGAGCATGCACGCACACATACACTCGATCAGTGTATAAATCTCTGAGTCTTCCGCATAGTCAGAGAGAAGTATATCATTGGTATGTATGTAGTTGTGTGTGTGTGTGTGTGTGTGTGTGTGTGTGCCGGTGATGCAAGCAACGAAGTGCACACATATGGAGAGGAATGCATGCTTGTGCACACATTGATACTCAGTGACAGACACATACATGCACATGCAAGCACACACTGACATAGACCGAGAAATTCGCATACACACACACACACACCAGCATAGCATACACAGAGCAACAGGTGAAGACAATGCAGCACAAAACAGCCTGATGACCACTACCAATGACCACATGATGTGAGATGATCGAGTGACGAGAGCAGGAGGAGAACGCACTCCCACTGGCACACCACCATGTCGTCAATCACACACAACCTACACATCCACACATTCATACACATATACAAACAAAAAGCTATATGGAATGCATGAGGAGTGAGACGAGAGAGGAATTCGCGCATTTACTCGCACCACAACAGTAGGTGGATGTGATGGTGACACTGGTAAACAGGCACACTGCGGAAATGTCAAACTGCCACAATACCACAATGCCACACTGACATACTGACACACTACACATTCACTGATTGGCACACTGCCACACTGCCAAAGTACCACACTGCCACACAGACACACAGACTAAGACACCCACAGACTGGCACACACTCACATGCAAGGACACCAAGCAACACGCTGACACAGTCTTCTACTCCTCCCACTTACAGGTGGATCAACGACACCAGGCGAAGAAGCACAAGAAGTCGTCAACGTGACCGACAACTTGGGAAAGGTGGTGGCCACACGCCGACAAATCAGGAGGCGACCAACCACACTCACACCACTGGGTAAGTCACATACAATTCTTCCACCCTTTCTATTCTCTCCAACATTTTCCAATTCTCTTTTCTGAGCTGGCCTGTGCGGTCGTGGAGCTGTGATCATCGTCCTTGTCTAGATTTGCAGCTGTAACTTCCGTATTTTTTGAGTTATCTGTGTTTGTCTCTTCCCGTTGGCTTTTCCTTTGTTTCAAATCTGACTTTTCTCTCCTTTATAGCTCCTCTCATTGCTTGACATTGTGGCTCTATGTCTATACGTCTGACACTGAATATACCACCGACTGACTGACTGACTGACTGACTGACTGACTGACTGACTGACTGACTGACTGACTTATTGACTGTCTGATCAGTTCGCTCACTGACCAACAGGTGCAATGCCACGACCTCACACCTAATCGCATGCACATTCACATGGAAATGTTAGGAGTTCCGCTTCGACAAATTATTCTCCATTTCGCATTGAAATGGATCCACATGGATGAGAACCGCATGTTGTTCAATGGAGAGACACACGCAGTCAGCATGCATATAATTTGGTGGAGATGCGAATGCCCTCGGATAAATCCAACCTCACACCGACAGACTGACAATGAGCAGTGGAGAAAGACACATTGGGGAGCACGTGCACACTTCATACACATTTGTCAACACAACACTACATGCAGACAATGACATCCACTGACACACCTACTCACACTGACACAAATTCCCCCTGTATCACCAGACACACGAATCAAACTGATACACGCACGACACACATCCACGGATGTGCAGTAAGGGGGGCAGAACACACTGGACACAGCGTCACGACATGCACGCATACACACACACACACACACACACACACACGGTGAAATTATTCACATTGCCACCTTCTGGTCGATGCTTGCAACCGACTGGTGGTCACACCGAAACATCGACACTGTCTGACAGAGTCCTCTGCTTCTCTGTTTCAGGCCAGACGACAACACATGCAGAAGAATTGGTGAACGTGACAGACAAGTTCGGAAGACTGGTGGCTCGATACCGACACAGGAGGAGGCGAACAACCACACTCACACCACTGAGTAAGTCTCAGTGAATTCAGTCGACGCACAGTCGTTCAGTCGATTCACGTAACCGATGTGCATGTGTGTGTCGGTGTGTCTGTGTTGTGGTCGACAGTGTGGAATGGGGGAATGAGGATGATTTGAGTTTGTAAATGAGTTGTGAGTTGGTGAGTGGGAGAGTGTTTGTTGGTATGATTGGGTGAGTTTCAATCTGCACTGGTTTGTGTCTGTGTGTGAGTGTTGGTTAGTTTGTGCATGAATGTGATGTTTCGGTTGTTGTTGTTGTTGTTGTTGAGAGTGTGATGCTGGCTTGGTGCACAGTTTCCGAACGCCATGAGCGTAGCCTTTCCACGAGACGTGTCGGTAAGTGATATGACTGTGAGTCAGGTGAGCTGATTTGTGGTTGAAGAATACCTGTGATGGAGGCGACGTTTGTGGCAGACAGGATGTGGGCGCGTGATGGTTCATGTGTGTGTGTGTGTGTGTGTGTGTGTGTGGCTGATCGATTCGTAAATTAAGGAGTTTGGAAAGCCGTTGTGTGTTGATTGGTGTGTGAGTGCACTGCGTATGCTGGCTGGACCCCACCAGTTGATCAAGTCTTCATGTCTCATCCCACTCAGTCGACCTACACTCATTCTCTACATTCGATTATCATTCCAGCATTTGTGTGATCGCTCAATGAGTCATACTTGTCTGAGAACATGTCAGGTCGCCCAGTTCACACCTCCTCTATATTGCCGTTCCACACTGCCTTGCTCTCACAGACTCTCTCAATGCCTTCTAGTTTTGGTCATTTTAATTCCTGAGTTGGTGATTATGTAGATTGAATTCGTCCGGTGATTCAGGTGAACTGCTTGTGAAACGAGGTCAGTTGTTTGTGGGTGATGGAATGAAGCTGGGTGTGCATTCATTGTACAAATGAGTTTATATCGCACGATCATGTACATGCATGGACGGACTCCCTCGTCCACCAACCAACAACGTCTACACTGACATGGCCATATTCGCCATTACGGTCTGTGTGGTCGAATGCTTGCATCACAATTAATTATGGATTCGGATTCTTAGAAACCCAACACATCCTTCCTGGCAGATACTGATATCATCATTCTGCAGATAGTTCGAAGAGTAAGTCGACATTCACACGGAATCTAACTGTCTTGGTATCTACGTTGCCTCACTGCTATCACATGAGTTGGGTGTTGTTTGGTTGGATGAAGAAAGATTGAGTGATCAATCTGCCACTCTCTCTCTCCCCATTTCTCCCTACCCATCTCTCTCTCATTCTCCCTCCATCTATAACTCTCTCTCTCTCTCACCACCTAAGTATATTCGATTGGAGAGGAGTGGAGTGGAGTGGAGTGGAGTGGAGTGGAGTGGAGTGGAGTGGAGTGTTTGTCTCTCACAGCACAATGTGGTTGTGTGGTAATGCACGCATTGCAATAATCGAGTGTTTTCTAGACTACTGATCTTATGGTGGTCTGTCATTCTGTATTTATCATAATTCCTATCTTCTGCTAATTTCACTGACCCTGATCGTCTAGTATCACCTATGCACTTTACCTGACAGTCATCGCATACAATTTGGTGGATGAGATAATTTTGTTGAATGCGATCTACTGGATGCTGGAGTCGACAAAGCTTCTCTCTGAGTGAGTTTGTGGGTATAAGTGGCAGCTTGATTCTCAGCTTGTTGAGAATCCTACTTGGAGTTTCCGATCTTCCTTCCTTATATGGTAAAACAATAGAGACTTTAGTTAATTTCCACTCGTGTTGTCGCTATTATTCCTATTCCTATTCCTATTCCTATTCCTATTCGCATTCACATTCACATTCACATTCACATTCCTATTCGTAGCCCTTTCATTATTTTCTTTGTTATGTGTTCGCACAAATTTCTAAATCAATGGTCGAGGATAAGCATGAATTATTGACGCTTGTTTTGTGTGTTTCAGTTCCTTGTTTCAGTCCTCACAATGACTAGTGAGTGTTTTAGCGCTGTCATTCAGACATTTGACTAAAGCCACCTCGACTGACATTCATTGAGATGATCTGAAGTCTAGATACCTGTTAGAATGTGTTGGTCTCCTGTAGACAGAGGTATCCAAATCACCATCTCTCCTCTGTTTTATTCCCCAATCCAACATAGCTTACTCTCCTCCCTCATAATCTACCTCACAAGTGAATTGGATTGCATCTACTAATAAGTTAATATGTGTGTGAGGAAACTGTCGATATGTTGTGATTTGAGCACAGTGAATGTGTCATCTACACATTGCTACCATATATCTTAGGTGAAGGATTGAGCGTTCGGAAGCCATCTTTTCCCAACCATCCAGAAATGTATCAGCTAGCATAGGGGATATTGGTGATGCTATTGCTACACCTACTACTTGTCGACATATTTATTTCCTCCTGAAACTCAAAGTCTGTGGCGGTGAGGTACAACTAGACCCCTTTTACGATTTCATCAACCGATATCTTAGTTGTATGCGCAATTTCCGAGTCATTCGCTTGTCGATTTCTGACTGCCTCCAGTGGCATACAGATCGCTATGAAGACTTGTCACATTGAAGATAACCATTTCCTCATCCTTTTCTACACATAGGTCATTATGTCTCACCTTGAAATCGTAAGAATAGACTAGTCTACAATGTGGACGGTTCCCAACATAATAGGACATGATATTGATGCTAAGTACTTTGATGGTTCATATGTTGGCGTACTTCTGAAGTCAACCATCGGTCTGATGAGATCATCTGATTTGTGAAGCTTGATGGTTGTGTGAATTCTGTTGGGATTATTGGTTTTCGGCATTAAATTGAAGCAATGAGAGTGAGAAAGGAGATGTCTTCAGTTGGCCTATCCGATCGGTTGTAGACTTCTTAATTTTATTCATGACAGTTTCCATTGGTAATTTGATCTCTTCACATGGTCGGTCCTGTTGGGATATGCTCGTTAGATTATCGTAATATGGGAGGGAATCCAGCTAAATATAGAATGACAGACGCCCATAACACCGATCAAGTAGAAAGCACTCGACCATGATCATTATTACTCGCGTCATTATCTTTTTTGTAATGATTATTACTACGTTCAGTATCATTATTATTATTATTATTATTATTTTGATGATTATTGGAAAGGATGTTGCTTAGTTTGGTGGAAAAGACTCCTTCCTTCAGGTTTCTACCGTTGATGGTGATTGATGCCTGTTGTTGTTGTTATTTTTGTTGGTTGGGTATCTTCATCACCTCCATCTTCTCTGCGTTCACCTGGAGGAGGTCGCGTCTTCGCTGCCTGTTCTGCCAACTTATTAGTTTTCGCCTGTACATCTTCAGGGTTGTGCGACATCAGACATTAATCGTCATCGGTGAAATCCAAATCTTCTAGGGTCTTTTTATCCGTCAAACAGCGTGTCTTCATCTTCCAGCTCCTCACGGTTGTCTGTTGCATAATCTAGTCCAGTCGACCAAAATCAGTAAGATCACCGGTTATAGTAGGCAACCTAGTCTAGTCTTACGCCTGTCTTCACTTAACTTCGAAGGCGTCACTCAGCATTCCATTGTGGCTCACTCGACATGTGCTCCGTTCTGTGATGATGCATAGCGTGTCAATGTCATCCTCACATGATTTGTTTTTGCTGAAGCCAACCAGCCTGTTCCGGTTGAAATTTTCAATGCAGAGCATTATTCAGTCTCCCTCTTCAGGATGATATGGCTTATTATTTTGCTGGGGGTGGATAGGAGCATGCTTCCTCGCCAGTTATTGCAAAGATTGGGTCGCCCTTCTTCGGGAGTTTGACAAGGTAGTCATTCTTCCAGTGAATCGGTAGGCACCCTTCCTTCCATCCCTTCATCCATCATCCATCCATCCATCCAGTCATTGATCAATTGATTCATTCATTTAAACATTGATTCATTCCTTCATTCAACCGTCGATTGATTGATTCATTCACTCATTAATTTATTATTTCATCCATTTATTCACTCACTCCTTCATTTAATGATTCATTCATTCCTTGCAAGCCTTCTGCATCAGTGGTGTGAGCATTTCGGCTGTTGTCTCTGCATATGTTTCCAGTGCTTCTGACGGGATTCCATCTAGTCCTCCTGTTCTCCTGGATTCCAGCAACTCTCTGGCGTTCACGACTTCACTTCGGCTTTTGTTGGAGTGCTTGTGTTCACTGGTAGTTCTGTGAATGGACTGCAGGTGGTATTTCTGGACACGTTGCAGGTGGTGGTTGATTCATGAGTTTTTTGAAGTGGTCAGCCGATTGTTTCCTTTGTTTCTCCTTTGCCGTCACTAGGTTTCCTTCACTATCCTATCTTTCATTGCTTTCATCTGTGTTGATCTCTTCCCAGACAGTAACCTGGTTATTCGATGTAATGTTGTCAGGTCGCTCGTACATGCAGCCTGTTTAGAATGCTGTCTGAGGTGCATCTCACATACTGACAGTCAACGAGGCGGGCAGTCATAAGCGGGAAGTCATAAAACACTCATAAATAACATTCAGTGTGAAAGAAGCCGAGAGTAAATTAGTGAGGGAAGCAAAGAGAAACGGAATGGGTGATTGAAATATTATATAATACAGCAGAATACAGAGATGGACTGAATGACAAGTGTAATAAGAGATGAACAAAGATTCATGCATAGAAAGGATAGATAGTAGATCCTGTGAACAGATGGACATAATGAGCATATATAAGAACAAATGCTAAGATTCCAAATGAAATAGGAAAACACAGCGAAATATTGATCGCGACTCACAGGAGAATAATTAGGATAAACAGTAAGCAAGACGGTAACACAGTCTTCTACTCCTCCCACTTACAGGTGGATCAACGACACCAGGCGAAGAAGCACAAGAAGTCGTCAACGTGACCGACAACTTGGGAAAGGTGGTGGCCACACGCCGACAAATCAGGAGGCGACCAACCACACTCACACCACTGGGTAAGTCATACACAAATCACAAATCTCATCCACACTGACAATACCATCCTGTCATTTATTCACTCACTGACTGACTGAATCATTCTACGACTGACTGATTGACTGAATCGATGTCATTCTGACGGTCAGTTTGTCGAGATGGCGAGCATGCACGCACACATACACTCGATCAGTGTATAAATCTCTGAGTCTTCCGCATAGTCAGAGAGAAGTATATCATTGGTATGTATGTAGTGTGTGTGTGTGTGTGTGTGTGTGTGTGTGTGTGTGTGCCGGTGATGCAAGCAACGAAGTGCACACATATGGAGAGGAATGCATGCTTGTGCACACATTGATACTCAGTGACAGACACATACATGCACATGCAAGCACACACTGACATAGACCGAGAAATTCGCATACACACACACACACACCAGCATAGCATACACAGAGCAACAGGTGAAGACAATGCAGCACAAAACAGCCTGATGACCACTACCAATGACCACATGATGTGAGATGATCGAGTGACGAGAGCAGGAGGAGAACGCACTCCCACTGGCACACCACCATGTCGTCAATCACACACAACCTACACATCCACACATTCATACACATATACAAACAAAAAGCTATATGGAATGCATGAGGAGTGAGACGAGAGAGGAATTCGCGCATTTACTCGCACCACAACAGTAGGTGGATGTGATGGTGACACTGGTAAACAGGCACACTGCGGAAATGTCAAACTGCCACAATACCACAATGCCACACTGACATACTGACACACTACACATTCACTGATTGGCACACTGCCACACTGCCAAAGTACCACACTGCCACACAGACACACAGACTAAGACACCCACAGACTGGCACACACTCACATGCAAGGACACCAAGCAACACGCTGACACAGTCTTCTACTCCTCCCACTTACAGGTGGATCAACGACACCAGGCGAAGAAGCACAAGAAGTCGTCAACGTGACCGACAACTTGGGAAAGGTGGTGGCCACACGCCGACAAATCAGGAGGCGACCAACCACACTCACACCACTGGGTAAGTCACATACAATTCTTCCACCCTTTCTATTCTCTCCAACATTTTCCAATTCTCTTTTCTGAGCTGGCCTGTGCGGTCGTGGAGCTGTGATCATCGTCCTTGTCTAGATTTGCAGCTGTAACTTCCGTATTTTTTGAGTTATCTGTGTTTGTCTCTTCCCGTTGGCTTTTCCTTTGTTTCAAATCTGACTTTTCTCTCCTTTATAGCTCCTCTCATTGCTTGACATTGTGGCTCTATGTCTATACGTCTGACACTGAATATACCACCGACTGACTGACTGACTGACTGACTGACTGACTGACTGACTGACTGACTGACTGACTGACTGACTTATTGACTGTCTGATCAGTTCGCTCACTGACCAACAGGTGCAATGCCACGACCTCACACCTAATCGCATGCACATTCACATGGAAATGTTAGGAGTTCCGCTTCGACAAATTATTCTCCATTTCGCATTGAAATGGATCCACATGGATGAGAACCGCATGTTGTTCAATGGAGAGACACACGCAGTCAGCATGCATATAATTTGGTGGAGATGCGAATGCCCTCGGATAAATCCAACCTCACACCGACAGACTGACAATGAGCAGTGGAGAAAGACACATTGGGGAGCACGTGCACACTTCATACACATTTGTCAACACAACACTACATGCAGACAATGACATCCACTGACACACCTACTCACACTGACACAAATTCCCCCTGTATCACCAGACACACGAATCAAACTGATACACGCACGACACACATCCACGGATGTGCAGTAAGGGGGGCAGAACACACTGGACACAGCGTCACGACATGCACGCATACACACACACACACACACACACACACACACACGGTGAAATTATTCACATTGCCACCTTCTGGTCGATGCTTGCAACCGACTGGTGGTCACACCGAAACATCGACACTGTCTGACAGAGTCCTCTGCTTCTCTGTTTCAGGCCAGACGACAACACATGCAGAAGAATTGGTGAACGTGACAGACAAGTTCGGAAGACTGGTGGCTCGATACCGACACAGGAGGAGGCGAACAACCACACTCACACCACTGAGTAAGTCTCAGTCAATTCAGTCGATGCAGGTTTGTTTCCACATCTCTTTCAAAGAGTTCCAGTGTTCTTCCACCCAGGTTTCTTTAGAGATGTTGCGTTATGTCTCGCATTTCGTCCTGATGACTGACTGACGTGAAGATGTCCTTGTAATTTCGTCCTCCAGTTCACTTCCTCTTCTGGGTGTTGAACTTCAACTGTCGCCTATCACCAACTTTTGTGAAGGTTTCCAACTTGATTTGAAAGGTTCCTTGCACCACACATTGAGTGGTGTGAACCTACATCTGCTCCTCTTCTTCTTCTTCTTCTTCTTCTTCTTCTTCTTCTTCTTCTTCTTGATCTGATCTCGTGTCTACTTGGCTGCGCCTCCACTTTCTTCACATTCAAGTTAAGCCGACCTGAATTTTAGTGTGTCCATCTGGTGAAACTAACTCCATGTCGCTGTGTAAATATTCTTGTGCTGGTACACACTGCCCCCAATCACCAAATCGTTGAGTGCACAGAAGTCTGCAAACTGTTCTCCATTCTCATTCATCATTTCACTGAGTGCTTGTCGACCGATGATTGGTTCTCTTCCTGTGTTATCTGCTGCGAGTTTGGCATTCGTGTCACCCCACCCACTAGAATTTCGATGTCGCCAACTGAGGTGGAGTCTTGTCCAGTGCTGATTTCAGATGTCTGCAGAATTCCTCCTTCTTCTCTTGCTTGACCTGTATGATTTGTAGGTGCGTAGCCTAGCATTGTATGATTGTGACTTTCCTTCCTTCCTTCCTTCCTTCCTTTTGACTTGAATCCATCTTGCTGCCATGATCGTGCAGGAGGAGATTGGTTCCCACTGCACGAGAGAGAGGGAGAGAGACAGGGAGAGATAAAGGGAGGGAGAGGGGGAGGGAGAGAGTGTTTTCATCATGATAGCCGCTCCAAAACTCAGTGTCCTCATGGTTGTCATCTGGGTGACAATATCGGAGTGGACTATTGACTCTCCTCTCCAGTTGACAGATTTGAGAGTCCACTTCCATTGCATCTGTTGGTTGCTCGCAGATTCCTATCAATCCTATGCCGGCCCTTCTCATCTCTTTGGCAATATGCGCATGCTTGCCAGCCAGCCAGCCAGCCAGCCAGCCAGCCAGCCAGCCAGCCAGCCAGCCAGCCAGCCAGCCAGCTTCAAACATTCTGCGGACATTCCATTTCCCCATTCTCACTCTCGCTTTCATCGAGGGAGAGAAGGCACGTCGGCTGAGTGGCTTCCCGAAGGCTTTCGCCAACTGGTGTGTTTCACCTCAAAGATTCCAGTGAGGAATAAGTTCAATTTTATGCTTGATATTCTCTTTGTGCTTTGGAGTTTGCTTAGCGGTTAGATTGGTTTTACGGGGTAGGGTTGCCAGCCCTAATGCCAGCCTTCCCTCTTTATCCGGGCTTAGCGCCAGCTAGTAACTAGTGAACTAGTTACCTAGACGAGATTGCTTTTGGTGCATAGAAGCTGTGAAACCAGTTTCGGTTTCATTTTATGCGTATCTGACCAAGGAATCGCAGTTGAACTACAGTTTTGAGTTATCACGACGATGATTCATACGAGGGTGGTTATTAACTGACTTCTTTCTTTCTGATTAGCTTACCGATAGGATTCTAGTTCACCGGAGTCTTGGTCATTATGTGTAGACCATGTCTTCTTCCTTTGTCCATAAACTGTAGTATTATGGACTGGCTAAGTGTTAGAAGTTATATTGAGTGTGCATAAATACAGGTTGGACACTTTCATCTCAGATTGCTGGGCAAATCATCATCTGCATTTATCCACGATTCGGTGTTCTACATTAATGATGCCATTCTGGACGTAGTTAGCCTTTAGTCCTGTACTTTGCCAATAGGGAAAATTAGCTAGAAACACTGACATATTATTGTTATTATATTATTATCATTTGTCCTTCAGGTTCCTAGTGGAATATAAGACTTCAGTAGCACGTCGACATTTCACTCTGTTCTCTGAAGTCTTTCGAACCTAGCTCCGTGACTGCTTAGAAGCCTTCATTTCTTTCTCACACCACACCATCTCCTCTATGTCACCCTCGTCTCGGACACCCAACTCGTCGTTTCCCATTTAGGTTCCACTCAACGGCCTGGTGCGTGATCTCCCCAAATTGTCTTCTCAGTGTATCTCCAATCCATCTCCACTTTCTTCTGCATATCTGTTGGGCGATGGGTTGTTGGTTGGTTCGTCAGCAGGCCAGAGTTTCATGTTGCTTATTCTTATTATTCTGGCCATCTGATCTTCAGTATCAAGTGAGCGTAGGCGCGAGCTGTTGATGATGTATGTCTGTAGTTTGTTGGAAATGCTTTCCGTAACGCGCCAAGTCACTCAACCATCACATGGAAGCACTGACTTGACTGACGATAGTGTTGGAAATCCGGATCTTGTTCACGCTTTGTGCTGAGTGCAGTGATTTCAGACTGATGAAGGAAGGCCTGTCTTACTGTCTTTCCGATCCTGGCTTTGACATCTCCATCTGTGCCACCTGTACTTGAAACGATGCTGCCCTGCATAGGTAGGTGAAAGAGACTACTTCCTTCAGATTTCACCCGTTCGTGTTCATTGGTGCTTGTTGTTGCTGTTGATGTTGTTGTTGGCTGGATATCTTCATCACCTCCATCTCCAGCAGATCAAGTCTTCGTGTCTCATCCCACTCAGTCGACCTACACTCATTCTCTACATTCGATTATCATTCCAACATTTGTGTGATCGCTCAATGAGTCATACTTGTCTGAGAAGATATCTGATCACACAGTTCATACATCACAATATTTGCCATGCCATTCAGTAAAATATTCATGCAAGTTCACATGAAATAAATCTAACTGGTAGTCACCTTATGCCTTTAGTCAGAATGACAAGTTTCATGTTTCCTGTTCAAGTAATTGGTATCGATTCGAAGGTCAACCTATTTGATAAACGAAGCGAAAGGCAGGGGATCGGTGAAAAATTGATGTAGAAAGCGCAAAATCCAAAGGGGAAGAGAGTGAGAGAGACGAAGACAATGAGAAATAGGAAACCAAGAATAGGGACTGTGCATATGAAGAAGCAACACATGTGAAGATTGCGAGAAAGGCACTAAACACGTAGTAGTTAAATGAAAATTATTGACTGTAGTTGATGGATAATATATCCAGTCCAACTAATTGGCATAGTCATTTCATATCAACGTGGTAAATTAATTCGGGTGCATGTATTAGAAGATAACAGATAAGGTGATGATAACGAAACAAAATCTCGGAATTTATTTTTGAGATGAATGGCAATTTTTTCTTTTAATTTAGAAGTAGTATTCATCATGGATTGACATCAGTTTGGGAAGCATTGGAAATCTGGGAGCACTGGACAGCTGTTTCGTCCTAGTATGGGACTGCTCAGCAGTGCGTACCCACGACCCGACTGGGGATCGAACTCAGGACCTTCAGGTTTCACAGTGAACGAACGCGTTAACCATTCAGCCACTGGGTCGGTTTTCAGTGGTTCACAATTTCCTACTTCTGTCAATTCACGACATAGCGAGACCATCACCCAAGGTCTTCAGTTAGCATCCACTTCACTTCCGACTGGTTGACCCCATAGGTCACGGCTTCTCATTAGAGCTTCCTGATATCCATCTGGAAGGTGCGCACTGCTGGGGAGTCCCATACTACGACGAAACAGCTGTTCTGAACTCCCAGATTTTCAATGGTTCCCCAACTGATGTCAGTACATGATGAATACTACTTCCGAAATCTCGGAATATTTATGTGTTCGCAGTGGTCAATCCATGTAGGTGTGTCAGTGAATGGTGTGTGTGTGTGTGTGTGTGTGCGGTTGTGCAGTGATAGAGGGAAATAAAATTATTGTCCCTTAGCTATTCGATAATGAAACGTGAAAATTCTTGATCAGTTTTGAAACTAAGGGTGAAAAATAAAGTATAATGATAATGATAAGAGTACAAAGAGAGATAATATTTGCATTTACACTTATCCGGGTGACTGGGAAGGAATTTACTGTAACTGTATCTGAGTTGAAGTTGAAGACCGTGAGAGGCGAAGGGAACGAACAAACATCTTCTGAATACATAAATTGGGTTTGGAAATTTCAATTGCTATGCCTTCTGCTATGCTTAGCAATCGGTGGGGCACAAACTTGCAGTATTGTGATGGGATTTTGTGAATAATAGTTTTGCCTATCTTGTGCTGAGTATCTACTAGATGGGCGCGTATTGAGCCTTGGATGGATTTCACTGTTCCTTTGCCTAACCACGCTGGACAGTGCTCAATGAAGCGATGATGGGCTTGCCGAGTTCTTCTACCTACCTAACTATCTCCATAGAAGCAGTTAAATTTATAAATACACATAGATGTGACCAGATTCGGAAGCCTATCCTTCAACTGCATCGACATCATATAGCGAGTAGTAAATTTCCAACATAGTGTGGTGGCGAAGAAGGTTTCTTGGATCAGATTTCTGAGTTTCAGTGTTAGTGTTTGTGCAGCTGCATCTCCTTCGAACGCTAAGGTTAGACACAACAGTTTCTTCAGTACTATTTAAAGGCACTTTTCTCCAACAGTCTTCATTGTTACAGTCTATACGAACTTTTCAGGATAGCCGTCATCATATATGCAGTTCTCTATTATTCCTAATTCATCGTTCAATGTATCAGCTGTACAAGTCTTACTGGCTCGAGATCTCAGTGTATGGATTAAATTCCCTTTGTAAGTAAGAGGGCCAAATGATCGGAAATGTGTATACTGACCAACACATGATTTCTTATAATAAACACTGTGCCTGACACTGCCATTCGTTCGTCTCGACAGCAAAACTTGTGAACTCGATTTCTGAATGAGCACTGCACATAAAGGGTACTAATCCTGACATTATTCTCGATATATTGCACAGTGTTCATTGAGAAATCGAGTTCACATGTGAAACAGAGCAGGACGAGAGCCCACTCAAGTTGACACGAATGCATGTCGCCAATCACTCACAGCAACCACATCCATGCATTGCAACACACACACACACACACGCACACACACGCACACACATACAATTGCACACCAATAAGGAATGCATGAGAAATGAGAGAGGAATTTTTCCACTTACTGGCACCACGAAAGCCTCTGAAATTCGGCACGGACACCTACTCTCTGACACACTGTCCACCAGAACCCATGAAACAACGTCGCCACAGGCACGACGCACGCACGCACGCACACGCACACACACACATACATGCATATTCACATGCGACACTGCGGGTGCCACCCTCAAACACTTTCCTCCATTTCGCATTGAAATGAATCCACATGGAGTAGAACCGCATGTTGTTCAATGGAGAGACACACGCAGTCAGCATGCATATAATTTGGTGGAGATGCGAATGCCCTCGGATAAATCCAACCTCACACCGACAGACTGACAATGAGCAGTGGAGAAAGACACATTGGGGAGCACGTGCACACTTCATACACATTTGTCAACACAACACTACATGCAGACAATGACATCCACTGACACACCTACTCACACTGACACAAATTCCCCCTGTATCACCAGACACACGAATCAAACTGATACACGCACGACACACATCCACGGATGTGCAGTAAGGGGGGCAGAACACACTGGACACAGCGTCACGACATGCACGCATACACACACACACACACACACACGGTGAAATTATTCACATTGCCACGATCTCGTTGACGCTTGCAATCTACTGGTTGTCACTACGAATCATCGACACCGTCTCACAGAGTCCTCACACAAGAGAACATGATGGGTTTACTGATCGACTGCAACACTGGCACAGCCACACACTCAGTAGTTGACTGCACTGCATTCTGACTGACAGCCCGATTAACTAACTGACGGACTGGCTGACTGACGCACTGACTGACTGACTGACTGTCTGAATGTTTGGCAAGATGGCCGGCATGAATCCGTTTATATAGTCGATATGTGCCTGACTGTCCAGATTATTGGCATACTCCTGTTTAAAAGTTTCGTGTGAGTTTGCGTGTGTGTGTGTGTGTTTCGTTATGCAGTTGATAAAATGAATATCTGCAAACCTAAGGAGGTGATGACATGCTTGCACACACATTGATACTCGGTGACAGACACATACATGCACATGCAAGCACACACTGACATAGACCGAGAAATTCGCATACACACACACACACACACCAGCATAGCATACACAGAGCAACAGGTGAAGACAATGCAGCACAAAACAGCCTGATGACCACTACCAATGACCACATGATGTGAGATGATCGAGTGACGAGAGCAGGAGGAGAACGCACTCCCACTGGCACACCACCATGTCGTCAATCACACACAACCTACACATCCACACATTCATACACATATACAAACAAAAAGCTATATGGAATGCATGAGGAGTGAGACGAGAGAGGAATTCGCGCATTTACTCGCACCACAACAGTAGGTGGATGTGATGGTGACACTGGTAAACAGGCACACTGCGGAAATGTCAAACTGCCACAATACCACAATGCCACACTGACATACTGACACACTACACATTCACTGATTGGCACACTGCCACACTGCCAAAGTACCACACTGCCACACAGACACACAGACTAAGACACCCACAGACTGGCACACACTCACATGCAAGGACACCAAGCAACACGCTGACACAGTCTTCTACTCCTCCCACTTACAGGTGGATCAACGACACCAGGCGAAGAAGCACAAGAAGTCGTCAACGTGACCGACAACTTGGGAAAGGTGGTGGCCACACGCCGACAAATCAGGAGGCGACCAACCACACTCACACCACTGGGTAAGTCATACACGAATCATCAATCACATTCACACTGATAATACCATCCTGTCATTCATTTATTAACTGACTCACTGACTGACTCGCTCACTCAGTCACTCGAGTCACTCAGTCGTCGGTCAGTCAGTCAGTCAGTCAGTCACACTCACTGATTCACTGGCATCCTGACTGACAGGCCGAATAATCAACTGGCTGACTGACTGTCTGTCTGAACGTTTGGCGAAATGGCTGGCATGAATCAATTATATAGTCGAAAAGTGCCTGACTGTCCGGATAAATGGCATACTCGCGTTTAATCGTTTCGTGTTAGTTGGCTTGTGTGTGTGTGTGTGTGTTTCTGTTTCCTTATGCAGTTGATAAAATGAATATCTGCAAACATACGGAGGTGAAGACATGCTTGCGCACACATTGAGATGCGAATGCCCTCGGATAAATCCAACCTCACACCGACAGACTGACAATGAGCAGTGGAGAAAGACACATTGGGGAGCACGTGCACACTTCATACACATTTTTCAACACAACACTACATGCAGACAATGACATCCACTGACACATTTTTCCTACTTCACACTGTTTTTTTTTTTTTACACAAATTCCCCCTGTATTCACCAGACACACGAATGAAACTGATACACGCACTTGACTTACATCGACGGGTGTGCAGAAGAATGCAGAAGAATTGGTGAACGTGACAGACAAGTTCGGAAGACTGGTGGCTCGATACCGACACAGGAGGAGGCGAACAACCACACTCACACCACTGAGTAAGTCTCAGTGAATTCAGTCGACGCACAGTCGTTCAGTCGATTCACGTAACCGATGTGCATGTGTGTGTCGGTGTGTCTGTGTTGTGGTCGACAGTGTGGAATGGGGGAATGAGGATGATTTGAGTTTGTAAATGAGTTGTGAGTTGGTGAGTGGGAGAGTGTTTGTTGGTATGATTGGGTGAGTTTCAATCTGCACTGGTTTGTGTCTGTGTGTGAGTGTTGGTTAGTTTGTGCATGAATGTGATGTTTCGGTTGTTGTTGTTGTTGTTGGTTGTTGTTGTTGTTGTTGTTGTTGAGAGTGTGATGCTGGCTTGGTGCACAGTTTCCGAACGCCATGAGCGTAGCCTTTCCACGAGACGTGTCGGTAAGTGATATGACTGTGAGTCAGGTGAGCTGATTTGTGGTTGAAGAATACCTGTGATGGAGGCGACGTTTGTGGCAAACAGGATGTGGGCGCGTGATGGTTCATGTATGTGTGTGTTTTTTTGGCTGATCGATTCGTTAATTGAGATGTGTGCAATGCCGATTTTTTTTTTTTTTTTTTTTTGTGTGTTGATTGATGTGTGAGTGCACTGCGTATGCTGGCTGGACCCCACCAGTTGATCAAGTCTTCATGTCTCATCCCACTCAGTCGACCTACACTCATTCTCTACATTCGATTATCATTCCAGCATTTGTGTGATCGCTCAATGAGTCATACTTGTCTGAGAACATGTCAGGTCGCCCAGTTCACACCTCCTCTATATTGCCGTTCCACACTGCCTTGCTCTCACAGACTCTCTCAATGCCTTCTAGTTTTGGTCATTTTAATTCCTGAGTTGGTGATTATGTAGATTGAATTCGTCCGGTGATTCAGGTGAACTGCTTGTGAAACGAGGTCAGTTGTTTGTGGGTGATGGAATGAAGCTGGGTGTGCATTCATTGTACAAATGAGTTTATATCGCACGATCATGTACATGCATGGACGGACTCCCTCGTCCACCAACCAACAACGTCTACACTGACATGGCCATATTCGCCATTACGGTCTGTGTGGTCGAATGCTTGCATCACAATTAATTATGGATTCGGATTCTTAGAAACCCAACACATCCTTCCTGGCAGATACTGATATCATCATTCTGCAGATAGTTCGAAGAGTAAGTCGACATTCACACGGAATCTAACTGTCTTGGTATCTACGTTGCCTCACTGCTATCACATGTGTTGGGTGTTGTTTGGTTGGATGAAGAAAGATTGAGTGATCAATCTGCCACTCTCTCTCTCCCATTTCGCCCTACCCATCTCTCTCTCATTCTCTTCTCTCTCTCCACCTAAGTATATTGGAGTGGATTGGAGTGGAGTGGAGTGGGTGGAGTGGAGTGGAGTGGAGTGTTTGTCTCTCACAGCACAATGTGTTTGTCTGGTAATGCATGCATTGCAATAATCGAGTGTTTTCTAGACTACTGATCTTATGGTGGTCTGTCATTCTGTATTTATCATAATTCCTATCTTCTGCTAATTTCACTGACCCTGATCGTCTAGTATCACCTATGCACTTTACCTGACAGTCATCGCATACAATTTGGTGGATGAGATAATTTTGTTGAATGCGATCTACTGGATGCTGGAGTCGACAAAGCTTCTCTCTGAGTGAGTTTGAGGGTATAAGTGGCAGCTTGATTCTCAGCTTGTTGGGAATCCTACTTGGAGTTTCCGATCTTCCTTCCTTATATGGTAAAACAATAGAGACTTTAGTTAATTTCCACTCGTGTTGTCGCTATTATTCCTATTCCTATTCCTATTCCTATTCCTATTCCTATTCCTATTCGCATTCACATTCACATTCACATTCACATTCACATTCCTATTCGTAGCCCTTTCATTATTTTCTTTGTTATGTGTTCGCACAAATTTCTAAATCAATGGTCGAGGATAAGCATGAATTATTGACGCTTGTTTTGTGTGTTTCAGTTCCTTGTTTCAGTCCTCACAATGACTAGTGAGTGTTTTAGCGCTGTCATTCAGACATTTGACTAAAGCCACCTCGACTGACATTCATTGAGATGATCTGAAGTCTAGATACCTGTTAGAATGTGTTGGTCTCCTGTAGACAGAGGTATCCAAATCACCATCTCTCCTCTGTTTTATTCCCCAATCCAACATAGCTTACTCTCCTCCCTCATAATCTACCTCACAAGTGAATTGGATTGCATCTACTAATAAGTTAATATGTGTGTGAGGAAACTGTCGATATGTTGTGATTTGAGCACAGTGAATGTGTCATCTACACATTGCTACCATATATCTTAGGTGAAGGATTGAGCGTTCGGAAGCCATCTTTTCCCAACCATCCAGAAATGTATCAGCTAGCATAGGGGATATTGGTGATGCTATTGCTACACCTACTACTTGTCGACATATTTATTTCCTCCTGAAACTCAAAGTCTGTGGCGGTGAGGTACAACTAGACCCCTTTTACGATTTCATCAACCGATATCTTAGTTGTATGCGCAATTTCCGAGTCATTCGCTTGTCGATTTCTGACTGCCTCCAGTGGCATACAGATCGCTATGAAGACTTGTCACATTGAAGATAACCATTTCCTCATCCTTTTCTACACATAGGTCATTATGTCTCACCTTGAAATCGTAAGAATAGACTAGTCTACAATGTGGACGGTTCCCAACATAATAGGACATGATATTGATGCTAAGTACTTTGATGGTTCATATGTTGGCGTACTTCTGAAGTCAACCATCGGTCTGATGAGATCATCTGATTTGTGAAGCTTGATGGTTGTGTGAATTCTGTTGGGATTATTGGTTTTCGGCATTAAATTGAAGCAATGAGAGTGAGAAAGGAGATGTCTTCAGTTGGCCTATCCGATCGGTTGTAGACTTCTTAATTTTATTCATGACAGTTTCCATTGGTAATTTGATCTCTTCACATGGTCGGTCCTGTTGGGATATGCTCGTTAGATTATCGTAATATGGGAGGGAATCCAGCTAAATATAGAATGACAGACGCCCATAACACCGATCAAGTAGAAAGCACTCGACCATGATCATTATTACTCGCGTCATTATCTTTTTTGTAATGATTATTACTACGTTCAGTATCATTATTATTATTATTATTATTATTTTGATGATTATTGGAAAGGATGTTGCTTAGTTTGGTGGAAAAGACTCCTTCCTTCAGGTTTCTACCGTTGATGGTGATTGATGCCTGTTGTTGTTGTTATTTTTGTTGGTTGGGTATCTTCATCACCTCCATCTTCTCTGCGTTCACCTGGAGGAGGTCGCGTCTTCGCTGCCTGTTCTGCCAACTTATTAGTTTTCGCCTGTACATCTTCAGGGTTGTGCGACATCAGACATTAATCGTCATCGGTGAAATCCAAATCTTCTAGGGTCTTTTTATCCGTCAAACAGCGTGTCTTCATCTTCCAGCTCCTCACGGTTGTCTGTTGCATAATCTAGTCCAGTCGACCAAAATCAGTAAGATCACCGGTTATAGTAGGCAACCTAGTCTAGTCTTACGCCTGTCTTCACTTAACTTCGAAGGCGTCACTCAGCACTCCATTGTGGCTCACTCGACATGTGCTCCGTTCTGTGATGATGCATAGCGTGTCAATGTCATCCTCACATGATTTGTTTTTGCTGAAGCCAACCAGCCTGTTCCGGTTGCAATTTTCAATGCAGAGCATTATTCAGTCTCCCTCTTCAGGATGATATGGCTTATTATTTTGCTGGGGGTGGATAGGAGCATGCTTCCTCGCCAGTTATTGCAAAGATTGGGTCGCCCTTCTTCGGGAGTTTGACAAGGTAGTCATTCTTCCAGTGAATCGGTAGGCACCCATCTTCCCACCATTCATCCATCATCCATCCATCCATCCATCCATCCATCCATCCATACATCCATCCATACATCCATCCGTCGATCCATACATCCATCCCTTAATCCATCATCCATCCATCCATCCAGTCATTGATCAATTAATTCATTCATTTAAACATTGATTCATTCCTTCATTCAACCATCGATTGATTGATTGATTCACTCATTAATTTATTATTTCATCCATTTATTCACTCACTCCTTCATTTAATGATTCATTCATTCCTTGCAAGCCTTCTGCATCAGTGGTGTGAGCATTTCGACTGTTGTCTCAGCATATGTTTCCAGTGCTTCTGACGGGATTCCATCTAGTCCTCCTGTTCTCCTAGATTCCAGCAACTCTCTGGCGTTCACGACTTCACTTCGGCTTTTGTTGGAGTGCTTGTGTTCACTGGTAGTTCTGTGAATGGACTGCAGGTGGTATTTCTGGACACGTTGCAGGTGGTGGTTGATTCATGGGTTTTTTGAAGTGGTCAGCCGATTGTTTCCTTTGTTTCTCCTTTGCCGTCACTAGGTTTCCTTCACTATCCTATCTTTCATTGCTTTCATCTGTGTTGATCTCTTCCCAGACAGTAACCTGGTTATTCGATGTAATGTTGTCAGGTCGCTCGTACATGCAGCCTGTTTAGAATGCTGTCTGAGGTGCATCTCACATACTGACAGTCAACGAGGCGGGCAGTCATAAGCGGGAAGTCATAAAACACTCATAAATAACATTCAGTGTGAAAGAAGCCGAGAGTAAATTAGTGAGGGAAGCAAAGAGAAACGGAATGGGTGATTGAAATATTATATAATACAGCAGAATACAGAGATGGACTGAATGACAAGTGTAATAAGAGATGAACAAAGATTCATGCATAGAAAGGATAGATAGTAGATCCTGTGAACAGATGGACATAATGAGCATATATAAGAACAAATGCTAAGATTCCAAATGAAATAGGAAAACACAGCGAAATATTGATCGCGACTCACAGGAGAATAATTAGGATAAACAGTAAGCAGGACGGTAACACAGTCTTCTACTCCTCCCACTTACAGGTGGATCAACGACACCAGGCGAAGAAGCACAAGAAGTCGTCAACGTGACCGACAACTTGGGAAAGGTGGTGGCCACACGCCGACAAATCAGGAGGCGACCAACCACACTCACACCACTGGGTAAGTCACATACAATTCTTCCACCCTTTCTATTCTCTCCAACATTTTCCAATTCTCTTTTCTGAGCTGGCCTGTGCGGTCGTGGAGCTGTGATCATCGTCCTTGTCTAGATTTGCAGCTGTAACTTCCGTATTTTTTGAGTCATCTGTGTTTGTCTCTTCCCGTTGGCTTTTCCTTTGTTTCAAATCTGACTTTTCTCTCCTTTATAGCTCCTCTCATTGCTTGACATTGTGGCTCTATGTCTATACGTCTGACACTGAATATACCACCGACTGACTGACTGACTGACTGACTGACTGACTGACTGACTTATTGACTGTCTGATCAGTTCGCTCACTGACCAACAGGTGCAATGCCACGACCTCACACCTAATCGCATGCACATTCACATGGAAATGTTAGGAGTTCCGCTTCGACAAATTATTCTCCATTTCGCATTGAAATGGATCCACATGGATGAGAACCGCATGTTGTTCAATGGAGAGACACACGCAGTCAGCATGCATATAATTTGGTGGAGATGCGAATGCCCTCGGATAAATCCAACCTCACACCGACAGACTGACAATGAGCAGTGGAGAAAGACACATTGGGGAGCACGTGCACACTTCATACACATTTGTCAACACAACACTACATGCAGACAATGACATCCACTGACACACCTACTCACACTGACACAAATTCCCCCTGTATCACCAGACACACGAATCAAACTGATACACGCACGACACACATCCACGGATGTGCAGTAAGGGGGGCAGAACACACTGGACACAGCGTCACGACATGCACGCATACACACACACACACACACACACACACACGGTGAAATTATTCACATTGCCACCTTCTGGTCGATGCTTGCAACCGACTGGTGGTCACACCGAAACATCGACACTGTCTGACAGAGTCCTCTGCTTCTCTGTTTCAGGCCAGACGACAACACATGCAGAAGAATTGGTGAACGTGACAGACAAGTTCGGAAGACTGGTGGCTCGATACCGACACAGGAGGAGGCGAACAACCACACTCACACCACTGAGTAAGTCTCAGTCAATTCAGTCGATGCAGGTTTGTTTCCACATCTCTTTCAAAGAGTTCCAGTGTTCTTCCACCCAGGTTTCTTTAGAGATGTTGCGTTATGTCTCGCATTTCGTCCTGATGACTGACTGACGTGAAGATGTCCTTGTAATTTCGTCCTCCAGTTCACTTCCTCTTCTGGGTGTTGAACTTCAACTGTCGCCTATCACCAACTTTTGTGAAGGTTTCCAACTTGATTTGAAAGGTTCCTTGCACCACACATTGAGTGGTGTGAACCTACATCTGCTCCTCCTCTTCTTCTTCTTCTTCTTCTTCTTCTTCTTCTTCTTGATCTGATCTCGTGTCTACTTGGCTGCGCCTCCACTTTCTTCACATTCAAGTTAAGCCGACCTGAATTTTAGTGTGTCCATCTGGTGAAACTAACTCCATGTCGCTGTGTAAATATTCTTGTGCTGGTACACACTGCCCCCAATCACCAAATCGTTGAGTGCACAGAAGTCTGCAAACTGTTCTCCATTCTCATTCATCATTTCACTGAGTGCTTGTCGACCGATGATTGGTTCTCTTCCTGTGTTATCTGCTGCGAGTTTGGCATTCGTGTCACCCCACCCACTAGAATTTCGATGTCGCCAACTGAGGTGGAGTCTTGTCCAGTGCTGATTTCAGATGTCTGCAGAATTCCTCCTTCTTCTCTTGCTTGACCTGTATGATTTGTAGGTGCGTAGCCTAGCATTGTATGATTGTGACTTTCCTTCCTTCCTTCCTTCCTTCCTTTTGACTTGAATCCATCTTGCTGCCATGATCGTGCAGGAGGAGATTGGTTCCCACTGCACGAGAGAGAGGGAGAGAGACAGGGAGAGATAAAGGGAGGGAGAGGGAGAGGGAGAGAGTGTTTTCATCATGATAGCCACTCCAAAACTCAGTGTCCTCATGGTTGTCATCTGGGTGACAATATCGGAGTGGACTATTGACTCTCCTCTCCAGTTGACAGATTTGAGAGTCCACTTCCATTGCATCTGTTGGTTGCTCGCAGATTCCTATCAATCCTATGCCGGCCCTTCTCATCTCTTTGGCAATATGCGCATGCTTGCCAGCCAGCCAGCCAGCCAGCCAGCCAGCCAGCCAGCCAGCCAGCTTCAAACATTCTGCGGACATTCCATTTCCCCATTCTCACTCTCGCTTTCATCGAGGGAGAGAAGGCACGTCGGCTGAGTGGCTTCCCGAAGGCTTTCGCCAACTGGTGTGTTTCACCTCAAAGATTCCAGTGAGGAATAAGTTCAATTTTATGCTTGATATTCTCTTTGTGCTTTGGAGTTTGCTTAGCGGTTAGATTGGTTTTACGGGGTAGGGTTGCCAGCCCTAATGCCAGCCTTCCCTCTTTATCCGGGCTTAGCGCCAGCTAGTAACTAGTGAACTAGTTACCTAGACGAGATTGCTTTTGGTGCATAGAAGCTGTGAAACCAGTTTCGGTTTCATTTTATGCGTATCTGACCAAGGAATCGCAGTTGAACTACAGTTTTGAGTTATCACGACGATGATTCATACGAGGGTGGTTATTAACTGACTTCTTTCTTTCTGATTAGCTTACCGATAGGATTCTAGTTCACCGGAGTCTTGGTCATTATGTGTAGACCATGTCTTCTTCCTTTGTCCATAAACTGTAGTATTATGGACTGGCTAAGTGTTAGAAGTTATATTGAGTGTGCATAAATACAGGTTGGACACTTTCATCTCAGATTGCTGGGCAAATCATCATCTGCATTTATCCACGATTCGGTGTTCTACATTAATGATGCCATTCTGGACGTAGTTAGCCTTTAGTCCTGTACTTTGCCAATAGGGAAAATTAGCTAGAAACACTGACATATTATTGTTATTATATTATTATCATTTGTCCTTCAGGTTCCTAGTGGAATATAAGACTTCAGTAGCACGTCGACATTTCACTCTGTTCTCTGAAGTCTTTCGAACCTAGCTCCGTGACTGCTTAGAAGCCTTCATTTCTTTCTCACACCACACCATCTCCTCTATGTCACCCTCGTCTCGGACGCCCAACTCGTCGTTTCCCATTTAGGTTCCACTCAACGGCCTGGTGCGTGATCTCCCCAAATTGTCTTCTCAGTGTATCTCCAATCCATCTCCACTTTCTTCTGCATATCTGTTGGGCGATGGGTTGTTGGTTGGTTCGTCAGCAGGCCAGAGTTTCATGTTGCTTATTCTTATTATTCTGGCCATCTGATCTTCAGTATCAAGTGAGCGTAGGCGCGAGCTGTTGATGATGTATGTCTGTAGTTTGTTGGAAATGCTTTCCGTAACGCGCCAAGTCACTCAACCATCACATGGAAGCACTGACTTGACTGACGATAGTGTTGGAAATCCGGATCTTGTTCACGCTTTGTGCTGAGTGCAGTGATTTCAGACTGATGAAGGAAGGCCTGTCTTACTGTCTTTCCGATCCTGGCTTTGACATCTCCATCTGTGCCACCTGTACTTGAAACGATGCTGCCCTGCATAGGTAGGTGAAAGAGACTACTTCCTTCAGATTTCACCCGTTCGTGTTCATTGGTGCTTGTTGTTGCTGTTGATGTTGTTGTTGGCTGGATATCTTCATCACCTCCATCTCCAGCAGATCAAGTCTTCGTGTCTCATCCCACTCAGTCGACCTACACTCATTCTCTACATTCGATTATCATTCCAACATTTGTGTGATCGCTCAATGAGTCATACTTGTCTGAGAAGATATCTGATCACACAGTTCATACATCACAATATTTGCCATGCCATTCAGTAAAATATTCATGCAAGTTCACATGAAATAAATCTAACTGGTAGTCACCTTATGCCTTTAGTCAGAATGACAAGTTTCATGTTTCCTGTTCAAGTAATTGGTATCGATTCGAAGGTCAACCTATTTGATAAACGAAGCGAAAGGCAGGGGATCGGTGAAAAATTGATGTAGAAAGCGCAAAATCCAAAGGGGAAGAGAGTGAGAGAGACGAAGACAATGAGAAATAGGAAACCAAGAAAAGGGACTGTGCATATGAAGAAGCAACACATGTGAAGATTGCGAGAAAGGCACTAAACACGTAGTAGTTAAATGAAAATTATTGACTGTAGTTGATGGATAATATATCCAGTCCAACTAATTGGCATAGTCATTTCATATCAACATGGTAAATTAATTCGGGTGCATGTATTAGAAGATAACAGATAAGGTGATGATAACGAAACAAAATCTCGGAATTTATTTTTGAGATGAATGGCAATTTTTTCTTTTAATTTAGAAGTAGTATTCATCATGGATTGACATCAGTTTGGGAAGCATTGAAATCTGGGAGCACTGGACAGCTGTTTCGTCCTAGTATGGGACTGCTCAGCAGTGCGTACCCACGACCCGACTGGGGATCGAACTCAGGACCTTCAGGTTTCACAGTGAACGAACGCGTTAACCATTCAGCCACTGGGTCGGTTTTCAGTGGTTCACAATTTCCTACTTCTGTCAATTCACGACATAGCGAGACCATCACCCAAGGTCTTCAGTTAGCATCCACTTCACTTCCGACTGGTTGACCCCATAGGTCACGGCTTCTCATTAGAGCTTCCTGATATCCATCTGGAAGGTGCGCACTGCTGGGGAGTCCCATACTACGACGAAACAGCTGTTCTGAACTCCCAGATTTTCAATGGTTCCCCAACTGATGTCAGTACATGATGAATACTACTTCCGAAATCTCGGAATATTTATGTGTTCGCAGTGGTCAATCCATGTAGGTGTGTCAGTGAATGGTGTGTGTGTGTGTGTGTGTGTGCGGTTGTGCAGTGATAGAGGGAAATAAAATTATTGTCCCTTAGCTATTCGATAATGAAACGTGAAAATTCTTGATCAGTTTTGAAACTAAGGGTGAAAAATAAAGTATAATGATAATGATAAGAGTACAAAGAGAGATAATATTTGCATTTACACTTATCCGGGTGACTGGGAAGGAATTTACTGTAACTGTATCTGAGTTGAAGTTGAAGACCGTGAGAGGCGAAGGGAACGAACAAACATCTTCTGAATACATAAATTGGGTTTGGAAATTTCAATTGCTATGCCTTCTGCTATGCTTAGCAATCGGTGGGGCACAAACTTGCAGTATTGTGATGGGATTTTGTGAATAATAGTTTTGCCTATCTTGTGCTGAGTATCTACTAGATGGGCGCGTATTGAGCCTTGGATGGATTTCACTGTTCCTTTGCCTAACCACGCTGGACAGTGCTCAATGAAGCGATGATGGGCTTGCCGAGTTCTTCTACCTACCTAACTATCTCCATAGAAGCAGTTAAATTTATAAATACACATAGATGTGACCAGATTCGGAAGCCTATCCTTCAACTGCATCGACATCATATAGCGAGTAGTAAATTTCCAACATAGTGTGGTGGCGAAGAAGGTTTCTTGGATCAGATTTCTGAGTTTCAGTGTTAGTGTTTGTGCAGCTGCATCTCCTTCGAACGCTAAGGTTAGACACAACAGTTTCTTCAGTACTATTTAAAGGCACTTTTCTCCAACAGTCTTCATTGTTACAGTCTATACCTAATAACAAGGTTTATATCAGCCCACAATATGCGCGATACCTTTTCAGTAAAACATTCATCAAAGTTCACATGAAATAAATCTAACTGGTATTCACGTTGACTTCAGTCAGAATAATGGGTGCTTGAATCAATAATAGTCCTAATAATGGTGGTTATAATTATAATGTTGCTAGTTGATGACGTTAAGGTCGAATGATAATTAAAAGGGTTATGTAAGATCTCTAAAGCGTTTATAAGGTGCATATACCAGTTCATGTGCTCCTGTGGAGCAAGGTACATCGGCCGTAGCCAGAGATTGCTGTCAACACGTATACGAGAACATATTACGGCCTGGCTTTTTAAGGTTGAAAGGAAATGCATCGGAAGTTCTATCCATAAGCATTCAATCGATTCCAACCACTCGACCGACCCAAACAAGGATTTTAAGGTTGTCTATCGAATTAGTCCAAACACCTCACGTTTCCTCCGTGTTCAACTTTTAAAAACAGCACAGGCCTTGCGTATTCTTGAACTGCAGCCTGAACTTTGTGTGCAAAAGAAGTACGTACAGTCTTTGTCTCTACCTTGGCCTTAATTTATTTTAGTCTTGGTGCGCTTTGTCCTTTTTTCGTTTTTCCCCCCTTCCCCTTTTTGTCAGATTAATCTTTGTACTCTGATATCGTCATTATCACTCTGTTTTTTGTATTTATTTGTTCCCGGTGTTATTTCATTTGATCTTCCTAATAATCGCAACTTTTAACAAATCATTTTCAATTTACTCCAATTAACTTGTCTCACTCGTATTACCTAATCCATTGATTGTTTATTAATGTTCTAACCCCTTTTTAATCTATATGCACCTTATAAGCGATCTACAAATCTTACGCAACCCTTTGAGTTATCATTAGGCATTTACGTCATCAACTAACAACATAAGAGTTATAACCACAATTATTATCACTGTTTCAACCCCTTATTATTTAAGACAAATTACATGTGTCCTGTTCAATAATTTGGCATAGATTTGAAGGCCAACATATTTGAAAACTAAGCAAAAGGCAGAAAATCGGCGAAAACTGATATAGAAAGCACAAAACCAAAACAGAAGAAGAAGAAGAAAAGGCATGAAAGAGAAACAGCAAAACCCAACCGAAATGACAGGGTATATGAAGAAAGGAATTAATAAAATTTCAGAATGGGTACAGAAAACTCACATGGGAAAAAGTTGTTAAGGATAATAGAGAAAAAAATGCAGATAACTACTACCAAGGACCACATGATGTGAGATGATCGAGTGACGAGAGCAGGAGGAGAACGCACTCCCACTGGCACACCACCATGTCGTCAATCACACACAACCTACACATCCACACATTCATACACAGATACAAACAAAAAGCTATATGGAATGCATGAGGAGTGAGACGAGAGAGGAATTCGCGCATTTACTCGCACCACAACAGTAGGTGGATGTGATGGTGACACTGGTAAACAGGCACACTGCGGAAATGTCAAACTGCCACAATACCACAATGCCACACTGACATACTGACACACTACACATTCACTGATTGGCACACTGCCACACTGCCAAAGTACCACACTGCCACACAGACACACAGACTAAGACACCCACAGACTGGCACACACTCACATGCAAAGACACCAAGCAACACGCTGACACAGTCTTCTACTCCTCCCACTTACAGGTGGATCAACGACACCAGGCGAAGAAGCACAAGAAGTCGTCAACGTGACCGACAACTTGGGAAAGGTGGTGGCCACACGCCGACAAATCAGGAGGCGACCAACCACACTCACACCACTGGGTAAGTCACATACAATTCTTCCACCCTTTCTATTCTCTCCAACATTTTCCAATTCTCTTTTCTGAGCTGGCCTGTGCGGTCGTGGAGCTGTGATCATCGTCCTTGTCTAGATTTGCAGCTGTAACTTCCGTATTTTTTGAGTTATCTGTGTTTGTCTCTTCCCGTTGGCTTTTCCTTTGTTTCAAATCTGACTTTTCTCTCCTTTATAGCTCCTCTCATTGCTTGACATTGTGGCTCTATGTCTATACGTCTGACACTGAATATACCACCGACTGACTGACTGACTGACTGACTGACTGACTGACTGACTGACTGACTTATTGACTGTCTGATCAGTTCGCTCACTGACCAACAGGTGCAATGCCACGACCTCACACCTAATCGCATGCATATTCACATGGAAATGTTAGGAGTTCCGCTTCGACAAATTATTCTCCATTTCGCATTGAAATGGATCCACATGGATGAGAACCGCATGTTGTTCAATGGAGAGACACACGCAGTCAGCATGCATATAATTTGGTGGAGATGCGAATGCCCTCGGATAAATCCAACCTCACACCGACAGACTGACAATGAGCAGTGGAGAAAGACACATTGGGGAGCACGTGCACACTTCATACACATTTGTCAACACAACACTACATGCAGACAATGACATCCACTGACACACCTACTCACACTGACACAAATTCCCCCTGTATCACCAGACACACGAATCAAACTGATACACGCACGACACACATCCACGGATGTGCAGTAAGGGGGGCAGAACACACTGGACACAGCGTCACGACATGCACGCATACACACACACACACACACACACACACACGGTGAAATTATTCACATTGCCACCTTCTGGTCGATGCTTGCAACCGACTGGTGGTCACACCGAAACATCGACACTGTCTGACAGAGTCCTCTGCTTCTCTGTTTCAGGCCAGACGACAACACATGCAGAAGAATTGGTGAACGTGACAGACAAGTTCGGAAGACTGGTGGCTCGATACCGACACAGGAGGAGGCGAACAACCACACTCACACCACTGAGTAAGTCTCAGTGAATTCAGTCGACGCACAGTCGTTCAGTCGATTCACGTAACCGATGTGCATGTGTGTGTCGGTGTGTCTGTGTTGTGGTCGACAGTGTGGAATGGGGGAATGAGGATGATTTGAGTTTGTAAATGAGTTGTGAGTTGGTGAGTGGGAGAGTGTTTGTTGGTATGATTGGGTGAGTTTCAATCTGCACTGGTTTGTGTCTGTGTGTGAGTGTTGGTTAGTTTGTGCATGAATGTGATGTTTCGGTTGTTGTTGTTGTTGTTGTTGTTGTTGTTGAGAGTGTGATGCTGGCTTGGTGCACAGTTTCCGAACGCCATGAGCGTAGCCTTTCCACGAGACGTGTCGGTAAGTGATATGACTGTGAGTCAGGTGAGCTGATTTGTGGTTGAAGAATACCTGTGATGGAGGCGACGTTTGTGGCAGACAGGATGTGGGCGCGTGATGGTTCATGTATGTGTGTGTGGCTGATCGATTCGTTAATTGAGATGTGTGCAATGCCGATGTGTGTTGATTGGTGTGTGAGTGCACTGCGTATGCTGGCTGGACCCCACCAGTTGATCAAGTCTTCATGTCTCATCCCACTCAGTCGACCTACACTCATTCTCTACATTCGATTATCATTCCAGCATTTGTGTGATCGCTCAATGAGTCATACTTGTCTGAGAACATGTCAGGTCGCCCAGTTCACACCTCCTCTATATTGCCGTTCCACACTGTCTTGCTCTCACAGACTCTCTCAATGCCTTCTAGTTTTGGTCATTTTAATTCGTGAGTTGGTGATTATGTAGATTGAATTCGTCCGGTGATTCAGGTGAACTGCTTGTGAAACGAGGTCAGTTGTTTGTGGGTGATGGAATGAAGCTGGGTGTGCATTCATTGTACAAATGAGTTTATATCGCACGATCATGTACATGCATGGACGGACTCCCTCGTCCACCAACCAACAACGTCTACACTGACATGGCCATATTCGCCATTACGGTCTGTGTGGTCGAATGCTTGCATCACAATTAATTATGGATTCGGATTCTTAGAAACCCAACACATCCTTCCTGGCAGATACTGATATCATCATTCTGCAGATAGTTCGAAGAGTAAGTCGACATTCACACGGAATCTAACTGTCTTGGTATCTACGTTGCCTCACTGCTATCACATGAGTTGGGTGTTGTTTGGTTGGATGAAGAAAGATTGAGTGATCAATCTGCCACTCTCTCTCTCCCCATTTCTCCCTCCCCATCTACCTATCATTCTCTCCTCTCTCTCTCCACCTAAGTATATTGGAGTGGATTGGAGTGGAGTGGAGTGGAGTGGAGTGGAGTGGAGTGGAGTGGAGTGGAGTGGAGTGGAGTGGGGTGGAGTGGAGTGGAGTGGAGTGGAGTGGAGTGGAGTGGAGTGGAGTGGAGTGGTTGTCTCTCACAGCACAATGTGTTTGTCTGGTAATGCATGCATTGCAATAATCGAGTGTTTTCTAGACTACTGATCTTATGGTGGTCTGTCATTCTGTATTTATCATAATTCCTATCTTCTGCTAATTTCACTGACCCTGATCGTCTAGTATCACCTATGCACTTTACCTGACAGTCATCGCATACAATTTGGTGGATGAGATAATTTTGTTGAATGCGATCTACTGGATGCTGGAGTCGACAAAGCTTCTCTCTGAGTGAGTTTGTGGGTATAAGTGGCAGCTTGATTCTCAGCTTGTTGAGAATCCTACTTGGAGTTTCCGATCTTCCTTCCTTATATGGTAAAACAATAGAGACTTTAGTTAATTTCCACTCGTGTTGTCGCTATTATTCCTATTCCTATTCCTATTCCTATTCCTATTCCTATTCCTATTCGCATTCACATTCACATTCACATTCACATTCCTATTCGTAGCCCTTTCATTATTTTCTTTGTTATGTGTTCGCACAAATTTCTAAATCAATGGTCGAGGATAAGCATGAATTATTGACGCTTGTTTTGTGTGTTTCAGTTCCTTGTTTCAGTCCTCACAATGACTAGTGAGTGTTTTAGCGCTGTCATTCAGACATTTGACTAAAGCCACCTCGACTGACATTCATTGAGATGATCTGAAGTCTAGATACCTGTTAGAATGTGTTGGTCTCCTGTAGACAGAGGTATCCAAATCACCATCTCTCCTCTGTTTTATTCCCCAATCCAACATAGCTTACTCTCCTCCCTCATAATCTACCTCACAAGTGAATTGGATTGCATCTACTAATAAGTTAATATGTGTGTGAGGAAACTGTCGATATGTTGTGATTTGAGCACAGTGAATGTGTCATCTACACATTGCTACCATATATCTTAGGTGAAGGATTGAGCGTTCGGAAGCCATCTTTTCCCAACCATCCAGAAATGTATCAGCTAGCATAGGGGATATTGGTGATGCTATTGCTACACCTACTACTTGTCGACATATTTATTTCCTCCTGAAACTCAAAGTCTGTGGCGGTGAGGTACAACTAGACCCCTTTTACGATTTCATCAACCGATATCTTAGTTGTATGCGCAATTTCCGAGTCATTCGCTTGTCGATTTCCGACTGCCTCCAGTGGCATACAGATCGCTATGAAGACTTGTCACATTGAAGATAACCATTTCCTCATCCTTTTCTACACATAGGTCATTATGTCTCACCTTGAAATCGTAAGAATAGACTAGTCTACAATGTGGACGGTTCCCAACATAATAGGACATGATATTGATGCTAAGTACTTTGATGGTTCATATGTTGGCGTACTTCTGAAGTCAACCATCGGTCTGATGAGATCATCTGATTTGTGAAGCTTGATGGTTGTGTGAATTCTGTTGGGATTATTGGTTTTCGGCATTAAATTGAAGCAATGAGAGTGAGAAAGGAGATGTCTTCAGTTGGCCTATCCGATCGGTTGTAGACTTCTTAATTTTATTCATGACAGTTTCCATTGGTAATTTGATCTCTTCACATGGTCGGTCCTGTTGGGATATGCTCGTTAGATTATCGTAATATGGGAGGGAATCCAGCTAAATATAGAATGACAGACGCCCATAACACCGATCAAGTAGAAAGCACTCGACCATGATCATTATTACTCGCGTCATTATCTTTTTTGTAATGATTATTACTACGTTCAGTATCATTATTATTATTATTATTATTATTTTGATGATTATTGGAAAGGATGTTGCTTAGTTTGGTGGAAAAGACTCCTTCCTTCAGGTTTCTACCGTTGATGGTGATTGATGCCTGTTGTTGTTGTTATTTTTGTTGGTTGGGTATCTTCATCACCTCCATCTTCTCTGCGTTCACCTGGAGGAGGTCGCGTCTTCGCTGCCTGTTCTGCCAACTTATTAGTTTTCGCCTGTACATCTTCAGGGTTGTGCGACATCAGACATTAATCGTCATCGGTGAAATCCAAATCTTCTAGGGTCTTTTTATCCGTCAAACAGCGTGTCTTCATCTTCCAGCTCCTCACGGTTGTCTGTTGCATAATCTAGTCCAGTCGACCAAAAT
Source organism: Heterobilharzia americana (assembly GCA_944470555.2). NCBI lineage: Eukaryota > Metazoa > Platyhelminthes > Trematoda > Strigeidida > Schistosomatidae > Heterobilharzia > Heterobilharzia americana. The sequence goes on along the minus strand of OX104129.1, from coordinate 55,387,060 downwards.
CAGTAAGATCACCGGTTATAGTAGGCAACCTAGTCTAGTCTTACGCCTGTCTTCACTTAACTTCGAAGGCGTCACTCAGCATTCCATTGTGGCTCACTCGACATGTGCTCTGTTCTGTGATGATGCATAGCGTGTCAATGTCATCCTCACATGATTTGTTTTTGCTGAAGCCAACCAGCCTGTTCCGGTTGAAATTTTCAATGCAGAGCATTATTCAGTCTCCCTCTTCAGGATGATATGGCTTATTATTTTGCTGGGGGTGGATAGGAGCATGCTTCCTCGCCAGTTATTGCAAAGATTGGGTCGCCCTTCTTTGGGAGTTTGACAAGGTAGTCATTCTTCCAGTGAATCGGTAGGCACCCTTCCATCCATCCCTTCAACCATCATCCATACATCCATCCATCCATCCATCCATCCATACATCCATCCATACATCCATCCGTCCATCCATACATCCATCCATACATCCATCCATCCATCCATCCATCAATCCATCCATCCATCCATCCATCCATACATCCATCCATCCATCCGTCCATCCATCCATCATCCATCCATCCATCCAGTCATTGATCAATTAATTCATTCATTTAAACATTGATTCATTCCTTCATTCAACCGTCGATTGATTGATTCATTCACTCATTAATTTATTATTTCATCCATTTATTCACTCACTCCTTCATTTAATGATTCATTCATTCCTTGCAAGCCTTCTGCATCAGTGGAGTGAGCATTTCGACTGTTGTCTCTGCATAAGTTTCCAGTGCTTCTGACGGGATTCCATCTAGTCCTCCTGTTCTCCTGGATTCCAGCAACTCTCTGGCGTTCACGACTTCACTTCGGCTTTTGTTGGAGTGCTTGTGTTCACTGGTAGTTCTGTGAATGGACTGCAGGTGGTATTTCTGGACACGTTGCAGGTGGTGGTTGATTCATGAGTTTTTTGAAGTGGTCAGCCGATTGTTTCCTTTGTTTCTCCTTTGCCGTCACTAGGTTTCCTTCACTATCCTATCTTTCATTGCTTTCATCTGTGTTGATCTCTTCCCAGACAGTAACCTGGTTATTCGATGTAATGTTGTCAGGTCGCTCGTACATGCAGCCTGTTTAGAATGCTGTCTGAGGTGCATCTCAGATACTGACAGTCAACGAGGCGGGCAGTCATAAGCGGGAAGTCATAAAACACTCATAAATAACATTCAGTGTGAAAGAAGCCGAGAGTAAATTAGTGAGGGAAGCAAAGAGAAACGGAATGGGTGATTGACACATTATATAATACAGCAGAATACAGAGATGGACTGAATGACAAGTGTAATAAGAGATGAACAAAGATTCATGCATAGAAAGGATAGATAGTAGATCCTGTGAACAGATGGACATAATGAGCATATATAAGAACAAATGCTAAGATTCCAAATGAAATAGGAAAACACAGCGAAATATTGATCGCGACTCACAGGAGAATAATTAGGATAAACAGTAAGCAAGACGGTAACACAGTCTTCTACTCCTCCCACTTACAGGTGGATCAACGACACCAGGCGAAGAAGCACAAGAAGTCGTCAACGTGACCGACAACTTGGGAAAGGTGGTGGCCACACGCCGACAAATCAGGAGGCGACCAACCACACTCACACCACTGGGTAAGTCACATACAATTCTTCCACCCTTTCTATTCTCTCCAACATTTTCCAATTCTCTTTTCTGAGCTGGCCTGTGCGGTCGTGGAGCTGTGATCATCGTCCTTGTCTAGATTTGCAGCTGTAACTTCCGTATTTTTTGAGTCATCTGTGTTTGTCTCTTCCCGTTGGCTTTTCCTTTGTTTCAAATCTGACTTTTCTCTCCTTTATAGCTCCTCTCATTGCTTGACATTGTGGCTCTATGTCTATACGTCTGACACTGAATATACCACCGACTGACTGACTGACTGACTGACTGACTGACTGATATTGACTGTCTGATCAGTTCGCTCACTGACCAACAGGTGCAATGCCACGACCTCACACCTAATCGCATGCACATTCACATGGAAATGTTAGGAGTTCCGCTTCGACAAATTATTCTCCATTTCGCATTGAAATGGATCCACATGGATGAGAACCGCATGTTGTTCAATGGAGAGACACACGCAGTCAGCATGCATATAATTTGGTGGAGATGCGAATGCCCTCGGATAAATCCAACCTCACACCGACAGACTGACAATGAGCAGTGGAGAAAGACACATTGGGGAGCACGTGCACACTTCATACACATTTGTCAACACAACACTACATGCAGACAATGACATCCACTGACACACCTACTCACACTGACACAAATTCCCCCTGTATCACCAGACACACGAATCAAACTGATACACGCACGACACACATCCACGGATGTGCAGTAAGGGGGGCAGAACACACTGGACACAGCGTCACGACATGCACGCATACACACACACACACACACACACACACACGGTGAAATTATTCACATTGCCACCTTCTGGTCGATGCTTGCAACCGACTGGTGGTCACACCGAAACATCGACACTGTCTGACAGAGTCCTCTGCTTCTCTGTTTCAGGCCAGACGACAACACATGCAGAAGAATTGGTGAACGTGACAGACAAGTTCGGAAGACTGGTGGCTCGATACCGACACAGGAGGAGGCGAACAACCACACTCACACCACTGAGTAAGTCTCAGTCAATTCAGTCGATGCAGGTTTGTTTCCACATCTCTTTCAAAGAGTTCCAGTGTTCTTCCACCCAGGTTTCTTTAGAGATGTTGCGTTATGTCTCGCATTTCGTCCTGATGACTGACTGACGTGAAGATGTCCTTGTAATTTCGTCCTCCAGTTCACTTCCTCTTCTGGGTGTTGAACTTCAACTGTCGCCTATCACCAACTTTTGTGAAGGTTTCCAACTTGATTTGAAAGGTTCCTTGCACCACACATTGAGTGGTGTGAACCTACATCTGCTCCTCTTCTTCTTCTTCTTCTTCTTCTTCTTCTTCTTCTTGATCTGATCTCGTGTCTACTTGGCTGCGCCTCCACTTTCTTCACATTCAAGTTAAGCCGACCTGAATTTTAGTGTGTCCATCTGGTGAAACTAACTCCATGTCGCTGTGTAAATATTCTTGTGCTGGTACACACTGCCCCCAATCACCAAATCGTTGAGTGCACAGAAGTCTGCAAACTGTTCTCCATTCTCATTCATCATTTCACTGAGTGCTTGTCGACCGATGATTGGTTCTCTTCCTGTGTTATCTGCTGCGAGTTTGGCATTCGTGTCACCCCACCCACTAGAATTTCGATGTCGCCAACTGAGGTGGAGTCTTGTCCAGTGCTGATTTCAGATGTCTGCAGAATTCCTCCTTCTTCTCTTGCTTGACCTGTATGATTTGTAGGTGCGTAGCCTAGCATTGTATGATTGTGACTTTCCTTCCTTCCTTCCTTCCTTCCTTTTGACTTGAATCCATCTTGCTGCCATGATCGTGCAGGAGGAGATTGGTTCCCACTGCACGAGAGAGAGGGAGAGAGACAGGGAGAGATAAAGGGAGGGAGAGGGAGAGGGAGAGAGTGTTTTCATCATGATAGCCGCTCCAAAACTCAGTGTCCTCATGGTTGTCATCTGGGTGACAATATCGGAGTGGACTATTGACTCTCCTCTCCAGTTGACAGATTTGAGAGTCCACTTCCATTGCATCTGTTGGTTGCTCGCAGATTCCTATCAATCCTATGCTACCCCTTCTCATCTCTTTGGCAATATGCGCATGCTTGCCAGCCAGCCAGCCAGCCAGCCAGCCAGCCAGCCAGCCAGCCAGCCAGCCAGCCAGCCAGCCAGCCAGCCAGCCAGCCAGCCAGCCAGCCAGCCAGCCAGCCAGCCAGCTTCAAACATTCTGCGGACATTCCATTTCCCCATTCTCACTCTCGCTTTCATCGAGGGAGAGAAGGCACGTCGGCTGAGTGGCTTCCCGAAGGCTTTCGCCAACTGGTGTGTTTCACCTCAAAGATTCCAGTGAGGAATAAGTTCAATTTTATGCTTGATATTCTCTTTGTGCTTTGGAGTTTGCTTAGCGGTTAGATTGGTTTTACGGGGTAGGGTTGCCAGCCCTAATGCCAGCCTTCCCTCTTTATCCGGGCTTAGCGCCAGCTAGTAACTAGTGAACTAGTTACCTAGACGAGATTGCTTTTGGTGCATAGAAGCTGTGAAACCAGTTTCGGTTTCATTTTATGCGTATCTGACCAAGGAATCGCAGTTGAACTACAGTTTTGAGTTATCACGACGATGATTCATACGAGGGTGGTTATTAACTGACTTCTTTCTTTCTGATTAGCTTACCGATAGGATTCTAGTTCACCGGAGTCTTGGTCATTATGTGTAGACCATGTCTTCTTCCTTTGTCCATAAACTGTAGTATTATGGACTGGCTAAGTGTTAGAAGTTATATTGAGTGTGCATAAATACAGGTTGGACACTTTCATCTCAGATTGCTGGGCAAATCATCATCTGCATTTATCCACGATTCGGTGTTCTACATTAATGATGCCATTCTGGACGTAGTTAGCCTTTAGTCCTGTACTTTGCCAATAGGGAAAATTAGCTAGAAACACTGACATATTATTGTTATTATATTATTATCATTTGTCCTTCAGGTTCCTAGTGGAATATAAGACTTCAGTAGCACGTCGACATTTCACTCTGTTCTCTGAAGTCTTTCGAACCTAGCTCCGTGACTGCTTAGAAGCCTTCATTTCTTTCTCACACCACACCATCTCCTCTATGTCACCCTCGTCTCGGACACCCAACTCGTCGTTTCCCATTTAGGTTCCACTCAACGGCCTGGTGCGTGATCTCCCCAAATTGTCTTCTCAGTGTATCTCCAATCCATCTCCACTTTCTTCTGCATATCTGTTGGGCGATGGGTTGTTGGTTGGTTCGTCAGCAGGCCAGAGTTTCATGTTGCTTATTCTTATTATTCTGGCCATCTGATCTTCAGTATCAAGTGAGCGTAGGCGCGAGCTGTTGATGATGTATGTCTGTAGTTTGTTGGAAATGCTTTCCGTAACGCGCCAAGTCACTCAACCATCACATGGAAGCACTGACTTGACTGACGATAGTGTTGGAAATCCGGATCTTGTTCACGCTTTGTGCTGAGTGCAGTGATTTCAGACTGATGAAGGAAGGCCTGTCTTACTGTCTTTCCGATCCTGGCTTTGACATCTCCATCTGTGCCACCTGTACTTGAAACGATGCTGCCCTGCATAGGTAGGTGAAAGAGACTACTTCCTTCAGATTTCACCCGTTCGTGTTCATTGGTGCTTGTTGTTGCTGTTGATGTTGTTGTTGGCTGGATATCTTCATCACCTCCATCTCCAGCAGATCAAGTCTTCGTGTCTCATCCCACTCAGTCGACCTACACTCATTCTCTACATTCGATTATCATTCCAACATTTGTGTGATCGCTCAATGAGTCATACTTGTCTGAGAAGATATCTGATCACACAGTTCATACATCACAATATTTGCCATGCCATTCAGTAAAATATTCATGCAAGTTCACATGAAATAAATCTAACTGGTAGTCACCTTATGCCTTTAGTCAGAATGACAAGTTTCATGTTTCCTGTTCAAGTAATTGGTATCGATTCGAAGGTCAACCTATTTGATAAACGAAGCGAAAGGCAGGGGATCGGTGAAAAATTGATGTAGAAAGCGCAAAATCCAAAGGGGAAGAGAGTGAGAGAGACGAAGACAATGAGAAATAGGAAACCAAGAAAGGGACTGTGCATATGAAGAAGCAACACATGTGAAGATTGCGAGAAAGGCACTAAACACGTAGTAGTTAAATGAAAATTATTGACTGTAGTTGATGGATAATATATCCAGTCCAACTAATTGGCATAGTCATTTCATATCAACGTGGTAAATTAATTCGGGTGCATGTATTAGAAGATAACAGATAAGGTGATGATAACGAAACAAAATCTCGGAATTTATTTTTGAGATGAATGGCAATTTTTTCTTTTAATTTAGAAGTAGTATTCATCATGGATTGACATCAGTTTGGGAAGCATTGAAATCTGGGAGCACTGGACAGCTGTTTCGTCCTAGTATGGGACTGCTCAGCAGTGCGTACCCACGACCCGACTGGGGATCGAACTCAGGACCTTCAGGTTTCACAGTGAACGAACGCGTTAACCATTCAGCCACTGGGTCGGTTTTCAGTGGTTCACAATTTCCTACTTCTGTCAATTCACGACATAGCGAGACCATCACCCAAGGTCTTCAGTTAGCATCCACTTCACTTCCGACTGGTTGACCCCATAGGTCACGGCTTCTCATTAGAGCTTCCTGATATCCATCTGGAAGGTGCGCACTGCTGGGGAGTCCCATACTACGACGAAACAGCTGTTCTGAACTCCCAGATTTTCAATGGTTCCCCAACTGATGTCAGTACATGATGAATACTACTTCCGAAATCTCGGAATATTTATGTGTTCGCAGTGGTCAATCCATGTAGGTGTGTCAGTGAATGGTGTGTGTGTGTGTGTGTGTGTGTGCGGTTGTGCAGTGATAGAGGGAAATAAAATTATTGTCCCTTAGCTATTCGATAATGAAACGTGAAAATTCTTGATCAGTTTTGAAACTAAGGGTGAAAAATAAAGTATAATGATAATGATAAGAGTACAAAGAGAGATAATATTTGCATTTACACTTATCCGGGTGACTGGGAAGGAATTTACTGTAACTGTATCTGAGTTGAAGTTGAAGACCGTGAGAGGCGAAGGGAACGAACAAACATCTTCTGAATACATAAATTGGGTTTGGAAATTTCAATTGCTATGCCTTCTGCTATGCTTAGCAATCGGTGGGGCACAAACTTGCAGTATTGTGATGGGATTTTGTGAATAATAGTTTTGCCTATCTTGTGCTGAGTATCTACTAGATGGGCGCGTATTGAGCCTTGGATGGATTTCACTGTTCCTTTGCCTAACCACGCTGGACAGTGCTCAATGAAGCGATGATGGGCTTGCCGAGTTCTTCTACCTACCTAACTATCTCCATAGAAGCAGTTAAATTTATAAATACACATAGATGTGACCAGATTCGGAAGCCTATCCTTCAACTGCATCGACATCATATAGCGAGTAGTAAATTTCCAACATAGTGTGGTGGCGAAGAAGGTTTCTTGGATCAGATTTCTGAGTTTCAGTGTTAGTGTTTGTGCAGCTGCATCTCCTTCGAACGCTAAGGTTAGACACAACAGTTTCTTCAGTACTATTTAAAGGCACTTTTCTCCAACAGTCTTCATTGTTACAGTCTATACCTAATAACAAGGTTTATATCAGCCCACAATATGCGCGATACCTTTTCAGTAAAACATTCATCAAAGTTCACATGAAATAAATCTAACTGGTATTCACGTTGACTTCAGTCAGAATAATGGGGGCTTGAATCAATAATAATAATAATAATTATAATCCTAATAACGGTGGTTATAATTATAATGTTGCTAGTTGATGACGTTAAGGTCGAATGATAATTAAAAGGGTTATGTAAGATCTCTAAAGCGTTTATAAGGTGCATATACCAGTTCATGTGCTCCTGTGGAGCAAGGTACATCGGCCGTAGCCAGAGATTGCTGTCAACACGTATACGAGAACATATTACGGCCTGGCTTTTTAAGGTTGAAAGGAAATGCATCGGAAGTTCTATCCATAAGCATTCAATCGATTCCAACCACTCGACCGACCCAAACTAGGATTTTAAGGTTGTCTATCGAATTAGTCCAAACACCTCACGTTTCCTCCGTGTTCAACTTTTAAAAACAGCACAGGCCTTGCGTATTCTTGAACTGCAGCCTGAACTTTGTGTGCAAAAGAAGTACGTACAGTCTTTGTCTCTACCTTGGCCTTAATTTATTTTAGTCTTGGTGCGCTTTGTCCTTTTTTCGTTTTTCCCCCCTTCCCCTTTTTGTCAGATTAATCTTTGTACTCTGATATCGTCATTATCACTCTGTTTTTTGTATTTATTTGTTCCCGGTGTTATTTCATTTGATCTTCCTAATAATCGCAACTTTTAACAAATCATTTTCAATTTACTCCAATTAACTTGTCTCACTCGTATTACCTAATCCATTGATTGTTTATTAATGTTCTAACCCCTTTTTAATCTATATGCACCTTATAAGCGATCTACAAATCTTACGCAACCCTTTGAGTTATCATTAGGCATTTACGTCATCAACTAACAACATAAGAGTTATAACCACAATTATTATCACTGTTTCAACCCCTTATTATTTAAGACAAATTACATGTGTCCTGTTCAATAATTTGGCATAGATTTGAAGGCCAACATATTTGAAAACTAAGCAAAAGGCAGAAAATCGGCGAAAACTGATATAGAAAGCACAAAACCAAAACAGAAGAAGAAGAAGAAAAGGCATGAAAGAGAAACAGCAAAACCCAACCGAAATGACAGGGTATATGAAGAAAGGAATTAATAAAATTTCAGAATGGGTACAGAAAACTCACATGGGAAAAAGTTGTTAAGGATAATAGAGAAAAAAATGCAGATAACTACTACCAAGGACCACATGATGTGAGATGATCGAGTGACGAGAGCAGGAGGAGAACGCACTCCCACTGGCACACCACCATGTCGTCAATCACACACAACCTACACATCCACACATTCATACACAGATACAAACAAAAAGCTATATGGAATGCATGAGGAGTGAGACGAGAGAGGAATTCGCGCATTTACTCGCACCACAACAGTAGGTGGATGTGATGGTGACACTGGTAAACAGGCACACTGCGGAAATGTCAAACTGCCACAATACCACAATGCCACACTGACATACTGACACACTACACATTCACTGATTGGCACACTGCCACACTGCCAAAGTACCACACTGCCACACAGACACACAGACTAAGACACCCACAGACTGGCACACACTCACATGCAAGGACACCAAGCAACACGCTGACACAGTCTTCTACTCCTCCCACTTACAGGTGGATCAACGACACCAGGCGAAGAAGCACAAGAAGTCGTCAACGTGACCGACAACTTGGGAAAGGTGGTGGCCACACGCCGACAAATCAGGAGGCGACCAACCACACTCACACCACTGGGTAAGTCACATACAATTCTTCCACCCTTTCTATTCTCTCCAACATTTTCCAATTCTCTTTTCTGAGCTGGCCTGTGCGGTCGTGGAGCTGTGATCATCGTCCTTGTCTAGATTTGCAGCTGTAACTTCCGTATTTTTTGAGTTATCTGTGTTTGTCTCTTCCCGTTGGCTTTTCCTTTGTTTCAAATCTGACTTTTCTCTCCTTTATAGCTCCTCTCATTGCTTGACATTGTGGCTCTATGTCTATACGTCTGACACTGAATATACCACCGACTGACTGACTGACTGACTGACTGACTTATTGACTGTCTGATCAGTTCGCTCACTGACCAACAGGTGCAATGCCACGACCTCACACCTAATCGCATGCATATTCACATGGAAATGTTAGGAGTTCCGCTTCGACAAATTATTCTCCATTTCGCATTGAAATGGATCCACATGGATGAGAACCGCATGTTGTTCAATGGAGAGACACACGCAGTCAGCATGCATATAATTTGGTGGAGATGCGAATGCCCTCGGATAAATCCAACCTCACACCGACAGACTGACAATGAGCAGTGGAGAAAGACACATTGGGGAGCACGTGCACACTTCATACACATTTGTCAACACAACACTACATGCAGACAATGACATCCACTGACACACCTACTCACACTGACACAAATTCCCCCTGTATCACCAGACACACGAATCAAACTGATACACGCACGACACACATCCACGGATGTGCAGTAAGGGGGGCAGAACACACTGGACACAGCGTCACGACATGCACGCATACACACACACACACACACACACACACGGTGAAATTATTCACATTGCCACCTTCTGGTCGATGCTTGCAACCGACTGGTGGTCACACCGAAACATCGACACTGTCTGACAGAGTCCTCTGCTTCTCTGTTTCAGGCCAGACGACAACACATGCAGAAGAATTGGTGAACGTGACAGACAAGTTCGGAAGACTGGTGGCTCGATACCGACACAGGAGGAGGCGAACAACCACACTCACACCACTGAGTAAGTCTCAGTGAATTCAGTCGACGCACAGTCGTTCAGTCGATTCACGTAACCGATGTGCATGTGTGTGTCGGTGTGTCTGTGTTGTGGTCGACAGTGTGGAATGGGGGAATGAGGATGATTTGAGTTTGTAAATGAGTTGTGAGTTGGTGAGTGGGAGAGTGTTTGTTGGTATGATTGGGTGAGTTTCAATCTGCACTGGTTTGTGTCTGTGTGTGAGTGTTGGTTAGTTTGTGCATGAATGTGATGTTTCGGTTGTTGTTGTTGTTGTTGTTGTTGTTGTTGAGAGTGTGATGCTGGCTTGGTGCACAGTTTCCGAACGCCATGAGCGTAGCCTTTCCACGAGACGTGTCGGTAAGTGATATGACTGTGAGTCAGGTGAGCTGATTTGTGGTTGAAGAATACCTGTGATGGAGGCGACGTTTGTGGCAGACAGGATGTGGGCGCGTGATGGTTCATGTTTGTGTGTGTGCGGTTAATCGGTAGAGCTGACTGGTTGACCCTATAGGTCACGGCTTCTCATTAGAGCTTCCTGATATCCATCTGGAAGGTGCGCACTGCTGAGGAGTCCCATACTAGGTCGAAACAGATATTCTGTACTCACACCGGTTCACAGAGCCTAGCTGTCGCACACAAACACACACACGCACACACACACACACACACACGGATGCACAGGGACACACGCCACCAGCAGCACACTGAAACACACAAACACAGGCATCACGATCCACCTTCACCTTGACACTGACTTCTGCTTGTCCCTTGCAGATGGAAGCACGACACCGGGAGAAGAACTCTTCAACGTGACCAACACGTTGGGAAGGGTGGTGGCTGGACGCCGACGCCGACGCCAACTTAACACATGGCGACCAATCACTCTCCAAGCACTGGGTAAGTCCAACTAGCCAACTGTTTGCCTACACACTGCCCGCAGTTATGCAGGCGGCGACAATATGCCTGCTTGTCTCACAGCTAGTGTGCATCTCGAAATGCCGTCGACTGACTGGCTGACTGACTGACTGGCAGCTGACTGACAGCTGACTGATTGACTGACTGACTGACTGATGAATTTCATTCAGGTTTTGTGGAAGGGTGGTAGTCAACAGTGGGTTGGAGATTTGCATGGAGACCTGAATCACCTGGTCAATGAGCTTGTAGTAGTGTCAATGAGAGTAGTGCAGTTAGTGGTCAGGGGCGAATATATTATTGCTCCCAATCATACCAATGTAATAAACAACTGACCGTCATTGTCATATCACCTCATATTCATTATCTTTATTGCTAGTAAGATTGTGCAAATCTCCGGTATGCGTGTTGCCTCACTGCTATCACATGTGTTGGGTGTTGTTTGGTTGGATGAAGAAAGATTGAGTGATGAATCTGCCACTCTCTCTCTCCCCATTTCTCCCTACCCATCTCTCTCTCATTCTCCCTCCATCTTTCTCTCTTTCTCTCTTTCTCTCTCTCTCTCTCCCTCTCCACCTAAGTATATTGGAGTGGAGTGGAGTGGAGTGGAGTGGAGTGTTTGTCTCTCACAGCACAATGTGTTTGTCTGGTAATGCATGCATTGCAATAATCGAGTGTTTTCTAGACTTCTGATCTTATGGTGGTCTGTCATTCTGTATTTATCATAATTCCTATCTTCTGCTAATTTCACTGACCCTGATCGTCTAGTATCACCTATGCACTTTACCTGACAGTCATCGCATACAATTTGGTGGATGAGATAATTTTGTTGAATGCGATCTACTGGATGCTGGAGTCGACAAAGCTTCTCTCTGAGTGAGTTTGTGGGTATAAGTGGCAGCTTGATTCTCAGCTTGTTGGGAATCCTACTTGGAGTTTCCGATCTTCCTTCCTTATATGGTAAAACAATAGAGACTTTAGTTAATTTCCACTCGTGTTGTCGCTATTATTCCTATTCCTATTCCTATTCCTATTCCTATTCGCATTCACATTCCTATTCGCATTCACATTCACATTCACATTCACATTCCTATTCGTAGCCCTTTCATTATTTTCTTTGTTATGTGTTCGCACAAATTTCTAAATCAATGGTCGAGGATAAGCATGAATTATTGACGCTTGTTTTGTGTGTTTCAGTTCCTTGTTTCAGTCCTCACAATGACTAGTGAGTGTTTTAGCGCTGTCATTCAGACATTTGACTAAAGCCACCTCGACTGACATTCATTGAGATGATCTGAAGTCTAGATACCTGTTAGAATGTGTTGGTCTCCTGTAGACAGAGGTATCCAAATCACCATCTCTCCTCTGTTTTATTCCCCAATCCAACATAGCTTACTCTCCTCCCTCATAATCTACCTCACAAGTGAATTGGATTGCATCTACTAATAAGTTAATATGTGTGTGAGGAAACTGTCGATATGTTGTGATTTGAGCACAGTGAATGTGTCATCTACACATTGCTACCATATATCTTAGGTGAAGGATTGAGCGTTCGGAAGCCATCTTTTCCCAACCATCCAGAAATGTATCAGCTAGCATAGGGGATATTGGTGATGCTATTGCTACACCTACTACTTGTCGACATATTTATTTCCTCCTGAAACTCAAAGTCTGTGGCGGTGAGGTACAACTAGACCCTTTTTACGATTTCATCAACCGATATCTTAGTTGTATGCGCAATTTCCGAGTCATTCGCTTGTCGATTTCTGACTGCCTCCAGTGTCATACAGATCGCTATGAAGACTTGTCACATTGAAGATAACCATTTCCTCATCCTTTTCTACACATAGGTCATTATGTCTCACCTTGAAATCGTAAGAATAGACTAGTCTACAATGTGGACGGTTCCCAACATAATAGGACATGATATTGATGCTAAGTACTTTGATGGTTCATATGTTGGCGTACTTCTGAAGTCAACCATCGGTCTGATGAGATCATCTGATTTGTGAAGCTTGATGGTTGTGTGAATTCTGTTGGGATTATTGGCTTTCGGCATTAAATTGAAGCAATGAGAGTGAGAAAGGAGATGTCTTCAGTTGGCCTATCCGATCGGTTGTAGACTTCTTAATTTTATTCATGACAGTTTCCATTGGTAATTTGATCTCTTCACATGGTCGGTCCTGTTGGGATATGCTCGTTAGATTATCGTAATATGGGAGGGAATCCAGCTAAATATAGAATGACAGACGCCCATAACACCGATCATGTAGAAAGCACTCGACCATGATCACTGTTACTCTCGTAATGATCGTTATTATTATTATTAAGATTATTTTCGTTATTGTTATTATTTTATTATTAACATGATTTTTATTATTTTATTCATCATGTTCATCATTATCACCATCGTCACTACCATTCATTCGCACTCTATTCTTTCCTACTTTTCACTACTATATTCCAGTAAAATTGACACACATTCCCAACTCATGTGCCAACTTGTTCTAGTAAAATTACACAATGAGAAAAATGAAAACTGTCACCTTTCTATCTCGCATTTACATTCACCTACTTTTCATATAAATAAATAAAATGTATTAACCAATAAAGAATATGATATGAGAAAGCACGCATAAACACACGCTAAGCAGACAAAAGGCGACATCAATTTCACATGTAACGATTAGAAATGATAAAGAAAGATGAAGACAAAACGAAGGGGATTGAACAAGTGGATTAGGTACAGGCCTTTCGATTCGGTTACCAGTCTCTAGTATGGTAAATTGTGATACTTCCCAGAAAGAGCAGGGAAGAGATTTCCGTGTGAAAAGTTCGAATAATATTGTCTAAACACGCTGTGACTTACTCAAATACAAATCATACCTAATAACAAGGTTTATATCAGCCCACAATATGCGCGATACCTTTTCAGTAAAACATTCATCAAAGTTCACATGAAATAAATCTAACTGGTATTCACGTTGACTTCAGTCAGAATAATGGGGGCTTGAATCAATAATAGTCCTAATAATGGTGGTTATAATTATAATGTTGCTAGGTGATGACGTTAAGGTCGAATGATAATTAAAAGGGTTATGTAAGATCTCTAAAGCGTTTATAAGGTGCATATACCAGTTCATGTGCTCCTGTGGAGCAAGGTACATCGGCCGTAGCCAGAGATTGCTGTCAACACGTATACGAGAACATATTACGGCCTGGCTTTTTAAGGTTGAAAGGAAATGCATCGGAAGTTCTATCCATAAGCATTCAATCGATTCCAACCACTCGACCGACCCAAACAAGGATTTTAAGGTTGTCTATCGAATTAGTCCAAACACCTCACGTTTCCTCCGTGTTCAACTTTTAAAAACAGCACAGGCCTTGCGTATTCTTGAACTGCAGCCTGAACTTTGTGTGCAAAAGAAGTACGTACAGTCTTTGTCTCTACCTTGGCCTTAATTTATTTTAGTCTTGGTGCGCTTTGTCCTTTTTTCGTTTTTCCCCCCTTCCCCTTTTTGTCAGATTAATCTTTGTACTCTGATATCGTCATTATCACTCTGTTTTTTGTATTTATTTGTTCCCGGTGTTATTTCATTTGATCTTCCTAATAATCGCAACTTTTAACAAATCATTTTCAATTTACTCCAATTAACTTGTCTCACTCGTATTACCTAATCCATTGATTGTTTATTAATGTTCTAACCCCTTTTTAATCTATATGCACCTTATAAGCGATCTACAAATCTTACGCAACCCTTTGAGTTATCATTAGGCATTTACGTCATCAACTAACAACATAAGAGTTATAACCACAATTATTATCACTGTTTCAACCCCTTATTATTTAAGACAAATTACATGTGTCCTGTTCAATAATTTGGCATAGATTTGAAGGCCAACATATTTGAAAACTAAGCAAAAGGCAGAAAATCGGCGAAAACTGATATAGAAAGCACAAAACCAAAACAGAAGAAGAAGAAGAAAAGGCATGAAAGAGAAACAGCAAAACCCAACCGAAATGACAGGGTATATGAAGAAAGGAATTAATAAAATTTCAGAATGGGTACAGAAAACTCACATGGGAAAAAGTTGTTAAGGATAATAGAGAAAAAAATGCAGATAACTACTACCAAGGACCACATGATGTGAGATGATCGAGTGACGAGAGCAGGAGGAGAACGCACTCCCACTGGCACACCACCATGTCGTCAATCACACACAACCTACACATCCACACATTCATACACAGATACAAACAAAAAGCTATATGGAATGCATGAGGAGTGAGACGAGAGAGGAATTCGCGCATTTACTCGCACCACAACAGTAGGTGGATGTGATGGTGACACTGGTAAACAGGCACACTGCGGAAATGTCAAACTGCCACAATACCACAATGCCACACTGACATACTGACACACTACACATTCACTGATTGGCACACTGCCACACTGCCAAAGTACCACACTGCCACACAGACACACAGACTAAGACACCCACAGACTGGCACACACTCACATGCAAGGACACCAAGCAACACGCTGACACAGTCTTCTACTCCTCCCACTTACAGGTGGATCAACGACACCAGGCGAAGAAGCACAAGAAGTCGTCAACGTGACCGACAACTTGGGAAAGGTGGTGGCCACACGCCGACAAATCAGGAGGCGACCAACCACACTCACACCACTGGGTAAGTCACATACAATTCTTCCACCCTTTCTATTCTCTCCAACATTTTCCAATTCTCTTTTCTGAGCTGGCCTGTGCGGTCGTGGAGCTGTGATCATCGTCCTTGTCTAGATTTGCAGCTGTAACTTCCGTATTTTTTGAGTTATCTGTGTTTGTCTCTTCCCGTTGGCTTTTCCTTTGTTTCAAATCTGACTTTTCTCTCCTTTATAGCTCCTCTCATTGCTTGACATTGTGGCTCTATGTCTATACGTCTGACACTGAATATACCACCGACTGACTGACTGACTGACTGACTGACTGACTCTGACTGACTTATTGACTGTCTGATCAGTTCGCTCACTGACCAACAGGTGCAATGCCACGACCTCACACCTAATCGCATGCATATTCACATGGAAATGTTAGGAGTTCCGCTTCGACAAATTATTCTCCATTTCGCATTGAAATGGATCCACATGGATGAGAACCGCATGTTGTTCAATGGAGAGACACACGCAGTCAGCATGCATATAATTTGGTGGAGATGCGAATGCCCTCGGATAAATCCAACCTCACACCGACAGACTGACAATGAGCAGTGGAGAAAGACACATTGGGGAGCACGTGCACACTTCATACACATTTGTCAACACAACACTACATGCAGACAATGACATCCACTGACACACCTACTCACACTGACACAAATTCCCCCTGTATCACCAGACACACGAATCAAACTGATACACGCACGACACACATCCACGGATGTGCAGTAAGGGGGGCAGAACACACTGGACACAGCGTCACGACATGCACGCATACACACACACACACACACACACACACGGTGAAATTATTCACATTGCCACCTTCTGGTCGATGCTTGCAACCGACTGGTGGTCACACCGAAACATCGACACTGTCTGACAGAGTCCTCTGCTTCTCTGTTTCAGGCCAGACGACAACACATGCAGAAGAATTGGTGAACGTGACAGACAAGTTCGGAAGACTGGTGGCTCGATACCGACACAGGAGGAGGCGAACAACCACACTCACACCACTGAGTAAGTCTCAGTGAATTCAGTCGACGCACAGTCGTTCAGTCGATTCACGTAACCGATGTGCATGTGTGTGTCGGTGTGTCTGTGTTGTGGTCGACAGTGTGGAATGGGGGAATGAGGATGATTTGAGTTTGTAAATGAGTTGTGAGTTGGTGAGTGGGAGAGTGTTTGTTGGTATGATTGGGTGAGTTTCAATCTGCACTGGTTTGTGTCTGTGTGTGAGTGTTGGTTAGTTTGTGCATGAATGTGATGTTTCGGTTGTTGTTGTTGTTGTTGTTGTTGTTGTTGAGAGTGTGATGCTGGCTTGGTGCACAGTTTCCGAACGCCATGAGCGTAGCCTTTCCACGAGACGTGTCGGTAAGTGATATGACTGTGAGTCAGGTGAGCTGATTTGTGGTTGAAGAATACCTGTGATGGAGGCGACGTTTGTGGCAGACAGGATGTGGGCGCGTGATGGTTCATGTATGTGTGTGTGGCTGATCGATTCGTTAATTGAGATGTGTGCAATGCCGATGTGTGTTGATTGGTGTGTGAGTGCACTGCGTATGCTGGCTGGACCCCACCAGTTGATCAAGTCTTCATGTCTCATCCCACTCAGTCGACCTACACTCATTCTCTACATTCGATTATCATTCCAGCATTTGTGTGATCGCTCAATGAGTCATACTTGTCTGAGAACATGTCAGGTCGCCCAGTTCACACCTCCTCTATATTGCCGTTCCACACTGCCTTGCTCTCACAGACTCTCTCAATGCCTTCTAGTTTTGGTCATTTTAATTCGTGAGTTGGTGATTATGTAGATTGAATTCGTCCGGTGATTCAGGTGAACTGCTTGTGAAACGAGGTCAGTTGTTTGTGGGTGATGGAATGAAGCTGGGTGTGCATTCATTGTACAAATGAGTTTATATCGCACGATCATGTACATGCATGGACGGACTCCCTCGTCCACCAACCAACAACGTCTACACTGACATGGCCATATTCGCCATTACGGTCTGTGTGGTCGAATGCTTGCATCACAATTAATTATGGATTCGGATTCTTAGAAACCCAACACATCCTTCCTGGCAGATACTGATATCATCATTCTGCAGATAGTTCGAAGAGTAAGTCGACATTCACACGGAATCTAACTGTCTTGGTATCTACGTTGCCTCACTGCTATCACATGAGTTGGGTGTTGTTTGGTTGGATGAAGAAAGATTGAGTGATCAATCTGCCACTCTCTCTCTCCCCATTTCTCCCTCCCCATCTACCTATCATTCTCTCCTCTCTCTCTCCACCTAAGTATATTGGAGTGGATTGGAGTGGAGTGGAGTGGAGTGGAGTGGAGTGGAGTGGAGTGGAGTGGAGTGGAGTGGAGTGGGGTGGAGTGGAGTGGAGTGGAGTGGAGTGGAGTGGAGTGGAGTGGAGTGGAGTGGTTGTCTCTCACAGCACAATGTGTTTGTCTGGTAATGCATGCATTGCAATAATCGAGTGTTTTCTAGACTACTGATCTTATGGTGGTCTGTCATTCTGTATTTATCATAATTCCTATCTTCTGCTAATTTCACTGACCCTGATCGTCTAGTATCACCTATGCACTTTACCTGACAGTCATCGCATACAATTTGGTGGATGAGATAATTTTGTTGAATGCGATCTACTGGATGCTGGAGTCGACAAAGCTTCTCTCTGAGTGAGTTTGTGGGTATAAGTGGCAGCTTGATTCTCAGCTTGTTGAGAATCCTACTTGGAGTTTCCGATCTTCCTTCCTTATATGGTAAAACAATAGAGACTTTAGTTAATTTCCACTCGTGTTGTCGCTATTATTCCTATTCCTATTCCTATTCCTATTCCTATTCCTATTCCTATTCGCATTCACATTCACATTCACATTCACATTCCTATTCGTAGCCCTTTCATTATTTTCTTTGTTATGTGTTCGCACAAATTTCTAAATCAATGGTCGAGGATAAGCATGAATTATTGACGCTTGTTTTGTGTGTTTCAGTTCCTTGTTTCAGTCCTCACAATGACTAGTGAGTGTTTTAGCGCTGTCATTCAGACATTTGACTAAAGCCACCTCGACTGACATTCATTGAGATGATCTGAAGTCTAGATACCTGTTAGAATGTGTTGGTCTCCTGTAGACAGAGGTATCCAAATCACCATCTCTCCTCTGTTTTATTCCCCAATCCAACATAGCTTACTCTCCTCCCTCATAATCTACCTCACAAGTGAATTGGATTGCATCTACTAATAAGTTAATATGTGTGTGAGGAAACTGTCGATATGTTGTGATTTGAGCACAGTGAATGTGTCATCTACACATTGCTACCATATATCTTAGGTGAAGGATTGAGCGTTCGGAAGCCATCTTTTCCCAACCATCCAGAAATGTATCAGCTAGCATAGGGGATATTGGTGATGCTATTGCTACACCTACTACTTGTCGACATATTTATTTCCTCCTGAAACTCAAAGTCTGTGGCGGTGAGGTACAACTAGACCCCTTTTACGATTTCATCAACCGATATCTTAGTTGTATGCGCAATTTCCGAGTCATTCGCTTGTCGATTTCCGACTGCCTCCAGTGGCATACAGATCGCTATGAAGACTTGTCACATTGAAGATAACCATTTCCTCATCCTTTTCTACACATAGGTCATTATGTCTCACCTTGAAATCGTAAGAATAGACTAGTCTACAATGTGGACGGTTCCCAACATAATAGGACATGATATTGATGCTAAGTACTTTGATGGTTCATATGTTGGCGTACTTCTGAAGTCAACCATCGGTCTGATGAGATCATCTGATTTGTGAAGCTTGATGGTTGTGTGAATTCTGTTGGGATTATTGGTTTTCGGCATTAAATTGAAGCAATGAGAGTGAGAAAGGAGATGTCTTCAGTTGGCCTATCCGATCGGTTGTAGACTTCTTAATTTTATTCATGACAGTTTCCATTGGTAATTTGATCTCTTCACATGGTCGGTCCTGTTGGGATATGCTCGTTAGATTATCGTAATATGGGAGGGAATCCAGCTAAATATAGAATGACAGACGCCCATAACACCGATCAAGTAGAAAGCACTCGACCATGATCATTATTACTCGCGTCATTATCTTTTTTGTAATGATTATTACTACGTTCAGTATCATTATTATTATTATTATTATTATTTTGATGATTATTGGAAAGGATGTTGCTTAGTTTGGTGGAAAAGACTCCTTCCTTCAGGTTTCTACCGTTGATGGTGATTGATGCCTGTTGTTGTTGTTATTTTTGTTGGTTGGGTATCTTCATCACCTCCATCTTCTCTGCGTTCACCTGGAGGAGGTCGCGTCTTCGCTGCCTGTTCTGCCAACTTATTAGTTTTCGCCTGTACATCTTCAGGGTTGTGCGACATCAGACATTAATCGTCATCGGTGAAATCCAAATCTTCTAGGGTCTTTTTATCCGTCAAACAGCGTGTCTTCATCTTCCAGCTCCTCACGGTTGTCTGTTGCATAATCTAGTCCAGTCGACCAAAATCAGTAAGATCACCGGTTATAGTAGGCAACCTAGTCTAGTCTTACGCCTGTCTTCACTTAACTTCGAAGGCGTCACTCAGCATTCCATTGTGGCTCACTCGACATGTGCTCTGTTCTGTGATGATGCATAGCGTGTCAATGTCATCCTCACATGATTTGTTTTTGCTGAAGCCAACCAGCCTGTTCCGGTTGAAATTTTCAATGCAGAGCATTATTCAGTCTCCCTCTTCAGGATGATATGGCTTATTATTTTGCTGGGGGTGGATAGGAGCATGCTTCCTCGCCAGTTATTGCAAAGATTGGGTCGCCCTTCTTTGGGAGTTTGACAAGGTAGTCATTCTTCCAGTGAATCGGTAGGCACCCTTCCATCCATCCCTTCAACCATCATCCATACATCCATCCATCCATCCATCCATCCATACATCCATCCATACATCCATCCGTCCATCCATACATCCATCCATACATCCATCCATCCATCCATCCATCATCCATCCATCCATCCATCCATCCATACATCCATCCATCCATCCGTCCATCCTTAATCCATCATCCATCCATCCATCCAGTCATTGATCAATTAATTCATTCATTTAAACATTGATTCATTCCTTCATTCAACCGTCGATTGATTGATTCATTCACTCATTAATTTATTATTTCATCCATTTATTCACTCACTCCTTCATTTAATGATTCATTCATTCCTTGCAAGCCTTCTGCATCAGTGGAGTGAGCATTTCGACTGTTGTCTCTGCATAAGTTTCCAGTGCTTCTGACGGGATTCCATCTAGTCCTCCTGTTCTCCTGGATTCCAGCAACTCTCTGGCGTTCACGACTTCACTTCGGCTTTTGTTGGAGTGCTTGTGTTCACTGGTAGTTCTGTGAATGGACTGCAGGTGGTATTTCTGGACACGTTGCAGGTGGTGGTTGATTCATGAGTTTTTTGAAGTGGTCAGCCGATTGTTTCCTTTGTTTCTCCTTTGCCGTCACTAGGTTTCCTTCACTATCCTATCTTTCATTGCTTTCATCTGTGTTGATCTCTTCCCAGACAGTAACCTGGTTATTCGATGTAATGTTGTCAGGTCGCTCGTACATGCAGCCTGTTTAGAATGCTGTCTGAGGTGCATCTCAGATACTGACAGTCAACGAGGCGGGCAGTCATAAGCGGGAAGTCATAAAACACTCATAAATAACATTCAGTGTGAAAGAAGCCGAGAGTAAATTAGTGAGGGAAGCAAAGAGAAACGGAATGGGTGATTGACACATTATATAATACAGCAGAATACAGAGATGGACTGAATGACAAGTGTAATAAGAGATGAACAAAGATTCATGCATAGAAAGGATAGATAGTAGATCCTGTGAACAGATGGACATAATGAGCATATATAAGAACAAATGCTAAGATTCCAAATGAAATAGGAAAACACAGCGAAATATTGATCGCGACTCACAGGAGAATAATTAGGATAAACAGTAAGCAAGACGGTAACACAGTCTTCTACTCCTCCCACTTACAGGTGGATCAACGACACCAGGCGAAGAAGCACAAGAAGTCGTCAACGTGACCGACAACTTGGGAAAGGTGGTGGCCACACGCCGACAAATCAGGAGGCGACCAACCACACTCACACCACTGGGTAAGTCACATACAATTCTTCCACCCTTTCTATTCTCTCCAACATTTTCCAATTCTCTTTTCTGAGCTGGCCTGTGCGGTCGTGGAGCTGTGATCATCGTCCTTGTCTAGATTTGCAGCTGTAACTTCCGTATTTTTTGAGTCATCTGTGTTTGTCTCTTCCCGTTGGCTTTTCCTTTGTTTCAAATCTGACTTTTCTCTCCTTTATAGCTCCTCTCATTGCTTGACATTGTGGCTCTATGTCTATACGTCTGACACTGAATATACCACCGACTGACTGACTGACTGACTGACTGACTGACTGACTTATTGACTGTCTGATCAGTTCGCTCACTGACCAACAGGTGCAATGCCACGACCTCACACCTAATCGCATGCACATTCACATGGAAATGTTAGGAGTTCCGCTTCGACAAATTATTCTCCATTTCGCATTGAAATGGATCCACATGGATGAGAACCGCATGTTGTTCAATGGAGAGACACACGCAGTCAGCATGCATATAATTTGGTGGAGATGCGAATGCCCTCGGATAAATCCAACCTCACACCGACAGACTGACAATGAGCAGTGGAGAAAGACACATTGGGGAGCACGTGCACACTTCATACACATTTGTCAACACAACACTACATGCAGACAATGACATCCACTGACACACCTACTCACACTGACACAAATTCCCCCTGTATCACCAGACACACGAATCAAACTGATACACGCACGACACACATCCACGGATGTGCAGTAAGGGGGGCAGAACACACTGGACACAGCGTCACGACATCCACGCATACACACACACACACACACACACACACACGGTGAAATTATTCACATTGCCACCTTCTGGTCGATGCTTGCAACCGACTGGTGGTCACACCGAAACATCGACACTGTCTGACAGAGTCCTCTGCTTCTCTGTTTCAGGCCAGACGACAACACATGCAGAAGAATTGGTGAACGTGACAGACAAGTTCGGAAGACTGGTGGCTCGATACCGACACAGGAGGAGGCGAACAACCACACTCACACCACTGAGTAAGTCTCAGTCAATTCAGTCGATGCAGGTTTGTTTCCACATCTCTTTCAAAGAGTTCCAGTGTTCTTCCACCCAGGTTTCTTTAGAGATGTTGCGTTATGTCTCGCATTTCGTCCTGATGACTGACTGACGTGAAGATGTCCTTGTAATTTCGTCCTCCAGTTCACTTCCTCTTCTGGGTGTTGAACTTCAACTGTCGCCTATCACCAACTTTTGTGAAGGTTTCCAACTTGATTTGAAAGGTTCCTTGCACCACACATTGAGTGGTGTGAACCTACATCTGCTCCTCTTCTTCTTCTTCTTCTTCTTCTTCTTCTTCTTCTTGATCTGATCTCGTGTCTACTTGGCTGCGCCTCCACTTTCTTCACATTCAAGTTAAGCCGACCTGAATTTTAGTGTGTCCATCTGGTGAAACTAACTCCATGTCGCTGTGTAAATATTCTTGTGCTGGTACACACTGCCCCCAATCACCAAATCGTTGAGTGCACAGAAGTCTGCAAACTGTTCTCCATTCTCATTCATCATTTCACTGAGTGCTTGTCGACCGATGATTGGTTCTCTTCCTGTGTTATCTGCTGCGAGTTTGGCATTCGTGTCACCCCACCCACTAGAATTTCGATGTCGCCAACTGAGGTGGAGTCTTGTCCAGTGCTGATTTCAGATGTCTGCAGAATTCCTCCTTCTTCTCTTGCTTGACCTGTATGATTTGTAGGTGCGTAGCCTAGCATTGTATGATTGTGACTTTCCTTCCTTCCTTCCTTCCTTCCTTTTGACTTGAATCCATCTTGCTGCCATGATCGTGCAGGAGGAGATTGGTTCCCACTGCACGAGAGAGAGGGAGAGAGACAGGGAGAGATAAAGGGAGGGAGAGGGAGAGGGAGAGAGTGTTTTCATCATGATAGCCGCTCCAAAACTCAGTGTCCTCATGGTTGTCATCTGGGTGACAATATCGGAGTGGACTATTGACTCTCCTCTCCAGTTGACAGATTTGAGAGTCCACTTCCATTGCATCTGTTGGTTGCTCGCAGATTCCTATCAATCCTATGCTACACCTTCTCATCTCTTTGGCAATATGCGCATGCTTGCCAGCCAGCCAGCCAGCCAGCCAGCCAGCCAGCCAGCCAGCCAGCCAGCCAGCCAGCCAGCCAGCCAGCCAGCCAGCCAGCCAGCCAGCCAGCCAGCCAGCCAGCTTCAAACATTCTGCGGACATTCCATTTCCCCATTCTCACTCTCGCTTTCATCGAGGGAGAGAAGGCACGTCGGCTGAGTGGCTTCCCGAAGGCTTTCGCCAACTGGTGTGTTTCACCTCAAAGATTCCAGTGAGGAATAAGTTCAATTTTATGCTTGATATTCTCTTTGTGCTTTGGAGTTTGCTTAGCGGTTAGATTGGTTTTACGGGGTAGGGTTGCCAGCCCTAATGCCAGCCTTCCCTCTTTATCCGGGCTTAGCGCCAGCTAGTAACTAGTGAACTAGTTACCTAGACGAGATTGCTTTTGGTGCATAGAAGCTGTGAAACCAGTTTCGGTTTCATTTTATGCGTATCTGACCAAGGAATCGCAGTTGAACTACAGTTTTGAGTTATCACGACGATGATTCATACGAGGGTGGTTATTAACTGACTTCTTTCTTTCTGATTAGCTTACCGATAGGATTCTAGTTCACCGGAGTCTTGGTCATTATGTGTAGACCATGTCTTCTTCCTTTGTCCATAAACTGTAGTATTATGGACTGGCTAAGTGTTAGAAGTTATATTGAGTGTGCATAAATACAGGTTGGACACTTTCATCTCAGATTGCTGGGCAAATCATCATCTGCATTTATCCACGATTCGGTGTTCTACATTAATGATGCCATTCTGGACGTAGTTAGCCTTTAGTCCTGTACTTTGCCAATAGGGAAAATTAGCTAGAAACACTGACATATTATTGTTATTATATTATTATCATTTGTCCTTCAGGTTCCTAGTGGAATATAAGACTTCAGTAGCACGTCGACATTTCACTCTGTTCTCTGAAGTCTTTCGAACCTAGCTCCGTGACTGCTTAGAAGCCTTCATTTCTTTCTCACACCACACCATCTCCTCTATGTCACCCTCGTCTCGGACGCCCAACTCGTCGTTTCCCATTTAGGTTCCACTCAACGGCCTGGTGCGTGATCTCCCCAAATTGTCTTCTCAGTGTATCTCCAATCCATCTCCACTTTCTTCTGCATATCTGTTGGGCGATGGGTTGTTGGTTGGTTCGTCAGCAGGCCAGAGTTTCATGTTGCTTATTCTTATTATTCTGGCCATCTGATCTTCAGTATCAAGTGAGCGTAGGCGCGAGCTGTTGATGATGTATGTCTGTAGTTTGTTGGAAATGCTTTCCGTAACGCGCCAAGTCACTCAACCATCACATGGAAGCACTGACTTGACTGACGATAGTGTTGGAAATCCGGATCTTGTTCACGCTTTGTGCTGAGTGCAGTGATTTCAGACTGATGAAGGAAGGCCTGTCTTACTGTCTTTCCGATCCTGGCTTTGACATCTCCATCTGTGCCACCTGTACTTGAAACGATGCTGCCCTGCATAGGTAGGTGAAAGAGACTACTTCCTTCAGATTTCACCCGTTCGTGTTCATTGGTGCTTGTTGTTGCTGTTGATGTTGTTGTTGGCTGGATATCTTCATCACCTCCATCTCCAGCAGATCAAGTCTTCGTGTCTCATCCCACTCAGTCGACCTACACTCATTCTCTACATTCGATTATCATTCCAACATTTGTGTGATCGCTCAATGAGTCATACTTGTCTGAGAAGATATCTGATCACACAGTTCATACATCACAATATTTGCCATGCCATTCAGTAAAATATTCATGCAAGTTCACATGAAATAAATCTAACTGGTAGTCACCTTATGCCTTTAGTCAGAATGACAAGTTTCATGTTTCCTGTTCAAGTAATTGGTATCGATTCGAAGGTCAACCTATTTGATAAACGAAGCGAAAGGCAGGGGATCGGTGAAAAATTGATGTAGAAAGCGCAAAATCCAAAGGGGAAGAGAGTGAGAGAGACGAAGACAATGAGAAATAGGAAACCAAGAAAGGGACTGTGCATATGAAGAAGCAACACATGTGAAGATTGCGAGAAAGGCACTAAACACGTAGTAGTTAAATGAAAATTATTGACTGTAGTTGATGGATAATATATCCAGTCCAACTAATTGGCATAGTCATTTCATATCAACGTGGTAAATTAATTCGGGTGCATGTATTAGAAGATAACAGATAAGGTGATGATAACGAAACAAAATCTCGGAATTTATTTTTGAGATGAATGGCAATTTTTTCTTTTAATTTAGAAGTAGTATTCATCATGGATTGACATCAGTTTGGGAAGCATTGAAATCTGGGAGCACTGGACAGCTGTTTCGTCCTAGTATGGGACTGCTCAGCAGTGCGTACCCACGACCCGACTGGGGATCGAACTCAGGACCTTCAGGTTTCACAGTGAACGAACGCGTTAACCATTCAGCCACTGGGTCGGTTTTCAGTGGTTCACAATTTCCTACTTCTGTCAATTCACGACATAGCGAGACCATCACCCAAGGTCTTCAGTTAGCATCCACTTCACTTCCGACTGGTTGACCCCATAGGTCACGGCTTCTCATTAGAGCTTCCTGATATCCATCTGGAAGGTGCGCACTGCTGGGGAGTCCCATACTACGACGAAACAGCTGTTCTGAACTCCCAGATTTTCAATGGTTCCCCAACTGATGTCAGTACATGATGAATACTACTTCCGAAATCTCGGAATATTTATGTGTTCGCAGTGGTCAATCCATGTAGGTGTGTCAGTGAATGGTGTGTGTGTGTGTGTGTGTGTGTGCGGTTGTGCAGTGATAGAGGGAAATAAAATTATTGTCCCTTAGCTATTCGATAATGAAACGTGAAAATTCTTGATCAGTTTTGAAACTAAGGGTGAAAAATAAAGTATAATGATAATGATAAGAGTACAAAGAGAGATAATATTTGCATTTACACTTATCCGGGTGACTGGGAAGGAATTTACTGTAACTGTATCTGAGTTGAAGTTGAAGACCGTGAGAGGCGAAGGGAACGAACAAACATCTTCTGAATACATAAATTGGGTTTGGAAATTTCAATTGCTATGCCTTCTGCTATGCTTAGCAATCGGTGGGGCACAAACTTGCAGTATTGTGATGGGATTTTGTGAATAATAGTTTTGCCTATCTTGTGCTGAGTATCTACTAGATGGGCGCGTATTGAGCCTTGGATGGATTTCACTGTTCCTTTGCCTAACCACGCTGGACAGTGCTCAATGAAGCGATGATGGGCTTGCCGAGTTCTTCTACCTACCTAACTATCTCCATAGAAGCAGTTAAATTTATAAATACACATAGATGTGACCAGATTCGGAAGCCTATCCTTCAACTGCATCGACATCATATAGCGAGTAGTAAATTTCCAACATAGTGTGGTGGCGAAGAAGGTTTCTTGGATCAGATTTCTGAGTTTCAGTGTTAGTGTTTGTGCAGCTGCATCTCCTTCGAACGCTAAGGTTAGACACAACAGTTTCTTCAGTACTATTTAAAGGCACTTTTCTCCAACAGTCTTCATTGTTACAGTCTATACCTAATAACAAGGTTTATATCAGCCCACAATATGCGCGATACCTTTTCAGTAAAACATTCATCAAAGTTCACATGAAATAAATCTAACTGGTATTCACGTTGACTTCAGTCAGAATAATGGGGGCTTGAATCAATAATAATAATAATAATTATAATCCTAATAACGGTGGTTATAATTATAATGTTGCTAGTTGATGACGTTAAGGTCGAATGATAATTAAAAGGGTTATGTAAGATCTCTAAAGCGTTTATAAGGTGCATATACCAGTTCATGTGCTCCTGTGGAGCAAGGTACATCGGCCGTAGCCAGAGATTGCTGTCAACACGTATACGAGAACATATTACGGCCTGGCTTTTTAAGGTTGAAAGGAAATGCATCGGAAGTTCTATCCATAAGCATTCAATCGATTCCAACCACTCGACCGACCCAAACAAGGATTTTAAGGTTGTCTATCGAATTAGTCCAAACACCTCACGTTTCCTCCGTGTTCAACTTTTAAAAACAGCACAGGCCTTGCGTATTCTTGAACTGCAGCCTGAACTTTGTGTGCAAAAGAAGTACGTACAGTCTTTGTCTCTACCTTGGCCTTAATTTATTTTAGTCTTGGTGCGCTTTGTCCTTTTTTCGTTTTTCCCCCCTTCCCCTTTTTGTCAGATTAATCTTTGTACTCTGATATCGTCATTATCACTCTGTTTTTTGTATTTATTTGTTCCCGGTGTTATTTCATTTGATCTTCCTAATAATCGCAACTTTTAACAAATCATTTTCAATTTACTCCAATTAACTTGTCTCACTCGTATTACCTAATCCATTGATTGTTTATTAATGTTCTAACCCCTTTTTAATCTATATGCACCTTATAAGCGATCTACAAATCTTACGCAACCCTTTGAGTTATCATTAGGCATTTACGTCATCAACTAACAACATAAGAGTTATAACCACAATTATTATCACTGTTTCAACCCCTTATTATTTAAGACAAATTACATGTGTCCTGTTCAATAATTTGGCATAGATTTGAAGGCCAACATATTTGAAAACTAAGCAAAAGGCAGAAAATCGGCGAAAACTGATATAGAAAGCACAAAACCAAAACAGAAGAAGAAGAAGAAAAGGCATGAAAGAGAAACAGCAAAACCCAACCGAAATGACAGGGTATATGAAGAAAGGAATTAATAAAATTTCAGAATGGGTACAGAAAACTCACATGGGAAAAAGTTGTTAAGGATAATAGAGAAAAAAATGCAGATAACTACTACCAAGGACCACATGATGTGAGATGATCGAGTGACGAGAGCAGGAGGAGAACGCACTCCCACTGGCACACCACCATGTCGTCAATCACACACAACCTACACATCCACACATTCATACACAGATACAAACAAAAAGCTATATGGAATGCATGAGGAGTGAGACGAGAGAGGAATTCGCGCATTTACTCGCACCACAACAGTAGGTGGATGTGATGGTGACACTGGTAAACAGGCACACTGCGGAAATGTCAAACTGCCACAATACCACAATGCCACACTGACATACTGACACACTACACATTCACTGATTGGCACACTGCCACACTGCCAAAGTACCACACTGCCACACAGACACACAGACTAAGACACCCACAGACTGGCACACACTCACATGCAAGGACACCAAGCAACACGCTGACACAGTCTTCTACTCCTCCCACTTACAGGTGGATCAACGACACCAGGCGAAGAAGCACAAGAAGTCGTCAACGTGACCGACAACTTGGGAAAGGTGGTGGCCACACGCCGACAAATCAGGAGGCGACCAACCACACTCACACCACTGGGTAAGTCACATACAATTCTTCCACCCTTTCTATTCTCTCCAACATTTTCCAATTCTCTTTTCTGAGCTGGCCTGTGCGGTCGTGGAGCTGTGATCATCGTCCTTGTCTAGATTTGCAGCTGTAACTTCCGTATTTTTTGAGTTATCTGTGTTTGTCTCTTCCCGTTGGCTTTTCCTTTGTTTCAAATCTGACTTTTCTCTCCTTTATAGCTCCTCTCATTGCTTGACATTGTGGCTCTATGTCTATACGTCTGACACTGAATATACCACCGACTGACTGACTGACTGACTGACTGACTTATTGACTGTCTGATCAGTTCGCTCACTGACCAACAGGTGCAATGCCACGACCTCACACCTAATCGCATGCATATTCACATGGAAATGTTAGGAGTTCCGCTTCGACAAATTATTCTCCATTTCGCATTGAAATGGATCCACATGGATGAGAACCGCATGTTGTTCAATGGAGAGACACACGCAGTCAGCATGCATATAATTTGGTGGAGATGCGAATGCCCTCGGATAAATCCAACCTCACACCGACAGACTGACAATGAGCAGTGGAGAAAGACACATTGGGGAGCACGTGCACACTTCATACACATTTGTCAACACAACACTACATGCAGACAATGACATCCACTGACACACCTACTCACACTGACACAAATTCCCCCTGTATCACCAGACACACGAATCAAACTGATACACGCACGACACACATCCACGGATGTGCAGTAAGGGGGGCAGAACACACTGGACACAGCGTCACGACATGCACGCATACACACACACACACACACACACACACGGTGAAATTATTCACATTGCCACCTTCTGGTCGATGCTTGCAACCGACTGGTGGTCACACCGAAACATCGACACTGTCTGACAGAGTCCTCTGCTTCTCTGTTTCAGGCCAGACGACAACACATGCAGAAGAATTGGTGAACGTGACAGACAAGTTCGGAAGACTGGTGGCTCGATACCGACACAGGAGGAGGCGAACAACCACACTCACACCACTGAGTAAGTCTCAGTGAATTCAGTCGACGCACAGTCGTTCAGTCGATTCACGTAACCGATGTGCATGTGTGTGTCGGTGTGTCTGTGTTGTGGTCGACAGTGTGGAATGGGGGAATGAGGATGATTTGAGTTTGTAAATGAGTTGTGAGTTGGTGAGTGGGAGAGTGTTTGTTGGTATGATTGGGTGAGTTTCAATCTGCACTGGTTTGTGTCTGTGTGTGAGTGTTGGTTAGTTTGTGCATGAATGTGATGTTTCGGTTGTTGTTGTTGTTGTTGTTGTTGTTGTTGAGAGTGTGATGCTGGCTTGGTGCACAGTTTCCGAACGCCATGAGCGTAGCCTTTCCACGAGACGTGTCGGTAAGTGATATGACTGTGAGTCAGGTGAGCTGATTTGTGGTTGAAGAATACCTGTGATGGAGGCGACGTTTGTGGCAGACAGGATGTGGGCGCGTGATGGTTCATGTTTGTGTGTGTGCGGTTAATCGGTAGAGCTGACTGGTTGACCCTATAGGTCACGGCTTCTCATTAGAGCTTCCTGATATCCATCTGGAAGGTGCGCACTGCTGAGGAGTCCCATACTAGGTCGAAACAGATATTCTGTACTCACACCGGTTCACAGAGCCTAGCTGTCGCACACAAACACACACACGCACACACACACACACACACACGGATGCACAGGGACACACGCCACCAGCAGCACACTGAAACACACAAACACAGGCATCACGATCCACCTTCACCTTGACACTGACTTCTGCTTGTCCCTTGCAGATGGAAGCACGACACCGGGAGAAGAACTCTTCAACGTGACCAACACGTTGGGAAGGGTGGTGGCTGGACGCCGACGCCGACGCCAACTTAACACATGGCGACCAATCACTCTCCAAGCACTGGGTAAGTCCAACTAGCCAACTGTTTGCCTACACACTGCCCGCAGTTATGCAGGCGGCGACAATATGCCTGCTTGTCTCACAGCTAGTGTGCATCTCGAAATGCCGTCGACTGACTGGCTGACTGACTGACTGGCAGCTGACTGACAGCTGACTGATTGACTGACTGACTGACTGATGAATTTCATTCAGGTTTTGTGGAAGGGTGGTAGTCAACAGTGGGTTGGAGATTTGCATGGAGACCTGAATCACCTGGTCAATGAGCTTGTAGTAGTGTCAATGAGAGTAGTGCAGTTAGTGGTCAGGGGCGAATATATTATTGCTCCCAATCATACCAATGTAATAAACAACTGACCGTCATTGTCATATCACCTCATATTCATTATCTTTATTGCTAGTAAGATTGTGCAAATCTCCGGTATGCGTGTTGCCTCACTGCTATCACATGTGTTGGGTGTTGTTTGGTTGGATGAAGAAAGATTGAGTGATGAATCTGCCACTCTCTCTCTCCCCATTTCTCCCTACCCATCTCTCTCTCATTCTCCCTCCATCTTTCTCTCTTTCTCTCTTTCTCTCTCTCTCTCTCCCTCTCCACCTAAGTATATTGGAGTGGAGTGGAGTGGAGTGGAGTGGAGTGTTTGTCTCTCACAGCACAATGTGTTTGTCTGGTAATGCATGCATTGCAATAATCGAGTGTTTTCTAGACTTCTGATCTTATGGTGGTCTGTCATTCTGTATTTATCATAATTCCTATCTTCTGCTAATTTCACTGACCCTGATCGTCTAGTATCACCTATGCACTTTACCTGACAGTCATCGCATACAATTTGGTGGATGAGATAATTTTGTTGAATGCGATCTACTGGATGCTGGAGTCGACAAAGCTTCTCTCTGAGTGAGTTTGTGGGTATAAGTGGCAGCTTGATTCTCAGCTTGTTGAGAATCCTACTTGGAGTTTCCGATCTTCCTTCCTTATATGGTAAAACAATAGAGACTTTAGTTAATTTCCACTCGTGTTGTCGCTATTATTCCTATTCCTATTCCTATTCCTATTCCTATTCGCATTCACATTCCTATTCGCATTCACATTCACATTCACATTCACATTCCTATTCGTAGCCCTTTCATTATTTTCTTTGTTATGTGTTCGCACAAATTTCTAAATCAATGGTCGAGGATAAGCATGAATTATTGACGCTTGTTTTGTGTGTTTCAGTTCCTTGTTTCAGTCCTCACAATGACTAGTGAGTGTTTTAGCGCTGTCATTCAGACATTTGACTAAAGCCACCTCGACTGACATTCATTGAGATGATCTGAAGTCTAGATACCTGTTAGAATGTGTTGGTCTCCTGTAGACAGAGGTATCCAAATCACCATCTCTCCTCTGTTTTATTCCCCAATCCAACATAGCTTACTCTCCTCCCTCATAATCTACCTCACAAGTGAATTGGATTGCATCTACTAATAAGTTAATATGTGTGTGAGGAAACTGTCGATATGTTGTGATTTGAGCACAGTGAATGTGTCATCTACACATTGCTACCATATATCTTAGGTGAAGGATTGAGCGTTCGGAAGCCATCTTTTCCCAACCATCCAGAAATGTATCAGCTAGCATAGGGGATATTGGTGATGCTATTGCTACACCTACTACTTGTCGACATATTTATTTCCTCCTGAAACTCAAAGTCTGTGGCGGTGAGGTACAACTAGACCCCTTTTACGATTTCATCAACCGATATCTTAGTTGTATGCGCAATTTCCGAGTCATTCGCTTGTCGATTTCTGACTGCCTCCAGTGGCATACAGATCGCTATGAAGACTTGTCACATTGAAGATAACCATTTCCTCATCCTTTTCTACACATAGGTCATTATGTCTCACCTTGAAATCGTAAGAATAGACTAGTCTACAATGTGGACGGTTCCCAACATAATAGGACATGATATTGATGCTAAGTACTTTGATGGTTCATATGTTGGCGTACTTCTGAAGTCAACCATCGGTCTGATGAGATCATCTGATTTGTGAAGCTTGATGGTTGTGTGAATTCTGTTGGGATTATTGGCTTTCGGCATTAAATTGAAGCAATGAGAGTGAGAAAGGAGATGTCTTCAGTTGGCCTATCCGATCGGTTGTAGACTTCTTAATTTTATTCATGACAGTTTCCATTGGTAATTTGATCTCTTCACATGGTCGGTCCTGTTGGGATATGCTCGTTAGATTATCGTAATATGGGAGGGAATCCAGCTAAATATAGAATGACAGACGCCCATAACACCGATCAAGTAGAAAGCACTCGACCATGATCACTGTTACTCTCGTAATGATCGTTATTATTATTATTAAGATTATTTTCGTTATTGTTATTATTTTATTATTAACATGATTTTTATTATTTTATTCATCATGTTCATCATTATCACCATCGTCACTACCATTCATTCGCACTCTATTCTTTCCTACTTTTCACTACTATATTCCAGTAAAATTGACACACATTCCCAACTCATGTGCCAACTTGTTCTAGTAAAATTACACAATGAGAAAAATGAAAACTGTCACCTTTCTATCTCGCATTTACATTCACCTACTTTTCATATAAATAAATAAAATGTATTAACCAATAAAGAATATGATATGAGAAAGCACGCATAAACACACGCTAAGCAGACAAAAGGCGACATCAATTTCACATGTAACGATTAGAAATGATAAAGAAAGATGAAGACAAAACGAAGGGGATTGAACAAGTGGATTAGGTACAGGCCTTTCGATTCGTTTACCAGTCTCTAGTATGTTAAATTGTGATACTTCCCAGAAAGAGCAGGGAAGAGATTTCCGTGTGAAAAGTTCGAATAATATTGTCTAAACACGCTGTGACTTACTCAAATACAAATCATACCTAATAACAAGGTTTATATCAGCCCACAATATGCGCGATACCTTTTCAGTAAAACATTCATCAAAGTTCACATGAAATAAATCTAACTGGTATTCACGTTGACTTCAGTCAGAATAATGGGGGCTTGAATCAATAATAGTCCTAATAATGGTGGTTATAATTATAATGTTGCTAGTTGATGACGTTAAGGTCGAATGATAATTAAAAGGGTTATGTAAGATCTCTAAAGCGTTTATAAGGTGCATATACCAGTTCATGTGCTCCTGTGGAGCAAGGTACATCGGCCGTAGCCAGAGATTGCTGTCAACACGTATACGAGAACATATTACGGCCTGGCTTTTTAAGGTTGAAAGGAAATGCATCGGAAGTTCTATCCATAAGCATTCAATCGATTCCAACCACTCGACCGACCCAAACAAGGATTTTAAGGTTGTCTATCGAATTAGTCCAAACACCTCACGTTTCCTCCGTGTTCAACTTTTAAAAACAGCACAGGCCTTGCGTATTCTTGAACTGCAGCCTGAACTTTGTGTGCAAAAGAAGTACGTACAGTCTTTGTCTCTACCTTGGCCTTAATTTATTTTAGTCTTGGTGCGCTTTGTCCTTTTTTCGTTTTTCCCCCCTTCCCCTTTTTGTCAGATTAATCTTTGTACTCTGATATCGTCATTATCACTCTGTTTTTTGTATTTATTTGTTCCCGGTGTTATTTCATTTGATCTTCCTAATAATCGCAACTTTTAACAAATCATTTTCAATTTACTCCAATTAACTTGTCTCACTCGTATTACCTAATCCATTGATTGTTTATTAATGTTCTAACCCCTTTTTAATCTATATGCACCTTATAAGCGATCTACAAATCTTACGCAACCCTTTGAGTTATCATTAGGCATTTACGTCATCAACTAACAACATAAGAGTTATAACCACAATTATTATCACTGTTTCAACCCCTTATTATTTAAGACAAATTACATGTGTCCTGTTCAATAATTTGGCATAGATTTGAAGGCCAACATATTTGAAAACTAAGCAAAAGGCAGAAAATCGGCGAAAACTGATATAGAAAGCACAAAACCAAAACAGAAGAAGAAGAAGAAAAGGCATGAAAGAGAAACAGCAAAACCCAACCGAAATGACAGGGTATATGAAGAAAGGAATTAATAAAATTTCAGAATGGGTACAGAAAACTCACATGGGAAAAAGTTGTTAAGGATAATAGAGAAAAAAATGCAGATAACTACTACCAAGGACCACATGATGTGAGATGATCGAGTGACGAGAGCAGGAGGAGAACGCACTCCCACTGGCACACCACCATGTCGTCAATCACACACAACCTACACATCCACACATTCATACACAGATACAAACAAAAAGCTATATGGAATGCATGAGGAGTGAGACGAGAGAGGAATTCGCGCATTTACTCGCACCACAACAGTAGGTGGATGTGATGGTGACACTGGTAAACAGGCACACTGCGGAAATGTCAAACTGCCACAATACCACAATGCCACACTGACATACTGACACACTACACATTCACTGATTGGCACACTGCCACACTGCCAAAGTACCACACTGCCACACAGACACACAGACTAAGACACCCACAGACTGGCACACACTCACATGCAAAGACACCAAGCAACACGCTGACACAGTCTTCTACTCCTCCCACTTACAGGTGGATCAACGACACCAGGCGAAGAAGCACAAGAAGTCGTCAACGTGACCGACAACTTGGGAAAGGTGGTGGCCACACGCCGACAAATCAGGAGGCGACCAACCACACTCACACCACTGGGTAAGTCACATACAATTCTTCCACCCTTTCTATTCTCTCCAACATTTTCCAATTCTCTTTTCTGAGCTGGCCTGTGCGGTCGTGGAGCTGTGATCATCGTCCTTGTCTAGATTTGCAGCTGTAACTTCCGTATTTTTTGAGTTATCTGTGTTTGTCTCTTCCCGTTGGCTTTTCCTTTGTTTCAAATCTGACTTTTCTCTCCTTTATAGCTCCTCTCATTGCTTGACATTGTGGCTCTATGTCTATACGTCTGACACTGAATATACCACCGACTGACTGACTGACTGACTGACTGACTTATTGACTGTCTGATCAGTTCGCTCACTGACCAACAGGTGCAATGCCACGACCTCACACCTAATCGCATGCATATTCACATGGAAATGTTAGGAGTTCCGCTTCGACAAATTATTCTCCATTTCGCATTGAAATGGATCCACATGGATGAGAACCGCATGTTGTTCAATGGAGAGACACACGCAGTCAGCATGCATATAATTTGGTGGAGATGCGAATGCCCTCGGATAAATCCAACCTCACACCGACAGACTGACAATGAGCAGTGGAGAAAGACACATTGGGGAGCACGTGCACACTTCATACACATTTGTCAACACAACACTACATGCAGACAATGACATCCACTGACACACCTACTCACACTGACACAAATTCCCCCTGTATCACCAGACACACGAATCAAACTGATACACGCACGACACACATCCACGGATGTGCAGTAAGGGGGGCAGAACACACTGGACACAGCGTCACGACATCCACGCATACACACACACACACACACACACACACGGTGAAATTATTCACATTGCCACCTTCTGGTCGATGCTTGCAACCGACTGGTGGTCACACCGAAACATCGACACTGTCTGACAGAGTCCTCTGCTTCTCTGTTTCAGGCCAGACGACAACACATGCAGAAGAATTGGTGAACGTGACAGACAAGTTCGGAAGACTGGTGGCTCGATACCGACACAGGAGGAGGCGAACAACCACACTCACACCACTGAGTAAGTCTCAGTGAATTCAGTCGACGCACAGTCGTTCAGTCGATTCACGTAACCGATGTGCATGTGTGTGTCGGTGTGTCTGTGTTGTGGTCGACAGTGTGGAATGGGGGAATGAGGATGATTTGAGTTTGTAAATGAGTTGTGAGTTGGTGAGTGGGAGAGTGTTTGTTGGTATGATTGGGTGAGTTTCAATCTGCACTGGTTTGTGTCTGTGTGTGAGTGTTGGTTAGTTTGTGCATGAATGTGATGTTTCGGTTGTTGTTGTTGTTGTTGTTGTTGTTGTTGAGAGTGTGATGCTGGCTTGGTGCACAGTTTCCGAACGCCATGAGCGTAGCCTTTCCACGAGACGTGTCGGTAAGTGATATGACTGTGAGTCAGGTGAGCTGATTTGTGGTTGAAGAATACCTGTGATGGAGGCGACGTTTGTGGCAGACAGGATGTGGGCGCGTGATGGTTCATGTTTGTGTGTGTGCGGTTAATCGGTAGAGCTGACTGGTTGACCCTATAGGTCACGGCTTCTCATTAGAGCTTCCTGATATCCATCTGGAAGGTGCGCACTGCTGAGGAGTCCCATACTAGGTCGAAACAGATATTCTGTACTCACACCGGTTCACAGAGCCTAGCTGTCGCACACAAACACACACACGCACACACACACACACACACACGGATGCACAGGGACACACGCCACCAGCAGCACACTGAAACACACAAACACAGGCATCACGATCCACCTTCACCTTGACACTGACTTCTGCTTGTCCCTTGCAGATGGAAGCACGACACCGGGAGAAGAACTCTTCAACGTGACCAACACGTTGGGAAGGGTGGTGGCTGGACGCCGACGCCGACGCCAACTTAACACATGGCGACCAATCACTCTCCAAGCACTGGGTAAGTCCAACTAGCCAACTGTTTGCCTACACACTGCCCGCAGTTATGCAGGCGGCGACAATATGCCTGCTTGTCTCACAGCTAGTGTGCATCTCGAAATGCCGTCGACTGACTGGCTGACTGACTGACTGGCAGCTGACTGACAGCTGACTGATTGACTGACTGACTGACTGATGAATTTCATTCAGGTTTTGTGGAAGGGTGGTAGTCAACAGTGGGTTGGAGATTTGCATGGAGACCTGAATCACCTGGTCAATGAGCTTGTAGTAGTGTCAATGAGAGTAGTGCAGTTAGTGGTCAGGGGCGAATATATTATTGCTCCCAATCATACCAATGTAATAAACAACTGACCGTCATTGTCATATCACCTCATATTCATTATCTTTATTGCTAGTAAGATTGTGCAAATCTCCGGTATGCGTGTTGCCTCACTGCTATCACATGTGTTGGGTGTTGTTTGGTTGGATGAAGAAAGATTGAGTGATGAATCTGCCACTCTCTCTCTCCCCATTTCTCCCTACCCATCTCTCTCTCATTCTCCCTCCATCTTTCTCTCTTTCTCTCTTTCTCTCTCTCTCTCTCCCTCTCCACCTAAGTATATTGGAGTGGAGTGGAGTGGAGTGGAGTGTTTGTCTCTCACAGCACAATGTGTTTGTCTGGTAATGCATGCATTGCAATAATCGAGTGTTTTCTAGACTTCTGATCTTATGGTGGTCTGTCATTCTGTATTTATCATAATTCCTATCTTCTGCTAATTTCACTGACCCTGATCGTCTAGTATCACCTATGCACTTTACCTGACAGTCATCGCATACAATTTGGTGGATGAGATAATTTTGTTGAATGCGATCTACTGGATGCTGGAGTCGACAAAGCTTCTCTCTGAGTGAGTTTGTGGGTATAAGTGGCAGCTTGATTCTCAGCTTGTTGAGAATCCTACTTGGAGTTTCCGATCTTCCTTCCTTATATGGTAAAACAATAGAGACTTTAGTTAATTTCCACTCGTGTTGTCGCTATTATTCCTATTCCTATTCCTATTCCTATTCCTATTCGCATTCACATTCCTATTCGCATTCACATTCACATTCACATTCACATTCCTATTCGTAGCCCTTTCATTATTTTCTTTGTTATGTGTTCGCACAAATTTCTAAATCAATGGTCGAGGATAAGCATGAATTATTGACGCTTGTTTTGTGTGTTTCAGTTCCTTGTTTCAGTCCTCACAATGACTAGTGAGTGTTTTAGCGCTGTCATTCAGACATTTGACTAAAGCCACCTCGACTGACATTCATTGAGATGATCTGAAGTCTAGATACCTGTTAGAATGTGTTGGTCTCCTGTAGACAGAGGTATCCAAATCACCATCTCTCCTCTGTTTTATTCCCCAATCCAACATAGCTTACTCTCCTCCCTCATAATCTACCTCACAAGTGAATTGGATTGCATCTACTAATAAGTTAATATGTGTGTGAGGAAACTGTCGATATGTTGTGATTTGAGCACAGTGAATGTGTCATCTACACATTGCTACCATATATCTTAGGTGAAGGATTGAGCGTTCGGAAGCCATCTTTTCCCAACCATCCAGAAATGTATCAGCTAGCATAGGGGATATTGGTGATGCTATTGCTACACCTACTACTTGTCGACATATTTATTTCCTCCTGAAACTCAAAGTCTGTGGCGGTGAGGTACAACTAGACCCCTTTTACGATTTCATCAACCGATATCTTAGTTGTATGCGCAATTTCCGAGTCATTCGCTTGTCGATTTCTGACTGCCTCCAGTGGCATACAGATCGCTATGAAGACTTGTCACATTGAAGATAACCATTTCCTCATCCTTTTCTACACATAGGTCATTATGTCTCACCTTGAAATCGTAAGAATAGACTAGTCTACAATGTGGACGGTTCCCAACATAATAGGACATGATATTGATGCTAAGTACTTTGATGGTTCATATGTTGGCGTACTTCTGAAGTCAACCATCGGTCTGATGAGATCATCTGATTTGTGAAGCTTGATGGTTGTGTGAATTCTGTTGGGATTATTGGTTTTCGGCATTAAATTGAAGCAATGAGAGTGAGAAAGGAGATGTCTTCAGTTGGCCTATCCGATCGGTTGTAGACTTCTTAATTTTATTCATGACAGTTTCCATTGGTAATTTGATCTCTTCACATGGTCGGTCCTGTTGGGATATGCTCGTTAGATTATCGTAATATGGGAGGGAATCCAGCTAAATATAGAATGACAGACGCCCATAACACCGATCAAGTAGAAAGCACTCGACCATGATCACTGTTACTCTCGTAATGATCGTTATTATTATTATTAAGATTATTTTCGTTATTGTTATTATTTTATTATTAACATGATTTTTATTATTTTATTCATCATGTTCATCATTATCACCATTGTCACTACCATTCATTCGCACTCTATTCTTTCCTACTTTTCACTACTATATTCCAGTAAAATTGACACACATTCCCAACTCATGTGCCAACTTGTTCTAGTAAAATT
The DNA here is from genome assembly GCA_944470555.2 of Heterobilharzia americana. Taxonomy (NCBI): domain Eukaryota; kingdom Metazoa; phylum Platyhelminthes; class Trematoda; order Strigeidida; family Schistosomatidae; genus Heterobilharzia; species Heterobilharzia americana. The sequence goes on along the minus strand of OX104129.1, from coordinate 55,346,494 downwards.
ACACAATGAGAAAAATGAAAACTGTCACCTTTCTATCTCGCATTTACATTCACCTACTTTTCATATAAATAAATAAAATGTATTAACCAATAAAGAATATGATATGAGAAAGCACGCATAAACACACGCTAAGCAGACAAAAGGCGACATCAATTTCACATGTAACGATTAGAAATGATAAAGAAAGATGAAGACAAAACGAAGGGGATTGAACAAGTGGATTAGGTACAGGCCTTTCGATTCGTTTACCAGTCTCTAGTATGTTAAATTGTGATACTTCCCAGAAAGAGCAGGGAAGAGATTTCCGTGTGAAAAGTTCGAATAATATTGTCTAAACACGCTGTGACTTACTCAAATACAAATCATACCTAATAACAAGGTTTATATCAGCCCACAATATGCGCGATACCTTTTCAGTAAAACATTCATCAAAGTTCACATGAAATAAATCTAACTGGTATTCACGTTGACTTCAGTCAGAATAATGGGGGCTTGAATCAATAATAGTCCTAATAATGGTGGTTATAATTATAATGTTGCTAGTTGATGACGTTAAGGTCGAATGATAATTAAAAGGGTTATGTAAGATCTCTAAAGCGTTTATAAGGTGCATATACCAGTTCATGTGCTCCTGTGGAGCAAGGTACATCGGCCGTAGCCAGAGATTGCTGTCAACACGTATACGAGAACATATTACGGCCTGGCTTTTTAAGGTTGAAAGGAAATGCATCGGAAGTTCTATCCATAAGCATTCAATCGATTCCAACCACTCGACCGACCCAAACAAGGATTTTAAGGTTGTCTATCGAATTAGTCCAAACACCTCACGTTTCCTCCGTGTTCAACTTTTAAAAACAGCACAGGCCTTGCGTATTCTTGAACTGCAGCCTGAACTTTGTGTGCAAAAGAAGTACGTACAGTCTTTGTCTCTACCTTGGCCTTAATTTATTTTAGTCTTGGTGCGCTTTGTCCTTTTTTCGTTTTTCCCCCCTTCCCCTTTTTGTCAGATTAATCTTTGTACTCTGATATCGTCATTATCACTCTGTTTTTTGTATTTATTTGTTCCCGGTGTTATTTCATTTGATCTTCCTAATAATCGCAACTTTTAACAAATCATTTTCAATTTACTCCAATTAACTTGTCTCACTCGTATTACCTAATCCATTGATTGTTTATTAATGTTCTAACCCCTTTTTAATCTATATGCACCTTATAAGCGATCTACAAATCTTACGCAACCCTTTGAGTTATCATTAGGCATTTACGTCATCAACTAACAACATAAGAGTTATAACCACAATTATTATCACTGTTTCAACCCCTTATTATTTAAGACAAATTACATGTGTCCTGTTCAATAATTTGGCATAGATTTGAAGGCCAACATATTTGAAAACTAAGCAAAAGGCAGAAAATCGGCGAAAACTGATATAGAAAGCACAAAACCAAAACAGAAGAAGAAGAAGAAAAGGCATGAAAGAGAAACAGCAAAACCCAACCGAAATGACAGGGTATATGAAGAAAGGAATTAATAAAATTTCAGAATGGGTACAGAAAACTCACATGGGAAAAAGTTGTTAAGGATAATAGAGAAAAAAATGCAGATAACTACTACCAAGGACCACATGATGTGAGATGATCGAGTGACGAGAGCAGGAGGAGAACGCACTCCCACTGGCACACCACCATGTCGTCAATCACACACAACCTACACATCCACACATTCATACACAGATACAAACAAAAAGCTATATGGAATGCATGAGGAGTGAGACGAGAGAGGAATTCGCGCATTTACTCGCACCACAACAGTAGGTGGATGTGATGGTGACACTGGTAAACAGGCACACTGCGGAAATGTCAAACTGCCACAATACCACAATGCCACACTGACATACTGACACACTACACATTCACTGATTGGCACACTGCCACACTGCCAAAGTACCACACTGCCACACAGACACACAGACTAAGACACCCACAGACTGGCACACACTCACATGCAAGGACACCAAGCAACACGCTGACACAGTCTTCTACTCCTCCCACTTACAGGTGGATCAACGACACCAGGCGAAGAAGCACAAGAAGTCGTCAACGTGACCGACAACTTGGGAAAGGTGGTGGCCACACGCCGACAAATCAGGAGGCGACCAACCACACTCACACCACTGGGTAAGTCACATACAATTCTTCCACCCTTTCTATTCTCTCCAACATTTTCCAATTCTCTTTTCTGAGCTGGCCTGTGCGGTCGTGGAGCTGTGATCATCGTCCTTGTCTAGATTTGCAGCTGTAACTTCCGTATTTTTTGAGTTATCTGTGTTTGTCTCTTCCCGTTGGCTTTTCCTTTGTTTCAAATCTGACTTTTCTCTCCTTTATAGCTCCTCTCATTGCTTGACATTGTGGCTCTATGTCTATACGTCTGACACTGAATATACCACCGACTGACTGACTGACTGACTGACTGACTGACTGACTGACTGACTTATTGACTGTCTGATCAGTTCGCTCACTGACCAACAGGTGCAATGCCACGACCTCACACCTAATCGCATGCATATTCACATGGAAATGTTAGGAGTTCCGCTTCGACAAATTATTCTCCATTTCGCATTGAAATGGATCCACATGGATGAGAACCGCATGTTGTTCAATGGAGAGACACACGCAGTCAGCATGCATATAATTTGGTGGAGATGCGAATGCCCTCGGATAAATCCAACCTCACACCGACAGACTGACAATGAGCAGTGGAGAAAGACACATTGGGGAGCACGTGCACACTTCATACACATTTGTCAACACAACACTACATGCAGACAATGACATCCACTGACACACCTACTCACACTGACACAAATTCCCCCTGTATCACCAGACACACGAATCAAACTGATACACGCACGACACACATCCACGGATGTGCAGTAAGGGGGGCAGAACACACTGGACACAGCGTCACGACATGCACGCATACACACACACACACACACACACTTACGGTGAAATTATTCACATTGCCACCTTCTGGTCGATGCTTGCAACCGACTGGTGGTCACACCGAAACATCGACACTGTCTGACAGAGTCCTCTGCTTCTCTGTTTCAGGCCAGACGACAACACATGCAGAAGAATTGGTGAACGTGACAGACAAGTTCGGAAGACTGGTGGCTCGATACCGACACAGGAGGAGGCGAACAACCACACTCACACCACTGAGTAAGTCTCAGTGAATTCAGTCGACGCACAGTCGTTCAGTCGATTCACGTAACCGATGTGCATGTGTGTGTCGGTGTGTCTGTGTTGTGGTCGACAGTGTGGAATGGGGGAATGAGGATGATTTGAGTTTGTAAATGAGTTGTGAGTTGGTGAGTGGGAGAGTGTTTGTTGGTATGATTGGGTGAGTTTCAATCTGCACTGGTTTGTGTCTGTGTGTGAGTGTTGGTTAGTTTGTGCATGAATGTGATGTTTCGGTTGTTGTTGTTGTTGTTGTTGTTGTTGTTGAGAGTGTGATGCTGGCTTGGTGCACAGTTTCCGAACGCCATGAGCGTAGCCTTTCCACGAGACGTGTCGGTAAGTGATATGACTGTGAGTCAGGTGAGCTGATTTGTGGTTGAAGAATACCTGTGATGGAGGCGACGTTTGTGGCAGACAGGATGTGGGCGCGTGATGGTTCATGTTTGTGTGTGTGCGGTTAATCGGTAGAGCTGACTGGTTGACCCTATAGGTCACGGCTTCTCATTAGAGCTTCCTGATATCCATCTGGAAGGTGCGCACTGCTGAGGAGTCCCATACTAGGTCGAAACAGATATTCTGTACTCACACCGGTTCACAGAGCCTAGCTGTCGCACACAAACACACACACGCACACACACACACACACACACGGATGCACAGGGACACACGCCACCAGCAGCACACTGAAACACACAAACACAGGCATCACGATCCACCTTCACCTTGACACTGACTTCTGCTTGTCCCTTGCAGATGGAAGCACGACACCGGGAGAAGAACTCTTCAACGTGACCAACACGTTGGGAAGGGTGGTGGCTGGACGCCGACGCCGACGCCAACTTAACACATGGCGACCAATCACTCTCCAAGCACTGGGTAAGTCCAACTAGCCAACTGTTTGCCTACACACTGCCCGCAGTTATGCAGGCGGCGACAATATGCCTGCTTGTCTCACAGCTAGTGTGCATCTCGAAATGCCGTCGACTGACTGGCTGACTGACTGACTGGCAGCTGACTGACAGCTGACTGATTGACTGACTGACTGACTGATGAATTTCATTCAGGTTTTGTGGAAGGGTGGTAGTCAACAGTGGGTTGGAGATTTGCATGGAGACCTGAATCACCTGGTCAATGAGCTTGTAGTAGTGTCAATGAGAGTAGTGCAGTTAGTGGTCAGGGGCGAATATATTATTGCTCCCAATCATACCAATGTAATAAACAACTGACCGTCATTGTCATATCACCTCATATTCATTATCTTTATTGCTAGTAAGATTGTGCAAATCTCCGGTATGCGTGTTGCCTCACTGCTATCACATGTGTTGGGTGTTGTTTGGTTGGATGAAGAAAGATTGAGTGATGAATCTGCCACTCTCTCTCTCCCCATTTCTCCCTACCCATCTCTCTCTCATTCTCCCTCCATCCTTCTCTCTTTCTCTCTTTCTCCTCTCTCTCTCTCTCTCTCCCTCTCCACCTAAGTATATTGGAGTGGAGTGGAGTGGAGTGGAGTGGGTGGGAGTGGAGTGGAGTGGTTGTCTCTCACAGCACAATGTGTTTGTCTGGTAATGCATGCATTGCAATAATCGAGTGTTTTCTAGACTTCTGATCTTATGGTGGTCTGTCATTCTGTATTTATCATAATTCCTATCTTCTGCTAATTTCACTGACCCTGATCGTCTAGTATCACCTATGCACTTTACCTGACAGTCATCGCATACAATTTGGTGGATGAGATAATTTTGTTGAATGCGATCTACTGGATGCTGGAGTCGACAAAGCTTCTCTCTGAGTGAGTTTGTGGGTATAAGTGGCAGCTTGATTCTCAGCTTGTTGAGAATCCTACTTGGAGTTTCCGATCTTCCTTCCTTATATGGTAAAACAATAGAGACTTTAGTTAATTTCCACTCGTGTTGTCGCTATTATTCCTATTCCTATTCGCATTCACATTCCTATTCGCATTCACATTCCTATTCGCATTCACATTCACATTCACATTCACATTCCTATTCGTAGCCCTTTCATTATTTTCTTTGTTATGTGTTCGCACAAATTTCTAAATCAATGGTCGAGGATAAGCATGAATTATTGACGCTTGTTTTGTGTGTTTCAGTTCCTTGTTTCAGTCCTCACAATGACTAGTGAGTGTTTTAGCGCTGTCATTCAGACATTTGACTAAAGCCACCTCGACTGACATTCATTGAGATGATCTGAAGTCTAGATACCTGTTAGAATGTGTTGGTCTCCTGTAGACAGAGGTATCCAAATCACCATCTCTCCTCTGTTTTATTCCCCAATCCAACATAGCTTACTCTCCTCCCTCATAATCTACCTCACAAGTGAATTGGATTGCATCTACTAATAAGTTAATATGTGTGTGAGGAAACTGTCGATATGTTGTGATTTGAGCACAGTGAATGTGTCATCTACACATTGCTACCATATATCTTAGGTGAAGGATTGAGCGTTCGGAAGCCATCTTTTCCCAACCATCCAGAAATGTATCAGCTAGCATAGGGGATATTGGTGATGCTATTGCTACACCTACTACTTGTCGACATATTTATTTCCTCCTGAAACTCAAAGTCTGTGGCGGTGAGGTACAACTAGACCCCTTTTACGATTTCATCAACCGATATCTTAGTTGTATGCGCAATTTCCGAGTCATTCGCTTGTCGATTTCTGACTGCCTCCAGTGGCATACAGATCGCTATGAAGACTTGTCACATTGAAGATAACCATTTCCTCATCCTTTTCTACACATAGGTCATTATGTCTCACCTTGAAATCGTAAGAATAGACTAGTCTACAATGTGGACGGTTCCCAACATAATAGGACATGATATTGATGCTAAGTACTTTGATGGTTCATATGTTGGCGTACTTCTGAAGTCAACCATCGGTCTGATGAGATCATCTGATTTGTGAAGCTTGATGGTTGTGTGAATTCTGTTGGGATTATTGGTTTTCGGCATTAAATTGAAGCAATGAGAGTGAGAAAGGAGATGTCTTCAGTTGGCCTATCCGATCGGTTGTAGACTTCTTAATTTTATTCATGACAGTTTCCATTGGTAATTTGATCTCTTCACATGGTCGGTCCTGTTGGGATATGCTCGTTAGATTATCGTAATATGGGAGGGAATCCAGCTAAATATAGAATGACAGACGCCCATAACACCGATCAAGTAGAAAGCACTCGACCATGATCATTATTACTCGCGTCATTATCTTTTTTGTAATGATTATTACTACGTTCAGTATCATTATTATTATTATTATTATTTTGATGATTATTGGAAAGGATGTTGCTTAGTTTGGTGGAAAAGACTCCTTCCTTCAGGTTTCTACCGTTGATGGTGATTGATGCCTGTTGTTGTTGTTATTTTTGTTGGTTGGGTATCTTCATCACCTCCATCTTCTCTGCGTTCACCTGGAGGAGGTCGCGTCTTCGCTGCCTGTTCTGCCAACTTATTAGTTTTCGCCTGTACATCTTCAGGGTTGTGCGACATCAGACATTAATCGTCATCGGTGAAATCCAAATCTTCTAGGGTCTTTTTATCCGTCAAACAGCGTGTCTTCATCTTCCAGCTCCTCACGGTTGTCTGTTGCATAATCTAGTCCAGTCGACCAAAATCAGTAAGATCACCGGTTATAGTAGGCAACCTAGTCTAGTCTTACGCCTGTCTTCACTTAACTTCGAAGGCGTCACTCAGCATTCCATTGTGGCTCACTCGACATGTGCTCCGTTCTGTGATGATGCATAGCGTGTCAATGTCATCCTCACATGATTTGTTTTTGCTGAAGCCAACCAGCCTGTTCCGGTTGAAATTTTCAATGCAGAGCATTATTCAGTCTCCCTCTTCAGGATGATATGGCTTATTATTTTGCTGGGGGTGGATAGGAGCATGCTTCCTCGCCAGTTATTGCAAAGATTGGGTCGCCCTTCTTTGGGAGTTTGACAAGGTAGTCATTCTTCCAGTGAATCGGTAGGCACCCTTCCTTCCATCCCTTCATCCATCATCCATCATCCAACCATCCATCCATCCATCCATCCATCCATCCATCCATCCATCCATCCATCCATCCATCCATCCATCCATCCATCCATCCATCCATCCATCCATCCATCCATCCATCCATCCATCCATCCATCCATCCATCCATCCATCCATCCATCCATCCATCCATCCATCCATCCATCCATCCATCCATCCATCCATCCATCCATCCATCCATCCATCCATCCATCCATCCATCCATCCATCCATCCATCCATCCATCCATCCATCCATCCATCCATCCATCCATCCATCCATCCATCCATCCATCCATCCATCCATCCATCCATCCATCCATCCATCCATCCATCCATCCATCCATCCATCCATCCATCCATCCATCCATCCATCCATCCATCCATCCATCCATCCATCCATCCATCCATCCATCCATCCATCCATCCATCCATCCATCCATCCATCCATCCATCCATCCATCCATCCATCCATCCATCCATCCATCCATCCATCCATCCATCCATCCATCCATCCATCCATCCATCCATCCATCCATCCATCCATCCATCCATCCATCCATCCATCCATCCATCCATCCATCCATCCATCCATCCATCCATCCATCCATCCATCCATCCATCCATCCATCCATCCATCCATCCATCCATCCATCCATCCATCCATCCATCCACACATCCAGTCATTCACCCACTGATTCATTCATTTAAAATTTAGTTCATTAATTCACTCACTCCTTCATTTAATGATTCATTCATTCCTTGCAAGCCTTCTGCATCAGTGGTGTGAGCATTTTGACTGTTGCCTCTGCATATGTTTCCAGTGCTTCTGACGGATTCCATCTAGTCCTCCTGGCGACATTTCCCCTCTCCGATTCCAGCGGGGAATAATTTTGTTTTAATTTTTTATATTTTGTTTGTGCTTTGAATTTTCTTTAGCGGTTAGATTTGTTTTGCGGTGTAGGGTTGCTAGCCATATGCCCAACCTTCCCTTTTTACCCGGGCTTAGGACCGGCTAGTAACCACTAAACTAGTTAACCAGGCGAGGTTAGTTGTACTATAGTTTTGAGTTATCACGACGATGATTCATACGAGGGTGGTTATTAACTGACTTCTTTCTTTCTGATTAGCTTACCGATAGGATTCTAGTTCACCGGAGTCTTGGTCATTATGTGTAGACCATGTCTTCTTCCTTTGTCCATAAACTGTAGTATTATGGACTGGCTAAGTGTTAGAAGTTATATTGAGTGTGCATAAATACAGGTTGGACACTTTCATCTCAGATTGCTGGGCAAATCATCATCTGCATTTATCCACGATTCGGTGTTCTACATTAATGATGCCATTCTGGACGTAGTTAGCCTTTAGTCCTGTACTTTGCCAATAGGGAAAATTAGCTAGAAACACTGACATATTATTGTTATTATATTATTATCATTTGTCCTTCAGGTTCCTAGTGGAATATAAGACTTCAGTAGCACGTCGACATTTCACTCTGTTCTCTGAAGTCTTTCGAACCTAGCTCCGTGACTGCTTAGAAGCCTTCATTTCTTTCTCACACCACACCATCTCCTCTATGTCACCCTCGTCTCGGACGCCCAACTCGTCGTTTCCCATTTAGGTTCCACTCAACGGCCTGGTGCGTGATCTCCCCAAATTGTCTTCTCAGTGTATCTCCAATCCATCTCCACTTTCTTCTGCATATCTGTTGGGCGATGGGTTGTTGGTTGGTTCGTCAGCAGGCCAGAGTTTCATGTTGCTTATTCTTATTATTCTGGCCATCTGATCTTCAGTATCAAGTGAGCGTAGGCGCGAGCTGTTGATGATGTATGTCTGTAGTTTGTTGGAAATGCTTTCCGTAACGCGCCAAGTCACTCAACCATCACATGGAAGCACTGACTTGACTGACGATAGTGTTGGAAATCCGGATCTTGTTCACGCTTTGTGCTGAGTGCAGTGATTTCAGACTGATGAAGGAAGGCCTGTCTTACTGTCTTTCCGATCCTGGCTTTGACATCTCCATCTGTGCCACCTGTACTTGAAACGATGCTGCCCTGCATAGGTAGGTGAAAGAGACTACTTCCTTCAGATTTCACCCGTTCGTGTTCATTGGTGCTTGTTGTTGCTGTTGATGTTGTTGTTGGCTGGATATCTTCATCACCTCCATCTCCAGCAGATCAAGTCTTCGTGTCTCATCCCACTCAGTCGACCTACACTCATTCTCTACATTCGATTATCATTCCAACATTTGTGTGATCGCTCAATGAGTCATACTTGTCTGAGAAGATATCTGATCACACAGTTCATACATCACAATATTTGCCATGCCATTCAGTAAAATATTCATGCAAGTTCATATGAAATAAATCTAACTGGTAGTCACCTTATGCCTTTAGTCAGAATGACAAGTTTCATGTTTCCTGTTCAAGTAATTGGTATCGATTCGAAGGTCAACCTATTTGATAAACGAAGCGAAAGGCAGGGGATCGGTGAAAAATTGATGTAGAAAGCGCAAAATCCAAAGGGGAAGAGAGTGAGAGAGACGAAGACAATGAGAAATAGGAAACCAAGAATAGGGACTGTGCATATGAAGAAGCAACACATGTGAAGATTGCGAGAAAGGCACTAAACACGTAGTAGTTAAATGAAAATTATTGACTGTAGTTGATGGATAATATATCCAGTCCAACTAATTGGCATAGTCATTTCATATCAACGTGGTAAATTAATTCGGGTGCATGTATTAGAAGATAACAGATAAGGTGATGATAACGAAACAAAATCTCGGAATTTATTTTTGAGATGAATGGCAATTTTTTCTTTTAATTTAGAAGTAGTATTCATCATGGATTGACATCAGTTTGGGAAGCATTGGAAATCTGGGAGCACTGGACAGCTGTTTCGTCCTAGTATGGGACTGCTCAGCAGTGCGTACCCACGACCCGACTGGGGATCGAACTCAGGACCTTCAGGTTTCACAGTGAACGAACGCGTTAACCATTCAGCCACTGGGTCGGTTTTCAGTGGTTCACAATTTCCTACTTCTGTCAATTCACGACATAGCGAGACCATCACCCAAGGTCTTCAGTTAGCATCCACTTCACTTCCGACTGGTTGACCCCATAGGTCACGGCTTCTCATTAGAGCTTCCTGATATCCATCTGGAAGGTGCGCACTGCTGGGGAGTCCCATACTACGACGAAACAGCTGTTCTGAACTCCCAGATTTTCAATGGTTCCCCAACTGATGTCAGTACATGATGAATACTACTTCCGAAATCTCGGAATATTTATGTGTTCGCAGTGGTCAATCCATGTAGGTGTGTCAGTGAATGGTGTGTGTGTGTGTGTGTGTGTGTGCGGTTGTGCAGTGATAGAGGGAAATAAAATTATTGTCCCTTAGCTATTCGATAATGAAACGTGAAAATTCTTGATCAGTTTTGAAACTAAGGGTGAAAAATAAAATAAAATGATAATGATAAGAGTACAAAGAGAGATAATATTTGCATTTACACTTATCCGGGTGACGGGAAGGAATTTACTGTAACTGTATCTGAGTTGAAGTTGAAGACCGTGAGAGGCGAAGGGAACGAACAAACATCTTCTGAATACATAAATTGGGTTTGGAAATTTCAATTGCTATGCCTTCTGCTATGCTTAGCAATCGGTGGGGCACAAACTTGCAGTATTGTGATGGGATTTTGTGAATAATAGTTTTGCCTATCTTGTGCTGAGTATCTACTAGATGGGCGCGTATTGAGCCTTGGATGGATTTCACTGTTCCTTTGCCTAACCACGCTGGACAGTGCTCAATGAAGCGATGATGGGCTTGCCGAGTTCTTCTACCTACCTAACTATCTCCATAGAAGCAGTTAAATTTATAAATACACATAGATGTGACCAGATTCGGAAGCCTATCCTTCAACTGCATCGACATCATATAGCGAGTAGTAAATTTCCAACATAGTGTGGTGGCGAAGAAGGTTTCTTGGATCAGATTTCTGAGTTTCAGTGTTAGTGTTTGTGCAGCTGCATCTCCTTCGAACGCTAAGGTTAGACACAACAGTTTCTTCAGTACTATTTAAAGGCACTTTTCTCCAACAGTCTTCATTGTTACAGTCTATACGAACTTTTCAGGATAGCCGTCATCATATATGCAGTTCTCTATTATTCCTAATTCATCGTTCAATGTATCAGCTGTACAAGTCTTACTGGCTCGAGATCTCAGTGTATGGATTAAATTCCCTTTGTAAGTAAGAGGGCCAAATGATCGGAAATGTGTATACTGACCAACACATGATTTCTTATAATAAACACTGTGCCTGACACTGCCATTCGTTCGTCTCGACAGCAAAACTTGTGAACTCGATTTCTGAATGAGCACTGCACATAAAGGGTACTAATCCTGACATTATTCTCGATATATTGCACAGTGTTCATTGAGAAATCGAGTTCACATGTGAAACAGAGCAGGACGAGAGCCCACTCAAGTTGACACGAATGCATGTCGCCAATCACTCACAGCAACCACATCCATGCATTGCAACACACACACACACACACGCACACACACGCACACACATACAATTGCACACCAATAAGGAATGCATGAGAAATGAGAGAGGAATTTTTCCACTTACTGGCACCACGAAAGCCTCTGAAATTCGGCACGGACACCTACTCTCTGACACACTGTCCACCAGAACCCATGAAACAACGTCGCACGCACGCAAGCACGCACACGCACACACACACACATACATGCATATTCACATGCGACACTGCGGGTGCCACCCTCAAACACTTTCCTCCATTTCGCATTGAAATGAATCCACATGGAGTAGAACCGCATGTTGTTCAATGGAGAGACACACGCAGTCAGCATGCATATAATTTGGTGGAGATGCGAATGCCCTCGGATAAATCCAACCTCACACCGACAGACTGACAATGAGCAGTGGAGAAAGACACATTGGGGAGCACGTGCACACTTCATACACATTTGTCAACACAACACTACATGCAGACAATGACATCCACTGACACACCTACTCACACTGACACAAATTCCCCCTGTATCACCAGACACACGAATCAAACTGATACACGCACGACACACATCCACGGATGTGCAGTAAGGGGGGCAGAACACACTGGACACAGCGTCACGACATGCACGCATACACACACACACACACACACACACGGTGAAATTATTCACATTGCCACGATCTCGTTGACGCTTGCAATCTACTGGTTGTCACTACGGATCATCGACACCGTCTCACAGAGTCCTCACACAAGAGAACATGACGGGTTTACTGATCGACTGCAACACTGGCACAGCCACACACTCAGTAGTTGACTGCACCGCATTCTGACTGACAGCCCGATTAACTAACTGACGGACTGGCTGACTGACGCACTGACTGACTGACGCACTGACTGACTGACTGACTGTCTGAATGTTCGGCAAGATGGCCGGCATGAATCCGTTTATACAGTCGATATATGCCTGACTGTCCAGATTATAGGCATACTCGTGTTTGAAAGTTTCGTGTGAGTTTGCGTGTGTGTGTGTGTGTTTCGTTATGCAGTTGATAAAATGAATATCTGCAAACCTAAGGAGGTGATGACATGCTTGCACACATATTGATACTCAGTGACAGACACATACATGCACATGCAAGCACACACTGACATAGACCGAGAAATTCGCATACACACACACACACCAGCATAGCATACACAGAGCAACAGGTGGAGACAATGCAGCACAAAACAACCTGATGACCACTACCAATGACCACATGATGTGAGATGATCGAGTGACGAGAGCAGGAGGAGAACGCACTCCCACTGGCACACCACCATGTCGTCAATCACACACAACCTACACATCCACACATTCATACACATATACAAACAAAAAGCTATATGGAATGCATGAGGAGTGAGACGAGAGAGGAATTCGCGCATTTACTCGCACCACAACAGTAGGTGGATGTGATGGTGACACTGGTAAACAGGCACACTGCGGAAATGTCAAACTGCCACAATACCACAATGCCACACTGACATACTGACACACTACACATTCACTGATTGGCACACTGCCACACTGCCAAAGTACCACACTGCCACACAGACACACAGACTAAGACACCCACAGACTGGCACACACTCACATGCAAGGACACCAAGCAACACGCTGACACAGTCTTCTACTCCTCCCACTTACAGGTGGATCAACGACACCAGGCGAAGAAGCACAAGAAGTCGTCAACGTGACCGACAACTTGGGAAAGGTGGTGGCCACACGCCGACAAATCAGGAGGCGACCAACCACACTCACACCACTGGGTAAGTCATACACGAATCATCAATCTCATTCACACTGATAATACCATCCTGTCATTCATTTATTAACTGACTGACTGACTGACTGACTGACTGACTCGCTCGCTCAGTCAGTCAGTCAGTCAGTCACACTCACTGATTCACTGGCATCCTGACTGACAGGCCGAATAATCAACTGGCTGACTGACTGTCTGTCTGAACGTTTGGCGAAATGGCTGGCATGAATCAATTATATAGTCGAAAAGTGCCTGACTGTCCGGATAAATGGCATACTCGTGTTTAATCGTTTCGTGTGAGTTGGCTTGTGTGTGTGTGTGTGTGTTTCTGTTTCATTATGCAGTTGATAAAATGAATATCTGCAAACATACGGAGGTGAAGACATGCTTGCGCACACATTGAGATGCGAATGCCCTCGGATAAATCCAACCTCACACCGACAGACTGACAATGAGCAGTGGAGAAAGACAAATTGGGGAGCACGTGCACACTTCATACACATTTGTCAACACAACACTACATGCAGACAATGACATCCACTGACACACCTACTCACACTGACACAAATTCCCCCTGTATCACCAGACACACGAATCAAACTGATACACGCACGACACACATCCACGGATGTGCAGTAAGGGGGGCAGAACACACTGGACACAGCGTCACGACATGCACGCATACACACACACACACACACACACACACACACGGTGAAATTATTCACATTGCCACCTTCTGGTCGATGCTTGCAACCGACTGGTGGTCACACCGAAACATCGACACTGTCTGACAGAGTCCTCTGCTTCTCTGTTTCAGGCCAGACGACAACACATGCAGAAGAATTGGTGAACGTGACAGACAAGTTCGGAAGACTGGTGGCTCGATACCGACACAGGAGGAGGCGAACAACCACACTCACACCACTGAGTAAGTCTCAGTGAATTCAGTCGACGCACAGTCGTTCAGTCGATTCACGTAACCGATGTGCATGTGTGTGTCGGTGTGTCTGTGTTGTGGTCGACAGTGTGGAATGGGGGAATGAGGATGATTTGAGTTTGTAAATGAGTTGTGAGTTGGTGAGTGGGAGAGTGTTTGTTGGTATGATTGGGTGAGTTTCAATCTGCACTGGTTTGTGTCTGTGTGTGAGTGTTGGTTAGTTTGTGCATGAATGTGATGTTTCGGTTGTTGTTGTTGTTGTTGTTGTTGTTGAGAGTGTGATGCTGGCTTGGTGCACAGTTTCCGAACGCCATGAGCGTAGCCTTTCCACGAGACGTGTCGGTAAGTGATATGACTGTGAGTCAGGTGAGCTGATTTGTGGTTGAAGAATACCTGTGATGGAGGCGACGTTTGTGGCAGACAGGATGTGGGCGCGTGATGGTTCATGTATGTGTGTGTGTGTGTGTGTGTGTGTGTGTGTGTGTGTGTGGCTGATCGATTCGTTAATTGAGGAGTGTGCAATGGCGATATGTGTTGATTGTCAGTGTTGTGTGTTGATTGATGTGTGAGTGCACTGCGTATGCTGGCTGGACCCCACCAGTTGATCAAGTCTTCATGTCTCATCCCACTCAGTCGACCTACACTCATTCTCTACATTCGATTATCATTCCAGCATTTGTGTGATCGCTCAATGAGTCATACTTGTCTGAGAACATGTCAGGTCGCCCAGTTCACACCTCCTCTATATTGCCGTTCCACACTGCCTTGCTCTCACAGACTCTCTCAATGCCTTCTAGTTTTGGTCATTTTAATTCCTGAGTTGGTGATTATGTAGATTGAATTCGTCCGGTGATTCAGGTGAACTGCTTGTGAAACGAGGTCAGTTGTTTGTGGGTGATGGAATGAAGCTGGGTGTGCATTCATTGTACAAATGAGTTTATATCGCACGATCATGTACATGCATGGACGGACTCCCTCGTCCACCAACCAACAACGTCTACACTGACATGGCCATATTCGCCATTACGGTCTGTGTGGTCGAATGCTTGCATCACAATTAATTATGGATTCGGATTCTTAGAAACCCAACACATCCTTCCTGGCAGATACTGATATCATCATTCTGCAGATAGTTCGAAGAGTAAGTCGACATTCACACGGAATCTACCTGTCTTGGTATCTACGTTGCCTCACTGCTATCACTTGTGTTTGGTGTTGTTCGGTTGGATGAAGAAAGTTTGAGTGATCAATCTGACAATCTCTCCCTCCCCCTTTCTCCCTCCCCATCTCTTTCTCAATCACCCTACCTCTCTCTCTCTCTCACTCTCTCTCTCACACTCCCTCTCTCTGTCCCTCTCTCTCTCTCTCTCAACCTAAGTATATTCGAGTGGAGTGGAGTGGAGTGGAATGGAGTGGAGTGGAGTGGTTGTCTCTCACAGCACAATGTGGTTGTGTGGTAATGCACGCATTGCAATAATCGAGTGTTTTCTAGACTTCTGATCTTATGGTGGTCTGTCATTCTGTATTTATCATAATTCCTATCTTCTGCTAATTTCACTGACCCTGATCGTCTAGTATCACCTATGCACTTTACCTGACAGTCATCGCATACAATTTGGTGGATGAGATAATTTTGTTGAATGCGATCTACTGGATGCTGGAGTCGACAAAGCTTCTCTCTGAGTGAGTTTGTGGGTATAAGTGGCAGCTTGATTCTCAGCTTGTTGAGAATCCTACTTGGAGTTTCCGATCTTCCTTCCTTATATGGTAAAACAATAGAGACTTTAGTTAATTTCCACTCGTGTTGTCGCTATTATTCCTATTCCTATTCGCATTCACATTCCTATTCGCATTCACATTCCTATTCGCATTCACATTCACATTCCTATTCGTAGCCCTTTCATTATTTTCTTTGTTATGTGTTCGCACAAAT
The DNA here is from genome assembly GCA_944470555.2 of Heterobilharzia americana. Classification (NCBI taxonomy): domain Eukaryota; kingdom Metazoa; phylum Platyhelminthes; class Trematoda; order Strigeidida; family Schistosomatidae; genus Heterobilharzia; species Heterobilharzia americana. Next base: position 55,329,993 of record OX104129.1, on the reverse strand, counting down.
TTCTAAATCAATGGTCGAGGATAAGCATGAATTATTGACGCTTGTTTTGTGTGTTTCAGTTCCTTGTTTCAGTCCTCACAATGACTAGTGAGTGTTTTAGCGCTGTCATTCAGACATTTGACTAAAGCCACCTCGACTGACATTCATTGAGATGATCTGAAGTCTAGATACCTGTTAGAATGTGTTGGTCTCCTGTAGACAGAGGTATCCAAATCACCATCTCTCCTCTGTTTTATTCCCCAATCCAACATAGCTTACTCTCCTCCCTCATAATCTACCTCACAAGTGAATTGGATTGCATCTACTAATAAGTTAATATGTGTGTGAGGAAACTGTCGATATGTTGTGATTTGAGCACAGTGAATGTGTCATCTACACATTGCTACCATATATCTTAGGTGAAGGATTGAGCGTTCGGAAGCCATCTTTTCCCAACCATCCAGAAATGTATCAGCTAGCATAGGGGATATTGGTGATGCTATTGCTACACCTACTACTTGTCGACATATTTATTTCCTCCTGAAACTCAAAGTCTGTGGCGGTGAGGTACAACTAGACCCCTTTTACGATTTCATCAACCGATATCTTAGTTGTATGCGCAATTTCCGAGTCATTCGCTTGTCGATTTCTGACTGCCTCCAGTGGCATACAGATCGCTATGAAGACTTGTCACATTGAAGATAACCATTTCCTCATCCTTTTCTACACATAGGTCATTATGTCTCACCTTGAAATCGTAAGAATAGACTAGTCTACAATGTGGACGGTTCCCAACATAATAGGACATGATATTGATGCTAAGTACTTTGATGGTTCATATGTTGGCGTACTTCTGAAGTCAACCATCGGTCTGATGAGATCATCTGATTTGTGAAGCTTGATGGTTGTGTGAATTCTGTTGGGATTATTGGTTTTCGGCATTAAATTGAAGCAATGAGAGTGAGAAAGGAGATGTCTTCAGTTGGCCTATCCGATCGGTTGTAGACTTCTTAATTTTATTCATGACAGTTTCCATTGGTAATTTGATCTCTTCACATGGTCGGTCCTGTTGGGATATGCTCGTTAGATTATCGTAATATGGGAGGGAATCCAGCTAAATATAGAATGACAGACGCCCATAACACCGATCAAGTAGAAAGCACTCGACCATGATCATTATTACTCGCGTCATTATCTTTTTTGTAATGATTATTACTACGTTCAGTATCATTATTATTATTATTATTATTATTTTGATGATTATTGGAAAGGATGTTGCTTAGTTTGGTGGAAAAGACTCCTTCCTTCAGGTTTCTACCGTTGATGGTGATTGATGCCTGTTGTTGTTGTTATTTTTGTTGGTTGGGTATCTTCATCACCTCCATCTTCTCTGCGTTCACCTGGAGGAGGTCGCGTCTTCGCTGCCTGTTCTGCCAACTTATTAGTTTTCGCCTGTACATCTTCAGGGTTGTGCGACATCAGACATTAATCGTCATCGGTGAAATCCAAATCTTCTAGGGTCTTTTTATCCGTCAAACAGCGTGTCTTCATCTTCCAGCTCCTCACGGTTGTCTGTTGCATAATCTAGTCCAGTCGACCAAAATCAGTAAGATCACCGGTTATAGTAGGCAACCTAGTCTAGTCTTACGCCTGTCTTCACTTAACTTCGAAGGCGTCACTCAGCATTCCATTGTGGCTCACTCGACATGTGCTCCGTTCTGTGATGATGCATAGCGTGTAAATGTCATCCTCACATGATTTGTTTTTGCTGAAGCCAACCAGCCTGTTCCGGTTGAAATTTTCAATGCAGAGCATTATTCAGTCTCCCTCTTCAGGATGATATGGCTTATTATTTTGCTGGGGGTGGATAGGAGCATGCTTCCTCGCCAGTTATTGCAAAGATTGGGTCGCCCTTCTTTGGGAGTTTGACAAGGTAGTCATTCTTCCAGTGAATCGGTAGGCACCCTTCCTTCCATCCCTTCATCCATCATCCATCATCCAACCATCCATCCATCCATCCATCCATCCATCCATCCATCCATCCATCCATCCATCCATCCATCCATCCATCCATCCATCCATCCATCCATCCATCCATCCATCCATCCATCCATCCATCCATCCATCCATCCATCCATCCATCCATCCATCCATCCATCCATCCATCCATCCATCCATCCATCCATCCATCCATCCATCCATCCATCCATCCATCCATCCATCCATCCATCCATCCATCCATCCATCCATCCATCCATCCATCCATCCATCCATCCATCCATCCATCCATCCATCCATCCATCCATCCATCCATCCATCCATCCATCCATCCATCCATCCATCCATCCATCCATCCATCCATCCATCCATCCATCCATCCATCCATCCATCCATCCATCCATCCATCCATCCATCCATCCATCCATCCATCCATCCATCCATCCATCCATCCATCCATCCATCCATCCATCCATCCATCCATCCATCCATCCATCCATCCATCCATCCATCCATCCATCCATCCATCCATCCATCCATCCATCCATCCATCCATCCATCCATCCATCCATCCATCCATCCATCCATCCATCCATCCATCCATCCATCCATCCATCCATCCATCCATCCATCCATCCATCCATCCATCCATCCATCCATCCATCCATCCACACATCCAGTTATTCACCCACTGATTCTTTCATTAAATTTTGATTGATTGATTGATTGATTGATTGATTCAATCATTCTTTGATTCGTTCATTCACTCACTCGTTCATTTAATGATTCGTTCATTCCTTGCAAGCCTTCTGCATCAGTGGAGTGAGCATTTCGACTGTTGTCTCTGCATATGTTTCCAGTGCTTCTGACGGGATTCCATCTAGTCCTCCTGTTCTCCTGGATTCCAGCAACTCTCTGGCGTTCACGACTTCACTTCGGCTTTTGTTGGAGTGCTTGTGTTCACTGGTAGTTCTGTGAATGGACTGCAGGTGGTATTTCTGGACACGTTGCAGGTGGTGGTTGATTCATGAGTTTTTTGAAGTGGTCAGCCGATTGTTTCCTTTGTTTCTCCTTTGCCGTCACTAGGTTTCCTTCACTATCCTATCTTTCATTGCTTTCATCTGTGTTGATCTCTTCCCAGACAGTAACCTGGTTATTCGATGTAATGTTGTCAGGTCGCTCGTACATGCAGCCTGTTTAGAATGCTGTCTGAGGTGCATCTCACATACTGACAGTCAACGAGGCGGGCAGTCATAAGCGGGAAGTCATAAAACACTCATAAATAACATTCAGTGTGAAAGAAGCCGAGAGTAAATTAGTGAGGGAAGCAAAGAGAAACGGAATGGGTGATTGAAATATTATATAATACAGCAGAATACAGAGATGGACTGAATGACAAGTGTAATAAGAGATGAACAAAGATTCATGCATAGAAAGGATAGATAGTAGATCCTGTGAACAGATGGACATAATGAGCATATATAAGAACAAATGCTAAGATTCCAAATGAAATAGGAAAACACAGCGAAATATTGATCGCGACTCACAGGAGAATAATTAGGATAAACAGTAAGCAAGACGGTAACACAGTCTTCTACTCCTCCCACTTACAGGTGGATCAACGACACCAGGCGAAGAAGCACAAGAAGTCGTCAACGTGACCAACAACTTGGGAAAGGTGGTGGCCACACGCCGACAAATCAGGAGGCGACCAACCACACTCACACCACTGGGTAAGTCATACACAAATCACAAATCTCATCCACACTGACAATACCATCCTGTCATTTATTCACTCACTGACTGACTGAATCATTCTACGACTGACTGATTGACTGAATCGATGTCATTCTGACGGTCAGTTTGTCGAGATGGCGAGCATGCACGCACACATACACTCGATCAGTGTATAAATCTCTGAGTCTTCCGCATAGTCAGAGAGAAGTTTATTATTAGTGTGTGTGTGTGTGTGTGTGTGTGTGTGCCGGTGATGCAAGCAACGAAGTGCACACATATGGAGAGGAATGCATGCTAGTGCACACATTGATACTCAGTGACAGACACATACATGCACATGCAAGCACACACTGACATAGACCGAGAAATTCGCATACACACACACACACCAGCATAGCATACACAGAGCAACAGGTGAAGAGAATGCAGCACAAAGCAGCCTGATGACCACTACCAATGACCACATGATGTGAGATGATCGAGTGACGAGAGCAGGAGGAGAACGCACTCCCACTGGCACACCACCATGTCGTCAATCACACACAACCTACACATCCACACATTCATACACATATACAAACAAAAAGCTATATGGAATGCATGAGGAGTGAGACGAGAGAGGAATTCGCGCATTTACTCGCACCACAACAGTAGGTGGATGTGATGGTGACACTGGTAAACAGGCACACTGCGGAAATGTCAAACTGCCACAATACCACAATGCCACACTGACATACTGACACACTACACATTCACTGATTGGCACACTGCCACACTGCCAAAGTACCACACTGCCACACAGACACACAGACTAAGACACCCACAGACTTGCACACACTCACATGCAAAGACACCAAGCAACACGCTGACACAGTCTTCTACTCCTCCCACTTACAGGTGGATCAACGACACCAGGCGAAGAAGCACAAGAAGTCGTCAACGTGACCGACAACTTGGGAAAGGTGGTGGCCACACGCCGACAAATCAGGAGGCGACCAACCACACTCACACCACTGGGTAAGTCACATACAATTCTTCCACCCTTTCTATTCTCTCCAACATTTTCCAATTCTCTTTTCTGAGCTGGCCTGTGCGGTCGTGGAGCTGTGATCATCGTCCTTGTCTAGATTTGCAGCTGTAACTTCCGTATTTTTTGAGTTATCTGTGTTTGTCTCTTCCCGTTGGCTTTTCCTTTGTTTCAAATCTGACTTTTCTCTCCTTTATAGCTCCTCTCATTGCTTGACATTGTGGCTCTATGTCTATACGTCTGACACTGAATATACCACCGACTGACTGACTGACTGACTGACTGACTGACTGACTGACTGACTGACTGACTGACTGACTGACTGACTGACTGACTGACTTATTGACTGTCTGATCAGTTCGCTCACTGACCAACAGGTGCAATGCCACGACCTCACACCTAATCGCATGCATATTCACATGGAAATGTTAGGAGTTCCGCTTCGACAAATTATTCTCCATTTCGCATTGAAATGGATCCACATGGATGAGAACTGCATGTTGTTCAATGGAGAGACACACGCAGTCAGCATGCATATAATTTGGTGGAGATGCGAATGCCCTCGGATAAATCCAACCTCACACCGACAGACTGACAATGAGCAGTGGAGAAAGACACATTGGGGAGCACGTGCACACTTCATACACATTTGTCAACACAACACTACATGCAGACAATGACATCCACTGACACACCTACTCACACTGACACAAATTCCCCCTGTATCACCAGACACACGAATCAAACTGATACACGCACGACACACATCCACGGATGTGCAGTAAGGGGGGCAGAACACACTGGACACAGCGTCACGACATGCACGCATACACACACACACACACACACACACACACGGTGAAATTATTCACATTGCCACCTTCTGGTCGATGCTTGCAACCGACTGGTGGTCACACCGAAACATCGACACTGTCTGACAGAGTCCTCTGCTTCTCTGTTTCAGGCCAGACGACAACACATGCAGAAGAATTGGTGAACGTGACAGACAAGTTCGGAAGACTGGTGGCTCGATACCGACACAGGAGGAGGCGAACAACCACACTCACACCACTGAGTAAGTCTCAGTGAATTCAGTCGACGCACAGTCGTTCAGTCGATTCACGTAACCGATGTGCATGTGTGTGTCGGTGTGTCTGTGTTGTGGTCGACAGTGTGGAATGGGGGAATGAGGATGATTTGAGTTTGTAAATGAGTTGTGAGTTGGTGAGTGGGAGAGTGTTTGTTGGTATGATTGGGTGAGTTTCAATCTGCACTGGTTTGTGTCTGTGTGTGAGTGTTGGTTAGTTTGTGCATGAATGTGATGTTTCGGTTGTTGTTGTTGTTGTTGTTGTTGTTGTTGTTGTGAGAGTGTGATGCTGGCTTGGTGCACAGTTTCCGAACGCCATGAGCGTAGCCTTTCCACGAGACGTGTCGGTAAGTGATATGACTGTGAGTCAGGTGAGCTGATTTGTGGTTGAAGAATACCTGTGATGGAGGCGACGTTTGTGGCAGACAGGATGTGGGCGCGTGATGGTTCATGTGTATGTGTGTGCGTGTGTGGCTGATCGATTCGTTAATTGAGGAGTGTGCAATGGCGATATGTGTTGATTGTCAGTGTTGTGTGTTGATTGATGTGTGAGTGCACTGCGTATGCTGGCTGGACCCCACCAGTTGATCAAGTCTTCATGTCTCATCCCACTCAGTCGACCTACACTCATTCTCTACATTCGATTATCATTCCAACATTTGTGTGATCGCTCAATGAGTCATACTTGTCTGAGAACATGTCAGGTCGCCCAGTTCACACCTCCTCTATATTGCCGTTCCACACTGCCTTGCTCTCACAGACTCTCTCAATGCCTTCTAGTTTTGGTCATTTTAGTTCGTGAGTTGGTGATTATGTAGATTGAATTCGTCCGGTGATTCAGGTGAACTGCTTGTGAAACGAGGTCAGTTGTTTGTGGGTGATGGAATGAAGCTGGGTGTGCATTCATTGTACAAATGAGTTTATATCGCACGATCATGTACATGCATGGACGGACTCCCTCGTCCACCAACCAACAACGTCTACACTGACATGGCCATATTCGCCATTACGGTCTGTGTGGTCGAATGCTTGCATCACAATTAATTATGGATTCGGATTCTTAGAAACCCAACACATCCTTCCTGGCAGATACTGATATCATCATTCTGCAGATAGTTCGAAGAGTAAGTCGACATTCACACGGAATCTACCTGTCTTGGTATCTACGTTGCCTCACTGCTATCACTTGTGTTTGGTGTTGTTCGGTTGGATGAAGAAAGTTTGAGTGATCAATCTGACAATCTCTCCCTCCCCCTTTCTCCCTCCCCATCTCTTTCTCAATCACCCTACCTCTCTCTCTCTCTCACTCTCTCTCTCACACTCCCTCTCTCTGTCCCTCTCTCTCTCTCTCTCAACCTAAGTATATTCGAGTGGAGTGGAGTGGAGTGGAATGGAGTGGAGTGGAGTGGTTGTCTCTCACAGCACAATGTGGTTGTGTGGTAATGCACGCAATGCAATAATCGAGTGTTTTCTAGACTTCTGATCTTATGGTGGTCTGTCATTCTGTATTTATCATAATTCCTATCTTCTGCTAATTTCACTGACCCTGATCGTCTAGTATCACCTATGCACTTTACCTGACAGTCATCGCATACAATTTGGTGGATGAGATAATTTTGTTGAATGCGATCTACTGGATGCTGGAGTCGACAAAGCTTCTCTCTGAGTGAGTTTGTGGGTATAAGTGGCAGCTTGATTCTCAGCTTGTTGAGAATCCTACTTGGAGTTTCCGATCTTCCTTCCTTATATGGTAAAACAATAGAGACTTTAGTTAATTTCCACTCGTGTTGTCGCTATTATTCCTATTCCTATTCGCATTCACATTCCTATTCGCATTCACATTCCTATTCGCATTCACATTCACATTCACATTCACATTCCTATTCGTAGCCCTTTCATTATTTTCTTTGTTATGTGTTCGCACAAATTTCTAAATCAATGGTCGAGGATAAGCATGAATTATTGACGCTTGTTTTGTGTGTTTCAGTTCCTTGTTTCAGTCCTCACAATGACTAGTGAGTGTTTTAGCGCTGTCATTCAGACATTTGACTAAAGCCACCTCGACTGACATTCATTGAGATGATCTGAAGTCTAGATACCTGTTAGAATGTGTTGGTCTCCTGTAGACAGAGGTATCCAAATCACCATCTCTCCTCTGTTTTATTCCCCAATCCAACATAGCTTACTCTCCTCCCTCATAATCTACCTCACAAGTGAATTGGATTGCATCTACTAATAAGTTAATATGTGTGTGAGGAAACTGTCGATATGTTGTGATTTGAGCACAGTGAATGTGTCATCTACACATTGCTACCATATATCTTAGGTGAAGGATTGAGCGTTCGGAAGCCATCTTTTCCCAACCATCCAGAAATGTATCAGCTAGCATAGGGGATATTGGTGATGCTATTGCTACACCTACTACTTGTCGACATATTTATTTCCTCCTGAAACTCAAAGTCTGTGGCGGTGAGGTACAACTAGACCCCTTTTACGATTTCATCAACCGATATCTTAGTTGTATGCGCAATTTCCGAGTCATTCGCTTGTCGATTTCTGACTGCCTCCAGTGGCATACAGATCGCTATGAAGACTTGTCACATTGAAGATAACCATTTCCTCATCCTTTTCTACACATAGGTCATTATGTCTCACCTTGAAATCGTAAGAATAGACTAGTCTACAATGTGGACGGTTCCCAACATAATAGGACATGATATTGATGCTAAGTACTTTGATGGTTCATATGTTGGCGTACTTCTGAAGTCAACCATCGGTCTGATGAGATCATCTGATTTGTGAAGCTTGATGGTTGTGTGAATTCTGTTGGGATTATTGGTTTTCGGCATTAAATTGAAGCAATGAGAGTGAGAAAGGAGATGTCTTCAGTTGGCCTATCCGATCGGTTGTAGACTTCTTAATTTTATTCATGACAGTTTCCATTGGTAATTTGATCTCTTCACATGGTCGGTCCTGTTGGGATATGCTCGTTAGATTATCGTAATATGGGAGGGAATCCAGCTAAATATAGAATGACAGACGCCCATAACACCGATCAAGTAGAAAGCACTCGACCATGATCATTATTACTCGCGTCATTATCTTTTTTGTAATGATTATTACTACGTTCAGTATCATTATTATTATTATTATTATTATTTTGATGATTATTGGAAAGGATGTTGCTTAGTTTGGTGGAAAAGACTCCTTCCTTCAGGTTTCTACCGTTGATGGTGATTGATGCCTGTTGTTGTTGTTATTTTTGTTGGTTGGGTATCTTCATCACCTCCATCTTCTCTGCGTTCACCTGGAGGAGGTCGCGTCTTCGCTGCCTGTTCTGCCAACTTATTAGTTTTCGCCTGTACATCTTCAGGGTTGTGCGACATCAGACATTAATCGTCATCGGTGAAATCCAAATCTTCTAGGGTCTTTTTATCCGTCAAACAGCGTGTCTTCATCTTCCAGCTCCTCACGGTTGTCTGTTGCATAATCTAGTCCAGTCGACCAAAATCAGTAAGATCACCGGTTATAGTAGGCAACCTAGTCTAGTCTTACGCCTGTCTTCACTTAACTTCGAAGGCGTCACTCAGCATTCCATTGTGGCTCACTCGACATGTGCTCCGTTCTGTGATGATGCATAGCGTGTCAATGTCATCCTCACACGATTTGTTTTTGCTGAAGCCAACCAGCCTGTTCCGGTTGAAATTTTCAATGCAGAGCATTATTCAGTCTCCCTCTTCAGGATGATATGGCTTATTATTTTGCTGGGGGTGGATAGGAGCATGCTTCCTCGCCAGTTATTGCAAAGATTGGGTCGCCCTTCTTTGGGAGTTTGACAAGGTAGTCATTCTTCCAGTGAATCGGTAGGCACCCTTCCTTCCATCCCTTCATCCATCATCCATCATCCAACCATCCATCCATCCATCCATCCATCCATCCATCCATCCATCCATCCATCCATCCATCCATCCATCCATCCATCCATCCATCCATCCATCCATCCATCCATCCATCCATCCATCCATCCATCCATCCATCCATCCATCCATCCATCCATCCATCCATCCATCCATCCATCCATCCATCCATCCATCCATCCATCCATCCATCCATCCATCCATCCATCCATCCATCCATCCATCCATCCATCCATCCATCCATCCATCCATCCATCCATCCATCCATCCATCCATCCATCCATCCATCCATCCATCCATCCATCCATCCATCCATCCATCCATCCATCCATCCATCCATCCATCCATCCATCCATCCATCCATCCATCCATCCATCCATCCATCCATCCATCCATCCATCCATCCATCCATCCATCCATCCATCCATCCATCCATCCATCCATCCATCCATCCATCCATCCATCCATCCATCCATCCATCCATCCATCCATCCATCCATCCATCCATCCATCCATCCATCCATCCATCCATCCATCCATCCATCCATCCATCCATCCATCCATCCATCCATCCATCCATCCATCCATCCATCCATCCATCCATCCATCCATCCATCCATCCATCCATCCATCCATCCATCCATCCATCCATCCATCCATCCATCCATCCATCCATCCATCCATCCATCCATCCATCCATCCATCCATCCATCCATCCATCCATCCATCCATCCATCCATCCATCCATCCATCCATCCATCCATCCATCCATCCATCCATCCATCCATCCATCCATCCATCCATCCATCCATCCATCCATCCATCCATCCATCCATACATCCATCCATCCATCCATCCATCCATCCATCCATCCATCCATCCATCCATCCATCCATCCATCCATCCATCCATCCATCCATCCATCCATCCATCCATCCATCCATCCATCCATCCATCCACACATCCAGTTATTCACCCACTGATTCTTTCATTAAATTTTGATTGATTGATTGATTGATTGATTGATTCAATCATTCTTTGATTCGTTCATTCACTCACTCCTTCATTTAATGATTCATTCATTCCTTGCAAGCCTTCTGCATCAGTGGAGTGAGCATTTCGACTGTTGTCTCTGCATATGTTTCCAGTGCTTCTGACGGGATTCCATCTAGTCCTCCTGTTCTCCTGGATTCCAGCAACTCTCTGGCGTTCACGACTTCACTTCGGCTTTTGTTGGAGTGCTTGTGTTCACTGGTAGTTCTGTGAATGGACTGCAGGTGGTATTTCTGGACACGTTGCAGGTGGTGGTTGATTCATGAGTTTTTTGAAGTGGTCAGCCGATTGTTTCCTTTGTTTCTCCTTTGCCGTCACTAGGTTTCCTTCACTATCCTATCTTTCATTGCTTTCATCTGTGTTGATCTCTTCCCAGACAGTAACCTGGTTATTCGATGTAATGTTGTCAGGTCGCTCGTACATGCAGCCTGTTTAGAATGCTGTCTGAGGTGCATCTCACATACTGACAGTCAACGAGGCGGGCAGTCATAAGCGGGAAGTCATAAAACACTCATAAATAACATTCAGTGTGAAGAAGCCGAGAGTAAATTAGTGAGGGAAGCAAAGAGAAACGGAATGGGTGATTGAAATATTATATAATACAGCAGAATACAGAGATGGACTGAATGACAAGTGTAATAAGAGATGAACAAAGATTCATGCATAGAAAGGATAGATAGTAGATCCTGTGAACAGATGGACATAATGAGCATATATAAGAACAAATGCTAAGATTCCAAATGAAATAGGAAAACACAGCGAAATATTGATCGCGACTCACAGGAGAATAATTAGGATAAACAGTAAGCAAGACGGTAACACAGTCTTCTACTCCTCCCACTTACAGGTGGATCAACGACACCAGGCGAAGAAGCACAAGAAGTCGTCAACGTGACCGACAACTTGGGAAAGGTGGTGGCCACACGCCGACAAATCAGGAGGCGACCAACCACACTCACACCACTGGGTAAGTCACATACAATTCTTCCACCCTTTCTATTCTCTCCAACATTTTCCAATTCTCTTTTCTGAGCTGGCCTGTGCGGTCGTGGAGCTGTGATCATCGTCCTTGTCTAGATTTGCAGCTGTAACTTCCGTATTTTTTGAGTTATCTGTGTTTGTCTCTTCCCGTTGGCTTTTCCTTTGTTTCAAATCTGACTTTTCTCTCCTTTATAGCTCCTCTCATTGCTTGACATTGTGGCTCTATGTCTATACGTCTGACACTGAATATACCACCGACTGACTGACTGACTGACTGACTGACTGACTGACTGACTGACTGACTGACTGACTTATTGACTGTCTGATCAGTTCGCTCACTGACCAACAGGTGCAATGCCACGACCTCACACCTAATCGCATGCATATTCACATGGAAATGTTAGGAGTTCCGCTTCGACAAATTATTCTCCACTTCGCATTGAAATGGATCCACATGGATGAGAACCGCATGTTGTTCAATGGAGAGACACACGCAGTCAGCATGCATATAATTTGGTGGAGATGCGAATGCCCTCGGATAAATCCAACCTCACACCGACAGACTGACAATGAGCAGTGGAGAAAGACACATTGGGGAGCACGTGCACACTTCATACACATTTGTCAACACAACACTACATGCAGACAATGACATCCACTGACACACCTACTCACACTGACACAAATTCCCCCTGTATCACCAGACACACGAATCAAACTGATACACGCACGACACACATCCACGGATGTGCAGTAAGGGGGGCAGAACACACTGGACACAGCGTCACGACATGCACGCATACACACACACACACACACACACACACACACACACACGGTGAAATTATTCACATTGCCACCTTCTGGTCGATGCTTGCAACCGACTGGTGGTCACACCGAAACATCGACACTGTCTGACAGAGTCCTCTGCTTCTCTGTTTCAGGCCAGACGACAACACATGCAGAAGAATTGGTGAACGTGACAGACAAGTTCGGAAGACTGGTGGCTCGATACCGACACAGGAGGAGGCGAACAACCACACTCACACCACTGAGTAAGTCTCAGTCAATTCAGTCGATGCAGGTTTGTTTCCACATCTCTTTCAAAGAGTTCCAGTGTTCTTCCACCCAGGTTTCTTTAGAGATGTTGCGTTATGTCTCGCATTTCGTCCTGATGACTGACTGACGTGAAGATGTCCTTGTAATTTCGTCCTCCAGTTCACTTCCTCTTCTGGGTGTTGAACTTCAACTGTCGCCTATCACCAACTTTTGTGAAGGTTTCCAACTTGATTTGAAAGGTTCCTTGCACCACACATTGAGTGGTGTGAACCTACATCTGCTCCTCTTCTTCTTCTTCTTCTTCTTCTTCTTCTTCTTCTTCTTCTTCTTGATCTGATCTCGTGTCTACTTGGCTGCGCCTCCACTTTCTTCACATTCAAGTTAAGCCGACCTGAATTTTAGTGTGTCCATCTGGTGAAACTAACTCCATGTCGCTGTGTAAATATTCTTGTGCTGGTACACACTGCCCCCAATCACCAAATCGTTGAGTGCACAGAAGTCTGCAAACTGTTCTCCATTCTCATTCATCATTTCACTGAGTGCTTGTCGACCGATGATTGGTTCTCTTCCTGTGTTATCTGCTGCGAGTTTGGCATTCGTGTCACCCCACCCACTAGAATTTCGATGTCGCCAACTGAGGTGGAGTCTTGTCCAGTGCTGATTTCAGATGTCTGCAGAATTCCTCCTTCTTCTCTTGCTTGACCTGTATGATTTGTAGGTGCGTAGCCTAGCATTGTATGATTGTGACTTTCCTTCCTTCCTTCCTTCCTTCCTTTTGACTTGAATCCATCTTGCTGCCATGATCGTGCAGGAGGAGATTGGTTCCCACTGCACGAGAGAGAGGGAGAGAGACAGGGAGAGATAAAGGGAGGGAGAGGGGGAGGGAGAGAGTGTTTTCATCATGATAGCCACTCCAAAACTCAGTGTCCTCATGGTTGTCATCTGGGTGACAATATCGGAGTGGACTATTGACTCCCCTCTCCAGTTGACAGATTTGAGAGTCCACTTCCATTGCATCTGTTGGTTGCTCGCAGATTCCTATCAATCCTATGCCACACCTTCTCATCTCTTTGGCAATATGCGCATGCTTGCCAGCCAGCCAGCCAGCCAGCCAGCCAGCCAGCCAGCCAGCCAGCCAGCCAGCCAGCCAGCCAGCCAGCCAGCCAGCCAGCCAGCCAGCCAGCCAGCCAGCCACCAGCCGCCAAGCACAGCAAGCAGCCAGCCAGCAGCAGCAGCAGCAGCAGCCAGCAGCCAGCCAGCCAGCCAGCCAGCCAGCCAGCCAGCTTCAAACATTCTGCGGACATTCCATTTCCCCATTCTCACTCTCGCTTTCATCGAGGGAGAGAAGGCACGTCGGCTGAGTGGCTTCCCGAAGGCTTTCGCCAACTGGTGTGTTTCACCTCAAAGATTCCAGTGAGGAATAAGTTCAATTTTATGCTTGATATTCTCTTTGTGCTTTGGAGTTTGCTTAGCGGTTAGATTGGTTTTACGGGGTAGGGTTGCCAGCCCTAATGCCAGCCTTCCCTCTTTATCCGGGCTTAGCGCCAGCTAGTAACTAGTGAACTAGTTACCTAGACGAGATTGCTTTTGGTGCATAGAAGCTGTGAAACCAGTTTCGGTTTCATTTTATGCGTATCTGACCAAGGAATCGCAGTTGAACTACAGTTTTGAGTTATCACGACGATGATTCATACGAGGGTGGTTATTAACTGACTTCTTTCTTTCTGATTAGCTTACCGATAGGATTCTAGTTCACCGGAGTCTTGGTCATTATGTGTAGACCATGTCTTCTTCCTTTGTCCATAAACTGTAGTATTATGGACTGGCTAAGTGTTAGAAGTTATATTGAGTGTGCATAAATACAGGTTGGACACTTTCATCTCAGATTGCTGGGCAAATCATCATCTGCATTTATCCACGATTCGGTGTTCTACATTAATGATGCCATTCTGGACGTAGTTAGCCTTTAGTCCTGTACTTTGCCAATAGGGAAAATTAGCTAGAAACACTGACATATTATTGTTATTATATTATTATCATTTGTCCTTCAGGTTCCTAGTGGAATATAAGACTTCAGTAGCACGTCGACATTTCACTCTGTTCTCTGAAGTCTTTCGAACCTAGCTCCGTGACTGCTTAGAAGCCTTCATTTCTTTCTCACACCACACCATCTCCTCTATGTCACCCTCGTCTCGGACGCCCAACTCGTCGTTTCCCATTTAGGTTCCACTCAACGGCCTGGTGCGTGATCTCCCCAAATTGTCTTCTCAGTGTATCTCCAATCCATCTCCACTTTCTTCTGCATATCTGTTGGGCGATGGGTTGTTGGTTGGTTCGTCAGCAGGCCAGAGTTTCATGTTGCTTATTCTTATTATTCTGGCCATCTGATCTTCAGTATCAAGTGAGCGTAGGCGCGAGCTGTTGATGATGTATGTCTGTAGTTTGTTGGAAATGCTTTCCGTAACGCGCCAAGTCACTCAACCATCACATGGAAGCACTGACTTGACTGACGATAGTGTTGGAAATCCGGATCTTGTTCACGCTTTGTGCTGAGTGCAGTGATTTCAGACTGATGAAGGAAGGCCTGTCTTACTGTCTTTCCGATCCTGGCTTTGACATCTCCATCTGTGCCACCTGTACTTGAAACGATGCTGCCCTGCATAGGTAGGTGAAAGAGACTACTTCCTTCAGATTTCACCCGTTCGTGTTCATTGGTGCTTGTTGTTGCTGTTGATGTTGTTGTTGGCTGGATATCTTCATCACCTCCATCTCCAGCAGATCAAGTCTTCGTGTCTCATCCCACTCAGTCGACCTACACTCATTCTCTACATTCGATTATCATTCCAACATTTGTGTGATCGCTCAATGAGTCATACTTGTCTGAGAAGATATCTGATCACACAGTTCATACATCACAATATTTGCCATGCCATTCAGTAAAATATTCATGCAAGTTCACATGAAATAAATCTAACTGGTAGTCACCTTATGCCTTTAGTCAGAATGACAAGTTTCATGTTTCCTGTTCAAGTAATTGGTATCGATTCGAAGGTCAACCTATTTGATAAACGAAGCGAAAGGCAGGGGATCGGTGAAAAATTGATGTAGAAAGCGCAAAATCCAAAGGGGAAGAGAGTGAGAGAGACGAAGACAATGAGAAATAGGAAACCAAGAATAGGGACTGTGCATATGAAGAAGCAACACATGTGAAGATTGCGAGAAAGGCACTAAACACGTAGTAGTTAAATGAAAATTATTGACTGTAGTTGATGGATAATATATCCAGTCCAACTAATTGGCATAGTCATTTCATATCAACGTGGTAAATTAATTCGGGTGCATGTATTAGAAGATAACAGATAAGGTGATGATAACGAAACAAAATCTCGGAATTTATTTTTGAGATGAATGGCAATTTTTTCTTTTAATTTAGAAGTAGTATTCATCATGGATTGACATCAGTTTGGGAAGCATTGGAAATCTGGGAGCACTGGACAGCTGTTTCGTCCTAGTATGGGACTGCTCAGCAGTGCGTACCCACGACCCGACTGGGGATCGAACTCAGGACCTTCAGGTTTCACAGTGAACGAACGCGTTAACCATTCAGCCACTGGGTCGGTTTTCAGTGGTTCACAATTTCCTACTTCTGTCAATTCACGACATAGCGAGACCATCACCCAAGGTCTTCAGTTAGCATCCACTTCACTTCCGACTGGTTGACCCCATAGGTCACGGCTTCTCATTAGAGCTTCCTGATATCCATCTGGAAGGTGCGCACTGCTGGGGAGTCCCATACTACGACGAAACAGCTGTTCTGAACTCCCAGATTTTCAATGGTTCCCCAACTGATGTCAGTACATGATGAATACTACTTCCGAAATCTCGGAATATTTATGTGTTCGCAGTGGTCAATCCATGTAGGTGTGTCAGTGAATGGTGTGTGTGTGTGTGTGTGTGTGTGCGGTTGTGCAGTGATAGAGGGAAATAAAATTATTGTCCCTTAGCTATTCGATAATGAAACGTGAAAATTCTTGATCAGTTTTGAAACTAAGGGTGAAAAATAAAGTATAATGATAATGATAAGAGTACAAAGAGAGATAATATTTGCATTTACACTTATCCGGGTGACTGGGAAGGAATTTACTGTAACTGTATCTGAGTTGAAGTTGAAGACCGTGAGAGGCGAAGGGAACGAACAAACATCTTCTGAATACATAAATTGGGTTTGGAAATTTCAATTGCTATGCCTTCTGCTATGCTTAGCAATCGGTGGGGCACAAACTTGCAGTATTGTGATGGGATTTTGTGAATAATAGTTTTGCCTATCTTGTGCTGAGTATCTACTAGATGGGCGCGTATTGAGCCTTGGATGGATTTCACTGTTCCTTTGCCTAACCACGCTGGACAGTGCTCAATGAAGCGATGATGGGCTTGCCGAGTTCTTCTACCTACCTAACTATCTCCATAGAAGCAGTTAAATTTATAAATACACATAGATGTGACCAGATTCGGAAGCCTATCCTTCAACTGCATCGACATCATATAGCGAGTAGTAAATTTCCAACATAGTGTGGTGGCGAAGAAGGTTTCTTGGATCAGATTTCTGAGTTTCAGTGTTAGTGTTTGTGCAGCTGCATCTCCTTCGAACGCTAAGGTTAGACACAACAGTTTCTTCAGTACTATTTAAAGGCACTTTTCTCCAACAGTCTTCATTGTTACAGTCTATACGAACTTTTCAGGATAGCCGTCATCATATATGCAGTTCTCTATTATTCCTAATTCATCGTTCAATGTATCAGCTGTACAAGTCTTACTGGCTCGAGATCTCAGTGTATGGATTAAATTCCCTTTGTAAGTAAGAGGGCCAAATGATCGGAAATGTGTATACTGACCAACACATGATTTCTTATAATAAACACTGTGCCTGACACTGCCATTCGTTCGTCTCGACAGCAAAACTTGTGAACTCGATTTCTGAATGAGCACTGCACATAAAGGGTACTAATCCTGACATTATTCTCGATATATTGCACAGTGTTCATTGAGAAATCGAGTTCACATGTGAAACAGAGCAGGACGAGAGCCCACTCAAGTTGACACGAATGCATGTCGCCAATCACTCACAGCAACCACATCCATGCATTGCAACACACACACACACACACGCACACACACGCACACACATACAATTGCACACCAATAAGGAATGCATGAGAAATGAGAGAGGAATTTTTCCACTTACTGGCACCACGAAAGCCTCTGAAATTCGGCACGGACACCTACTCTCTGACACACTGTCCACCAGAACCCATGAAACAACGTCGCCACAGGCACGACGCACGCACGCACGCACACGCACACACACACATACATGCATATTCACATGCGACACTGCGGGTGCCACCCTCAAACACTTTCCTCCATTTCGCATTGAAATGAATCCACATGGAGTAGAACCGCATGTTGTTCAATGGAGAGACACACGCAGTCAGCATGCATATAATTTGGTGGAGATGCGAATGCCCTCGGATAAATCCAACCTCACACCGACAGACTGACAATGAGCAGTGGAGAAAGACACATTGGGGAGCACGTGCACACTTCATACACATTTGTCAACACAACACTACATGCAGACAATGACATCCACTGACACACCTACTCACACTGACACAAATTCCCCCTGTATCACCAGACACACGAATCAAACTGATACACGCACGACACACATCCACGGATGTGCAGTAAGGGGGGCAGAACACACTGGACACAGCGTCACGACATGCACGCATACACACACACACACACACACACGGTGAAATTATTCACATTGCCACGATCTCGTTGACGCTTGCAATCTACTGGTTGTCACTACGGATCATCGACACCGTCTCACAGAGTCCTCACGCAAGAGAACATGATGGGTTTACTGATCGACTGCAACACTGGCACAGCCACACACTCAGTAGTTGACTGCACTGCATTCTGACTGACAGCCCGATTAACTAACTGACGGACTGGCTGACTGACGCACTGACTGACTGACTGACTGTCTGAATGTTCGGCAAGATGGCCGGCATGAATCCGTTTATATAGTCGATATGTGCCTGACTGTCCAGATTATTGGCATACTCCTGTTTAAAAGTTTCGTGTGAGTTTGCGTGTGTGTGTGTGTGTTTCGTTATGCAGTTGATAAAATGAATATCTGCAAACCTAAGGAGGTGATGACATGCTTGCACACACATTGATACTCGGTGACAGACACATACATGCACATGCAAGCACACACTGACATAGACCGAGAAATTCGCATACACACACACACACACACCAGCATAGCATACACAGAGCAACAGGTGAAGAGAATGCAGCACAAAACAGCCTGATGACCACTACCAATGACCACATGATGTGAGATGATCGAGTGACGAGAGCAGGAGGAGAACGCACTCCCACTGGCACACCACCATGTCGTCAATCACACACAACCTACACATCCACACATTCATACACAGATACAAACAAAAAGCTATATGGAATGCATGAGGAGTGAGACGAGAGAGGAATTCGCGCATTTACTCGCACCACAACAGTAGGTGGATGTGATGGTGACACTGGTAAACAGGCACACTGCGGAAATGTCAAACTGCCACAATACCACAATGCCACACTGACATACTGACACACTACACATTCACTGATTGGCACACTGCCACACTGCCAAAGTACCACACTGCCACACAGACACACAGACTAAGACACCCACAGACTGGCACACACTCACATGCAAGGACACCAAGCAACACGCTGACACAGTCTTCTACTCCTCCCACTTACAGGTGGATCAACGACACCAGGCGAAGAAGCACAAGAAGTCGTCAACGTGACCGACAACTTGGGAAAGGTGGTGGCCACACGCCGACAAATCAGGAGGCGACCAACCACACTCACACCACTGGGTAAGTCATACACGAATCATCAATCTCATTCACACTGATAATACCATCCTGTCATTCATTTATTAACTGACTGACTGACTGACTGACTGACTGACTCGCTCGCTCAGTCAGTCAGTCAGTCAGTCACACTCACTGATTCACTGGCATCCTGACTGACAGGCCGAATAATCAACTGGCTGACTGACTGTCTGTCTGAACGTTTGGCGAAATGGCTGGCATCAATCATTTATACAGTCTATAAGTGCCTGACTGTCCGGATAAATGGCATACTCGTGTTTAACCGTTTCGTGTGAGTTGGCTTGTGTGTGTGTGTGTGTGTTTCTGTTTCCTTATGCAGTTGATAAAATGAATATCTGCAAACATACGGAGGTGAAGAAATGCCTGCGCACACATTGAGATGCGAATGCCCTCGGATAAATCCAACCTCACACCGACAGACTGACAATGAGCAGTGGAGAAAGACACATTGGGGAGCACGTGCACACTTCATACACATTTGTCAACACAACACTACATGCAGAGAATGACATCCACTGACACATTATCCCTGCTTCGCATTGCACGCACAGGCGAACACCACTTCCCCCGCTACACACACAAGCACAGACGCATCTCAATGACAGTACTACGCGCACCCGATGGAGGCAGAGCCTACTTCACACAGCGCTAAGGCACGCACACACACACACACACACACACACACACACACGGTGAAATTATTCACATTGCCACCTTCTGGTCGATGCTTGCAACCGACTGGTGGTCACACCGAAACATCGACACTGTCTGACAGAGTCCTCTGCTTCTCTGTTTCAGGCCAGACGACAACACATGCAGAAGAATTGGTGAACGTGACAGACAAGTTCGGAAGACTGGTGGCTCGATACCGACACAGGAGGAGGCGAACAACCACACTCACACCACTGAGTAAGTCTCAGTGAATTCAGTCGACGCACAGTCGTTCAGTCGATTCACGTAACCGATGTGCATGTGTGTGTCGGTGTGTCTGTGTTGTGGTCGACAGTGTGGAATGGGGGAATGAGGATGATTTGAGTTTGTAAATGAGTTGTGAGTTGGTGAGTGGGAGAGTGTTTGTTGGTATGATTGGGTGAGTTTCAATCTGCACTGGTTTGTGTCTGTGTGTGAGTGTTGGTTAGTTTGTGCATGAATGTGATGTTTCGGTTGTTGTTGTTGTTGTTGTTGTTGTTGTTTGTTGTTGAGAGTGTGATGCTGGCTTGGTGCACAGTTTCCGAACGCCATGAGCGTAGCCTTTCCACGAGACGTGTCGGTAAGTGATATGACTGTGAGTCAGGTGAGCTGATTTGTGGTTGAAGAATACCTGTGATGGAGGCGACGTTTGTGGCAGACAGGATGTGGGCGCGTGATGGTTCATGTGTATGTGTGTGCGTGTGTGGCTGATCGATTCGTTAATTGAGGAGTGTGCAATGGCGATATGTGTTGATTGTCAGTGTTGTGTGTTGATTGATGTGTGAGTGCACTGCGTATGCTGGCTGGACCCCACCAGTTGATCAAGTCTTCATGTCTCATCCCACTCAGTCGACCTACACTCATTCTCTACATTCGATTATCATTCCAGCATTTGTGTGATCGCTCAATGAGTCATACTTGTCTGAGAACATGTCAGGTCGCCCAGTTCACACCTCCTCTATATTGCCGTTCCACACTGCCTTGCTCTCACAGACTCTCTCAATGCCTTCTAGTTTTGGTCATTTTAGTTCGTGAGTTGGTGATTATGTAGATTGAATTCGTCCGGTGATTCAGGTGAACTGCTTGTGAAACGAGGTCAGTTGTTTGTGGGTGATGGAATGAAGCTGGGTGTGCATTCATTGTACAAATGAGTTTATATCGCACGATCATGTACATGCATGGACGGACTCCCTCGTCCACCAACCAACAACGTCTACACTGACATGGCCATATTCGCCATTACGGTCTGTGTGGTCGAATGCTTGCATCACAATTAATTATGGATTCGGATTCTTAGAAACCCAACACATCCTTCCTGGCAGATACTGATATCATCATTCTGCAGATAGTTCGAAGAGTAAGTCGACATTCACACGGAATCTACCTGTCTTGGTATCTACGTTGCCTCACTGCTATCACTTGTGTTTGGTGTTGTTTGGTTGGATGAAGAAAGTTTGAGTGATTAATCTACCAATCTATACCTTAATCTCTCTCCACCTAAGTATATTCGAGTGGAGTGGAGTGGAGTGGAGTGGAGTGGTTGTCTCTCACAGCACAATGTGGTTGTGTGGTAATGCACGCATTGCAATAATCGAGTGTTTTCTAGACTACTGATCTTATGGTGGTCTGTCATTCTGTATTTATCATAATTCCTATCTTCTGCTAATTTCACTGACCCTGATCGTCTAGTATCACCTATGCACTTTACCTGACAGTCATCGCATACAATTTGGTGGATGAGATAATTTTGTTGAATGCGATCTACTGGATGCTGGAGTCGACAAAGCTTCTCTCTGAGTGAGTTTGTGGGTATAAGTGGCAGCTTGATTCTCAGCTTGTTGAGAATCCTACTTGGAGTTTCCGATCTTCCTTCCTTATATGGTAAAACAATAGAGACTTTAGTTAATTTCCACTCGTGTTGTCGCTATTATTCCTATTCCTATTCCATTCCATTCCTATTCGCATTCACATTCCTATTCGCATTCACATTCACATTCACATTCACATTCCTATTCGTAGCCCTTTCATTATTTTCTTTGTTATGTGTTCGCACAAATTTCTAAATCAATGGTCGAGGATAAGCATGAATTATTGACGCTTGTTTTGTGTGTTTCAGTTCCTTGTTTCAGTCCTCACAATGACTAGTGAGTGTTTTAGCGCTGTCATTCAGACATTTGACTAAAGCCACCTCGACTGACATTCATTGAGATGATCTGAAGTCTAGATACCTGTTAGAATGTGTTGGTCTCCTGTAGACAGAGGTATCCAAATCACCATCTCTCCTCTGTTTTATTCCCCAATCCAACATAGCTTACTCTCCTCCCTCATAATCTACCTCACAAGTGAATTGGATTGCATCTACTAATAAGTTAATATGTGTGTGAGGAAACTGTCGATATGTTGTGATTTGAGCACAGTGAATGTGTCATCTACACATTGCTACCATATATCTTAGGTGAAGGATTGAGCGTTCGGAAGCCATCTTTTCCCAACCATCCAGAAATGTATCAGCTAGCATAGGGGATATTGGTGATGCTATTGCTACACCTACTACTTGTCGACATATTTATTTCCTCCTGAAACTCAAAGTCTGTGGCGGTGAGGTACAACTAGACCCCTTTTACGATTTCATCAACCGATATCTTAGTTGTATGCGCAATTTCCGAGTCATTCGCTTGTCGATTTCTGACTGCCTCCAGTGGCATACAGATCGCTATGAAGACTTGTCACATTGAAGATAACCATTTCCTCATCCTTTTCTACACATAGGTCATTATGTCTCACCTTGAAATCGTAAGAATAGACTAGTCTACAATGTGGACGGTTCCCAACATAATAGGACATGATATTGATGCTAAGTACTTTGATGGTTCATATGTTGGCGTACTTCTGAAGTCAACCATCGGTCTGATGAGATCATCTGATTTGTGAAGCTTGATGGTTGTGTGAATTCTGTTGGGATTATTGGTTTTCGGCATTAAATTGAAGCAATGAGAGTGAGAAAGGAGATGTCTTCAGTTGGCCTATCCGATCGGTTGTAGACTTCTTAATTTTATTCATGACAGTTTCCATTGGTAATTTGATCTCTTCACATGGTCGGTCCTGTTGGGATATGCTCGTTAGATTATCGTAATATGGGAGGGAATCCAGCTAAATATAGAATGACAGACGCCCATAACACCGATCAAGTAGAAAGCACTCGACCATGATCATTATTACTCGCGTCATTATCTTTTTTGTAATGATTATTACTACGTTCAGTATCATTATTATTATTATTATTATTATTTTGATGATTATTGGAAAGGATGTTGCTTAGTTTGGTGGAAAAGACTCCTTCCTTCAGGTTTCTACCGTTGATGGTGATTGATGCCTGTTGTTGTTGTTATTTTTGTTGGTTGGGTATCTTCATCACCTCCATCTTCTCTGCGTTCACCTGGAGGAGGTCGCGTCTTCGCTGCCTGTTCTGCCAACTTATTAGTTTTCGCCTGTACATCTTCAGGGTTGTGCGACATCAGACATTAATCGTCATCGGTGAAATCCAAATCTTCTAGGGTCTTTTTATCCGTCAAACAGCGTGTCTTCATCTTCCAGCTCCTCACGGTTGTCTGTTGCATAATCTAGTCCAGTCGACCAAAATCAGTAAGATCACCGGTTATAGTAGGCAACCTAGTCTAGTCTTACGCCTGTCTTCACTTAACTTCGAAGGCGTCACTCAGCATTCCATTGTGGCTCACTCGACATGTGCTCCGTTCTGTGATGATGCATAGCGTGTCAATGTCATCCTCACACGATTTGTTTTTGCTGAAGCCAACCAGCCTGTTCCGGTTGAAATTTTCAATGCAGAGCATTATTCAGTCTCCCTCTTCAGGATGATATGGCTTATTATTTTGCTGGGGGTGGATAGGAGCATGCTTCCTCGCCAGTTATTGCAAAGATTGGGTCGCCCTTCTTTGGGAGTTTGACAAGGTAGTCATTCTTCCAGTGAATCGGTAGGCACCCTTCCTTCCATCCCTTCATCCATCATCCATCATCCAACCATCCATCCATCCATCCATCCATCCATCCTTCCTACCAGCCAGCCACCCAGCCAGCCAGCCATCCAGCCAGGCCTTCCAGCCAGCCAGCCAGCCAATCAGCCAGGCAGCCAGCCAGCCAGCCAACCAGCCAGGCAGCCAGCCAGCCAGTCATTGATAAATTGATTCATTCATTAAACATTGATTCATTCCTTCATTCAACCGTCGATTGATGGATTCATTCACTCATTAATTTATTATTTCATCCATTTATTCACTCACTCCTTCATTTAATGATTCATTCATTCCTTGCAAGCCTTCTGCATCAGTGGAGTGAGCATTTCGACTGTTGTCTCTGCATATGTTTCCAGTGCTTCTGACGGGATTCCATCTAGTCCTCCTGTTCTCCTGGATTCCAGCAACTCTCTGGCGTTCACGACTTCACTTCGGCTTTTGTTGGAGTGCTTGTGTTCACTGGTAGTTCTGTGAATGGACTGCAGGTGGTATTTCTGGACACGTTGCAGGTGGTGGTTGATTCATGAGTTTTTTGAAGTGGTCAGCCGATTGTTTCCTTTGTTTCTCCTTTGCCGTCACTAGGTTTCCTTCACTATCCTATCTTTCATTGCTTTCATCTGTGTTGATCTCTTCCCAGACAGTAACCTGGTTATTCGATGTAATGTTGTCAGGTCGCTCGTACATGCAGCCTGTTTAGAATGCTGTCTGAGGTGCATCTCACATACTGACAGTCAACGAGGCGGGCAGTCATAAGCGGGAAGTCATAAAACACTCATAAATAACATTCAGTGTGAAAGAAGCCGAGAGTAAATTAGTGAGGGAAGCAAAGAGAAACGGAATGGGTGATTGACACATTATATAATACAGCAGAATACAGAGATGGACTGAATGACAAGTGTAATAAGAGATGAACAAAGATTCATGCATAGAAAGGATAGATAGTAGATCCTGTGAACAGATGGACATAATGAGCATATATAAGAACAAATGCTAAGATTCCAAATGAAATAGGAAAACACAGCGAAATATTGATCGCGACTCACAGGAGAATAATTAGGATAAACAGTAAGCAAGACGGTAACACAGTCTTCTACTCCTCCCACTTACAGGTGGATCAACGACACCAGGCGAAGAAGCACAAGAAGTCGTCAACGTGACCGACAACTTGGGAAAGGTGGTGGCCACACGCCGACAAATCAGGAGGCGACCAACCACACTCACACCACTGGGTAAGTCACATACAATTCTTCCACCCTTTCTATTCTCTCCAACATTTTCCAATTCTCTTTTCTGAGCTGGCCTGTGCGGTCGTGGAGCTGTGATCATCGTCCTTGTCTAGATTTGCAGCTGTAACTTCCGTATTTTTTGAGTCATCTGTGTTTGTCTCTTCCCGTTGGCTTTTCCTTTGTTTCAAATCTGACTTTTCTCTCCTTTATAGCTCCTCTCATTGCTTGACATTGTGGCTCTATGTCTATACGTCTGACACTGAATATACCACCGACTGACTGACTGACTGACTGACTGACTTTTTTATTGACTGTCTGATCAGTTCGCTCACTGACCAACAGGTGCAATGCCACGAGCTCACACCTAATCGCATGCATATTCACATGGAAATGTTAGGAGTTCCGCTTCGACAAATTATTCTCCATTTCGCATTGAAATGGATCCACATGGATGAGAACCGCATGTTGTTCAATGGAGAGACACACGCAGTCAGCATGCATATAATTTGGTGGAGATGCGAATGCCCTCGGATAAATCCAACCTCACACCGACAGACTGACAATGAGCAGTGGAGAAAGACACATTGGGGAGCACGTGCACACTTCATACACATTTGTCAACACAACACTACATGCAGAGAATGACATCCACTGACACATTATCCCTGCTTCGCATTGCACGCACAGGCGAACACCACTTCCCCCGCTACACACACAAGCACAGACGCATCTCAATGACAGTACTACGCGCACCCGATGGAGGCAGAGCCTACCTCACACAGCGCTGCGGAACGCACACACATACACACACACACACACACACGGTGAAATTATTCACATTGCCACCTTCTGGTCGATGCTTGCAACCGACTGGTGGTCACACCGAAACATCGACACTGTCTGACAGAGTCCTCTGCTTCTCTGTTTCAGGCCAGACGACAACACATGCAGAAGAATTGGTGAACGTGACAGACAAGTTCGGAAGACTGGTGGCTCGATACCGACACAGGAGGAGGCGAACAACCACACTCACACCACTGAGTAAGTCTCAGTCAATTCAGTCGATGCAGGTTTGTTTCCACATCTCTTTCAAAGAGTTCCAGTGTTCTTCCACCCAGGTTTCTTTAGAGATGTTGCGTTATGTCTCGCATTTCGTCCTGATGACTGACTGACGTGAAGATGTCCTTGTAATTTCGTCCTCCAGTTCACTTCCTCTTCTGGGTGTTGAACTTCAACTGTCGCCTATCACCAACTTTTGTGAAGGTTTCCAACTTGATTTGAAAGGTTCCTTGCACCACACATTGAGTGGTGTGAACCTACATCTGCTCCTCCTCTTCTTCTTCTTCTTCTTCTTCTTCTTCTTCTTCTTCTTGATCTGATCTCGTGTCTACTTGGCTGCGCCTCCACTTTCTTCACATTCAAGTTAAGCCGACCTGAATTTTAGTGTGTCCATCTGGTGAAACTAACTCCATGTCGCTGTGTAAATATTCTTGTGCTGGTACACACTGCCCCCAATCACCAAATCGTTGAGTGCACAGAAGTCTGCAAACTGTTCTCCATTCTCATTCATCATTTCACTGAGTGCTTGTCGACCGATGATTGGTTCTCTTCCTGTGTTATCTGCTGCGAGTTTGGCATTCGTGTCACCCCACCCACTAGAATTTCGATGTCGCCAACTGAGGTGGAGTCTTGTCCAGTGCTGATTTCAGATGTCTGCAGAATTCCTCCTTCTTCTCTTGCTTGACCTGTATGATTTGTAGGTGCGTAGCCTAGCATTGTATGATTGTGACTTTCCTTCCTTCCTTCCTTCCTTCCTTTTGACTTGAATCCATCTTGCTGCCATGATCGTGCAGGAGGAGATTGGTTCCCACTGCACGAGAGAGAGGGAGAGAGACAGGGAGAGATAAAGGGAGGGAGAGGGAGAGGGAGAGAGTGTTTTCATCATGATAGCCGCTCCAAAACTCAGTGTCCTCATGGTTGTCATCTGGGTGACAATATCGGAGTGGACTATTGACTCTCCTCTCCAGTTGACAGATTTGAGAGTCCACTTCCATTGCATCTGTTGGTTGCTCGCAGATTCCTATCAATCCTATGCTACACCTTCTCATCTCTTTGGCAATATGCGCATGCTTGCCAGCCAGCCAGCCAGCCAGCCAGCCAGCCAGCCAGCCAGCCAGCCAGCCAGCCAGCCAGCCAGCCAGCCAGCCAGCCAGCTTCAAACATTCTGCGGACATTCCATTTCCCCATTCTCACTCTCGCTTTCATCGAGGGAGAGAAGGCACGTCGGCTGAGTGGCTTCCCGAAGGCTTTCGCCAACTGGTGTGTTTCACCTCAAAGATTCCAGTGAGGAATAAGTTCAATTTTATGCTTGATATTCTCTTTGTGCTTTGGAGTTTGCTTAGCGGTTAGATTGGTTTTACGGGGTAGGGTTGCCAGCCCTAATGCCAGCCTTCCCTCTTTATCCGGGCTTAGCGCCAGCTAGTAACTAGTGAACTAGTTACCTAGACGAGATTGCTTTTGGTGCATAGAAGCTGTGAAACCAGTTTCGGTTTCATTTTATGCGTATCTGACCAAGGAATCGCAGTTGAACTACAGTTTTGAGTTATCACGACGATGATTCATACGAGGGTGGTTATTAACTGACTTCTTTCTTTCTGATTAGCTTACCGATAGGATTCTAGTTCACCGGAGTCTTGGTCATTATGTGTAGACCATGTCTTCTTCCTTTTTTTTTTTTTTTTTTGTCCATGGACTGGCTAAGTGTTAGAAGTTATATTGAGTGTGCATAAATACAGGTTGGACACTTTCATCTCAGATTGCTGGGCAAATCATCATCTGCATTTATCCACGATTCGGTGTTCTACATTAATGATGCCATTCTGGACGTAGTTAGCCTTTAGTCCTGTACTTTGCCAATAGGGAAAATTAGCTAGAAACACTGACATATTATTGTTATTATATTATTATCATTTGTCCTTCAGGTTCCTAGTGGAATATAAGACTTCAGTAGCACGTCGACATTTCACTCTGTTCTCTGAAGTCTTTCGAACCTAGCTCCGTGACTGCTTAGAAGCCTTCATTTCTTTCTCACACCACACCATCTCCTCTATGTCACCCTCGTCTCGGACGCCCAACTCGTCGTTTCCCATTTAGGTTCCACTCAACGGCCTGGTGCGTGATCTCCCCAAATTGTCTTCTCAGTGTATCTCCAATCCATCTCCACTTTCTTCTGCATATCTGTTGGGCGATGGGTTGTTGGTTGGTTCGTCAGCAGGCCAGAGTTTCATGTTGCTTATTCTTATTATTCTGGCCATCTGATCTTCAGTATCAAGTGAGCGTAGGCGCGAGCTGTTGATGATGTATGTCTGTAGTTTGTTGGAAATGCTTTCCGTAACGCGCCAAGTCACTCAACCATCACATGGAAGCACTGACTTGACTGACGATAGTGTTGGAAATCCGGATCTTGTTCACGCTTTGTGCTGAGTGCAGTGATTTCAGACTGATGAAGGAAGGCCTGTCTTACTGTCTTTCCGATCCTGGCTTTGACATCTCCATCTGTGCCACCTGTACTTGAAACGATGCTGCCCTGCATAGGTAGGTGAAAGAGACTACTTCCTTCAGATTTCACCCGTTCGTGTTCATTGGTGCTTGTTGTTGCTGTTGATGTTGTTGTTGGCTGGATATCTTCATCACCTCCATCTCCAGCAGATCAAGTCTTCGTGTCTCATCCCACTCAGTCGACCTACACTCATTCTCTACATTCGATTATCATTCCAACATTTGTGTGATCGCTCAATGAGTCATACTTGTCTGAGAAGATATCTGATCACACAGTTCATACATCACAATATTTGCCATGCCATTCAGTAAAATATTCATGCAAGTTCACATGAAATAAATCTAACTGGTAGTCACCTTATGCCTTTAGTCAGAATGACAAGTTTCATGTTTCCTGTTCAAGTAATTGGTATCGATTCGAAGGTCAACCTATTTGATAAACGAAGCGAAAGGCAGGGGATCGGTGAAAAATTGATGTAGAAAGCGCAAAATCCAAAGGGGAAGAGAGTGAGAGAGACGAAGACAATGAGAAATAGGAAACCAAGAAAAGGGACTGTGCATATGAAGAAGCAACACATGTGAAGATTGCGAGAAAGGCACTAAACACGTAGTAGTTAAATGAAAATTATTGACTGTAGTTGATGGATAATATATCCAGTCCAACTAATTGGCATAGTCATTTCATATCAACGTGGTAAATTAATTCGGGTGCATGTATTAGAAGATAACAGATAAGGTGATGATAACGAAACAAAATCTCGGAATTTATTTTTGAGATGAATGGCAATTTTTTCTTTTAATTTAGAAGTAGTATTCATCATGGATTGACATCAGTTTGGGAAGCATTGAAATCTGGGAGCACTGGACAGCTGTTTCGTCCTAGTATGGGACTGCTCAGCAGTGCGTACCCACGACCCGACTGGGGATCGAACTCAGGACCTTCAGGTTTCACAGTGAACGAACGCGTTAACCATTCAGCCACTGGGTCGGTTTTCAGTGGTTCACAATTTCCTACTTCTGTCAATTCACGACATAGCGAGACCATCACCCAAGGTCTTCAGTTAGCATCCACTTCACTTCCGACTGGTTGACCCCATAGGTCACGGCTTCTCATTAGAGCTTCCTGATATCCATCTGGAAGGTGCGCACTGCTGGGGAGTCCCATACTACGACGAAACAGCTGTTCTGAACTCCCAGATTTTCAATGGTTCCCCAACTGATGTCAGTACATGATGAATACTACTTCCGAAATCTCGGAATATTTATGTGTTCGCAGTGGTCAATCCATGTAGGTGTGTCAGTGAATGGTGTGTGTGTGTGTGTGTGTGTGCGGTTGTGCAGTGATAGAGGGAAATAAAATTATTGTCCCTTAGCTATTCGATAATGAAACGTGAAAATTCTTGATCAGTTTTGAAACTAAGGGTGAAAAATAAAGTAAAATGATAATGATAAGAGTACAAAGAGAGATAATATTTGCATTTACACTTATCCGGGTGACTGGGAAGGAATTTACTGTAACTGTATCTGAGTTGAAGTTGAAGACCGTGAGAGGCGAAGGGAACGAACAAACATCTTCTGAATACATAAATTGGGTTTGGAAATTTCAATTGCTATGCCTTCTGCTATGCTTAGCAATCGGTGGGGCACAAACTTGCAGTATTGTGATGGGATTTTGTGAATAATAGTTTTGCCTATCTTGTGCTGAGTATCTACTAGATGGGCGCGTATTGAGCCTTGGATGGATTTCACTGTTCCTTTGCCTAACCACGCTGGACAGTGCTCAATGAAGCGATGATGGGCTTGCCGAGTTCTTCTACCTACCTAACTATCTCCATAGAAGCAGTTAAATTTATAAATACACATAGATGTGACCAGATTCGGAAGCCTATCCTTCAACTGCATCGACATCATATAGCGAGTAGTAAATTTCCAACATAGTGTGGTGGCGAAGAAGGTTTCTTGGATCAGATTTCTGAGTTTCAGTGTTAGTGTTTGTGCAGCTGCATCTCCTTCGAACGCTAAGGTTAGACACAACAGTTTCTTCAGTACTATTTAAAGGCACTTTTCTCCAACAGTCTTCATTGTTACAGTCTATACCTAATAACAAGGTTTATATCAGCTCACAATATGCGCGATACCTTTTCAGTAAAACATTCATCAAAGTTCACATGAAATAAATCTAACTGGTATTCACGTTATGACTTCAGTCAGAATAATGGGGGCTTGAATCATTAATAATGATAATAATAATAATAATAATAATAATAATAATAATAATAATAATAATCCTAATAATGGTGGTTATAATTTTAATGTTGCTAGTTGATGACGTTAAGGTCGAATGATAATTAAAAGGGTTATGTAAGATCTCTAAAGCGTTTATAAGGTGCATATACCAGTTCATGTGCTCCTGTGGAGCAAGGTACATCGGCCGTAGCCATAGATTGCTGTCAACACGTATACGAGAACATATTACGGCCTGGCTTTTTAAGGTTGAAAGGAAATGCATCGGAAGTTCTATCCATAAGCATTCAATCGATTCCAACCACTCGACCGACCCAAACAAGGATTTTAAGGTTGTCTATCGAATTAGTCCAAACACCTCACGTTTCCTCCGTGTTCAACTTTTAAAAACAGCACAGGCCTTGCGTATTCTTGAACTGCAGCCTGAACTTTGTGTGCAAAAGAAGTACGTACAGTCTTTGTCTCTACCTTGGCCTTAATTTATTTTAGTCTTGGTGCGCTTTGTCCTTTTTTCGTTTTTCCCCCCTTCCCCTTTTTGTCAGATTAATCTTTGTACTCTGATATCGTCATTATCACTCTGTTTTTTGTATTTATTTGTTCCCGGTGTTATTTCATTTGATCTTCCTAATAATCGCAACTTTTAACAAATCATTTTCAATTTACTCCAATTAACTTGTCTCACTCGTATTACCTAATCCATTGATTGTTTATTAATGTTCTAACCCCTTTTTAATCTATATGCACCTTATAAGCGATCTACAAATCTTACGCAACCCTTTGAGTTATCATTAGGCATTTACGTCATCAACTAACAACATAAGAGTTATAACCACAATTATTATCACTGTTTCAACCCCTTATTATTTAAGACAAATTACATGTGTCCTGTTCAATAATTTGGCATAGATTTGAAGGCCAACATATTTGAAAACTAAGCAAAAGGCAGAAAATCGGCGAAAACTGATATAGAAAGCACAAAACCAAAACAGAAGAAGAAGAAGAAAAGGCATGAAAGAGAAACAGCAAAACCCAACCGAAATGACAGGGTATATGAAGAAAGGAATTAATAAAATTTCAGAATGGGTACAGAAAACTCACATGGGAAAAAGTTGTTAAGGATAATAGAGAAAAAAATGCAGATAACTACTACCAAGGACCACATGATGTGAGATGATCGAGTGACGAGAGCAGGAGGAGAACGCACTCCCACTGGCACACCACCATGTCGTCAATCACACACAACCTACACATCCACACATTCATACACATATACAAACAAAAAGCTATATGGAATGCATGAGGAGTGAGACGAGAGAGGAATTCGCGCATTTACTCGCACCACAACAGTAGGTGGATGTGATGGTGACACTGGTAAACAGGCACACTGCGGAAATGTCAAGCTGCCACAATACCACAATGCCACACTGACATACTGACACACTACACACTCACTGATTGGCACACTGCCACACTGCCAAAGTACCACACTGCCACACAGACACACAGACTAAGACACCCACAGACTGGCACACACTCACATGCAAGGACACCAAGCAACACGCTGACACAGTCTTCTACTCCTCCCACTTACAGGTGGATCAACGACACCAGGCGAAGAAGCACAAGAAGTCGTCAACGTGACCGACAACTTGGGAAAGGTGGTGGCCACACGCCGACAAATCAGGAGGCGACCAACCACACTCACACCACTGGGTAAGTCATACACGAATCATCAATCTCATTCACACTGATAATACCATCCTGTCATTCATTTATTAACTGACTGACTGACTGACTGACTGACTCGCTCGCTCAGTCAGTCAGTCAGTCAGTCACACTCACTGATTCACTGGCATCCTGACTGACAGGCCGAATAATCAACTGGCTGACTGACTGTCTGTCTGAACGTTTGGCGAAATGGCTGGCATGAATCAATTATATAGTCGAAAAGTGCCTGACTGTCCGGATAAATGGCATACTCGTGTTTAATCGTTTCGTGTGAGTTGGCTTGTGTGTGTGTGTGTGTTTCTGTTTCCTTATGCAGTTGATAAAATGAATATCTGCAAACATACGGAGGTGAAGAAATGCCTGCGCACACATTGAGATGCGAATGCCCTCGGATAAATCCAACCTCACACCGACAGACTGACAATGAGCAGTGGAGAAAGACACATTGGGGAGCACGTGCACACTTCATACACATTTGTCAACACAACACTACATGCAGACAATGACATCCACTGACACACCTACTCACACTGACACAAATTCCCCCTGTATCACCAGACACACGAATCAAACTGATACACGCACGACACACATCCACGGATGTGCAGTAAGGGGGGCAGAACACACTGGACACAGCGTCACGACATGCACGCATACACACACACACACACACACACACACACGGTGAAATTATTCACATTGCCACCTTCTGGTCGATGCTTGCAACCGACTGGTGGTCACACCGAAACATCGACACTGTCTGACAGAGTCCTCTGCTTCTCTGTTTCAGGCCAGACGACAACACATGCAGAAGAATTGGTGAACGTGACAGACAAGTTCGGAAGACTGGTGGCTCGATACCGACACAGGAGGAGGCGAACAACCACACTCACACCACTGAGTAAGTCTCAGTGAATTCAGTCGACGCACAGTCGTTCAGTCGATTCACGTAACCGATGTGCATGTGTGTGTCGGTGTGTCTGTGTTGTGGTCGACAGTGTGGAATGGGGGAATGAGGATGATTTGAGTTTGTAAATGAGTTGTGAGTTGGTGAGTGGGAGAGTGTTTGTTGGTATGATTGGGTGAGTTTCAATCTGCACTGGTTTGTGTCTGTGTGTGAGTGTTGGTTAGTTTGTGCATGAATGTGATGTTTCGGTTGTTGTTGTTTGTTGAGAGTGTGATGCTGGCTTGGTGCACAGTTTCCGAACGCCATGAGCGTAGCCTTTCCACGAGACGTGTCGGTAAGTGATATGACTGTGAGTCAGGTGAGCTGATTTGTGGTTGAAGAATACCTGTGATGGAGGCGACGTTTGTGGCAGACAGGATGTGGGCGCGTGATGGTTCATGTTTGTGTGTGTGCGGTTAATCGGTAGAGCTGACTGGTTGACCCTATAGGTCACGGCTTCTCATTAGAGCTTCCTGATATCCATCTGGAAGGTGCGCACTGCTGAGGAGTCCCATACTAGGTCGAAACAGATATTCTGTACTCACACCGGTTCACAGAGCCTAGCTGTCGCACACAAACACACCTACGCACACACACACACACACACACGGATGCACAGGGACACACGCCACCAGCAGCACACTGAAACACACAAACACAGGCATCACGATCCACCTTCACCTTGACACTGACTTCTGCTTGTCCCTTGCAGATGGAAGCACGACACCGGGAGAAGAACTCTTCAACGTGACCAACACGTTGGGAAGGGTGGTGGCTGGACGCCGACGCCGACGCCAACTTAACACATGGCGACCAATCACTCTCCAAGCACTGGGTAAGTCCAACTAGCCAACTGTTTGCCTACACACTGCCCGCAGTTATGCAGGCGGCGACAATATGCCTGCTTGTCTCACAGCTAGTGTGCATCTCGAAATGCCGTCGACTGACTGGCTGACTGACTGACTGGCAGCTGACTGACAGCTGACTGATTGACTGACTGACTGACTGATGAATTTCATTCAGGTTTTGTGGAAGGGTGGTAGTCAACAGTGGGTTGGAGATTTGCATGGAGACCTGAATCACCTGGTCAATGAGCTTGTAGTAGTGTCAATGAGAGTAGTGCAGTTAGTGGTCAGGGGCGAATATATTATTGCTCCCATTCATACCAATGTAATAAACAACTGACCGTCATTGTCATATCACCTCATATTCTTTATCTTTATTGCTAGTAAGATTGTGCAAATCTCCGGTATGCGTGTTGCATCACTGCTATCACATGTGTTGGGTGTTGTTTGGTTGGATGAAGAAAGATTGAGTGATCAATCTGCCACCCTCTCTCTTGCTCTCTCTCCACCTAAGTATATTCGAGTGGAGTGGAGTGGAGTGGAGTGGTTGTCTCTCACAGCACAATGTGGTTGTGTGGTAATGCACGCATTGCAATAATCGAGTGTTTTCTAGACTACTGATCTTATGGTGGTCTGTCATTCTGTATTTATCATAATTCCTATCTTCTGCTAATTTCACTGACCCTGATCGTCTAGTATCACCTATGCACTTTACCTGACAGTCATCGCATACAATTTGGTGGATGAGATAATTTTGTTGAATGCGATCTACTGGATGCTGGAGTCGACAAAGCTTCTCTCTGAGTGAGTTTGTGGGTATAAGTGGCAGCTTGATTCTCAGCTTGTTGAGAATCCTACTTGGAGTTTCCGATCTTCCTTCCTTATATGGTAAAACAATAGAGACTTTAGTTAATTTCCACTCGTGTTGTCGCTATTATTCCTATTCCTATTCATTCATTCCTATTCGCATTCACATTCCTATTCGCATTCACATTCACATTCACATTCACATTCCTATTCGTAGCCCTTTCATTATTTTCTTTGTTATGTGTTCGCACAAATTTCTAAATCAATGGTCGAGGATAAGCATGAATTATTGACGCTTGTTTTGTGTGTTTCAGTTCCTTGTTTCAGTCCTCACAATGACTAGTGAGTGTTTTAGCGCTGTCATTCAGACATTTGACTAAAGCCACCTCGACTGACATTCATTGAGATGATCTGAAGTCTAGATACCTGTTAGAATGTGTTGGTCTCCTGTAGACAGAGGTATCCAAATCACCATCTCTCCTCTGTTTTATTCCCCAATCCAACATAGCTTACTCTCCTCCCTCATAATCTACCTCACAAGTGAATTGGATTGCATCTACTAATAAGTTAATATGTGTGTGAGGAAACTGTCGATATGTTGTGATTTGAGCACAGTGAATGTGTCATCTACACATTGCTACCATATATCTTAGGTGAAGGATTGAGCGTTCGGAAGCCATCTTTTCCCAACCATCCAGAAATGTATCAGCTAGCATAGGGGATATTGGTGATGCTATTGCTACACCTACTACTTGTCGACATATTTATTTCCTCCTGAAACTCAAAGTCTGTGGCGGTGAGGTACAACTAGACCCCTTTTACGATTTCATCAACCGATATCTTAGTTGTATGCGCAATTTCCGAGTCATTCGCTTGTCGATTTCTGACTGCCTCCAGTGGCATACAGATCGCTATGAAGACTTGTCACATTGAAGATAACCATTTCCTCATCCTTTTCTACACATAGGTCATTATGTCTCACCTTGAAATCGTAAGAATAGACTAGTCTACAATGTGGACGGTTCCCAACATAATAGGACATGATATTGATGCTAAGTACTTTGATGGTTCATATGTTGGCGTACTTCTGAAGTCAACCATCGGTCTGATGAGATCATCTGATTTGTGAAGCTTGATGGTTGTGTGAATTCTGTTGGGATTATTGGTTTTCGGCATTAAATTGAAGCAATGAGAGTGAGAAAGGAGATGTCTTCAGTTGGCCTATCCGATCGGTTGTAGACTTCTTAATTTTATTCATGACAGTTTCCATTGGTAATTTGATCTCTTCACATGGTCGGTCCTGTTGGGATATGCTCGTTAGATTATCGTAATATGGGAGGGAATCCAGCTAAATATAGAATGACAGACGCCCATAACACCGATCAAGTAGAAAGCACTCGACCATGATCATTATTACTCGCGTCATTATCTTTTTTGTAATGATTATTACTACGTTCAGTATCATTATTATTATTATTATTATTATTTTGATGATTATTGGAAAGGATGTTGCTTAGTTTGGTGGAAAAGACTCCTTCCTTCAGGTTTCTACCGTTGATGGTGATTGATGCCTGTTGTTGTTGTTATTTTTGTTGGTTGGGTATCTTCATCACCTCCATCTTCTCTGCGTTCACCTGGAGGAGGTCGCGTCTTCGCTGCCTGTTCTGCCAACTTATTAGTTTTCGCCTGTACATCTTCAGGGTTGTGCGACATCAGACATTAATCGTCATCGGTGAAATCCAAATCTTCTAGGGTCTTTTTATCCGTCAAACAGCGTGTCTTCATCTTCCAGCTCCTCACGGTTGTCTGTTGCATAATCTAGTCCAGTCGACCAAAATCAGTAAGATCACCGGTTATAGTAGGCAACCTAGTCTAGTCTTACGCCTGTCTTCACTTAACTTCGAAGGCGTCACTCAGCACTCCATTGTGGCTCACTCGACATGTGCTCCGTTCTGTGATGATGCATAGCGTGTCAATGTCATCCTCACACGATTTGTTTTTGCTGAAGCCAACCAGCCTGTTCCGGTTGAAATTTTCAATGCAGAGCATTATTCAGTCTCCCTCTTCAGGATGATATGGCTTATTATTTTGCTGGGGGTGGATAGGAGCATGCTTCCTCGCCAGTTATTGCAAAGATTGGGTCGCCCTTCTTTGGGAGTTTGACAAGGTAGTCATTCTTCCAGTGAATCGGTAGGCACCCTTCTTCCCACCCTTCATCCATCATCCATCCATCCATCCATCCATCCATCCATCCATCCATCCATCCATCCATCCATCCATCCATCCATCCATCCATCCATCCATCCATCCATCCATCCATCCATCCATCCATCCATCCATCCATCCATCCATCCATCCATCCATCCATCCATCCATCCATCCATCCATCCATCCATCCATCCATCCATCCATCCATCCATCCATCCATCCATCCATCCATCCATCCATCCATCCATCCATCATCCATCCTCATCCATCCATCCATCCATCCACACATCCAGTCATTCACCCACTGATTCATTCATTTAAAATTTAGTTCATTAATTCACTCACTCCTTCATTTAATGATTCATTCATTCCTTGCAAGCCTTCTGCATCAGTGGTGTGAGCATTTCGGCTGTTGTCTCTGCATATGTTTCCAGTGCTTCTGACGGGATTCCATCTAGTCCTCCTGTTCTCCTGGATTCCAGCAACTCTCTGGCGTTCACGACTTCACTTCGGCTTTTGTTGGAGTGCTTGTGTTCACTGGTAGTTCTGTGAATGGACTGCAGGTGGTATTTCTGGACACGTTGCAGGTGGTGGTTGATTCATGAGTTTTTTGAAGTGGTCAGCCGATTGTTTCCTTTGTTTCTCCTTTGCCGTCACTAGGTTTCCTTCACTATCCTATCTTTCATTGCTTTCATCTGTGTTGATCTCTTCCCAGACAGTAACCTGGTTATTCGATGTAATGTTGTCAGGTCGCTCGTACATGCAGCCTGTTTAGAATGCTGTCTGAGGTGCATCTCACATACTGACAGTCAACGAGGCGGGCAGTCATAAGCGGGAAGTCATAAAACACTCATAAATAACATTCAGTGTGAAAGAAGCCGAGAGTAAATTAGTGAGGGAAGCAAAGAGAAACGGAATGGGTGATTGACACATTATATAATACAGCAGAATACAGAGATGGACTGAATGACAAGTGTAATAAGAGATGAACAAAGATTCATGCATAGAAAGGATAGATAGTAGATCCTGTGAACAGATGGACATAATGAGCATATATAAGAACAAATGCTAAGATTCCAAATGAAATAGGAAAACACAGCGAAATATTGATCGCGACTCACAGGAGAATAATTAGGATAAACAGTAAGCAAGACGGTAACACAGTCTTCTACTCCTCCCACTTACAGGTGGATCAACGACACCAGGCGAAGAAGCACAAGAAGTCGTCAACGTGACCGACAACTTGGGAAAGGTGGTGGCCACACGCCGACAAATCAGGAGGCGACCAACCACACTCACACCACTGGGTAAGTCACATACAATTCTTCCACCCTTTCTATTCTCTCCAACATTTTCCAATTCTCTTTTCTGAGCTGGCCTGTGCGGTCGTGGAGCTGTGATCATCGTCCTTGTCTAGATTTGCAGCTGTAACTTCCGTATTTTTTGAGTCATCTGTGTTTGTCTCTTCCCGTTGGCTTTTCCTTTGTTTCAAATCTGACTTTTCTCTCCTTTATAGCTCCTCTCATTGCTTGACATTGTGGCTCTATGTCTATACGTCTGACACTGAATATACCACCGACTGACTGACTGACTGACTGACTGACTTTTTTATTGACTGTCTGATCAGTTCGCTCACTGACCAACAGGTGCAATGCCACGACCTCACACCTAATCGCATGCATATTCACATGGAAATGTTAGGAGTTCCGCTTCGACAAATTATTCTCCATTTCGCATTGAAATGGATCCACATGGATGAGAACCGCATGTTGTTCAATGGAGAGACACACGCAGTCAGCATGCATATAATTTGGTGGAGATGCGAATGCCCTCGGATAAATCCAACCTCACACCGACAGACTGACAATGAGCAGTGGAGAAAGACACATTGGGGAGCACGTGCACACTTCATACACATTTGTCAACACAACACTACATGCAGAGAATGACATCCACTGACACACCTGCTCGCATTGACACCACTTCCCCCGCTACCACAAGACAGACGCATCTCAATGACATTTGTACTACGCGCACCCTTTGATGTTTTTTTTTTGAGGCAGAGCCTACCTCACACAGCGCTGCGGAACGCACACACATACACACACACACACACACACGGTGAAATTATTCACATTGCCACCTTCTGGTCGATGCTTGCAACCGACTGGTGGTCACACCGAAACATCGACACTGTCTGACAGAGTCCTCTGCTTCTCTGTTTCAGGCCAGACGACAACACATGCAGAAGAATTGGTGAACGTGACAGACAAGTTCGGAAGACTGGTGGCTCGATACCGACACAGGAGGAGGCGAACAACCACACTCACACCACTGAGTAAGTCTCAGTCAATTCAGTCGATGCAGGTTTGTTTCCACATCTCTTTCAAAGAGTTCCAGTGTTCTTCCACCCAGGTTTCTTTAGAGATGTTGCGTTATGTCTCGCATTTCGTCCTGATGACTGACTGACGTGAAGATGTCCTTGTAATTTCGTCCTCCAGTTCACTTCCTCTTCTGGGTGTTGAACTTCAACTGTCGCCTATCACCAACTTTTGTGAAGGTTTCCAACTTGATTTGAAAGGTTCCTTGCACCACACATTGAGTGGTGTGAACCTACATCTGCTCCTCCTCTTCTTCTTCTTCTTCTTCTTCTTCTTCTTCTTCTTCTTGATCTGATCTCGTGTCTACTTGGCTGCGCCTCCACTTTCTTCACATTCAAGTTAAGCCGACCTGAATTTTAGTGTGTCCATCTGGTGAAACTAACTCCATGTCGCTGTGTAAATATTCTTGTGCTGGTACACACTGCCCCCAATCACCAAATCGTTGAGTGCACAGAAGTCTGCAAACTGTTCTCCATTCTCATTCATCATTTCACTGAGTGCTTGTCGACCGATGATTGGTTCTCTTCCTGTGTTATCTGCTGCGAGTTTGGCATTCGTGTCACCCCACCCACTAGAATTTCGATGTCGCCAACTGAGGTGGAGTCTTGTCCAGTGCTGATTTCAGATGTCTGCAGAATTCCTCCTTCTTCTCTTGCTTGACCTGTATGATTTGTAGGTGCGTAGCCTAGCATTGTATGATTGTGACTTTCCTTCCTTCCTTCCTTCCTTCCTTTTGACTTGAATCCATCTTGCTGCCATGATCGTGCAGGAGGAGATTGGTTCCCACTGCACGAGAGAGAGGGAGAGAGACAGGGAGAGATAAAGGGAGGGAGAGGGAGAGGGAGAGAGTGTTTTCATCATGATAGCCACTCCAAAACTCAGTGTCCTCATGGTTGTCATCTGGGTGACAATATCGGAGTGGACTATTGACTCTCCTCTCCAGTTGACAGATTTGAGAGTCCACTTCCATTGCATCTGTTGGTTGCTCGCAGATTCCTATCAATCCTATGCCGGACCTTCTCATCTCTTTGGCAATATGCGCATGCTTGCCAGCCAGCCAGCCAGCCAGCCAGCCAGCTTCAAACATTCTGCGGACATTCCATTTCCCCATTCTCACTCTCGCTTTCATCGAGGGAGAGAAGGCACGTCGGCTGAGTGGCTTCCCGAAGGCTTTCGCCAACTGGTGTGTTTCACCTCAAAGATTCCAGTGAGGAATAAGTTCAATTTTATGCTTGATATTCTCTTTGTGCTTTGGAGTTTGCTTAGCGGTTAGATTGGTTTTACGGGGTAGGGTTGCCAGCCCTAATGCCAGCCTTCCCTCTTTATCCGGGCTTAGCGCCAGCTAGTAACTAGTGAACTAGTTACCTAGACGAGATTGCTTTTGG
Organism: Heterobilharzia americana; assembly: GCA_944470555.2. NCBI lineage: Eukaryota > Metazoa > Platyhelminthes > Trematoda > Strigeidida > Schistosomatidae > Heterobilharzia > Heterobilharzia americana. The sequence continues at coordinate 55,288,129 of OX104129.1, read as the reverse complement.
TGCATAGAAGCTGTGAAACCAGTTTCGGTTTCATTTTATGCGTATCTGACCAAGGAATCGCAGTTGAACTACAGTTTTGAGTTATCACGACGATGATTCATACGAGGGTGGTTATTAACTGACTTCTTTCTTTCTGATTAGCTTACCGATAGGATTCTAGTTCACCGGAGTCTTGGTCATTATGTGTAGACCATGTCTTCTTCCTTTTTTTTTTTATGGACTGGCTAAGTGTTAGAATTTATATTGAGTGTGCATAAATACAGGTTGGACACTTTCATCTCAGATTGCTGGGCAAATCATCATCTGCATTTATCCACGATTCGGTGTTCTACATTAATGATGCCATTCTGGACGTAGTTAGCCTTTAGTCCTGTACTTTGCCAATAGGGAAAATTAGCTAGAAACACTGACATATTATTGTTATTATATTATTATCATTTGTCCTTCAGGTTCCTAGTGGAATATAAGACTTCAGTAGCACGTCGACATTTCACTCTGTTCTCTGAAGTCTTTCGAACCTAGCTCCGTGACTGCTTAGAAGCCTTCATTTCTTTCTCACACCACACCATCTCCTCTATGTCACCCTCGTCTCGGACGCCCAACTCGTCGTTTCCCATTTAGGTTCCACTCAACGGCCTGGTGCGTGATCTCCCCAAATTGTCTTCTCAGTGTATCTCCAATCCATCTCCACTTTCTTCTGCATATCTGTTGGGCGATGGGTTGTTGGTTGGTTCGTCAGCAGGCCAGAGTTTCATGTTGCTTATTCTTATTATTCTGGCCATCTGATCTTCAGTATCAAGTGAGCGTAGGCGCGAGCTGTTGATGATGTATGTCTGTAGTTTGTTGGAAATGCTTTCCGTAACGCGCCAAGTCACTCAACCATCACATGGAAGCACTGACTTGACTGACGATAGTGTTGGAAATCCGGATCTTGTTCACGCTTTGTGCTGAGTGCAGTGATTTCAGACTGATGAAGGAAGGCCTGTCTTACTGTCTTTCCGATCCTGGCTTTGACATCTCCATCTGTGCCACCTGTACTTGAAACGATGCTGCCCTGCATAGGTAGGTGAAAGAGACTACTTCCTTCAGATTTCACCCGTTCGTGTTCATTGGTGCTTGTTGTTGCTGTTGATGTTGTTGTTGGCTGGATATCTTCATCACCTCCATCTCCAGCAGATCAAGTCTTCGTGTCTCATCCCACTCAGTCGACCTACACTCATTCTCTACATTCGATTATCATTCCAACATTTGTGTGATCGCTCAATGAGTCATACTTGTCTGAGAAGATATCTGATCACACAGTTCATACATCACAATATTTGCCATGCCATTCAGTAAAATATTCATGCAAGTTCACATGAAATAAATCTAACTGGTAGTCACCTTATGCCTTTAGTCAGAATGACAAGTTTCATGTTTCCTGTTCAAGTAATTGGTATCGATTCGAAGGTCAACCTATTTGATAAACGAAGCGAAAGGCAGGGGATCGGTGAAAAATTGATGTAGAAAGCGCAAAATCCAAAGGGGAAGAGAGTGAGAGAGACGAAGACAATGAGAAATAGGAAACCAAGAATAGGGACTGTGCATATGAAGAAGCAACACATGTGAAGATTGCGAGAAAGGCACTAAACACGTAGTAGTTAAATGAAAATTATTGACTGTAGTTGATGGATAATATATCCAGTCCAACTAATTGGCATAGTCATTTCATATCAACATGGTAAATTAATTCGGGTGCATGTATTAGAAGATAACAGATAAGGTGATGATAACGAAACAAAATCTCGGAATTTATTTTTGAGATGAATGGCAATTTTTTCTTTTAATTTAGAAGTAGTATTCATCATGGATTGACATCAGTTTGGGAAGCATTGGAAATCTGGGAGCACTGGACAGCTGTTTCGTCCTAGTATGGGACTGCTCAGCAGTGCGTACCCACGACCCGACTGGGGATCGAACTCAGGACCTTCAGGTTTCACAGTGAACGAACGCGTTAACCATTCAGCCACTGGGTCGGTTTTCAGTGGTTCACAATTTCCTACTTCTGTCAATTCACGACATAGCGAGACCATCACCCAAGGTCTTCAGTTAGCATCCACTTCACTTCCGACTGGTTGACCCCATAGGTCACGGCTTCTCATTAGAGCTTCCTGATATCCATCTGGAAGGTGCGCACTGCTGGGGAGTCCCATACTACGACGAAACAGCTGTTCTGAACTCCCAGATTTTCAATGGTTCCCCAACTGATGTCAGTACATGATGAATACTACTTCCGAAATCTCGGAATATTTATGTGTTCGCAGTGGTCAATCCATGTAGGTGTGTCAGTGAATGGTGTGTGTGTGTGTGTGTGTGTGCGGTTGTGCAGTGATAGAGGGAAATAAAATTATTGTCCCTTAGCTATTCGATAATGAAACGTGAAAATTCTTGATCAGTTTTGAAACTAAGGGTGAAAAATAAAGTATAATGATAATGATAAGAGTACAAAGAGAGATAATATTTGCATTTACACTTATCCGGGTGACTGGGAAGGAATTTACTGTAACTGTATCTGAGTTGAAGTTGAAGACCGTGAGAGGCGAAGGGAACGAACAAACATCTTCTGAATACATAAATTGGGTTTGGAAATTTCAATTGCTATGCCTTCTGCTATGCTTAGCAATCGGTGGGGCACAAACTTGCAGTATTGTGATGGGATTTTGTGAATAATAGTTTTGCCTATCTTGTGCTGAGTATCTACTAGATGGGCGCGTATTGAGCCTTGGATGGATTTCACTGTTCCTTTGCCTAACCACGCTGGACAGTGCTCAATGAAGCGATGATGGGCTTGCCGAGTTCTTCTACCTACCTAACTATCTCCATAGAAGCAGTTAAATTTATAAATACACATAGATGTGACCAGATTCGGAAGCCTATCCTTCAACTGCATCGACATCATATAGCGAGTAGTAAATTTCCAACATAGTGTGGTGGCGAAGAAGGTTTCTTGGATCAGATTTCTGAGTTTCAGTGTTAGTGTTTGTGCAGCTGCATCTCCTTCGAACGCTAAGGTTAGACACAACAGTTTCTTCAGTACTATTTAAAGGCACTTTTCTCCAACAGTCTTCATTGTTACAGTCTATACGAACTTTTCAGGATAGCCGTCATCATATATGCAGTTCTCTATTATTCCTAATTCATCGTTCAATGTATCAGCTGTACAAGTCTTACTGGCTCGAGATCTCAGTGTATGGATTAAATTCCCTTTGTAAGTAAGAGGGCCAAATGATCGGAAATGTGTATACTGACCAACACATGATTTCTTATAATAAACACTGTGCCTGACACTGCCATTCGTTCGTCTCGACAGCAAAACTTGTGAACTCGATTTCTGAATGAGCACTGCACATAAAGGGTACTAATCCTGACATTATTCTCGATATATTGCACAGTGTTCATTGAGAAATCGAGTTCACATGTGAAACAGAGCAGGACGAGAGCCCACTCAAGTTGACACGAATGCATGTCGCCAATCACTCACAGCAACCACATCCATGCATTGCAACACACACACACACACACACGCACACACACGCACACACATACAATTGCACACCAATAAGGAATGCATGAGAAATGAGAGAGGAATTTTTCCACTTACTGGCACCACGAAAGCCTCTGAAATTCGGCACGGACACCTACTCTCTGACACACTGTCCACCAGAACCCATGAAACAACGTCGCCACAGGCACGACGCACGCACGCACGCACGCACGCACGCACGCACACGCACACACACACATACATGCATATTCACATGCGACACTGCGGGTGCCACCCTCAAACACTTTCCTCCATTTCGCATTGAAATGAATCCACATGGAGTAGAACCGCATGTTGTTCAATGGAGAGACACACGCAGTCAGCATGCATATAATTTGGTGGAGATGCGAATGCCCTCGGATAAATCCAACCTCACACCGACAGACTGACAATGAGCAGTGGAGAAAGACACATTGGGGAGCACGTGCACACTTCATACACATTTGTCAACACAACACTACATGCAGACAATGACATCCACTGACACACCTACTCACACTGACACAAATTCCCCCTGTATCACCAGACACACGAATCAAACTGATACACGCACGACACACATCCACGGATGTGCAGTAAGGGGGGCAGAACACACTGGACACAGCGTCACGACATCCACACACACACACACACACACACACACGGTGAAATTATTCACATTGCCACCTTCTGGTCGATGCTTGCAACCGACTGGTGGTCACACCGAAACATCGACACTGTCTGACAGAGTCCTCTGCTTCTCTGTTTCAGGCCAGACGACAACACATGCAGAAGAATTGGTGAACGTGACAGACAAGTTCAGAAGACTGGTGGTTCGATACCGACGCAGGAGGAGGCGAACAACCACACTCACACCACTGGGTAAGTCACATTCAATTCTTCCATCCATTTTATTCTCTACAACATTTTCCCATTCTCTTTTCTGAGCTGGCTAATTCGGTCATGAAGCTTTGATCATCGTCCTTGTCTAGATTTGCAGCTTTAGCTACTGCGTGTGTATGTGTTTGTTTTTGTATTTGTTATTGTATGTGTTTTTGAGTGTGTGGTTGGTGGATTCGTTAATTGAGGAGTGTGCAATGCCGATGTGTGTTGATTGTCAGCGTTGTTTGTTGATTGGTGTGTGAGGGCACTGCTTATGCTGGCTGGACCCCACCAGCTGATCAAGTCTACGTGTGTCATTCTACTCGGTCGACCATATATGTAAGTCGACCACTCCTCGATTCAGTCAACTGCTCACAATCACGCACATGCGTACCTCAGTTCAAGCACAGGCGCGCACCACACACACACACTGTTACACACCGGTTCACAGTGCCTACCTGTCCCACACAAACACACACACACACACACACACACGGATGCACAGGGACACACGCCACTAGAAACACACTGAAACGCACAAACACAGGCATCACGATCCACCTTCACCTTGACACTGACTTCTGCTTGTCCCTTGCAGATGGAAGCACGACACCGGGAGAAGAACTCTTCAACGTGACCAACACGTTGGGAAGGGTGGTGGCTGGACGCCGACGCCGACGCCAACTCAACACATGGCGACCAATCACTCTCCAAGCACTGGGTAAGTCCAACTAGCCAACTGTTTGCCTACACACTGCCCGCAGTTATGCAGGCGGCGACAATATGCCTGCCTGTCTCACAGCTAGTGTGCATCTCGAAATGCCGTCGACTGACTGGCTGACTGACTGACTGACTGATGAATTTCATTCAGGTTTTGTGGAAGGGTGGTAGTCAACAGTGGGTTGGAGATTTGCATGGAGACCTGAATCACCTGGTCAATGAGCTTGTAGTAGTGTCAATGAGAGTAGTGCAGTTAGTGGTCAGGGGCGAATATATTATTGCTCCCATTCATACCAATGTAATAAACAACTGACCGTCATTGTCATATCACCTCATATTCTTTATCTTTATTGCTAGTAAGATTGTGCAAATCTCCGGTATGCGTGTTGCATCACTGCTATCACATGTGTTGGGTGTTGTTTGGTTGGATGAAGAAAGATTGAGTGATCAATCTGCCACCCTCTCTCTTGCTCTCTCTCCACCTAAGTATATTCGAGTGGAGTGGAGTGGAGTGGAGTGGAGTGGTTGTCTCTCACAGCACAATGTGGTTGTGTGGTAATGCACGCATTGCAATAATCGAGTGTTTTCTAGACTACTGATCTTATGGTGGTCTGTCATTCTGTATTTATCATAATTCCTATCTTCTGCTAATTTCACTGACCCTGATCGTCTAGTATCACCTATGCACTTTACCTGACAGTCATCGCATACAATTTGGTGGATGAGATAATTTTGTTGAATGCGATCTACTGGATGCTGGAGTCGACAAAGCTTCTCTCTGAGTGAGTTTGTGGGTATAAGTGGCAGCTTGATTCTCAGCTTGTTGAGAATCCTACTTGGAGTTTCCGATCTTCCTTCCTTATATGGTAAAACAATAGAGACTTTAGTTAATTTCCACTCGTGTTGTCGCTATTATTCCTATTCCTATTCCTATTCGCATTCACATTCACATTCACATTCACATTCCTATTCGTAGCCCTTTCATTATTTTCTTTGTTATGTGTTCGCACAAATTTCTAAATCAATGGTCGAGGATAAGCATGAATTATTGACGCTTGTTTTGTGTGTTTCAGTTCCTTGTTTCAGTCCTCACAATGACTAGTGAGTGTTTTAGCGCTGTCATTCAGACATTTGACTAAAGCCACCTCGACTGACATTCATTGAGATGATCTGAAGTCTAGATACCTGTTAGAATGTGTTGGTCTCCTGTAGACAGAGGTATCCAAATCACCATCTCTCCTCTGTTTTATTCCCCAATCCAACATAGCTTACTCTCCTCCCTCATAATCTACCTCACAAGTGAATTGGATTGCATCTACTAATAAGTTAATATGTGTGTGAGGAAACTGTCGATATGTTGTGATTTGAGCACAGTGAATGTGTCATCTACACATTGCTACCATATATCTTAGGTGAAGGATTGAGCGTTCGGAAGCCATCTTTTCCCAACCATCCAGAAATGTATCAGCTAGCATAGGGGATATTGGTGATGCTATTGCTACACCTACTACTTGTCGACATATTTATTTCCTCCTGAAACTCAAAGTCTGTGGCGGTGAGGTACAACTAGACCCCTTTTACGATTTCATCAACCGATATCTTAGTTGTATGCGCAATTTCCGAGTCATTCGCTTGTCGATTTCTGACTGCCTCCAGTGGCATACAGATCGCTATGAAGACTTGTCACATTGAAGATAACCATTTCCTCATCCTTTTCTACACATAGGTCATTATGTCTCACCTTGAAATCGTAAGAATAGACTAGTCTACAATGTGGACGGTTCCCAACATAATAGGACATGATATTGATGCTAAGTACTTTGATGGTTCATATGTTGGCGTACTTCTGAAGTCAACCATCGGTCTGATGAGATCATCTGATTTGTGAAGCTTGATGGTTGTGTGAATTCTGTTGGGATTATTGGTTTTCGGCATTAAATTGAAGCAATGAGAGTGAGAAAGGAGATGTCTTCAGTTGGCCTATCCGATCGGTTGTAGACTTCTTAATTTTATTCATGACAGTTTCCATTGGTAATTTGATCTCTTCACATGGTCGGTCCTGTTGGGATATGCTCGTTAGATTATCGTAATATGGGAGGGAATCCAGCTAAATATAGAATGACAGACGCCCATAACACCGATCAAGTAGAAAGCACTCGACCATGATCATTATTACTCGCGTCATTATCTTTTTTGTAATGATTATTACTACGTTCAGTATCATTATTATTATTATTATTATTTTGATGATTATTGGAAAGGATGTTGCTTAGTTTGGTGGAAAAGACTCCTTCCTTCAGGTTTCTACCGTTGATGGTGATTGATGCCTGTTGTTGTTGTTATTTTTGTTGGTTGGGTATCTTCATCACCTCCATCTTCTCTGCGTTCACCTGGAGGAGGTCGCGTCTTCGCTGCCTGTTCTGCCAACTTATTAGTTTTCGCCTGTACATCTTCAGGGTTGTGCGACATCAGACATTAATCGTCATCGGTGAAATCCAAATCTTCTAGGGTCTTTTTATCCGTCAAACAGCGTGTCTTCATCTTCCAGCTCCTCACGGTTGTCTGTTGCATAATCTAGTCCAGTCGACCAAAATCAGTAAGATCACCGGTTATAGTAGGCAACCTAGTCTAGTCTTACGCCTGTCTTCACTTAACTTCGAAGGCGTCACTCAGCATTCCATTGTGGCTCACTCGACATGTGCTCCGTTCTGTGATGATGCACAGCGTGTCAATGTCATCCTCACACGATTTGTTTTTGCTGAAGCCAACCAGCCTGTTCCGGTTGAAATTTTCAATGCAGAGCATTATTCAGTCTCCCTCTTCAGGATGATATGGCTTATTATTTTGCTGGGGGTGGATAGGAGCATGCTTCCTCGCCAGTTATTGCAAAGATTGGGTCGCCCTTCTTTGGGAGTTTGACAAGGTAGTCATTCTTCCAGTGAATCGGTAGGCACCCTTCCTTCCATCCCTTCATCCATCATCCATCCATTCAGACATCCAGCCACCTATCCACCATTCACTGATCAATTGATTCATTCATTTAAACATTGATTCATTCCTTCATTCAACCGTCGATTGATTGATTCATTCACTCATTAATTTATTATTTCATCCATTTATTCACTCACTCCTTCATTTAATGATTCATTCATTCCTTGCAAGCCTTCTGCATCAGTGGTGTGAGCATTTCGGCTGTTGTCTCTGCATATGTTTCCAGTGCTTCTGACGGGATTCCATCTAGTCCTCCTGTTCTCCTGGATTCCAGCAACTCTCTGGCGTTCACGACTTCACTTCGGCTTTTGTTGGAGTGCTTGTGTTCACTGGTAGTTCTGTGAATGGACTGCAGGTGGTATTTCTGGACACGTTGCAGGTGGTGGTTGATTCATGAGTTTTTTGAAGTGGTCAGCCGATTGTTTCCTTTGTTTCTCCTTTGCCGTCACTAGGTTTCCTTCACTATCCTATCTTTCATTGCTTTCATCTGTGTTGATCTCTTCCCAGACAGTAACCTGGTTATTCGATGTAATGTTGTCAGGTCGCTCGTACATGCAGCCTGTTTAGAATGCTGTCTGAGGTGCATCTCACATACTGACAGTCAACGAGGCGGCAGTCATAAGCGGGAAGTCATAAAACACTCATAAATAACATTCAGTGTGAAAGAAGCCGAGAGTAAATTAGTGAGGGAAGCAAAGAGAAACGGAATGGGTGATTGACACATTATATAATACAGCAGAATACAGAGATGGACTGAATGACAAGTGTAATAAGAGATGAACAAAGATTCATGCATAGAAAGGATAGATAGTAGATCCTGTGAACAGATGGACATAATGAGCATATATAAGAACAAATGCTAAGATTCCAAATGAAATAGGAAAACACAGCGAAATATTGATCGCGACTCACAGGAGAATAATTAGGATAAACAGTAAGCAAGACGGTAACACAGTCTTCTACTCCTCCCACTTACAGGTGGATCAACGACACCAGGCGAAGAAGCACAAGAAGTCGTCAACGTGACCGACAACTTGGGAAAGGTGGTGGCCACACGCCGACAAATCAGGAGGCGACCAACCACACTCACACCACTGGGTAAGTCATACACAAATCACAAATCTCATCCACACTGACAATACCATCCTGTCATTTATTCACTCACTGACTGACTGAATCATTCTACGACTGACTGATTGACTGAATCGATGTCATTCTGACGGTCAGTTTGTCGAGATGGCGAGCATGCACGCACACATACACTCGATCAGTGTATAAATCTCTGAGTCTTCCGCATAGTCAGAGAGAAGTATATCATTAGTATGTATGTAGTTGTGTGTGTGTGTGCCGGTGATGCAAGCAACGAAGTGCACACATATGGAGAGGAATGCATGCTTGTGCACACATTGATACTCAGTGACAGACACATACATGCACATGCAAGCACACACTGACATAGACCGAGAAATTCGCATACACACACACACACACCAGCATAGCATACACAGAGCAACAGGTGAAGAGAATGCAGCACAAAACAGCCTGATGACCACTACCAATGACCACATGATGTGAGATGATCGAGTGACGAGAGCAGGAGGAGAACGCACTCCCACTGACACACCACCATGTCGTCAATCACACACAACCTACACATCCACACATTCATACACATATACAAACAAAAAGCTATATGGAATGCATGAGGAGTGAGACGAGAGAGGAATTCGCGCATTTACTCGCACCACAACAGTAGGTGGATGTGATGGTGACACTGGTAAACAGGCACACTGCGGAAATGTCAAACTGCCACAATACCACAATGCCACATTGACACACTGCCACACAGACACACAGACTAAGACACCCACAGACTGGCACACACTCACATGCAGAGACACCAAGCAACACGCTGACACAGTCTTCTACTCCTCCCACTTACAGGTGGATCAACGACACCAGGCGAAGAAGCACAAGAAGTCGTCAACGTGACCGACAACTTGGGAAAGGTGGTGGCCACACGCCGACAAATCAGGAGGCGACCAACCACACTCACACCACTGGGTAAGTCACATACAATTCTTCCCCGCTTTCTGTTCTCTGCAACATTTTCCGCTTTTCTTTTCTGAGCTGTCAGGTTCTGTCTTGGAGCATTGATCATCGTCCTTGTCTAGTTCTGCAGCTGTATATTCCGTAGTTTTGAGAAACCTGTGTTTCTCTCTTGGCGTTGGCTTATTCTTTGTTTCAGTCAACTAGTAACTGGTGAGTTTAGATTTAGATTTGTTTTACGGAGTAGGGTTGCCAGCCCTAATGCCAGCCTTCCCTCTTTATCCGGGCTTAGCGCCAGCTAGTAACTAGTGAACTAGTTACCTAGACGAGATTGCTTTTGGTGCATAGAAGCTGTGAAACCAGTTTCGGTTTCATTTTATGCGTATCTGACCAAGGAATCGCAGTTGAACTACAGTTTTGAGTTATCACGACGATGATTCATACGAGGGTGGTTATTAACTGACTTCTTTCTTTCTGATTAGCTTACCGATAGGATTCTAGTTCACCGGAGTCTTGGTCATTATGTCTTCTTCCTTTGTCCATAAACTGTAGTATTATGGACTGGCTAAGTGTTAGAATTTATATTGAGTGTGCATAAATACAGGTTGGACACTTTCATCTCAGATTGCTGGGCAAATCATCATCTGCATTTATCCACGATTCGGTGTTCTACATTAATGATGCCATTCTGGACGTAGTTAGCCTTTAGTCCTGTACTTTGCCAATAGGGAAAATTAGCTAGAAACACTGACATATTATTGTTATTATATTATTATCATTTGTCCTTCAGGTTCCTAGTGGAATATAAGACTTCAGTAGCACGTCGACATTTCACTCTGTTCTCTGAAGTCTTTCGAACCTAGCTCCGTGACTGCTTAGAAGCCTTCATTTCTTTCTCACACCACACCATCTCCTCTATGTCACCCTCGTCTCGGACGCCCAACTCGTCGTTTCCCATTTAGGTTCCACTCAACGGCCTGGTGCGTGATCTCCCCAAATTGTCTTCTCAGTGTATCTCCAATCCATCTCCACTTTCTTCTGCATATCTGTTGGGCGATGGGTTGTTGGTTGGTTCGTCAGCAGGCCAGAGTTTCATGTTGCTTATTCTTATTATTCTGGCCATCTGATCTTCAGTATCAAGTGAGCGTAGGCGCGAGCTGTTGATGATGTATGTCTGTAGTTTGTTGGAAATGCTTTCCGTAACGCGCCAAGTCACTCAACCATCACATGGAAGCACTGACTTGACTGACGATAGTGTTGGAAATCCGGATCTTGTTCACGCTTTGTGCTGAGTGCAGTGATTTCAGACTGATGAAGGAAGGCCTGTCTTACTGTCTTTCCGATCCTGGCTTTGACATCTCCATCTGTGCCACCTGTACTTGAAACGATGCTGCCCTGCATAGGTAGGTGAAAGAGACTACTTCCTTCAGATTTCACCCGTTCGTGTTCATTGGTGCTTGTTGTTGCTGTTGATGTTGTTGTTGGCTGGATATCTTCATCACCTCCATCTCCAGCAGATCAAGTCTTCGTGTCTCATCCCACTCAGTCGACCTACACTCATTCTCTACATTCGATTATCATTCCAACATTTGTGTGATCGCTCAATGAGTCATACTTGTCTGAGAAGATATCTGATCACACAGTTCATACATCACAATATTTGCCATGCCATTCAGTAAAATATTCATGCAAGTTCACATGAAATAAATCTAACTGGTAGTCACCTTATGCCTTTAGTCAGAATGACAAGTTTCATGTTTCCTGTTCAAGTAATTGGTATCGATTCGAAGGTCAACCTATTTGATAAACGAAGCGAAAGGCAGGGGATCGGTGAAAAATTGATGTAGAAAGCGCAAAATCCAAAGGGGAAGAGAGTGAGAGAGACGAAGACAATGAGAAATAGGAAACCAAGAATAGGGACTGTGTATATGAAGAAGCAACACATGTGAAGATTGCGAGAAAGGCACTAAACACGTAGTAGTTAAATGAAAATTATTGACTGTAGTTGATGGATAATATATCCAGTCCAACTAATTGGCATAGTCATTTCATATCAACATGGTAAATTAATTCGGGTGCATGTATTAGAAGATAACAGATAAGGTGATGATAACGAAACAAAATCTCGGAATTTATTTTTGAGATGAATGGCAATTTTTTCTTTTAATTTAGAAGTAGTATTCATCATGGATTGACATCAGTTTGGGAAGCATTGGAAATCTGGGAGCACTGGACAGCTGTTTCGTCCTAGTATGGGACTGCTCAGCAGTGCGTACCCACGACCCGACTGGGGATCGAACTCAGGACCTTCAGGTTTCACAGTGAACGAACGCGTTAACCATTCAGCCACTGGGTCGGTTTTCAGTGGTTCACAATTTCCTACTTCTGTCAATTCACGACATAGCGAGACCATCACCCAAGGTCTTCAGTTAGCATCCACTTCACTTCCGACTGGTTGACCCCATAGGTCACGGCTTCTCATTAGAGCTTCCTGATATCCATCTGGAAGGTGCGCACTGCTGGGGAGTCCCATACTACGACGAAACAGCTGTTCTGAACTCCCAGATTTTCAATGGTTCCCCAACTGATGTCAGTACATGATGAATACTACTTCCGAAATCTCGGAATATTTATGTGTTCGCAGTGGTCAATCCATGTAGGTGTGTCAGTGAATGGTGTGTGTGTGTGTGTGTGTGTGTGCGGTTGTGCAGTGATAGAGGGAAATAAAATTATTGTCCCTTAGCTATTCGATAATGAAACGTGAAAATTCTTGATCAGTTTTGAAACTAAGGGTGAAAAATAAAGTATAATGATAATGATAAGAGTACAAAGAGAGATAATATTTGCATTTACACTTATCCGGGTGACGGGAAGGAATTTACTGTAACTGTATCTGAGTTGAAGTTGAAGACCGTGAGAGGCGAAGGGAACGAACAAACATCTTCTGAATACATAAATTGGGTTTGGAAATTTCAATTGCTATGCCTTCTGCTATGCTTAGCAATCGGTGGGGCACAAACTTGCAGTATTGTGATGGGATTTTGTGAATAATAGTTTTGCCTATCTTGTGCTGAGTATCTACTAGATGGGCGCGTATTGAGCCTTGGATGGATTTCACTGTTCCTTTGCCTAACCACGCTGGACAGTGCTCAATGAAGCGATGATGGGCTTGCCGAGTTCTTCTACCTACCTAACTATCTCCATAGAAGCAGTTAAATTTATAAATACACATAGATGTGACCAGATTCGGAAGCCTATCCTTCAACTGCATCGACATCATATAGCGAGTAGTAAATTTCCAACATAGTGTGGTGGCGAAGAAGGTTTCTTGGATCAGATTTCTGAGTTTCAGTGTTAGTGTTTGTGCAGCTGCATCTCCTTCGAACGCTAAGGTTAGACACAACAGTTTCTTCAGTACTATTTAAAGGCACTTTTCTCCAACAGTCTTCATTGTTACAGTCTATACGAACTTTTCAGGATAGCCGTCATCATATATGCAGTTCTCTATTATTCCTAATTCATCGTTCAATGTATCAGCTGTACAAGTCTTACTGGCTCGAGATCTCAGTGTATGGATTAAATTCCCTTTGTAAGTAAGAGGGCCAAATGATCGGAAATGTGTATACTGACCAACACATGATTTCTTATAATAAACACTGTGCCTGACACTGCCATTCGTTCGTCTCGACAGCAAAACTTGTGAACTCGATTTCTGAATGAGCACTGCACATAAAGGGTACTAATCCTGACATTATTCTCGATATATTGCACAGTGTTCATTGAGAAATCGAGTTCACATGTGAAACAGAGCAGGACGAGAGCCCACTCAAGTTGACACGAATGCATGTCGCCAATCACTCACAGCAACCACATCCATGCATTGCAACACACACACACACACACGCACACACACGCACACACATACAATTGCACACCAATAAGGAATGCATGAGAAATGAGAGAGGAATTTTTCCACTTACTGGCACCACGAAAGCCTCTGAAATTCGGCACGGACACCTACTCTCTGACACACTGTCCACCAGAACCCATGAAACAACGTCGCACGCACGCAAGCACGCACACGCACACACACACACACATACATGCATATTCACATGCGACACTGCGGGTGCCACCCTCAAACACTTTCCTCCATTTCGCATTGAAATGAATCCACATGGAGTAGAACCGCATGTTGTTCAATGGAGAGACACACGCAGTCAGCATGCATATAATTTGGTGGAGATGCGAATGCCCTCGGATAAATCCAACCTCACACCGACAGACTGACAATGAGCAGTGGAGAAAGACACATTGGGGAGCACGTGCACACTTCATACACATTTGTCAACACAACACTACATGCAGACAATGACATCCACTGACACACCTACTCACACTGACACAAATTCCCCCTGTATCACCAGACACACGAATCAAACTGATACACGCACGACACACATCCACGGATGTGCAGTAAGGGGGGCAGAACACACTGGACACAGCGTCACGACATGCACGCATACACACACACACACACACACACACACACACGGTGAAATTATTCACATTGCCACGATCTCGTTGACGCTTGCAATCTACTGGTTGTCACTACGGATCATCGACACCGTCTCACAGAGTCCTCACACAAGAGAACATGACGGGTTTACTGATCGACTGCAACACTGGCACAGCCACACACTCAGTAGTTGACTGCACCGCATTCTGACTGACAGCCCGATTAACTAACTGACGGACTGGCTGACTGACGCACTGACTGACTGACGCACTGACTGACTGACTGACTGCCTGAATGTTCGGCAAGATGGCCGGCATGAATCCGTTTATACAGTCGATATATGCCTGACTGTCCAGATTATAGGCATACTCGTGTTTGAAAGTTTCGTGTGAGTTTGCGTGTGTGTGTGTGTGTTTCGTTATGCAGTTGATAAAATGAATATCTGCAAACCTAAGGAGGTGATGACATGCTTGCACACATATTGATACTCAGTGACAGACACATACATGCACATGCAAGCACACACTGACATAGACCGAGAAATTCGCATACACACACACACACACCAGCATAGCATACACAGAGCAACAGGTGAAGACAATGCAGCACAAAACAGCCTGATGACCACTACCAATGACCACATGATGTGAGATGATCGAGTGACGAGAGCAGGAGGAGAACGCACTCCCACTGGCACACCACCATGTCGTCAATCACACACAACCTACACATCCACACATTCATACACATATACAAACAAAAAGCTATATGGAATGCATGAGGAGTGAGACGAGAGAGGAATTCGCGCATTTACTCGCACCACAACAGTAGGTGGATGTGATGGTGACACTGGTAAACAGGCACACTGCGGAAATGTCAAACTGCCACAATACCACAATGCCACACTGACATACTGACACACTACACATTCACTGATTGGCACACTGCCACACTGCCAAAGTACCACACTGCCACACAGACACACAGACTAAGACACCCACAGACTGGCACACACTCACATGCAAGGACACCAAGCAACACGCTGACACAGTCTTCTACTCCTCCCACTTACAGGTGGATCAACGACACCAGGCGAAGAAGCACAAGAAGTCGTCAACGTGACCGACAACTTGGGAAAGGTGGTGGCCACACGCCGACAAATCAGGAGGCGACCAACCACACTCACACCACTGGGTAAGTCATACACGAATCATCAATCTCATTCACACTGATAATACCATCCTGTCATTCATTTATTAACTGACTGACTGACTGACTGACTGACTGACTCGCTCGCTCAGTCAGTCAGTCAGTCAGTCACACTCACTGATTCACTGGCATCCTGACTGACAGGCCGAATAATCAACTGGCTGACTGACTGTCTGTCTGAACGTTTGGCGAAATGGCTGGCATGAATCAATTATATAGTCTATAAGTGCCTGACTGTCCGGATAAATGGCATACTCGTGTTTAATCGTTTCGTGTGAGTTGGCTTGTGTGTGTGTGTGTGTGTTTCTGTTTCCTTATGCAGTTGATAAAATGAATATCTGCAAACATACGGAGGTGAAGAAATGCCTGCGCACACATTGAGATGCGAATGCCCTCGGATAAATCCAACCTCACACCGACAGACTGACAATGAGCAGTGGAGAAAGACACATTGGGGAGCACGTGCACACTTCATACACATTTGTCAACACAACACTACATGCAGACAATGACATCCACTGACACACCTACTCACACTGACACAAATTCCCCCTGTATCACCAGACACACGAATCAAACTGATACACGCACGACTTACATCGACGGGTGTGCAGAAGAATGCAGAAGAATTGGTGAACGTGACAGACAAGTTCGGAAGATTGGTGGCTCGATACCGACACAGGAGGAGGCGAACAACCACACTCACACCACTGAGTAAGTCTCAGTGAATTCAGTCGACGCACAGTCGTTCAGTCGATTCACGTAACCGATGTGCATGTGTGTGTCGGTGTGTCTGTGTTGTGGTCGACAGTGTGGAATGGGGGAATGAGGATGATTTGAGTTTGTAAATGAGTTGTGAGTTGGTGAGTGGGAGAGTGTTTGTTGGTATGATTGGGTGAGTTTCAATCTGCACTGGTTTGTGTCTGTGTGTGAGTGTTGGTTAGTTTGTGCATGAATGTGATGTTTCGGTTGTTGTTGTTGTTTGAGAGTGTGATGCTGGCTTGGTGCACAGTTTCCGAACGCCATGAGCGTAGCCTTTCCACGAGACGTGTCGGTAAGTGATATGACTGTGAGTCAGGTGAGCTGATTTGTGGTTGAAGAATACCTGTGATGGAGGCGACGTTTGTGGCAGACAGGATGTGGGCGCGTGATGGTTCATGTGTGTGTGTGTGTGTGTGTGTGTGTGTGCTGATCGATTCGTTAATTGAGGAGTGTGCAATGGCGATATGTGTTGATTGTCAGTGTTGTGTGTTGATTGATGTGTGAGTGCACTGCGTATGCTGGCTGGACCCCACCAGTTGATCAAGTCTTCATGTCTCATCCCACTCAGTCGACCTACACTCATTCTCTACATTCGATTATCATTCCAGCATTTGTGTGATCGCTCAATGAGTCATACTTGTCTGAGAACATGTCAGGTCGCCCAGTTCACACCTCCTCTATATTGCCGTTCCACACTGCCTTGCTCTCACAGACTCTCTCAATGCCTTCTAGTTTTGGTCATTTTAGTTCGTGAGTTGGTGATTATGTAGATTGAATTCGTCCGGTGATTCAGGTGAACTGCTTGTGAAACGAGGTCAGTTGTTTGTGGGTGATGGAATGAAGCTGGGTGTGCATTCATTGTACAAATGAGTTTATATCGCACGATCATGTACATGCATGGACGGACTCCCTCGTCCACCAACCAACAACGTCTACACTGACATGGCCATATTCGCCATTACGGTCTGTGTGGTCGAATGCTTGCATCACAATTAATTATGGATTCGGATTCTTAGAAACCCAACACATCCTTCCTGGCAGATACTGATATCATCATTCTGCAGATAGTTCGAAGAGTAAGTCGACATTCACACGGAATCTACCTGTCTTGGTATCTACGTTGCCTCACTGCTATCACTTGTGTTTGGTGTTGTTCGGTTGGATGAAGAAAGTTTGAGTGATCAATCTGACAATCTCTCCCTCCCCCTTTCTCCCTCCCCATCTCTTTCTCAATCACCCTACCTCTCTCTCTCTCACTCTCTCTCTCACACTCCCTCTCTCTGTCCCTCTCTCTCTCTCTCAACCTAAGTATATTCGAGTGGAGTGGAGTGGAGTGGAGTGGAGTGGAGTGGAGTGGAGTGGAGTGGAGTGGTTGTCTCTCACAGCACAATGTGGTTGTGTGGTAATGCACGCATTGCAATAATCGAGTGTTTTCTAGACTACTGATCTTATGGTGGTCTGTCATTCTGTATTTATCATAATTCCTATCTTCTGCTAATTTCACTGACCCTGATCGTCTAGTATCACCTATGCACTTTACCTGACAGTCATCGCATACAATTTGGTGGATGAGATAATTTTGTTGAATGCGATCTACTGGATGCTGGAGTCGACAAAGCTTCTCTCTGAGTGAGTTTGTGGGTATAAGTGGCAGCTTGATTCTCAGCTTGTTGAGAATCCTACTTGGAGTTTCCGATCTTCCTTCCTTATATGGTAAAACAATAGAGACTTTAGTTAATTTCCACTCGTGTTGTCGCTATTATTCCTATTCCTATTCCTATTCGCATTCACATTCACATTCACATTCACATTCCTATTCGTAGCCCTTTCATTATTTTCTTTGTTATGTGTTCGCACAAATTTCTAAATCAATGGTCGAGGATAAGCATGAATTATTGACGCTTGTTTTGTGTGTTTCAGTTCCTTGTTTCAGTCCTCACAATGACTAGTGAGTGTTTTAGCGCTGTCATTCAGACATTTGACTAAAGCCACCTCGACTGACATTCATTGAGATGATCTGAAGTCTAGATACCTGTTAGAATGTGTTGGTCTCCTGTAGACAGAGGTATCCAAATCACCATCTCTCCTCTGTTTTATTCCCCAATCCAACATAGCTTACTCTCCTCCCTCATAATCTACCTCACAAGTGAATTGGATTGCATCTACTAATAAGTTAATATGTGTGTGAGGAAACTGTCGATATGTTGTGATTTGAGCACAGTGAATGTGTCATCTACACATTGCTACCATATATCTTAGGTGAAGGATTGAGCGTTCGGAAGCCATCTTTTCCCAACCATCCAGAAATGTATCAGCTAGCATAGGGGATATTGGTGATGCTATTGCTACACCTACTACTTGTCGACATATTTATTTCCTCCTGAAACTCAAAGTCTGTGGCGGTGAGGTACAACTAGACCCCTTTTACGATTTCATCAACCGATATCTTAGTTGTATGCGCAATTTCCGAGTCATTCGCTTGTCGATTTCTGACTGCCTCCAGTGGCATACAGATCGCTATGAAGACTTGTCACATTGAAGATAACCATTTCCTCATCCTTTTCTACACATAGGTCATTATGTCTCACCTTGAAATCGTAAGAATAGACTAGTCTACAATGTGGACGGTTCCCAACATAATAGGACATGATATTGATGCTAAGTACTTTGATGGTTCATATGTTGGCGTACTTCTGAAGTCAACCATCGGTCTGATGAGATCATCTGATTTGTGAAGCTTGATGGTTGTGTGAATTCTGTTGGGATTATTGGTTTTCGGCATTAAATTGAAGCAATGAGAGTGAGAAAGGAGATGTCTTCAGTTGGCCTATCCGATCGGTTGTAGACTTCTTAATTTTATTCATGACAGTTTCCATTGGTAATTTGATCTCTTCACATGGTCGGTCCTGTTGGGATATGCTCGTTAGATTATCGTAATATGGGAGGGAATCCAGCTAAATATAGAATGACAGACGCCCATAACACCGATCAAGTAGAAAGCACTCGACCATGATCATTATTACTCGCGTCATTATCTTTTTTGTAATGATTATTACTACGTTCAGTATTATTATTATTATTATTATTATTATTTTGATGATTATTGGAAAGGATGTTGCTTAGTTTGGTGGAAAAGACTCCTTCCTTCAGGTTTCTACCGTTGATGGTGATTGATGCCTGTTGTTGTTGTTATTTTTGTTGGTTGGGTATCTTCATCACCTCCATCTTCTCTGCGTTCACCTGGAGGAGGTCGCGTCTTCGCTGCCTGTTCTGCCAACTTATTAGTTTTCGCCTGTACATCTTCAGGGTTGTGCGACATCAGACATTAATCGTCATCGGTGAAATCCAAATCTTCTAGGGTCTTTTTATCCGTCAAACAGCGTGTCTTCATCTTCCAGCTCCTCACGGTTGTCTGTTGCATAATCTAGTCCAGTCGACCAAAATCAGTAAGATCACCGGTTATAGTAGGCAACCTAGTCTAGTCTTACGCCTGTCTTCACTTAACTTCGAAGGCGTCACTCAGCATTCCATTGTGGCTCACTCGACATGTGCTCCGTTCTGTGATGATGCATAGCGTGTCAATGTCATCCTCACACGATTTGTTTTTGCTGAAGCCAACCAGCCTGTTCCGGTTGAAATTTTCAATGCAGAGCATTATTCAGTCTCCCTCTTCAGGATGATATGGCTTATTATTTTGCTGGGGGTGGATAGGAGCATGCTTCCTCGCCAGTTATTGCAAAGATTGGGTCGCCCTTCTTTGGGAGTTTGACAAGGTAGTCATTCTTCCAGTGAATCGGTAGGCACCATTCCTTCCATCACTTCATCCATCATCCATCATCCAACCATCCATCCATCCATCCATCCATCCATCCATCCATCCATCCATCCATCCATCCATCCATCCATCCATCCATCCATCCATCCATCCATCCATCCATCCATCCATCCATCCATCCATCCATCCATCCATCCATCCATCCATCCATCCATCCATCCATCCATCCATCCATCCATCCATCCATCCATCCATCCATCCATCCATCCATCCATCCATCCATCCATCCATCCATCCATCCATCCATCCATCCATCCATCCATCCATCCATCCATCCATCCATCCATCCATCCATCCATCCATCCATCCATCCATCCATCCATCCATCCATCCATCCATCCATCCATCCATCCATCCATCCATCCATCCATCCATCCATCCATCCATCCATCCATCCATCCATCCATCCATCCATCCATCCATCCATCCATCCATCCATCCATCCATCCATCCATCCATCCATCCATCCATCCATCCATCCATCCATCCATCCATCCATCCATCCATCCATCCATCCATCCATCCATCCATCCATCCATCCATCCATCCATCCATCCATCCACACATCCAGTTATTCACCCACTGATTCTTTCATTAAATTTTGATTGATTGATTGATTGATTGATTCAATCATTCTTTGATTCGTTCATTCACTCACTCCTTCATTTAATGATTCATTCATTCCTTGCAAGCCTTCTGCATCAGTGGAGTGAGCATTTCGACTGTTGTCTCTGCATATGTTTCCAGTGCTTCTGACGGGATTCCATCTAGTCCTCCTGTTCTCCTGGATTCCAGCAACTCTCTGGCGTTCACGACTTCACTTCGGCTTTTGTTGGAGTGCTTGTGTTCACTGGTAGTTCTGTGAATGGACTGCAGGTGGTATTTCTGGACACGTTGCAGGTGGTGGTTGATTCATGAGTTTTTTGAAGTGGTCAGCCGATTGTTTCCTTTGTTTCTCCTTTGCCGTCACTAGGTTTCCTTCACTATCCTATCTTTCATTGCTTTCATCTGTGTTGATCTCTTCCCAGACAGTAACCTGGTTATTCGATGTAATGTTGTCAGGTCGCTCGTACATGCAGCCTGTTTAGAATGCTGTCTGAGGTGCATCTCACATACTGACAGTCAACGAGGCGAGCAGTCATAAGCGGGAAGTCATAAAACACTCATAAATAACATTCAGTGTGAAAGAAGCCGAGAGTAAATTAGTGAGGGAAGCAAAGAGAAACGGAATGGGTGATTGACACATTATATAATACAGCAGAATACAGAGATGGACTGAATGACAAGTGTAATAAGAGATGAACAAAGATTCATGCATAGAAAGGATAGATAGTAGATCCTGTGAACAGATGGACATAATGAGCATATATAAGAACAAATGCTGAGATTCCAAATGAAATAGGAAAACACAGCGAAATATTGATCGCGACTCACAGGAGAATAATTAGGATAAACAGTAAGCAAGACGGTAACACAGTCTTCTACTCCTCCCACTTACAGGTGGATCAACGACACCAGGCGAAGAAGCACAAGAAGTCGTCAACGTGACCGACAACTTGGGAAAGGTGGTGGCCACACGCCGACAAATCAGGAGGCGACCAACCACACTCACACCACTGGGTAAGTCATACACAAATCACAAATCTCATCCACACTGACAATACCATCCTGTCATTTATTCACTCACTGACTGACTGAATCATTCTACGACTGACTGATTGACTGAATCGATGTCATTCTGACGGTCAGTTTGTCGAGATGGCGAGCATGCACGCACACATACACTCGATCAGTGTATAAATCTCTGAGTCTTCCGCATAGTCAGAGAGAAGTATATCATTAGTATGTATGTAGTTGTGTGTGTGTGTGCCGGTGATGCAAGCAACGAAGTGCACACATATGGAGAGGAATGCATGCTAGTGCACACATTGATACTCAGTGACAGACACATACATGCACATGCAAGCACACACTGACATAGACCGAGAAATTCGCATACACACACACACACCAGCATAGCATACACAGAGCAACAGGTGAAGACAATGCAGCACAAAACAGCCTGATGACCACTACCAATGACCACATGATGTGAGATGATCGAGTGACGAGAGCAGGAGGAGAACGCACTCCCACTGGCACACCACCATGTCGTCAATCACACACAACCTACACATCCACACATTCATACACATATACAAACAAAAAGCTATATGGAATGCATGAGGAGTGAGACGAGAGAGGAATTCGCGCATTTACTCGCACCACAACAGTAGGTGGATGTGATGGTGACACTGGTAAACAGGCACACTGCGGAAATGTCAAACTGCCACAATACCACAATGCCACACTGACATACTGACACACTACACATTCACTGATTAGCATGCTGCCACACTGCCAAAGTACCACACTGCCACACAGACACACAGACTAAGACACCTACAGACTGGCACACACTCACATGCAGAGACAACAAGCAACACGCTGACACAGTCTTCTACTCCTCCCACTTACAGGTGGATCAACGACACCAGGCGAAGAAGCACAAGAAGTCGTCAACGTGACCGACAACTTGGGAAAGGTGGTGGCCACACGCCGACAAATCAGGAGGCGACCAACCACACTCACACCACTGGGTAAGTCACATACAATTCTTCCACCCTTTCTATTCTCTCCAACATTTTCCAATTCTCTTTTCTGAGCTGGCCTGTGCGGTCGTGGAGCTGTGATCATCGTCCTTGTCTAGATTTGCAGCTGTAACTTCCGTATTTTTTGAGTTATCTGTGTTTGTCTCTTCCCGTTGGCTTTTCCTTTGTTTCAAATCTGACTTTTCTCTCCTTTATAGCTCCTCTCATTGCTTGACATTGTGGCTCTATGTCTATACGTCTGACACTGAATATACCACCGACTGACTGACTGACTGACTGACTGACTGACTTATTGACTGTCTGATCAGTTCGCTCACTGACCAACAGGTGCAATGCCACGACCTCACACCTAATCGCATGCATATTCACATGGAAATGTTAGGAGTTCCGCTTCGACAAATTATTCTCCATTTCGCATTGAAATGGATCCACATGGATGAGAACCGCATGTTGTTCAATGGAGAGACACACGCAGTCAGCATGCATATAATTTGGTGGAGATGCGAATGCCCTCGGATAAATCCAACCTCACACCGACAGACTGACAATGAGCAGTGGAGAAAGACACATTGGGGAGCACGTGCACACTTCATACACATTTGTCAACACAACACTACATGCAGACAATGACATCCACTGACACACCTACTCACACTGACACAAATTCCCCCTGTATCACCAGACACACGAATCAAACTGATACACGCACGACACACATCCACGGATGTGCAGTAAGGGGTGCAGAACACACTGGACACAGCGTCACGACATGCACGCATACACACACACACACACACACACACACACGGTGAAATTATTCACATTGCCACCTTCTGGTCGATGCTTGCAACCGACTGGTGGTCACACCGAAACATCGACACTGTCTGACAGAGTCCTCTGCTTCTCTGTTTCAGGCCAGACGACAACACATGCAGAAGAATTGGTGAACGTGACAGACAAGTTCGGAAGACTGGTGGCTCGATACCGACACAGGAGGAGGCGAACAACCACACTCACACCACTGAGTAAGTCTCAGTGAATTCAGTCGACGCACAGTCGTTCAGTCGATTCACGTAACCGATGTGCATGTGTGTGTCGGTGTGTCTGTGTTGTGGTCGACAGTGTGGAATGGGGGAATGAGGATGATTTGAGTTTGTAAATGAGTTGTGAGTTGGTGAGTGGGAGAGTGTTTGTTGGTATGATTGGGTGAGTTTCAATCTGCACTGGTTTGTGTCTGTGTGTGAGTGTTGGTTAGTTTGTGCATGAATGTGATGTTTCGGTTGTTGTTGTTGAGAGTGTGATGCTGGCTTGGTGCACAGTTTCCGAACGCCATGAGCGTAGCCTTTCCACGAGACGTGTCGGTAAGTGATATGACTGTGAGTCAGGTGAGCTGATTTGTGGTTGAAGAATACCTGTGATGGAGGCGACGTTTGTGGCAGACAGGATGTGGGCGCGTGATGGTTCATGTGTATGTGTGTGCGTGTGTGGCTGATCGATTCGTTAATTGAGGAGTGTGCAATGGCGATATGTGTTGATTGTCAGTGTTGTGTGTTGATTGATGTGTGAGTGCACTGCGTATGCTGGCTGGACCCCACCAGTTGATCAAGTCTTCATGTCTCATCCCACTCAGTCGACCTACACTCATTCTCTACATTCGATTATCATTCCAGCATTTGTGTGATCGCTCAATGAGTCATACTTGTCTGAGAACATGTCAGGTCGCCCAGTTCACACCTCCTCTATATTGCCGTTCCACACTGCCTTGCTCTCACAGACTCTCTCAATGCCTTCTAGTTTTGGTCATTTTAGTTCGTGAGTTGGTGATTATGTAGATTGAATTCGTCCGGTGATTCAGGTGAACTGCTTGTGAAACGAGGTCAGTTGTTTGTGGGTGATGGAATGAAGCTGGGTGTGCATTCATTGTACAAATGAGTTTATATCGCACGATCATGTACATGCATGGACGGACTCCCTCGTCCACCAACCAACAACGTCTACACTGACATGGCCATATTCGCCATTACGGTCTGTGTGGTCGAATGCTTGCATCACAATTAATTATGGATTCGGATTCTTAGAAACCCAACACATCCTTCCTGGCAGATACTGATATCATCATTCTGCAGATAGTTCGAAGAGTAAGTCGACATTCACACGGAATCTACCTGTCTTGGTATCTACGTTGCCTCACTGCTATCACTTGTGTTTGGTGTTGTTCGGTTGGATGAAGAAAGTTTGAGTGATCAATCTGACAATCTCTCCCTCCCCCTTTCTCCCTCCCCATCTCTTTCTCAATCACCCTACCTCTCTCTCTCTCACTCTCTCTCTCACACTCCCTCTCTCTGTCCCTCTCTCTCTCTCTCAACCTAAGTATATTCGAGTGGAGTGGAGTGGAGTGGAGTGGAGTGGTTGTCTCTCACAGCACAATGTGGTTGTGTGGTAATGCACGCATTGCAATAATCGAGTGTTTTCTAGACTACTGATCTTATGGTGGTCTGTCATTCTGTATTTATCATAATTCCTATCTTCTGCTAATTTCACTGACCCTGATCGTCTAGTATCACCTATGCACTTTACCTGACAGTCATCGCATACAATTTGGTGGATGAGATAATTTTGTTGAATGCGATCTACTGGATGCTGGAGTCGACAAAGCTTCTCTCTGAGTGAGTTTGTGGGTATAAGTGGCAGCTTGATTCTCAGCTTGTTGAGAATCCTACTTGGAGTTTCCGATCTTCCTTCCTTATATGGTAAAACAATAGAGACTTTAGTTAATTTCCACTCGTGTTGTCGCTATTATTCCTATTCCTATTCGCATTCACATTCCTATTCGCATTCACATTCCTATTCGCATTCACATTCACATTCACATTCACATTCCTATTCGTAGCCCTTTCATTATTTTCTTTGTTATGTGTTCGCACAAATTTCTAAATCAATGGTCGAGGATAAGCATGAATTATTGACGCTTGTTTTGTGTGTTTCAGTTCCTTGTTTCAGTCCTCACAATGACTAGTGAGTGTTTTAGCGCTGTCATTCAGACATTTGACTAAAGCCACCTCGACTGACATTCATTGAGATGATCTGAAGTCTAGATACCTGTTAGAATGTGTTGGTCTCCTGTAGACAGAGGTATCCAAATCACCATCTCTCCTCTGTTTTATTCCCCAATCCAACATAGCTTACTCTCCTCCCTCATAATCTACCTCACAAGTGAATTGGATTGCATCTACTAATAAGTTAATATGTGTGTGAGGAAACTGTCGATATGTTGTGATTTGAGCACAGTGAATGTGTCATCTACACATTGCTACCATATATCTTAGGTGAAGGATTGAGCGTTCGGAAGCCATCTTTTCCCAACCATCCAGAAATGTATCAGCTAGCATAGGGGATATTGGTGATGCTATTGCTACACCTACTACTTGTCGACATATTTATTTCCTCCTGAAACTCAAAGTCTGTGGCGGTGAGGTACAACTAGACCCCTTTTACGATTTCATCAACCGATATCTTAGTTGTATGCGCAATTTCCGAGTCATTCGCTTGTCGATTTCTGACTGCCTCCAGTGGCATACAGATCGCTATGAAGACTTGTCACATTGAAGATAACCATTTCCTCATCCTTTTCTACACATAGGTCATTATGTCTCACCTTGAAATCGTAAGAATAGACTAGTCTACAATGTGGACGGTTCCCAACATAATAGGACATGATATTGATGCTAAGTACTTTGATGGTTCATATGTTGGCGTACTTCTGAAGTCAACCATCGGTCTGATGAGATCATCTGATTTGTGAAGCTTGATGGTTGTGTGAATTCTGTTGGGATTATTGGTTTTCGGCATTAAATTGAAGCAATGAGAGTGAGAAAGGAGATGTCTTCAGTTGGCCTATCCGATCGGTTGTAGACTTCTTAATTTTATTCATGACAGTTTCCATTGGTAATTTGATCTCTTCACATGGTCGGTCCTGTTGGGATATGCTCGTTAGATTATCGTAATATGGGAGGGAATCCAGCTAAATATAGAATGACAGACGCCCATAACACCGATCAAGTAGAAAGCACTCGACCATGATCATTATTACTCGCGTCATTATCTTTTTTGTAATGATTATTACTACGTTCAGTATCATTATTATTATTATTATTATTATTTTGATGATTATTGGAAAGGATGTTGCTTAGTTTGGTGGAAAAGACTCCTTCCTTCAGGTTTCTACCGTTGATGGTGATTGATGCCTGTTGTTGTTGTTATTTTTGTTGGTTGGGTATCTTCATCACCTCCATCTTCTCTGCGTTCACCTGGAGGAGGTCGCGTCTTCGCTGCCTGTTCTGCCAACTTATTAGTTTTCGCCTGTACATCTTCAGGGTTGTGCGACATCAGACATTAATCGTCATCGGTGAAATCCAAATCTTCTAGGGTCTTTTTATCCGTCAAACAGCGTGTCTTCATCTTCCAGCTCCTCACGGTTGTCTGTTGCATAATCTAGTCCAGTCGACCAAAATCAGTAAGATCACCGGTTATAGTAGGCAACCTAGTCTAGTCTTACGCCTGTCTTCACTTAACTTCGAAGGCGTCACTCAGCATTCCATTGTGGCTCACTCGACATGTGCTCCGTTCTGTGATGATGCATAGCGTGTCAATGTCATCCTCACACGATTTGTTTTTGCTGAAGCCAACCAGCCTGTTCCGGTTGAAATTTTCAATGCAGAGCATTATTCAGTCTCCCTCTTCAGGATGATATGGCTTATTATTTTGCTGGGGGTGGATAGGAGCATGCTTCCTCGCCAGTTATTGCAAAGATTGGGTCGCCCTTCTTTGGGAGTTTGACAAGGTAGTCATTCTTCCAGTGAATCGGTAGGCACCATTCCTTCCATCACTTCATCCATCATCCATCATCCAACCATCCATCCATCCATCCATCCATCCATCCATCCATCCATCCATCCATCCATCCATCCATCCATCCATCCATCCATCCATCCATCCATCCATCCATCCATCCATCCATCCATCCATCCATCCATCCATCCATCCATCCATCCATCCATCCATCCATCCATCCATCCATCCATCCATCCATCCATCCATCCATCCATCCATCCATCCATCCATCCATCCATCCATCCATCCATCCATCCATCCATCCATCCATCCATCCATCCATCCATCCATCCATCCATCCATCCATCCATCCATCCATCCATCCATCCATCCATCCATCCATCCATCCACACATCCAGTTATTCACCCACTGATTCTTTCATTAAATTTTGATTGATTGATTGATTGATTGATTCAATCATTCTTTGATTCGTTCATTCACTCACTCCTTCATTTAATGATTCATTCATTCCTTGCAAGCCTTCTGCATCAGTGGAGTGAGCATTTCGACTGTTGTCTCTGCATATGTTTCCAGTGCTTCTGACGGGATTCCATCTAGTCCTCCTGTTCTCCTGGATTCCAGCAACTCTCTGGCGTTCACGACTTCACTTCGGCTTTTGTTGGAGTGCTTGTGTTCACTGGTAGTTCTGTGAATGGACTGCAGGTGGTATTTCTGGACACGTTGCAGGTGGTGGTTGATTCATGAGTTTTTTGAAGTGGTCAGCCGATTGTTTCCTTTGTTTCTCCTTTGCCGTCACTAGGTTTCCTTCACTATCCTATCTTTCATTGCTTTCATCTGTGTTGATCTCTTCCCAGACAGTAACCTGGTTATTCGATGTAATGTTGTCAGGTCGCTCGTACATGCAGCCTGTTTAGAATGCTGTCTGAGGTGCATCTCAGATACTGACAGTCAACGAGGCGGGCAGTCATAAGCGGGAAGTCATAAAACACTCATAAATAACATTCAGTGTGAAAGAAGCCGAGAGTAAATTAGTGAGGGAAGCAAAGAGAAACGGAATGGGTGATTGACACATTATATAATACAGCAGAATACAGAGATGGACTGAATGACAAGTGTAGTAAGAGATGAACAAAGATTCATGCATAGAAAGGATAGATAGTAGATCCTGTGAACAGATGGACATAATGAGCATATATAAGAACAAATGCTAAGATTCCAAATGAAATAGGAAAACACAGCGAAATATTGATCGCGACTCACAGGAGAATAATTAGGATAAACAGTAAGCAGGACGGTAACACAGTCTTCTACTCCTCCCACTTACAGGTGGATCAACGACACCAGGCGAAGAAGCACAAGAAGTCGTCAACGTGACCGACAACTTGGGAAAGGTGGTGGCCACACGCCGACAAATCAGGAGGCGACCAACCACACTCACACCACTGGGTAAGTCACATACAATTCTTCCACCCTTTCTATTCTCTCCAACATTTTCCAATTCTCTTTTCTGAGCTGGCCTGTGCGGTCGTGGAGCTGTGATCATCGTCCTTGTCTAGATTTGCAGCTGTAACTTCCGTATTTTTTGAGTTATCTGTGTTTGTCTCTTCCCGTTGGCTTTTCCTTTGTTTCAAATCTGACTTTTCTCTCCTTTATAGCTCCTCTCATTGCTTGACATTGTGGCTCTATGTCTATACGTCTGACACTGAATATACCACCGACTGACTGACTGACTGACTGACTGACTGACTTATTGACTGTCTGATCAGTTCGCTCACTGACCAACAGGTGCAATGCCACGACCTCACACCTAATCGCATGCATATTCACATGGAAATGTTAGGAGTTCCGCTTCGACAAATTATTCTCCATTTCGCATTGAAATGGATCCACATGGATGAGAACCGCATGTTGTTCAATGGAGAGACACACGCAGTCAGCATGCATATAATTTGGTGGAGATGCGAATGCCCTCGGATAAATCCAACCTCACACCGACAGACTGACAATGAGCAGTGGAGAAAGACACATTGGGGAGCACGTGCACACTTCATACACATTTGTCAACACAACACTACATGCAGACAATGACATCCACTGACACACCTACTCACACTGACACAAATTCCCCCTGTATCACCAGACACACGAATCAAACTGATACACGCACGACACACATCCACGGATGTGCAGTAAGGGGGGCAGAACACACTGGACACAGCGTCACGACATGCACGCATACACACACACACACACACACACACACACACGGTGAAATTATTCACATTGCCACCTTCTGGTCGATGCTTGCAACCGACTGGTGGTCACACCGAAACATCGACACTGTCTGACAGAGTCCTCTGCTTCTCTGTTTCAGGCCAGACGACAACACATGCAGAAGAATTGGTGAACGTGACAGACAAGTTCGGAAGACTGGTGGCTCGATACCGACACAGGAGGAGGCGAACAACCACACTCACACCACTGAGTAAGTCTCAGTCAATTCAGTCGATGCAGGTTTGTTTCCACATCTCTTTCAAAGAGTTCCAGTGTTCTTCCACCCAGGTTTCTTTAGAGATGTTGCGTTATGTCTCGCATTTCGTCCTGATGACTGACTGACGTGAAGATGTCCTTGTAATTTCGTCCTCCAGTTCACTTCCTCTTCTGGGTGTTGAACTTCAACTGTCGCCTATCACCAACTTTTGTGAAGGTTTCCAACTTGATTTGAAAGGTTCCTTGCACCACACATTGAGTGGTGTGAACCTACATCTGCTCCTCTTCTTCTTCTTCTTCTTCTTCTTCTTCTTCTTCTTCTTCTTCTTGATCTGATCTCGTGTCTACTTGGCTGCGCCTCCACTTTCTTCACATTCAAGTTAAGCCGACCTGAATTTTAGTGTGTCCATCTGGTGAAACTAACTCCATGTCGCTGTGTAAATATTCTTGTGCTGGTACACACTGCCCCCAATCACCAAATCGTTGAGTGCACAGAAGTCTGCAAACTGTTCTCCATTCTCATTCATCATTTCACTGAGTGCTTGTCGACCGATGATTGGTTCTCTTCCTGTGTTATCTGCTGCGAGTTTGGCATTCGTGTCACCCCACCCACTAGAATTTCGATGTCGCCAACTGAGGTGGAGTCTTGTCCAGTGCTGATTTCAGATGTCTGCAGAATTCCTCCTTCTTCTCTTGCTTGACCTGTATGATTTGTAGGTGCGTAGCCTAGCATTGTATGATTGTGACTTTCCTTCCTTCCTTCCTTCCTTCCTTTTGACTTGAATCCATCTTGCTGCCATGATCGTGCAGGAGGAGATTGGTTCCCACTGCACGAGAGAGAGGGAGAGAGACAGGGAGAGATAAAGGGAGGGAGAGGGAGAGGGAGAGAGTGTTTTCATCATGATAGCCACTCCAAAACTCAGTGTCCTCATGGTTGTCATCTGGGTGACAATATCGGAGTGGACTATTGACTCTCCTCTCCAGTTGACAGATTTGAGAGTCCACTTCCATTGCATCTGTTGGTTGCTCGCAGATTCCTATCAATCCTATGCCGGCCCTTCTCATCTCTTTGGCAATATGCGCATGCTTGCCAGCCAGCCAGCCAGCCAGCCAGCTTCAAACATTCTGCGGACATTCCATTTCCCCATTCTCACTCTCGCTTTCATCGAGGGAGAGAAGGCACGTCGGCTGAGTGGCTTCCCGAAGGCTTTCGCCAACTGGTGTGTTTCACCTCAAAGATTCCAGTGAGGAATAAGTTCAATTTTATGCTTGATATTCTCTTTGTGCTTTGGAGTTTGCTTAGCGGTTAGATTGGTTTTACGGGGTAGGGTTGCCAGCCCTAATGCCAGCCTTCCCTCTTTATCCGGGCTTAGCGCCAGCTAGTAACTAGTGAACTAGTTACCTAGACGAGATTGCTTTTGGTGCATAGAAGCTGTGAAACCAGTTTCGGTTTCATTTTATGCGTATCTGACCAAGGAATCGCAGTTGAACTACAGTTTTGAGTTATCACGACGATGATTCATACGAGGGTGGTTATTAACTGACTTCTTTCTTTCTGATTAGCTTACCGATAGGATTCTAGTTCACCGGAGTCTTGGTCATTATGTGTAGACCATGTCTTCTTCCTTTGTCCATAAACTGTAGTATTATGGACTGGCTAAGTGTTAGAAGTTATATTGAGTGTGCATAAATACAGGTTGGACACTTTCATCTCAGATTGCTGGGCAAATCATCATCTGCATTTATCCACGATTCGGTGTTCTACATTAATGATGCCATTCTGGACGTAGTTAGCCTTTAGTCCTGTACTTTGCCAATAGGGAAAATTAGCTAGAAACACTGACATATTATTGTTATTATATTATTATCATTTGTCCTTCAGGTTCCTAGTGGAATATAAGACTTCAGTAGCACGTCGACATTTCACTCTGTTCTCTGAAGTCTTTCGAACCTAGCTCCGTGACTGCTTAGAAGCCTTCATTTCTTTCTCACACCACACCATCTCCTCTATGTCACCCTCGTCTCGGACGCCCAACTCGTCGTTTCCCATTTAGGTTCCACTCAACGGCCTGGTGCGTGATCTCCCCAAATTGTCTTCTCAGTGTATCTCCAATCCATCTCCACTTTCTTCTGCATATCTGTTGGGCGATGGGTTGTTGGTTGGTTCGTCAGCAGGCCAGAGTTTCATGTTGCTTATTCTTATTATTCTGGCCATCTGATCTTCAGTATCAAGTGAGCGTAGGCGCGAGCTGTTGATGATGTATGTCTGTAGTTTGTTGGAAATGCTTTCCGTAACGCGCCAAGTCACTCAACCATCACATGGAAGCACTGACTTGACTGACGATAGTGTTGGAAATCCGGATCTTGTTCACGCTTTGTGCTGAGTGCAGTGATTTCAGACTGATGAAGGAAGGCCTGTCTTACTGTCTTTCCGATCCTGGCTTTGACATCTCCATCTGTGCCACCTGTACTTGAAACGATGCTGCCCTGCATAGGTAGGTGAAAGAGACTACTTCCTTCAGATTTCACCCGTTCGTGTTCATTGGTGCTTGTTGTTGCTGTTGATGTTGTTGTTGGCTGGATATCTTCATCACCTCCATCTCCAGCAGATCAAGTCTTCGTGTCTCATCCCACTCAGTCGACCTACACTCATTCTCTACATTCGATTATCATTCCAACATTTGTGTGATCGCTCAATGAGTCATACTTGTCTGAGAAGATATCTGATCACACAGTTCATACATCACAATATTTGCCATGCCATTCAGTAAAATATTCATGCAAGTTCACATGAAATAAATCTAACTGGTAGTCACCTTATGCCTTTAGTCAGAATGACAAGTTTCATGTTTCCTGTTCAAGTAATTGGTATCGATTCGAAGGTCAACCTATTTGATAAACGAAGCGAAAGGCAGGGGATCGGTGAAAAATTGATGTAGAAAGCGCAAAATCCAAAGGGGAAGAGAGTGAGAGAGACGAAGACAATGAGAAATAGGAAACCAAGAATAGGGACTGTGCATATGAAGAAGCAACACATGTGAAGATTGCGAGAAAGGCACTAAACACGTAGTAGTTAAATGAAAATTATTGACTGTAGTTGATGGATAATATATCCAGTCCAACTAATTGGCATAGTCATTTCATATCAACGTGGTAAATTAATTCGGGTGCATGTATTAGAAGATAACAGATAAGGTGATGATAACGAAACAAAATCTCGGAATTTATTTTTGAGATGAATGGCAATTTTTTCTTTTAATTTAGAAGTAGTATTCATCATGGATTGACATCAGTTTGGGAAGCATTGGAAATCTGGGAGCACTGGACAGCTGTTTCGTCCTAGTATGGGACTGCTCAGCAGTGCGTACCCACGACCCGACTGGGGATCGAACTCAGGACCTTCAGGTTTCACAGTGAACGAACGCGTTAACCATTCAGCCACTGGGTCGGTTTTCAGTGGTTCACAATTTCCTACTTCTGTCAATTCACGACATAGCGAGACCATCACCCAAGGTCTTCAGTTAGCATCCACTTCACTTCCGACTGGTTGACCCCATAGGTCACGGCTTCTCATTAGAGCTTCCTGATATCCATCTGGAAGGTGCGCACTGCTGGGGAGTCCCATACTACGACGAAACAGCTGTTCTGAACTCCCAGATTTTCAATGGTTCCCCAACTGATGTCAGTACATGATGAATACTACTTCCGAAATCTCGGAATATTTATGTGTTCGCAGTGGTCAATCCATGTAGGTGTGTCAGTGAATGGTGTGTGTGTGTGTGTGTGTGTGTGTGCGGTTGTGCAGTGATAGAGGGAAATAAAATTATTGTCCCTTAGCTATTCGATAATGAAACGTGAAAATTCTTGATCAGTTTTGAAACTAAGGGTGAAAAATAAAGTATAATGATAATGATAAGAGTACAAAGAGAGATAATATTTGCATTTACACTTATCCGGGTGACCGGGAAGGAATTTACTGTAACTGTATCTGAGTTGAAGTTGAAGACCGTGAGAGGCGAAGGGAACGAACAAACATCTTCTGAATACATAAATTGGGTTTGGAAATTTCAATTGCTATGCCTTCTGCTATGCTTAGCAATCGGTGGGGCACAAACTTGCAGTATTGTGATGGGATTTTGTGAATAATAGTTTTGCCTATCTTGTGCTGAGTATCTACTAGATGGGCGCGTATTGAGCCTTGGATGGATTTCACTGTTCCTTTGCCTAACCACGCTGGACAGTGCTCAATGAAGCGATGATGGGCTTGCCGAGTTCTTCTACCTACCTAACTATCTCCATAGAAGCAGTTAAATTTATAAATACACATAGATGTGACCAGATTCGGAAGCCTATCCTTCAACTGCATCGACATCATATAGCGAGTAGTAAATTTCCAACATAGTGTGGTGGCGAAGAAGGTTTCTTGGATCAGATTTCTGAGTTTCAGTGTTAGTGTTTGTGCAGCTGCATCTCCTTCGAACGCTAAGGTTAGACACAACAGTTTCTTCAGTACTATTTAAAGGCACTTTTCTCCAACAGTCTTCATTGTTACAGTCTATACGAACTTTTCAGGATAGCCGTCATCATATATGCAGTTCTCTATTATTCCTAATTCATCGTTCAATGTATCAGCTGTACAAGTCTTACTGGCTCGAGATCTCAGTGTATGGATTAAATTCCCTTTGTAAGTAAGAGGGCCAAATGATCGGAAATGTGTATACTGACCAACACATGATTTCTTATAATAAACACTGTGCCTGACACTGCCATTCGTTCGTCTCGACAGCAAAACTTGTGAACTCGATTTCTGAATGAGCACTGCACATAAAGGGTACTAATCCTGACATTATTCTCGATATATTGCACAGTGTTCATTGAGAAATCGAGTTCACATGTGAAACAGAGCAGGACGAGAGCCCACTCAAGTTGACACGAATGCATGTCGCCAATCACTCACAGCAACCACATCCATGCATTGCAACACACACACACACACACGCACACACACGCACACACATACAATTGCACACCAATAAGGAATGCATGAGAAATGAGAGAGGAATTTTTCCACTTACTGGCACCACGAAAGCCTCTGAAATTCGGCACGGACACCTACTCTCTGACACACTGTCCACCAGAACCCATGAAACAACGTCGCCACAGGCACGACGCACGCACGCACGCACCACACACGCACACACACACATACATGCATATTCACATGCGACACTGCGGGTGCCACCCTCAAACACTTTCCTCCATTTCGCATTGAAATGAATCCACATGGAGTAGAACCGCATGTTGTTCAATGGAGAGACACACGCAGTCAGCATGCATATAATTTGGTGGAGATGCGAATGCCCTCGGATAAATCCAACCTCACACCGACAGACTGACAATGAGCAGTGGAGAAAGACACATTGGGGAGCACGTGCACACTTCATACACATTTGTCAACACAACACTACATGCAGACAATGACATCCACTGACACACCTACTCACACTGACACAAATTCCCCCTGTATCACCAGACACACGAATCAAACTGATACACGCACGACACACATCCACGGATGTGCAGTAAGGGGGGCAGAACACACTGGACACAGCGTCACGACATGCACGCATACACACACACACACACACACACGGTGAAATTATTCACATTGCCACGATCTCGTTGACGCTTGCAATCTACTGGTTGTCACTACGGATCATCGACACCGTCTCACAGAGTCCTCACGCAAGAGAACATGATGGGTTTACTGATCGACTGCAACACTGGCACAGCCACACACTCAGTAGTTGACTGCACTGCATTCTGACTGACAGCCCGATTAACTAACTGACGGACTGGCTGACTGACGCACTGACTGACTGACTGACTGTCTGAATGTTCGGCAAGATGGCCGGCATGAATCCGTTTATATAGTCGATATGTGCCTGACTGTCCAGATTATTGGCATACTCCTGTTTAAAAGTTTCGTGTGAGTTTGCGTGTGTGTGTGTGTGTTTCGTTATGCAGTTGATAAAATGAATATCTGCAAACCTAAGGAGGTGATGACATGCTTGCACACACATTGATACTCGGTGACAGACACATACATGCACATGCAAGCACACACTGACATAGACCGAGAAATTCGCATACACACACACACACACACCAGCATAGCATACACAGAGCAACAGGTGAAGAGAATGCAGCACAAAACAGCCTGATGACCACTACCAATGACCACATGATGTGAGATGATCGAGTGACGAGAGCAGGAGGAGAACGCACTCCCACTGGCACACCACCATGTCGTCAATCACACACAACCTACACATCCACACATTCATACACAGATACAAACAAAAAGCTATATGGAATGCATGAGGAGTGAGACGAGAGAGGAATTCGCGCATTTACTCGCACCACAACAGTAGGTGGATGTGATGGTGACACTGGTAAACAGGCACACTGCGGAAATGTCAAACTGCCACAATACCACAATGCCACACTGACATACTGACACACTACACATTCACTGATTGGCACACTGCCACACTGCCAAAGTACCACACTGCCACACAGACACACAGACTAAGACACCCACAGACTGGCACACACTCACATGCAAGGACACCAAGCAACACGCTGACACAGTCTTCTACTCCTCCCACTTACAGGTGGATCAACGACACCAGGCGAAGAAGCACAAGAAGTCGTCAACGTGACCGACAACTTGGGAAAGGTGGTGGCCACACGCCGACAAATCAGGAGGCGACCAACCACACTCACACCACTGGGTAAGTCATACACGAATCATCAATCTCATTCACACTGATAATACCATCCTGTCATTCATTTATTAACTGACTGACTGACTGACTGACTGACTGACTGACTGACTGACTGACTGACTCGCTCGCTCAGTCAGTCAGTCAGTCACACTCACTGATTCACTGGCATCCTGACTGACAGGCCGAATAATCAACTGGCTGACTGACTGTCTGTCTGAACGTTTGGCGAAATGGCTGGCATCAATCATTTATACAGTCTATAAGTGCCTGACTGTCCGGATAAATGGCATACTCGTGTTTAACCGTTTCGTGTGAGTTGGCTAGTGTGTGTGTGTGTTGTTCTGTTTCCTTATGTAGTTGATAAAATGAATATCTGCAAACATACGGAGGTGAAGAAATGCCTGCGCACACATTGAGATGCGAATGCCCTCGGATAAATCCAACCTCACACCGACAGACTGACAATGAGCAGTGGAGAAAGACACATTGGGGAGCACGTGCACACTTCATACACATTTGTCAACACAACACTACATGCAGAGAATGACATCCACTGACACATTATCCCTGCTTCGCATTGCACGCACAGGCGAACACCACTTCCCCCGCTACACACACAAGCACAGACGCATCTGAATGACAGTACTACGCGCACCCGATGGAGGCAGAGCCTAGTTCACACAGCGCTAAGGCACGCACACACACACACACACACACACACACACGGTGAAATTATTCACATTGCCACCTTCTGGTCGATGCTTGCAACCGACTGGTGGTCACACCGAAACATCGACACTGTCTGACAGAGTCCTCTGCTTCTCTGTTTCAGGCCAGACGACAACACATGCAGAAGAATTGGTGAACGTGACAGACAAGTTCGGAAGACTGGTGGCTCGATACCGACACAGGAGGAGGCGAACAACCACACTCACACCACTGAGTAAGTCTCAGTGAATTCAGTCGACGCACAGTCGTTCAGTCGATTCACGTAACCGATGTGCATGTGTGTGTCGGTGTGTCTGTGTTGTGGTCGACAGTGTGGAATGGGGGAATGAGGATGATTTGAGTTTGTAAATGAGTTGTGAGTTGGTGAGTGGGAGAGTGTTTGTTGGTATGATTGGGTGAGTTTCAATCTGCACTGGTTTGTGTCTGTGTGTGAGTGTTGGTTAGTTTGTGCATGAATGTGATGTTTCGGTTGTTGTTGTTGTTGTTGTTGAGAGTGTGATGCTGGCTTGGTGCACAGTTTCCGAACGCCATGAGCGTAGCCTTTCCACGAGACGTGTCGGTAAGTGATATGACTGTGAGTCAGGTGA
The DNA here is from genome assembly GCA_944470555.2 of Heterobilharzia americana. Taxonomy (NCBI): domain Eukaryota; kingdom Metazoa; phylum Platyhelminthes; class Trematoda; order Strigeidida; family Schistosomatidae; genus Heterobilharzia; species Heterobilharzia americana. The sequence continues at coordinate 55,249,500 of OX104129.1, read as the reverse complement.
GCTGATTTGTGGTTGAAGAATACCTGTGATGGAGGCGACGTTTGTGGCAGACAGGATGTGGGCGCGTGATGGTTCATGTGTATGTGTGTGCGTGTGTGGCTGATCGATTCGTTAATTGAGGAGTGTGCAATGGCGATATGTGTTGATTGTCAGTGTTGTGTGTTGATTGATGTGTGAGTGCACTGCGTATGCTGGCTGGACCCCACCAGTTGATCAAGTCTTCATGTCTCATCCCACTCAGTCGACCTACACTCATTCTCTACATTCGATTATCATTCCAGCATTTGTGTGATCGCTCAATGAGTCATACTTGTCTGAGAACATGTCAGGTCGCCCAGTTCACACCTCCTCTATATTGCCGTTCCACACTGCCTTGCTCTCACAGACTCTCTCAATGCCTTCTAGTTTTGGTCATTTTAGTTCGTGAGTTGGTGATTATGTAGATTGAATTCGTCCGGTGATTCAGGTGAACTGCTTGTGAAACGAGGTCAGTTGTTTGTGGGTGATGGAATGAAGCTGGGTGTGCATTCATTGTACAAATGAGTTTATATCGCACGATCATGTACATGCATGGACGGACTCCCTCGTCCACCAACCAACAACGTCTACACTGACATGGCCATATTCGCCATTACGGTCTGTGTGGTCGAATGCTTGCATCACAATTAATTATGGATTCGGATTCTTAGAAACCCAACACATCCTTCCTGGCAGATACTGATATCATCATTCTGCAGATAGTTCGAAGAGTAAGTCGACATTCACACGGAATCTAACTGTCTTGGTATCTACGTTGCCTCACTGCTATCACATGTGTTGGGTGTTGTTTGGTTGGATGAAGTAAGATTGAGTGATCAATCTACCAATCTATACCTTAATCTCTCTCCACCTAAGTATATTCGAGTGGAGTGGAGTGGAGTGGAGTGGAGTGGAGTGGAGTGGAGTGGTTGTCTCTCACAGCACAATGTGGTTGTGTGGTAATGCACGCATTGCAATAATCGAGTGTTTTCTAGACTACTGATCTTATGGTGGTCTGTCATTCTGTATTTATCATAATTCCTATCTTCTGCTAATTTCACTGACCCTGATCGTCTAGTATCACCTATGCACTTTACCTGACAGTCATCGCATACAATTTGGTGGATGAGATAATTTTGTTGAATGCGATCTACTGGATGCTGGAGTCGACAAAGCTTCTCTCTGAGTGAGTTTGTGGGTATAAGTGGCAGCTTGATTCTCAGCTTGTTGAGAATCCTACTTGGAGTTTCCGATCTTCCTTCCTTATATGGTAAAACAATAGAGACTTTAGTTAATTTCCACTCGTGTTGTCGCTATTATTCCTATTCCTATTCCTATTCGCATTCACATTCCTATTCGCATTCACATTCACATTCACATTCACATTCCTATTCGTAGCCCTTTCATTATTTTCTTTGTTATGTGTTCGCACAAATTTCTAAATCAATGGTCGAGGATAAGCATGAATTATTGACGCTTGTTTTGTGTGTTTCAGTTCCTTGTTTCAGTCCTCACAATGACTAGTGAGTGTTTTAGCGCTGTCATTCAGACATTTGACTAAAGCCACCTCGACTGACATTCATTGAGATGATCTGAAGTCTAGATACCTGTTAGAATGTGTTGGTCTCCTGTAGACAGAGGTATCCAAATCACCATCTCTCCTCTGTTTTATTCCCCAATCCAACATAGCTTACTCTCCTCCCTCATAATCTACCTCACAAGTGAATTGGATTGCATCTACTAATAAGTTAATATGTGTGTGAGGAAACTGTCGATATGTTGTGATTTGAGCACAGTGAATGTGTCATCTACACATTGCTACCATATATCTTAGGTGAAGGATTGAGCGTTCGGAAGCCATCTTTTCCCAACCATCCAGAAATGTATCAGCTAGCATAGGGGATATTGGTGATGCTATTGCTACACCTACTACTTGTCGACATATTTATTTCCTCCTGAAACTCAAAGTCTGTGGCGGTGAGGTACAACTAGACCCCTTTTACGATTTCATCAACCGATATCTTAGTTGTATGCGCAATTTCCGAGTCATTCGCTTGTCGATTTCTGACTGCCTCCAGTGGCATACAGATCGCTATGAAGACTTGTCACATTGAAGATAACCATTTCCTCATCCTTTTCTACACATAGGTCATTATGTCTCACCTTGAAATCGTAAGAATAGACTAGTCTACAATGTGGACGGTTCCCAACATAATAGGACATGATATTGATGCTAAGTACTTTGATGGTTCATATGTTGGCGTACTTCTGAAGTCAACCATCGGTCTGATGAGATCATCTGATTTGTGAAGCTTGATGGTTGTGTGAATTCTGTTGGGATTATTGGTTTTCGGCATTAAATTGAAGCAATGAGAGTGAGAAAGGAGATGTCTTCAGTTGGCCTATCCGATCGGTTGTAGACTTCTTAATTTTATTCATGACAGTTTCCATTGGTAATTTGATCTCTTCACATGGTCGGTCCTGTTGGGATATGCTCGTTAGATTATCGTAATATGGGAGGGAATCCAGCTAAATATAGAATGACAGACGCCCATAACACCGATCAAGTAGAAAGCACTCGACCATGATCATTATTACTCGCGTCATTATCTTTTTTGTAATGATTATTACTACGTTCAGTATCATTATTATTATTATTATTATTTTGATGATTATTGGAAAGGATGTTGCTTAGTTTGGTGGAAAAGACTCCTTCCTTCAGGTTTCTACCGTTGATGGTGATTGATGCCTGTTGTTGTTGTTATTTTTGTTGGTTGGGTATCTTCATCACCTCCATCTTCTCTGCGTTCACCTGGAGGAGGTCGCGTCTTCGCTGCCTGTTCTGCCAACTTATTAGTTTTCGCCTGTACATCTTCAGGGTTGTGCGACATCAGACATTAATCGTCATCGGTGAAATCCAAATCTTCTAGGGTCTTTTTATCCGTCAAACAGCGTGTCTTCATCTTCCAGCTCCTCACGGTTGTCTGTTGCATAATCTAGTCCAGTCGACCAAAATCAGTAAGATCACCGGTTATAGTAGGCAACCTAGTCTAGTCTTACGCCTGTCTTCACTTAACTTCGAAGGCGTCACTCAGCATTCCATTGTGGCTCACTCGACATGTGCTCCGTTCTGTGATGATGCATAGCGTGTCAATGTCATCCTCACACGATTTGTTTTTGCTGAAGCCAACCAGCCTGTTCCGGTTGAAATTTTCAATGCAGAGCATTATTCAGTCTCCCTCTTCAGGATGATATGGCTTATTATTTTGCTGGGGGTGGATAGGAGCATGCTTCCTCGCCAGTTATTGCAAAGATTGGGTCGCCCTTCTTTGGGAGTTTGACAAGGTAGTCATTCTTCCAGTGAATCGGTAGGCACCCTTCCTTCAATCAATTCATCCATCATCCATCATCCATCCATTCATCCATCCATCCATCCATCCATCCATCCTACCAGCCAGCCACCCAGCCAGCCAGCCATCCAGCCAGGCCTTCCAGCCAGCCAGCCAGCCAACCAGCCAGGCAGCCAGCCAGCCAACCAGCCAGGCAGCCAGCCAGGCAGTCATTGATCAATTGATTCATTCATTAAACATTGATTCATTCCTTCATTCAACCGTCGACTGATGGATTCATTCACTCATTAATTTATTATTTCATCCATTTATTCACTCACTCCTTCATTTAATGATTCATTCATTCCTTGCAAGCCTTCTGCATCAGTGGTGTGAGCATTTCGGCTGTTGTCTCTGCATATGTTTCCAGTGCTTCTGACGGGATTCCATCTAGTCCTCCTGTTCTCCTGGATTCCAGCAACTCTCTGGCGTTCACGACTTCACTTCGGCTTTTGTTGGAGTGCTTGTGTTCACTGGTAGTTCTGTGAATGGACTGCAGGTGGTATTTCTGGACACGTTGCAGGTGGTGGTTGATTCATGAGTTTTTTGAAGTGGTCAGCCGATTGTTTCCTTTGTTTCTCCTTTGCCGTCACTAGGTTTCCTTCACTATCCTATCTTTCATTGCTTTCATCTGTGTTGATCTCTTCCCAGACAGTAACCTGGTTATTCGATGTAATGTTGTCAGGTCGCTCGTACATGCAGCCTGTTTAGAATGCTGTCTGAGGTGCATCTCACATACTGACAGTCAACGAGGCGGGCAGTCATAAGCGGGAAGTCATAAAACAATCATAAATAACATTCAGTGTGAAAGAAGCCGAGAGTAAATTAGTGAGGGAAGCAAAGAGAAACGGAATGGGTGATTGACACATTATATAATACAGCAGAATACAGAGATGGACTGAATGACAAGTGTAGTAAGAGATGAACAAAGATTCATGCATAGAAAGGATAGATAGTAGATCCTGTGAACAGATGGACATAATGAGCATATATAAGAACAAATGCTAAGATTCCAAATGAAATAGGAAAACACAGCGAAATATTGATCGCGACTCACAGGAGAATAATTAGGATAAACAGTAAGCAAGACGGTAACACAGTCTTCTACTCCTCCCACTTACAGGTGGATCAACGACACCAGGCGAAGAAGCACAAGAAGTCGTCAACGTGACCGACAACTTGGGAAAGGTGGTGGCCACACGCCGACAAATCAGGAGGCAACCAACCACACTCACACCACTGGGTAAGTCACATACAATTCTTCCACCCTTTCTATTCTCTCCAACATTTTCCAATTCTCTTTTCTGAGCTGGCCTGTGCGGTCGTGGAGCTGTGATCATCGTCCTTGTCTAGATTTGCAGCTGTAACTTCCGTATTTTTTGAGTTATCTGTGTTTGTCTCTTCCCGTTGGCTTTTCCTTTGTTTCAAATCTGACTTTTCTCTCCTTTATAGCTCCTCTCATTGCTTGACATTGTGGCTCTATGTCTATACGTCTGACACTGAATATACCACCGACTGACTGACTGACTGACTGACTGACTGACTGACTGACTTATTGACTGTCTGATCAGTTCGCTCACTGACCAACAGGTGCAATGCCACGACCTCACACCTAACCGCATGCATATTCACATGGAAATGTTAGGAGTTCCGCTTCGACAAATTATTCTCCATTTCGCATTGAAATGGATCCACATGGATGAGAACCGCATGTTGTTCAATGGAGAGACACACGCAGTCAGCATGCATATAATTTGGTGGAGATGCGAATGCCCTCGGATAAATCCAACCTCACACCGACAGACTGACAATGAGCAGTGGAGAAAGACACATTGGGGAGCACGTGCACACTTCATACACATTTGTCAACACAACACTACATGCAGAGAATGACATCCACTGACACACCTGCTCGCATTGACACCACTTCCCCCGCTACCACAAGCACAGACGCATCTGAATGACATTTGTACTACGCGCACCCTTTGATGTGAGGCAGAGCCTACCTCACACAGCGCTGCGGAACGCACACACATACACACACACACACACACACGGTGAAATTATTCACATTGCCACCTTCTGGTCGATGCTTGCAACCGACTGGTGGTCACACCGAAACATCGACACTGTCTGACAGAGTCCTCTGCTTCTCTGTTTCAGGCCAGACGACAACACATGCAGAAGAATTGGTGAACGTGACAGACAAGTTCGGAAGACTGGTGGCTCGATACCGACACAGGAGGAGGCGAACAACCACACTCACACCACTGAGTAAGTCTCAGTCAATTCAGTCGATGCAGGTTTGTTTCCACATCTCTTTCAAAGAGTTCCAGTGTTCTTCCACCCAGGTTTCTTTAGAGATGTTGCGTTATGTCTCGCATTTCGTCCTGATGACTGACTGACGTGAAGATGTCCTTGTAATTTCGTCTTCCAGTTCACTTCCTCTTCTGGGTGTTGAACTTCAACTGTCGCCTATCACCAACTTTTGTGAAGGTTTCCAACTTGATTTGAAAGGTTCCTTGCACCACACATTGAGTGGTGTGAACCTACATCTGCTCCTCTTCTTCTTCTTCTTCTTCTTCTTCTTCTTCTTCTTCTTCTTCTTCTTCTTCTTCTTCTTGATCTGATCTCGTGTCTACTTGGCTGCGCCTCCACTTTCTTCACATTCAAGTTAAGCCGACCTGAATTTTAGTGTGTCCATCTGGTGAAACTAACTCCATGTCGCTGTGTAAATATTCTTGTGCTGGTACACACTGCCCCCAATCACCAAATCGTTGAGTGCACAGAAGTCTGCAAACTGTTCTCCATTCTCATTCATCATTTCACTGAGTGCTTGTCGACCGATGATTGGTTCTCTTCCTGTGTTATCTGCTGCGAGTTTGGCATTCGTGTCACCCCACCCACTAGAATTTCGATGTCGCCAACTGAGGTGGAGTCTTGTCCAGTGCTGATTTCAGATGTCTGCAGAATTCCTCCTTCTTCTCTTGCTTGACCTGTATGATTTGTAGGTGCGTAGCCTAGCATTGTATGATTGTGACTTTCCTTCCTTCCTTCCTTCCTTCCTTTTGACTTGAATCCATCTTGCTGCCATGATCGTGCAGGAGGAGATTGGTTCCCACTGCACGAGAGAGAGGGAGAGAGACAGGGAGAGATAAAGGGAGGGAGAGGGAGAGGGAGAGAGTGTTTTCATCATGATAGCCACTCCAAAACTCAGTGTCCTCATGGTTGTCATCTGGGTGACAATATCGGAGTGGACTATTGACTCTCCTCTCCAGTTGACAGATTTGAGAGTCCACTTCCATTGCATCTGTTGGTTGCTCGCAGATTCCTATCAATCCTATGCCGGCCCTTCTCATCTCTTTGGCAATATGCGCATGCTTGCCAGCCAGCCAGCCAGCCAGCCAGCCAGCCAGCTTCAAACATTCTGCGGACATTCCATTTCCCCATTCTCACTCTCGCTTTCATCGAGGGAGAGAAGGCACGTCGGCTGAGTGGCTTCCCGAAGGCTTTCGCCAACTGGTGTGTTTCACCTCAAAGATTCCAGTGAGGAATAAGTTCAATTTTATGCTTGATATTCTCTTTGTGCTTTGGAGTTTGCTTAGCGGTTAGATTGGTTTTACGGGGTAGGGTTGCCAGCCCTAATGCCAGCCTTCCCTCTTTATCCGGGCTTAGCGCCAGCTAGTAACTAGTGAACTAGTTACCTAGACGAGATTGCTTTTGGTGCATAGAAGCTGTGAAACCAGTTTCGGTTTCATTTTATGCGTATCTGACCAAGGAATCGCAGTTGAACTACAGTTTTGAGTTATCACGACGATGATTCATACGAGGGTGGTTATTAACTGACTTCTTTCTTTCTGATTAGCTTACCGATAGGATTCTAGTTCACCGGAGTCTTGGTCATTATGTGTAGACCATGTCTTCTTCCTTTGTCCATAAACTGTAGTATTATGGACTGGCTAAGTGTTAGAAGTTATATTGAGTGTGCATAAATACAGGTTGGACACTTTCATCTCAGATTGCTGGGCAAATCATCATCTGCATTTATCCACGATTCGGTGTTCTACATTAATGATGCCATTCTGGACGTAGTTAGCCTTTAGTCCTGTACTTTGCCAATAGGGAAAATTAGCTAGAAACACTGACATATTATTGTTATTATATTATTATCATTTGTCCTTCAGGTTCCTAGTGGAATATAAGACTTCAGTAGCACGTCGACATTTCACTCTGTTCTCTGAAGTCTTTCGAACCTAGCTCCGTGACTGCTTAGAAGCCTTCATTTCTTTCTCACACCACACCATCTCCTCTATGTCACCCTCGTCTCGGACGCCCAACTCGTCGTTTCCCATTTAGGTTCCACTCAACGGCCTGGTGCGTGATCTCCCCAAATTGTCTTCTCAGTGTATCTCCAATCCATCTCCACTTTCTTCTGCATATCTGTTGGGCGATGGGTTGTTGGTTGGTTCGTCAGCAGGCCAGAGTTTCATGTTGCTTATTCTTATTATTCTGGCCATCTGATCTTCAGTATCAAGTGAGCGTAGGCGCGAGCTGTTGATGATGTATGTCTGTAGTTTGTTGGAAATGCTTTCCGTAACGCGCCAAGTCACTCAACCATCACATGGAAGCACTGACTTGACTGACGATAGTGTTGGAAATCCGGATCTTGTTCACGCTTTGTGCTGAGTGCAGTGATTTCAGACTGATGAAGGAAGGCCTGTCTTACTGTCTTTCCGATCCTGGCTTTGACATCTCCATCTGTGCCACCTGTACTTGAAACGATGCTGCCCTGCATAGGTAGGTGAAAGAGACTACTTCCTTCAGATTTCACCCGTTCGTGTTCATTGGTGCTTGTTGTTGCTGTTGATGTTGTTGTTGGCTGGATATCTTCATCACCTCCATCTCCAGCAGATCAAGTCTTCGTGTCTCATCCCACTCAGTCGACCTACACTCATTCTCTACATTCGATTATCATTCCAACATTTGTGTGATCGCTCAATGAGTCATACTTGTCTGAGAAGATATCTGATCACACAGTTCATACATCACAATATTTGCCATGCCATTCAGTAAAATATTCATGCAAGTTCACATGAAATAAATCTAACTGGTAGTCACCTTATGCCTTTAGTCAGAATGACAAGTTTCATGTTTCCTGTTCAAGTAATTGGTATCGATTCGAAGGTCAACCTATTTGATAAACGAAGCGAAAGGCAGGGGATCGGTGAAAAATTGATGTAGAAAGCGCAAAATCCAAAGGGGAAGAGAGTGAGAGAGACGAAGACAATGAGAAATAGGAAACCAAGAATAGGGACTGTGCATATGAAGAAGCAACACATGTGAAGATTGCGAGAAAGGCACTAAACACGTAGTAGTTAAATGAAAATTATTGACTGTAGTTGATGGATAATATATCCAGTCCAACTAATTGGCATAGTCATTTCATATCAACGTGGTAAATTAATTCGGGTGCATGTATTAGAAGATAACAGATAAGGTGATGATAACGAAACAAAATCTCGGAATTTATTTTTGAGATGAATGGCAATTTTTTCTTTTAATTTAGAAGTAGTATTCATCATGGATTGACATCAGTTTGGGAAGCATTGAAATCTGGGAGCACTGGACAGCTGTTTCGTCCTAGTATGGGACTGCTCAGCAGTGCGTACCCACGACCCGACTGGGGATCGAACTCAGGACCTTCAGGTTTCACAGTGAACGAACGCGTTAACCATTCAGCCACTGGGTCGGTTTTCAGTGGTTCACAATTTCCTACTTCTGTCAATTCACGACATAGCGAGACCATCACCCAAGGTCTTCAGTTAGCATCCACTTCACTTCCGACTGGTTGACCCCATAGGTCACGGCTTCTCATTAGAGCTTCCTGATATCCATCTGGAAGGTGCGCACTGCTGGGGAGTCCCATACTACGACGAAACAGCTGTTCTGAACTCCCAGATTTTCAATGGTTCCCCAACTGATGTCAGTACATGATGAATACTACTTCCGAAATCTCGGAATATTTATGTGTTCGCAGTGGTCAATCCATGTAGGTGTGTCAGTGAATGGTGTGTGTGTGTGTGTGTGTGTGCGGTTGTGCAGTGATAGAGGGAAATAAAATTATTGTCCCTTAGCTATTCGATAATGAAACGTGAAAATTCTTGATCAGTTTTGAAACTAAGGGTGAAAAATAAAGTATAATGATAATGATAAGAGTACAAAGAGAGATAATATTTGCATTTACACTTATCCGGGTGACTGGGAAGGAATTTACTGTAACTGTATCTGAGTTGAAGTTGAAGACCGTGAGAGGCGAAGGGAACGAACAAACATCTTCTGAATACATAAATTGGGTTTGGAAATTTCAATTGCTATGCCTTCTGCTATGCTTAGCAATCGGTGGGGCACAAACTTGCAGTATTGTGATGGGATTTTGTGAATAATAGTTTTGCCTATCTTGTGCTGAGTATCTACTAGATGGGCGCGTATTGAGCCTTGGATGGATTTCACTGTTCCTTTGCCTAACCACGCTGGACAGTGCTCAATGAAGCGATGATGGGCTTGCCGAGTTCTTCTACCTACCTAACTATCTCCATAGAAGCAGTTAAATTTATAAATACACATAGATGTGACCAGATTCGGAAGCCTATCCTTCAACTGCATCGACATCATATAGCGAGTAGTAAATTTCCAACATAGTGTGGTGGCGAAGAAGGTTTCTTGGATCAGATTTCTGAGTTTCAGTGTTAGTGTTTGTGCAGCTGCATCTCCTTCGAACGCTAAGGTTAGACACAACAGTTTCTTCAGTACTATTTAAAGGCACTTTTCTCCAACAGTCTTCATTGTTACAGTCTATACCTAATAACAAGGTTTATATCAGCTCACAATATGCGCGATACCTTTTCAGTAAAACATTCATCAAAGTTCACATGAAATAAATCTAACTGGTATTCACGTTATGACTTCAGTCAGAATAATGGGGGCTTGAATCAATAATAATGATAATTAATAATAATAATAATAATAATAATAATAATAATAATAATAATCCTAATAATGGTGGTTATAATTTTAATGTTGCTAGTTGATGACGTTAAGGTCGAATGATAATTAAAAGGGTTATGTAAGATCTCTAAAGCGTTTATAAGGTGCATATACCAGTTCATGTGCTCCTGTGGAGCAAGGTACATCGGCCGTAGCCATAGATTGCTGTCAACACGTATACGAGAACATATTACGGCCTGGCTTTTTAAGGTTGAAAGGAAATGCATCGGAAGTTCTATCCATAAGCATTCAATCGATTCCAACCACTCGACCGACCCAAACAAGGATTTTAAGGTTGTCTATCGAATTAGTCCAAACACCTCACGTTTCCTCCGTGTTCAACTTTTAAAAACAGCACAGGCCTTGCGTATTCTTGAACTGCAGCCTGAACTTTGTGTGCAAAAGAAGTACGTACAGTCTTTGTCTCTACCTTGGCCTTAATTTATTTTAGTCTTGGTGCGCTTTGTCCTTTTTTCGTTTTTCCCCCCTTCCCCTTTTTGTCAGATTAATCTTTGTACTCTGATATCGTCATTATCACTCTGTTTTTTGTATTTATTTGTTTTTTTTTTTTTTTTTTTTATCTTCCTAATAATCGCAACTTTTAACAAATCATTTTCAATTTACTCCAATTAACTTGTCTCACTCGTATTACCTAATCCATTGATTGTTTATTAATGTTCTAACCCCTTTTTAATCTATATGCACCTTATAAGCGATCTACAAATCTTACGCAACCCTTTGAGTTATCATTAGGCATTTACGTCATCAACTAACAACATAAGAGTTATAACCACAATTATTATCACTGTTTCAACCCCTTATTATTTAAGACAAATTACATGTGTCCTGTTCAATAATTTGGCATAGATTTGAAGGCCAACATATTTGAAAACTAAGCAAAAGGCAGAAAATCGGCGAAAACTGATATAGAAAGCACAAAACCAAAACAGAAGAAGAAGAAGAAAAGGCATGAAAGAGAAACAGCAAAACCCAACCGAAATGACAGGGTATATGAAGAAAGGAATTAATAAAATTTCAGAATGGGTACAGAAAACTCACATGGGAAAAAGTTGTTAAGGATAATAGAGAAAAAAATGCAGATAACTACTACCAAGGACCACATGATGTGAGATGATCGAGTGACGAGAGCAGGAGGAGAACGCACTCCCACTGGCACACCACCATGTCGTCAATCACACACAACCTACACATCCACACATTCATACACAGATACAAACAAAAAGCTATATGGAATGCATGAGGAGTGAGACGAGAGAGGAATTCGCGCATTTACTCGCACCACAACAGTAGGTGGATGTGATGGTGACACTGGTAAACAGGCACACTGCGGAAATGTCAAGCTGCCACAATACCACAATGCCACACTGACATACTGACACACTACACACTCACTGATTGGCACACTGCCACACTGCCAAAGTACCACACTGCCACACAGACACACAGACTAAGACACCCACAGACTGGCACACACTCACATGCAAGGACACCAAGCAACACGCTGACACAGTCTTCTACTCCTCCCACTTACAGGTGGATCAACGACACCAGGCGAAGAAGCACAAGAAGTCGTCAACGTGACCGACAACTTGGGAAAGGTGGTGGCCACACGCCGACAAATCAGGAGGCGACCAACCACACTCACACCACTGGGTAAGTCATACACGAATCATCAATCTCATTCACACTGATAATACCATCCTGTCATTCATTTATTAACTGACTGACTGACTGACTGACTGACTCGCTCGCTCAGTCAGTCAGTCAGTCAGTCACACTCACTGATTCACTGGCATCCTGACTGACAGGCCGAATAATCAACTGGCTGACTGACTGTCTGTCTGAACGTTTGGCGAAATGGCTGGCATCAATCATTTATATAGTCGAAAAGTGCCTGACTGTCCGGATAAATGGCATACTCGTGTTTAACCGTTTCGTGTGAGTTGGCTTGTGTGTGTGTGTGTGTTTCTGTTTCCTTATGCAGTTGATAAAATGAATATCTGCAAACATACGGAGGTGAAGAAATGCCTGCGCACACATTGAGATGCGAATGCCCTCGGATAAATCCAACCTCACACCGACAGACTGACAATGAGCAGTGGAGAAAGACACATTGGGGAGCACGTGCACACTTCATACACATTTGTCAACACAACACTACATGCAGACAATGACATCCACTGACACACCTACTCACACTGACACAAATTCCCCCTGTATCACCAGACACACGAATCAAACTGATACACGCACGACACACATCCACGGATGTGCAGTAAGGGGGGCAGAACACACTGGACACAGCGTCACGACATGCACGCATACACACACACACACACACACACACACGGTGAAATTATTCACATTGCCACCTTCTGGTCGATGCTTGCAACCGACTGGTGGTCACACCGAAACATCGACACTGTCTGACAGAGTCCTCTGCTTCTCTGTTTCAGGCCAGACGACAACACATGCAGAAGAATTGGTGAACGTGACAGACAAGTTCGGAAGACTGGTGGCTCGATACCGACACAGGAGGAGGCGAACAACCACACTCACACCACTGAGTAAGTCTCAGTCAATTCAGTCGACGCACAGTCGTTCAGTCGATTCACGTAACCGATGTGCATGTGTGTGTCGGTGTGTCTGTGTTGTGGTCGACAGTGTGGAATGGGGGAATGAGGATGATTTGAGTTTGTAAATGAGTTGTGAGTTGGTGAGTGGGAGAGTGTTTGTTGGTATGATTGGGTGAGTTTCAATCTGCACTGGTTTGTGTCTGTGTGTGAGTGTTGGTTAGTTTGTGCATGAATGTGATGTTTCGGTTGTTGTTGTTGTTGTTGTTGAGAGTGTGATGCTGGCTTGGTGCACAGTTTCCGAACGCCATGAGCGTAGCCTTTCCACGAGACGTGTCGGTAAGTGATATGACTGTGAGTCAGGTGAGCTGATTTGTGGTTGAAGAATACCTGTGATGGAGGCGACGTTTGTGGCAGACAGGATGTGGGCGCGTGATGGTTCATGTTTGTGTGTGTGCGGTTAATCGGTAGAGCTGACTGGTTGACCCTATAGGTCACGGCTTCTCATTAGAGCTTCCTGATATCCATCTGGAAGGTGCGCACTGCTGAGGAGTCCCATACTAGGTCGAAACAGATATTCTGTACTCACACCGGTTCACAGAGCCTAGCTGTCGCACACAAACACACCTACGCACACACACACACACACACACGGATGCACAGGGACACACGCCACCAGCAGCACACTGAAACACACAAACACAAGCATCACGATCCACCTTCACCTTGACACTGACTTCTGCTTGTCCCTTGCAGATGGAAGCACGACACCGGGAGAAGAACTCTTCAACGTGACCAACACGTTGGGAAGGGTAGTGGCTGGACGCCGACGCCGACGCCAACTTAACACATGGCGACCAATCACTCTCCAAGCACTGGGTAAGTCCAACTAGCCAACTGTTTGCCTACACACTGCCCGCAGTTATGCAGGCGGCGACAATATGCCTGCTTGTCTCACAGCTAGTGTGCATCTCGAAATGCCGTCGACTGACTGGCTGACTGACTGACTGGCAGCTGACTGACAGCTGACTGATTGACTGACTGACTGACTGATGAATTTCATTCAGGTTTTGTGGAAGGGTGGTAGTCAACAGTGGGTTGGAGATTTGCATGGAGACCTGAATCACCTGGTCAATGAGCTTGTAGTAGTGTCAATGAGAGTAGTGCAGTTAGTGGTCAGGGGCGAATATATTATTGCTCCCATTCATACCAATGTAATAAACAACTGACCGTCATTGTCATATCACCTCATATTCTTTATCTTTATTGCTAGTAAGATTGTGCAAATCTCCGGTATGCGTGTTGCATCACTGCTATCACATGTGTTGGGTGTTGTTTGGTTGGATGAAGAAAGATTGAGTGATCAATCTGCCACCCTCTCTCTTGCTCTCTCTCCACCTAAGTATATTCGAGTGGAGTGGAGTGGAGTGGAGTGTTTGTCTCTCACAGCACAATGTGGTTGTGTGGTAATGCACGCATTGCAATAATCGAGTGTTTTCTAGACTACTGATCTTATGGTGGTCTGTCATTCTGTATTTATCATAATTCCTATCTTCTGCTAATTTCACTGACCCTGATCGTCTAGTATCACCTATGCACTTTACCTGACAGTCATCGCATACAATTTGGTGGATGAGATAATTTTGTTGAATGCGATCTACTGGATGCTGGAGTCGACAAAGCTTCTCTCTGAGTGAGTTTGTGGGTATAAGTGGCAGCTTGATTCTCAGCTTGTTGAGAATCCTACTTGGAGTTTCCGATCTTCCTTCCTTATATGGTAAAACAATAGAGACTTTAGTTAATTTCCACTCGTGTTGTCGCTATTATTCCTATTCCTATTCCTATTCGCATTCACATTCCTATTCGCATTCACATTCACATTCACATTCACATTCCTATTCGTAGCCCTTTCATTATTTTCTTTGTTATGTGTTCGCACAAATTTCTAAATCAATGGTCGAGGATAAGCATGAATTATTGACGCTTGTTTTGTGTGTTTCAGTTCCTTGTTTCAGTCCTCACAATGACTAGTGAGTGTTTTAGCGCTGTCATTCAGACATTTGACTAAAGCCACCTCGACTGACATTCATTGAGATGATCTGAAGTCTAGATACCTGTTAGAATGTGTTGGTCTCCTGTAGACAGAGGTATCCAAATCACCATCTCTCCTCTGTTTTATTCCCCAATCCAACATAGCTTACTCTCCTCCCTCATAATCTACCTCACAAGTGAATTGGATTGCATCTACTAATAAGTTAATATGTGTGTGAGGAAACTGTCGATATGTTGTGATTTGAGCACAGTGAATGTGTCATCTACACATTGCTACCATATATCTTAGGTGAAGGATTGAGCGTTCGGAAGCCATCTTTTCCCAACCATCCAGAAATGTATCAGCTAGCATAGGGGATATTGGTGATGCTATTGCTACACCTACTACTTGTCGACATATTTATTTCCTCCTGAAACTCAAAGTCTGTGGCGGTGAGGTACAACTAGACCCCTTTTACGATTTCATCAACCGATATCTTAGTTGTATGCGCAATTTCCGAGTCATTCGCTTGTCGATTTCTGACTGCCTCCAGTGGCATACAGATCGCTATGAAGACTTGTCACATTGAAGATAACCATTTCCTCATCCTTTTCTACACATAGGTCATTATGTCTCACCTTGAAATCGTAAGAATAGACTAGTCTACAATGTGGACGGTTCCCAACATAATAGGACATGATATTGATGCTAAGTACTTTGATGGTTCATATGTTGGCGTACTTCTGAAGTCAACCATCGGTCTGATGAGATCATCTGATTTGTGAAGCTTGATGGTTGTGTGAATTCTGTTGGGATTATTGGTTTTCGGCATTAAATTGAAGCAATGAGAGTGAGAAAGGAGATGTCTTCAGTTGGCCTATCCGATCGGTTGTAGACTTCTTAATTTTATTCATGACAGTTTCCATTGGTAATTTGATCTCTTCACATGGTCGGTCCTGTTGGGATATGCTCGTTAGATTATCGTAATATGGGAGGGAATCCAGCTAAATATAGAATGACAGACGCCCATAACACCGATCAAGTAGAAAGCACTCGACCATGATCATTATTACTCGCGTCATTATCTTTTTTGTAATGATTATTACTACGTTCAGTATCATTATTATTATTATTATTATTATTTTGATGATTATTGGAAAGGATGTTGCTTAGTTTGGTGGAAAAGACTCCTTCCTTCAGGTTTCTACCGTTGATGGTGATTGATGCCTGTTGTTGTTGTTATTTTTGTTGGTTGGGTATCTTCATCACCTCCATCTTCTCTGCGTTCACCTGGAGGAGGTCGCGTCTTCGCTGCCTGTTCTGCCAACTTATTAGTTTTCGCCTGTACATCTTCAGGGTTGTGCGACATCAGACATTAATCGTCATCGGTGAAATCCAAATCTTCTAGGGTCTTTTTATCCGTCAAACAGCGTGTCTTCATCTTCCAGCTCCTCACGGTTGTCTGTTGCATAATCTAGTCCAGTCGACCAAAATCAGTAAGATCACCGGTTATAGTAGGCAACCTAGTCTAGTCTTACGCCTGTCTTCACTTAACTTCGAAGGCGTCACTCAGCATTCCATTGTGGCTCACTCGACATGTGCTCCGTTCTGTGATGATGCATAGCGTGTCAATGTCATCCTCACACGATTTGTTTTTGCTGAAGCCAACCAGCCTGTTCCGGTTGAAATTTTCAATGCAGAGCATTATTCAGTCTCCCTCTTCAGGATGATATGGCTTATTATTTTGCTGGGGGTGGATAGGAGCATGCTTCCTCGCCAGTTATTGCAAAGATTGGGTCGCCCTTCTTTGGGAGTTTGACAAGGTAGTCATTCTTCCAGTGAATCGGTAGGCACCCTTCCTTCCATCCCTTCATCCATCATCCATCATCCATCCATTCATCCATCCATCCATCCATCCATCCATCCATCCATCCATCCATCCATCCATCCATCCATCCATCCATCCATCCATCCATCCATCCATCCATCCATCCATCCATCCATCCATCCATCCATCCATCCATCCATCCATCCATCCATCCATCCATCCATCCATCCATCCATTCATCCATCCATCCATCCATCCATCCATCCATCCATCCATCATCCATCCATCCATCCATCCACGCATCCAGTTATTCATCCCCTGATTCATTCATTTAAACTTTAGTTCATTCATTCACTCACTCCTTCATATAATGATTCATTCATTCCTTGCAAACCTTCTGCATCAGTGGTGTGAGCATTTCGGCTGTTGTCTCTGCATATGTTTCCAGTGCTTCTGACGGGATTCCATCTAGTCCTCCTGTTCTCCTGGATTCCAGCAACTCTCTGGCGTTCACGACTTCACTTCGGCTTTTGTTGGAGTGCTTGTGTTCACTGGTAGTTCTGTGAATGGACTGCAGGTGGTATTTCTGGACACGTTGCAGGTGGTGGTTGATTCATGAGTTTTTTGAAGTGGTCAGCCGATTGTTTCCTTTGTTTCTCCTTTGCCGTCACTAGGTTTCCTTCACTATCCTATCTTTCATTGCTTTCATCTGTGTTGATCTCTTCCCAGACAGTAACCTGGTTATTCGATGTAATGTTGTCAGGTCGCTCGTACATGCAGCCTGTTTAGAATGCTGTCTGAGGTGCATCTCACATACTGACAGTCAACGAGGCGGGCAGTCATAAGCGGGAAGTCATAAAACACTCATAAATAACATTCAGTGTGAAAGAAGCCGAGAGTAAATTAGTGAGGGAAGCAAAGAGAAACGGAATGGGTGATTGAAATATTATATAATACAGCAGAATACAGAGATGGACTGAATGACAAGTGTAATAAGAGATGAACAAAGATTCATGCATAGAAAGGATAGATAGTAGATCCTGTGAACAGATGGACATAATGAGCATATATAAGAACAAATGCTAAGATTCCAAATGAAATAGGAAAACACAGCGAAATATTGATCGCGACTCACAGGAGAATAATTAGGATAAACAGTAAGCAAGACGGTAACACAGTCTTCTACTCCTCCCACTTACAGGTGGATCAACGACACCAGGCGAAGAAGCACAAGAAGTCGTCAACGTGACCGACAACTTGGGAAAGGTGGTGGCCACACGCCGACAAATCAGGAGGCGACCAACCACACTCACACCACTGGGTAAGTCACATACAATTCTTCCACCCTTTCTATTCTCTCCAACATTTTCCAATTCTCTTTTCTGAGCTGGCCTGTGCGGTCGTGGAGCTGTGATCATCGTCCTTGTCTAGATTTGCAGCTGTAACTTCCGTATTTTTTGAGTTATCTGTGTTTGTCTCTTCCCGTTGGCTTTTCCTTTGTTTCAAATCTGACTTTTCTCTCCTTTATAGCTCCTCTCATTGCTTGACATTGTGGCTCTATGTCTATACGTCTGACACTGAATATACCACCGACTGACTGACTGACTGACTGACTGACTGACTTATTGACTGTCTGATCAGTTCGCTCACTGACCAACAGGTGCAATGCCACGACCTCACACCTAATCGCATGCATATTCACATGGAAATGTTAGGAGTTCCGCTTCGACAAATTATTCTCCATTTCGCATTGAAATGGATCCACATGGATGAGAACCGCATGTTGTTCAATGGAGAGACACACGCAGTCAGCATGCATATAATTTGGTGGAGATGCGAATGCCCTCGGATAAATCCAACCTCACACCGACAGACTGACAATGAGCAGTGGAGAAAGACACATTGGGGAGCACGTGCACACTTCATACACATTTGTCAACACAACACTACATGCAGACAATGACATCCACTGACACACCTACTCACACTGACACAAATTCCCCCTGTATCACCAGACACACGAATCAAACTGATACACGCACGACACACATCCACGGATGTGCAGTAAGGGGGGCAGAACACACTGGACACAGCGTCACGACATGCACGCATACACACACACACACACACACACACACGGTGAAATTATTCACATTGCCACCTTCTGGTCGATGCTTGCAACCGACTGGTGGTCACACCGAAACATCGACACTGTCTGACAGAGTCCTCTGCTTCTCTGTTTCAGGCCAGACGACAACACATGCAGAAGAATTGGTGAACGTGACAGACAAGTTCGGAAGACTGGTGGCTCGATACCGACACAGGAGGAGGCGAACAACCACACTCACACCACTGAGTAAGTCTCAGTCAATTCAGTCGATGCAGGTTTGTTTCCACATCTCTTTCAAAGAGTTCCAGTGTTCTTCCACCCAGGTTTCTTTAGAGATGTTGCGTTATGTCTCGCATTTCGTCCTGATGACTGACTGACGTGAAGATGTCCTTGTAATTTCGTCCTCCAGTTCACTTCCTCTTCTGGGTGTTGAACTTCAACTGTCGCCTATCACCAACTTTTGTGAAGGTTTCCAACTTGATTTGAAAGGTTCCTTGCACCACACATTGAGTGGTGTGAACCTACATCTGCTCCTCCTCTTCTTCTTCTTCTTCTTCTTCTTCTTCTTCTTCTTGATCTGATCTCGTGTCTACTTGGCTGCGCCTCCACTTTCTTCACATTCAAGTTAAGCCGACCTGAATTTTAGTGTGTCCATCTGGTGAAACTAACTCCATGTCGCTGTGTAAATATTCTTGTGCTGGTACACACTGCCCCCAATCACCAAATCGTTGAGTGCACAGAAGTCTGCAAACTGTTCTCCATTCTCATTCATCATTTCACTGAGTGCTTGTCGACCGATGATTGGTTCTCTTCCTGTGTTATCTGCTGCGAGTTTGGCATTCGTGTCACCCCACCCACTAGAATTTCGATGTCGCCAACTGAGGTGGAGTCTTGTCCAGTGCTGATTTCAGATGTCTGCAGAATTCCTCCTTCTTCTCTTGCTTGACCTGTATGATTTGTAGGTGCGTAGCCTAGCATTGTATGATTGTGACTTTCCTTCCTTCCTTCCTTCCTTCCTTTTGACTTGAATCCATCTTGCTGCCATGATCGTGCAGGAGGAGATTGGTTCCCACTGCACGAGAGAGAGGGAGAGAGACAGGGAGAGATAAAGGGAGGGAGAGGGAGAGGGAGAGAGTGTTTTCATCATGATAGCCACTCCAAAACTCAGTGTCCTCATGGTTGTCATCTGGGTGACAATATCGGAGTGGACTATTGACTCTCCTCTCCAGTTGACAGATTTGAGAGTCCACTTCCATTGCATCTGTTGGTTGCTCGCAGATTCCTATCAATCCTATGCCGGCCCTTCTCATCTCTTTGGCAATATGCGCATGCTTGCCAGCCAGCCAGCCAGCCAGCCAGCCAGCCAGCCAGCCAGCCAGCCAGCCAGCCAGCCAGCCAGCCAGCAGCCAGCCAGCCAGCCAGCAGCCAGCCAGCCAGCCAGCCAGCCAGCTTCAAACATTCTGCGGACATTCCATTTCCCCATTCTCACTCTCGCTTTCATCGAGGGAGAGAAGGCACGTCGGCTGAGTGGCTTCCCGAAGGCTTTCGCCAACTGGTGTGTTTCACCTCAAAGATTCCAGTGAGGAATAAGTTCAATTTTATGCTTGATATTCTCTTTGTGCTTTGGAGTTTGCTTAGCGGTTAGATTGGTTTTACGGGGTAGGGTTGCCAGCCCTAATGCCAGCCTTCCCTCTTTATCCGGGCTTAGCGCCAGCTAGTAACTAGTGAACTAGTTACCTAGACGAGATTGCTTTTGGTGCATAGAAGCTGTGAAACCAGTTTCGGTTTCATTTTATGCGTATCTGACCAAGGAATCGCAGTTGAACTACAGTTTTGAGTTATCACGACGATGATTCATACGAGGGTGGTTATTAACTGACTTCTTTCTTTCTGATTAGCTTACCGATAGGATTCTAGTTCACCGGAGTCTTGGTCATTATGTGTAGACCATGTCTTCTTCCTTTTATTATGGACTGGCTAAGTGTTAGAAGTTATATTGAGTGTGCATAAATACAGGTTGGACACTTTCATCTCAGATTGCTGGGCAAATCATCATCTGCATTTATCCACGATTCGGTGTTCTACATTAATGATGCCATTCTGGACGTAGTTAGCCTTTAGTCCTGTACTTTGCCAATAGGGAAAATTAGCTAGAAACACTGACATATTATTGTTATTATATTATTATCATTTGTCCTTCAGGTTCCTAGTGGAATATAAGACTTCAGTAGCACGTCGACATTTCACTCTGTTCTCTGAAGTCTTTCGAACCTAGCTCCGTGACTGCTTAGAAGCCTTCATTTCTTTCTCACACCACACCATCTCCTCTATGTCACCCTCGTCTCGGACGCCCAACTCGTCGTTTCCCATTTAGGTTCCACTCAACGGCCTGGTGCGTGATCTCCCCAAATTGTCTTCTCAGTGTATCTCCAATCCATCTCCACTTTCTTCTGCATATCTGTTGGGCGATGGGTTGTTGGTTGGTTCGTCAGCAGGCCAGAGTTTCATGTTGCTTATTCTTATTATTCTGGCCATCTGATCTTCAGTATCAAGTGAGCGTAGGCGCGAGCTGTTGATGATGTATGTCTGTAGTTTGTTGGAAATGCTTTCCGTAACGCGCCAAGTCACTCAACCATCACATGGAAGCACTGACTTGACTGACGATAGTGTTGGAAATCCGGATCTTGTTCACGCTTTGTGCTGAGTGCAGTGATTTCAGACTGATGAAGGAAGGCCTGTCTTACTGTCTTTCCGATCCTGGCTTTGACATCTCCATCTGTGCCACCTGTACTTGAAACGATGCTGCCCTGCATAGGTAGGTGAAAGAGACTACTTCCTTCAGATTTCACCCGTTCGTGTTCATTGGTGCTTGTTGTTGCTGTTGATGTTGTTGTTGGCTGGATATCTTCATCACCTCCATCTCCAGCAGATCAAGTCTTCGTGTCTCATCCCACTCAGTCGACCTACACTCATTCTCTACATTCGATTATCATTCCAACATTTGTGTGATCGCTCAATGAGTCATACTTGTCTGAGAAGATATCTGATCACACAGTTCATACATCACAATATTTGCCATGCCATTCAGTAAAATATTCATGCAAGTTCACATGAAATAAATCTAACTGGTAGTCACCTTATGCCTTTAGTCAGAATGACAAGTTTCATGTTTCCTGTTCAAGTAATTGGTATCGATTCGAAGGTCAACCTATTTGATAAACGAAGCGAAAGGCAGGGGATCGGTGAAAAATTGATGTAGAAAGCGCAAAATCCAAAGGGGAAGAGAGTGAGAGAGACGAAGACAATGAGAAATAGGAAACCAAGAATAGGGACTGTGCATATGAAGAAGCAACACATGTGAAGATTGCGAGAAAGGCACTAAACACGTAGTAGTTAAATGAAAATTATTGACTGTAGTTGATGGATAATATATCCAGTCCAACTAATTGGCATAGTCATTTCATATCAACGTGGTAAATTAATTCGGGTGCATGTATTAGAAGATAACAGATAAGGTGATGATAACGAAACAAAATCTCGGAATTTATTTTTGAGATGAATGGCAATTTTTTCTTTTAATTTAGAAGTAGTATTCATCATGGATTGACATCAGTTTGGGAAGCATTGGAAATCTGGGAGCACTGGACAGCTGTTTCGTCCTAGTATGGGACTGCTCAGCAGTGCGTACCCACGACCCGACTGGGGATCGAACTCAGGACCTTCAGGTTTCACAGTGAACGAACGCGTTAACCATTCAGCCACTGGGTCGGTTTTCAGTGGTTCACAATTTCCTACTTCTGTCAATTCACGACATAGCGAGACCATCACCCAAGGTCTTCAGTTAGCATCCACTTCACTTCCGACTGGTTGACCCCATAGGTCACGGCTTCTCATTAGAGCTTCCTGATATCCATCTGGAAGGTGCGCACTGCTGGGGAGTCCCATACTACGACGAAACAGCTGTTCTGAACTCCCAGATTTTCAATGGTTCCCCAACTGATGTCAGTACATGATGAATACTACTTCCGAAATCTCGGAATATTTATGTGTTCGCAGTGGTCAATCCATGTAGGTGTGTCAGTGAATGGTGTGTGTGTGTGTGTGTGTGTGTGTGCGGTTGTGCAGTGATAGAGGGAAATAAAATTATTGTCCCTTAGCTATTCGATAATGAAACGTGAAAATTCTTGATCAGTTTTGAAACTAAGGGTGAAAAATAAAGTATAATGATAATGATAAGAGTACAAAGAGAGATAATATTTGCATTTACACTTATCCGGGTGACTGGGAAGGAATTTACTGTAACTGTATCTGAGTTGAAGTTGAAGACCGTGAGAGGCGAAGGGAACGAACAAACATCTTCTGAATACATAAATTGGGTTTGGAAATTTCAATTGCTATGCCTTCTGCTATGCTTAGCAATCGGTGGGGCACAAACTTGCAGTATTGTGATGGGATTTTGTGAATAATAGTTTTGCCTATCTTGTGCTGAGTATCTACTAGATGGGCGCGTATTGAGCCTTGGATGGATTTCACTGTTCCTTTGCCTAACCACGCTGGACAGTGCTCAATGAAGCGATGATGGGCTTGCCGAGTTCTTCTACCTACCTAACTATCTCCATAGAAGCAGTTAAATTTATAAATACACATAGATGTGACCAGATTCGGAAGCCTATCCTTCAACTGCATCGACATCATATAGCGAGTAGTAAATTTCCAACATAGTGTGGTGGCGAAGAAGGTTTCTTGGATCAGATTTCTGAGTTTCAGTGTTAGTGTTTGTGCAGCTGCATCTCCTTCGAACGCTAAGGTTAGACACAACAGTTTCTTCAGTACTATTTAAAGGCACTTTTCTCCAACAGTCTTCATTGTTACAGTCTATACGAACTTTTCAGGATAGCCGTCATCATATATGCAGTTCTCTATTATTCCTAATTCATCGTTCAATGTATCAGCTGTACAAGTCTTACTGGCTCGAGATCTCAGTGTATGGATTAAATTCCCTTTGTAAGTAAGAGGGCCAAATGATCGGAAATGTGTATACTGACCAACACATGATTTCTTATAATAAACACTGTGCCTGACACTGCCATTCGTTCGTCTCGACAGCAAAACTTGTGAACTCGATTTCTGAATGAGCACTGCACATAAAGGGTACTAATCCTGACATTATTCTCGATATATTGCACAGTGTTCATTGAGAAATCGAGTTCACATGTGAAACAGAGCAGGACGAGAGCCCACTCAAGTTGACACGAATGCATGTCGCCAATCACTCACAGCAACCACATCCATGCATTGCAACACACACACACACACGCACACACACGCACACACATACAATTGCACACCAATAAGGAATGCATGAGAAATGAGAGAGGAATTTTTCCACTTACTGGCACCACGAAAGCCTCTGAAATTCGGCACGGACACCTACTCTCTGACACACTGTCCACCAGAACCCATGAAACAACGTCGCCACAGGCACGACGCACGCACGCACGCACGCACGCACGCACGCACACGCACACACACACATACATGCATATTCACATGCGACACTGCGGGTGCCACCCTCAAACACTTTCCTCCATTTCGCATTGAAATGAATCCACATGGAGTAGAACCGCATGTTGTTCAATGGAGAGACACACGCAGTCAGCATGCATATAATTTGGTGGAGATGCGAATGCCCTCGGATAAATCCAACCTCACACCGACAGACTGACAATGAGCAGTGGAGAAAGACACATTGGGGAGCACGTGCACACTTCATACACATTTGTCAACACAACACTACATGCAGACAATGACATCCACTGACACACCTACTCACACTGACACAAATTCCCCCTGTATCACCAGACACACGAATCAAACTGATACACGCACGACACACATCCACGGATGTGCAGTAAGGGGGGCAGAACACACTGGACACAGCGTCACGACATCCACGCATACACACACACACACACACACACACACGGTGAAATTATTCACATTGCCACCTTCTGGTCGATGCTTGCAACCGACTGGTGGTCACACCGAAACATCGACACTGTCTGACAGAGTCCTCTGCTTCTCTGTTTCAGGCCAGACGACAACACATGCAGAAGAATTGGTGAACGTGACAGACAAGTTCAGAAGACTGGTGGTTCGATACCGACGCAGGAGGAGGCGAACAACCACACTCACACCACTGGGTAAGTCACATTCAATTCTTCCATCCATTTTATTCTCTACAACATTTTCCCATTCTCTTTTCTGAGCTGGCTAATTCGGTCATGAAGCTTTGATCATCGTCCTTGTCTAGACTTGCAGCTTTAGCTACTGCGTGTGTATGTGTTTGTTTTTGTATTTGTTATTGTATGTGTTTTTGAGTGTGTGGTTGGTGGATTCGTTAATTGAGGAGTGTGCAATGCCGATGTGTGTTGATTGTCAGCGTTGTTTGTTGATTGGTGTGTGAGGGCACTGCTTATGCTGGCTGGACCCCACCAGCTGATCAAGTCTACGTGTGTCATTCTACTCGGTCGACCATATATGTAAGTCGACCACTCCTCGATTCAGTCAACTGCTCACAATCACGCACATGCGTACCTCAGTTCAAGCACAGGCGCGCACCACACACACACACTGTTACACACCGGTTCACAGTGCCTACCTGTCCCACACAAACACACACACACACACACACACACACGGATGCACAGGGACACACGCCACTAGAAACACACTGAAACGCACAAACACAGGCATCACGATCCACCTTCACCTTGACACTGACTTCTGCTTGTCCCTTGCAGATGGAAGCACGACACCGGGAGAAGAACTCTTCAACGTGACCAACACGTTGGGAAGGGTGGTGGCTGGACGCCGACGCCGACGCCAACTTAACACATGGCGACCAATCACTCTCCAAGCACTGGGTAAGTCCAACTAGCCAACTGTTTGCCTACACACTGCCCGCAGTTATGCAGGCGGCGACAATATGCCTGCCTGTCTCACAGCTAGTGTGCATCTCGAAATGCCGTCGACTGACTGGCTGACTGACTGACTGACTGATGAATTTCATTCAGGTTTTGTGGAAGGGTGGTAGTCAACAGTGGGTTGGAGATTTGCATGGAGACCTGAATCACCTGGTCAATGAGCTTGTAGTAGTGTCAATGAGAGTAGTGCAGTTAGTGGTCAGGGGCGAATATATTATTGCTCCCATTCATACCAATGTAATAAACAACTGACCGTCATTGTCATATCACCTCATATTCTTTATCTTTATTGCTAGTAAGATTGTGCAAATCTCCGGTATGCGTGTTGCATCACTGCTATCACATGTGTTGGGTGTTGTTTGGTTGGATGAAGAAAGATTGAGTGATCAATCTGCCACCCTCTCTCTTGCTCTCTCTCCACCTAAGTATATTCGAGTGGAGTGGAGTGGAGTGGAGTGGTTGTCTCTCACAGCACAATGTGGTTGTGTGGTAATGCACGCATTGCAATAATCGAGTGTTTTCTAGACTACTGATCTTATGGTGGTCTGTCATTCTGTATTTATCATAATTCCTATCTTCTGCTAATTTCACTGACCCTGATCGTCTAGTATCACCTATGCACTTTACCTGACAGTCATCGCATACAATTTGGTGGATGAGATAATTTTGTTGAATGCGATCTACTGGATGCTGGAGTCGACAAAGCTTCTCTCTGAGTGAGTTTGTGGGTATAAGTGGCAGCTTGATTCTCAGCTTGTTGAGAATCCTACTTGGAGTTTCCGACCTTCCTTCCTTATATGGTAAAACAATAGAGACTTTAGTTAATTTCCACTCGTGTTGTCGCTATTATTCCTATTCCTATTCCTATTCGCATTCACATTCCTATTCGCATTCACATTCACATTCACATTCACATTCCTATTCGTAGCCCTTTCATTATTTTCTTTGTTATGTGTTCGCACAAATTTCTAAATCAATGGTCGAGGATAAGCATGAATTATTGACGCTTGTTTTGTGTGTTTCAGTTCCTTGTTTCAGTCCTCACAATGACTAGTGAGTGTTTTAGCGCTGTCATTCAGACATTTGACTAAAGCCACCTCGACTGACATTCATTGAGATGATCTGAAGTCTAGATACCTGTTAGAATGTGTTGGTCTCCTGTAGACAGAGGTATCCAAATCACCATCTCTCCTCTGTTTTATTCCCCAATCCAACATAGCTTACTCTCCTCCCTCATAATCTACCTCACAAGTGAATTGGATTGCATCTACTAATAAGTTAATATGTGTGTGAGGAAACTGTCGATATGTTGTGATTTGAGCACAGTGAATGTGTCATCTACACATTGCTACCATATATCTTAGGTGAAGGATTGAGCGTTCGGAAGCCATCTTTTCCCAACCATCCAGAAATGTATCAGCTAGCATAGGGGATATTGGTGATGCTATTGCTACACCTACTACTTGTCGACATATTTATTTCCTCCTGAAACTCAAAGTCTGTGGCGGTGAGGTACAACTAGACCCCTTTTACGATTTCATCAACCGATATCTTAGTTGTATGCGCAATTTCCGAGTCATTCGCTTGTCGATTTCTGACTGCCTCCAGTGGCATACAGATCGCTATGAAGACTTGTCACATTGAAGATAACCATTTCCTCATCCTTTTCTACACATAGGTCATTATGTCTCACCTTGAAATCGTAAGAATAGACTAGTCTACAATGTGGACGGTTCCCAACATAATAGGACATGATATTGATGCTAAGTACTTTGATGGTTCATATGTTGGCGTACTTCTGAAGTCAACCATCGGTCTGATGAGATCATCTGATTTGTGAAGCTTGATGGTTGTGTGAATTCTGTTGGGATTATTGGTTTTCGGCATTAAATTGAAGCAATGAGAGTGAGAAAGGAGATGTCTTCAGTTGGCCTATCCGATCGGTTGTAGACTTCTTAATTTTATTCATGACAGTTTCCATTGGTAATTTGATCTCTTCACATGGTCGGTCCTGTTGGGATATGCTCGTTAGATTATCGTAATATGGGAGGGAATCCAGCTAAATATAGAATGACAGACGCCCATAACACCGATCAAGTAGAAAGCACTCGACCATGATCATTATTACTCGCGTCATTATCTTTTTTGTAATGATTATTACTACGTTCAGTATCATTATTATTATTATTATTATTTTGATGATTATTGGAAAGGATGTTGCTTAGTTTGGTGGAAAAGACTCCTTCCTTCAGGTTTCTACCGTTGATGGTGATTGATGCCTGTTGTTGTTGTTATTTTTGTTGGTTGGGTATCTTCATCACCTCCATCTTCTCTGCGTTCACCTGGAGGAGGTCGCGTCTTCGCTGCCTGTTCTGCCAACTTATTAGTTTTCGCCTGTACATCTTCAGGGTTGTGCGACATCAGACATTAATCGTCATCGGTGAAATCCAAATCTTCTAGGGTCTTTTTATCCGTCAAACAGCGTGTCTTCATCTTCCAGCTCCTCACGGTTGTCTGTTGCATAATCTAGTCCAGTCGACCAAAATCAGTAAGATCACCGGTTATAGTAGGCAACCTAGTCTAGTCTTACGCCTGTCTTCACTTAACTTCGAAGGCGTCACTCAGCATTCCATTGTGGCTCACTCGACATGTGCTCCGTTCTGTGATGATGCATAGCGTGTCAATGTCATCCTCACACGATTTGTTTTTGCTGAAGCCAACCAGCCTGTTCCGGTTGAAATTTTCAATGCAGAGCATTATTCAGTCTCCCTCTTCAGGATGATATGGCTTATTATTTTGCTGGGGGTGGATAGGAGCATGCTTCCTCGCCAGTTATTGCAAAGATTGGGTCGCCCTTCTTTGGGAGTTTGACAAGGTAGTCATTCTTCCAGTGAATCGGTAGGCACCCTTCCTTCCATCCCTTCATCCATCATCCATCCATTCAGACATCCAGCCACCTATCCACCATTCATTGATCAATTGATTCATTCATTTAAACATTGATTCATTCCTTCATTCAACCGTCGATTGATTGATTCATTCACTCATTAATTTATTATTTCATCCATTTATTCACTCACTCCTTCATTTAATGATTCATTCATTCCTTGCAAGCCTTCTGCATCAGTGGTGTGAGCATTTCGGCTGTTGTCTCTGCATATGTTTCCAGTGCTTCTGACGGGATTCCATCTAGTCCTCCTGTTCTCCTGGATTCCAGCAACTCTCTGGCGTTCACGACTTCACTTCGGCTTTTGTTGGAGTGCTTGTGTTCACTGGTAGTTCTGTGAATGGACTGCAGGTGGTATTTCTGGACACGTTGCAGGTGGTGGTTGATTCATGAGTTTTTTGAAGTGGTCAGCCGATTGTTTCCTTTGTTTCTCCTTTGCCGTCACTAGGTTTCCTTCACTATCCTATCTTTCATTGCTTTCATCTGTGTTGATCTCTTCCCAGACAGTAACCTGGTTATTCGATGTAATGTTGTCAGGTCGCTCGTACATGCAGCCTGTTTAGAATGCTGTCTGAGGTGCATCTCACATACTGACAGTCAACGAGGCGGCAGTCATAAGCGGGAAGTCATAAAACACTCATAAATAACATTCAGTGTGAAAGAAGCCGAGAGTAAATTAGTGAGGGAAGCAAAGAGAAACGGAATGGGTGATTGACACATTATATAATACAGCAGAATACAGAGATGGACTGAATGACAAGTGTAATAAGAGATGAACAAAGATTCATGCATAGAAAGGATAGATAGTAGATCCTGTGAACAGATGGACATAATGAGCATATATAAGAACAAATGCTAAGATTCCAAATGAAATAGGAAAACACAGCGAAATATTGATCGCGACTCACAGGAGAATAATTAGGATAAACAGTAAGCAAGACGGTAACACAGTCTTCTACTCCTCCCACTTACAGGTGGATCAACGACACCAGGCGAAGAAGCACAAGAAGTCGTCAACGTGACCGACAACTTGGGAAAGGTGGTGGCCACACGCCGACAAATCAGGAGGCGACCAACCACACTCACACCACTGGGTAAGTCATACACAAATCACAAATCTCATCCACACTGACAATACCATCCTGTCATTTATTCACTCACTGACTGACTGAATCATTCTACGACTGACTGATTGACTGAATCGATGTCATTCTGACGGTCAGTTTGTCGAGATGGCGAGCATGCACGCACACATACACTCGATCAGTGTATAAATCTCTGAGTCTTCCGCATAGTCAGAGAGAAGTTTATTATTTGTGTGTGTGTGTGTGTGTGTGTGTGTGTGTGTGCCGGTGATGCAAGCAACGAAGTGCACACATATGGAGAGGAATGCATGCTTGTGCACACATTGATACTCAGTGACAGACACATACATGCACATGCAAGCACACACTGACATAGACCGAGAAATTCGCATACACACACACACACACCAGCATAGCATACACAGAGCAACAGGTGAAGAGAATGCAGCACAAAACAGCCTGATGACCACTACCAATGACCACATGATGTGAGATGATCGAGTGACGAGAGCAGGAGGAGAACGCACTCCCACTGACACACCACCATGTCGTCAATCACACACAACCTACACATCCACACATTCATACACATATACAAACAAAAAGCTATATGGAATGCATGAGGAGTGAGACGAGAGAGGAATTCGCGCATTTACTCGCACCACAACAGTAGGTGGATGTGATGGTGACACTGGTAAACAGGCACACTGCGGAAATGTCAAGCTGCCACAATACCACAATGCCACACTGACACACTGCCACACAGACACACAGACTAAGACACCCACAGACTGGCACACACTCACATGCAGAGACACCAAGCAACACGCTGACACAGTCTTCTACTCCTCCCACTTACAGGTGGATCAACGACACCAGGCGAAGAAGCACAAGAAGTCGTCAACGTGACCGACAACTTGGGAAAGGTGGTGGCCACACGCCGACAAATCAGGAGGCGACCAACCACACTCACACCACTGGGTAAGTCACATACAATTCTTCCCCGCTTTCTGTTCTCTGCAACATTTTCCGCTTTTCTTTTCTGAGCTGTCAGGTTCTGTCTTGGAGCATTGATCATCGTCCTTGTCTAGTTCTGCAGCTGTATATTCCGTAGTTTTGAGAAACCTGTGTTTCTCTCTTGGCGTTGGCTTATTCTTTGTTTCAGTCAACTAGTAACTGGTGAGTTTAGATTTAGATTTGTTTTACGGAGTAGGGTTGCCAGCCCTAATGCCAGCCTTCCCTCTTTATCCGGGCTTAGCGCCAGCTAGTAACTAGTGAACTAGTTACCTAGACGAGATTGCTTTTGGTGCATAGAAGCTGTGAAACCAGTTTCGGTTTCATTTTATGCGTATCTGACCAAGGAATCGCAGTTGAACTACAGTTTTGAGTTATCACGACGATGATTCATACGAGGGTGGTTATTAACTGACTTCTTTCTTTCTGATTAGCTTACCGATAGGATTCTAGTTCACCGGAGTCTTGGTCATTATGTGTAGACCATGTCTTCTTCCTTTATGGACTGGCTAAGTGTTAGAATTTATATTGAGTGTGCATAAATACAGGTTGGACACTTTCATCTCAGATTGCTGGGCAAATCATCATCTGCATTTATCCACGATTCGGTGTTCTACATTAATGATGCCATTCTGGACGTAGTTAGCCTTTAGTCCTGTACTTTGCCAATAGGGAAAATTAGCTAGAAACACTGACATATTATTGTTATTATATTATTATCATTTGTCCTTCAGGTTCCTAGTGGAATATAAGACTTCAGTAGCACGTCGACATTTCACTCTGTTCTCTGAAGTCTTTCGAACCTAGCTCCGTGACTGCTTAGAAGCCTTCATTTCTTTCTCACACCACACCATCTCCTCTATGTCACCCTCGTCTCGGACGCCCAACTCGTCGTTTCCCATTTAGGTTCCACTCAACGGCCTGGTGCGTGATCTCCCCAAATTGTCTTCTCAGTGTATCTCCAATCCATCTCCACTTTCTTCTGCATATCTGTTGGGCGATGGGTTGTTGGTTGGTTCGTCAGCAGGCCAGAGTTTCATGTTGCTTATTCTTATTATTCTGGCCATCTGATCTTCAGTATCAAGTGAGCGTAGGCGCGAGCTGTTGATGATGTATGTCTGTAGTTTGTTGGAAATGCTTTCCGTAACGCGCCAAGTCACTCAACCATCACATGGAAGCACTGACTTGACTGACGATAGTGTTGGAAATCCGGATCTTGTTCACGCTTTGTGCTGAGTGCAGTGATTTCAGACTGATGAAGGAAGGCCTGTCTTACTGTCTTTCCGATCCTGGCTTTGACATCTCCATCTGTGCCACCTGTACTTGAAACGATGCTGCCCTGCATAGGTAGGTGAAAGAGACTACTTCCTTCAGATTTCACCCGTTCGTGTTCATTGGTGCTTGTTGTTGCTGTTGATGTTGTTGTTGGCTGGATATCTTCATCACCTCCATCTCCAGCAGATCAAGTCTTCGTGTCTCATCCCACTCAGTCGACCTACACTCATTCTCTACATTCGATTATCATTCCAACATTTGTGTGATCGCTCAATGAGTCATACTTGTCTGAGAAGATATCTGATCACACAGTTCATACATCACAATATTTGCCATGCCATTCAGTAAAATATTCATGCAAGTTCACATGAAATAAATCTAACTGGTAGTCACCTTATGCCTTTAGTCAGAATGACAAGTTTCATGTTTCCTGTTCAAGTAATTGGTATCGATTCGAAGGTCAACCTATTTGATAAACGAAGCGAAAGGCAGGGGATCGGTGAAAAATTGATGTAGAAAGCGCAAAATCCAAAGGGGAAGAGAGTGAGAGAGACGAAGACAATGAGAAATAGGAAACCAAGAATAGGGACTATGTATATGAAGAAGCAACACATGTGAAGATTGAGAGAAAGGCACTAAACACGTAGTAGTTAAATGAAAATTATTGACTGTAGTTGATGGATAATATATCCAGTCCAACTAATTGGCATAGTCATTTCATATCAACGTGGTAAATTAATTCGGGTGCATGTATTAGAAGATAACAGATAAGGTGATGATAACGAAACAAAATCTCGGAATTTATTTTTGAGATGAATGGCAATTTTTTCTTTTAATTTAGAAGTAGTATTCATCATGGATTGACATCAGTTTGGGAAGCATTGGAAATCTGGGAGCACTGGACAGCTGTTTCGTCCTAGTATGGGACTGCTCAGCAGTGCGTACCCACGACCCGACTGGGGATCGAACTCAGGACCTTCAGGTTTCACAGTGAACGAACGCGTTAACCATTCAGCCACTGGGTCGGTTTTCAGTGGTTCACAATTTCCTACTTCTGTCAATTCACGACATAGCGAGACCATCACCCAAGGTCTTCAGTTAGCATCCACTTCACTTCCGACTGGTTGACCCCATAGGTCACGGCTTCTCATTAGAGCTTCCTGATATCCATCTGGAAGGTGCGCACTGCTGGGGAGTCCCATACTACGACGAAACAGCTGTTCTGAACTCCCAGATTTTCAATGGTTCCCCAACTGATGTCAGTACATGATGAATACTACTTCCGAAATCTCGGAATATTTATGTGTTCGCAGTGGTCAATCCATGTAGGTGTGTCAGTGAATGGTGTGTGTGTGTGTGTGTGTGTGTGTGTGCGGTTGTGCAGTGATAGAGGGAAATAAAATTATTGTCCCTTAGCTATTCGATAATGAAACGTGAAAATTCTTGATCAGTTTTGAAACTAAGGGTGAAAAATAAAGTATAATGATAATGATAAGAGTACAAAGAGAGATAATATTTGCATTTACACTTATCCGGGTGACTGGGAAGGAATTTACTGTAACTGTATCTGAGTTGAAGTTGAAGACCGTGAGAGGCGAAGGGAACGAACAAACATCTTCTGAATACATAAATTGGGTTTGGAAATTTCAATTGCTATGCCTTCTGCTATGCTTAGCAATCGGTGGGGCACAAACTTGCAGTATTGTGATGGGATTTTGTGAATAATAGTTTTGCCTATCTTGTGCTGAGTATCTACTAGATGGGCGCGTATTGAGCCTTGGATGGATTTCACTGTTCCTTTGCCTAACCACGCTGGACAGTGCTCAATGAAGCGATGATGGGCTTGCCGAGTTCTTCTACCTACCTAACTATCTCCATAGAAGCAGTTAAATTTATAAATACACATAGATGTGACCAGATTCGGAAGCCTATCCTTCAACTGCATCGACATCATATAGCGAGTAGTAAATTTCCAACATAGTGTGGTGGCGAAGAAGGTTTCTTGGATCAGATTTCTGAGTTTCAGTGTTAGTGTTTGTGCAGCTGCATCTCCTTCGAACGCTAAGGTTAGACACAACAGTTTCTTCAGTACTATTTAAAGGCACTTTTCTCCAACAGTCTTCATTGTTACAGTCTATACGAACTTTTCAGGATAGCCGTCATCATATATGCAGTTCTCTATTATTCCTAATTCATCGTTCAATGTATCAGCTGTACAAGTCTTACTGGCTCGAGATCTCAGTGTATGGATTAAATTCCCTTTGTAAGTAAGAGGGCCAAATGATCGGAAATGTGTATACTGACCAACACATGATTTCTTATAATAAACACTGTGCCTGACACTGCCATTCGTTCGTCTCGACAGCAAAACTTGTGAACTCGATTTCTGAATGAGCACTGCACATAAAGGGTACTAATCCTGACATTATTCTCGATATATTGCACAGTGTTCATTGAGAAATCGAGTTCACATGTGAAACAGAGCAGGACGAGAGCCCACTCAAGTTGACACGAATGCATGTCGCCAATCACTCACAGCAACCACATCCATGCATTGCAACACACACACACACACGCACACACACGCACACACATACAATTGCACACCAATAAGGAATGCATGAGAAATGAGAGAGGAATTTTTCCACTTACTGGCACCACGAAAGCCTCTGAAATTCGGCACGGACACCTACTCTCTGACACACTGTCCACCAGAACCCATGAAACAACGTCGCGCCACACGCACGCACGCACGCACACGCACACACACACATACATGCATATTCACATGCGACACTGCGGGTGCCACCCTCAAACACTTTCCTCCATTTCGCATTGAAATGAATCCACATGGAGTAGAACCGCATGTTGTTCAATGGAGAGACACACGCAGTCAGCATGCATATAATTTGGTGGAGATGCGAATGCCCTCGGATAAATCCAACCTCACACCGACAGACTGACAATGAGCAGTGGAGAAAGACACATTGGGGAGCACGTGCACACTTCATACACATTTGTCAACACAACACTACATGCAGACAATGACATCCACTGACACACCTACTCACACTGACACAAATTCCCCCTGTATCACCAGACACACGAATCAAACTGATACACGCACGACACACATCCACGGATGTGCAGTAAGGGGGGCAGAACACACTGGACACAGCGTCACGACATCCACGCATACACACACACACACACACACACACACACACACGGTGAAATTATTCACATTGCCACCTTCTGGTCGATGCTTGCAACCGACTGGTGGTCACACCGAAACATCGACACTGTCTGACAGAGTCCTCTGCTTCTCTGTTTCAGGCCAGACGACAACACATGCAGAAGAATTGGTGAACGTGACAGACAAGTTCAGAAGACTGGTGGTTCGATACCGACGCAGGAGGAGGCGAACAACCACACTCACACCACTGGGTAAGTCACATTCAATTCTTCCATCCATTTTATTCTCTACAACATTTTCCCATTCTCTTTTCTGAGCTGGCTAATTCGGTCATGAAGCTTTGATCATCGTCCTTGTCTAGATTTGCAGCTTTAGCTACTGCGTGTGTATGTGTTTGTTTTTGTATTTGTTATTGTATGTGTTTTTGAGTGTGTGGTTGGTGGATTCGTTAATTGAGGAGTGTGCAATGCCGATGTGTGTTGATTGTCAGCGTTGTTTGTTGATTGGTGTGTGAGGGCACTGCTTATGCTGGCTGGACCCCACCAGCTGATCAAGTCTACGTGTGTCATTCTACTCGGTCGACCATATATGTAAGTCGACCACTCCTCGATTCAGTCAACTGCTCACAATCACGCACATGCGTACCTCAGTTCAAGCACAGGCGCGCACCACACACACACACTGTTACACACCGGTTCACAGTGCCTACCTGTCCCACACAAACACACACACACACACACACACACACGGATGCACAGGGACACACGCCACTAGAAACACACTGAAACGCACAAACACAGGCATCACGATCCACCTTCACCTTGACACTGACTTCTGCTTGTCCCTTGCAGATGGAAGCACGACACCGGGAGAAGAACTCTTCAACGTGACCAACACGTTGGGAAGGGTGGTGGCTGGACGCCGACGCCGACGCCGACGCCAACTCAACACATGGCGACCAATCACTCTCCAAGCACTGGGTAAGTCCAACTAGCCAACTGTTTGCCTACACACTGCCCGCAGTTATGCAGGCGGCGACAATATGCCTGCCTGTCTCACAGCTAGTGTGCATCTCGAAATGCCGTCGACTGACTGGCTGACTGACTGACTGACTGATGAATTTCATTCAGGTTTTGTGGAAGGGTGGTAGTCAACAGTGGGTTGGAGATTTGCATGGAGACCTGAATCACCTGGTCAATGAGCTTGTAGTAGTGTCAATGAGAGTAGTGCAGTTAGTGGTCAGGGGCGAATATATTATTGCTCCCATTCATACCAATGTAATAAACAACTGACCGTCATTGTCATATCACCTCATATTCTTTATCTTTATTGCTAGTAAGATTGTGCAAATCTCCGGTATGCGTGTTGCATCACTGCTATCACATGTGTTGGGTGTTGTTTGGTTGGATGAAGAAAGATTGAGTGATCAATCTGCCACCCTCTCTCTTGCTCTCTCTCCACCTAAGTATATTCGAGTGGAGTGGAGTGGAGTGGAGTGGAGTGGAGTGGTTGTCTCTCACAGCACAATGTGGTTGTGTGGTAATGCACGCATTGCAATAATCGAGTGTTTTCTAGACTACTGATCTTATGGTGGTCTGTCATTCTGTATTTATCATAATTCCTATCTTCTGCTAATTTCACTGACCCTGATCGTCTAGTATCACCTATGCACTTTACCTGACAGTCATCGCATACAATTTGGTGGATGAGATAATTTTGTTGAATGCGATCTACTGGATGCTGGAGTCGACAAAGCTTCTCTCTGAGTGAGTTTGTGGGTATAAGTGGCAGCTTGATTCTCAGCTTGTTGAGAATCCTACTTGGAGTTTCCGACCTTCCTTCCTTATATGGTAAAACAATAGAGACTTTAGTTAATTTCCACTCGTGTTGTCGCTATTATTCCTATTCCTATTCCTATTCCTATTCGCATTCACATTCACATTCCTATTCGTAGCCCTTTCATTATTTTCTTTGTTATGTGTTCGCACAAATTTCTAAATCAATGGTCGAGGATAAGCATGAATTATTGACGCTTGTTTTGTGTGTTTCAGTTCCTTGTTTCAGTCCTCACAATGACTAGTGAGTGTTTTAGCGCTGTCATTCAGACATTTGACTAAAGCCACCTCGACTGACATTCATTGAGATGATCTGAAGTCTAGATACCTGTTAGAATGTGTTGGTCTCCTGTAGACAGAGGTATCCAAATCACCATCTCTCCTCTGTTTTATTCCCCAATCCAACATAGCTTACTCTCCTCCCTCATAATCTACCTCACAAGTGAATTGGATTGCATCTACTAATAAGTTAATATGTGTGTGAGGAAACTGTCGATATGTTGTGATTTGAGCACAGTGAATGTGTCATCTACACATTGCTACCATATATCTTAGGTGAAGGATTGAGCGTTCGGAAGCCATCTTTTCCCAACCATCCAGAAATGTATCAGCTAGCATAGGGGATATTGGTGATGCTATTGCTACACCTACTACTTGTCGACATATTTATTTCCTCCTGAAACTCAAAGTCTGTGGCGGTGAGGTACAACTAGACCCCTTTTACGATTTCATCAACCGATATCTTAGTTGTATGCGCAATTTCCGAGTCATTCGCTTGTCGATTTCTGACTGCCTCCAGTGGCATACAGATCGCTATGAAGACTTGTCACATTGAAGATAACCATTTCCTCATCCTTTTCTACACATAGGTCATTATGTCTCACCTTGAAATCGTAAGAATAGACTAGTCTACAATGTGGACGGTTCCCAACATAATAGGACATGATATTGATGCTAAGTACTTTGATGGTTCATATGTTGGCGTACTTCTGAAGTCAACCATCGGTCTGATGAGATCATCTGATTTGTGAAGCTTGATGGTTGTGTGAATTCTGTTGGGATTATTGGTTTTCGGCATTAAATTGAAGCAATGAGAGTGAGAAAGGAGATGTCTTCAGTTGGCCTATCCGATCGGTTGTAGACTTCTTAATTTTATTCATGACAGTTTCCATTGGTAATTTGATCTCTTCACATGGTCGGTCCTGTTGGGATATGCTCGTTAGATTATCGTAATATGGGAGGGAATCCAGCTAAATATAGAATGACAGACGCCCATAACACCGATCAAGTAGAAAGCACTCGACCATGATCATTATTACTCGCGTCATTATCTTTTTTGTAATGATTATTACTACGTTCAGTATCATTATTATTATTATTATTATTTTGATGATTATTGGAAAGGATGTTGCTTAGTTTGGTGGAAAAGACTCCTTCCTTCAGGTTTCTACCGTTGATGGTGATTGATGCCTGTTGTTGTTGTTATTTTTGTTGGTTGGGTATCTTCATCACCTCCATCTTCTCTGCGTTCACCTGGAGGAGGTCGCGTCTTCGCTGCCTGTTCTGCCAACTTATTAGTTTTCGCCTGTACATCTTCAGGGTTGTGCGACATCAGACATTAATCGTCATCGGTGAAATCCAAATCTTCTAGGGTCTTTTTATCCGTCAAACAGCGTGTCTTCATCTTCCAGCTCCTCACGGTTGTCTGTTGCATAATCTAGTCCAGTCGACCAAAATCAGTAAGATCACCGGTTATAGTAGGCAACCTAGTCTAGTCTTACGCCTGTCTTCACTTAACTTCGAAGGCGTCACTCAGCATTCCATTGTGGCTCACTCGACATGTGCTCCGTTCTGTGATGATGCATAGCGTGTCAATGTCATCCTCACACGATTTGTTTTTGCTGAAGCCAACCAGCCTGTTCCGGTTGAAATTTTCAATGCAGAGCATTATTCAGTCTCCCTCTTCAGGATGATATGGCTTATTATTTTGCTGGGGGTGGATAGGAGCATGCTTCCTCGCCAGTTATTGCAAAGATTGGGTCGCCCTTCTTCGGGAGTTTGACAAGGTAGTCATTCTTCCAGTGAATCGGTAGGCACCCTTCCTTCCATCCCTTCATCCATCATCCATCCATTCAGACATCCAGCCACCTATCCACCATTCATTGATCAATTGATTCATTCATTTAAACATTGATTCATTCCTTCATTCAACCGTCGATTGATTGATTCATTCACTCATTAATTTATTATTTCATCCATTTATTCACTCACTCCTTCATTTAATGATTCATTCATTCCTTGCAAGCCTTCTGCATCAGTGGTGTGAGCATTTCGGCTGTTGTCTCTGCATATGTTTCCAGTGCTTCTGACGGGATTCCATCTAGTCCTCCTGTTCTCCTGGATTCCAGCAACTCTCTGGCGTTCACGACTTCACTTCGGCTTTTGTTGGAGTGCTTGTGTTCACTGGTAGTTCTGTGAATGGACTGCAGGTGGTATTTCTGGACACGTTGCAGGTGGTGGTTGATTCATGGGTTTTTTGAAGTGGTCAGCCGATTGTTTCCTTTGTTTCTCCTTTGCCGTCACTAGGTTTCCTTCACTATCCTATCTTTCATTGCTTTCATCTGTGTTGATCTCTTCCCAGACAGTAACCTGGTTATTCGATGTAATGTTGTCAGGTCGCTCGTACATGCAGCCTGTTTAGAATGCTGTCTGAGGTGCATCTCACATACTGACAGTCAACGAGGCGGCAGTCATAAGCGGGAAGTCATAAAACACTCATAAATAACATTCAGTGTGAAAGAAGCCGAGAGTAAATTAGTGAGGGAAGCAAAGAGAAACGGAATGGGTGATTGACACATTATATAATACAGCAGAATACAGAGATGGACTGAATGACAAGTGTAATAAGAGATGAACAAAGATTCATGCATAGAAAGGATAGATAGTAGATCCTGTGAACAGATGGACATAATGAGCATATATAAGAACAAATGCTAAGATTCCAAATGAAATAGGAAAACACAGCGAAATATTGATCGCGACTCACAGGAGAATAATTAGGATAAACAGTAAGCAAGACGGTAACACAGTCTTCTACTCCTCCCACTTACAGGTGGATCAACGACACCAGGCGAAGAAGCACAAGAAGTCGTCAACGTGACCGACAACTTGGGAAAGGTGGTGGCCACACGCCGACAAATCAGGAGGCGACCAACCACACTCACACCACTGGGTAAGTCATACACAAATCACAAATCTCATCCACACTGACAATACCATCCTGTCATTTATTCACTCAC
The DNA here is from genome assembly GCA_944470555.2 of Heterobilharzia americana. Taxonomy (NCBI): domain Eukaryota; kingdom Metazoa; phylum Platyhelminthes; class Trematoda; order Strigeidida; family Schistosomatidae; genus Heterobilharzia; species Heterobilharzia americana. The sequence goes on along the minus strand of OX104129.1, from coordinate 55,208,848 downwards.
TGACTGACTGAATCATTCTACGACTGACTGATTGACTGAATCGATGTCATTCTGACGGTCAGTTTGTCGAGATGGCGAGCATGCACGCACACATACACTCGATCAGTGTATAAATCTCTGAGTCTTCCGCATAGTCAGAGAGAAGTTTATTATTAGTGTGTGTGTGTGTGTGTGTGTGTGTGTGTGTGTGTGCCGGTGATGCAAGCAACGAAGTGCACACATATGGAGAGGAATGCATGCTTGTGCACACATTGATACTCAGTGACAGACACATACATGCACATGCAAGCACACACTGACATAGACCGAGAAATTCGCATACACACACACACACCAGCATAGCATACACAGAGCAACAGGTGAAGAGAATGCAGCACAAAACAGCCTGATGACCACTACCAATGACCACATGATGTGAGATGATCGAGTGACGAGAGCAGGAGGAGAACGCACTCCCACTGGCACACCACCATGTCGTCAATCACACACAACCTACACATCCACACATTCATACACATATACAAACAAAAAGCTATATGGAATGCATGAGGAGTGAGACGAGAGAGGAATTCGCGCATTTACTCGCACCACAACAGTAGGTGGATGTGATGGTGACACTGGTAAACAGGCACACTGCGGAAATGTCAAACTGCCACAATACCACAATGCCACACTGACATACTGACACACTACACATTCACTGATTGGCACACTGCCACACTGCCAAAGTACCACACTGCCACACAGACACACAGACTAAGACACCCACAGACTGGCACACACTCACATGCAAGGACACCAAGCAACACGCTGACACAGTCTTCTACTCCTCCCACTTACAGGTGGATCAACGACACCAGGCGAAGAAGCACAAGAAGTCGTCAACGTGACCGACAACTTGGGAAAGGTGGTGGCCACACGCCGACAAATCAGGAGGCGACCAACCACACTCACACCACTGGGTAAGTCACATACAATTCTTCCACCCTTTCTATTCTCTCCAACATTTTCCAATTCTCTTTTCTGAGCTGGCCTGTGCGGTCGTGGAGCTGTGATCATCGTCCTTGTCTAGATTTGCAGCTGTAACTTCCGTATTTTTTGAGTTATCTGTGTTTGTCTCTTCCCGTTGGCTTTTCCTTTGTTTCAAATCTGACTTTTCTCTCCTTTATAGCTCCTCTCATTGCTTGACATTGTGGCTCTATGTCTATACGTCTGACACTGAATATACCACCGACTGACTGACTGACTGACTGACTGACTGACTTATTGACTGTCTGATCAGTTCGCTCACTGACCAACAGGTGCAATGCCACGACCTCACACCTAATCGCATGCATATTCACATGGAAATGTTAGGAGTTCCGCTTCGACAAATTATTCTCCATTTCGCATTGAAATGGATCCACATGGATGAGAACCGCATGTTGTTCAATGGAGAGACACACGCAGTCAGCATGCATATAATTTGGTGGAGATGCGAATGCCCTCGGATAAATCCAACCTCACACCGACAGACTGACAATGAGCAGTGGAGAAAGACACATTGGGGAGCACGTGCACACTTCATACACATTTGTCAACACAACACTACATGCAGACAATGACATCCACTGACACACCTACTCACACTGACACAAATTCCCCCTGTATCACCAGACACACGAATCAAACTGATACACGCACGACACACATCCACGGATGTGCAGTAAGGGGGGCGTCACGACATGCACGCATACACACACACACACACACACACACACACACACACACGGTGAAATTATTCACATTGCCACCTTCTGGTCGATGCTTGCAACCGACTGGTGGTCACACCGAAACATCGACACTGTCTGACAGAGTCCTCTGCTTCTCTGTTTCAGGCCAGACGACAACACATGCAGAAGAATTGGTGAACGTGACAGACAAGTTCGGAAGACTGGTGGCTCGATACCGACACAGGAGGAGGCGAACAACCACACTCACACCACTGAGTAAGTCTCAGTCAATTCAGTCGATGCAGGTTTGTTTCCACATCTCTTTCAAAGAGTTCCAGTGTTCTTCCACCCAGGTTTCTTTAGAGATGTTGCGTTATGTCTCGCATTTCGTCCTGATGACTGACTGACGTGAAGATGTCCTTGTAATTTCGTCCTCCAGTTCACTTCCTCTTCTGGGTGTTGAACTTCAACTGTCGCCTATCACCAACTTTTGTGAAGGTTTCCAACTTGATTTGAAAGGTTCCTTGCACCACACATTGAGTGGTGTGAACCTACATCTGCTCCTCCTCTTCTTCTTCTTCTTCTTCTTCTTCTTCTTCTTCTTCTTCTTGATCTGATCTCGTGTCTACTTGGCTGCGCCTCCACTTTCTTCACATTCAAGTTAAGCCGACCTGAATTTTAGTGTGTCCATCTGGTGAAACTAACTCCATGTCGCTGTGTAAATATTCTTGTGCTGGTACACACTGCCCCCAATCACCAAATCGTTGAGTGCACAGAAGTCTGCAAACTGTTCTCCATTCTCATTCATCATTTCACTGAGTGCTTGTCGACCGATGATTGGTTCTCTTCCTGTGTTATCTGCTGCGAGTTTGGCATTCGTGTCACCCCACCCACTAGAATTTCGATGTCGCCAACTGAGGTGGAGTCTTGTCCAGTGCTGATTTCAGATGTCTGCAGAATTCCTCCTTCTTCTCTTGCTTGACCTGTATGATTTGTAGGTGCGTAGCCTAGCATTGTATGATTGTGACTTTCCTTCCTTCCTTCCTTCCTTCCTTTTGACTTGAATCCATCTTGCTGCCATGATCGTGCAGGAGGAGATTGGTTCCCACTGCACGAGAGAGAGGGAGAGAGACAGGGAGAGATAAAGGGAGGGAGAGGGAGAGGGAGAGAGTGTTTTCATCATGATAGCCACTCCAAAACTCAGTGTCCTCATGGTTGTCATCTGGGTGACAATATCGGAGTGGACTATTGACTCTCCTCTCCAGTTGACAGATTTGAGAGTCCACTTCCATTGCATCTGTTGGTTGCTCGCAGATTCCTATCAATCCTATGCCGGCCCTTCTCATCTCTTTGGCAATATGCGCATGCTTGCCAGCCAGCCAGCCAGCCAGCCAGCCAGCCAGCCAGCCAGCCAGCTTCAAACATTCTGCGGACATTCCATTTCCCCATTCTCACTCTCGCTTTCATCGAGGGAGAGAAGGCACGTCGGCTGAGTGGCTTCCCGAAGGCTTTCGCCAACTGGTGTGTTTCACCTCAAAGATTCCAGTGAGGAATAAGTTCAATTTTATGCTTGATATTCTCTTTGTGCTTTGGAGTTTGCTTAGCGGTTAGATTGGTTTTACGGGGTAGGGTTGCCAGCCCTAATGCCAGCCTTCCCTCTTTATCCGGGCTTAGCGCCAGCTAGTAACTAGTGAACTAGTTACCTAGACGAGATTGCTTTTGGTGCATAGAAGCTGTGAAACCAGTTTCGGTTTCATTTTATGCGTATCTGACCAAGGAATCGCAGTTGAACTACAGTTTTGAGTTATCACGACGATGATTCATACGAGGGTGGTTATTAACTGACTTCTTTCTTTCTGATTAGCTTACCGATAGGATTCTAGTTCACCGGAGTCTTGGTCATTATGTGTAGACCATGTCTTCTTCCTTTATGGACTGGCTAAGTGTTAGAAGTTATATTGAGTGTGCATAAATACAGGTTGGACACTTTCATCTCAGATTGCTGGGCAAATCATCATCTGCATTTATCCACGATTCGGTGTTCTACATTAATGATGCCATTCTGGACGTAGTTAGCCTTTAGTCCTGTACTTTGCCAATAGGGAAAATTAGCTAGAAACACTGACATATTATTGTTATTATATTATTATCATTTGTCCTTCAGGTTCCTAGTGGAATATAAGACTTCAGTAGCACGTCGACATTTCACTCTGTTCTCTGAAGTCTTTCGAACCTAGCTCCGTGACTGCTTAGAAGCCTTCATTTCTTTCTCACACCACACCATCTCCTCTATGTCACCCTCGTCTCGGACGCCCAACTCGTCGTTTCCCATTTAGGTTCCACTCAACGGCCTGGTGCGTGATCTCCCCAAATTGTCTTCTCAGTGTATCTCCAATCCATCTCCACTTTCTTCTGCATATCTGTTGGGCGATGGGTTGTTGGTTGGTTCGTCAGCAGGCCAGAGTTTCATGTTGCTTATTCTTATTATTCTGGCCATCTGATCTTCAGTATCAAGTGAGCGTAGGCGCGAGCTGTTGATGATGTATGTCTGTAGTTTGTTGGAAATGCTTTCCGTAACGCGCCAAGTCACTCAACCATCACATGGAAGCACTGACTTGACTGACGATAGTGTTGGAAATCCGGATCTTGTTCACGCTTTGTGCTGAGTGCAGTGATTTCAGACTGATGAAGGAAGGCCTGTCTTACTGTCTTTCCGATCCTGGCTTTGACATCTCCATCTGTGCCACCTGTACTTGAAACGATGCTGCCCTGCATAGGTAGGTGAAAGAGACTACTTCCTTCAGATTTCACCCGTTCGTGTTCATTGGTGCTTGTTGTTGCTGTTGATGTTGTTGTTGGCTGGATATCTTCATCACCTCCATCTCCAGCAGATCAAGTCTTCGTGTCTCATCCCACTCAGTCGACCTACACTCATTCTCTACATTCGATTATCATTCCAACATTTGTGTGATCGCTCAATGAGTCATACTTGTCTGAGAAGATATCTGATCACACAGTTCATACATCACAATATTTGCCATGCCATTCAGTAAAATATTCATGCAAGTTCACATGAAATAAATCTAACTGGTAGTCACCTTATGCCTTTAGTCAGAATGACAAGTTTCATGTTTCCTGTTCAAGTAATTGGTATCGATTCGAAGGTCAACCTATTTGATAAACGAAGCGAAAGGCAGGGGATCGGTGAAAAATTGATGTAGAAAGCGCAAAATCCAAAGGGGAAGAGAGTGAGAGAGACGAAGACAATGAGAAATAGGAAACCAAGAATAGGGACTGTGCATATGAAGAAGCAACACATGTGAAGATTGCGAGAAAGGCACTAAACACGTAGTAGTTAAATGAAAATTATTGACTGTAGTTGATGGATAATATATCCAGTCCAACTAATTGGCATAGTCATTTCATATCAACGTGGTAAATTAATTCGGGTGCATGTATTAGAAGATAACAGATAAGGTGATGATAACGAAACAAAATCTCGGAATTTATTTTTGAGATGAATGGCAATTTTTTCTTTTAATTTAGAAGTAGTATTCATCATGGATTGACATCAGTTTGGGAAGCATTGGAAATCTGGGAGCACTGGACAGCTGTTTCGTCCTAGTATGGGACTGCTCAGCAGTGCGTACCCACGACCCGACTGGGGATCGAACTCAGGACCTTCAGGTTTCACAGTGAACGAACGCGTTAACCATTCAGCCACTGGGTCGGTTTTCAGTGGTTCACAATTTCCTACTTCTGTCAATTCACGACATAGCGAGACCATCACCCAAGGTCTTCAGTTAGCATCCACTTCACTTCCGACTGGTTGACCCCATAGGTCACGGCTTCTCATTAGAGCTTCCTGATATCCATCTGGAAGGTGCGCACTGCTGGGGAGTCCCATACTACGACGAAACAGCTGTTCTGAACTCCCAGATTTTCAATGGTTCCCCAACTGATGTCAGTACATGATGAATACTACTTCCGAAATCTCGGAATATTTATGTGTTCGCAGTGGTCAATCCATGTAGGTGTGTCAGTGAATGGTGTGTGTGTGTGTGTGTGTGTGTGTGCGGTTGTGCAGTGATAGAGGGAAATAAAATTATTGTCCCTTAGCTATTCGATAATGAAACGTGAAAATTCTTGATCAGTTTTGAAACTAAGGGTGAAAAATAAAGTATAATGATAATGATAAGAGTACAAAGAGAGATAATATTTGCATTTACACTTATCCGGGTGACTGGGAAGGAATTTACTGTAACTGTATCTGAGTTGAAGTTGAAGACCGTGAGAGGCGAAGGGAACGAACAAACATCTTCTGAATACATAAATTGGGTTTGGAAATTTCAATTGCTATGCCTTCTGCTATGCTTAGCAATCGGTGGGGCACAAACTTGCAGTATTGTGATGGGATTTTGTGAATAATAGTTTTGCCTATCTTGTGCTGAGTATCTACTAGATGGGCGCGTATTGAGCCTTGGATGGATTTCACTGTTCCTTTGCCTAACCACGCTGGACAGTGCTCAATGAAGCGATGATGGGCTTGCCGAGTTCTTCTACCTACCTAACTATCTCCATAGAAGCAGTTAAATTTATAAATACACATAGATGTGACCAGATTCGGAAGCCTATCCTTCAACTGCATCGACATCATATAGCGAGTAGTAAATTTCCAACATAGTGTGGTGGCGAAGAAGGTTTCTTGGATCAGATTTCTGAGTTTCAGTGTTAGTGTTTGTGCAGCTGCATCTCCTTCGAACGCTAAGGTTAGACACAACAGTTTCTTCAGTACTATTTAAAGGCACTTTTCTCCAACAGTCTTCATTGTTACAGTCTATACGAACTTTTCAGGATAGCCGTCATCATATATGCAGTTCTCTATTATTCCTAATTCATCGTTCAATGTATCAGCTGTACAAGTCTTACTGGCTCGAGATCTCAGTGTATGGATTAAATTCCCTTTGTAAGTAAGAGGGCCAAATGATCGGAAATGTGTATACTGACCAACACATGATTTCTTATAATAAACACTGTGCCTGACACTGCCATTCGTTCGTCTCGACAGCAAAACTTGTGAACTCGATTTCTGAATGAGCACTGCACATAAAGGGTACTAATCCTGACATTATTCTCGATATATTGCACAGTGTTCATTGAGAAATCGAGTTCACATGTGAAACAGAGCAGGACGAGAGCCCACTCAAGTTGACACGAATGCATGTCGCCAATCACTCACAGCAACCACATCCATGCATTGCAACACACACACACACACACACACACACGCACACACATACAATTGCACACCAATAAGGAATGCATGAGAAATGAGAGAGGAATTTTTCCACTTACTGGCACCACGAAAGCCTCTGAAATTCGGCACGGACACCTACTCTCTGACACACTGTCCACCAGAACCCATGAAACAACGTCGCCACAGGCACGACGCACGCACGCACGCACGCACACGCACACACACACATACATGCATATTCACATGCGACACTGCGGGTGCCACCCTCAAACACTTTCCTCCATTTCGCATTGAAATGAATCCACATGGAGTAGAACCGCATGTTGTTCAATGGAGAGACACACGCAGTCAGCATGCATATAATTTGGTGGAGATGCGAATGCCCTCGGATAAATCCAACCTCACACCGACAGACTGACAATGAGCAGTGGAGAAAGACACATTGGGGAGCACGTGCACACTTCATACACATTTGTCAACACAACACTACATGCAGACAATGACATCCACTGACACACCTACTCACACTGACACAAATTCCCCCTGTATCACCAGACACACGAATCAAACTGATACACGCACGACACACATCCACGGATGTGCAGTAAGGGGGGCAGCACGACATGCACGCATACACACACACACACACACACACACACACACACGGTGAAATTATTCACATTGCCACCTTCTGGTCGATGCTTGCAACCGACTGGTGGTCACACCGAAACATCGACACTGTCTGACAGAGTCCTCTGCTTCTCTGTTTCAGGCCAGACGACAACACATGCAGAAGAATTGGTGAACGTGACAGACAAGTTCAGAAGACTGGTGGTTCGATACCGACGCAGGAGGAGGCGAACAACCACACTCACACCACTGGGTAAGTCACATTCAATTCTTCCATCCATTTTATTCTCTACAACATTTTCCCATTCTCTTTTCTGAGCTGGCTAATTCGGTCATGAAGCTTTGATCATCGTCCTTGTCTAGATTTGCAGCTTTAGCTACTGCGTGTGTATGTGTTTGTTTTTGTATTTGTTATTGTATGTGTTTTTGAGTGTGTGGTTGGTGGATTCGTTAATTGAGGAGTGTGCAATGCCGATGTGTGTTGATTGTCAGCGTTGTTTGTTGATTGGTGTGTGAGGGCACTGCTTATGCTGGCTGGACCCCACCAGCTGATCAAGTCTACGTGTGTCATTCTACTCGGTCGACCATATATGTAAGTCGACCACTCCTCGATTCAGTCAACTGCTCACAATCACGCACATGCGTACCTCAGTTCAAGCACAGGCGCGCACCACACACACACACTGTTACACACCGGTTCACAGTGCCTACCTGTCCCACACAAACACACACACACACACACACACACACGGATGCACAGGGACACACGCCACTAGAAACACACTGAAACGCACAAACACAGGCATCACGATCCACCTTCACCTTGACACTGACTTCTGCTTGTCCCTTGCAGATGGAAGCACGACACCGGGCGAAGAACTCTTCAACGTGACCAACACGTTGGGAAGGGTGGTGGCTGGACGCCGACGCCGACGCCGACGCCAACTCAACACATGGCGACCAATCACTCTCCAAGCACTGGGTAAGTCCAACTAGCCAACTGTTTGCCTACACACTGCCCGCAGTTATGCAGGCGGCGACAATATGCCTGCCTGTCTCACAGCTAGTGTGCATCTCGAAATGCCGTCGACTGACTGGCTGACTGACTGACTGACTGATGAATTTCATTCAGGTTTTGTGGAAGGGTGGTAGTCAACAGTGGGTTGGAGATTTGCATGGAGACCTGAATCACCTGGTCAATGAGCTTGTAGTAGTGTCAATGAGAGTAGTGCAGTTAGTGGTCAGGGGCGAATATATTATTGCTCCCATTCATACCAATGTAATAAACAACTGACCGTCATTGTCATATCACCTCATATTCTTTATCTTTATTGCTAGTAAGATTGTGCAAATCTCCGGTATGCGTGTTGCATCACTGCTATCACATGTGTTGGGTGTTGTTTGGTTGGATGAAGAAAGATTGAGTGATCAATCTGCCACCCTCTCTCTTGCTCTCTCTCCACCTAAGTATATTCGAGTGGAGTGGAGTGGAGTGGAGTGGAGTGGAGTGGAGTGGAGTGTTGTCTCTCACAGCACAATGTGGTTGTGTGGTAATGCACGCATTGCAATAATCGAGTGTTTTCTAGACTACTGATCTTATGGTGGTCTGTCATTCTGTATTTATCATAATTCCTATCTTCTGCTAATTTCACTGACCCTGATCGTCTAGTATCACCTATGCACTTTACCTGACAGTCATCGCATACAATTTGGTGGATGAGATAATTTTGTTGAATGCGATCTACTGGATGCTGGAGTCGACAAAGCTTCTCTCTGAGTGAGTTTGTGGGTATAAGTGGCAGCTTGATTCTCAGCTTGTTGAGAATCCTACTTGGAGTTTCCGATCTTCCTTCCTTATATGGTAAAACAATAGAGACTTTAGTTAATTTCCACTCGTGTTGTCGCTATTATTCCTATTCCTATTCCTATTCCTATTCGCATTCACATTCCTATTCGCATTCACATTCACATTCACATTCCTATTCGTAGCCCTTTCATTATTTTCTTTGTTATGTGTTCGCACAAATTTCTAAATCAATGGTCGAGGATAAGCATGAATTATTGACGCTTGTTTTGTGTGTTTCAGTTCCTTGTTTCAGTCCTCACAATGACTAGTGAGTGTTTTAGCGCTGTCATTCAGACATTTGACTAAAGCCACCTCGACTGACATTCATTGAGATGATCTGAAGTCTAGATACCTGTTAGAATGTGTTGGTCTCCTGTAGACAGAGGTATCCAAATCACCATCTCTCCTCTGTTTTATTCCCCAATCCAACATAGCTTACTCTCCTCCCTCATAATCTACCTCACAAGTGAATTGGATTGCATCTACTAATAAGTTAATATGTGTGTGAGGAAACTGTCGATATGTTGTGATTTGAGCACAGTGAATGTGTCATCTACACATTGCTACCATATATCTTAGGTGAAGGATTGAGCGTTCGGAAGCCATCTTTTCCCAACCATCCAGAAATGTATCAGCTAGCATAGGGGATATTGGTGATGCTATTGCTACACCTACTACTTGTCGACATATTTATTTCCTCCTGAAACTCAAAGTCTGTGGCGGTGAGGTACAACTAGACCCCTTTTACGATTTCATCAACCGATATCTTAGTTGTATGCGCAATTTCCGAGTCATTCGCTTGTCGATTTCTGACTGCCTCCAGTGGCATACAGATCGCTATGAAGACTTGTCACATTGAAGATAACCATTTCCTCATCCTTTTCTACACATAGGTCATTATGTCTCACCTTGAAATCGTAAGAATAGACTAGTCTACAATGTGGACGGTTCCCAACATAATAGGACATGATATTGATGCTAAGTACTTTGATGGTTCATATGTTGGCGTACTTCTGAAGTCAACCATCGGTCTGATGAGATCATCTGATTTGTGAAGCTTGATGGTTGTGTGAATTCTGTTGGGATTATTGGTTTTCGGCATTAAATTGAAGCAATGAGAGTGAGAAAGGAGATGTCTTCAGTTGGCCTATCCGATCGGTTGTAGACTTCTTAATTTTATTCATGACAGTTTCCATTGGTAATTTGATCTCTTCACATGGTCGGTCCTGTTGGGATATGCTCGTTAGATTATCGTAATATGGGAGGGAATCCAGCTAAATATAGAATGACAGACGCCCATAACACCGATCAAGTAGAAAGCACTCGACCATGATCATTATTACTCGCGTCATTATCTTTTTTGTAATGATTATTACTACGTTCAGTATCATTATTATTATTATTATTATTTTGATGATTATTGGAAAGGATGTTGCTTAGTTTGGTGGAAAAGACTCCTTCCTTCAGGTTTCTACCGTTGATGGTGATTGATGCCTGTTGTTGTTGTTATTTTTGTTGGTTGGGTATCTTCATCACCTCCATCTTCTCTGCGTTCACCTGGAGGAGGTCGCGTCTTCGCTGCCTGTTCTGCCAACTTATTAGTTTTCGCCTGTACATCTTCAGGGTTGTGCGACATCAGACATTAATCGTCATCGGTGAAATCCAAATCTTCTAGGGTCTTTTTATCCGTCAAACAGCGTGTCTTCATCTTCCAGCTCCTCACGGTTGTCTGTTGCATAATCTAGTCCAGTCGACCAAAATCAGTAAGATCACCGGTTATAGTAGGCAACCTAGTCTAGTCTTACGCCTGTCTTCACTTAACTTCGAAGGCGTCACTCAGCATTCCATTGTGGCTCACTCGACATGTGCTCCGTTCTGTGATGATGCATAGCGTGTCAATGTCATCCTCACACGATTTGTTTTTGCTGAAGCCAACCAGCCTGTTCCGGTTGAAATTTTCAATGCAGAGCATTATTCAGTCTCCCTCTTCAGGATGATATGGCTTATTATTTTGCTGGGGGTGGATAGGAGCATGCTTCCTCGCCAGTTATTGCAAAGATTGGGTCGCCCTTCTTCGGGAGTTTGACAAGGTAGTCATTCTTCCAGTGAATCGGTAGGCACCCTTCCTTCCATCCCTTCATCCATCATCCATCCATTCAGACATCCAGCCACCTATCCACCATTCACTGATCAATTGATTCATTCATTTAAACATTGATTCATTCCTTCATTCAACCGTCGATTGATTGATTCATTCACTCATTAATTTATTATTTCATCCATTTATTCACTCACTCCTTCATTTAATGATTCATTCATTCCTTGCAAGCCTTCTGCATCAGTGGTGTGAGCATTTCGGCTGTTGTCTCTGCATATGTTTCCAGTGCTTCTGACGGGATTCCATCTAGTCCTCCTGTTCTCCTGGATTCCAGCAACTCTCTGGCGTTCACGACTTCACTTCGGCTTTTGTTGGAGTGCTTGTGTTCACTGGTAGTTCTGTGAATGGACTGCAGGTGGTATTTCTGGACACGTTGCAGGTGGTGGTTGATTCATGGGTTTTTTGAAGTGGTCAGCCGATTGTTTCCTTTGTTTCTCCTTTGCCGTCACTAGGTTTCCTTCACTATCCTATCTTTCATTGCTTTCATCTGTGTTGATCTCTTCCCAGACAGTAACCTGGTTATTCGATGTAATGTTGTCAGGTCGCTCGTACATGCAGCCTGTTTAGAATGCTGTCTGAGGTGCATCTCACATACTGACAGTCAACGAGGCGGCAGTCATAAGCGGGAAGTCATAAAACACTCATAAATAACATTCAGTGTGAAAGAAGCCGAGAGTAAATTAGTGAGGGAAGCAAAGAGAAACGGAATGGGTGATTGACACATTATATAATACAGCAGAATACAGAGATGGACTGAATGACAAGTGTAATAAGAGATGAACAAAGATTCATGCATAGAAAGGATAGATAGTAGATCCTGTGAACAGATGGACATAATGAGCATATATAAGAACAAATGCTAAGATTCCAAATGAAATAGGAAAACACAGCGAAATATTGATCGCGACTCACAGGAGAATAATTAGGATAAACAGTAAGCAAGACGGTAACACAGTCTTCTACTCCTCCCACTTACAGGTGGATCAACGACACCAGGCGAAGAAGCACAAGAAGTCGTCAACGTGACCGACAACTTGGGAAAGGTGGTGGCCACACGCCGACAAATCAGGAGGCGACCAACCACACTCACACCACTGGGTAAGTCATACACAAATCACAAATCTCATCCACACTGACAATACCATCCTGTCATTTATTCACTCACTGACTGACTGAATCATTCTACGACTGACTGATTGACTGAATCGATGTCATTCTGACGGTCAGTTTGTCGAGATGGCGAGCATGCACGCACACATACACTCGATCAGTGTATAAATCTCTGAGTCTTCCGCATAGTCAGAGAGAAGTATATCATTAGTATGTATGTAGTTGTGTGTGTGTGTGTGTGTGCCGGTGATGCAAGCAACGAAGTGCACACATATGGAGAGGAATGCATGCTTGTGCACACATTGATACTCAGTGACAGACACATACATGCACATGCAAGCACACACTGACATAGACCGAGAAATTCGCATACACACACACACACACCAGCATAGCATACACAGAGCAACAGGTGAAGAGAATGCAGCACAAAACAGCCTGATGACCACTACCAATGACCACATGATGTGAGATGATCGAGTGACGAGAGCAGGAGGAGAACGCACTCCCACTGACACACCACCATGTCGTCAATCACACACAACCTACACATCCACACATTCATACACATATACAAACAAAAAGCTATATGGAATGCATGAGGAGTGAGACGAGAGAGGAATTCGCGCATTTACTCGCACCACAACAGTAGGTGGATGTGATGGTGACACTGGTAAACAGGCACACTGCGGAAATGTCAAGCTGCCACAATACCACAATGCCACATTGACACACTGCCACACAGACACCTAGACCAACACAAACCCACCAACTGGCACGCACTCACATGCAGAGACACCAAGCAACACGCTGACACAGTCTTCTACTCCTCCCACTTACAGGTGGATCAACGACACCAGGCGAAGAAGCACAAGAAGTCGTCAACGTGACCGACAACTTGGGAAAGGTGGTGGCCACACGCCGACAAATCAGGAGGCGACCAACCACACTCACACCACTGGGTAAGTCACATACAATTCTTCCCCGCTTTCTGTTCTCTGCAACATTTTCCGCTTTTCTTTTCTGAGCTGTCAGGTTCTGTCTTGGAGCATTGATCATCGTCCTTGTCTAGTTCTGCAGCTGTATATTCCGTAGTTTTGAGAAACCTGTGTTTCTCTCTTGGCGTTGGCTTATTCTTTGTTTCAGTCAACTAGTAACTGGTGAGTTTAGATTTAGATTTGTTTTACGGAGTAGGGTTGCCAGCCCTAATGCCAGCCTTCCCTCTTTATCCGGGCTTAGCGCCAGCTAGTAACTAGTGAACTAGTTACCTAGACGAGATTGCTTTTGGTGCATAGAAGCTGTGAAACCAGTTTCGGTTTCATTTTATGCGTATCTGACCAAGGAATCGCAGTTGAACTACAGTTTTGAGTTATCACGACGATGATTCATACGAGGGTGGTTATTAACTGACTTCTTTCTTTCTGATTAGCTTACCGATAGGATTCTAGTTCACCGGAGTCTTGGTCATTATGTGTAGACCATGTCTTCTTCCTTTATGGACTGGCTAAGTGTTAGAATTTATATTGAGTGTGCATAAATACAGGTTGGACACTTTCATCTCAGATTGCTGGGCAAATCATCATCTGCATTTATCCACGATTCGGTGTTCTACATTAATGATGCCATTCTGGACGTAGTTAGCCTTTAGTCCTGTACTTTGCCAATAGGGAAAATTAGCTAGAAACACTGACATATTATTGTTATTATATTATTATCATTTGTCCTTCAGGTTCCTAGTGGAATATAAGACTTCAGTAGCACGTCGACATTTCACTCTGTTCTCTGAAGTCTTTCGAACCTAGCTCCGTGACTGCTTAGAAGCCTTCATTTCTTTCTCACACCACACCATCTCCTCTATGTCACCCTCGTCTCGGACGCCCAACTCGTCGTTTCCCATTTAGGTTCCACTCAACGGCCTGGTGCGTGATCTCCCCAAATTGTCTTCTCAGTGTATCTCCAATCCATCTCCACTTTCTTCTGCATATCTGTTGGGCGATGGGTTGTTGGTTGGTTCGTCAGCAGGCCAGAGTTTCATGTTGCTTATTCTTATTATTCTGGCCATCTGATCTTCAGTATCAAGTGAGCGTAGGCGCGAGCTGTTGATGATGTATGTCTGTAGTTTGTTGGAAATGCTTTCCGTAACGCGCCAAGTCACTCAACCATCACATGGAAGCACTGACTTGACTGACGATAGTGTTGGAAATCCGGATCTTGTTCACGCTTTGTGCTGAGTGCAGTGATTTCAGACTGATGAAGGAAGGCCTGTCTTACTGTCTTTCCGATCCTGGCTTTGACATCTCCATCTGTGCCACCTGTACTTGAAACGATGCTGCCCTGCATAGGTAGGTGAAAGAGACTACTTCCTTCAGATTTCACCCGTTCGTGTTCATTGGTGCTTGTTGTTGCTGTTGATGTTGTTGTTGGCTGGATATCTTCATCACCTCCATCTCCAGCAGATCAAGTCTTCGTGTCTCATCCCACTCAGTCGACCTACACTCATTCTCTACATTCGATTATCATTCCAACATTTGTGTGATCGCTCAATGAGTCATACTTGTCTGAGAAGATATCTGATCACACAGTTCATACATCACAATATTTGCCATGCCATTCAGTAAAATATTCATGCAAGTTCACATGAAATAAATCTAACTGGTAGTCACCTTATGCCTTTAGTCAGAATGACAAGTTTCATGTTTCCTGTTCAAGTAATTGGTATCGATTCGAAGGTCAACCTATTTGATAAACGAAGCGAAAGGCAGGGGATCGGTGAAAAATTGATGTAGAAAGCGCAAAATCCAAAGGGGAAGAGAGTGAGAGAGACGAAGACAATGAGAAATAGGAAACCAAGAATAGGGACTATGTATATGAAGAAGCAACACATGTGAAGATTGCGAGAAAGGCACTAAACACGTAGTAGTTAAATGAAAATTATTGACTGTAGTTGATGGATAATATATCCAGTCCAACTAATTGGCATAGTCATTTCATATCAACATGGTAAATTAATTCGGGTGCATGTATTAGAAGATAACAGATAAGGTGATGATAACGAAACAAAATCTCGGAATTTATTTTGAGATGAATGGCAATTTTTTCTTTTAATTTAGAAGTAGTATTCATCATGGATTGACATCAGTTTGGGAAGCATTGGAAATCTGGGAGCACTGGACAGCTGTTTCGTCCTAGTATGGGACTGCTCAGCAGTGCGTACCCACGACCCGACTGGGGATCGAACTCAGGACCTTCAGGTTTCACAGTGAACGAACGCGTTAACCATTCAGCCACTGGGTCGGTTTTCAGTGGTTCACAATTTCCTACTTCTGTCAATTCACGACATAGCGAGACCATCACCCAAGGTCTTCAGTTAGCATCCACTTCACTTCCGACTGGTTGACCCCATAGGTCACGGCTTCTCATTAGAGCTTCCTGATATCCATCTGGAAGGTGCGCACTGCTGGGGAGTCCCATACTACGACGAAACAGCTGTTCTGAACTCCCAGATTTTCAATGGTTCCCCAACTGATGTCAGTACATGATGAATACTACTTCCGAAATCTCGGAATATTTATGTGTTCGCAGTGGTCAATCCATGTAGGTGTGTCAGTGAATGGTGTGTGTGTGTGTGTGTGTGTGTGTGTGCGGTTGTGCAGTGATAGAGGGAAATAAAATTATTGTCCCTTAGCTATTCGATAATGAAACGTGAAAATTCTTGATCAGTTTTGAAACTAAGGGTGAAAAATAAAGTAAAATGATAATGATAAGAGTACAAAGAGAGATAATATTTGCATTTACACTTATCCGGGTGACTGGGAAGGAATTTACTGTAACTGTATCTGAGTTGAAGTTGAAGACCGTGAGAGGCGAAGGGAACGAACAAACATCTTCTGAATACATAAATTGGGTTTGGAAATTTCAATTGCTATGCCTTCTGCTATGCTTAGCAATCGGTGGGGCACAAACTTGCAGTATTGTGATGGGATTTTGTGAATAATAGTTTTGCCTATCTTGTGCTGAGTATCTACTAGATGGGCGCGTATTGAGCCTTGGATGGATTTCACTGTTCCTTTGCCTAACCACGCTGGACAGTGCTCAATGAAGCGATGATGGGCTTGCCGAGTTCTTCTACCTACCTAACTATCTCCATAGAAGCAGTTAAATTTATAAATACACATAGATGTGACCAGATTCGGAAGCCTATCCTTCAACTGCATCGACATCATATAGCGAGTAGTAAATTTCCAACATAGTGTGGTGGCGAAGAAGGTTTCTTGGATCAGATTTCTGAGTTTCAGTGTTAGTGTTTGTGCAGCTGCATCTCCTTCGAACGCTAAGGTTAGACACAACAGTTTCTTCAGTACTATTTAAAGGCACTTTTCTCCAACAGTCTTCATTGTTACAGTCTATACGAACTTTTCAGGATAGCCGTCATCATATATGCAGTTCTCTATTATTCCTAATTCATCGTTCAATGTATCAGCTGTACAAGTCTTACTGGCTCGAGATCTCAGTGTATGGATTAAATTCCCTTTGTAAGTAAGAGGGCCAAATGATCGGAAATGTGTATACTGACCAACACATGATTTCTTATAATAAACACTGTGCCTGACACTGCCATTCGTTCGTCTCGACAGCAAAACTTGTGAACTCGATTTCTGAATGAGCACTGCACATAAAGGGTACTAATCCTGACATTATTCTCGATATATTGCACAGTGTTCATTGAGAAATCGAGTTCACATGTGAAACAGAGCAGGACGAGAGCCCACTCAAGTTGACACGAATGCATGTCGCCAATCACTCACAGCAACCACATCCATGCATTGCAACACACACACACACACGCACACACACGCACACACATACAATTGCACACCAATAAGGAATGCATGAGAAATGAGAGAGGAATTTTTCCACTTACTGGCACCACGAAAGCCTCTGAAATTCGGCACGGACACCTACTCTCTGACACACTGTCCACCAGAACCCATGAAACAACGTCGCCACAGGCACGACGCACGCACGCACGCACGCACGCACACACACATACATGCATATTCACATGCGACACTGCGGGTGCCACCCTCAAACACTTTCCTCCATTTCGCATTGAAATGAATCCACATGGAGTAGAACCGCATGTTGTTCAATGGAGAGACACACGCAGTCAGCATGCATATAATTTGGTGGAGATGCGAATGCCCTCGGATAAATCCAACCTCACACCGACAGACTGACAATGAGCAGTGGAGAAAGACACATTGGGGAGCACGTGCACACTTCATACACATTTGTCAACACAACACTACATGCAGACAATGACATCCACTGACACACCTACTCACACTGACACAAATTCCCCCTGTATCACCAGACACACGAATCAAACTGATACACGCACGACACACATCCACGGATGTGCAGTAAGGGGGGCAGAACACACTGGACACAGCGTCACGACATCCACGCATACACACACACACACACACACACACACACACACACGGTGAAATTATTCACATTGCCACCTTCTGGTCGATGCTTGCAACCGACTGGTGGTCACACCGAAACATCGACACTGTCTGACAGAGTCCTCTGCTTCTCTGTTTCAGGCCAGACGACAACACATGCAGAAGAATTGGTGAACGTGACAGACAAGTTCAGAAGACTGGTGGTTCGATACCGACGCAGGAGGAGGCGAACAACCACACTCACACCACTGGGTAAGTCACATTCAATTCTTCCATCCATTTTATTCTCTACAACATTTTCCCATTCTCTTTTCTGAGCTGGCTAATTCGGTCATGAAGCTTTGATCATCGTCCTTTCTAGATTTGCAGCTTTAGCTACTGCGTGTGTATGTGTTTGTTTTTGTATTTGTTATTGTATGTGTTTTTGAGTGTGTGGTTGGTGGATTCGTTAATTGAGGAGTGTGCAATGCCGATGTGTGTTGATTGTCAGCGTTGTTTGTTGATTGGTGTGTGAGGGCACTGCTTATGCTGGCTGGACCCCACCAGCTGATCAAGTCTACGTGTGTCATTCTACTCGGTCGACCATATATGTAAGTCGACCACTCCTCGATTCAGTCAACTGCTCACAATCACGCACATGCGTACCTCAGTTCAAGCACAGGCGCGCACCACACACACACACTGTTACACACCGGTTCACAGTGCCTACCTGTCCCACACAAACACACACACACACACACACACACACGGATGCACAGGGACACACGCCACTAGAAACACACTGAAACGCACAAACACAGGCATCACGATCCACCTTCACCTTGACACTGACTTCTGCTTGTCCCTTGCAGATGGAAGCACGACACCGGGCGAAGAACTCTTCAACGTGACCAACACGTTGGGAAGGGTGGTGGCTGGACGCCGACGCCGACGCCGACGCCAACTCAACACATGGCGACCAATCACTCTCCAAGCACTGGGTAAGTCCAACTAGCCAACTGTTTGCCTACACACTGCCCGCAGTTATGCAGGCGGCGACAATATGCCTGCCTGTCTCACAGCTAGTGTGCATCTCGAAATGCCGTCGACTGACTGGCTGACTGACTGACTGACTGATGAATTTCATTCAGGTTTTGTGGAAGGGTGGTAGTCAACAGTGGGTTGGAGATTTGCATGGAGACCTGAATCACCTGGTCAATGAGCTTGTAGTAGTGTCAATGAGAGTAGTGCAGTTAGTGGTCAGGGGCGAATATATTATTGCTCCGAATCATATGAATGCGTCACGACATGCACGTATACACACACACACACACACACACACACACACACACACGGTGAAATTATTCACATTGCCACCTTCTGGTCGATGCTTGCAACCGACTGGTGGTCACACCGAAACATCGACACTGTCTGACAGAGTCCTCTGCTTCTCTGTTTCAGGCCAGACGACAACACATGCAGAAGAATCGGTGAACGTGACAGACAAGTTCAGAAGACTGGTGGTTCGATACCGACGCAGGAGGAGGCGAACAACCACACTCACACCACTGGGTAAGTCACATTCAATTCTTCCATCCATTTTATTCTCTACAACATTTTCCCATTCTCTTTTCTGAGCTGGCTAATTCGGTCATGAAGCTTTGATCATCGTCCTTGTCTAGATTTGCATCTGCGCATGAAGGTGATGTTTCGGTTGTTGTTGTTGTTGTTGTTGAGAGTGTGATGCTGGCTTGGTGCACAGTTTCCGAACGCCATGAGCGTAGCCTTTCCACGAGACGTGTCGGTAAGTGATATGATTGTGAGTCAGGTGAGCTGATTTGTGGTTGAAGAATACCTGTGATGGAGGCGACGTTTGTGGCAGACAGGATGTGGGCGCGTGATGGTTCATGTGTGTGTGTGTGTGTCGCTGATTGATTCGTTAATTGAGGAGTGTGCAATGCCGATGTGTGTTGATTGTCAGTGTTGTGTGTTGATTGATGTGTGAGTGCACTGCGTATGCTGGCTGGACCCCACCAGTTGATCAAGTCTTCATGTCTCATCCCACTCAGTCGACCTACACTCATTCTCTACATTCGATTATCATTCCAGCATTTGTGTGATCGCTCAATGAGTCATACTTGTCTGAGAACATGTCAGGTCGCCCAGTTCACACCTCCTCTATATTGCCGTTCCACACTGCCTTGCTCTCACAGACTCTCTCAATGCCTTCTAGTTTTGGTCATTTTAGTTCGTGAGTTGGTGATTATGTAGATTGAATTCGTCCGGTGATTCAGGTGAACTGCTTGTGAAACGAGGTCAGTTGTTTGTGGGTGATGGAATGAAGCTGGGTGTGCATTCATTGTACAAATGAGTTTATATCGCACGATCATGTACATGCATGGACGGACTCCCTCGTCCACCAACCAACAACGTCTACACTGACATGGCCATATTCGCCATTACGGTCTGTGTGGTCGAATGCTTGCATCACAATTAATTATGGATTCGGATTCTTAGAAACCCAACACATCCTTCCTGGCAGATACTGATATCATCATTCTGCAGATAGTTCGAAGAGTAAGTCGACATTCACACGGAATCTAACTGTCTTAATATCTACGTTGCCTCACTGCTATCACATGAGTTGGGTGTTGTTTGGTTGGATGAGAAAGATTGAGTGATGAATCTGCCACTCTCTCTCTCCCCATTTCTCGCTACCCATCTCTCTCTCATTCTCCCTACCTCTTTCTCTCCCTATCTGTCTGTGTCTCTCTCTCTCCACCTAACTACATTCGAGTGGAGTGGAGTGGAGTGGAGTGGAGTGTTTGTCTCTCACAGCACAATGTGGTTGTGTGGTAATGCACGCATTGCAATAATCGAGTGTTTTCTAGACTACTGATCTTATGGTGGTCTGTCATTCTGTATTTATCATAATTCCTATCTTCTGCTAATTTCACTGACCCTGATCGTCTAGTATCACCTATGCACTTTACCTGACAGTCATCGCATACAATTTGGTGGATGAGATAATTTTGTTGAATGCGATCTACTGGATGCTGGAGTCGACAAAGCTTCTCTCTGAGTGAGTTTGTGGGTATAAGTGGCAGCTTGATTCTCAGCTTGTTGAGAATCCTACTTGGAGTTTCCGATCTTCCTTCCTTATATGGTAAAACAATAGAGACTTTAGTTAATTTCCACTCGTGTTGTCGCTATTATTCCTATTCCTATTCCTATTCCTATTCGCATTCACATTCCTATTCGCATTCACATTCACATTCACATTCCTATTCGTAGCCCTTTCATTATTTTCTTTGTTATGTGTTCGCACAAATTTCTAAATCAATGGTCGAGGATAAGCATGAATTATTGACGCTTGTTTTGTGTGTTTCAGTTCCTTGTTTCAGTCCTCACAATGACTAGTGAGTGTTTTAGCGCTGTCATTCAGACATTTGACTAAAGCCACCTCGACTGACATTCATTGAGATGATCTGAAGTCTAGATACCTGTTAGAATGTGTTGGTCTCCTGTAGACAGAGGTATCCAAATCACCATCTCTCCTCTGTTTTATTCCCCAATCCAACATAGCTTACTCTCCTCCCTCATAATCTACCTCACAAGTGAATTGGATTGCATCTACTAATAAGTTAATATGTGTGTGAGGAAACTGTCGATATGTTGTGATTTGAGCACAGTGAATGTGTCATCTACACATTGCTACCATATATCTTAGGTGAAGGATTGAGCGTTCGGAAGCCATCTTTTCCCAACCATCCAGAAATGTATCAGCTAGCATAGGGGATATTGGTGATGCTATTGCTACACCTACTACTTGTCGACATATTTATTTCCTCCTGAAACTCAAAGTCTGTGGCGGTGAGGTACAACTAGACCCCTTTTACGATTTCATCAACCGATATCTTAGTTGTATGCGCAATTTCCGAGTCATTCGCTTGTCGATTTCTGACTGCCTCCAGTGGCATACAGATCGCTATGAAGACTTGTCACATTGAAGATAACCATTTCCTCATCCTTTTCTACACATAGGTCATTATGTCTCACCTTGAAATCGTAAGAATAGACTAGTCTACAATGTGGACGGTTCCCAACATAATAGGACATGATATTGATGCTAAGTACTTTGATGGTTCATATGTTGGCGTACTTCTGAAGTCAACCATCGGTCTGATGAGATCATCTGATTTGTGAAGCTTGATGGTTGTGTGAATTCTGTTGGGATTATTGGTTTTCGGCATTAAATTGAAGCAATGAGAGTGAGAAAGGAGATGTCTTCAGTTGGCCTATCCGATCGGTTGTAGACTTCTTAATTTTATTCATGACAGTTTCCATTGGTAATTTGATCTCTTCACATGGTCGGTCCTGTTGGGATATGCTCGTTAGATTATCGTAATATGGGAGGGAATCCAGCTAAATATAGAATGACAGACGCCCATAACACCGATCAAGTAGAAAGCACTCGACCATGATCATTATTACTCGCGTCATTATCTTTTTTGTAATGATTATTACTACGTTCAGTATCATTATTATTATTATTATTATTATTTTGATGATTATTGGAAAGGATGTTGCTTAGTTTGGTGGAAAAGACTCCTTCCTTCAGGTTTCTACCGTTGATGGTGATTGATGCCTGTTGTTGTTGTTATTTTTGTTGGTTGGGTATCTTCATCACCTCCATCTTCTCTGCGTTCACCTGGAGGAGGTCGCGTCTTCGCTGCCTGTTCTGCCAACTTATTAGTTTTCGCCTGTACATCTTCAGGGTTGTGCGACATCAGACATTAATCGTCATCGGTGAAATCCAAATCTTCTAGGGTCTTTTTATCCGTCAAACAGCGTGTCTTCATCTTCCAGCTCCTCACGGTTGTCTGTTGCATAATCTAGTCCAGTCGACCAAAATCAGTAAGATCACCGGTTATAGTAGGCAACCTAGTCTAGTCTTACGCCTGTCTTCACTTAACTTCGAAGGCGTCACTCAGCATTCCATTGTGGCTCACTCGACATGTGCTCCGTTCTGTGATGATGCATAGCGTGTCAATGTCATCCTCACACGATTTGTTTTTGCTGAAGCCAACCAGCCTGTTCCGGTTGAAATTTTCAATGCAGAGCATTATTCAGTCTCCCTCTTCAGGATGATATGGCTTATTATTTTGCTGGGGGTGGATAGGAGCATGCTTCCTCGCCAGTTATTGCAAAGATTGGGTCGCCCTTCTTTGGGAGTTTGACAAGGTAGTCATTCTTCCAGTGAATCGGTAGGCACCCTTCCTTCCATCCCTTCATCCATCATCCATCCATTCAGACATCCAGCCACCTATCCACCATTCACTGATCAATTGATTCATTCATTTAAACATTGATTCATTCCTTCATTCAACCGTCGATTGATTGATTCATTCACTCATTAATTTATTATTTCATCCATTTATTCACTCACTCCTTCATTTAATGATTCATTCATTCCTTGCAAGCCTTCTGCATCAGTGGTGTGAGCATTTCGGCTGTTGTCTCTGCATATGTTTCCAGTGCTTCTGACGGGATTCCATCTAGTCCTCCTGTTCTCCTGGATTCCAGCAACTCTCTGGCGTTCACGACTTCACTTCGGCTTTTGTTGGAGTGCTTGTGTTCACTGGTAGTTCTGTGAATGGACTGCAGGTGGTATTTCTGGACACGTTGCAGGTGGTGGTTGATTCATGGGTTTTTTGAAGTGGTCAGCCGATTGTTTCCTTTGTTTCTCCTTTGCCGTCACTAGGTTTCCTTCACTATCCTATCTTTCATTGCTTTCATCTGTGTTGATCTCTTCCCAGACAGTAACCTGGTTATTCGATGTAATGTTGTCAGGTCGCTCGTACATGCAGCCTGTTTAGAATGCTGTCTGAGGTGCATCTCACATACTGACAGTCAACGAGGCGAGCAGTCATAAGCGGGAAGTCATAAAACACTCATAAATAACATTCAGTGTGAAAGAAGCCGAGAGTAAATTAGTGAGGGAAGCAAAGAGAAACGGAATGGGTGATTGACACATTATATAATACAGCAGAATACAGAGATGGACTGAATGACAAGTGTAATAAGAGATGAACAAAGATTCATGCATAGAAAGGATAGATAGTAGATCCTGTGAACAGATGGACATAATGAGCATATATAAGAACAAATGCTAAGATTCCAAATGAAATAGGAAAACACAGCGAAATATTGATCGCGACTCACAGGAGAATAATTAGGATAAACAGTAAGCAAGACGGTAACACAGTCTTCTACTCCTCCCACTTACAGGTGGATCAACGACACCAGGCGAAGAAGCACAAGAAGTCGTCAACGTGACCGACAACTTGGGAAAGGTGGTGGCCACACGCCGACAAATCAGGAGGCGACCAACCACACTCACACCACTGGGTAAGTCATACACAAATCACAAATCTCATCCACACTGACAATACCATCCTGTCATTTATTCACTCACTGACTGACTGAATCATTCTACGACTGACTGATTGACTGAATCGATGTCATTCTGACGGTCAGTTTGTCGAGATGGCGAGCATGCACGCACACATACACTCGATCAGTGTATAAATCTCTGAGTCTTCCGCATAGTCAGAGAGAAGTATATCATTAGTATGTATGTAGTTGTGTGTGTGTGTGTGTGTGTGTGTGTGTGTGCCGGTGATGCAAGCAACGAAGTGCACACATATGGAGAGGAATGCATGCTTGTGCACACATTGATACTCAGTGACAGACACATACATGCACATGCAAGCACACACTGACATAGACCGAGAAATTCGCATACACACACACACACACCAGCATAGCATACACAGAGCAACAGGTGAAGAGAATGCAGCACAAAACAGCCTGATGACCACTACCAATGACCACATGATGTGAGATGATCGAGTGACGAGAGCAGGAGGAGAACGCACTCCCACTGACACACCACCATGTCGTCAATCACACACAACCTACACATCCACACATTCATACACATATACAAACAAAAAGCTATATGGAATGCATGAGGAGTGAGACGAGAGAGGAATTCGCGCATTTACTCGCACCACAACAGTAGGTGGATGTGATGGTGACACTGGTAAACAGGCACACTGCGGAAATGTCAAACTGCCACAATACCACAATGCCACACTGACATACTGACACACTACACATTCACTGATTGGCACACTGCCACACTGAAAAACTGCCACACAGACACACAGACTAAGACACCCACAGACTGGCACACACTCACATGCAAGGACACCAAGCAACACGCTGACACAGTCTTCTACTCCTCCCACTTACAGGTGGATCAACGACACCAGGCGAAGAAGAGGAAGAAGTCGTCAACGTGACCGACAAGTTGGGAAAGGTGGTGGCCACACGCCGACAAATCAGGAGGCGACCAACCACACTCACACCACTGGGTAAGTCATACACAAATCATCAATCTCATTCACACTGACAATGCCATCCTGTCAATCATTTATTCACTGACTGACTAACTGACTGACTCACTGACTCACTGACTGACTGAGTGAGTGTCCGATTGACTGACACAACCACTCACTCACAGGCTAACTCAATGTTTCACTTGCATCCTGTCTCACAGCCCGATTGATTAAGTGAATGACGGAGTGACTGAGTGAATGACTGACTCACTCAGTCACTCAATCACTCAATCAATCCTTCACTCACTCATTCACCCAATGAATCACTCACTCAATCATCGACTTACTCACTCACTCAGTCACTGACTCGCTCACTGATTCACTCCCATCCTGACTGACAGCCCGATTAATTAACTGACTGACTGACTGACTGACTGGCTGACTGACTCACTGACTGACTGAGTGAGTGTCCGAGTGACTGACACAACCACTCACTCACAGGCTAACTCAATGATTCACTTGCATCCTGTCACACAGCCCGATTGATTAACTGACTGACGAATTGACTCAATCAATTAGGGACTGACAGACTCACTGAGAGACGGACTGATTGACTAAATTACTGATACGCACAGTTACTCCCTCACTCACTCACGTACTCGCTCAACCAATCACTCACACACCCAACCAAGGACTCACTCATTCACTCAGTCACTGACTCTCTCACTGATACACTCCCATCCTGACTGACAGCCCGATTAATTAACTGACTAACTGACTGCCTGAATGAGTGACTGACTGACTGACTGAATGATTGTCCGACTGACAGACACACCCACTCACTCACAGGCTCACTCATTGAATAACTTGCATCCTGTCTCATATCCCTATTGATTAAGTGACAGACTGACAAAATAAACGTATATACTAGGTGACAGACCTACTGAACCACTCATTCTTTCAATGAGTCAATCACTCCGTCAAACAATCAATCACTCACTCACACACTCAATCAATCATTCGGCGCCTCACTCACTCACTCAGTCACCGAATATCTCACTGATTCACTTCCATCCTGACTGAGAGCCATATTAATAAACTGACTAACTGACTGCCTGACTGACTGACTGACTGACTCAATGTGTGTCTCAATGTTTGGCGAGATGGCCGGCATGAATCCATTTAACTAGTAGATAAGTGCCTAACTCTCCAAAATTATTCACATACTCGTGTGTAAACGTTTCGTGTGCGTTTGCGTGTGTTTGTTTGTGTGTATGTGAGTGTCATTTGAAGTAGATAAAATGAATATCTGCAAACATGAGGATGTGAAGAGGTGCGTGCGCACATATTGATACTCAGTGACACACACATACATGCACATGCAAGCACACACCGACACAGACCGAGAAATTCGCATACACACACCAGCATAGCATACTTGCACCACAACAGTGTGTTGAAATCGCAGTGACACTGGTAAACAGGCACACTGCGGAAATGTCAATATGCCACAATGCCACACTCCCACACTCCCACTAACTGGCACACACTCACATGCAAAGATAGCAAGCAACACGCTGACACAGTCTTCTCCTCCTCCCACTTGCAGGTGGATCAACGACACCAGGCGAAGAAGAGGAAGAAGTCGTCAACGTGACCGACAAGTTGGGAAAGGTGGTGGCCACACGCCGACAAATCAGGAGGCGACCAACCACACTCACACCACTGGGTAAGTCATACACAAATCATCAATCTCATTCACACTGACAATGCCATCCTGTCAATCATTTATTCACTGACTGACTAACTGACTGACTCACTGACTGACTGAGTGAGTGTCCGAGTGACTGAATGACGGACTGATTGGATGACTCACTCACTCACTCAATCAATCAATCACTCATTCGCTCAATCACCGATTCACTCACTCACTCACTGATTCACTTCCATCCTGAAGCAAGACACGACTATCTGAGTTACTGACTGAATGTCTCCCGGACTGAATGACGGACTGACTGTCTCCCGGCCTGAATGACGGACTGACAGCGTGAATGAATGACTGACTGACTGACTGAATGAATGGCTGAATGACTGACTGACTGACTGACTGACTAATTGACAGCCGGAATAAATAAATGAATGACTGGCCGAATGTAGGAGAGACTGATTCACTGACTGAAACACAAACTGTCACACTCAATCAAAAACTCACTGACACAACCAAACTAAATACATCACTCGGTCATTCATTCATTGCCTGACTAAATCAGTTACCCACTGATTCTCTTGCATCCAGACTGTCAGCCCGATTAATTGACTGACTGACTGACCGACTGAGTGACTCACTGACTGACAATCTGCATGTTCAGCGAGATGGCCGGCATGAATCCATTTAACTAGTAGATAAGTGCCTAACTCTCTAAATTATTCGCATACTCGTGTGGAAAAATTACTTCTGTGTGTGTGTGTGTGTGTGTGAGAGAGAGAGAGAGAGTTTCCTTATGCAGTTGATAAAATGAATATCTGCAAACATGAGGATGTGAAGAGGTGCGTGCGCACATATTGATACTCAGTGACACACACATACATGCACATGCAAGCACACACTGACACAGACCGAGAAATTCGCATACACACACCAGCATAGCATACTTGCACCACAACAGTGTGTTGAAATCGCAGTGACACTGGTAAACAGGCACACTGCGGAAATGTCGATATGCCACAATGCCACACTCCCACACTCCCACTAACTGGCACACACTCACATGCAAAGATAGCAAGCAACACGCTGACACAGTCTTCTCCTCCTCCCACTTGCAGGTGGATCAACGACACCAGGCGAAGAAGAGGAAGAAGTCGTCAACGTGACCGACAAGTTGGGAAAGGTGGTGGCCACACGCCGACAAATCAGGAGGCGACCAACCACACTCACACCACTGGGTAAGTCATACACAAATCATCAATCTCATTCACACTGACAATGCCATCCTGTCAATCATTTATTCACTGACTGACTAACTGACTGACTCACTGACTGACTCTCTGACTCACTCACTCACTCATTCACTCAATCACACACTCACTCACACTCTGATTCACTTCCATCCTGACTGGCAACTCGGTTAACTGACTCAGAGACCGACGGTGTGCAGGACTGACTTACGTACTGACTGAAACACTCACTCAATGATTTCCTCGCTGATTTCCTGTCATCCTGACTGACAGGATGTTTACCTCGCTGACGGAGTGACTGAATAAATGATTGACCGACTGTGGGAATGTTTGGCGAAATGATTGGCATGTATCCATTCATGTAGTGGAGAAATGCCTACTGCCTAAATTCTTGCCGTACTCACGTGTAAACTATTCGCTAGTGTGTGTGTGTGTGTGTGTGTGTGTGTGTGAGGTTCCTTCCGCAGTTGATAAAATGAATATATGCAAACAAAAGGAGGTGAAGACGTGTTTGTGCACATATTACCACTCAGTGACAGACACATACATGCACATGCAAGCACACACTGACATAGACCGAGAAATTCGCATACACACACACCAGCATAACATACACAGAGAAACAGGCGATGACAATACAGCACAAAACAGCCTGATGACCACTACCAATGACCACATGATGTGAGATGACGGAGTGACGAGAGTAGGAGGAGAACGCACTGCCACCGACACACCACCATGTCGTCAATCACACACAACCTACATATCCACACATTCATACACATATACAAACAAAAAGCATGAGGAGTGAGAGGAGGGAGGATTTCGCGCATTTACTCTCACCACAACAGTGTGTTGAAATCGCAGTGACACTGGTAAACAGGCACACTGCGGAAATGTCAATATGCCACAATGCCACACTCCCACACTCCCACTAACTGGCACACACTCACATGCAAAGATAGCAAGCAACACGCTGACACAGTCTTCTCCTCCTCCCACTTGCAGGTGGATCAACGACACCAGGCGAAGAAGAGGAAGAAGTCGTCAACGTGACCGACAAGTTGGGAAAGGTGGTGGCCACACGCCGACAAATCAGGAGGCGACCAACCACACTCACACCACTGGGTAAGTCATACACAAATCATCAATCTCATTCACACTGACAATGCCATCCTGTCAATCATTTATTCACTGACTGACTAACTGACTGACTCACTGACTGACTCTCTGACTCACTCACTCACTCATTCACTCAATCACACACTCACTCACACTCTGATTCACTTCCATCCTGACTGGCAACTCGGTTAACTGACTCAGAGACCGACGGTGTGCAGGACTGACTTACGTACTGACTGAAACACTCACTCAATGATTTCCTCGCTGATTTCCTGTCATCCTGACTGACAGGATGTTTACCTCGCTGACGGAGTGACTGAATAAATGATTGACCGACTGTGGGAATGTTTGGCGAAATGATTGGCATGTATCCATTCATGTAGTGGAGAAATGCCTACTGCCTAAATTCTTGCCGTACTCACGTGTAAACTATTCGCTAGTGTGTGTGTGTGTGTG